>JAXCHO010000019.1:10425000-11820833 GCA_036630365.1 Acanthiza pusilla
TGGTTTCTTATTGTGTCCTGAATGGCTACATGCTGAACACTGCTGCTGGCTCGGTAGACAAGCCTTGGCAAGGCCCTTAGGAACTAATCCGGAGCTTTGAAGTTTTTAGAAAGACTGATTGGACTTCAGGTCTGCTTCTTAACCTCTTTTCCCCCATCTCTAATATAGATATGATCAGAGTCACCTCTCTATAAGGGCACTGCTGACCTTTTTGGATGAAAGGAGCTGTACATCATTCATGGAAATGTACTGCTTTTACACTTGATCATTCCTGCCCTTCTAAAAATAGGTACAACCTTCTTACATTGTGTATTTCACAATCCTGTCACATTCCTCTTCTGCCCCATACTGTCTTCTGCCAGCTTTTCTCTTGTGCTTTGTCACCCTTTCAAAGGCTTTTCCATTTTTCCAGCAGGTGGCAAAACTGTGAATAAAATGCCAATTTTTAATTTTTTTTTCTCTTTTTTTGGGTAGGAGACATTGGTGGGCCAGTTAAGCACTGACCATTGCCCCCTCCTTTGCATTCCTTTTTAATAATAAAAATATTAATTAAGCTTTCTATTCTCCAACCAAAATCAATTAGGAGTATATTGAGGAATGGAAGGCTCAGAAAAGTATCTGAAATTGATTTTTGTAATTAGTTTTACTGGTTGATGGGTTGCATGCACATACACTTAGATATTAGCATTGATCTCCAGAGGATGTGTGTATTAAATAGCCTGCTCTTCCTTTTGCTAAAGAAATGAACTTATTAATCTTAAAAAGGGGATGATGTTGTTGTGCGCTGGACTGCAGCTGCTCACTAGCTTTTCTGTAACCTCACCAGCAAAGCAGCTGCCTGAGCCATGTGATGGTAACATGCTGAATCTGGTGTGAAAGTGGGGATATTTAGCAAGGAGCAGGTCTGGGGTAACTCTCATATGTGACAAAGTGGGTATATGTAATGAGGGAGGACAGGCACTGGTGTTAAGGAGACCTATCTGGTTAGATTTCTTTTTTCAGGGGTTCTTAAAACCAAATGTCCTTCTGAGACACGTTTCTATTAAATCTCATGTAGCTCTTTACAGAGGAAGAGAGGAGTGACCAGTAACATTTTCTGTTGTGCCATGTGCTGTGTGCTGATGTTCAGCTAATTAAAAGAATTATGGCTTGGCTTCATTGGTATGCCACGTATGTAGCTTGTAAAGCTCTCAGGGACCCTTGGAGATGAAGAGTGCTACATAAATATAAAATATTGGTAATGTGATGTTCCACATTAGGCATCTCATTGTGCTGAGGCAGACTTTCACAATAAACTGCAGAGCAACTAGGAATGCCTGCCTGACATTTCTGTGCGAGGTGATTTGGGGGGGCTGCTTCCCCCCTCAAAGCACACCAGCTTCTGGCACTTCTGAGCGATTCGTGTCTGCAGTGGCAGCATCCCCATGGGCACTGGCCTCTGAAGGATGCCTGGGTTCGTCCTGCAGGGACACTGCTGCTCGCTCGCTGCGGTGGCATGGTCCCACTCACCAGCCCAGGAACAGTGGGTCCCAAAAGGATTTCTCAGAAAGGGTAGCAGGGAAAGTTATTAAAACACTCTTAAAAAGCTAGTGTCACTACTTGATTCTTCACACATTTCTTCACACAGGTCAGACACCCAGAGCTTCCTTATAGGAAAAATACAAGCAAGAAATCTTGCATTTAATTCCTTTTTTCAGTTGTAATTTTACAGTTTGTCTATTTCTCCAGGAACATCAGTCTTGAAACAAGTGTAGCTGAGGCTGTCTTTCAATACCTATTTTTAGACATTGAGACTTTTAGAACTAGTTTCATTTTAAATGGTTTTTAAATTACAGATTTTAAAAAGGAAGGAAATATTTGTGTTTCGTTCAGACAACTTTTTTTTTCTGAAACTATATATAAATAATTCACAGTGGATTAGAACACATGCTGATTTTTTTCTGTTGTTTTCTTAAACACACTTTCGCATGCTAGCTTTGTGTAGCCATGCAATATCTTATTAAGGAGCTCTTCAAACATAATGCAACTAATTTCTTCTTTAAATGGCCTTCAAAATATGCATACAGGCAGATTCTGGAGGTTTCCCCTCAGTTTGTTTAAACTTTTTTGGCTAAATCAAAAAGGAGTGTCAAGGGACAACAGGAGTTCCTACCACATTTTAACACAGAGAAGTATCAGCAAGGATTTTGACCATGATTCTCCTCTGAAGTTCACTGCAGGACTGGGGGCTTAAACTACTTGATTGTTTTACTAAGTGCCCTGCAGGAGAGTGCAGGGGAGGGGTAAGGAAATAGATACGGATGGATGATCATAATATCTTTGTTTGCTTTCAATTCCGTAAAGATACAGGGTAAAATGGAGGGTTTTCTTCTTAAAGCCCCTGCTGTTGAAATTCGAGGAATAGATAGCAAATTTCTTCCTCTGTATTTCAAAATAGATGTTCCTAGTCTGCAGGGTTGCAAAGAAAAGTTTAAAATCATGGCCCTAGGTTATCTACAAAGCAGAAAGCAAGTAATGTCTGAATATTATTGTTTTCTTCTTTAAAATCTCATTATTTCTGTGGAAGAGTGAACTCATGACTTTCTAACCCTTGGGACTGGCAATAAATAATGCAGCTTTATGAAGTATAATATGCCCATTGTGTGCTGTAGTTTTGTGATCATGTCCTCAGCTGATCTTGGTTAGGTACCTCTGTGTCTTGTAACCCAGTGTTTCTACTAATCACTCTCTGCTGAAACAGCCTCTGTGAGATGTCTTAGCAACCACTGCCTTACTCCTTGGACAAGAGAAATATGTCTGGAACCTAGAGGGTGCCTGCGGGACATAGGCGGCAAGGACAGGGGGTCTCTGGATCTTGAGAAGAGACAACATCCTCGTTGCTGTGTTTTGTGAGGAAATTTTTATTGTGAAGGTTTGTACAGGGTTTACCATTTAAATACACATTGGAGTGAATACCTTATGTTCTCTGGTTTGTCCCTGGAGAGCAAAGACACAGGTGCCTGCAACTGAGCTGCTTGCCTGACCCCCTGCACCATCAAAGTAGAGAAATTCACCTCCAATTCCAGTCTGCCTGGCTCTGATGTGTCACAGTCCATCCATGCCTTTGCCTTCCCAATAACTTGAAAAAGAACCACAGGTGGCAATGTCAGATGATGGCTTTCAGTATATAAAGCTGCCTGAGATTAAACTCACCAAGACTGTCTGAGGCTAGAATATGGAGGGAGAATCTCGTTCCAAGGACTAGTGTGGTGGTCATTACAGAACCAGCCCAGCTCCATCCATAATATTTTGCTGGAAACCTAGTGTGTGTTTACCCACAAGAGTCTAAATGGTATTGTGTGCTTGGCTTTTTCATACCTTCAAATGATAAATTTTTGGTTTTCAAGAGAAAGCTGTACCAATCATTTGTTTATTTTTGTAACTAGATGCCTAATAATTAGTCTTGCATTCGTTTTAGTCACAAAAGGAATAGTGATGCAATTTCAGGGCTGCCAAAGTCTGATGGATTTTTTGTTATGACTCGGAATTCTAGCTTCACTACTGCATGTTTCCCATAAATTTGCAAAGGTCTTTGTCCTCCAGTAACTAGACTGGACCAGACTGGATGAAATAGAGGGCCAGACTGCACTGAAGTGTGCTTTGGGGGTGCTTTTAGAAGAAGAGCTCAGTTGTGTGAGGTGCCATAAACAGAAGTGGAACAGAGAGCCTACTCCCCAAGCATTCCAGTCTCAGGGTATAAAGTGTGCTCCAGGAACACAACACAGCCACAATATAGACAGGCTACTTCACAGAAGTGTGTGCAGTCATGATGGACTGAAACCCTAAAGTGCATCTGGAGGGCTAATAGCATTTCTGTTGCCCTGTTTTGGTGATACAGCACTTCTAGACCAGTAGGTTTCAGCACACACCTCTGTGGCACAAGCAGGCGTGCGCAGGCTTCTTCTCCAGGATCCTCACCAGGCAACTCAGGATGTGTCTGATATGAGTGTTTTCTCTGGTGAACAAGTGACCTTTTTTGAGATGAGGCTTTGCTTGCCCCCATTCACTGTGCTTTGGTTCAGGCTGGCCAGAGTGCAAACGTGGTTTTGGATGGCGTGTCCCAGGGGGTGTTGTGCGAGTGCACAGCTGGCATGTTTCACCTGTGGCCCAGCTCAGGGCACAGGAGCAGGCGGTGGCCAGCCAGAAATAGCACCCTTCAAATGCACACAGTGTGGGTGTTGGGTCCTGTGTACCCACTGTCTCTGCAGCTCTCCTTCACTGCTCTGCACTGCTCTCTGATGCGCATACTGCCCACAGAAACTACAAGTCAGTAAGCTTAAAGTCACTAGGTAGTGTCTCCGACTCCCAGGGGAAAAAGTAGAAACAGCTGAAAGCCAGCATTCTGGGTTGGTTATAGATTTTCCATAAGCAAATGACACATTTTTTAAACACTAGTGCTCATCTAGGAAAATTGCATAATTCACTGCTTGAATATGTCTGCACTGCTGGCTGCCCGCCCTTCCCAGGTGTGTTTATGGATGTGTGGAATCTGAACCAGCCCCATAGTGTGGAGTAAGTTCTGAACTGAAAGAACTGAGTATTTAACAGCTGCGTATCTAGGTATCAGCTTATTTTTGGATGAGGACTGGCTCCTCCATTGAGTGTGTTTGTATAAATGTGGATTTATGGATTTGTTTAAGGACTGCACAGATCCTTGTGTTGAATAAAGGTGACTTAAGGAGTAGAGCCATCTTCCTGGGAGTGGCTTGCAGACACAAGTTTTAAGAGTGGTTTTTAATTTGAGAAATCAGGAAAAAATTCAATGTGGTACAGCTCCATGACGTTCCTATTTTTAATTGGATTTTGAAGCTCATAATTAATTCCTTAAAAAGGGGGAGATCCTGGCCCTGTAAAAGTGAGTAGGAGTTTCGCCATTGCCTTCAGCAGAGGCAGATTTCATCATCTATCTTTTTATTCTCACTAATCCACCGAACAAGAGAAGAGCAGCCTAACGCATGGAAAGGATCCTTCCCATTTCTTCTCCCTGCTGTTGCCAGTAGTGAGGTAGGAGGACCCTCCCCCTTCTTCATTCCCATGCTTACATATGTGCACCTTGACAAGATACACTTCCATTTCATCTTCGTGTAAGGTGAAAGCAGCCATTAAAGGAGCAGGTTGTTCCTAGTCTTCACATGCAGAGACAGGCAGGTCTCTCTCCTCCTTCCCTCCTGTGTTTTTGAGCTGCTGCAGGAGGGCAGGAAATCTAACCTCTTTGAGTTCTCTGGGTCAAGGAGCCGTCTGACATGGCTTTAAAGGTCATTGTGCTCCTTTGCATTTACCTTGTGCCACTGGGGGCATGATATGCCAGTGTGCAGTCTGGAGCACTAAGAGGTACTGTCTGACATTTTGCGAAACAGGGCTTGGGTTACAAAGGAAAAAGCATCTGAAAGCAAAACTCAGCTCAGGGCTGTGCAAGGCCAGAGCTGGAACACTTGGGAGAAGAGCCCCTGCAGCAAGTAACAGAGATATGTGGCATTCCATGGGTTTACCAGTAATCGTGCTTGGCATTTCTGTCTCTCGTAACCTATATATAGCACTGTATATTTTCAAAGCTCTTCACAAATTTTAACAAGCCAAACTCCACTTCAGTCCTAATAGCCTACATAGTTTCATGGAAAGCCCAGGATGCTTTTCCTTCCCCCTTCTCCTCTGTAGATGACTGTATCCTTCAGACTGGCTGTACCTGCCAGATTTGGCTGATAAGTCGTTTTCTGCATTTGCTTTGCAGCATGTGTGGCAAACGTGCTGCAAGGCAATTTCTCTGCCTTGCTGTCTCCACTCTAAGGTAGGCACTAGAGAGCGTCAGAGAACCAAGGAACTGCATTATCATCGAGACTTGTTTACTGACAACTTTTTAAAATAATGCATGAACTGTTCAGACAAAACTGGTGCGCCATCATAGCCACAGAACCAGGTCTGGGAAATCCCTTTTCTCTGA
This sequence comes from Acanthiza pusilla, assembly GCA_036630365.1. NCBI lineage: Eukaryota > Metazoa > Chordata > Aves > Passeriformes > Acanthizidae > Acanthiza > Acanthiza pusilla. The sequence continues at coordinate 10,430,978 of JAXCHO010000019.1, forward strand.
GGAGAGCAGATGCAGTTTGCCAGGTAGGGTGCAAAGGGCTCCGCAGGAGAGTGCTGCAACTGCAGCTCCAGTGCTTGGGGCCAGTGCTGGTGACAGTGTTTGAGGTACAGTTGAGTAACCAGCCCAGAAACAAGACACCAGCACCTTGCTCATTAACAAGAAGTTTCAAACTTTTTATTTTCCTGAAGAAGTCCCATTCAAAGAATGAAAAAACAAGAGGTGGCTGCAGAGATGACCAAGCAGGCACATTCTAAGTGGGTAGTGTTATTGTTGGCTCAGTCCATTGTTCTTTTGGACATTTTCCCATGGGGGACTGTGACTCACAACAGCGACATCCAGGCTGGCCTTTCTTCATTCAGGAACTGTGGGATAAATGGATATTTTGGTGTAGTCTTGCCAGCTGCTGCCCCCTCTTCACACCTTCATCCCAATGAATCCTTTAACTGAACTACTGAGCCAAAGAAACTTCTCGGAGGCCAGTAAAATGGCTCAACTGCAGTTAAGGTCTCAGCCCATTCTGCTGTTCTTGTCTGGGGCAGATGTCCACTGTGCAGCACAGCTGCCTGTGCAACAGGATGTCTGCAGAAACTCACTCACCAGAGAACCGCATTTTTTCGTGTATTTTGCTGGAATTCTCTTTCCCTTTTCACTTTTCTTGCTCTTTTGGCCTCTCCAGTTCATCATCGTGATATACATAGGTCTCCCATAATCAGATCTTACCGTTCTACTTGCTGAATAGACACACTAAATATAGCATCTGTGTCTCTGCACTGTCTGCTGTGGTCAAGTGATTGTTTCGTGTGACTGGCCTAGGGGGGTCATACAGACTGCAACCTCAATGTGGCCCATGGTGGGTTTTTAAAGATTACCTTCTTAGCAATTTTAAGAACAAATAAATAAGTCATAATCTGCTTAAAAGCTTGGTAGTGAAAGTGATTTCTTGTCCATATTTTATCTTAACTGACTGGGGAAGAGTGACATGGAGTTTATATAGGAGGAGATGCACCAGAGCATTTGTTGTGAGGCGGAGATGTTAAATTTGAATGCACACCAATGTATGTGCACTGAATAAGGAAAAGGGAGCCATCAGACCTTGGAATTCTTCATCAGAAGGTGTTAATGACTCCACAGATGTTACACCGTGGCAGACTTTGATCTGCAGAGACTGATGTGCAGAAGATAGTTAGATATGAACATAGAACCATAGGATATTCTGAACTGGAAGTGACCCACAAGGATCATTGAGTTCAACTCTTACCAGCAGAGTAGAATCTCTCCTGTCTTACAATTGCATCATTTCACTGCCTTCAGTGCTATTGTTAATATTTTGGGGCAGAACCAGCTGTTTCAAAGAAGTAAAAATGTATCCTTTCACACTTGATGCCCTGACACATAATTTCTTGATCCAAGGAGTAGATTTTGTTATAAGAAGCACCTAAAAATGGTGCAGTCCTTGGGGGCAGCTGGCATGAATGCTTGAGGGGAGCAGATGCAAGTCTGGCCATGGAACGGGTAAATAGAATTGGGGTAAGGCATGTGATGCAATAGTGGTGGTCGCTCTGGAGTGGTGCACACCTGTACAGTGTTCAGGTGTTAGTACAGTCACTCAGGTACCACAGTGATGCATCTGGCAAGGTTAGAGTGAGCTGAAAAGCTGTTTGAAAATCAAGCTTCAGCCACACAGCTGCATAGGCATTTGGGGACATACTTAGGGTTTCTTCAAAGGCCAGTTGGCTGGTTTTGTTCGAAACAAGGGATAAAGTTGTGCGAGAATTTTAGCAGTGGTAAAGTCTGGACTGGAACTATCCTCAGTACAATACATCATAAGCCCAAAGTTATTTCTATCCCACACTGACCATGAATTGTGTGATGGGCTAACCTACTTGAATGGGTTAGAGGCAGGGTGGGAGGACACAGGGCTTTCAAGTTGAGTGCTCTGTAATGCTGCTGCCACGCTGACTGTTCTCTCCTCCCCTCTGCAGGTGAGAAGCCTTACAAGTGCTCGTGGGAAGGGTGCGAGTGGCGTTTTGCACGGAGTGACGAGCTCACGAGGCATTACAGAAAGCACACGGGTGCAAAGCCCTTTAAATGCAACCATTGTGACAGGTAATGCAGCTCCTAACATGGTGTTCAAGAAACATGGACTTTCCTGACTGGCATGGAGCCGCCAGCTCCCACAGACAAGAGGCCTGGCTCCCGGCAGAGAGGCCCCTTCTGTCCCACTGCCTTGATCCCTGGACCATGGAGGGACCCTCTGCTCTGCCCCTGCCCTCTCTGCCTCGGTGGCCAGGCAGGCTGGCAGATGGGGAATAGTTCCTAAACAGTCTAAGCTGTTTCTATCCCGCTGCTGACAGAGAAAAATGTGGGACCAAGTGTAGGTCTGACTGAACCCTGCTGGTTTCTGTTGTGGGCACAGGATTCAGTTTAAAGGACAGCTCTTCTAATACTCTTAAAGCAGAGAATACATCCAGAGGACCTTAGACCATTTCAGTGATGGACCTCTCAAAAAAGCATCTCCCCAGCTTTCTGTCCCCTGATCCTGTAAGCCTGCTGTGCTCGCAAAGGCAGAGCTCCTTCTATTTGCTGAGCTTCAAGAACCACCATTGCTGGCTACCCACATTTTGGCAGGGTAGGGCTTCACAAAAACATGGGTGTATGGCAGGAGGGACGGGGAGTGTGTGTGGCTGTTGCACCGCAAGTGCCCCAAATCTATAGGAAACCCCTAGGAAAAAAGCATTTAATTTCTGTTTGATCCTTGTCTTCTCTTACCATTGAGTCCAGGGCCCCAGGTTTCTCTGGATGTAGCAGGAGAGCATAAAGAAAAGACAACAAAGGGCACAATTTTCAAAAGCCCAAGAGTGATTTAGGCATACCTTACAGTTCAAGTTCAGGGGGTTGTTTTGTGTAAGATCAGTGATCTCTGCACATTTCTGCTAATTAATGAATCTTTTCCCACAGTTTTAAATCTCACCCTTGACGTCTCTTTGAAGTGGGAAATCCTCTGCACCTTCATTCTGTGAGGGCCCAGATTTCAAAGCCTGACAGGTGTGCAGAGCCGAGGTTCCTGAGGAGCCTGTCACACAGCAGTGTCTGGGCACTCGGAAATGAGATGTGAGCTGAGCACCCAGCTGCTCCCCCGGAGAGCCGCCCCTAGGGCTGCTCCCACGATTGGTTTTACAGCCCTCGCTGCTGTAGCTGCTTCAATAAATACTGAGCTTCTCTAAAAAATCTGCTCATCCTTGCTTGGTGCTGAGTGTTTTTGAAAGCTGGGTTCTTTGAATTTAGAAACAAAACCAAAAGAACACCCTTCTCCACATCCCCAATCCCAATTGATAAGAAATCAGGGTGGAGCAAAAGCAATTACCCCTGTAATGACTCCTGACAGCACTGACAGGATCGAACAATGTGCACTTCTCCCCCATTCACCCCCCCCAGCTGAAGATTGGCAGTGCCCTGGGTGAAACCTGGATCCACTATTGAGTAATCAAATAATGTGCTTGCATCTGAACATGTTATCCAGCTAATCCTATTTATATATATTTTTAAAAGAGGCTTAAGAAAATTACCCATCTTTTTAATGCAGCACTAAGGTTCTCGACTGTGATAAGGAAACGTTTTGTAATACAATAAAGGCTCTAGGAAGCCTCTGGGTACACCAGACCAACAGAGAATATGCGTGGAGGGAGGATGTGTGGGACATAAACAAGGGACCCCATCCGTTTATGGGAAGGAAATTTGATCATTTTCACATCCTGCCTTTCCAAGAGCTTCATCTCCTTAAGTGCTCTTCTGCCCTTGTCTCCCCTCTTCCCGTCCCCCTTCCTCCATGGAGGGCTTCCTCTTGGATTATCTTTTGTTTTATCCCTGGATTATTTTTTGTTTGCTCAGAATGAGGGACAGGATAAACCAAGTAGGGACTTCTGCAGTTCTGCTTTTGTTTAAGCACTTCTGTGAATGAGAACAATTATGTTCTCTGTTTTAAATGTAAGGCATTGCCTTTCTCTTTTCTTCCCTCCGAGTGGCCCCACAAACACACACACACATGTACACACAGCCCCAGGGTTTCTGTGTCAGGACAAACAATATTTTTAGCAGAGACCTAAAGAAAGAGAGCCAGTATTTTCAACTCCTCAGTCTCTTTCAGCCCTTTGTTAAGTGTTCATTATTCTCCCTCTACATATTATCCCTTCCTACCTAGCTTTTCTCTTTGGCAGCAAACTCAGCCACTGCAGTCAAAAGATATATTCCTGTAATCACCTAATGCATTTTCTGCTCTTCTGCTGAATCTGTAGATGAAGGAAAAACATTATTAATAAAGTTAAGAGTGCTGGGGATTGTGTGCTGTTAAACTCTATGCCCATACCATCTGTGTGTGGTGATAGGAGGCAGATTTGTGCTTATTCCCCCAGTTAATTGTTGCAGGCATTTAGAGTGACGGTTCCTGTTCTTTTGCCCCACTCTGCCATACTACTGTTTTTCATTCTTTTCTCATTCCCAGGCCTCTCTGCTACCCCCTATTGCAGAGGTCACCTCGAGCAAGCACTGAAACATGAGCCTAAAACGGCCTTTAGCTATTTAGGCAGACTTTTAAAGATGTGCCTTCCTGAGTCAGGGTTCCAGCTGGAAAACAGTTTCTCTGTATTTGAACTGCTACCCTTTATTGCACCCACCATTACTGACAAGAGCTGTGGCCACTCTCTCAGACATGCTGGCTTGTTAGATTTTAAGGAGCTGATTGGAGCTGTTTTAACAGCACTGGTGTAGCACAAATGCTATGCCTGTTGTTGTTCAGAGCTGAAGTCGGTCTCTTGGCAAACAGAGCATGGAAGGGGTGATTCAGATAGGAGGGGAGAATGTTGTTCTCACAGTCTGGCTGCAGTTCTCTTCCAAGGCTGCTTTTAGGTGTGCTTGTATCTCTCACCTTCTGACCAATGTCAAAGGGGTATCTCTGTGTACAAGTCAAATTTATAACAAAAGATGTAAGAAGATGAGATTCTCTTCTGCTTTCCCAGCCCTATCCCAATACCACGCAGCCCACAGATCACACTGTTAGTCATAGCTGGCAAACTAACACTGGTTTGAGTAACATCATAAGTACTGCAAATGGTGTGTGGCTTTGTGGCAGCAGGAGAGACAAGACAATCAGCTAAAATGGTGTGGAAAGCACCACAGGAAAGTTCTTAGTGCCTTCCAGACGCCAGGGTTATGCTGGTTATTAGCATTCCCCAGGAATTTTGCTCTTCAGAAACACAGGCTAGGGTTGTTCCTCACACAGTGCAAGCCCTCAGCACTTCAAGGGGAAGAGTTTGACAGGGTAGTGGCACTTGCTTGTTCTACATAAATACATGTTTAGGAGACAGCCACTTAGTGCCAGACTGTTGGGGTGCATATTCATCTCTGCATGTGTGCACATGGTTTCCTTGTTGATAGCAAGCTAAGAGTGCACTTAGCTGGAATGAACACATCCCACAGTGGAAAATCCACAGCTGGTAAGAAAGATGGCTGAGCAATATATTATCTCTCATTGTACTTACCTTCCCTTTTTCTCCTTTGGAGGCTTCAGTGCCAAGCAGTATTGCGTTGCTAAGGAGATATAGCAAAAAGAGAAAGGAAGAAATCATGTTTGGGAGAAGAGAATTCATGTATCACACTTCACTATGACTTTTATAATTAGAGTGTCTTATTCTAGCATAAACTGTCCTTTCTTGGAAGAGCTATGATGGAAGAGGGATGATGGAGAAGGCTGTGATGGGCTCACATATGATGTGCAGAGCTGGTCTGGAACTGAAAGAGGCGTAGAGGCAGAGGTGCAGAGCAAAGTCTTGTGTCATGGGAAGACTAGAGACCAGCAAGCTCCTGTTTCTTAATTTTTGAAAAGAGTAGTTTCCTTTGACAGCTTATCCTGTGGAGCCTCTTCCACTGCTGCCTCTAGTCCCACAAAGTAAAAAAAAAAAGTGTGTCCCGTAATCAGTAAGCATTTTGACACTATGATTTAGCTGCAAAAATTTTGTACAGACTGTTTTACTGTTGAAAATAAATATCCACATCCACCATCCCTACCAAGAGGTACAACTAACCAAATTAGTGAGCAGGAGATTGTGAAGAATTAGTATTGTACCATTTTATTAGCTATAAACCAGCAAATATGGCACCATTTTATTAGCTATAAAAATATTATAGATGCTAATACAGGGGTTATTGATGTGAAACAATGTATTGGATCTATATTTTTAACAGATCTTGCTATGGCGTGACTCAGCATACACTTTCCTGGGTTGCGTCTATAAAAGAGACAATTGGAGAGGAAGAGCTGTGCTTGGGTGGTGGTCTTATGACTAGTCCTAGACTGAAGTGCCAGCTGGTGCATGTCTTTTTGGCAGCCACTCAAGCTGTTGTTTTGTTTTGGCAGCCCTTGTAGCCGGAGCATGCTGCTTTCTCAGTTTAGACTGATGAGAGAGACGTTGGTCCAAGGGTGTATTTTGGCACCCTAGGGCTAGAAAATTCTAGCTGTGCAGAGCCTGCTGTGTTGAAAGCCCAGGGTCCATTGTCAGATTCATGTCTGTCTTGATGTGCCTCATGTAGGACCTTGGAGGAATGCAGCCTCCATCCTATTTTGAAGTCTTTCATTTTTGCCATTCTGAAGGTATTAACTCCCTTGTAAGCCCTGCAAGTAGAGAAGAGCTGACTTGAGCAGAGCTATGCTCATTCATAGAAGATGAGTATATGACTTTCCTTGTGGAAGTTGATTGTTGTAAGGTTTCTTTGTTTTAAAAATGTACCTCTTGATCACTCATCTCTGTGTGTAGATGCAAATCAATTACATGTGCAGTGGAATACTCCAGCAGGACAGAAAAGGTCCCCTAACTATTTAAAATATTTATAGTTATTCTCTTTCTCAGCCTTTCTCTGCTTAGGGTGTTTATCCTTTGGGTATTTGCCTTTAGATTGACTGTTCTTTTTTTATCTATCAGTATTGGGTTTTTTTCCCTGGGTTGTTCAATTTGTTCTTCTGCTTCTTCTTTCTGAAAAATACAAAATACTTCACTACTGCTTTTTAAAAAATACACTTGGTGCCCATGTATGAGCTATCTTGATTCTCACAGTAAGCCATTTGGATATTCTTCAGACCATTATTGGTGGCTGCTTTATAGTCTGTGAAGCACTGAAGAGACATGCCAGGCATGTCAGTTCTGTATGTAGCTCCTGCTAGTGCTCTTGGAGCCTACAAAACCAGTTTACTCAAAAGCCACTGGAATGTGGGGGTTGGTATGATATTTGTAGTAAATGCTTTTAAAATAAATAAGCCAGTGCCTTGTTTCTTAAGGTGGAAAGAAGGCAAGCCAGGATTTGCAGGAAACTTGAAAACCTCCTGGTTTTTAATGCTGAACTGAAGTTTCTAGTAGAAGTTTAATTTCTGAGTGTATCTGAGTCCTGCCACTGTGACAGACAGGCTCCATTTCAGGGCTATGGGGTAGGCAGCCAGAGCCACTGCCTGCTTGTCCTGTGGTTTGCTTCCCAGTGCCATATATATCTGAAATGACACTGTGATGGTGGGTGTGCAATGAATTGGCACTTTTGATCCCACATCTAATGGGTGTGGAGTCAAAAAAGGATTTTTGCTTACTGGCAGTCTTAATAGAATAAAGCATATATTGAATGACAGGTAAGAAAAGCACTTGTCCTCCTGAGAATTTACTCCCCTGATCACTGTGACAATATCTTGGTGCTGTGAAGTTCCTCAATTTGAGCTACTGTTCCTGCTGCTGTGAGTGCCCTGCAGCTTGTGTACTACAAGGCAGCTCTTCTAGAATATGGATTTCTGATTAACTCTTTGTAGGGTTGCTCTCCTCCTGGATTGTGTTTTTTTCTGAGTATCTTAACCCACCTCCTGAGCGGATTAATTAAAGAAGGCAGTGGATTTCAGAAGAAGACAGTCATAAACCTTTAGCAAGGGAGGTAATAAAGGACAGATGCTTCATTTCAAATTTATGCTCTACCTTATTTTCCATTAACTACATGTTTAGACCAGCCCTAAAACTCAGCTAGTTCTCTAGGGTTGCCACTCTATCTCATCAGGATCCAGCTACATGTTCAGAATGACAAAACATTATGTTTTCTTATGAGATGGGAAAAAAATGTCTTTGTGGATAAAGAACAGAAGTTGAAAGCTCAAGCCCTGGCTTCCCCCCCGCCCCCTCCTGTGTTACCACACCTGTGTGATTTACAACTTCCTCGCTTTCTCTGTCTCTCAATTGTCACTCTTACAAAATAGGCATAATATCTTCTGTCAACATCCTTCAGGGAGATAATGTTCATCAGAATCCACATATTACCACGCAGATTCCCCACAGAGAGGAAGGGAGAAATATGAATCCTGATGGATTGTCATCCTCCAAACTCTGAACCAGTTGTCCTTCCACTTTGGAGACAGAAATGAGAATTCAGCTTTCAAAACTAGCATCATTCTTCAGGGCTTGTTGCAAGTAGTGGGCATTTGAGAAAGCTGGTATTTTTTAAAATGACGTTGTTGAGTACTTGAATAAAACAGATTTATTTAGTTTCTTAATATGCAAACACACACATACTAAATATTTTGTTTTATAATAGTACAGGTGCATAGATGAGCACTCTTCCCCGATGTTTGACTCAGTGAAAGAAGTGGGAGGGAGAGGAACAAAGAAAGGAGGAAAGTAGTCTCTTTAGCTGCTGAAGAGGCAGGACAGGTCACAGAGGTCAATCACACAGGGTTTGGTGGCAATCCATGGATAATCAAAAGAATATGTCTAAAATTGGTTATATATTTTCTCTTGTACATAGCAAGGAAGGAGCAGAAACCCTGTTTTCTGAAGTCCTATACTTATTTAATTTCCTGCTTGCTTTATGTTGCAGGTGTTTTTCCAGGTCGGATCACCTCGCTCTCCACATGAAGAGACATATCTAAATATCAGTCAGCTTAGCATGGATGTCATCTGGGCTAAGTGTTGTGAGATGAAAGTGGAACTCAAGTTACAACGTGCTACCTTACAGGAGAAGAGAACTTGTTCCCATGTAATCCTCTGTACAGGGACCACATGCTCACACTGTCATGCACCCAGTTACACTTCAATACGTACATCGGTTCTTTTATGCCTTGCCCCAGCTGGATGGGAGAAGATGCAGGCGAGGAAATGGTATAGAGGTGAAGTCAGTGAAAAAGAACAATTGTTTGCAGTACTTCATCCCTCTTGGATTTGTTTCCTGTTTTTGCCAATGGAAATCGAAGAAAACAGAGGAGGCTTCCCTGCAGGTGGATGGCAGTAGGAGGGGCTTATCTAACTTGCTTCTCAGTGCAACTCAGTAGAAGAAAATGTCGTCTTGAAGTTTCATATTTGTAGCACTAACTTTCTTTTTAAATAGATGGGGGGAAAAAATGACCTAGAAAACCAAATCCCAGTTTGGTAGCCAAAATTAACCTCTTGTTTTTTTTGTTCTTTGTCTGAGAATTCCTAATGTTCAGTGCATCAGACTTCTCACAGACACTTTGACCTGTCTTGGTTTTGGTTCTTCTTCCTAGAACTGAGCTGTTGAGATCCTTTTAAGTCAATACCAGTGGCCTTAATGGCAGTAGACTGTGGAGTGACACTTGTGACACAAATATCCTCTTTTTGGCCTGAGTTTATGTAGACGTCATGGAGGATTATATTTTTGTTGGTTGTTTTTATTTTAATTTTTTTTTTTAAATTTTTTTTTTTTTTTTTGGCTATTGCACAACATATGCACTAGGGACTCTGGAAGCTGCTGCCATGATGGCTAAGTAGCCAAGGAATAAACCCCTGAGATACAGCACCTAATATCTCTGTAAGCCTCACCTTATTGCCATAGCTAGGACTTCTTGTTTATTTTTTGAACAAAAAACTTTAAAAGCTTGTTCGGAAGCTTAAACCTTTTTTCTCTTTTCTCCACAAACAAGTGATCTTCAGAACTCCTTGTCTTCACCTGGATATCAGTCTGGGACTGGCCACACAGGCATGACTACAGGATTCCTTCCACATCATGTGAGCATGATAGCCACAACCCACCGTGATTTAGTGGTGAATTATGTTGCTTTTTCTTGCAGTTCTTCTATTAACCAATTTAAAACATTAGACTTCTGTTTGTGTAAAGAGCACCTGCAGACGTTTTAATTTAAACCTAATGTTTGTTGAGCATCTTACACAAAAAAAACCCCAAGCCAAAAATCCTACTCCAGTCTCCGAGTAGGAAATCAAGAACCTCTTCCAAGTACAATGGCTTCATTCAGCATTAGCCCATTAAAGAAATTATCAAAGTCCTGCTTTTCCATTCATCAAGTTGATGCTGTAGCCCACTCCTATATGGAAAAAATGTAATCATGTGAGTGGTGAAGGAAGGGATTTTACATACAGCAGTGAGGCATTTCCAAATAATTGGTCTAAAGTATTACTAACCTAGAGGTCCATTTTGGCCTACGGTGTGAATCATCAAGAAGTGGAGGTCTCATGCTCACCCTTCCGTCCTATTGATAATTTGATTTCTTTGCCTCAAAGTGGATTAAAGTCTTCATTACAAAAGGAAAAAAACCCTAAAAAATGTATTGCCATAACTTGCATTTGAACATATTTGGCACTGGCCCTGACTCCAAAGACTGCATTTAGGACCATAAAAATGGCCTATGCAAGCAGGCAGGTGGTCATTAGGTTGTATATTTTGTATATTCTGGGACCATCCCTACAAGAGGTGTCTAGAAATGAAACAAAATAGCGTGTGGTCCACAAATGGTTGCTGCTCTTTTATAATGTATTAGCCAACTGCCCTTCTTTGACTGTTTTGACTTATTGACTGTTAAATATTTCCCTTAAATTATGTTTTGGGAGGTAAAATTGTACTCTTAAGGGGAAAAAGAGTAAACAAGAAACTCAATAGATGTTTAAGAGCTGTCACCATGATCCTTGGCACTTGAATTCTCAGCATTTTGCAACCTTTGGTTCCAGTGAGAGATTGAATTTATTCAAAAGATGCTGATTTTCCTCACAGTTTTCACAAAACACTGTGACTGTCAACTGAACACTTTGGGGACAGGGGGGAAATACGATGTCTGGCCCATATGGCATGAAATATGGACCAAAATCGAACCATCTTTTAGGGACAATGATGTAATATTCGTGATTAGAGCATGAGAGAGAGTGAAAGAAAGTCAGAAAGAAAGAGAGAGAGAACAAAAATTGAATTTATTCCAAAGATTTAAAACTAACTATACTCTATATGTGTATATATATATGCTTATATATATGTATACATTTAAAAATTGCAGAGCACTGCTTGCTGACAATCTCGTATTTCTCTACTTCTGTATTTGCATACTTTTTATGGCCATTCCACCCAGCTGTTCCACTGGGACTGAGGGCCCTAGAGTCCAGTTTGTGTTGGAATATATAGAGCATCCTGCCAGATCACAGAATCACAGAGTATCCTGAGTTGGAAGGGACCCACAAGGATCATCAAGTCCAGCTTCTGGCCCTGCACAGGGCAGCCCAAGAGTCCCACCGTGTGCCTGAGAGCATTGTCCAAACGCTCCTTGAGCTCTGGCAGGCTTGGGGCTGTGACAACTTCCCTGGGGAGCCTGTTCCAGTGCCCAGCCACTCACTGGGTGAAGAACTTTTTCCTAATGTCCAGCCTGAACCTCCCCTGGCACAGCTCCACCCCATTCCCTTGGATCCTGTCACTGGTCACCAGAGAGCAGAGATTGGTGCTGCCCCTCAGGAAGATTTCTAGTGGGAACTGAAACCTCAGCTGTGTGAAACTGTAGAGCATCCAGTGAGTGCATTAGATTAGAAAAAGTATAAGAGAATCCTAGAATTTCCTTACTGTAGTGTCCTACAATTTATGCTCTCAAATTCTCCACTACAACATCCATTGGCTGTCAACTTGCTTAAATATCCTCCTTTGTCCTCTGAACACACCTGCCTTTAGACATGCTATCAGTAGTCTACAAACCTTAATTATTAAGTGACTGTTTAAGCACCAGACTCTATTTAAATAGGAAAAAGTCAGCCAAGACTGTTTTTTAGTTTCAGTTGCCATTTATGGTCTTGTTGGCATCTTATTTAAATATGCCAGAACAAGGGCCCCAGTGGAAAAAAATGCTGAAATACCTGTTTACTTTGTTCTAAAGGCAGGCCTACATCTAAATCACTGATTCAAATAGCCTAAAAAACAGAAAGAAGGGAGGTAAAAGGCAGGTTTCAAATTTCTCAGGCTATGTAACAGGTCTTGAACTCTAAAGACAAAATTTGAGCTTTGGAACCACCTTTTATGTTTGAGAAGGGAGATATTTTTCAGCTGTATATATGGTCTACTCAGTCAATCTTTTGACTTCAGTTTTTGGGTGCTCATATGCAAGTGTCTTAGTCATTACTAAAATTTTGAACCGTGACTTTGGTATTTTATAGAAGGAGGCTCCATTTTGGAAAGGCATAATTAGTGACACATTCCAGAACTGGTTTTTTTTACAATGACAAGTTTTGTTTCCTTGCAGATATTTTAAGCTGTACACTTCAAACTTGTGTAGTCTGTTAGAGTTAGTTCCTTTTTGGGCTGTGTCTCCTTGCTAAAGTTGTACAGTTGTCCTCTCTCTGTAACTTATGAGTAGAATCAGACTGAAGAGGAAAGGCTCTGTGTAAGGCTTCATGAAAGCAAACCCATAAATAGATGATTTGGTGACAGTTGAGGACTGAGTTGTCCAGCTGTAGAAAGGAGAAGCTTTACCTTGTTTCCTTCAATGCTAGATTTATGCCTGTTTGCAAAACAGAAGCCATTATAAGAAAGTCAGATTGTGGTTTCCAAGGCTGTGGAGCTATAGGATAAAAACAAATTGAGCTAAAAGTCTCACAAAATAGTGTATATGGAGGAAGCAACTAAAACGAATGTGAGTTTTTGTGATGAGCTAAATAATATTTTGGAGCAGAGCAGTCAATCATAGAATCATGCATGTGGAAAGGGGCCTTCAGAGGCCATCTTAGCCAACCTCCAACTAGAGCTGGTTGCTCACAGCCATATCCAGCTGAGTTTTAAATATCCCCGAGAATGGAAATTCCTCAGCCTCTCTGCACAAGCTGTTCCAATATTTAACCACTCTTACGGTTAAAAAAAAAAAAAAAAAACCGACAAAAAATCTGTGTGTCAGGTAGGAATTTTCCATGTTCAAACCTGTTTTCAGTGCCTCTTCCACTGTGCACCTCCAAGAAGAGTCTGGCTTCTTCTCTACAGTCTTGCTTAGGTATTTGGAGATAGCAATAAGATCTACACTTACCCTTCTCTTCCTAAGGCTGAATCATGTCTCAGCCTCTCTTCATCCATCCTGTGTTCTACAACCTTCATGGTGACTCTCTGCTAGATTTGCTCCAATATGTCAATGATTGTCTTGTAATAGGGAGACCAAGACAGAATATTCCAGGTCAAAATGTGCTTTGCATGTTACAGTGTTGATATAATTTATTTATTCTGGATTTTCTCATTATCTAATTGAGACAACTTATACTTGAAGACAAGATAATATTTTGAAAACTGACTAATAAAAATAATTCAGGAAGCACCAGTATAAATGGTTTTCTAATCAAATTTGCTGAATCTGTGCATAAAAATACACTTATAGAAATATACTTCTATACTGCCAGCTTGAGGCCTGGCAAGCAAAATTCTGTTTTTTTCAACATGATCATTGATGGTTTACTTTAAACCAAAAAAACCCTGTTGTTTCATTAGTACTATGTCAAATATAAAGACACATGATGTTGTATTTTAGTCACTTTTTACACTAAAACAACACTTCAGTGCCTCTTTATTCTGTTTGGTTTCCCCCTTAGGAGATAAAGAGCAACATAAAATATCACATATATTTTATAAAATTTGGTTTAACAGAAAAGTGGATTGCAGAATCCAGAATTTTTTTTATTAACTCTGAGTTGTTCTTTTTCAGTAGCTAGTTCTCAGTCTAGACAATTGCATTAACTGGCTAAACTGGCAACTGAAGTGAGATTCTAGATTCTTTCAATGTTTTGGACAAGGCCCTGAGCAGTATGATTTAACTAATCTTTCTTTAAACAAAGGGTTGAATGTTGGATTAGGTGATCTCCAGAAGTACCTTCCAATATTAATTTTTCTGTGTTTCTATGATTCATTTCACAGCTCTCACTGACTAAATATGTACTGGTTTTATTTCTTCAGTCTTGTGATGATGGAACAGACTGTAGGGCAGGTCTGTAGGTTTTTTCTCAAATTCTGAGAATTTCATCCTTGTTAAATTTTATAAGGTTTCTTCATGAGGGAAACTTAGGAAGAAATCTTAAAAAACTCCCAAACCCTAAGCAAACCAGTTTGAAGCAATAGCATACCTTGAGATGTGTCACAGCTGCAGGGACCAGCCAGATACTACAGAAACAAGTTTGATAGCCTGGAAGATCCATGTGATGCCTCAGAAATTATTTCCAGGACCTGAAATCTAAGCCAACATATTTCTACACAGGTGAATATTTTTTTAATTCATTCTTATTTTCCTCAGACCTTTTGGAATTGCTATTTTTCTGGGGGTAGCACATTTTCACTTAGTGCATGGGAAGGACTGACCAAACACAGCTGGGGAAGAAGAACCTGAATGCAAGAGGATCCCTCTTATTTTAACTTATTTTAGTTATTTTAACTTCAGGCATAAAAAATTAACTAATCACTGGTGTGTATAGCTAAACTGGAGTTGATCAGTATGATCATTGCAGTGATTGAATATATATTGAGTAGCTGTGACCGTTCTGATATCTACAGAATGAGGCATTTTCCCTCATTTTTATCTGACCCTAGACAATCTGGGGTTTGTATCTAAAATAAAGGTTGCTCCTCCTATTTAACACACTTTGTCTGTTTACAAAAGATGTGGTAATTGGTACTTTTGACAAAACCGATGAAATTCAACTTCCTTAAGTGTTTCCCTTCCTCTTCTCTTAATGTATATCAAAATCTTTAAATTTAAAAAAAATTTAAAAGATGAAAATTTTGTAAATAATTTAATGTTACTAGGCCAGCACCCAGTGGATCAAGGGCTTTTACTCTTGATTTCATTCAGGACTTGGCGCATTCTGTCATTCCATCCAGTAAGACTGTTTCTGAGCTTTCATATCCTGGGCAATGCTCTAACCCAGAACTCCTAGAGTACTTTATGCTGATTTCAGATAGAATTGCACTTGTAAAGATATCTACATACCTAGAAAAAAACCAATGCTTGACAATAACTATTTAACTCTGTCTTGAAAACATGGAAATACTTTTCTCTCAAGGTACTCCAACTATTCATTGACAAGCCTTGCCTATCTTTCATTAGCATTTAAGCTACACTTTCATGAATGATCTTTACCAGATCAGACTTGGATATTCTTCTTCCTTTTGTCACATATGTGTCTCTTTTTATTAATAGTTTAGGGATGACTACTGCAGTCTTTCTCCTCCACAGCTCTGCACAGGCTTCAGTGGCAAGATTTAGCATTGTAAGGCCTGTAGGATCTGGCCTACCAGGTACTAAGATCTGTGTTGTAAAGATGAGAATTTCCTTCTCCCTTAGAGGAAGAAGTCTTGAGAATACTTGTGCTATATAAGTTATATATATAATGATACAGTTGTATATATAAATTATATACATAAAAATGCAGAGATGGGGAGTAGACTGCCTTTATCACCTCAAGAATGAGTTTCCCTACCTGAAAACTTTCAAATGCAGGCGTCATTTTTCAAACAGGGTTTTATAGTTTTCCTTAAAGCTTGTTGATGGCATTTTTGGTGTAATAACTGAAGTTGGAACTCTGCAATTTTCAAAATGAAAGCTTTGATGATTTTTTTTCTAAGTGCTTTGGTCCTAACTTCTATATACTGCCAGATAACAGGTTCTCCACCCTGTCTCTGTGTGGGTGTGGATGTACAACAGTATACTGTATATACCTACACAGAAGAGCGAACTGAGCTACTGACTTACAGTTTGTAGTAGCCAACCGTGCCTATTGCTTTCATTTAGGGAGGGCACTTGCTGTTGCCATTGCATTTTAGGAATCATGTCAGCTTCTGTAGGAAAGTTTTCAACAGTGCTGGGAAATACATGTTGCTGTGTACTGTGAATGAGTAGGCTGCAAATTTGGGGATTGGGAGGGGAGGTGGGAAGGGAGGGGGATGAGGGCTTCGCATGTACACACTAAAAGGGAACTAGAACGGACAGAAACATGGCAATTTTAGCCTTTATTGTTGGGCTCTCGGGGAAATGAAAAGCTAACATGCAGTCCCTGGAAGGCCTAATGGCTGAAGGGCTGATCTTTATGTTTTGCAACATACATTTTACCCATCACTCTGTACTTAAATCCCCAGACCTGTCAGATTCTGGAAGTAGATCAAAACACTGGTTTAAACACTACTTTGTTACCAAGGCCATGTCTCTACCAGGGAAGCTGCCCTAAAGTATCAGTCTAGTTAAAATCACTTGGTAGCTGCACCTGTTACGTGATTGCCTGGATTGAGTTTGCATTGGCATCCTATGCAGTTAAGCTGAAGTGTAAGAAATGCTTCAACTAATTAAGATACCTCTACAGGAAGGTTCTTGCACCAATTTAAGTACCTGGTTTTGAAATCACTGCATATAAACCATAACAGCTTTTCTCTTAGAAACAAGGCCTTAGTTTGGCATGTCTGCTCATGTAGTTGAAAAAATAATAATGCAGGCTGAGATTTTCTTTTTGTTTTTTTTTTTTTGCTTTGCTAAGTGATCTGGTTTCCCTCTTGTTCTTTGAAACTTTTCTTGCTCTCTATCACACATTAGATTTTTGTTTGGGGAATTTTCTTTAGCAACAACAAGAAGAAGAAAAAGTATGAATGCTCCTTATTAAAAAAAAAAAAGAAAAAAAGAAAAAAAACAAAAACAAAAAACAAACAACATTGCTTGAAGGACTTTCATTTTGCACTATAATTTTTCTTTTACCAGATGTGTCTGACAAGTGCATTTCAGAGATGCCCTCGGTCACGTTCTCTCAGGCCTACTCTGGTATTTCTAATATATCACAGAAGTACCCAATCTTGTAGCCCTCAGTTCTGCCTTTTTTTGACATTTTATTTTTTTTAAGCTTTTTATATATATATATATATATAAATATATTACTTTGTCAGTTTTTTTGCTGTACAAAAAGTCTTAAGATTTAAAAATATTATTTGTATTATATGATGGTGGTATGTTAATGTTACAAAATTATTAATGAAGAAAAAATTTATTTTTGTTACTGGTCTGTTTCATAATTCTTTTTTAAATTGGTATATTGTAAGATATCTATGCAAAAATGTTATGTGACGCATTTTTATTTAAGAATGTAATATGTGTAATAAACAGTAGAATGTGTTTGGCCCGACAATGTTTAGTGTGCCTTGTACATTATTTCTTTATGAAAACTTCTGTGAAGAGTGAAATGCCTGTTGGAGTATCAGTTAAGGTTATGGTTCTGTAAACAGTTATTGACATAAAAAATACAGCTTCTAAGTGTGCTTAACCTATCATAATCATATTTCTGGATTTAAATAATTTGTTTTATTTTTAATGTATTTCATAACAGTTCAAGTGTTGCTTATATTCATGCTGTGCCACATGTTGCTTTTGGAAAAGATGCTCAAGAAGGAAGTTCTTATTCTTAAAAGCTGACCAAATTTGGCTTTTAATCCTGCTTCTTTTGGAGCCAGTGATTTCTGTTATTTGATCTCTTACACTTGTTGAAGATTTCAGCCAGTATTATTTTTGTAAAAGACACAGAGAACAGTTGTGTTTCATTTTCCATGCTTAGCTTTACAGCATTTGTCAGTCAGTGGTCAAAACAGGACTAGACTTGGAGGCTCCTGAGAGCTAGTGTGTGCTCTAGTCTGTGTGTCAGTCTGTCTCACAGGAGTGCAGCATTGTTCTCTTTCCCCGCCTCAGTCATTTAGTCTCCCTCGTTAATGTCTGCAAAATTGCAAGCACAATTGAATCCACCTGGATGCTCAAGTACTAAAAACGTATTTAGGCAGTAAAAACAGTTATTTTGAGCACAATTACTTTGCAGTGTCATGGCATAAAATGAAATCACTTTTTCAAGTCAAGCCAACATCCCTTTAGGTTTTTGCTGCCTTGTGCTCACACACTGCCGCAGCCCCAGGGGGCATTGCAGCAGGACATCCTATAGGGCTCCTCTGATGCCAGCTGGCTGGGTTTAATTTCTGGGACAACATGCCTCACTTGCCCTGTTGGGAAACCTGCTATGATTGTTTATGTCAGACAGACAGAGGGTAGGATTCCCCTCCTGACGTCTGCATCTAGAAGTCAGATGATCACTCTAGCCTGCCCATTTATTCTCCCTCTGTAGCTAATGAAGAGAGACATTTCCAGAGGTAACTCACTCCAGGGGATGAGTTGAAGGCAAAAGCAACTGGGATGTTGTTAAGCATTTCTGGAAAACCATATGGTCAGTTTGGAAGACAATGAAGAAGTGATGCCCATGGCTGCTTTGGTTGCTCAGGTTGTACCAGATGTTTCATGATGGACATAATTTGTAGTGTCTGGGTGTATGTTAACAAACAGCTCTTGGGCACTGAAAAAAGGCTCCAGATTTTGGGCTTGTGTTCCAAATGGTCAAAACTGGACCATGCTCTTACTGCTTCAGTGTGACAGTGGTATCCTGGTGTCACAAAGTATGAGTGATTGAGATAGTGAGTTGTCATAGCTGAAAAGAATGATCTCTTTGTTGTGGATCAAAGTATTTGTATGATATAGGTATGAATGGAGTTATGTTTGACACAGAATTATTTCTGCAAATAGAATTTTGGCATTATAGCTTTTTTTCTTGTAAAGACAATTTCTAGTTTCCTTCACTTTCTCTCTTTCTTGGAAACCTCTGGAAGCTTTTAGCATCTCACCTATCTTGATCTTTCTGACAGTTGTATATTATGTGTCTGTACATCTAGACAAAGATACTTCTATTGGAAATTAGTCCTTTGCTCTCCACCTATGAGAGGGACTTCCAGAGACTTCTGGAAGAACCTTTTGAAGGTCAGCACAGCCTGAAACCCAATTGGAGGGATGATTGTCAATTACAGGTAAGCATATAACCAGTTTGTTTTCCGGGAACTTTCAGAAAATACAATGTTTTGCTATCAAACACTTTCTCTTAGGAGCAAGTAGGTTATTAGTCTGCAGGAACAGCTGTCAGACACTTCCCTGGGCTGGAGGCCAGGGAAAGGACATAAGGCGAATGAACTCCTCTTCTCAGAAATTGTCCAGTAGCACACAGTCACACACCTTGGGCAACTCTCACTGTTGGGTACAGAGTTTTCTGAGGAAAGAAAAATTCATTCACTTCTAGGGTTAAACTGTATATGAGCCTTCTGTTGAGCTCATCTGATGCAAACTCATCATGTCCAAACTTTGCATGACTTTTCAGACATGGAGTCATAGAATCATAGAATAGGTTGGGTTGAAAGGACCTTAAAGATCATCTGGTTCCAATCCCCCTGCCACGGGAAGGAATGTCACCCACTAGATCTGGTTGCTCAGGGCCCCATCCTGCCTGGTCTTGAACACTGCCAGAGATGGGACATCCAAACCTCCCTGGGCAACCTGTTCCAGTGCTTCACCACCCTCTGAGTAAAGAATTTTTTCCTAATGCCTAATCAAACCTGCCCTATTTTAGTTTAAAACCATTACCATTTGTCCTGTCATGATCTGCCCATAAGAAAATTCCCACCATGCTTTTTATGAGTCTCCTTAAGGTACTAAAAGGCTGCATTGAGGTTCCTCCAAAACCTTCTCTTTTTCATGTCAAACAATCGCAGCTCTCTCAGGTTTTTCTGCCTCTTTTTAATTTTTTATAATTATGATTTTTGTTTTTTGCTTTACTCACCTTTTTCTAATAAGAGTAAATAAGGAGAGCAGCATTAAAAGTGAATGAAAGCAAAGGTTTGCCACCAGAATTATGTTATTTTACTGCTTTTTACAAATATTTGTAATACTTCTGGGTTTAATTTTTTTTAAGGTGTCAGTTTTGATATGAAATGAACAGGTTTTCATTAACAGTTTCTGACCACCTAGCTGGAAATCTTTCCAAAGGCCCAGTCTCAAGCCATGTCTGCTGACTGAGAGCTTGTGTGCTTCATTGTGTACCTCTGTGGTACTGTGAGAGCTAATGAGGGTTATTGGAACAATTACTTCCAGAGGCCTTCTGGGTCCGTAGCTTGCCCGTTGACTCCAGTTTTCTGGAGATCTCTTGGCTGAAATTATAACGGCCACATCCTATTTTCACAGACCATTCCTCATGTACCCCTGTGCATGGTTTCAGATTCATTGTCTGCTTCTGTTCTGTCAGTTTAATGTTCACTGATGGAGAGGCAATGAAACTGAACAAGATGAAGATGCTATAGCTAATTAGTCTTGAGGTTAAAATTCATCAGGACTTTGAATACTCTTCCAAACACAGTCAAATTTACCTTTATCTGCTGAATTTCTGCTGGGCTTTTTGGGGGTGCAGACTGAACAAAAGTATCACAAACAGGTAGAACAGGAGTTCAACTTGAGATCTCCAAGAAACATAGACTGTGGGAACTGGAAACCAGACACTCCAGGCAGGCGTTTGCCTTCTGGTTTGAGGATCTTATCTGGTATTTCTAATTTGCTGAGGCACTGAGGAAGCGCTTTTCCCCTCAGGATTCAGTGTAGATGATGTTGTGAAACCTAGGACCAGTACTAATCCCTTAAGCAAAGAGAAGTATAAGTGAGTGATAATATAATTTTTAAAGCATTTTGGAATATTCAGGAAGGATCTTCAAGAAACGGGAACTTTCCTGCTGTTCAACAAAAGCTTCTAACCTTTTTTCTTTTTTTTTCTTTTTAGTTTTTTTTAAAGGGGTGGGGGGTTTTTTTGGGTTTTTTTGTTTTTTTGGTTGGTTTTTTTTGCTGCAAAATGAATTCAAGTACCTAAAATTCAGCAATGAAAACCTTGGCCTTCTCAGGTGAATATTTTGGTCCCAAAAATACATGTTTCTTTCCACCTCTTTCATGTGACCCTGAAATAGTGTGGCTGGCTTATGGTGCTAAAAGAGCTGCTAGAAAGAAGATAATTTGGAATAGGAAGGAGGGCACAGCCCTCATGATCAAAGAACAACACCTGATGCTCTGGGAAACAGTGAGAGCTGCCAGCATGTAACCTAAATACAGTTCCTGAGCTGTGGCACAGAACGGAAGGACTCAGCTACAGATCTTTGTCTCCATGTAAAGTCACATGGGGAGCACCAAGGCATCACCTCAAGCACCCTGCAATCCCAAATAATGGTTATTAATAAACCTTAACTGTTTCCATTCTGGTTTGGTTTTATTTTCTGGTCTTGCAAGCATTTCCCCAGCTCGTCTCAGCGCACTGCTCATTTCTCTCCTTTTGCAGGTGTTTATGCTGCCGAGTGACAGAGTCCCTTAGCCCTGTGGGGAGCAGGGCCCAGGGCAGAGCTCCTCAGGCGCCTCACGGCCGCGGCCCTCAGGAGAGCCGGGGCCCTCAGCATGGCGCCTCTCTCCCCTCAGGTGTCCCGGCACGGCTGGCCTGTCCCACCGGGCACCTTTTGGCATGGACTGCAGGAGCCAGCCCAGCTCAGGGCCTCAGCAACTGGAAGTGGTGCCAGCAGCAGCAGGAGCATGAAGGTTGAAGGGAAGCACAGGATGACATGTTCTCCCGACAGGTGGGTCCTTTCTTGGTGTATGGAAGCCATGCTGCCTTCTCCCTGGACAGTGATTCTGTCACCCCTCTTCCCCCACCCCCTACCTCACTGTTTTGGGGTCCCCCATTGCAAAGCTGTCCCAGCTTTCTACAGAGCCAGGAGGGTTTTTATTCTCACCAAAGAATTATAAAATGTAACCAAAAAATTATAAAATGCTGCCATGTTCTTCGTGGTGGCCATTGCTATTACCCCCTTGTCTGCTTTTCTACCAACATTCCTGATGCTGGGTGCCTGCTCTCCTGAGCCATGGTGTGGATTAAATCCAGCAACCTAGGCATCCACAGGTCACATTTTCAGCAGTAAACTCAACACAGGGTCCAGTTGTCCCTACTCTTAAATTGTTGGTATGGCCCTATCGGACACCCCCCACAGCCCTGCCTGGGTGGGGCCCAGGGCCAGCAGGTGCCCAAAGGCAGACATGGGCACTGTTTTGGGAGAATGTGTGGGGAAAGATAAGAGAATTCAGTGGTGTGAGATGTAAGCCATGCTGAGCAGGCATCCCCAGGAGGTTCCAGGTGCCTTTGTGACAATAAGAGCACTGCCAATTCTCCCACACAGTGCCATTCCCTCCAGCAGCTGCTCTCAGGCTCTCCCGACGACCCCAGCTGTCTATGAGGGGAGCACCACAGGATCACAGGAACTGTGGCACTGTGACCAGGTATTGACCAAAATTAACTGATCTGCGGTGTGAGAAGAAGCTGTGCTGCTTTCTGAACAGCTGCTGACAGCTGGGCCATTTCAGCTTGGCGCCTCAGACATGGTGCTTCCAGATGTCAGCTGTGCCAGTAGCAGCCGGGATGGCTGCCAGGCTGGGAAGGCCTCCTGCTTCGCTGCCGCTGCCTGCACTGGGTGTTACTGGCAGCAAGAGGCACATGCTCCAGAAGAAAGTTGACCCACTGTGGTAAGCAGGTAAAAAAAACATCCAGGGGCTGAGCAGTTCTGTTCAGCCCCTGAACAAAAGACCAACCCCTGGATAGCTGCTACCTGACAAACTTAAGAAGGGCAGCTTTCTCTGTGATGTTAGTGGGAGTTACACAAATCAAGAGGAGAGTGTGTCCCTAATTAATTAGAAATCACCGTCAGTGAGTCACTGTGTCAAAAGGGTTTTGGCCAATTATCCTTCACTTTTCCGAAGCTCCCTATTTTCACATAGGGAAGGACTTGCTTGGAAGCTGCTTATACAGATGAAAAGTAGTCAACAGCTCTGAGAAAATTGTTTATATGTTTGTGTGAATTTAACAAAGGAATGTACACTCCGATTTAAACACCTTACTGATTTTTTGTTTTACAGAAGAGAAAGGGAGGAAGAGGACAATGAAGACAAAACATTCAAAGAAAACCTCAACTCAAGTCTGATTTTGAATAGAACAAGATGTTATGAGGAGCTGTATTGTTGGGAACTGTACCAGGACATGGAAGTGCCAGATTACACCTACACCCCTGCAGACATTTTAGGTAAATGTAAATAGCACAAGTATAGAATGCCTATGGAATACACTTGCTTCATGGCTCTAGCAGACACACAGCAAGGTGTTAATATCTGTGTAGACATTTTGCCTGGGTGATTCTGCTGTGAAAGCTTAATGCTGGTTTCCTCTTTCCATGGGGAGAATAGAGATGGTCCACTTAACAAAGTTCGAACATGAGCAATAAGCAGTGGGGAAAGGATTTCTACTGACACTAGCCAAACTCAAAAGGACAGTTTGAACTATCATTTGCTATTACTAAATTCTATACTAAATCCAGTTTCGAGGAATTTACAGCCTAGTCTGCAGGGGACTTGAGTTGACTTTGACACCAAGTTGGTAGCAGCATCTCTCCTTGATAAAACGAGTTCCATGTAACTCTAGCTGTTGGTTACAATGCCCTTTGTTATAAGTACAGCAATTAATTTTTCAGTAAGGCACAGAGTAATTTATTTATTCCTTGTGTTGATTTTTCTGAAAAGAATTTATAAATAATTTCAGAAAAACCAATGGTTCCAGTAGAAGAATGTGGCCCTCAGACAGTGCCATAGTTTTTATTCATCAGTTGTCTTACAGTGTGATGGGACTGAAAACAAGGAGAGTCTGATGCCAAAATTACTTTATGCTCATGAAATTTTTTGTTTGGCTTTGTTTGGTGAAAAATTATGGCTGATGAAAACACTAGATAAGTCAAGGATGTTTATGATTCTTCCTTCACATGCCATATGCCCCACAGCTGACCCAGAAGAACTATTTGAAGTGGAGAACTAAACCAGTTTCTGCACCGCTTAAATTTAAGGCTTATTGATTCTAACTGCCCTTAGCTGTGCTGAGCATGGCCAGCTGTGCAAGGGGATACACATCTATTAGGAACCAGACTGACATCTGTTTTGTGTGCTGGCAACTGTCAGAGTGAACAGGTAGTCACCATCGGCACCATTACCACTTTAGGAGTAAACCCATATACATGCGTATGTATTTATACGTGTATATACACACAGGTACTTAGGAATATGCAAGTTCTTATGTTCCCTCCTTGCCTTTCTGGTGGTACTGTGACACAATCGTTAAGAATATTCTCCCACCCTCACCCCTATAGTTAAGCAATGTCAGAAGAGGAACAAAGCTCTTCTGAGTCTAATACTAGTGTGGTGTTAAGAAACCTTGTGTGTCAAACCAGATACT
This sequence comes from Acanthiza pusilla, assembly GCA_036630365.1. NCBI lineage: Eukaryota > Metazoa > Chordata > Aves > Passeriformes > Acanthizidae > Acanthiza > Acanthiza pusilla. The sequence continues at coordinate 10,455,424 of JAXCHO010000019.1, forward strand.
TCGGTGCCACTCTAAACCTGTCACTTTGGTCCAAATTCACAGTAGAATTCAATACCTAAATATCTTTATTGGTATTGGGAGTCTTTAGCCTCCCAACAACTTCCTAAAACAAGGATGATAGCATTCTTCTACCAGACAGGGGCACCTCCATTAAAGAAATAATCAGATTTCAAAGACACAGAGGCTACAGATTAGCTTCTCTGGTTTCACCTGTCTGCTAATCTGTCTATAACACTGTGTCATTCCTGGTTTGTATTGCCTTCAATCAAGTTATATCCTGCTAAATGCCAGCTTCTCCTTAGTTCACTGCCAAAGTGCCAAAGTGGTAACTTCTGTGGCAGCACCAGGTAGGTGAAAGCATGGCTTGCCATGGTTCTCCCCTCTCCCTGCCTTGTCTTCTCTATTGTGTTCTTTGTTGGAATTGTGTGGTACATCACTCAGGGGCTGTGTGTAATCTGGGAAGGACCAAGTATGTGCTTGTGAACTGGATGAGCTCTCTGTCTCAGTAGGGCTTATTTCTTGTCACACAAAGGCACATAAATGGCAGAGTGCATATGTATTCAGTGTTGGCTGAGGCCATGCTGATGTGATGCCAGTGCCCCTCTGCTCAATACTGAGGTGCACCTCAGTATTTTGTGATGCCAGTGCTCCTCTGCGCAATCATCTGGAAAGGAAGCCGTGCTAAAAATTCTCATTCAAAGGTGGTTGTGAAGATCAAACATTTCAAGGACAGGGTAAGTAACAGTAAGATTTTTTTTTTGTTGTTTGGTAGAATGCAGATCTTTTTTGCTGTATCCTTGATGTATCTATTGTCATAAAAGAAAAAAAAAGGACCACGGTTATGTAACTTACTGTGGGCTAATACACTATGACCCACTTAAGGAAAAAAAGAGGATATGTATGGAAGAGATTGTATGTGATACATCCTTGGGAGCGCTTATGTGCATCAGTGCATACTCCAGTCTCTTCCTTTCTTGAAGAATTGTAGGGTGCAGGTGTTAAAGTTTGTGGTCCATATATATATGAAAGGAAAAAGGAAATCAGGGTATTTAGGTAGCAGTTATTCAATCTGATATTTATGGAAAGAGAGATCATTTCCAAAGAGAGGAAAATGTTCAGTTCCAATGTGTCTGAGCAGATAGATTTTTATGGATCACTCTTTAGGGCTGAATAGAGAAAGAAATTTCTTTTTCTGAAAAGTTGTCTCTAGCCTGATGTCTGAGCTAAAGACCACTAAACCTACTAGGTAGGTTTTCAACTTAAGTAGTGCTTAAGCTACAACCTTAATTCTCAGTCCTGAGTATGGAGATTTTTTGATTCATACAAAGTTTTTTGTATGTTGCCATACAATAAAAAAGATTATTTTTTAAAAAAGGACACCAACAAAAGTGCTAAAAGGCAGCCAATATAGTTATAATACTTCTGTTGGCACCCATTCTTTTTGCCCCATAAGTAGCAGGCTCCTGCCGTGGTTCTGCTCTTCCACATAGTTCTGATTTTAATAAGAACAGGAGGAGGTATGTAGAGAACATTTTCTGAAGGGGACCAGTCCATGCCTCAGCTACAAATGTAGCAAATTAACAGCCTTCTCCAAAAACTGCTCCTTTGTCTGATGGCAGCCCAGAGTGCCCTATTTCCTACAAAACCATAGTTTATGAGCGGTGTGCTGGTCAGATGTTACACATACTTTCATGTCGGTGATGGCAGTAGCAATGGAGACATTTTCCAAGCTTTACACAGAGTTTTCCTTTCCATTTCTTTTTTAAAAACAAGAATTATCAGTTCATCTCAAGTACTTATTTTTTCCTCATCTAACTGTCCCCAGCCCCCTCTGCACCCGTCAAGCTGTGTGAAATCTTTCCAGCAAAACCTAAAAGCATGTGATATCCTCTTGGATTCATGTTTCATGTGGAATCTCAAGTGGAGAGAGGCCTCAGGATAGAGCCCTTACTGACAGGGGGATGGCAAGGCAGTCAGGATTGTGTAGGCGTGCAGAACTGAGGAACCAGGGCTGCTCAACATGTTTTTAATGAAACTAATAAATACAGCCATTGAATGAATAGAGCTGATTGACGTGGGGAGTTCCTAGTTCTCCCCTTCCATCTGCAGTCTTTTCAGTGGCAGAACAGAATAAAGAAGTTTAAAAGGAAACTGGGACATGTATTTTCAAAGAAATGTTATACAAAATTGAAGCAAAATCCTGGATAAAAGAAAAATTGTTCTTTTGCTACAAAAAGCCTAGTAAGGTTTTTCCATGTTCTTTCCATAGAAAAGAATCAAACCCTCTCTCACAGTTTCCAGTGAGCCAATGGAAGGCTCAGTAATGGAAGAGCTAAAAAAAATTCAAAGTAGAAATTGTTTTTCATTATCGTTTTCCTGACAGGGAAAAAAAATTGCTAGGAAAAATCAGCTGTACCAGTGCTTTTAAAAAAAAAAAAAAAAGAAAAAAAAAAGAAAAAAAAAAAGAAAAGAAAAAAAAAGAAAAAACCTTTGAAATGTCTTGATGGTAAGGAGGGAGCATTTCTAAGGGAAAATGCAGCCCTGATCTAATTATGGGAAGGGGTTTGTGGCCACACAGCTCTAACCTCATCACTCCATGCAGGGCCAGGGCAGGGAATTGACTGCCCTGGGTAGGATGTGGGTAGTCATGTCTTTGGGTAAAAGAGTGCCTGCATTTCCACATATCTTCTTTTCCCCCCTTAAGCAGTTCTAAAAGATGGGAACAGGGATGATGGATGACACTGAGGGTAACCAAACTGAAGTCACATTGGTATATTCTGAAGTAGGGAGCTAAGCAGAGGAATCGTTTTAAAATAGGTAGATGGCCAAAAATAAATAGTATCAATGTCTGCATACCCCAAGCTTAAAAACCATAACAGGTGAAAGCAGAGTGCATGACTGTGGAAGGAGAACTTGATATAATAGGTATTCTGGAAAAATGAGGTGGTGTTGACATTCAATAGGATATTGTAACACTTACTATAATCTCTAGAGCCAGGACATGTTAGGTCATGGAGTGAAGGGTAGAAAGAGGACTCTGCAGCTGCCAGACCCTTCTATATAGATAAGATTTTAATAGATGAAGAAAACCAGATAGTAAAATATTTATCTATTAATGGCTGACAGGAAGCAACTGTAAGTTTGGAGTAAATAAAAGGGACTACAGCATAACTGAGCAACCTCCTCTGGGTAAGAAGCATGCCAAAGAGTAGCTTGCCAGTATTCAAATTCATAAAGGAAGAATTTTCTAATAAGAAGTATAAAATCAAATGGAGAAGCTAGTGAACAAGCTATAGAACTGTGAGTAAGGATATTCAGAGCCTTAGGCTGAGCAAAGAAGTTTTTTCTGAGTAACTTATAGTGGTCACAAATAACATACAGTGGGTTTTAAACTCTAGATTATCTAATGACTGCTTCTCTACCTTCCCATACCATACCCTAACTTTACACTGAAATATTTTTTAAGATATTCTTCTTTCTGCTATTCCTCTTTATATCTTTCTCACACAAAACCATTATGACAATAATCCAGCTGTTTTCTTGCTGCTGTGGATATCTGCACAAGACTCCCACACCACTCTGCCAATGATAGACCAGAATGTCTCAAAGCATCCTTGAGTTGCATAATGCTAAAATGCTTGCACATGCTGAAATTAAGAAATCAAATTTGGGAGGTGTAGGAGGCTACTCCACAAAGTTTAAGGTCAAATATTGGCACAGTTCTATGTAGCAACAGATGTCCAAATGTCATGTAAAAGTTTTTTTTTTAAAAAAAGCAAACCAAACCCCAAGCCTGTTTATTCATAGTCACAACGAAGATTATTTGTATTTGAAAAATTATGTGGCCAGGGCCTGATGGACAATGGCGAACATTCGTATTCCATAACTAGGTTAGTCTTGCTAGCTCTCCACTGAATCCCACAAATATCCAAATTAAACTAAAGTAGTTCAGAACAGATTTTCTGTAACTCACTTCTCATTCTGGATCCTAAATAAATAGGTGTACGGTGTACATCGCATGAAGTGGGCAGCAAAGCTGAGCTCTGACCAGTCAATGTGTAATACACCAGAAAAGTGTATTTCAGGGTCAAACTCACTGCTGCCAATGGAAGGTTTGCCTTAACAGTGAAAGTAGATCAGAGTCCACTCTGGGCTAATCTGTTGTGAATGCTTGTACTATTGATGGACTATTCTAGGAGGATGAAGTTTTTCTAAAGTACAGGAAAAGGAGTCAGGAAGAAAAGAATAGTAGTACCTTGAAAAAATACTTGATTAATTAATCCCCCTTCCCCAGTTCTTACTTCTTCTCTTTGTTCTAGTGAACCATCTATTTAATCAGGGAGTTTCCATCGGATGAGTGGTTTTTGCATATAAAGATGCTTAGTTCACTGCTTGTCCCAAATTTGGCTATCAAATCTTGATCTTCTTCACGATTTATTCCTCCTATGGACAAACAATCAGGAAACCTTGTGATGAAATGAATCTTCATGAGTAACCCTTATGAAAACATGAGATTATCCTTAAGGAAATGACTAGATTCCTTTCAAGTATTGCAAGTGAAATACACCCAACCTGAATCCTCCAGTTCATGAATTACATTTCTAGAATTTTGTTTCCTGGAACTCAGATCCAAAAATCACAACTTCTGCCAGTGCTAGGGCTGGATCATATTTCTGTGAATATCAGAATCATTGCATTGGCTTTACAGGCAACGCATGCAGGCTCTAAATGTCTGATTAAAATATGAGATTTTTCAGTTCAAATACTTTAAAAATATCGGCAATATTTTTCCACTTTTGCAACATGTGGGACCATTTTTTGGCATGGTCACAAACATTTAAAATTAGATGGGTATTCAAAAGATGTCCCAGAGACTTGGGAAGGACAAAGTTTTGCGTGGCAGTTTTATTTCTTCTTTTGTTTTGTTTTACTTGCTATTTGTGCAGCTTCTTCGTTCTAATTTGTGGTTTTCAGAAACTTAGTTATGTAATTAATTTATAGAAGATAAACAATCAACTAAAAAGCCAGATTCAGTCTTATGTGTACTTAGTCCTCAGGCCTCCAGAGAATTTTAAATGGTTCAGAAATACAAATTCCTGTTAAAAAGTTGGGAATGTGCTGCTATTTTTATAACTTATTTCTCCACCTTATAATTTAAATAATTGTCTCCTTGCCCACCCACCATGTTTAGGAAAGAAAAGAACTTTGCACAGTTGCATTATATGTGACAGGGAAAAAAGAAAAGGGGAAATGTGGGAAAAAAAAAAAAAGGAGAAAAGAAGGTGCACAAGTACATGCACAACTACACAACTATGGAACTGAAGAAGAGAAGACATTTTCTCTAGTTCCAGAAAAACTTCCTGTTCCTAAAGAGGTGATTAATTGTGCTTGAAGTTAAGCACACACTTATGTACCCTGAAAAATTGGGTTATAGGAGGAAATTGCACGCTGAGTAAAACATCCTGATCTTATTTCTTGAAATGTCTTTTTGTTTTTAAGATCTTGTCTGTTCTGTCTGACTGGAGAATTGTTAATCACAGGGCAAAATGGATCTAGGCTCTGGAGCAATCGATTACCAGCAGGTCAGCTGAAGCATATCCTGCACTGAGGACTAATTGACGGAGTTTTCTAGTTGCTAAGGGAGCTGCTGGAGAAGGCTATGAAACCCAGCACATGCATTTCAGACTATATTAGTACTGACAAAAATTGGGAACAGATCCTCATTCTTTACGTCCATCCACACTTGCAGATGTTGGGGTGCTAGAAAAAATATTTATGGAAACATTCTTATTTACATTCTAGTACCTTTGTATGGCTGAGTAGAAGGGTCTTTATGTAAAATTAAGGGAAAAAAATAGCACAGAATTATAAAGTGGTATAAATAGCTTTTCTGTAAACGTGAATCTGACCTCAAGTATTGGGAGCTCCAGAGTGAAAGAATAGTATTGTTAAAAGATAAGAGGGCAGAGAGGCTTAAATTCAGGTACTGAGCCACTTTGCAGACATTCAGCATGCAAAAATACAAGGCAAATACTTGTTACGAAGGGTAAGACAGTGTGATACATGAAGAAATTTACCTCTGTGTAAATCAGGAGGAGTTCTCCTGTAATCAACGCATTGGTGTAAATTGATCCGGGAGCAAGATAGGATTGAGATAACACTTACTCAAATAACTTCCCTTAATATTGGAAGGATTGTCAGCTGCACCACTGCAGCACAAGAGGATAAAAGGAGAATGCTTGGGAACTAATTAACAAGTTACCAGCTGAGTGGGTCTCATTATTTTGAAACGTAAATACTTTTGTTGATTAAATCTGGATCATTAACTCTGGTCTTTGATAGAGGAAGTTTCATCAGAAGTGAAAAACGAGGAAGGAAGGAACTTTGTGGTGTTATTGAAATATCCAGTCCTCTGGGAAATGTCCGAAGAATGTACAGAGAGCTGAACACACAAGCTTTTATATTTGAACTATCCTATGCAACTGTAGCTGTGAGAGGCTCTCGCTCTCTTCAGACTACGCACAAAGGAAAACATGGCTTACACTGACCAGCAGTTACCAAACAGTTTAATGACAAGATAAATTCCTATTTAGCAGAATCTTGGTAGTGTTTCATGTAAATGTAAGCTCTGGCATAGAACAGGCAAAAGTTTCTTTTCAGATCCTTTGCATAGATTTTTGTCTACTTTAGATGCTTCAGGTTCCTGTTCATGAAACCAAATTTCTGCACATGTAAAAAGACGTATCACGTATTTAAACACCTTTCCAACTGGCTTGCATAAAGAATAATATTAATTTAAATGCCCACAGAGAGGCACATATTTATGTACAAGGTCAAACTGTAACCTGATTATAGAGCAGGGTGGAGGAAAAACATTGAAGTGAGCAAAACAATCATGGGTAACAAAGCTGTCCTTTCAAAACTTCTGGTTCTGTGCTGTGGATCTCTAGATCTGAAATATACATTCAACTTCCGAACAACATTCTCTTGACTTATGTCAGGGAGCCAAGACCATAGTATTTGGATTTTGCAATCCAGTTTTCTTCTGCCTTCTTTCCAAGCACAGGGGGAGACTCCCCAGGCATTTTATTACCAAAAATCATAGTGGTCTTCCATCTACTTTATGTACTTTATAACTATATGACATGAAGTTACCTATATATTGAATGACCAGTGGACCAACAGGATGATCTGAAGTATTACCGCCCAGTCTATAGCTCAGTCACCCTGTCAAATTACCATACTCTGGGTACTGCAACTTCATGCAAATAGTGAGCAGGGTTTTTCATAAAATTTGTGGTGAGGGCTTTGGGTAAGCTGACCAAAGTTGAAGTTACGGGTGTATTTCCACCTCCACTGTCACTAATTATTGCTCATATTCTGGATTTGTCACATAACTAGCAGTTGTTTTCACTGCAAAGTAAAACACAAAGTGAAAATAGCACAGAGTAAGCATACAAGATGCTTTTCGTCTGTGAGTTAGCTAATACATCACTAGTAGAGCTTTGTCCAAAATGACTTATACCCCCTCAAACAATGATAGCTCTGGAAAAACAGCAAATATTGACACTCCAATAATGTTTGCCCAGCAATCAATGAGTGGTGTACAGCATTCAGGACATCTTTGTTGCAGGTATCTATTAGGAAAATGGAGAACTGAGGTCCTCCAGATATGAATATATAATAAATGCTGACATTGAAGATGTCCACTCTGTGAATCCTTCTTAAGTTGTGCATTTATCTGATTCTCAGTCAATACTAATTGAAACTCCTACTCCAGTTGACTACCTCCCAGTACCCATAACTTCCATTTTAATGTTATCTCCCACAGGTGCAAATAGATGTTTGTCATTCTAGGTTCACAAAGCGTCCATCTGTTCTGCCTCCAAAAATGATCAGTGCCAGCTTTATCAAAAGACATAATCTTGCATCTAGGGAAATATTGAAAAATATGCTGCCAGAGAATGTTTCCTCATCTTCCTATTAACTGCATCGTGTCCTGATACAGACTTCATATGCTTTGATTACATGACATCCATCTTCTTCCTGAAAACACTTGTTTCCTTCTCTCTGCTTGACTGATAGTAAGATGGCCTTATTGTGTACCAAAACATTGAGATTTGAAAATAAAAGGCTGGAGTCTTGAATTCTCCTTTGCCACTTTATACTGCTGGGGAGGCAAGGGAGTCAGCAGTCCTCTCCACGCAGTGAGGATTGGGCTTCCAGCTCTTTTGTGTCACTGGAGCTATTGACACAGTTACAGATTAGTGATGTAAACCCCACATGTTCACTGAATGACAGCTGGTTCCAGTTGTTTGTGTCTGCAGTGCATGGGATAGTATTTCTTACAGGAGAGATTCAGCAACCACTCTCAGCAACTCCATCAAGGACAGATTGTTAGTCTGTTTCCTCTGTGCTATTTTCTGATTCTGTTAGCATCCACAAATGTCTCAATATCCAGCATTTTTCCATTACAACCTTTATAATTTTTCACTGCTTCTTCCAGGACAAATATTTGCTGTGGAAAGATGAATCCGATTGGCGATTACTTTATTTTTTTTTTTTTTAAAAAGATTGTAGCCTTTTCCTATTGCTCTTTTCTGATAGCTTCATTATTGTTTTTGGTATCTGAGTCACAAGAAGATGTTGCACAAAGGGTATTTACAGCATAATGAGGTTCAACGGTGTTGAAAGCTAGAGTTCATTAGCCTCACATTTAATATTAATAGTATTAAATACTAATAGCAGCAAGGCTGTGGTGAGGTATCATGTTTGTCATTTGCACAATGTTTCTGAAAAGCAAACAACACAGATTCTCCAGACACTTGCTGGCTTCCTTTCTATCCTTGGAGCTCGTTTTCATTTGCAATAGCATCCAAAATTGCAGAATGGAGATTGATGGAACCATTCAGCACAGTGTCAGCAAGTGTACGTCACCTCTGCTCTGACCATCACCGAAGTTACCAGGAGAATGAGTCAGAAAGGATTTGAGCAAAAGATGTTGTCGGTACCATAGTGACCATGCAGTTACTAAGGATGTGATTAGCACTCAGATTGCAGAAACGGGAGAGTTAATTGCTGTGTCCTCATTCCATTTCTCTAGGGGAATACCTGTTTGCCAGTTCTACAAGACAAAAAACCCTCTGCCTCTTGATTTTACAGCATCTGAAGCCAGCACCTGGTTGACCCTGAACATATCCATTATGAAACTGGAATATGTAGCTGTTATCCTGTAAGTGCAGCACATGCAATGCTAACAATTGCCCTTTTACTCTGTTTTTATTTGCTGTATTTCCCGCTCTCATGCACAACATTCACTTACTTACTCACTCCTCTCTGGAAGTTTGATAGCATTTTTTTTTCCTGTAAGTCTGAAATGCAGCTATTAAGCTGAAGAAGGCTCAGGGAAATGAACTAAAATGTCTAGTGGGAAGAAAAATGGCACTGTAAGGATGGGATAAAAAAAAAAAGCTCAGTGTAATAGAGATTGATCATTCAGTCTGTCCGTGGCCTCAAATAAAACCGAGTGAATTTAACATGTTAGGTTACAGTTAAGAGTCTGAGCTGTTTATGTGGATAAAATATAGTTTCAGGTTATCATGGGGAGCCATTTATTTATTTTTGCATATGTTAGTCATTTAGGCAGTCCCTTTATGTAAGTGAAAATATGTTTATTTTTTCACTCCCTGCTGGTGTGTGTTCTATTAATATCACACAGTTGCAAAAGATGGGTACACTAGAAACTATTTGGTTCTGAGTTTGTTTGTCATGTTTCTTTTTATCTTCTTTTTCTTCTTCAGGCAGCTATTTTTATAAACCAGTTCAAAAGCCCCCAGGCACTTTTCATACAAGTTTTCCTCCATTTTTGAAACAGGGCTTAACCCTGCAATAACAATCCACAAGGAAGCACTAGCCTATGTAAGGTCTGAGATGTCTTTTATCCCTTTCAGACAAAATGAAAGTGACACCATTTCCCTTGCATCCCAAAACAAAACATTGGGCACTCAGAAATGGCCCCACTTCCAACTGTTTCTATTTGATTAAAATAAAGGGGGGAAAATCCAAAGCTGTTAAAAGAGATGCTAAAATGAATAAAAAAGTAGTGTTGCTGTGACAACACAGGTGCCTGTTGTTCACCACCAACCAGAACAAGCATCTCCCCCACCCTCACTAAGGACATTCCTGGTAGCTGCTGCCACAGCTGTTGCCCCTTTCCTCATGGCAGAAGGTAATAGAACACCAATAAATTTGTTCCTTTTTATGCTCCCCATAAACTCTTGGAGTTGTTTCTCTTTCCTCTGCCCTTCCTATAGCTCTGTTTGGATTTTAGTAAATTGTGGACACTCCAAGAAGGGATCTGGTGCCATGTCATGCTTGGTGCTGTACATACAGACTACAATGAGGATACTGAAGAGCTTATTATCTAAAGAGGTGAGGCACAACAGGTTTACCAAGGAAATCAGCAGAGAAAATGGATATGAAATGTCCCCAGCTGAGCTGGGCAATTCCCAGCTGAGGGAGGTAACAGACAGATGTGAACTCAAAGTCCAGGAGCTGGGGCCAGACCTGACTTTCAAATCTGATTCAGCTGTTCTTGCTCTTGTTAAAATGAGGGGAGAATTAAAGCAACCATACTTGAAGAAAATTCCCTCCTTCTGATGGAGGCAAGGGGACTGTACTGTCAGTTCCAGGCAGTTACCTGTGGGCTCTTAAATTCACATTGTGCTATTCCTGCTATCTGTAGCAAAATAGGATGGCAATGAAAATGAAATCTGCTTCACACCCTCAGCCACCATGACCCAATTAGCTTGCAGCAGACATCAATCAGGATGTTTGCCTCTGCCTGTGACTGAACGACAAGCCTCCTCTAGTGTCCCTGGCTTGGCTGTTGCTTTGGCCCCCATTTGTCTCCCATTTGAAATGTGTCACTCTGCTAGTGCTGCGTACTGTCTAGGTTGCAAGGTATATGCTACCTGTGTGGAAGAGGAACTGTCTTTGTTTTAAACGTCACTATACCTTTTACAGCATGGCCGTGACCTCTGGGTATTGGTCTTAAGAGCTACAGAAATAGAAATTAATACATAAATTCTCCCAACTTAACAATAAAGGAAGGGTGGGCTGGTCATGACCCTGTGAGTCTTCAACCGTAGGTTGTCACTCCACAATGGAACACATATTTTGAATGTGACCTCATCTACTTTCTTCTTTTGTGAAAGTGCTTTTGTCTCTGTTCTTTCTTGATCATATATTTTGTTTCACATACAACCCATCTATGTCCTTGCCCCTGCCAGTGGGAGGACAGTAATTTGAAAGGGCGTTAACAATCTTATCATTTTGTGCATGCTTCAGATAGATCATTGAAAGTGCTAGCTCTTCCAAAGATACCACTGGATCATAAGCAAATGTTATATAAAGGTAAAGAGCTACATATTCTCTTCCACTGGCTTAGGCAAACAGATAAGAAGACGTGAGCAAGCTTCCTGGGGAGGAAATCTGAAAAGACCAGTCACAGGGAGCTACAGATAGGAAGAATGCATTGGAAAAGAAAGCAGGAAATTAAGAACAGCTATATTGGTGTTAGTCCTACTTTCCTGAATTCCGAGGGAGATGTGTCAGCATCTACGAATAAGAGCAAGATCAAGACATAAGAACTTAGCTGCTCATTGCGTGCCTCTTGCATTGAATATGCTGATATTATATGCTTTCTCAGTCACTTCATTCAGCTAAGGAAATAATCCTGGTAAAACGTGTCATATGTCTTCCCCAGGAACAAGTTCGCAACATCTGAGTGTTTTTGATCTAGGACATAATTTTCCTCTGGTGTTACTAGCAAAATCGGTGGTATAACCTTATGAGTCATCTTGTACAGCAGAAGGTTTTGAATGTGTTCTGCTTCCTAATGCTGCATAACTTTTAATAAGTCTTTTTCCAAAGTCCTCAGGCCCTAGGAGGCCAATTTATAACACATCCCCTTTTAAATGCATGTGCCAGAAACCCACACTTTCAGCATGTCAAGAACAGGAGCTTGACGTTAATTTCTTACACCTGTAGCTGGGATCCTAAAATAAGAACAATAAATTTAAACAGATTTGAAATCTAAAGAGCTTCAACCCATTATCAAGGTATTACATATTTGGTCCTTTTGAAAAGCCAGAAAATAACAAAAGATAGGGCTTGTAATTCAGGATTAATTTTCTACCATGCATGAAGTGTTGTAGAGCATTTTACACTGGTTTCTCTTTAGAGTGATAGTCATCCATTAGACAATTGGACCAGAATCCAGGGATTTTCAGCATCTCTTATTGTTGACCAGATTTTTTGGCTGCAATTTCACCTTCTATAAAATGAAAGGTGAGCGGGGAGGATAAAAGTGTAAGGGGAAGAGAGGAAATTATGATGACCAGACTTAGAAAGCAGGTTGAGATCTCCTGATGAAAACAGGGCAGAAGAGTTATTCCTGGGCACCATAATCATACTGAACTAGAATGAGTACAAACCACCTCCCCCAGAAAAGGAGAATTTGTTCTTATATTTATGTAAGGAAGTAAGTATAATTATTATAGGACTGCACAGTCCTGATGTATTGACAGGGATATTGCTGCTCTGTTTTATGACTCTGTCTTACAACCAACCCTCTGCCACAGAAGTCATTGCCCAGTTACATGATTCTGCTCGAGAAACTTCTGTTACTGCTCCAAAGACACAAAAAATAAATCTATACTACCTGGCTTTTGGAGAGCAAACTGTGTGCCTGAAAAATTACTTTCTTGGCATCTATTTATACTAACAAAGAACATTCCTTCTGTGTGGGCAGATCCCAGGAGGCAAGAGCATTCAGCATTCCATAACTTGGGATAGCAGTGGCAGGACTGGGCCTTGCTGGTTTTTTTTTTTTAAATTCTGTTTTCTTCGTGGAATTTTTTTTCATGACTAGCAGTCTCCTAAGCAACAAAATGGGTAGGAGGAAAAATAGCAACTAGGCTAATAACAAAACTAAGGGAAATCCCCGCCTGAGTCATTGTAGAAAAGGGAATTCGCAGTCCCCTTGAGCCTTGTGACACTTATTCAACAGAAAAAGTTGTTCAAATTATCATCCTGTCATCTGATGAAGATGTGGGGTATGTGCTTAACAGATCTTCCTTATTGTAGAGCAAAACTCCCTCCTTGCCTTGCCTTCTGTTTGCTTTTTAAAAAGCAGTAATTTAACAATTGAAGAGTGAGACTGTCTTCTTTCCAGCAGGAGCTAAATTCGTAGAAACCGGATTTTATTCCCAGATTGCCTTTAAATTGGAAAAAAGCCCATCATTTCTACAGGCTTGCTCCTTCTTTTCAAGCCACAAATGGGAGTAGAATCTGACTCTTCAGTGGCTTCCATAAGGGCAGCTCTTGCATAGCTTATAGCTTCCACATTTCTCACAGGCCTCAGATGTGTCTGAAGGATGTGGTTTCTTAAGGCTGACGTTTGCTTTATCTCTAAGCATTTATCCTGATGCTCTAAGCATATTCCTACAAAACTGAAACTTGTTCAAGTGTATTTGTAGAGCATGCAATGGTCAGCTCTGAGTTAGCACTTCCACAGGAAGCCACAGTGCAATGCATAGGTCTTTCAGTTTGTCCAACTTCCCAAAGGATCAAAGAACTCTCAGAACAACCTTTGGCTGAACTCAGGTATGTCCAAAAACAAACACCAATTTATGAAGGTGTCACTCTAACTCTAAATGCCCAGCAGGCTCTTTCCTATTTTTGAGGGCTTTCAGCACAAACATTACTTTAGTCAATATGCAGTGTAAGTTATATGTTGTTCTTGGCTCTTCTTCTGTATGACATTTTGCACGATTTCTCAGTATTGGAGCTCCTTTTCTCATCATCCCCTTGTGGTTTTGTTAAGGCCTTTTCATGTTGGTAATGCAATTACCAGCTATGTCTAATAATCCTCATCATTTTTACAGAAAACAATAACACAACCAAGCAGCAGAATTAATGAAGTCTAGTTTTCTCAGAAATTGTGTCCCCGCCCACACACAGTCTGTAACCCACTTCTCCTCAATTTCCATCATAAGTGTGCCAAAAGGCACCTGCAATTTCCTCTGCTCTTCTCTTGGGGAGGCCCCCCAGCTCTTTTCAAACAAGTCCTAATTACTGACCTTAACGTGCACCCCTTTCCCTCTTAAAGGCACAAACATGGGGTTTGCATGCCATGCAGCCACCTTTTCTTATGGAGCTTGCAGGAACTTCTTGCTTTCGTGACCTCTTTCACATTGCCAGTTTGGCTGAAGGCAGCCAGCTGGTTCACGAGTTATTAAGGAGAGGCTGAGAGATAGACAGCATGATCTCTCAGGCCTTATTTCTTGAGGAAAAGAGGATAAAAACAGAAGGTGATTAGAGCCCAAGTGTTTATGTCTATGGGTCTGGGCTTTTAGAGGCATCTTTATCCCACAGAGCTGGTGATTTTGTTGAAGAGTTATGTGTACTCCTGCATATTATCTAATCATTACATTTTATCGTCATCCACTGAGGACAATATAAATGTTTTAGTATAATGGTTGATTTGTCTAGCTGGCTGTGAGAGTCTGGGAATTGCATTTAACCAAGGCAACAATTCCCTTCTTTTTAAAACAGCTTGGAAGTTTCCAGGGACCTTGTCTGACTCCTGATTCCCCTCCCTTACTCTTCCCTGTATTCTAAATTGGCACATGTTGCCAAAAGTGCCTGCTGCCCAAGGAGTGGATGGCATGGCTTCCTGTAGGGCTGTCAACATAGTTCTTTTAATAAGTCAGGGATTTGTTGCTGAATGAAAGAGATCTCCCCCGGACATCTTTCAAGTGAATGGTTTCCACAGAATTCACTACCCAATTTGCCGTGGGAAAGTGGGTAAAAAGGTTTTAGAAATCAAGCTGTGGACTCAAGCATGTTAGGATTTACAGGGTCAGATCCAGCATTGCTAAGGCCAGGAGAAGTCTGACTATGGACTCAATGAGTGCAGGATTAAGCCCATTGCCACTTAGCTACCATGGTGACAGAAACCTTAGAAATTTCTGAGACACTGCTGGTGTGCTGGACTAATTTCAAGCTTAAATTTGGAATGTCGGTACAGCAAGTTTAACATTGCCTTTTAAATTTCAGTCATCTATCTTTTCTCCTTGCACGTATTAAACAATACTTACTTAGAGTATTTACATCTTGGACATACATTGTGGTTTTACAAATTCTCTTCCTTTTCATCTAGAAAAAATGACTACTCAACAAAGAGGATGATTTCTCCTTAAGCAGCTTCTGTTTCCACTCTTGGGTTTGGAAAATGCTGTTGTTCTTTATTGAAGAGTCCTCTGAGACACTCTGGCTTCCTGTGAGGTCAAAACTCCTCACCCACTCACTGCAGCCTCCTCCTGACACAGCATCGTATTAATGTTCCTGGTGGGTTTCTCTAAAGTATCTCTGTGTTTTGAAGCTGAGAAAGAGGTGGAGTCAGTAATTTCAAAGAATACTATGGTACCATATCAATGTTTGGGTTGGGTTTAGTCCTCTGAGTAAAACCTGCTGCACCTCATATAGAAATCTATGGTCTCTCAAGAAAAAGAAGTGACTTTTAAGCAGGGTGTGTTTCATTAGAATACCTGTTAAACATACTGTCAAATGCTTTTTATGTTTTTTCTTTAGAAAAACAGAAGGAGAAATTTGCACTACATTACAAAAAATACTATGTGAAAGAAATGTGATGGGCAAAAAGTAATTATTAGTGCTAGGATGCTATGCATTTTTAGAGTAGACCTGTTCTTGGAAACAATTTCTTTTCCTTTGAAACCTTCTTTCATTTTAAAGCTCCCTGTCTCAGTTTGAATACAGGGCTGTGAGTAGGGCCCATTTTGTGCTCTGGTAGTCTGTCTTGCCAGGTACCTTATGGAAGTGAATTTTCTTTCCCTTCAGTTCACGTGTGCTTTTTTGAATAGTCTCACTTCTAGTAAGATTTTCAGCAGCCATGTTGGCTTCACTATGTTGGCCTCACTGGAGGTTCTGAAGTCACATACAAAAATATTCTTGCTCTAAAATAGAACCCAAAAATAGTTCTGCAGGAGGCATTGTTGTATTTGATGTACAGGGAGGTAAAATAAATGGTGTCTTCCCTTTGAGTTTACAGCATGGGAAAGCACCATGTTAGCATATTCAGAAAACAAATAATTTGTTCTTTTCTAGTCATTTTTGCATCAGCATAGATCCTGTAAGCCCATCTTCACCTGGACTGAAGAATAACATCAGTGGGACTTACCAGACTGCCTAATTTGAGTGATCCTACACCAGTAGATGTAGGGTTAGAATGAGCATTTCTCAACAGCTAGCTTAGTTAGAAAATTCAGATGGAGTTCCTCATTTTCCTTGGCAGATAGTCAAAGAACTCAATCTTCTGCTGATATTATAAAGACAGCATACAGTAGATAAATATCAGATTCCTAGTAGCCTAGACAAACCCCATATATTACTACTGAAAAAACCTTCATGATACATCTAATCCATATAGTGTAAAGGAAGTGACAGTTTCTGGAACTTACTCTATTTTAATCCCTGGGACACTGTGTCACAAGATAATCAATGGGCGAAGCCAGTGACTGTCCCGGGTCCTTGAAAGTCCATGGGATCCCCAGATGTAACTAAGACAAGTAAAACTTGCTGAACAAAACAAGTATATATATGAAAAATACATCTGCTGAACAGAGTCATACACATTGGAAAAGGTTGAAAACTGGAGGGTAAACATACAACTCCACAGTTTGAAGGGGAGCATGGAACAGGAGAGCTTGAGATTTTAATGACTCAAGTAGACAACCATGCCCAGAAATGCACTCCAGACAGCAATCCTAGGAGACAGATAGTCTTCCATTTTCCATTTCTAACTTCTTTGATTTCACACATTTCCATGTCCTTTAAATAGAACAGGACTCCTATCAATCTCTTGATCTGTTCTGCTGGCACACACAATGACAATCCTATGTGCAGATGAAGCCACAGGGGTTTTACTGATTTTTCTTTAAAAAATATGTCCCAACTGCTTTTGGATTCACTGCTTCTCCACCACATCATTCTGCTGCCTCTTCCCATTTCTTTGCTGATTACATTGCATGATTTCTCTCCCACTTGCAAGATATATGCTTTACTTTATAACTTTTCTCATGCACTAAAAGAATTGCTAAGTCAAGCCGTTACCAGAGCTGGAAGGTTTAGCTTTCCTCCAACTAGCACAGCCATCATGTAGTAACCATCATGTTAACTTTAAGTATAGATTATTTTTATGGATCTTGTATTACCTTGGCTGTTTGCCCAGCATGTCCTTGATAACTCAGGGTCACAAAAAATGAGTAATACTCTGGTCCTACTCAATAAGACACAGGACCATCATGATGGAGATGGCCTTAGCATTCAAGAATCCTTTAAATTTGGCATTCCAAATTATATTAAAAAACTGTTTAGATTGCTTACCATGAATAATTGCTATTAAACTTTATTCTTCATCTCGCCCCTTCCCAAGGTTGTTACTGATTCCCAGTTGCTTGGATGCTAAGAATATCCTTGGATAATATTTTGGGGATTTAAGGCACTCAAGTTTCTGAAATGAATGGGATTTTCTGGGTAGAAGAAATACAGCAGGATAGATTTGTCCATGCACAAGTAGCTTAATACCTGCCTCTGAGATGGGAGCAATGCCAAGTAATGCATTTTGGCTGTGCAGTCTTGTGCAATCATTTCCCCAATAGAATTATATTCTCCTGGTGTGTAATGGTTTGTTACCCCTGTGTATGACCCTTTTATAATATTTCCTAGTCAAGTGTTTGACACTGAGCTGGCTTTCCCAGGTTTCTACATCTAAATAATGATCCCTTTAAGTGTTTTCACGATCATACTGTGATTGATTCAGACCAATGTCACAGGTAACTGGTGAAGCAAACACCAATGAATTCACAAACAATTCCAGCACCACAAGTGATCAACCTCAAGGGACATGGCTAATCCAAATGAATACTCATTTTTCAAGTAGAAGCTAAAGCATAAGCCCCCCCAAACTGAGTAAAAAAATCTCCTTCATTTGTTTTTTTACTGGGAAGTTTTGGGGGAAAAAAGTCCCAAGAGGCAAATCTAAAGAGTTTGCAGAAACAGTGACTGAAGTGAGAAGATAGAATTTGGAGTAAAGTGTCCTTTTTCGTAGATTCATGCATTTCTCTTTTGTGTTTAGAAACTAGGAACACTAACATTAAACACAAACTTACATTTTTTGTGTGTTAGATGACAGCAGTGGATGGGGAATACTTGCTGCAGTCAGTTGATTGACCTGCCCTGGCACAAGCAGTAAATGACATAAAGGCCTGCACTGCAATCTCGGGATGGGAACTTCTGTTACGCGCCTCTGGCAAATAGACTTTTACACCTAATTATCACAGAGTGTGTTGCCTATTCGTGTGTTCCTTGCTGTCTCGTTATTGCTTGTGCTCAGTATCTCCCTCATTAATTTTATCCTTCTTCCGCCCTGTGCTTCACTAATCAGAGCTAAGTAACATTCATCAGTAATCCTTTTTCTCATCAGAACTCTCCCAGGTAAAGCTGCATGGGTGTTTGAGAACAAAAAGAGTTTGTATTTTAAAAACAAGGGCTGTCTTTTCTAGACACTCATGCCAAAGAAGCTAAACCTAGGAAAATGGCATGATTAGTCCATCTGTGACTTATCCATTTCCTCTTTCCCTCTGCTAAAGCCAGTGTACTTACATCTTTGTCAGCACAATAAATCTCCAACATTTTTGCAAATGCTATCCCTCCTCTAGGGATTTTCCATTACAGTTGATACTATGCAATCCTAACCACCTATCCCTAAATTACATTGCCTTCACTTGAGGCATTCCCACACAACAGAGTGCAGCTATGATGCAATGTGCTTTAGGTCAGAGTACTGAGGTGGATTAAAAGGTGTGATGATGACATTGCATTTGCTCTTTCTGCTTGCCACTCCTGAATAGCGCATTCATATTATTTGCTAGCTTGCAGAAAAGAAGCGGATTTTATGAATGCCTACCATGCACATCAACAGACCCTATGAAATTTGGCAGACACGAGCAAGTGATGACAGGTTGTTATCAAATTATTCCTTTATATTTTATACCAGCAAAGATCATACAGATTTGTTGGAAGACAGATACAAGAAATATAAAATGCTTTCTAGACAAGATCTTCATTAAGAGTACCCAAGTTTACTAATCCTAATGCCCAGTGATAACCCCTGGTAATTTTTTCTTACTATTTGTCGCCTCTCAGCTTAGTGGTAATGAAAACAAAGCAGCCTTGGCCAGTCATTTGTGAGGAAGGAAATTGTTAGAACAGCATGTCTCAATAAAGCAATGGGTTCTGCTGTGGTTTTTTAATGATACAACTGGACATCCCAGCTAGTCAAGGAAACCCAGCTCTAGATGGAGCCAAAAGAGTACATGGGGAATGAGATAAAGCTTATCAGAATCATGCGTACCTACAGCTTGTTGACTAAAGTGAGCCCAAAACCAGCTCAGGATACTTTGATTTTCATTCAGAGCCTGACCTTTCTGTCTGAAGTAGGTCTCTAGACCACATTTGGAAAATTGTCTGAAACACACTGAGAACATGCTTCTATGTTTCTGAGCAGGTTTGTCCTGGTTAAGACTCCTCCCAATTTTCATACACAATGTAAGGTATTCAAGTCTGAGAGTTTTTCACTTGGAGTAGAATCTGCACAAAAGAATGATATTTGGAGCATAAGCAGCTTATCAGGAAGTAACAACTTGAATTGCAAATGCTTCCCCAGAAGGTGATCTGCTAGAGGTGTTTTCTACAGTCCCCTCAAAACTGTAGATTTTTGCTCTTCCATCATGTGATGCTCTAAGAAATGAGGCTACACACGTTCATTTAATATTACAGTTCCCTTGTGACATGTTCACTTTCCTTAATGAGGGCAGTGTTGCTAACTTGTTAGGAGCCTGAGGACTGTATCAAATTAACATAGCATGGAGGAAAAATTAACAGAGAGGAACTCCTTGTGTGAAGTGGAATGAGATCACTGATGGTCCTTTTGTCAATCTTTATTTTTGTACTACAGACAAAATGTTAACAAGGATAATATAGAACACTATTACTCGGAACTGGGATGCCCTTGGTTTTTTCAGTAACCTGAATAAACAAAAGTAATTAAACCTTCACAGTACTGATTATATAATAAAGCAAGAAAAATACAGGTGTTTAACTGTGAGAAAGAAAGGGAAGGAGCATGGTTCTTGGTAACATTATTGGGGAGAAATGACAATGAATAGAAGAATCTTCTAGTTTTTCATGATAACTTTTTGTTTTGCATGTGTTTACATAAGTGAATTGAAAATCACATTATAGTCTCAGTAGGATAATGCTGTGCTTCCATTAACATGCAAGAGACCAGAATGCAGCTCTTTCCATGCTTCATCATAAAGCAAAACTGTCAAAGGCCAAAGAAAGCAACAAAGAAATGCAGGAGAGAGAAAGGCAGGACTCATGAAGTAAGGGGAATTCCAGCAGAGACATCCACACTACATTTTTCTTTAAAATTTTCCTTTGCAAATCATGGTTGGTAAAATACACCCTCTGCAGTGATTTTTGTCAGCCATATGTGTGACTCTTTTACAAGCTGAAAAGCTACACAGAGAAGTCAGCAAACTGGGAGGGTATGTGAAATATAGAGCCCATGTAAAATTTGTAAAGATCAATTTGCTGCAGCTTTGGCCTTTTAGTTATTGTGGTTTGCTTGTGCAATGACAGTTCCTAAGAGGGACTGTAAGCCCGCCTTGCAGGAGATCTGTTCTGCAGTGGCAATGGGGCCAAGGTGCTGCTTCCACACAACGTTCATTTAAGGTTTCCCTGTGCAAAGTGGGTGAGCCATTACTAACAGATCCAAGGAGCTGTACACCCAGGCGTAATAAGTGTGCTGACAGCAGCAGACATTCTTCTAGGTAATGATAATTGACAAATATAATTTTTCTTCTGGCAAAGGCTTCCTCTCCACTTCTATGATCCTTAAATGCTGGCAATTCTGGAGGCGAAATCCTCCCGTATCCTCTTGCCTCAGTGCCATGTGCAGGGGTATCTTCCCATGCCTGATGGACGTTATTACAACAAGAAGAGCTAGTGAGGGACTGAGCCATTCCACAAAAGCCTGGACATATCTCGTAGTATCTTTCGGACACACCTGGTCATATCTCGTAGTGGTAAACATTTGTATCAAAAGATACTCACATTCAGCAAAACCAGCTCCCTTCCTCTGTGGCTCTAGGCATAGAAGTTGTGCAGTGTCTCTGAATCCAGTAAAGAAGCCCTGACTGGCAGCATTTTCCTACCAGTGTAGTCATGGGTTAGGTTTGGAAAGCTTTTGGTGGCAGCCCAGTCTTGGGTTGGCTTTGGCAAGGTCAGCGTGTGGGCATTGGTTCCCAGAGGGCACTGCCATCTGCTGCTGGTGGCACTGGGGATCTTCACTGCAGTTTGCCAGCAAATGGCTACAGAGCACTTGTGGTCAAACCCCACTTGGTTAAAGACAGCTCACAGTCACAGGCCAGATGGACTTGTCTTGTTTCTTGCAGTTCCAAAGACAGAATATACAAATACGAATAAAAAGACTTACAAGTCACACCCTAAACTAAATATAAATCTAGGGAATGAAGCTTCTGTGGGGAGAGGTGCTAATTAGTGACACCTGGTCCAGCACCCAGCAACAGACAGGTCTTACTCTAAATGAGTGGTTGCTCTGGAACGACAATGCTCTGGGGAACTTGCAGGCAGATTTAGTTACACCAATTGGTAATAATCTGTGGACAATGGACACAGAAGGTAAGATTTGTCCATTTGACAATAGGATGTTCTTTGGAAAAATGACTGCAATGGTGTATCCTTCTGCATTTTTCTAAAACAGTATCATGATGAAATCATACACATCCTTCTCTTGGCAATATTGAAAGAGAATTGGACAGCATTCTCGTCCCCAAAGCTGGAAATGCTTTGTAGAAAAACCTCTGGTTAAAACACTTTCAATTTTCAATCACAATTTGACCTTTGCAAAGAAAATCAGACATTTAATCTTTTTTTTTTCTCCTATTCTCTGGATTCTTCATTTTCTATCAGGACAAAAAGCCCCATCTGTTATCTGTAGTAGCCAAGCATGGTGGACATATTTCTGGGATGTGGGACTCCTGGATTCAAAGGCAGAGTACAGGCTAAAATAGGCTTCCCTATTTCAGTGAATGCCCTGCACCCTCTGGTGTTGGCTGCAAAAGCTCTTACCTTGGCATTCCCTGTCGAGTGGATCAATTGGAACGTTACTGCTCAATAGGCTGAAATGTTTCCTTTTGTCTGAGCTTCCAGCTTTGCATTAAGATCCCAGGCAGATCCCTGAAGGTTGCAGGCTCTCCCAAGGGATGGAGAGCAGACAACTGGGCCCCAGTCCTTCTGTAAACTCCGCCCCAAAGGATTGAGGTGATTGGTAAGAAAGGAACCCCTCTGTAAACAGAGTTTCTTTATGTATAATCTATCATTAAATCGCTTAGGAGTCTGGCTTAAGGAGGTCAAGTGTCACCAACACTGACAGTTTTGGAAGCTGAAGATGCAAAGAAATCATTCTCTGGTCTGCTCTGTAGGAATAGCACCCCATCCTTATCATTCTTTTCCCTTTCCCTTTCAAATTTTTGGAGAATTTGGGCACCTTCTATCTTCACTAATCTGATGGCATCTAAGTGACAGGACCACGCCTCTTCTCTGTCCCCATACACTGGCAGCAATTCAACTCTTCAGCTTGTTTCAGAATAGAAGTGATGGTTTCCTGATTTACGACTTTTCACCATCTTTTGAGGCCCTATATTTTCTAGCAAATCCCAATGTGACAGTTTAGGGAAGGAAAGTGGGTGTCAAGGAAGCCATCCAAATTTCTGTAATGGGATTTGGGGACTTTTAAGTCTCACTGCCATCCTGCTAAGGCCAGCAACACACAGAAGTCAGCCGGTTCAGGCAGCTGGGAAAATTGTGAGAGAGCAGGACTCTAGATGACAGAAGGGCTGCATAGGCCTAGGTGAGCCCCTGAAAACATGGTCCAGAGAATCAGGGAGTAACAGTGCTCTGGCCCCAGGGGTATTTGCCAGGAGTTAGTGTTTTAAGGTCTCTTAAAGAATAAGCACAGCCAGCAAGTGAAGCTTGGGAAATTGCCACAGCTCTTCATCTTTTCCTTTTTCCCAAAAACATAGCTACCAAAACCACAAGTGCTTTTATTTTATGGGATGAACCTTTAATAAAATACTTGACATTTAGTTCCTTTGCTCATGTAATTTTTCATTTTTGAGGGGACGTTCTATTTTGCATGTGAGTCTCTTGCTGCGTTCTCTAAGCCGTTTTTAAGAAAGCATCCATGTAAGTACAATACTCAAGCAAAGGCTCAGGGCCAGGCTGCTGGAGGTCAGCCCCACAGCCCCACCTGAGAAGTATTTCTTATCAACATAGTCTATGATAGTTGTCACAGCCAGCATAGTCTCCTCACACGTGGGCTGGATTTGGTCAGGGGGGAGAACAAAACCATAAGTACCCGTGTCTCGCAGTTCAAATGTGTAGGAGAGAGGAATGCCAATCGTGTGGACCCAGTCCCGTGAGGAGCCTGAGTTGCTGTCTGTGAATTTGAAAACAGAGAGGAGATAGCTGTATTAAACATGGTTCTTTGAAAATACTTCTTGCTATAGTTAATGCAAGTTTATACCAGAATCCCTGAACTAAGCAGTAACCACGTATCACTTTGACACAGAGAACAGAGTTTCTAGGTGCTGTAATTCTGAACTATAATAAAAGTCTTCCATGGAGTTTCCTAAGTGACACAGTTCTTCGTAAGAGGGTATTGTACAGTAACAGAATATGAGTTTCGGGGAATCTGTGTTTTTACCATTTTACTGTTATTAGTGGGTGGTACAAGATGGATTGGACATTTGTCTGTTCTTGTACTTAATATCCTACATTGATACTGACTAGAATTTATTTTTCTATTTATTTTTAAGTATATTTTTAGCCAAATCTGAAAAATTTCTGGCTATATCTCTGTTCATCTTCCTCATGAATCGTTTTTACCTATTCAGTATAAGTACAAACGCTGGCAAAATGCAGTCCTAGGCATGTTACACTGCATTGCTCACGCAGTCTGTGACTCAGAGACTGGCACTCAGGGACTGGCAGAGACAGCCACTGGAATATGCAAACCATATGCGTTCTGGAGCCAACTACTTACTGTTCTCACTGACTAGCGTGACTTATTGCTTACTGGGAAAATATTGGGTTTACTAGGCAGTCTCTAGGGCCCTCAATCCTCTTTGTAAAGGCTGTCAACTCGTATTAGCTGTGATGTGTTCGTGATGTGGCCGTCCAGTCTATTAGGAGCAGGGCTGAAGCCGATGTATTTCACACAGAATTGCAAGCACCTGCCATGTGATAAGGTCTGAGGGAGTAACTGTAGACCTGACTGGGATTTTACTTTTTGCTTGATTCCAGTGAAGACAAATAGGAGTTCTGCTGCTGACTTCAGCAGGGTCAGGATGATCTATCACCAATCTCCCTCTGTCCCCTGTGATGTATCTGTGAGGAATCCATGTAGGAACTAGCTTCTGATCAATGCTTCATTCATTCCTGCCATCAGCTTTATAACGTACAGAGTTATCCTGTATTCAAATGACTGCTACTTACATGTTCTGCCAAAGCAGCCCTTTAAATATTACTCAAAGTAGAAACTCAGCAAAACAGTACTTGCTGATGCCTGTGACACAAGAATTCTTTGAAATTGAAGAGAAAAACAGAGCAATCAAAGGGATACATAAAAAAACCCAAAACTTACACAAAATTGAAGCAGTTGATCCTACTTTATAGCTGGTCCCATACTTTCCTGTCAATGCAGCAGCTGCTTCCTTTGCAACTTGCATCTGGAAATTCAAAATAGGAACAGCATTGTCAATAGTGGCAGTACCTTTGGCAATTATTTTGAGTGGACCAGAATTTTCATCTCTTTCAGCTTTACATTTACATATGATCAGCTTTAAATTTTGATATTACTTCAGGTCTTTAGAGAAACCCATTAGAAGTATTTGGACAAATTATTCTTTATGTTTTTAATGCAATTTTTATTAAAATTATAAAAATTACTCTGCTACTAAGTAGAGATGCTATTTGCTTTACAGTAAAAGTAGAGCCTGTATTTTGGAGGATTAATAGTCTATGCTGTATAACACACTGGTATTGACTACAGCAGTGATTGACCTCTTACTCATTTTATTGCCACAGAACCTAGATCCCACCATCTTTAGAAACTGAGCCATAGACTAAATAAATGGCTTCTCCAATGGCTAATATGAAGTCCAAATCCAAATCCCTCATGCTCTTTACTAGTCCTTCAGCTACATGTGAGTGAATCAGAAGACTCGGAAACTGAGGGAAGAAGTAACCAAGAAATAGGTGATACTTTGCTCCTATTCTTCTGAGAGTGTGTCTGGAATACCCTTTCTGGACACTATCATGATAACCATATGTGTCTAATGTCCTGGCATCCTAAAGTGCAAATTCATTCTTGTATGCAGCAAAAGTTGGTGCTCTTCTCCACTTACCTTGCATTGCATTAACCCTATCTGTAATAGTTCGATTTTCCTGATTTAAGATGAAGAATTAGGATTTCTGAGACAAATAAACCTTACTGATGCTGAACAGCAAAGCAGTAACTCTGGGAGCCAAGTCCCTGAACACGCCCAGCTCCTCTGAAGGAAAGGCAGGAGGTCAAATAAAATTGCTCCACATGCTATTGCCTGTACTTGCTCTCTACAAATGTAGAAGATGAATGTTTGGGCGTACCAGTTCTTTATTGTTACTTGGAGGTTTAGTTGTGGAACCGTATGGAGTGAGGATGAGCTGTCCATAGGAGTGCATTGTTAAATAGCACACAATGTCACTCTTCTTGCTTTTGATAAACTGAGCCACAGCTCTTGTCTCAGGCTCTGATTCTGGTCCAGATCCGCAGAAGACTTCACTGCTGCAGTTAAAAGACACACCAACACCTGGGGAGGAATACAAACACTGAATCAAAGGAGAAATATAAAACACCAGTTTAGAGGGAACTGAGGAATTTACCTTGGAGTGCTAAGGCATGTGTTTATGTGGGCAGGGGACTAGACAGCTCAGTGGGACTTCAGCATTACACTCGGTTGGTAGCAACTAAAATTTGCTACAAGATTGAAATATTTATTGCACATTTACAAGATGGCTGCAATAAAAACACTCTGACACCACCACAGTGTACCACACTCCAGGGAAGCTTTGAAGGCTCCTTGAAATTCATGACAAATGTAAATACTGGCTGTTAAGTGACTAACTCCTAACATTCCTACCTAGAGCTGATGCTTGCTTCTGCAGTGAATTAGAGGTACAGTTACATAAGAGCAATTTTCTGCTCACAAAAATAAATACTGGTTGAAAGTCAATGAGTTAATATTTTGACAAACCAGTATTTTATTTTTACATATGCCTTGATGACAACAAGATGAGTATTCCTTTCTTATAGGACTACATTTTATTTCAGAAACTAGTTATTACTCTTGCTTTACATTTGTATTCACCATCTGAAATACTTCATACTTACTGCCCCAGGATGAATCGAAGTTTCGGTTCAGATCTGTGCCATAGCAGGCACCATTATTATATGGAGAACGATTTTTCCTCCACAAACGATCCTAAAGAAAAATAACTTTGGTTACATAAAAAAACCCCTCAATGATCCATATGGCCCGGTGATAATATGGTGTAAAGACTCCTTTATTTTAGACCTGTTCATTCTAACTAACCCTGGTATTGTAAGAGTACAACTCTGTGTGCAAGGGTGATAAAGCTTAATGACAGAACAATTCATCTACTACAGCCAGGCTATCATCTGCCACAAATCTCCATGCACCCTGAAATAAGCCTCCCAATTTTTCTTTTTAAAACTATGCTTTTTCTGTAGTACTCAACTGCTTATGTGCAGTGTTGCACTCCTAAGCAAGACTTGGCATTGTGAGGGATAAGAGACAATAGTATGTTTCAGATTCAAGAAGATTAATTCCTTTTTCGTCACCTAATCTTGCTGCTGCTCCTCGATTCCCTGCTATACTCACAGCTATACTTGGTTCTGTGCAGACCTCACTGCACTGCCTGTATGAGCTTCCCAGCTGAATTACGTGTGCATCCAAATGCAGTGTGTGGTATGTACCAAACCTGCTGGGGAGCAAGCTGGGACACAGCCTGATCCACATAGTAGTAGGCTGAGACTCTTAGGCCATCCCAAGGTCCTGCATTAAAAGATGCTTCAGCTGGGCTCAGAAGCCTGGAAGCATGGTGAGAGTGGCTGAAGACCAACATTTTGCATTATCCTCCATATCAGAAAAGGAAGGTTATTTGGGAGGGCACACCTATTTCAAAACCAAATAGCCCAATATTTGACCAATTCTCCTGTCCCATGCAAAGCTGCTAAGACCCATCTGCTACTTGAGATCTTTTGAGAAGAATGAATGACTCTCCCAGACACGCTTAGCTCCATCAACTAGGCCGTGAGAAGTAAGCCCATGCCCAGAAACCCAAAAGCAACTGATCTTGTGGTTTTGTCTTCCCAAGGCTCATAACATTTTCTAGGAATATTTAGCTCTGCAATCTCAAGTGACTACTGCTTTACCAGAAGAAACAAAATCTCTCTGACATAAGAGGATTTATGTGAGTATTATCACACTTTTCTATTTAAGTGTAATTGCTATGACAGATTCTGAAGTAACAAAACGTATTGGGCACATCTGACTTTCAGTCTTGTTCCTGGATTTTCGCTACTTACTTTTTTCCAGGAATAGATGTAGCCATCAATATTGAGGACTGGCAAAACATAGAGGTCCAAATTCTGCAGAAATCTGCTTATCTTTGGGTCAGATTTGTAATTTTGAAGAATCTGAAAAGAAAAATCACAGAGCACTGAGCAGGGAATTTAGTGGTAATCACTGCAAAGAGCAAGTTTAGGACTATCACCAGGTGATCACTCACTCCTGGATATCACCATGGTATCCAACATCTACTTGATCCCCAGTGTGCCAAGTACTTTCTGTACACATGGAACATTGCTATATCATAGTTTAGGGTTTCTTTACTTCAGGAGGACTGTGACTTTTTGATTCAGAGAGGTTTGATCCAACAGCCACTGTGAGAAAAGGAGGAGTTGATACCAAGTTTTGGAAGGTTTGGGAAACAGTTCAGGTGAAGGAACTGGTGCATGACCTAATATTGTCCTGTATCTCAGACTATGATCTGGACTTTGGTCTCCACAGATATCTCATCTCTACTATATGCTAATTTTGCGAGTCACATTTTAACAGAAAAGTATAATTCTTGGTCCCACAATAGGGAAGAGAACTGAAGTGTCCAAAGTGATATGGTTTTCTTATTATCTAAATGGAAGAGTAAGGACTCACTTCTTTCACAAACCACTGACAGAAGGCTGGAGAGATCCATTCTCTGGCATGAATCCCACAGTCCATCCAAATTATCTTTTTGGTTTTGTTTGATGGTTGACTGATCTGAGAGAATGTAAAAATGATAACTTAAAAGCTGTTACATTACAATAAAATAGCTTAATGTAATACTGAAAGTAACGGATGTGCCTTGATACGCCATTGAGCCATCTGACGTTATTATTATTATTATTACAGACATCTTTATGACAAGCTCTTTTTCCTAAGAATCCCATCTCTGTTGTATTACAAGGCATGAGCTTTAATGTGTCTGTTGAGCAGGGGTGGCAATAGAACAGTCAATAGAACAGTTTCTTTTTTCCCTTTTGCATTTGTATTAGTCATTCACAGGAGTGGTTCTTCTTAGTTGAAGACTTTGTAATTGTTTTTAGGAGGGGAATCACAAAAAGGCAGGGAATCTAGTACACTCAGTGATAGGAACAGGTTGGATAATAACTAATCCAAATATTAAGACTATGGTTTTTACTAGTGAGTTCAATAAAAAATGTCATGGAATACTGCTAGCAGAAAGGCTATCTGCTGTAAAAAGCACTAAAAATAACTAAACAAAAGTCTTTATCCTCACACAGAGCGGTTGCCAAGCTAGCTTCAGCTTGATTTTAATTTCTAAACAAGACTTCAGTTAAACTTCTTGTTTTCACTACATAATAGCAATAGCAAGCTCGTGATGATAGTGTATATGAAAGCTGGCAAATCTTACTGTACTGTAGAGGAGTAAAACCACCTCCTCTTATTTCAGTGAATTGGGATGAATGCTTAGGAAACATCTGAATCCTGTCTTCTCCTGAGTAGTTTTCTTTTTTTTGTTAAGGTATGTTTTGCTATTAAGGGAAAGGCCCTTCCTTACCTGTAGGTAGTACATTGTTCGATCCTCAAATGTCTTCCCCAGGATGTGCTGAGTCACCAGTTCACTGTTGCTCTGCTGGATCTCAGTCATCCATTGATAAATCTGAAACAGTTGCAAAGAATTCTTGATCCAAAGTGGGAGTTTCCTTCTTTTTCCCACCTCCATTTCCAGATTAAAGCATTTTCTTTTGTTTAGACAAGCAACATTTTCCTCAGAGTTTATTAAAGTCTGTGATGTCACAGTCATGGAAGGTGTTCCACATGCCTCTGTGCAAAGGCATGGTCATATCTCACAGGGTGTTAAAAGAGAACATCACTGCAATACAACATGGATACTCCTCTCTGGATCTCATTTAATATGCCCATCCTATTGGGTGTCTTCCTGTTGAGTCCACCAGACACAAAGCCACACCATCAAATCTTCAAAATAGTATTACAGTCTCTTCCCTCTCAGCACTGATTTTCCACATCTGAGTCAGCAGCAGCCATCTTCAATGTGTAGCTCAAATGAAACATATGTGAGGGTTGACTCTGTTCTCTCACTTTTTTTATGCAGCTAGGAGAAAGAATCACCACCATGCTCTGCTTTTGTCCAGGTTTGCCAACTGGTCCATGAAACATGACACCAAGTCATCACTGCCCACCCCTATGACATTATTTTCTCCTAAAGTGTCAAAAACCTGCCCTTAAATTACTTCTTTCTACACATCTCCCACTGTTCACCTCTTCTTCCTCACAGGATTCTAGACACAGCAATAGTCATTGCACTTCTCATTTGGCTCAGCACCTGGAGCTTAACAATGAATAGAGATAAAGAATGGCAGGGTAGAAAGGTAGCAAACCAATCAACTGAACCACAGAATATTATCTGCAAAACAATGTGGCTGCTTCACACAGTGCATTTATGCTTTGGTCAGTGAAGAATTGAGGATTTAATCAAAATCAATGCAAATCCATATTCAGTTCAACCAGGCTTGTATCCTAGTCGAAGAGTAAGCACTGATTCTTCAAAGAAGAAAGCCAGAAAGGGGTCCACTGACTTCAACTGAGCTTTCTGCAATCACAGAGTTAGCTCCTGTGGCATTTACAGAATAGGAAACAACAAAGAACACAAGCAGACTTAGGTTCTTCTTTACCTCTTCCATTGGATGGTATTCGGTGTAGACATAATCTCCTGAGACCTGTCTGTGGCTGCTCCTCTGCCTTGGCATGCCCTGATCCACAAGTTTTTGCACATCAGGTATTAGGACTCTGAAGGAAGGGGAAAGGGAAGATAGAAGAGAAAACAATCCTGAACAGTTACTGCAGAACTACGATGGTGGGTACATTGCTGACATCAGCAAATGAAAGGAGTTAACCTCTTATGTTGTGAATTGCCTGGCAAATTAATCACCATCATCATTATGATTACTTTCATGTAAGACAAAGTTCAAAGTACTGAGGTTTTACAGGGTTTTAACAATAAAGTGATAATTTCTACCAATTTTTTAAAAGTTGTCTATTTTCTACCACGAAAAAATGTTCAATATTATCTTTTCTTCACTGCTTCTATTTTTGAGCAAAACTCTGAAAATACCACCTTCTGGGAAAAGGAAGGGAAGAGATAAATTTAAGATTAGGGTTTCATTGTATTTTATTGAGACATTTTCAATTTGCAAAGATTTCGCAGAAATATTCATTGCAATTTGCAAAAATCAGAACAAACCCCTTATTTCTGTCAAATAGCTCTTTTTGCTTTTTAGCTACAAAAATAGCTCAGAAACTAGTATAACACAGGCATGATTCCATGATCCAGGGAATCAATAAAACCTTTTCCTTGGCTTCAGTGGACTTTGGATCAGAGGCTGTTCTTCCTCACTACAATCAGCCCCTTGTAACTGCTGCAAATCTGTGCTCATTGTAAATGCTTGTGATAAGACAATTGCAAAGGTAGCTCAAACACTGTTGATCTCAAGTGCTGGAAGTGCTAACAGGCTTTTCTGCTGACAGTGACACTGATTGGCATTTCTGGAAACAGCACACAAGAAACTTTTAAGAGTAGTTACAGCTGACTTTCACTCTGAGCTTTGATGTTTATTCACATCTAAACTTCAAACTAAAATTCAGGCAGTGAAAATTCGCATGAACTGAAACTACACACACAAAATACCTTATCAGTGCTCTTGAGAATTGAAACCACAGAGTTTGACACAGTCGGAATACTGATGTCGTTATTATAATTTGTCATTTATGTCTCTATCATTATATACTGAACTGTCATGTTACCTTCCCTACGTGTCAGCTGCCTTCTAAAGGGTAGTTCCTACTTAGAATCTGTTATAGGAACTTTGACTCTTATTTTTGTACTCATCTCAGCCTCTTTGCAATACAAAGCCAAAATTTTCATCTTTACTAATAATTACTCATCTCTTTCTTTAGAACCCTATGTAAGGTAGATACAGTTCTGGCCAAAGGAAAACAAAGTTAAGCTGGTAATTTCAGTTTAGTCTTTAAATTTCCACTAGAATCAGTTGAAACCATTAGAAAATGAAGAGTCTTGACATAAATGAGGGGTTAAATATCTTCTGGAATGTTGTCTAAGTACTGAACATCTAAACCTCATGCTAGATAATTTGTTCTGGCTCCAACCTCATATCTCTTCATCTCTGGTTGTCAGGGCATCACACTTACTAAAGGAACTTGTCAGGCAAGATGCAGGATGTCAAGATAAGCTTTAACTCAAAACAGCTTTGAAGTGACATCAATCCTCCTTAAACTCATCTCTGATTGGTAAATGTCAGTGTATGTCCATAGGCCATTTGTCATCAGCCATGAATGACTACAGGATTGTTTATATTAAATACAGCTGAATTAAATTAGCTACTGGTTACCTGAAAAAGTCAGTTTGAAATGGGAACAGTACTGTGTGAGGAATAGATTTTATTTAATCCCATTTGCCTTTATAAACACTCCTTGTATCTGGATTAGATCTTCTGGTTTTAAGTTAGGGAAGACGTGGCTTCCCTAGGGAAGACGTGGGTATGTGTGGTAAAGCATCGTGGGACATTTGCAGGTTGTGGCTCCCAGTCGTGTGCAGTGGACACCAGCCACTGGGATCTTTGTCCCAAGCTGGGATGTCTCTTTTTGGCTGGATGCTGCCAGGAAATTCTCACCAGCCTGGTGAAGGGGATAGGGGTAGAAAAATGAAGCTTTGAAGAAAGTGGCTGAATATTCACATTGCCCCTCTTTTCCAATCCAGAGGGGCAACAAAGAGATGGGGAAGGGAAAAGGAGAGCTAGAGACAGCTTCCCTGCAGTAATACCAATTAAACCTTTGGGCTCTCCACAAGAGGGAGGACCCTGCATTCAAATATCCATGCTTTCCAAGAGCAAAGCATGCTCCTGCAAGTAGTGGTTATACCAAGTTTGGCCTCTTGAGCTTAAACTAAGCAACTGAGTCATACATCCAAGTGCCATCCTCTCATTGACCACTAAGAAGGCCACAGCAGGAAACAAGACAGATTGGGCTGTCTCAGGTTCCAGCTCCAAATTCACAGTCCAGGATAGGTGGAAGGTAAATAAATAGGGCAGAGGGGAATGTCCTTTTAAAGGTTTATACAGCATCTGTACATTTGACTGGTCAAGATGAGTTGGAGGCTTTTGGAACAAAGGTTGGGTTCTATTGCCAAGTCAGTACTTGCTGACTGTTCATCAGATCCTTTTGTGATAGCAAGGGAGATTGTTATAGCCAGCCTTTCCCACCAAGATATTAGAGATTGTACCTGTAAGAGATCATATGCTGATCTAAGCTGTCTTTCACCTCCTGCACCAGAGGGGCTGGGACCCTTATGTGCAGGTCTTCTCCAGCCCTGATGTCTTCAGGCAGCAGGGGCTTCCACAAATCCAGCTGTGCAGAGAACAAAGAAATGCACAAATAAAGCTCTGTTTTCAGAATGAGAAAATTTGAGGTAGAGAATATTTAAGATAGAGTAGTTGCCTATCAACAAATGAAAGACATTTTCCTTCAAATTGTCCCCATAACTCTCCAGTCATCTGTTCATAGAACACACAGCACAGGCTTAGTGTTTTTATTGGCTCAGGCACCACTGATAAAGGGCAGCACTTTCACAGAGTCATGTAAATAAACTAACTTCTTCACATAAATTCCTTCAGCTGGTAGAAGGGCAATTCCACACTACACACACACACACACACACACACACAAAAAAAAAAAGTTGAATGAAGCTTTTTTTTAGTTTTCTTTGAACTTCCTTCCTGTCGTGAGCTACATGCATACCTGGTTTATAGCCCAAGCCCCCACTCTGCTTGTTTGGCATGTGTGGTTGTTTTTACTTACCATTAAAGTACTGCAAAGAAGCTGAAGATGCTGGACTTGCTGAAATGTTTCTGGCACAATATGCAAAACCTGATCCCTGGAAATTCAGTAGAGAAAAAAGATCCGTTTTAATGTCT
Source organism: Acanthiza pusilla (assembly GCA_036630365.1). NCBI lineage: Eukaryota > Metazoa > Chordata > Aves > Passeriformes > Acanthizidae > Acanthiza > Acanthiza pusilla. The sequence continues at coordinate 10,489,292 of JAXCHO010000019.1, forward strand.
GTTAAAATATCCATGATTTCGTAAGTCAAAAGGAGATATTTTGTTGTGTCGGAGGAAGACAGAGCATGTAACAGTGCTGTTCCAACAAAAACACCTCTGAATTAAGAATCTGTGGAAAGCTTTAGCTGCCAATAAGAGTAAGTGATGGGACTCTTCTGTTGCTAGTGCATTAGGCACTCTGCTTCCTTGCCAGTGTCAGTCCTTTATTCACCACACCAGCTTCACAAAAGCCAACTGCTTGCATGAGCCCTGATGTATGTTTTTGCCTTTGCAGGACCGGGGCTAAAATGAGGGCATTGGTAATACAACATAAACTGTTTACTTGATAAGGTGTCACTTTTCCCCCCTCATCTGGGATTTATTCAATTATTTCAGATTAACTTTGTGCTTGGCTGGTCTATTTCAGCATGCAGAAACTTTTGATAATCATAATAAATTAACATTGCTAAGAGCTTGAGATGACCACAAACTTCTTGTCATGAGAATAGCCAATTTATTCCAAAATAGTGAATATTGTGGTCTCCAGAACTGCATATTCTTTCTCAATTCACATGAAAGAAAAATTTCTAGTGCAGAATCTATCATTTTATATCTCTAGAAAAGACAGAATCCAGTGTCTTAGTATATGTTTTCATGAGATCCCATGAAACTTTCTTTTACTACAGGCTTAATCTGATGAAAATATTTAAAGTTTACAAAGAACAAATTAAAATGGATGGAAATGCAGAAAAAGAAATCTAGATGTTCTATTAAAAAATCCCTCGTATTTTTTTTTTTTTTGGGGCAGTTTTTTGTGTTCATTCAGATGAGTTTTCCAGGACTGACAGCAAGTGTGATGTTTCTAGTGAAAGGGTTTCAGAGTAAGGAGTGGATGTTGATTACTACATTGCGTTACTCAAAGGTGAGAGAGCAGTTCCCTACTGATGAGATAGAATGGGGAACCCTAGAAATTTCCTATTTGCTAGCAACCAAAAAGTACTACTTCACAGTCTTTTTTCATGGTGACTTCAATGGGCCTTGGAATCTTTACAGGACAAGCACAAAATATGAACATTTTACATTTTAAAGCTTTTGTAACAGAAATTCTTGTTGCAAAAGCAAGTCGTGGTCATTATATTCATCAATATAATATGCTCTCATCATCTGAACTGCAACTGCCATCTTTTGTGCTTCCATGCAGAAATGTACAATTATCAGCTTAATATACATACAAATAGAATTCACTATTCGCTCACTTTATCCCCAGAGAAATTGAGAGATTTGTGAGTTTTTTTACATCTCTCTTGAAAATATCACCTTTGCTGATAGAGAACCTGATAGTCAAAACAGGCAGTTTACTACTGGTTTATGACATGCTGATAGCCCCATATCCATGGGGCAAAGTGATTACATTTGCATTGCTCACAGCAATGGTACAACAGTCATGTTGTACAGACTGGTACAACAGTCATGATATCTTTGTAATAAACCTTGTAGATGCAGGATAAACATCTTTGCTAGCAGAATAAACATCTCAGCTGCAGTTCAGAGTTTATTCTCTCTAAATGCCTAGGCTTGCTTTGTGCTTTGTCTATCAGGAAGGGAAACAATATCCTGTAATATCTTTCTATCCTCATTGACATTATGTCTTAATTACACCAAATCAGAGAAATTCCAGACAGTCAGATTGCTGCCAGATGGCCAGCTCTTATTTACTGATAAACCTTTCACAATAGCCCGTGTGGAGACAAACCATTTTTAATAGTAAACTAAGATTAGAAAGCACACATTTGTTTATGATTATGGACTAAGTTTCTCAGTGGAGAAGTGCAAAGTCAGCCCATGTGACCCCATGAGAACTACATTTTTAAAATTCTACAGTTAAGCTTCCTTAACAAATTAAAGGACTTTTCTCAGCACAAGCTGTGTGTCCTTGGATGCTCATAGATTGGATATTTCATTTCGTTGTTGAACAGAGCAGATGACAATGAAAATGGGCTTTACTAGTAATTTTGTCTTTGTGTTTGTGCTGCCCACTCAAAGTCACACTTGACCATTCAACACCTGCTTTTAAGTTCCATGCAAGTACTCAACAGGTTCAGTTCTGGACAATAATTAGAAACAAAAATGAAGAATATATTCACAAGGTTCTGTTGAATTTTTTTCACTGAAATCAGTCTCTAACTGCATCTCTGATACAAATCTAAAGACTAAATATTATCCAAGGAAATAACACATTTTAAGTAGTGATTGTATGCTCTGCTAGGAGATTTTCCACGAGAGCTGCTGAATGGGCATGCTGTGAAGGAACTTACTTGCTGTAGGTATTGCTTGGTTTTCTGTCCTTTTTATGACTATATTATAAAAATATAATTTGTCTAGAGGCATTCAGCACTGGACTACTTTCTCTGTTTACTTTAGAAAATTCCCTATAACTTGTATGTGGATAGGTAGCCTCCACATTATGCTCATGCCCACCCTGAAAATCCCAGCTGCCACAATGGCAGTTACTTATCATTCCTTGAAAGTTGAACATGAATGAAACAAAAATAGCGTAGATACGCAAACTGTGTAATTTTACATCACTCATTTTCTGAAGTGGAACTGAGAACGGAAAATAAAGCAAAACTAGAGACTTCATACTTTTCAAAACATTAATCAGTAATCAAAAAATGTGATAATCTCATTCTCTGAACACCTTGGAGTGAAGATTGTCTGAAATAATTCCCTTGGCTTTTTTTTTTTCGTAATTATTACAGATTTCCAACGAGGCTTCACTATTGTTTCACATAATCTAATCTGTGTTTTATTAATAGATATAATTTTGCTCAGTCATACCCCTTGCTTTATACTCAGAAAAGGCATTTTACTCCTGCAGCATCTGCTTTCAAAGTTCATTATGAAAGAGGCTAAGCCAAATGAATTTCAACTAATGGAAACAGAGCATCCTGAGATGCATTTGAGGGCCATTCTGTGGCTCTTACTTCTGTAGCTATATCTTTGTTGGCTTGGATTTGATTCACTCGCTCTTCATTTCCCATCTTTATGCTTTCTTTCCCAATCTTACAAAGCTTTCAGCTTAGTAACCTGTGTCCAGTTTTTCAGCTTGTAATTGTTATTATTATTCTTACACAGTTTGTGGGAATTTCACTGGATGCACAATTCTTCATGAAACCCTGTCACACTCACCTGTCATATTGCAATTTCAAGCTGAATTTTCCAGGAATTAGTATCCCCAGAGAAAAGACGATCCCGAGAGAAAGCCACATCTTTGTGCGAAGAACCCAGCACTGACAGTGCAGGACTAAAGAGGAGGAGGATAGATCTGGACTGAACTCGTGATCTGTACAATTATAATATACAACTAGACTTATCCTGGAAGGCAACCTGCCCTTGATGAATCATTAACTTCACTTGTAAATAGTTTTATTTTTTCTTAATTCTGAAAGGTCTCTTCCACACCCCAAACCACAAGCACAATTAGCAACATTCTTACTGAAACACTCTTTCTAAGAACTAAGAACATTTTTCTTTATGTCACCTATCTATCTTTGAAAATGTTTTGTGGCAAAATTGGTAGTATTTTGAGAAAGTGTTACCTGCAACATCTATGGCAACTCGTGAAGATTAGCTTACAAAAATCATAGCGCTAGGGAAGAACAGAAAAACAGTGGTAAAAAAGGTCCATCCTTACTCTCTTTCTTTTTGTGTTTGTGCCTTTATGGAACACTTCTGTGACCTCTTAACTGCAATTCTATCACTTACCTAATTTAAAAGAGGACATGAAAATGTAACCAACACTCCTGTAAAAGGGAAATACTGGGACATCAGAGTCTCATCTAAACCACTCTCAGCTGGTCCAGATCAGTTTCTGGCCACAGACTAACAATTCTAACAATTCTAACACAGAGTGTCTTTGTTATATATTAAAGAAGTGGACTGGTTACTATCTGAAATATTTAATTTCTTGTTCAGTTCACATAGCAGGAGTAAATATTTGTAGACTGCAGTTAGACATATAGCACAATTCTTCAGAAAGGAATTGTTTCCCTCATCCTCTCTCTTGAATTAAAACTATCTTGTGGTGATTTAATGAAGAAAACTGGATGGATCTGGGGTGCAGAGACTTCAGTAAATTAGTTTGTGTAAGTATGTAATGGACATGATAGCATACTATAATTGTGGGATATTTATTGATTCTTCTCATCAAAGTATAATGTCCTCTTACATTTTTGTGAAGGCTATTATCAAGGAAACAGACAGCAGAACTGTCCCAGTATAAAAGAGGAACAGCTTAACTCAAAAGTATGTTCTCACAAAACCAGGATGCAGGCAAGAGAAGAATATGCTCTTCTTCATAAATCACACCAGCTCCTTTCTGTTTTATTGCAATCTTCTCGATAGCCTGGGCCTGAAAATGCTGACTATTTCTCTCCATGTGGACATCCAACCCACAATGACTTCCAGAAGAGCTGAATGAAGTCAACTTTACAGGATTAGATGCAGCTTCATTTGTGAGGAATCAGCAAAACAAATTCATGTTGGAAGTTCATATTAACACTCTGGACATCTGCTCAGACAAACTTTGCTTTTGTTTCCTTTGTCTCCATCACTGCTATGAGGTAGATTAATGTTTTTTAAGACTTCTGCAGTGTTGTCTGTGCCCTTTTAACAGACCTGGCTTTGAACTGGGGTGCAGTCCCTTGACAGGGACTCTGAATCTAGGAACAAAAAAAAAAAAAAAAAAAAAAGAGGAGGCAAAAAGAGAAATGGAGCAAATTATGATAAGCGCTAAAATTCTAGCCTAATAAGCTCTAGCCCAAAGCTTACCACCTTCATGTTGAAAGCAGAAGCTGTTTATTCTGTGGTGAAAACATCACTCCTATGATACCAAATAGTTATGAAAATAGATAGATAGATAGATAGATAGATAGATAGATAGATAGAGTCATTTTGCTTAATGGGCATAGAATTCAGAAGAAATGACAGTTGCTTGCTAGGTCTTTGATTTGAATTATTTTGAAGTCTAGTTGATTTTAATGGGCTTTAGATGAAAGTCCTGTGCAAATAATCATGGACATTTCTCTGATTTAAGAAATGGGCTTCTTTTGGGATTTCAGCAGAAGATTTGTTCATAAAAGACAATACTTCATTTTCTACTTCTGTTCAGCTTGCAAGCAGCATTTCTGAATTCAGAATAAAAGCCATTAGAAACATTATTCCACCACCAATGCAAAAAATATCTTGGGATGAACAGTTAGCTTCAACAAGCCTATTGCCCTCTTGGGCATAAATAATGTCTCTCTCAGTAATAAAGTCTGTTCTTTGGTCAGGTTCTTACTGGCAGCTGCTTATCTTTCTAGCAAATGTAGAAAGCAGCTTAATCCATTTATTCCCTCCTTGAAAACTGTGTGCAAAAAGGCATGGGACTTTCTGGGGAGAGGAAAGGTTGTAAATATGTGGCACAAACATGCCACATGAAACCATGTGGTGTCCTTCCTTCCAAACAAGTTCACTTTGCATGTCTTCCATACATTCTTCTCAGAGCTTCAGAGCATTTCTTTTTGGTTTCAGTTTAGCCTCTCAACTGCCCTGTTAGACAAGCAAATATTATTTCCACTACTTAAAAGATTAAGAAAAAGGGAAAAAATGTGACTCCCCAAGGTGACATAGGAGCACTGCTGCAGAGCCAGGAATAGAATTCAGATCTCCTGACTCTCTGTCTGGTGCTTCCTTAAATATATGACCATCTGCTCTCCTGCTGGAAGTATAGATACTATATGCTGACTCCAACAAGCTGGCTGCTAAGCCTGTTAGTTTATCCTCTTTTTATCCCATACTGATATCATCTCCAGCTAAGCTTTTGGCCTGGAGTCAAAGTGATTTCCAGTGTTTGAATGACTCGACCTGCTTGTTATTGTTTTAACCTTGCACCACACATATGCTCAGCTATTTGTGACTTATCTGCATACAGTCTGTGTAGCAACAGCCACAAGCTAGAAATGTTTTGTTTAAAGATTGCATACTGAAGCATACCACATGTTTTAAACAACTATCACATAGCAGTGAGTTGGATCCTGGTAGCTGCCTGCACCCGGATTCCCTACTGAGCTGCATAGTACTTTCAAGGACAAAGAGCTTGTTAGAAAGACAACAAAATGCACACACTTGTGTGTCTCCAAAAACATCAGTTCATCATGTTAAGCTTTCCCAGTTCACAGCTAAATCCCACACTGAACTAAAAATTTAACTAAACCAGATGGAATTCAACACAATCAACATTTTTAAAAAATCATTATTTTGATTCTGAGAAAATCATCCTCCAGTAAATTTCCTTCTCTCACTGCTGCAGAAAACTCACAGTATGTGTTGAAAACAGATTCATCACTCAGTAGGGTCAAAACAGTAGCAGACTAATGTGGCTTAAATCCTAGTCTTGTGCTCCGCTGAAGAGGGGGATAGATAATTCGGCTATTTTACTAAAATATCCTCTGATTATTACTGCAGATTTACTTGGGGGAAGAACACAATGGATTGGCAGTTCTGTTTCCCATTGTTTTTTCACAGGAGATAGCATATTCTATAGGTATTGTCTTTTTCTATGAGTACAAAAAAATTGCTGTTTTTTTGTGAGCAATGTTCAAAATATTCCAATTCATTCTACAAAATTAAACATACCTATGTATATACATATATACAAATATACATATATACATATATGCATATACATATATACGTATACACATACATACATACATACACACACACACACACACACATATATATATGGCCATAATTCTGTAGCATTTGTGTATTCAGCAATATGTTGTGTGCTCTGTAATGTGAATCATTGTTCCTCTCAGTATTTCAAGTCTTCAGCTTCCACAGCTTTGTTAAAGAAAGGTTTTACTGAAAGGCTCTGGACTGCATTGTGATTTGACAGTATTAAATGTTCTCAAACCTCATCAGCTCCAGCAACCATTCTAGCACAAATGGGAATATACTGGAAACTTTGCTGAGTTACAACCATTTTGTTCTGGAGTCATCTTGCTGACATTTCCTTGTTCTCTCTCTTTCTCTGATATTACGCTGAAAACACCCCATTAACCTTACATTTGGGACTTTAAAATAATCACAAACCAGAAAGAATTCCAGCCAACACACACAAGATTAGAATGACATTACTAGCAAACCTTAAAATTAGTTCCATTAAGCCAGCCTTAAATGTCCTGCAGATCATCGAGTGACACAGGATACATGAGCTTTATCTTAGTGGAACTAATTTGACTATTGGCACACGATCTAGCAACTTCAAGAAATACACATTTACAGACACTTTCAAGGATTTCTCAATAGATTTTACAGCATTTATATACATGCATATTCACATACTTGAGCACAGCTGTAAAAACCAGTGTGTTGTGTCAGTGTGGGAAATATCACCTGCCTTTTCTCCACAAGTCCTATGATGCAGATTTTAGACAGCTTTCTTGTCAGAGAGGAGCTTCAAGTACCCATTCAGCAAGCAGCTCCTTATGGAAGCAGACGGAATCAAGCTGACAAAACCTGTATTGGTCTAATTAGCCTGGCAAAGCAACTTCCTCAGACACCATTTTCTCTAACAGGAAAGAAAAATGTTAGTACTGAATTGTCTTTCCTTAACAACAGGTGGCCTGAGTGGTTATTTTTACTTCATCCTTTAGACAGCAAAATATCACTGCTTAAGGACCTTGAGCTTTAACATATAGTCTGAATTCAAGATGATATTTACCACATAATACTAAAAGGTAACAAACGTTTTTGGTTCAGTTCTAGGGGTTAAGGGTGCTCATGCTTACAAGGAGTTGTGCACAAAATCATACAGTCCTTATGTAAACACAATTCCTATGGGAAATTATTCTGCATAAGGACTGTGCAATTTAACTTCAAGAAGTATTAGCAGTGTATTTCAGGTGCAATGGTGAATTGCTGAACCCCAAGTCCACACATACAAGGCTGGCTGCAGAATACTGCCCTTTAGTTTGATCAAACGAAATATTCAATTTGCCCATAGATTTTAATGGGCTTGAATCCACTGTCAGAAAAAGAAGTTAGCTTTTTTTAGCTCGCTGTCTCCAGTCCTGAAAACTTTCCTTTATAGGAATACTTCTGATGACATGATTAAGACTTACGATTTCAAAGGTATTGCTCTAGGAAAAAAAAGAATTTGCAGAAGTGTTTGATCCTGTATTGGTGTTCTGAGTGGAGAAGAATGAGGCAAGAATTCTTGATCTGAAGAAACAAAACTTCTTGTAAAGCTTTAGCTGTCAAATTAATACATTTTTGTTTTAATTAGGCCTTTTTAAAGAAGATGTCCTGTAACATTAAAAATCTGGCTTGTATTTTTAAATAAAATAATTACCTTTGCATGTAAATAAATTAGTATTATATTATTGCTACTAGCAGAATTGTAAAGGACAGCACATAAGTCTCTATTATTGCTTAATGGTTAAAAAACAAGCTTAATGCACTGTGTCCTAGAATAGCCAAGATTATTCTTAATGAGTTCTGTTACAAGCACTAAAATACTTTATGATTAGATGCAAATATGCTTGCATATGATTTCTTAAACACAAAAAATATTCACTGTATATTAAGTAATTAGCTTTTGCAGCTATAAAACATGTTCATATTAACCTTTGTCCTTCGTTCTGTCACCAGTGACACACACACTGAGCTTTTTGTGCAATGCCAGCAGCACTGAGCATTAATGTATTATTTGTGTGCATGTAGCTATGTACGTGTGGCCATGTAAGGGGAGTAATGCTCCAGACCCCTCAACCACTGTCAGAAACTGTTAAAACTGCTTATGATGTCCTTGAAGAATCTCAGAGATCATTAATGAAGTAAATAGTACCTGACAAAAGATCTCAAAGTGGATCTTACCTGAGCCAAACATGTCCATTCTACATAACTTATAGTCAGTGGAATTTCCAGTGTATTTTTGCAAATAGGCCTTAAAGAATTTGTAAGCCAGGTTTGAAGTGTGATGTGTATGTATGGGTGGGACATGCAGTAGGAAGAGCTTGTATTTTGGTGTGTGATTTTGTTACAAGTAATTGCTGCTAGTAGTATCTGAGTTAGGGACTGGACAGTGTAGCTTTGAAGAGCATGGTGTGTGACATGGCTGTGCAGGTTTGCAGCAAGACTATTGACATGGCTTGTATTGGGCACAATTTTGGGGGTTCTTCAGCAAAGGCAGCCAAGATTTTCTCCACTCTCATGCCTGAACTGTTCCTGCTCTTTGTACAAGGAGTGAATCTGAAACATCAGCCAACTTTGCCTTGGAGAGCTTATAAATCCAAGCAACTCAACATGGGGGCATCCCCATAATACAGACAGGGAACACAGACACTTGACTGTGCTGGAACTGTGCCTCTGCAGCCAAACCAGGCACTCCTTGGAGTCATGCACCAACAAGATGGGTGTGAAACACCAGGAATCTGGGTGTGCCCAGAGGGCCTTCTCAGTGACTTTCCTGTGAGCAGATAGATAAGCAGTGGCAAGCAGGGAGCTGAAAGTCAGATTCCCCATGTCTCTGACTACTTCCTTAGTGTCAGATCATTTTATCTCTGCTCAGGGAGAGTGGTTTTGATACCTTCATTGTTCTCCTTTTTCCCCTTTAAATACTGAGTTATTAAACCTACCACCAACACCAGAAACGTTATAAAGTTCTATTTTTATTCTGCATCAGCAGAAATTGAACCCACCTTCATCCTCCTCAGTACTACCGTTTGGGGGGATTACTACCTACTGAGAAGAAAGTCTTCTTGCTGACATCAGTGAGGCAGTCACCATTTTGTACTGCCCCTTGAGGACAGACTGATACAGAGCAAACCTCCAAAAACACAGGCAGACATGTATTTTTTCTGTCTGCTTTACTTTTCAGATCTCCATCAGGTTCCTTGCATTTATACACAGGTGACGCAGACTGAAGACTGAGTTAGAAGATAGCATGTCCTTAGGACAAATCATTCATTGGCAAAATGAAGCATATTCTAAACCAAGAAATACAAATGTATCATAAGTCTTTTCCCTCTTTTCGCCCCATACAATGCAGTGTGCAAGGGCTGTAGGTTCTTTTGTCTTTTCTGGAGAGTTCTGTGTGTCAAGGAACTGCCTGTTGTTCTGATAAAGCTGATGCCTAACTGCTGAGTGATCACAAAGGGCAAATGACCACTCAGTATTGGTCTTCAATATATATATTTTAAAGGATTAAATAGTCTTTCATTATGTGAATGACATTTCAAATGTGGGCTCCTCCACAACAGGCCATTGTGTATTTCGTGAATCACGTCTCATCTGTGTCAGCACAAATCACTTCAGTGACAATTGTTGCTGTTCACACCAGCCTCTGTGCAGTCAGAGGCCAATTCACCAGCTGCTCCCTACTGCAAAACGAGAAAACTGGGCTCACTTGACACTTGAAGTTTTTTGCTTTGAAGTTGTAGAGCCACTGCCTCAGCTGGTGTGTATTTGCTGTAGTGCCCTGACTTTAATCTAAACCAGCTGAGGAGCCACTCCCCCTCCTCCCTCAGTCCCCACACACTTCTCCACCTTTCTAAAGGGTGATAGAGTACAGGTGACATCTTACGTGCAGCAGATTCTGCACCATGAAAATCAAACGGGCAAATACAGAATATTTAGGAATGCTCTTTGTGGATTGAACTGATAAAAATAAACTATGGCACATACTCAAGAATCAGGAGTGTTCAGGAAAAATTGCCCATGTCTGTAGGCATGGATAGAGTCCATTACCTATAGCAGTGAAAAGTGAAAATAAATTCTTCCATTTATAAAAAAAAATCATCTTGCTTCATAACGAAAGAGCTTATCTAGATTTTAATAGGTGCCATGGCAACAATGTTACTGGAGTACTTATAGGAGCATTTTTGGAGAGAGGAATCAGGATGAAATAAAAACTCACTGATTATCTGTGGACACAAGGACTTTTGCTGCGGACAATGCAAATTCTCCTTGTTCTTGTTTCTGAGTGGCTACCTACAGTTGCCACCACAGTAATATTTTCACTTTATACCATTGTTGCCCAGAAATACTGAAAAAGGGGGGGAAACCTGCTACAACTAGAAGAACTGATTTTAAACATAGTTCGGAATTCCATTATATTTGCGTCAGTTGAAAGAGATGAACAGTGCAGAACTATTAAAACCACTGTGGTTACTAGCACAAAAACCCAATACCACAGGATTTACATGTTCAGTTACCACAGTCACTTTTAAAAGTATGCATGTCACAACCAACAAATAACTATGGCTCTGTTTTTGTTCTGAAATAACTAATTTCAGCACATTTCACCTAGGAGTGAATGTTCCACCTTTTTTGAGCTCTACCAAACACCTGCAGTTCTATTTTAATTCCGATATTCTAGTGTCAGTAAAGAGATATTGAAACTGGAATGTCATTCATGCAAAATTATGTGCACTGATATTTGTGTGCAAGGAGAATAGCTCAACGTTAACAAATGGCAATGCACAATAATACTGCAATGACCAGAGGGGGGGAAAAAGCCCATTAGAGGGAAGTCTTATTATTTTCTTCACTTTACCAATTAACCAGAACCACATCTCTAGGTCTCTGCATACAAAGCATCGCTCAACCTCTTGTCCATGCAGAAACAGTTGCAATACCTGAGAAACAGGCTTTAAATCAAGATCCAGTTTATTTAGATTCTGATTTCTTAACAATAATCTCACTCTTGCAATGAATTTTTAGTCCCTCTTTTCCAGTCACCTATAATATAATTTTGAGAGCAAGGTGGAAATTTTAAAGAGAGTTCCTGCATGTGAGAGTTTCCCTGTGAAATGAGTGGCTGGAAAATTTCATACCCTGTGAAGGCTGGAGTTAGGGTTCAAAAGTAGTTTTAAACATAAAGAAATCCAAGCAGGAGAGAACTGCAGATCATCAAGGTCTGCAAATCCAAATGTCTGTGGAGAAAATTTGTTTTTCCAAATACTCACTGCTCTCATTTTGCATTACTTCACAAAATTTGTTTCATTTTTGCTCAGATGGTACCAATTTATTTTCTGTTAATGCAAGAACCTTCCTGATCCTTGCAGCCCACGTCTTCTGCCTTTCTGTCTCTTGCTTTCACTTCAGATCTGTTCATGCATCCTGCAATACTTAACATGAGCCTTGGACCAGTGAAATTTGCTATATAATTTATATTGTAAATCCTTCTCTCAATGTTCTTGATTGTGTGATATATGACAATGATCTAACCTTGTCACCCTATTGTTAGTATAGCCTTCAGGTGACGTGGAGATTTCACAGGATGAACAGTATATGCATGATTCTCCAGGAAAAAAATACCAGATAATCCAGCTTTATCATGGCATTTTACCGTTTTGTAATAAGACAGGATTTATGAATGAAATAATGTCTAACAGCAAGCAGCATGTAAAAACTGGGAATCATAAAAGGCAGTATCTGTTTCTTTGAGATTGGCAGGACAAATACACAAGTCCAGTATTTCCTAGCTCAGAATGAAGGAAAGATATGCTTCTACTTTTCTGATTTCTTTGTGGCCCAGGAATAAAATATAGTGCCTTCCTGTGAGTCTGGTCAAATACACAGTTGCTTTGTGCAGCTGAGTCCACTATCTTTAAGTCATAGCTATATAATTACTCTAAGCTCTATACTTTCTTTAACAAGCTTTCATTTAATTGAAAATTCTCCCCTGCTTCAGCAATTTAGTTTACTTAATGAATTACCTATTTTCTTTTTACATCAAGTTGAGAACCTTGGCTTGCTAGAGATTCAATACATCCTTAAAACGTCTTTAATCAGTCAAATATCACAGCAAATGTCTGCATTCCATCCATTAATAAGATAAACCCACGGGCTGTATGAAATAAAGCCATATACAGCTTCCTTGTTCTTTACTCCTCATTGAGAAAAAATTTCCAGCCACTGCACTTACAGACTGTTCCAAGTGCGAACAAAGGTTAGAAACACATGTTCCTGAGTCTGCAGGCAGACTGTGAAAATGGTAGAAAAAGATGCAGCTCACATCTCAAGTTAGCCTCACTGGCAGGTCAGCTAAAATCATCCATTTTGTATCTGTTTGGCTTAAAAAAGGGGATTTTGCACCTTTCACACCAAGCACTCCATGCAGTGACAAACCCCGTAATTACAGACACAAAATAATTACTGTTGATCTTCATTGTGAGTCTCCCTCTAATTTTAATAATGATTCAGGAGAGGAGAATGGTATTCTAAATATAGATTATAACACACAGAACAGGGGACTAGCTCTTCCTTACTACACTAATTGGACACCTGAAAAACCTGATTTTATTTTCAGCAGACTAGCTTTTTAGCATATGCGAAGATCCAAGAAACCCACAGCTCTGAAGTCTTTGGCAGCAGTTACATAGTGCTTGGAACTATGAATCAGGAACGACATAAATTATTGAGAGTGCATAGAGGAAGAAATGTTAGTAAGCAAGGTGATCCTTATGGCAGACTATTACACTCCCATACTGCTTGTATAAGTTTCTACCTACTCACAAGGTCTTTAAGAAAGAGAGAATATATAGTGATTAGCTAATTTAATAACATGCTATGCCATTCTGTGCCCACTGGTGGCTAATTCTGTCCAGCCTGCTGGCATCCCTGCCCATGTTTTGTCCCTGAAGAGTTATGTACCTACAACTGAGGACCTGACCGGAAAGCTCCAAGCAGCTGGAGGAAGTAGCTCCCCAGCCCAGGCAAGAGCCACAGCTGATGCTGCAGTATTGGTTTGCAGGGTTCCAGCTTTGAACAGCACCAAGTGCTTTCTCAAACACAGCTGGGTGCTACCTGGTCCTCCGGCACAGAATATTTCAGATGTCCTGCAGTGCAGGCTGAGACCATGAGTCCAGCTCAGAACAACAGAATGGCACTGACCAGTCTGCTTCACAATTCTTCCTTAAAGTGGAAGATCCAAAACAGGGACATAACTTCCCATCAAGTCAAGCAGATGACCTCTGCTCTGGCTGTTAAGTTTTACAATTGCATCAAATCTGTTTTTCTGCATGTGCTGCATTTCAGAGACTGAAATGCTGAACAGCTCTCTCTGCTTTTTATGCCAGAGAGCAGTGACAATGCTGCTTTGGTTGCACTGCTTCCTTCATACATATGCACCATATTCTATCTACACATTCCACAAAAAGTTGGGCAGTGAATTTTTCTGAGCATATTGTTTCTTTCCACCTTATTTCATCTCTGTAATACCTTTTTTATATCATCATTGTAGTACCTTAACCATGTGTCCATGCTACTTCAGAAAGACAAAGAACACTGGAGCTTGTAGCTTAGCAAGTGAAGCAAGGGCACCACAGTTAGGCAGCACACAGTCAGTGTACAAAGTATTGCTGTTTTCCTGTTTCCCTGAATGCCTGTAGGCCTGTGACTGTGGTACAGTAAAATTGTGAGTGAAGATCTGATTACACTGCAGCAACTCCAGCAGAACAAAATACATTTTTTCAATTACATGTTACCAAGAACAGAAAAGATATATCAATTCTTTGCTCCTTCATGTCAAAAGTCCAAAGCTGCTCTGCAATTCTACAACTCTGCCAACATAATCGATTGCATCACTACGCAACAGGTCAGTGGAGATGCATCACAGTGTGTAATGAACAAATCTGAGCATTGCAACACCTCTTTGAATAGTTGTGGAGCTATTAATATTAGAAACAGAGAGCAGGAGTCAGTTCCTAAAGGCATAGCAGATCTGTGTTCTTGTAGGGGGCAATGTCAAAATCTATTACAGTTGCAGTGAAGCAAAGGGTTCAAAACAAAAAGCACTCAGCAAACAGAACCATTACTGGCCTAAACTTCTGAAAACTGAGCTAGAATGATTTCTTCAAACTTTCTACATAACTGGATCTTTTAACACACGACATAGGATTAGTTATTTACTGATTTACCATATATAGTTTCGCATCAAGAACTATACAGGATGTTGAAAGGGAATCCTCCCAGTGCCTAGTTGCAGGCCCAGTTCCAAAATAGCACTTGAAATAGCTACATCTTTTCCCTGGCCCAGCGCAAGAGAAGAGAGAAATTTGACTAGGGGTGTGCAGGAGGGGAAGCAAAGTACACTTTAAATTAAGACATTGTAACAGCAATAGATGTCAGGGTGCTTTTTGGACTAACTATTTCCTTCCACTAAAGAAAATCTGTTCCCACTTCACAGAAGAAAACCCCCACTATCAGCAGGCAGTGTTCATTTCACAGACTTTTCTTATGCTGTACTATGGTGGAGCAGGCAGTTGTGTAGAAAACTATTTATCTCTTCTGTTAAAATCCTTACATTAATTACACAGGAAAAAGAGAAATCAGGAGACCCAAAACTCTCAGTTTATTTTAATTATTATCCTGCACAGTTGCTTTAGGAAATGAGAAAGCTTCTTCTGAGTAAATTTTTCCTTTCAAAAACTCAACTGCATCTTCATTTCTCATTTCCTGGAACTTCTTATTCTGGATCTGGAAGAAAGAAAAAGGGAAGGGCACATTATTTCTATTGTCCAAACTACCCTGTCCTGTAAACCAAGTGCTCAGTGATGAGAAGGCCATAGGAGTTATAGTCTGAAAAAAAAGTTCATTTGAATAATTTATTCCATAAGAATTAGGGAAATAAGCCAAGGACACATAGGTATCTTAGGTACAAAGAAATTAATGGCTTGATTTTTTTCCCTCAACTATTTATCTACCAATAATGGTAAGTACTAGCTTGTCTTTTAGAGTTCCTCTCTCCTTCCTCCCTAGTAACACCACCACTACCCTCTAACTAGAAATGATACACAATTATCGCTCTGGGGAAAACCCAACATCCCTAGTGAACCTTGGTGCCTTGTAGAACAGGGCCTGATCTACCAAACATACTTATCGCTGCGCTGGTAACAGGACAGAAACAGAGACAGTAACAGGACTCTTCTTACCAGAATCACATGATAGCCCAGTTTATTTAGATGCCGCATCTTCATTGCCAGGCTCCCCTGGGGATGTGTTGTACCCAGACAGAAGGCAGATGCAGGAGCAAACAGAACAGCCAACCTGCAGCCAAGGAGAGCAGAGAAGACTTCATTGCATAAGTGCAGAATAAGCACTTTTAAGACAATGATTCAATGATGTCCCTTAACACTGCCGAATACACGTGTCTTTCTGTTAGGCAAAAAAATCAGGACTGCACACATGCCATTATCCTCTTCCTTCTTCAGGTTTAAGCAATTTAGACTTTTCTTTCACAAGCTTCACACAAGTACCAGCATCTACCCAAATATCTACAGCAGAATTAAGTGCTTAGATCTCCACTCTCCACAAGGAGAAGGAAACAGATCATTCAATATTCCCAATTAATTTGACAGATTCTGCATTTACTTTGATCCTTTTTTAATGATATTCAGAATCAGTCATTTCCGGCCATAAAAACCTACTTGGAAAGGTGAGGAAAGCTGAGTGCCTTGGAACACTGAGTTTCTGTTACACAACTTACTAGCTCTGCTTTTATCAAAAAGCAAACTGTACAAAATATAGTGATCCGGCACACATGTTAAGTATTACCCAATTCTGCTTAAGCATTACTTAAATGATATATCTCCTGCTTCAGTTACTGAGAGGTCATTCTTTTACACAAGATTAAATTAACCACCTCAGATGTAGATATGATGATCCTTTTTATTCGAATTATATTTCAGTAGCTGAATTAACTGCCATAACATACCACTAAGATGCAAATTTTTGAGACTTGAGAGAATAATTGAATGTTCAATCTGACAAATACTTTTAAAAAAATGGCCACCTGAGTTGATTACAAGAGTATCAGATCACTGTGTGTTTCCTGCATCTTTCTCTGAAATGTTAAGTGTTAGCTTCTGTTAGAAGAGGGTACCAAGCTGGATAAATTCTTGCTCTGCCCTTGCATGGCAATTTTTGCATATTCCAGTGAGCACAAGTAACAACTGAGTTATCTACTTTGCTTTTGCAAAACAGTGAACCAAGGAAGTAATGGATGGGATACATGCAAATAAAACTAGCCTGCTAGAAAAAATATGCAGTCAAAAAAAGATACCTCTGAACTTGTGAGTCAGGATGATCATCCGTTGCAGCTATGGGGAGCACTTTCTTTCTATCTGAATCCATTCTGATTTCAAAATCTGAAAACAAAATATCAAAACATTGAACTCTGCAAGCTGTTAAAATTAACGTTCTCATTTGAACCCATTAATTGTTCAAATTATTTTCAAATGAACAGCTCATTTGAAGAAGTTAATAGACACCATCACTGGTCTGTTTCTAATTGCTGTTCTCTAATAACTGACTTATTACTGATAGCTTTTGCCTCTCTGCAATGAATATAAAGCTATAGCTTGCACATCTCCAGAAGAAATGAATTTGTTTCTGGAAACTGCAGATTTAAGTTTATGGAGTGAAATCATTGTTCAAAGAAACTACTCTTGATCACAGTCTGTCCTAGTCATATTTTCCTGCAATCTAATTTCTCATTAGAAAAATTTGGAATAAAATTATTACAAGTACAGAAAAACTGGTAAGCTGGGTGGCTAGCAAAAAAAAAAAAAAAAAAAGGCAATATCAAAACATAAAAGAAACCAAAAGAAGGGCATATCCCATTTCATAAATGAAAGTAGAGCCTAAACCTTAGCAAGAATTTCAGAGAAGAAACAAGAGAACAAAAGACAACAAAAGGCGGCTGCTGTTTGGCTTTGTTTCTAACATGATTTGGTACTAACATGTGAGCTCTCTGAAAGCTGGCCACATTGGACTTACGTACAATTAACATCTGCTTGCTGATGGCTAACAAAAAGTCCAAAGCAGTTTTGTAAACAAGAGAAATCACAAAAGTTTTAGTAAATGGACTTAAATACTTCAACAGATGCATCATAAAAAGTAGATTCACGAACCAATGACATAATTTGTTAAAAGTGTATCTTCAAAGTGTTAAACTTTTACTCATCTGCACGCTATGCAAATTTACTACCATCTTATTGTAAGAGATTGTAAATCCATATTAAAAATAATATGACAGTAATATAGCTTCATACCAATACGATATTTATATGGCAGCTGAACATTTTGCCGAAACATGTTCTCATCTCCCAGAAGTTCTATCAGTGCCTCCTGAGCCTTTCTGAGATTAAGAGGTACTAATGAGGACAAATTCTCAGTCAGCACAAATGCAGGCTTTGTGAAAGAAGGGCTGTCAAGTTCCATACATGTTTTCACAAAGTGAAGCATATTTGCATTTGGTTCTTTAAGATCATCTGAAAAAGGATATAAAAAATATTACATACAATGTATTGTACCACAGAATTTTTCATTCTATTATCATTCGTAGTCTGTTCTAGCATAGCAAACTCCACTTGACTGCTCTACTAGCATACAAAAATGTAATGTGGAAAACAAATTCTTCTAGAAACCATTCCAAGTACCTCATTATAACTCACAGCATTCCAAATCCCACTTTCACTCATGATTCCAGGTACTAAGGTTAGTTTACAAAGTTTAAGACTTATGTTTTTTAAAATGCCTGAATATCTACTGACAATAGATGTATCTATTATCCCTACATATTTCTACCATTTCCACAAATCCCATCTTCACCTCTTGCTATTTAATTGCACTCCTACTATTAAACTGTTGCCACCATGGTGCCCAAGACAATAAGCCTGATTCCCTAGTGGAGACCCAGATCATTCAGATCACTATCACTACATTAGCTTTGTCTTGAGGACTTAAAATTTAATATTAATCATGTTTGTCTTTTAACACAATTACAACAAATTACATACACAGGCAGACATCCTGTTTAAAACAAGAACATGACAAAGTAAGGCCTGACCTGACAGTATAAGCTCATCCTTGCTGTCCTTTTGCAGCAGCTCATCAAGTGCACGTTGGGGAAGATATCCTAAGATGCCAAGTGAATACACTGCCTTCAGCAGATCTGTGTTGGAAATCTGAGGCAGGAAATTATTCAGGCAGCTGTGAAGAGTCTCAAAAAACCTTTTCCAAAAGCAGAAGAAGAAGAAGTATCTAAATACACAAATAAGGCTATATAAAATATGTATTTCAAATAAAAACACAACTTAGAAGTCCTTATTATCTTGTATAATTGTATTTTGTGTTATCTATACATTAGCGTTTGATTCTCACTTTGAGGAAACAGCTACCTATTAACAAATTTAGCAGCCTGGTCAGTCTAGAACCAAGGTCTTCATTTGCAGTTAGAGAAAAAAAAATCCTATTTAGAAAAAATGTGAAAAGGCACAGCAATTTACTTTACAGATGAATGAAACAGGATTATGAGCTCTTTCAAAAATGAAACCAAATACTAGTTGCTGTACGGTATTCTATAATGACTATGCAACATATTATCAGGCACTCTATGACTATGTAACATATTATCAGGCACTCTAAATGAAAACCTACAGATGCTTTTGGACTCTGGGAACATGGTTGAGTCGTGAATACACTCGGAGAACAACCAAAAGGTTTTTCAAGTTAAGGAATTCAGGATCTTCTGTCACCTTTTCAGCAAAAGTATCCATCAACCCACTAGGCTGAAAGCCAAGTACCTCGCAGGCAGAGAGAAAAAGGATAATCTAAAAAAAATATATAGTTTTATAAGTCAATATACTTATCAATAAATAGAACAGCATTTTAAAAATGCAACGATCAACTTCATCAGATTGGTATTCATAAAAATTTGCTCTCCAAAGATCAAACACAAACATGAAGACAGGTAAGACAGAAGCATCAGATAATCTATCAGTACCACTATAAATTATTTGGCCTCAAATAATTTACCTGTCTTTTGTCCCAAAGGTAGGCAGTAGAATTAACATAGTCTGCTAAGGCTGAAAACAGTTTTACATTACGGTACTGGAGAGTGTAACAAGCTTCCAGAATGAGAATTAACTGCCGAAATGGAGCATCTTGGATGTTTTCTGTAACAGAAGATCAAAGAAGGACAAATGATAAAAAGCAATGGGAGCTGTAAGTTGGAGATATTGAGACATTGTGGGAAAATTTGGTTAAGGGATGGAGGAGGGGAAACAATACAATAAGAAACTGTGGAAGACTGAGACTAGCTAGGCAAAGCCCAACTGAGCTAAAACACATGAAGAAACTGAGAGACAGAAGAAACCAAACTGAGCCAGGATCAAGCTACAATACATTAATCAGCAAAAGGCGACAAATTAACTAAATAAGCAAGAAGACTGTGTTCCCAGGATGTCTTCTGTTCCAGGATTTTTGATTTTCAGCATGCACTAAAAAAATGCTGAAGTCACTGCTCCCTCTGTGTATGCCACTTGGCCTGTGTGCTGAGTGTGGTGAAAGTCCCATGGGAGAAGCCAGCATGTGTAATTAAATATTGTGTCCAAACACATATGAAGAACCAGGACAATTAAAGGCTGTACAAGCAGCCTCAACACTTCTGGGTCATTTCTGTTAAGAAAGCTATTTTGAGACACAAATTATTATGTATTTTAAGCATGAATCAACACATACTGACCATATATACTTAAGCAGTGTATTAGAAAGGTATGGAGAGAAGTGAAAGCATTAGCTTTCATTTAATGTTTTTATGGCCTACAACATGAGGTTAGTTATTAAGCAATACTCAATAATTAAATCCAGTAATCAAGAAAACACTATTTTCCCTTTAGTTTACCAACTAATCACACAAAGTCACCAATCCATCTGCAAGTTGGCAATTTCCAATACAGATCTGTTACAGAATTTTATTTGAAATCTCTTTTCCTTGCTAGAATTAAATTCTTTTCTTAGATCCTGTGTATGGAAAAATGTAAAGAACAATATGCAAATCAGGTAAATGTTAAAGACATGCAGAGATGACAAGAGCTATTTGCTTTTATTATTGATCAGTAATTTTCTGTCCTGCTGCTTGTCAAATGGCTCCACATAACTATAATATCCTGTAAAACGAAGATGTTTCCTGAGTTTTAAAGGAAATCAGAAAAGGGAGATGAGACAATAATTAGGAAGAATTTGGTATAAAGAAGGGAAATTTAATTAACATGCTTTTTCTTACCCTGGATCTTTTTACTGCAGGCATTCAGGATTGGAAAGGAACAATAATTCATTGCAACAAGAGCCCAAAACATACGCAGAGCATTCGGAAAAGTCAGACGGTCTATTTCTCTCAAAACTGCCATCTAAAGTGAATCAAGAGTTTATTAAATCCTTCATTCTTCAGGTATATTATCATTGATTTCTGGTGAAGACATTTTCACCAAAACGTTCTCAAATTCCCTAGTTCAGATTTATATGAAAGAAAAAGAAGCAAAAAACTGTAAAGGCATAAAATAACTACTCTCAATTTCTTAATACACAATTACGGCAGGTCACGTGCTCTAGAAATGTGTCACTACAAAAGTTTCTACCAATTTGCCTTTATATGGCTATTTTAAAAGAAAAAAGTCTCAGTAAAGGTCATTTCCAAATACTGTGAATATATATCTTCTACCAATTCTTAAGAAACTGGCAGAAATAAAACTGACACAGTTAACTTAAAAGTTCATAGTAGTCGAATTACAGTTTTGCATGTGCATGGAAGCTGTAAGCCTCCAAAGTGATCCAATAGCATGTGAGTGGCCTGTATTTAATACACACACCCAGCTACAAATGTGGACTGAGGCAGAGAAGATCAGTTCTGATGCCACAAAGGAGGTTTCATTTATTGAAGCAGTAATCAGATTGATATAAATGACAGTAAAAATGAAACTGCAAAGTATACTGGCTATTAAAGTACAATATTTTGACTGTATACACATCAGAGGTTAAATG
Source organism: Acanthiza pusilla (assembly GCA_036630365.1). Lineage (NCBI taxonomy): Eukaryota > Metazoa > Chordata > Aves > Passeriformes > Acanthizidae > Acanthiza > Acanthiza pusilla. The sequence goes on from JAXCHO010000019.1 coordinate 10,511,147, forward strand.
CAAAATGCATCTATGATAAGAAATTGCACTGTAAAAAAACAGAATCCCATGGCTCAGAGAATTAAGAGCTCTCTTTAGTTAACAAGTGCAAATGTTATTTTCCTCTCAGTTTTATGATGTTTCATGAACGCATTTACAAACTCTTACATCAGAGTCCTTCAGTTACGTGATGAAAACACTAGCTGGCCTAGTCCCTAGCGGGACTTTGAAAAAAGATTTCAAAAAGGATTTTTAAATCAGGGGATGAAACCCAGTACACCCTGCCATAAAACACACCCTGCTCCCAACCATTGTATTTCGCAGGGGACCTTTCAGATACACAGAAAAACAAGACCTGGGAGTTCTGGCATCTCACTCCCATCAGTCCTCCTGCCCCATATGATTACTGGACACAGCTCCATCACAGACCAGTTTTCTGTCACCTTGTCTTGAGTCACAAGCTGGGCAAGGGAATTAGGGAACAGCCTGTAAGCACTTCTATGAAACATCATGTGGCCAACCCAAAGAGATGAGTGCACTGCTGTTTTACTGCCTCAATTCTTTTTCTTACCATCCTCCAAATATAAGCTCTTCCTACAAATATAGCTGAACTACGATGCATATAGCAAATACAGTTACCTTTCTATTACATTTTCTTTCAGTGTCTGCAAAGAACGGCACACAATTATAAACAATGGAAAAGCACAGGCTTTGTGAGAGTAAAAATGAGTCTCCAAATAACTTTACCTCCAACTTCTTTTTCAGAAAGACTGGAACATCTTTTCCCAGGCATTTCATCAGGTTTTGCAGAATGAAGATGTCTTTGATACTTGAAATACGCTGCTCCACTAGTAACCTGATGGAAAAACACACACAAGAGCTCTTGTCATTTCAGCAGAAACAGGTAAGTACCCCCATTCTTCTTCACTGATGTACCCCACCAAGTTAAAGCTGTAATTCCCTGCTCCTCCCCCACCTTCTCTTTTTTGAAATGCTGGCAGAACTCTACGTGACACAGCTGCAGCACAGATATTTTACACATGGAAATAATTATAAATGTTTCCTTAACATTATCCTGATAGATGAATGTTGTTGCTGATACACTTACAACAGGGACACCTGACCAGACTGCACATGTGACAGTGCAGACATGAGGGCTGTTTAGCCTCAAGGAATTAACACCCTTCTGCAGAAAAAGAAAATAGCACATTTTTATCTTTAAATCATCTGTGTGCAGTTAAGTTCTGAAACAGACAGGAAACTCAGGAACAGACACAGAAAACAACTGGATGCAAGTGAGGAATAAAACCAAACAAGCAGTGCTGTGGGCTGCAAGAACAGAAGGGGATATCACAACACAGAGATCATAAGCACAAGGTGAAGGTGCACTCTTAGTGCCTCCGTTTCTGGCTCAAAGGGTGGTATTGTAATTGTTATGTCTGAACCATGCTTAAATATACCTGCACCGGTAAATAAACCTACAAAAATATAAAGTGTCACTTTTTAAGGCAGTGCACTGGTCTGACACTCATCCCTGCAAATGGGCCAGAGCGCCAGACATCAAGACAAAGAACTGTAGATGGGTCTCCTGCTTTCCACCAACTTTTAAGAACCGCGTGTACCTGTGCTTCCAGGAGAATCCGGATTTTAAGTATCATATCCACTTTCTCAAATCAGAATGTGATATAGTATTCAAAAGTACTAATCCATGGCAAATTTTGTGATAGCCTCAGTAAAAGCAATCTCATGGGAGTGAGCAGATTGGCTACACACATAAATCATGCTGGGCCAGAAAAAATTCACCACAGACAAAGAAGCTATTCTGATAAATCACTACACAGAGGGACTTGCTGGATGCAACTAGTCTTCATCTTAGTTTTTACTTACTAAACTGAAAGAAAATATTCCCAGGCTGTTAAACAACATTCTTAATCATGAAAAATCAAACAGGTCCCTAAATGAGATAGTCTCATTACCTCCTGTCTGCACACAGATAAAAGAGGGATGAATATGTGAAGGGACGTGATCAACATCACAAAAAAACTATGCTGGTGGAGCTGCAGCCAGAACACAATCCCTGCAGACCAGTCTAGCACCCTTTACCACTGGAAGCCCTCCTCCTTGAAATTGCAAAGACAGTGCGAAAATTCACTGTCTAGCACAGCTCTTATCTCATGTGATCATTTAAATCCTAAAACCACAGGACGTATTTTATGTGCAGACATTCCCTTGATGATTTCTAACAGACGTATTCAAACGACATTTAAATATGAAGAACACGTGAAAGATATATTTTTCTCACTGTAATCCAGCTTGAAGAGCGCTCACATTCTTGTCTTTATCCATCCCTGATATAGTAGTTGCCAAAACTGAGATACATCGGTTATCAAGTTGATTGAGCCTCTCCTGTTAAAAGTTTTGACATCAGGTTACTTCAAACCAGTTAACGTTTCAGAAAAGAAAAACTGACCACTCTTAATCTGTACCTGCCATTTTCTTTTTCTCTCAACAGTCAATTCACAATCGTTAATTCTGCAGAGACCCCACAAGGTCTCACATCAGTCAAGCTTGGATTATTTGAAAGGGGTAATGATTTTTGAGACTTCCCCTTTCTTTTAAATCTGAAATCTGGCAGTGGTTTCAAAAATTAAGGAAATTAGAAGTACACACAAATGAACCATGGGAACTGTTTCCATGGGACATCAGACCAAACCAGGGAAGTAATCCAACTCTCTCTGATGCTGCACAGCCTCCCAGAATTACCCACGAGGTTTTAGCCCAAATTTTGAAGACGGTTTTTCATACTTACTTGGCACACTCTCAGCAAAGTTTGGACTAGGAGTGTCTTCTGAGGCACGCCAAGGTTCACCAAGGCGTGCAAGCTGAACACCAGGTCCCCCCGCGTCATCCTGCGTGCGCTGCGCAGCAGCTCCTGGCACAGCTTCGGGAATGCTGGGTGCTCGAAGATCAGCTGCTTCTCGTAGCGCTGCTGCTCTTCCGACAGGTTTTTGAGGAGCCTCCAGGCCATGGTTAAAGAGTTTGCGTAGTGCTTAACAGAAACAGCTGCCTCTGAAGCCAAGTCCAGCGCATCGCAAGGACTGGTGCAATTCCGCAGACTGGTAAAGAACGGATCACTATGATCCACTGCATGCTTCGGTTTGAAGCTCCCGGAATCATCCAACTTCTCAACTTCCAAGGAGCTCTCGGAAGCCTTCTCACTCACCAATGCCTCTGCATCTGTGCTAAAAACATCTGTCTTCTGTGACAGAAATCGAAGAGACGATCCATGCAGAGAAGGCAAAGTATTTAAAAATAATTTCCTGAAGTTCACATTTGTCAAGGGATCTCTGTATCTGCCAATCCATAAAATGTGTTTTCTTGTTGTGCCTGAAGATTTGGGAGTGAGCACAGAACTGTACCTATGCACGCATCTAACAGTATTTAACAAATAAGTGATTTTCTTATTCATTTTTGCTAATGCCTCATGCATAGATTTGAAACGCCAACTCAAAGTAAGGGATACGACGATATTCTACCAGTGGAAACAGCTCTGGAGAAACTGCATCTGTAAAAACAATTTAAAATTATGGATTAGCGACCAAACTTTCAATTCCCACAGTTTCAACCACCAAATCTCTGTACTTTTACAGGAAGAGAGATTTGTTAAAAGATCCCTGGAAAATGGTCTGCAGAGAGGTTTTTATTTGGTCTCCTACATTTCAGTCAAACATCTCAGTTCAAGGACAGCCCGGGCATCAACTCTCGCTTCCTATTTGCTGCTCTAACCAAGAGTTTTGCCGGGAAGCAGAGTCTTTTTCTCTGTGACGTTTTCCCAGGCAGACGCGTGTCCCGAGGGTCCCTGCAGACCCTCAGCAGCGGGTAACAGAATCCCGCCCGCCAGCCTGCCCCAGCCTCCCTGCCATCCCACGGGAAAGCCGCCTTTACGGCACACCCGCGGGCACTCCCCCGGCGCCGGAGCGAAGCCGCTGCGTTTCGGGATGACTTCCCGAAGGGCAGTACAAGGAGACAGAGGCCTCTCGGCGGCTCCGCACCGGCTCGGAGCGCGCGGGTGGAAGGGCGGGGATGGCGCCGGGCGGGAAGGGCCGGGCCGGGGCTCCCGGCACTGCGGTTACCTCGCACGCGGCGCTGCCATGACACCGGCCCCGCTGCCCCGCCAGCTCCCGGCGGGCCTCGCGAGAGGGACGGCGCGCGCCGAGGGACAAACTGCCGTGGCGCGCGGCGCGTTGCTGAGCAACGCGAAAGCGTCCGTTGGAGGGCGGCGCGCGCATGGCCAAGTTCGTGGTGGCGGGTGAGGGGGGACCCGGGGCCCGGGCGGGGAAGCGCCGGCGGCACCTTGTACCGGGACCGGGGAGCCGAGCGGGGCAGCCCCGGCGGCAGCAGTATGCCGGGGAACCGGTGGGGCAGCTCGCGTCGCTTTGCAGCGGATGCCCCTCTCTGCGGGCTCGCCCCCGTCTCCGCCTTTGCGGCTCTCCGGGAGCCGTGTGCGCGCGCCGCGCGGCCTCAGCCGGTCCCGAGGCAGCGTCCCCCCCTCATCCTGTCCGGGAGGCTTCAGCCTCTCTGCTGCTGTCCTCCCAGGCGTGGCCTCTTCGGCCCCTTGAACGCTGGCTCGAGAGTCTGTTTCTCCTGCAGTGTTACCCTTCCTTAGCTGGCTCACATTAAACAACGTTTGGTCTTCTAAGCCCTTATCAGTGAATGTCAAAATCTTGCATTTGTGCTGCTGTTGCTATGTTCACAGGTAGGGCAAATTGCCCTTACTATGCCAAAGCTGAACTCCTGGCTGACTATCTCCAGACTAACTTGCCCAACTTTAAGGTTCACAAAATTACTCAGAGCCCTGACAAGTGGGAGGTAAGGGATTGTAAGTAAAGTTTCTGGTAGGTGCCCCAGTGCTCTACAAACCAAGAAATGTGCTTATCTGATTGCTCACTGATTGCATATACCTTCAGAGTTGTTACTTGTCAAAAGCATTTGAGGCATTCAAGGGCTTTGAATTACAGTAGAAGTATGAAGTTAACTATCACATATTTGTTTACAATGTGGATGGCCCTTTCTGAGTACTTATGCCGTAGACATGCTGCCATGTCTACGCTGTAGTTCCTACAAGGCTCTGAAGAAACTTCAGTCTTACTCCATGAGATAGACAGTACTATGATATTTCTTAACCTCAGATATTTTGCTTGAGATCTCTGCCAAGTAACTCGAACAGTTAAGTGAAAAGCAATTAACCTCTTCACCTTACTTACCTTCTGTGGCTAAGCAAGAATCCTCAGATTACACACTGCTTCACAAAATTGCTATCTTCTGTATCACTAAGACAACCAAGTGAAATCAGGAGCTTTAGGTGAGCTATCCCAGTGTATCATCATAGCTTGTTTTGTGTTATGCCCTCATTTTGTACCTGCTGGTACATAACTTCTGAAGCATCTTGTAATTATGTATTGAGAGGAAATAGTAAGAATGCTTGTAGCTGTAACTTTTAAATGTTATCAAGTGTGAAGTATTAAAACATTTGGTGGTGATGTTTACATCAGCAGTGGCTTCATGACATTTGTGAAACAAATGGATGGGAGCACAGACAGTCTCCTATCATTTGGAGAGAACTGTTGGACCGTGGAGGGAAGGGTCAGCTTCTGGGAGGACTTAATGATTTTCTGGAATATGCTCAGGTAATAAGCTGCCTTTAATACTGTAGACCCATGTTTTACAACATTGTTGTTCCTTTTTCCTCCTTCAAATGTAAAATAAAGCTATTGTTAATGTTACCTTGATGGATTTGGGCTGCCATTTGATTAGAGAGCATCCTTTTTGTTCTTAGCAATATTATGCCATCACTTCAATGATGCTGAGTGAGGAAATGTTAGCCATTGCTGAGGAGAACCTGCAGGCACATCTTGAAATTGTAAAAGAGGATGAAGAGATTAGAAGTCTTATCAAGCCTATGCAGATCTGGATCACCAGGTGAGAGTGAGGAGGATATCTGTGAATTTTTACGCCGTTCAGAAGAATGCCCTTTTTCCTATCACATATAACAGGTGTAACCATCTGAAGTTATACACAAATCCCTGTAATTTAAATATTTGAATTGGGTTGTGCACCCCTCACTATGAGCAGGGAGTATGTCACTTAGAAATAATTTGTGCTTTTGTTACATTTTACTCCAGTTTAAATGAGGGGTGGGAACAGGCATCATTTAGACCTCAGATCAGTTTAGGGAAAAGCAAGTATTTACAAAATAAGCTAGAAATTTTATAGTGCAACTGTCTTGCATTAAATGTTGGAAATATTAAAGTAGGTAAAGTCTCTTGCAGTTCTACCTTTAGAAATGTCTGTTTTTCTAGCAGTCCTAATACACCACCTTAAAAAATTGTGGTTTTATAAAGACATCCATTTTTAAGTAACAGCATCGACTGAAATGCACAGCATGGAAAAGACTTCAAATGAAAGGACAACCCAACTGTTTTAATTCTTAACTGTTAAAATGACAAAAAGGGCAGTAAGGGATCCAAGCTAATGGTATCTTAAACATAATCAAATACAGAATAAACACCTTTGTGTTTATGTAATACTTCCAAACAAACAGTTGTTCATTGTTTGTAGCTCACTGGAACTTTTCTACGTCCTTCTCTTACCAGTGCATCAGCTCCAATCTGTTATCATCTGATCCCTCTGTTGGCAAATGGAGAGGTGTTTGGGATGACCACAGAAATCAGTATCCATTTGCTTGACAACGGCCAGTTTAAGGAAATTCTTTGCAGTATTGTAATGGAAGCTGAAGACATGGCATTCCCACTTCTCCGCAGTATTTCTGAGCACTCAGAAGTAGATCAGGCTTTTACTGAGGCTGATATTATCATTGTTCTTGATGATGTCCTCTTAAACCTTGAAGTCCAATCCCTTGAGAACTACATTGGAGAAGTGAGTGAGATCTGCCAAGTGTATGCTCCCTTGATTGAGAAGAATGCCAAGAGTGAGGTCAAAGTAATTTCATCAGGAAAAACCTTTGCAAACCTTAAGGCAACAATGATTAGGACATATGGCCCGTCCATTAGGCCTGAAAATATCATTGCCATTGCAACATCCTGGGAAAGTGCAGCTAAAGCCATGCTGGCCAGGAGGCTGAATATGAACATAGCAGGTGAATGTTTATGTAGCATTTGGGGAACTCAGCACGCCTTTGGGAGTACATATTTCATTTCAGAACACAGTTAATGTGCATGCAGAAGTGCAAGCCCAGCCATGCACCCACTGAATTTCTTGGCTGTACAGAATGCCAGGGTGTCTTTTGCTTGCTCCATGATGCAGCCCTGCCACTCTGGTGTGTATTTCATGCTGGAAATATGTTAGGGAAGGCATTTGTGTTGCAGATTGGGAGCTAGGACTTCAAGATTGCATTTACACTCTGTAGTGCGTTGTTACTTTGGAGCTGTGAATAAACATGACAACATACTGCTGTGCAGATAATGAGAGTAAAGTAGATCTGTGTTGTCGTATTATTTTGGGGTTAATTAACTTTCATTATCAGGTCAATTGTTATAGCTTGGTCATATTTGCACATTTTTGCACCGCATAGCAAAGGTGTGCTCTGACAGTCTGCTCAGCATCAGGATTCTGTGAGTGTTGCATAGATAGAACTGGTCATTGATTACAAGTCTAGATATTTTGGAGCCTAATAAAATAGAGAAGCAAATTAATAGGCAGAATAGCCTATTAGCAGGTTATTTGAGAAAATCCTTTTCACCAAAGCAAGTAGTTTTTATTTTTTAATGATTGTTTTTATTGTTTATGTTTGGATTTTTTTTCAGGATTTTAAAAGGATCATTGCTTTATGTTTGCAATATGATTTGTTACTGTTTTTAAAAGTATTTACTAGATTTTGTCTATTATTTACAGTAACATGATATAAATTAGAGTTCCTTTGTCAGCTTGTGGTGAAGTTTCATATGTTATGAGGATCTTGGTTGCATTTTTCAGAGCAAATAATTTCTGCTAGCAAGGCAGGGCACTGATTTGAGTAATTCATCTTGAAAGGGATTTCTGAAGCCTATTTTTCTGAAGCTATTTGTCTCTTCATTAATCTATGTATTTTCCTATGTTACAGGAGTTAAAGATGTGATTGTTTGGGGAAATATTACTGGCTCTAAGTACATTGATTTGTCACATGCAAAACTTTATGGATATGAGTCTGCTATTTGGGGCCCTCCTAATTTTCAGCGTCCTTTGTTGAATATGATTTATGAAAGGTACAGTACAGATTTATTTCTATAAAGTAAAACTAGATAACTGCTTTTAATCCTTGTTTATCTGAACTGCGTAATAAAACATCAAGAAAGGTTTTTGTTTTCAAGATTTGTCTTTACTGATTGGCACTGCACATAAAGGAAAACATAAGCTGAGGTACTCCATGTGCAAAAGAAGTTGAGTAGTTCTTAGTGCTATACATAGTTCTGACTCTTCCTGCCATCTCTGTTTGTAACTATATTTTTCCTATATTTTAAGTGGGTATCTCTTCTGTCATATCATGAGCAGTTTATAAGACGTAATGAAAGTCCAGGTAGTGACTTAGATATCTAGTTTGCATGAAGAAACTTTGAAATAGTATTAAACAAATATCTGTTCCTGAATTAGAGGGAATAGGCCTGAGCATACTAATGTTGTCAGTTTCCCAAAACAGATGATTTGTTAACATATTTGAGAAGGATACCTGGCAGCTAGATAGCTTCCTGTGGAAAGAACAGTAGCAGAGAAAGGGTGGGTGCAGTGAGAGGGTAGATGTGACATGCACCCAGGCCTGGCCATCTGGAGCTCCCACTCTGGTCTAAACTTAGTATTTACTGGAGAACAGACATTTCTTTTGTCCTATGCTTGTACTGAGCCTTGCACAGGGAGATTATGATTCTCAGCTGGGTTCTTACGTAAGACAGTAATACCTATAAATTACAGTAATAGTAGAGGTTATGACTTGAGTAAATGACCTAACTTTCACAGGAAAGTAGTACTTGTTACTTTTAAAGCTACTTTTTGTTAGACCTTTTTTTCCCTCTGTCTGTAAGTGCCTTGCCTTTGGCAGTGAACTTTGAGTAAGTTTTGACTGTTTTCTTTCCTTGGATTTAGTTCTTTTTTTTCTCTAGGAAACTGGTCTTCCTGCAGTCATCTTAGCTTTTTCATCCTTTTTTTCCCCATTTATTTGTTGGTAGGGAATGGATCCATTCAGAATTCCTGTCTGCAGAGAGTACACTGGGTTCCCGGGTGTCTCGTTGTACAGGAATGTTACCTGCTCATGCCATAGCCACTGTACTGCGGTATTGGTACCATGGCTCTCCGTCTGAGGAGATCGTTTCTGTAGGAATACTTAGTAAAGGTAAATCTATTTTTGCTTCACATGTTCTCTTGTAGCTTTGTCCTATGTATAATGGCTTTGCCCTATCTATAATGTTATTTTTAATCAATGTTTTTAATTTAATGAAAGCTTGTAAAACAAATCATGTGAGGCTAAGGGTTTATCATAAGAACTTCCAAATCTAACAGAGCTTGTGATCATACTCACTTTTTACAGGCATGTCTTAGGTTAATATTGTCTTTTTGCAGATCATCCCTTGGTCTTCTAGTTTAAATGCTTTTCTGATGCATGTGTTTTGTGCAAGAATTGTGTATAGCTCTTAGAGCCTAGGCTATTAAAGGCCTTGTGTAGTTGTGTGAACCTATAAATGGAATATTTCACAGTAGCCATTTCACCCTCTTATGAAATAAACAAATTTTTCCCTTTTTATAAGATGTACAACTGGTACAGCAATTGAGTTACAACACAGGAAAGGCACCTGTTGGAGACGGTCCAGAGCAGGGCCACACAAAATGATCACTGGGATGAACACCTCTCTTACCAAAAGAGGCTGAGAGAGTTGAGGTTGTTCAGTCTGGAGAAGAGAAGGCTCTGGGAGGCCTTGTGGCACCTTCCAGTGCTTAAAAGTTCTTATGGACACAAGTGTTTTAGCAGGGCCTGTTGCAATAGGACAAGGGGTAATGGATTTAAAGTGAAGGAGGGTCAATTTAGATATAAATATGTTTTTACAATGAGTGTGGTAAGGCACTGTAACAGGCTGCCCAGAGAGACAGATGCCCCAACCCAGGGAAAGTTCAAGGTCAAGTTGGATGGGGCTCAGATACATTTGAAGATGTCCCTGCCCATGGCAGAAGGGTTGAACTAGAGACCTTTAAAGGTCCCTTGCATCCCAAACTAGTCTGATGCTATGACTCATGTATGTCTAACTAAAGTACAAAGTTACAGTAAAAGGGACATTCTTTTTTGAACTATAGACTGAAAAAGGCAAGTCTCCATTTATACTGAGATCTTATAGTTACAGACTTTTACAAGTCTGTAGGACTTAATGTTGACACTGGTGAGGATGTAATCAGAAATAACAAGTTCTGTCATTTTTTCCCCCTCCTTCTTCAGGTCAGTTTTCCATTCCTGAAGGAATTACCTTCTCTATGCCAGTGAGGTTCCAGAATGGTAACTGGGAAGTCATGACAGAATTAGAAATTAATGAAACGACCCAAAAAGTTCTGGGACGCTTATCCCACGAGCTGGTTCAGGTGAGGATTGCTTGTGTCTCGTGTATGCCCATTCTGCCACCTATGGGCACGTTGTGATACAACTTTGAACGCAGAGACCTTGACTCTGTTAGATGTACAAACTGCACATAAGCACTTAGGCATGGTAGAGACAAGGTATTTATAAGCATAAGGTAGTATTTGTGTATTGAAAGGAACAGAGAAGTGCTCTTCTGCCCAGAAAGGAGATGATAAAATAAGTTTACCTATGTAAAATGTAGAATTTGCACTCCAAAGTTCAGTGGGCTTTGTGCAAAACAGAAATATTACCTTTAATTTAATGCTTCTACATTCTATGTTGATATTGCTAATGTGGTATTCAGAGTATTTCTATGCTAGAAGACATATATTTTGGCATTTTTATGGCTGTGACACTGCATGAATGAAGGCCAGACCTTACTAGAATTAGGGATTTTTCAGAAAATACAAAATCATTGAGCACTAGTTTCATCATGAACTTCTTGTCGCTTAGTGAGGCAAAAAGAATTTATTTTTACTATTGAAATACCAAAAAAGACTGGTCCCAAACTCTACATTCTAGCTTCAATCAGATTTTGTGATCTTCAGTCATACCAGTAATGAGTAAGAATTATTTTGTTTTAATTGTGCTAGAAATCATAGCAGATTAAAAGAATGGGTGGTATTAAAAGTGCTTTTTCTTCCATTTAGGAAAAGCTCGTTGCACTAAAGGAAATAAAAGAAATGCATCCATATGAAGCAGACTAAAAACTCCACATCTTCTCCCAAGTGTTTCTGTGCTGCTTTTCCTATTTGACTTGCTTTTCAAGTTCTCTGTCCTCATTCATCAAAATAAGAACAGATGGACACTAAAGCATGTTTTTGTTTTGTTTTTTCACTATTTCTCTATTCTCAGGTTGTGAAATTCCTGCACTTTTTCCAGTGTTCTTGCCATTTCTTTCTATTTTTCATTCCTACAGACCTTTTCCCTAGATTGTTTTCTTTCTCCCTTCCTTCCTCTCCTCTTTCCAGTACTCTTATATCAGGTCTTTCTGTACTATGAGCTGTTCTTCTCCATTAAGGGCAGGCTGAAGAATGGGGAAACTATTTGGAGCTTGATGCCCGGAACTTCTAGTGAGCACGTAAGCCTTTGGTTATCCATGCTTGTTTCTTGGGAAAGGACTACAGACACATTAAGATATTCTTGATAAATGCATAATTTAATTATTCAGCTAATCATGACCTTGTTTAACCCAGACAGGAGTTTCCCAATTAGATAAGAGTGTCCTTCCATGTCTGCTCTCCACTTGTGCGGCACCGCTGTTTTGTAGAGCTGTCCCATTCCTCTTGTGTCACCATTAAATGCTAAGCAGAGGCCTTCCCACTGCTAGCAGTGATGTGCTTAGTTGTGGCCTTCTCTTGTGACACCAATTTCAGGTGTTCAAGTATTCCCAAAGTGCCCTGCTTATCTCCCTGCATGTGGAAGTGTTTTAGGAGGCTAGCAAAAATAGCTGATGTTTTTGCATTTTTTTACAGAAATGGAAACCTTGCCTACTGGGTCACTTTAGCTAGAGTTTTCTGGAGGAGAAAATGCCGGAAATTTCCATATTAAAATAAGGTTTCCATTGCTCAAAAGAGAAAACTACAAAGAAAGCCTAAGCATTGCTGTAGCTTTTGCTCTATTTTCCTCATTAAAAAAACACCAGGAAATCTATAAGTGGAAAAATATTTCAAAACCGGTGTGAATATTACACTCTTAACCTGCAGGCCAAAGTAAAATTCCTACTGATTTTCATGAATCTATGATTTCATTTGCATCCAACAACTTATTTCTTCAGACCAATAAGCTATTGCAAAAACATAGTTTAATGCCTAAAATGTTCATATGAATATTTTGAGCAGGACTGTCACATACAAAGTAGCAGTTTTATAATTCCAAGTATTTGTTTCAGAGGTGCTGAAACACAGTACTTTTGTAATAAAATGTCTTCTTAGACAAAGCTGACTTTCACAAAAATATAAGATCATACATTTCCTTAGTGACAAGAAGATTTTTGTTTCAATGGTTTTTTTTATTTATTTCATGAGTTTCAAGGGAATACTTGTGTTTTAATTTAAACGTAATTAAATTCTAGTCTAAACAGAATTGTTGAGGAAACACTTTCACTGTACTTGCTTATTTTTTACCAGATATGTTTAAAGCAAAATACAAAGCTGCCTGTTCTTTGAATCAGTTACATATAGTTGCAATAAATTAATTATTTCTGTTCAAATGGAGGCTCAAGCTCTGAATAGGGATAGACTTCTTATATGAGGAAACCACGAGGAGTGTATTTGTTACTGGCTGATTAGGACAGGATGAGAGGGATGTCTCACTGGTCTTAGAAAGAGGAGCTCAGAAAGCTGAGGTATCACAAGGGAGTTGGAAGAGTGTGGGGTTTTATGTGAAGTGTATATAGCAGATGCAACATTTAGAGGAGCTGAGATACTGTTATAAGTATCTTTATGGAAGAGTTCACATGGAAATTGAAGAGATGGGTGTTGTAAAAAGTCTTGAAGAAAGGGCTTAGGAATCATTCATTTCATGAGGAAGTGGTCTCCAGGGAATTAGTTTCTAGTAGTGTATGCACAGAAGATCAGCTGAGTTTCTGAGGAGCATCTGGAGGCAGATGTCTCAGGAGAACAATGCAGGGAGAGATGGTACGAGTAGTCTCTACAAACTACCTGGTTTTTCTATAGCTCCTTCTCCAAAACAGAAGAGCAAAAGTTAGCTTCGTTAATGTGTATTTACATTTGGGCTTTTTCTACATGTATCGGCTTTAACAGACTTATTCTTTGAATTCTTTTATTCTGTCTGTGGAGATCAAACAAACTGCAGCTCGAGCACCAACACTGCACAGATGTTAATGAGAAGGAAAATAACTGTTCCTGCAATATATAAGTAGGCTTATTCAACTTCTGAATCACCAACTGAGAACCTTTCTCCTCAGAGGCTGGGAGTAGAGAGAAAAAAAACTGTTTGGGATGTCTCGTATATCCTAAATGATTCTAACTGGATTTGTCTAGTTGTCTGCAGGGAAATTCAGACCTCATGGAAGCATAAGGGAATGGAAAAGTTTCTTTTCCTAGCTTTTGCCTATGAGAGAAAGAAAGAATAAAAATAATAGGAAAGCTAAAATATGGTAACATATTCAAAGTTGGTTACAGTTGTAACACAGTGATTGGCTTAGTCATCACTAAGTTTGGGTTTTCTGGAAGTAATAAGCAATTTCTGTACACATTTTTGCACAAGTTGCTAAGTAATGTTATGTATACAGGATACTAATGGTATTAATGACTCCTACTACCTGGGTGTTCAAGTAACTGTTGAAAAATTTATGAAAAAGGGCTTTAAGCTAAATGTATGTCTTGCAAATGTTATATATAGATTCCTCATAAACCCTCGCATTTGGGTGTACTGAAGAGCTTTGTGGTTGGTCTGATCAATCGTTATTCTAGGACATTACCACTAGGGCTTACTATTTTTCCGCTTTGTATAGCTGCCCCAACTCTTTGTTACAGCACACTGTGCTTTCTGCATTGCTTGTCAGCTTCCACCTCATTTTCAGTCTCTATAGCAACACTGTTTCTCAGCAACTGGGAGATGCTTAGTAAAGGCCCCTCAATTTAGAAATATTGCACTCCAACCATTAAAAAAATGCTTTGAAACAAAGATCAAAGAAGTTTTATCTTTAATAATTCAGGATATTTATTACTAATTAATTAGTGTTCTCTGTTTTGACTGCTTAGACAATTACCTGATACTTTGATCCGGGCCTTTGCTAGGCATTTGTTGTGAGCAGCTTTAATTTAAAAGCAAAACCTTTAGAACTGTGTCTTGAAGTCAACTTTTAAGTGCTGTAAAACTACTGGTCTTCTCTGGCGGTGCCGTCTGACTTCTGGACCTTTAGTAAGTAATGACAGGAAGGTAAGCACAGCTACTGTGTTTAAGAGGAGACAATAATTTTGGCCTTTGAACAAAACATAGAATATTTTCACCCTTCACAGGAAACAAAAGTAGTCGTAGGTTCTTTTATGCATATTTAAAATGTTGATCGTATGTTGTCTGATTTCAAAAGAAGAAAAGTCTCTGTGATCAAGTCAATTGATCTATTGGGAGGTTTCTGCCTTACTTCATGTGGCTTGTCTTCCTCTGTAATTTAATTATGTAGCATGCTTCAAAATGCATTTTATTTGCTAAAGGACATATTCTGAGAACCTGTAAGGCAAACAAATTACATATAGGTAATCAAATGTTGCTTTTCTTTCACATTCCACTAGGATTCAAGAAAAAGGCTACCCTTGTGCTCCACATAAGAATATTCATGTTAATGGGACCAGGATTTATAATTGTAACAATTTCTTTCCCGTATATTTGTACATAATTTTATTTTTCTTTGTTTGCTTTCTTAAGTGTTTTTCATTATTAAAGCGCACAAGTAACTGAAATAAAACACACGGGCTGAAATAATGTATGAATGAGCAAAGTTATTTCGGATTTCATGGGTGGCAGATACTACTTCTACTTCCATATTGTGTTCATGTGCTAACACTAAAGATTCTGTTCATTTCACCAAGGCAGTCCTACTGCAGTCAAGATCTGAACTGTTCACAGAGTTTTGTATGTGAAAATGTAGACTGTACATACATTAATATCATCCTTTGTAACTTTTTGGAGGGAGTGTTCATAGATATGATGCTGTACAATGATGGCCAGTTTGGTAAAACACATAAACACATGCTTAACTTTGAGACCATGAATATCCTAGTATAAGGCTATAGAGTGTTTTACCATATGGGTAACTTAAACATTAGACATTGTGCCGTACTGGATAGAGATCTGGTCATCTTACAGTAAGTATCAAGCACTCATAGATTATGCATGCCACATAACTCAGTAAGTCAGTGATCTGTTCTTATTTGAGTGAGCCAATTCTAATGAGTTCTAATTTAAGTGAGTTTAACCTCGATATTTTTACGTTCATCCACTTTCTTTATTTTATGTACCTCTGCTGCAGAGAAAAAAAGAGGCAAGCTGTGTGTTTGGAAGTCTGCCTTCTAGGTTGCTACATGCAGCTTTCACTAAACACTTATGTTTTATTCATTTCTCAGTGTCTCCTGATTTCATTGATTTCTGTACATGGACTTTTCTGTCAAGCTATGCAGAGGCATCTACTACTGCAGCTATTTTAGGAGCAGTTAGATCATATTTTCATATATATTGCATATGAATATATATCTGCAGGCAAAATTACATACCTGTGTAAATGCTGGGCAGAGCTGTAGTCTTGCAGAACCCTTAGTAAGGAAGAAAACAGAATAGTGGAAAAGAAACATAGTGGCATTTCTTTCAAACAAGGACTTCAGTAAAAACTGTGGCATTGTCATCTTGAATGAAAAAGACTATTAAAGCAAATCTGTATCCCAGTATTTTAAGTATTTAAATTGAGGTTATTTTGGGACTGAAACACAAAGTTGCAGCTTTCACCAATTAAAATGGTGAGAAGCATATTTATGGTAGACTCAAAAATTTTAAATCATTGAATATTTGTGCTTCATAATTGGCCAGTATTCTGACAAATAATCAATGATTCTCACTGAAAAAATGTAATAAGTGAACATTTGTTTAAGTCCAGATTTAACACCAAATTTATTATTCCAGTTTTAGATAATTGTCAACCATCTAATTTTTGTTTATTCTAGGAAAATTTTCCTTTTTTCTCCACAATAAACCATCTAGATGGCCTTTGAAATCTTGTGCGACTTAGATCCATTATACCTAGTGTTTTGCAGCTGCAATGTTAACTGAAAGATAGTTACTACAGTTAATTAATATTTATATTTTTGTTTTTGGAAATATAATGTAGTTTAGAGCATTAATGAAAAAAATCCGAAGGGGAGACATCCAGTTTCCATTCTTACAGGGACATAACTAATTTTGCTTTCCAAGTTTAAATAAGTAGATTCATGGTCAAGCTTCCTTTTCCCCTTCCATATCAGCTCAATAAGAAATAATGTCAACTCAGCCTAAAACTTAAGTTCTGCTTGAAAATTCTAGAAAATACTTATTAGTAATTGCAATTAATCTTGGGAAGAGTCCAGTGTAAATATATGCCCTCTGTGACTTGAAATTGTACATTGTGGACTGTGTAGTAATCCTGTATTTAAACACTGGACTCTTAATAGAGTGAAAGATCCCATTTCCTGTACTTAAAACTGTTTTGAGGATTGTTTCTCCCCTGCTACAATTTTGCAGTTACTTGGATTACTCCTATTTTATGCTGAGCAGAGAGCTTGCAATTTGCTGGCATTTCTCTGCATGTGGCACCAAAACTATTTTGCTTTATGTGATTCTGTTTAATTTAATCTCTGAAATGCATCCAGTAAATTGTTCAGATTAAAAGGTTTAATTTGAATGGTTCGATATGTCTCTGTCTAGAATATGTGGTTTTACACCTTGGTTTGTTTTGTTATAGAATGCCTAATGCCATCTGTTCATTTCAAATGGATCCAGACTTGCAGGGTAAGGATTTGTCTTATTTTTCCCAACTTTTCTCGAAAGGCATTTCTGTGTCTATTTGAACAGAAACTACTGAATTGTAATGAAATCATGCCACCTTGAGAATCTCTGTGCTGTAGCACATAAATGACAAATTGCACAGCTGTGATGTCCTACCTTTGGGTCCTATTGTCGGATCTGTCCTGGCACCTTCCTTGCCATTATCACATTAGCTTAGGGAATGGTCAGGCACACAGGGGCCATGTTCCCTAATTTATAATATATGCCAAGTTTTTTTTCCATGTTCTGGAATAGGCATGAAGGATGGCCATACACTCCCTTTTTGAGTGCAAAATCTCAGCGGATACTTCATCCGCCACAGGGCAAATAGCTCAAAATGCAGACTAGCAGGTAACCAGCTGAAGATGTCAGGAATCAGCACTCTCTTCTGAGTGTGTAGGAGCTCCTTTGTCAGTTTCTCAACAAAGGGCATTTAAGCTTCTTGAGGTGAAATTTGACCCACGGCAGGATGATTACATGCTGGTTTTCTGTCCAGAGAGAAGCTCCCTTCGTATGAGAAATTAAAGACTTTAATGTCCCTAAATGTCTCATAAATAATAATTCTAAAATGCATTGTATTTTAGTTGGAGATTTTTTCTTTGCTATTTTACTTGTGTGCCCTCACAAGTTAATTCTGGAACTGTGCTTGACAAGCACAGAATACCCTGCTTTGAGGCCACATTTTGTCTGTAAGGGTGGGCTTGAATTGAGTAGCAGATGGCTACTAAAACAGATTCCCTTCACTTAGCAAATTATCTTGTGCATGGAAGGTGTTTGAGTTGAATCATGTGTGTATTTCTAGCATTTGTGTTTGAAAATAAGCATTTGGAACTTAATCTATAACCTACTGAAAACTGTGGGAGTTGTTCTGTTGCTTTCAAAAGGGCTTTCGATCAGTATTGAGGAAAGAGAACTGATGATGCGTGGAAGTCAAAACTCATTTTTCACGTTGTATGACATGCTACACTACATCTCCAAATAATATCACAAAACATAGTATGACAAGAGCAGGACTTAACAGATGGTATAGCAGTTATTGGCATCTTTCTGTAGCTTAGACAGCATCTGGGAACCAGCAGAGCCCATAATTTGCTGACTATTAATATTAATCCGGTGTATTTGTTGGGAAACCATTGCACACAGATTGGCTGGTTTCCAGACTGAACAGGTAAAGTATTTTGTGTGTTATTTCTCTCATTTTTACATATTTGTTGCTTATCTTTAACCTTAATCAACTGTGTGTAACTTCCTCTCTGACGTACAGGGAGAAGGAGTTTCTGAGGACAGAAGGATAACTGCTAAATCCCTTTCTAGTTTCTGAAGTTTAGTGAACAAGCCTTTTTTTGATTTTGAAGTTCTAGGTGTGTGTGTCAAATATCAGGTATAGGTCATGGTCATTATCTCTTACTTTCCACTCAAAAAAACATCCTTTAGTAATGTGAAAGAAATGAGCTGAAATCATCTAAGGGTATGGGATTCAGTCAAGCAGATTGAGTGGGTTTGCTAAACAGAGATATCAAAAGTCAGTTCCTCTGGTAAATGGCTTTTCTTCTCCTGCAAGAGTCTCACATGTTGATCTTGACAGAAGATTTGTTTAATGCTTGAAATGATAGGCATTCAAAATAGTAACCCTGCTGTGCAGACTGTTCCTTGTAGAAGAGCATCTCTGATCAAAAAACCTGTTTGCCTGAAGAAATATTATTTCATTATGATCTTGGCTAAAAGTATGTGCATTGCATAACCCTCATAACACTTTTTCTGGTCCATGAATAAACTTGATTCCCAAAGAAGCAGATGTGCTCTCTATGTTAAATTCTGTTTTTACAACTCGTCATGTCACTGTTTACAAGAAGACTATTCGCCCCACAAAGTTATTTGAATAAAAAGAAAATGTTTTCTTTCTGCTTTCTTTTTTTTTTCCCAAAAAAATTTTCCTTCAGAGTTTTGATCAACTCCAAACTCCAAATTTGGTTGTTTTGATTTTTAGTTAGTTTTGAATGAACCACTCTATTGTAATGTGTGTTTGTTTTCTTTCACAGAGGCTTTCAGTGATGTTCAGAGCTCCGTCTACAGAACAGCACTAAAACTACGCTCAGTACAAAGTCTTTGCCAGTGTTAGTAGCCAAAGAGAATCCTGTGCTTTTACAGGGAGGAGAATCTGTATAAAATTTGCATTGCTGTCACCATGAGTTATGATGCTACTTTGCTCTCTCATTTTCCACCTTAGCGTTTCAGAATGCATTATGAACACTTAAGATCTAGATAGTGCTTCATATACAAATTGATTCTTTTTTCCTTTTGAATGTCAATGGAAATACATTAATAAAATTCTAAAATTATGGGAGAATCAAATTATTATTATAATAATCTGCAACACTGCTATGTAGACATCACTGACAATTATTAATCTTTATCTGTGTATTATTATGCTCATGAAAAGTCAAATTCTAATGTGTTTTTTACAAGCTGATTTATTGGAAATAATAATGGTTTATTGAAAATGCATTGTCTGGACTATAAGAATTAATGAGAGCAAAATAAAATATGATAGACCAGAAAACTCCTGGTTAGTATTCATTCTCCCTGTCTTTGAAGTGAAGGAGAATTCAGTGCAAGCAGAATTGTACAACAAAGTCCTGGTCACCTAGTTCATTTTGAAATTACTGGCTGTAAATTCCATATTGAGCTAAATTTCATGGAAATCTTGAATTTTCCATCTGAAACAGTCTGTTGCTGCAAATGCGCAAAATTGCAGGTGAGGTCTTCAGGGTAGCACAGAGAAGGTGACTGGTTTGTTGGTCTTGGCCATATCTTTCTCATTTGGGGATGCTCTTCTATGAATATATTTAGTCTGGTCTCAGCCCTGAGATAGTTAATCTGCCTGATGCTCTGTGTCAATGTGGAAGTACTCATTCACACAGGTACTGGTTTTCTTTTTATGTTGTGTACTGTTTTAAGCTTCATTTTACAGACTTGTCTTAGCTAGGCATTTCTAATAAAAAATTGTCAGGCTTCCATTCATGAAAAGGCAGGGATCCTCACTCATTTTTTAATTTTCCCACAGTGGACTTGATTGATGTTTCTCTGATTCAGCACATCCTATCAAGTGAACAAAGCCAGAGGGAAGAGCAGATTTCTCTGAACATGCAACAAATCTCTAGCATGCTGATGAAACTATTCCACAGGGCAAGATTAGAAAAACCAGGCCAGGTAGATCCAAGAGCTGCTGGATTCACATTGAGCCTGCTGGTTGCCATGTATGACAGGTGAGGACATTAAATGTAGATCCATTTAGATAGAGTCACAGAATGGCTTTTTGAATGGGGCCTTAAAGATCATCTAGCTCCCACCCCAAGTATTCCTACACTAAGTCTGTTTCTACCACTCTAAACACCATTTCTGTGTGAAACTCCCATTTTGATTGGTTTTACTTTGTACAAAAACTAGGAGTAGTTCAGCTGTAGAAATATGAGGCACAAACCTGCATTAAAAAAATTGGTCAAATGTTTCCAAAACTATCTGGAAATCCAGACTTCTGCCAGTTCATGCTAACTTTTTCTCTGAACAGCTTTACAGAGTAGCTCTTCTTCTCACTTCCAAGATATTTTGATACACTCCTAAAAAAGAATCCATATTTCCCTCTGGAGAATAGTAGCCATGTGCAGGTCAAGAATTTGTGAGTCACTTTTCATTATTCATTTTTCTCTAGTTTAAAAAGTTCATCTACCAATTATGAAACAAAATTGATGTCTCACAACTAAGCTGAGCAGCTTAGTGAATAGCAAATAGTTTCTGAAAATAATAAGGAAACAGCTCACAGAGTGTATTTTTCTTATGTATTGTTTGTGAATAATGAGTTTACACACTAAAGGCAGGATTGCTTTGTGAGTGTATCAGATTTAAAAGACAAAGTTCATTGTACAAGTTACTTACCACAGGTGAAATTTATTCCTTTCTACATCAGAGCAAAGGTTTTTACTGAAAGTAAATGAGATGTAAGTGGTCTGCAGGACTTTTTCTTGAATCATTATTCATTAATAATATGATCACTACTGCTTAAGGTCCCATTTTATCAAATTTTTTTGTACTTAGAAAGATCAATTAAGGCTAAGAATAAACTGGTGTATTAAAAAACAAAGCTAGAAACACAAGAGTGCACTGTAGGGAAATAATTTAGAAGAATTTTCTTAATGGGACTATCTTGATCTTTTAGTCTGTTTTCTTAGGACTATGTCATTTTCTTTTTGCTGCAATTTCTTTTTAAAAAAGAATTCCACAAGTTTCTTGGCATGTATATAACATAAAAAAAGCTTCTTATAATTCTAATCATGTTTTCTCTGTAGACTGCTGTTCTCCGCTCTTAACACTGGAAAATATTTCATAGGAGGAGCACATAGGAATTTTCCATGTTTGTGTGGTAGTTTACTTATTAAGTTTACATAAACATCTTAAGGGGGTTTGATTGTATACTTTAGCTTTAGTCTTGGAGTTTTTTCTTTGAAATTTCTGGAAAAACAACCATTTCCCATGCAGTTCATACTTTAGAGACTGTATTGCAGCTTTACGCAGTGTGGGTTTGTCTAAAGACTCTTGAAGACAATTTTAGGTAATGATATTCTGAAGCTTTGCGAAAGTAATATCTTAAATACCGATTTCCAGGATTTCCTGATTTGTGGTTTCCAATTTATGTCTGCATGGTCTTCACAAAAAAATAATTGTGTTTTTCATTAGGTGCCTATGTCACAAAATTTGGTTCTAAATTAATCTACATTATTTATTACCTAATGGTCAAAACTTAAGTCCTGCTCCTGCATATATGCTTCTGATTAAATTGAGTTGCAGTGAAATTAAATATAATCAGCCCAAGAGTAGCACAGTGCAGATCTGGGGACATAGTGGAGCTGCCTGATGATATATGCAAAACTCAGATTGTATCCTTTATTCAGTACTGTATTTGGGAAGGCTTTCCACAAAAAAAGAGTAGAAATGAGGACATAAATTGTTAATGTAACATTACATTTTACTTGGAATGTGAAGTCCTTGAAGGAGATGTTGTCTTTTTGTTTTATGATTGCATGGTATCTTGGAACAGTTACCTCTGCAGTTATATTCAGTGAAAAAGGGTTCTAGACATAAAATATCACTGAAATGTTACATCAGTTATATTTATACATATAAAAGGGTACTTGTTTTGATGTTTTCTTCCTACATAGCAATATTCTGTTCTTTAGAAGTTTCAGTTTTTATATTCTCAGTGAATGTAGTGTAACTTATTTCATTTTCCTAGGTCTGGAACAGGGTATGTCAAAACTAGATGTGCTGCAGCTGCCTTAATTTCCCTTTCAGGAGACACTCTACTGGCTAAATACAGAGGTGGGAAATGTATGATTTTATACACTACCTAAAATATTGAACATTGAGGAAAATTTCCATTGTAATCTTTTTACTTTAAATGAAAATACAGTTCTGCCACGCAAAAAGTAAATTATGTTGACTGCTTAGTTGTAGAGAAAGGCTGATGCAGAATAATGCTTTTTATTCAATGTCTGAAGGCATCTTTGCAATTAAGAACCTCAGAAGAGGTCATAGTAAAGTTTATAAGTAGAGCTTCTATTTGCCTAGCAGAAAAAAGCAGAAACACCATAATTTTAAATTTCATTGGATTAGAAAACCATTTTATGTATCTGAGCAAGCTTTTAGACAAAAATGCTTCAAGAACTAAGTATAACAAGTAAAGGTAGCCAGTGAGGTGTGCAGCACAAAGATTTCTGCCTGAATTAAATAGTAAAAAGGGAGAACAAATGGACCCCAATATTGACCTTATATTCTCCCACTTTATATTGTGTTTTTCCTTCCAAGTTACAATTTGCAATTAACAATTCACTATTTAAATAGAGCATTTCCTGTATGAACATATTTAAATATTTTTCTTAATGGTTTGGGAATGAGTTCATTACTTTCTTCCTTGCTTTCCTTCTCTTTCCCTCACTGTAGGAAGTATGGTCACAGCAGTTGCTGAGAGCCTGTTAGGTACATAATAAAGTGAAACTTTCTTGAGGGGTTTTATTTGGAAGACTGCAATTACCATAGCAGTTTGAAGATAGCTTGAAGACAGGTCAGGCTCTGCCAGGATTCCAGGTTTTTTCTTTTTTTCAGCTTTCTTCCACTTTTATGCTGTCCCTGATGGGAAAGTGGTCTTGCTTACTCGTAGTGCCCTGAGAAGCCTGCTAACAGACTTAAATCAGGTAATGCCACTGCAGTGCTGTTATACAACAGATTTTGTAGGACTGTACTAACCTAGGAGAATAAAACTTTATGATTGATACCTTTTATGTTTGATTACCTTATGGGATTGAAGTTAATAGGACAATCTGTGGACATAGGGAGCTACCACTCAAAGTAGGTAGAAGAATCAAATTCTGACCCTGTTCTCAGAATAACCATTTGTATCAGTGAATGCCTCTGTGCATTCATGTTGCCTGAGCTTACAGGTCCTGGAAACAGCTGGATACAACTGTTCCTAAAGCAGTTACTCACTGCTGCAGTTGCAGCAAGTTTGCTTAGCATACAGGTTTTTCCAGCTGAACTAGTGGTGCTGAATATGGGATCTGAAAATGACCTCTGAGATTCAAACGCAGTGTCCTTCAGTATTATAGTGTGGAAACAGTGTGTTGACCCATTACAGTAAGTGAGTTGGAAGCAAATCATTCTGACACATCCTGAACTATGAAACTGCATGCTGATGGTATGAATATGAACGGGTTTTCTTCAGAACAGTATGTAAAATGGCATTGCTATAGATACTTCACCATCTGTGTGCTGTCACCATCACAGAAGAGCATGATGGGAACATCTGTTTTTTATTGAGGTGTTTCTGAGCCTTTCTTCTTGATGTAGATCCCAGCCATTGTGGGAGAAGGCTGCACTCTGTCTTGTGTGGAAATGGCAATTCATGACTGTTTCCATGGGGTGAGTGAAATTCTGATGTCCTGGAAAACTATTCTGAATGTTGCTGATTGATTGAAACTTCAGGTGTATCACCACATAATATCCCCAAGTATCTACTTTTAAGAAGCAGGGCTGATCATCTGTCTCACAGTATGGGAGGATTTATATCTATGGAAAAGATGCTCAGTAAGATACTACTGAGAACTCCTGCATTTATTCCAAAACCTTTGGAACCCAGTAACATTTTACATGAATGGAAAATCTATGCTAGCAAAATCCAGTATCAGAGCTTTTATTAGGAATTGTAGATGAGACACTGTATTTTTTCCAAGTGAATGTATGAACTTGAGACATGTATTTTTTCTAGGTTCGGAATGCAGCTATTGTTGAAGAAAAATTCCTGTCTTGGCTGAGATCGGAGCCTGCTGTTCTCCTGTGGCTCCCTACATGTTACAGATTATCAGCCACAGAAATGGTTTCTCACCAAGCTAGATGCAGAGTCTGCAAAGTTTTCCCCATTACAGGCATCAGGTGTGTCAGTGGTCTTTAGCATCCACATAATTAGTTCTTACCATTGTTTGCATACCTTACAGGCTGTAATTTATGTATTTAGCAGCAAACTTGGACATAATCAAATTTAACTAGTAAAAGAGGGAAAGAGGGAACCACTGCAGTCTAGTGCTCAAGCCTTCATCCTACTTCTGTATATCTCACTAGCACAGACTTGACTATGAAAACTTGCTGAAGGTAAACTGGCAGTTCAAAGGAAAAGCCAATTAAACCTGTTTATCTCATTTCTTAGTCCTTTGTCCTGTAACCAGTTGTATTAACTGACTAGTTAAGTTTTCCATCTTAGCATCTTGGTCAGCTAAGTAACAGTATAAAATGGCATAGGGGTATAAAAAGAACATTATCCATTACCTTCTGACCAGAATGCTCAGAAAAGCATTTTACTGTTACTACATTTGCACCAATAGTATCTTGCGGGTTTAGTTTCTTGCATTTTTAGTTTTTTGCTTACAAACCCTACGTCAATCATGTAGTAATATTACAGTCCCATGAGAGCAGCAAATAGCAGCTGGTGTATAAGAAGCATAAGAAGTTTTAACTGCATTCTCGAAAATGGAAAATGGTGCTAGAACAACGGTTTAGTCTGTGGATTGCATTTCAATGCAACAAATAAATATGATCAAAATCACTGGTGGGTTCGGGGAATAGTCCACAATCATTTAGACAAAGTAACTTGAATTCAGAGAATGCTGAGGAAAGTCATTATTCTAACAAAGATGTTTCTTTGCATTTCCAGAGCTTAGGGATCTGGATTTTCAGTAATCAAGATTACTTACACCAAGTTCTTACTCGAGGAGAAGTTAATACATCCTTTTGTTTTCCCTCACAGGTATCGCTGTTTAAAGTGCCTCAATTTTGATCTTTGCCAAGCCTGCTTTTTCACTGGCCGTCTCTGCAAACCACACAAGAGATCACATCCTGTTGTGGAGCATTGTGTGCAGGTAGAGTCCCATTGTATTGACTTATTTCCCTGCTGAGGCTCTTCATGTAGATAAGTAGGCAATAGATTTTTGAGCTACATTCATTATAAAATTATATGTGTATTAGCCTTAATGGCCATGCAATATTAGCATTATTAGTCTGGGAACAGTGAGACAGGAAAAGGAAAAAAGCAGGCTTCTAACTTTAGAATGATTGTTTTGTTCTGAAATTACAGACTAGAACTATGAAATATCCCAGTGCAAGTTTTCTTTTTCAAGGAGTTTTATGGCAAGTTTTCTGTTAGTAGATAATCCTTAAACCTGTGAAAAGTCCCCTCAGTGTCCCAATGCTCTTTCATCCCAATCTGAGTGTAGACTCATTCAGAAATTAATTAATCCTAAAGTGTACAAACTCATGCATGAAATGTCTTTTTTAGCTTTTTCTCTCTTTTCTGAATGTCTTCAGTTTTTCGACTTTATCGTAAACTTTTCTGACTCACTTGTCTCAGTCAGGGATCCAGCCCAAAGAGGCAGCATGTGCCCAACTAAGCTCACATACTTGGATCCTGTTACAGGGGCAAGTTGTGCTATCATCACACTAGTGGCAAAGTACCACACTGGGAATTTGTGTTTGGAAGATCAGCTTCTCCTTTGAGCAGGAGATTCTAGATCCCGCACTGAGCAGCGGATGGGCTTTTTGTGGATCTGTAAAACAGCATCCTTCTGTTCCAGTAAATGAGCTGAAAAACAACTTAAGAAAGTTTCCCTAGAAAGCTGTGCTCCTGGTCTCCTTCCCAAACCCCTGCAGTTAACGTGAAAGATACCTGGGTAGCCAGTGTCTGCACTAAAACTAAAGATTGTTGGACTGCTCTTGTAGTCACCCTTTGTCTGGGGTAAGACTAAACTGTTGCAACTTCATTGCTCTCTTTCTGAAAACAAAACCCTATTGCCAACATAGTGGGAAATTTATATCTGGATGCTCAATATCTGCATTAAAAGTAACAGTTCAGTCCTCCAAATATTCTTCCTCATATTCCATCTGTGAGAAAGTAGGAGGATCAAACTGCTCTCCTCATGTAGAGATTTCTAAGTAGAGACATTAAAATCAGTGTGAATGGAGAGTGAATGGGAGTGTGTGTTTGTGAAAACACCAAAAGAAAGGGCAAGAGATTAAGCAAGGCAGGAGATGATGCAGCCTGGATTACAGCCAAATTGTTGCTGCTGTATTGCTGTATTGCAAGTGAATCATTGAACTTAGGTATCCTTTATGAAACCCTACTCTAATACTAACCCTGTAAATATTACTTTATAGGCCAAATATAACAATACAGGCCAAAATCTATACCAAAATTTAAAAGACAAGCTACTCACTATGACAGATACCATTTTTGTATCTGTTGTGTGCGACATAAAATAATCAGCAGTAAGTTGCTATCCCCATATACCTTCCACTCTTAGCAGATGCAGTCCTTGTCTGGGTAAATTTTCCCACTGTCTGTGTCTGGGACTGAGCTGCTGAGTGGGGGTTTGAAATACCAGCACTGTTTTTCCCTACCGTGCTGACACCTTGTGGTAATGTTACTACCACGTTGAGAAGTACTAGGAGGCATGTGGTATGTTTCCTTTGTGTTTTCCTGTTCAGTCTGTCAGGGCTTACCCCATGTTCTGCAGCAGTCACCTCCTGGGGCAGAATTGGTTTGTGTCCTCCAGTAATACAGCTAGTGAGCTTAGGTGTTGTACATGAGCCTGACACTCCTGTGATAAATGGATGGGTATTCTACTGTCTTCTGTGAGAGGAGGATGTGAGCCATGGAAGACTAAATCTATTAATGCTTTGCACAAGTATAAAAGTACTTCTTCCTATTGATCAAGAAGGAACTTAGATACTAGTTGGGCAGAATTACTGTTGTGACTGTGAGCCTAATCATTGTAACTACCAAAATGCTGTGTTAGGCATTTCCAGGCTGCCTGACTTTGGCCCAAGCAGTGTTTTGCTTAAAAGAATTGGAGCTGCTCTTGCCTGTGGTCCTGCATCATCACCCACCTCGGCTCCCCTTCTAGGGCTCAGAGAGCATGAGCCTCTTCAGTTGGTGAACAGGAGGACCTTTGCTTTCTGCCTTTGCCTTGGACTGTGTCTGCCTCTGGGCAGCACCTGTTTGAAAATTCACTTCCTTCTCTTTTATCCATCATTCCAATAGATGTCAGCAAAGGCGAATGCAAAGCACTTTGTCCGCACCATCAGAAACAACCTGTTTCAAGAGCGCTGCAGAAGGAAGGAAGCTCGGAGAAGGACAACTCTGGAGTCAGCGGAGAAGAGGCGCTTCCCTTCTCGCAAAAAAACTTTGTGAGCTTCAGTTTCAGATGAGTTTATTATCTCTGAATGTCAGGCTGTGGAATATTGCTTAATTATGTCCTCTGAGTAAGGGATTTTGCTATGACAGAAACCATGTCATGATTTTCCTATTATACAGTAAAAAAATAACTGAGAAGTTGCTTTGTATTGTTCTGTAGCTTAACCATGATCACATGCTGAAAACCTAATGATCAATTGTCTTATAAAATATAACATGCTTTTTTCTTGCTTCCCTCCTTTCTTATGTTGTCTCTTTCACTTCATTCCTTTTCTTATGCTCAGTCTAGGGTCAAGCATTGTAAATATTTACTACCTTTCACAACTGCATGAGTTCTTAAGTACCTGCTCTGCCACGAATCCATTAGAAATTGACTGTGAATACATTCCACATGTGACCCACAGTGCATTCATTGGCAGTCATTCTACTCAAGTCCCACTGAGTTGCAGGCCTGTGGGATTACTCACAATAGCAAGTAGCTGATCTCATCACTCCTCTTCTTTCAGACCAGTAGTTTTGTGTGCTTTGGTTAATATTAAAAATCATTTCTGTATTTCCACTGATCACAGTAGTTAATAATGAGGATTGGAGGTCATGCTGGGATTTTTCCCAATAGTTTCTTCCTTGCTATGAGACTTAAGTTGACATTTAGGTGTAGAAATTGAAGGGAATGATTATAGGAGATTTGCACTACAAACATTCAAAGGGTGAGATTCCTTCCTAGTTGTATAAAGATGTAGCAACTGTTCTGCATCTCCCATGTGTTCTCCAAATGAAGCTTCAGTGGGACTGAAATAGGGAAAAAATGGTCAGTCCTCTCTAAAATCACTAATTTCACCTTTATGTGAAGGAGGAGAAAAATCTGTTTATAAAACTGGATTGTGCTATTCTGGTAGGTTTGCAGTTAGAAAACAGTTTTTTATATACTGTAAGACCATTGGATGATAGTTACAGTGATTCTCATGGAGAATATTATTTCAGTGTTGGTTTTTTAGAATGTGCTGAAATGCAAATCATCTTTCATTGCTAATATTTCCTCTCTTGTATTCAACAACAAAACATTATTTAATAATTTTGAATGTAATTTAATCTTTCTGGAAGCAATGGAGATTTCTCTTTAATTCTGTGTGGGTTTGCTTACCTACTGTTTAGGTAGCAATGAAACAAAGAAGAATTTGGGGTTGCTGTTACAGGTGTCACTGTGGGGGTGATAAATATCTAGGCTTTTCCTAGCATAGAATGGACTGAATAGCAGGATACTTTGCTGTCTTTTTGTATTGAATTTCCTAATATATCTAACTCTTGGCTAAAGGAAGCAAAAAAGAGAAGCAGCAAATGGCACTGAAATTAAATGGGTGGAAAGAAGAACCTGTTGTTGAGATTCTGTTGGGAGACTGGAATTTGTTTTCAGGAATTTCATTCTTTCAACCAAAATATTCCAGCAGGCATAGCTAAACTTCTTGCTTAGTCAATAGCACATCTGTCTGTCTACTTATACTGCATTAGTTTTATTTGGATCTTTCTGGCTAGCAAAACCATGTGAGTCCTGATTCTTCCCCTACTCATTATTTCTCTGTTGGTATACAGACCGCCTCCAGAATTCAGTGCTTCATCACTACCTGGACCTGAAAATGTGGCTTTCCCAGTGGACAGTTGTGTCCCAGAGTCACCCAGCTTCATACCTGAAAACAGGACTGTAATGCAGAAGAGTGAGAATAAAAGCAAGATACCAGAGCAAAGCAAGAGAATAGCTCAGGTGAGCAAAACATGAAGTAATACTGCTAAAGCTGTGAAGAAGACCTAGCAAGTTAATTATCTAATTGCCTTCTAATTCCAATGAAAAGGTAATGGGCTGCTTCACCTTTCTGTAAATTCCTCACTTATGGAAAAGAATGTGTAATCTGAAAACTTAGTGAAGTTTGAATTTGATATCTTCCCAAGATTAGTGACTAACTCCTTGACGTCCATGACCTTCAGAAGCACCTGTAAGAATATTTGCTTCGGGGTTTTTTGAGTTGTCGTAGAGTAGCACGCTAAAGTCCAGATGAGACTGGAGTCCTCGCTATTCTGACAGTAAAAAAGGCCATCATGTCCTCCTACTGCAAGCAAATGTCAAAGAAGAATGCCTTAATTCTTACTAGGCTCAGGCCATTTTTGTTACCATGGAAATAACAAGAGGACAGAATGCGCCCTCTTAGGATAAACTCAGAGCAGTGTCCACTCCAACTAAAATAGCGAATGCACAAAAGGTCTCCATTAATCCATTCCCAGGTTCCCTCCATAGAAACAATGTTAAAGGAGTGGTTAGGACACTGTAGCTAAAATAAGTACATAGCAGTTTTTTGTTTCTATATTTTCTGAGAGATTGGTAGCTCTGCACTTACTCAGAATATAGGGAACACTGGGTTGTGTTCAAACCAATTTGTGTCATCCACTCATCTTGTTCTTCCCAGGAGCCAAGGGGTGCAGTAACAGGGAGCTGGCCTCTGTGTGTCAGGTCACTACTTTGGCTGCCACTCCTGTGCTGCCCTTTGGAAGACTTGTCTTTTAGAACTCTGCTGCCCAGCTCAAGGTATAGTGCCAGCCAGCAGATATCTGCAAAGGTTGTGGGCAGACATTGCTTAAACAGAATTTTGATGGTTGGCATTTGTCATTTTAGAAAACAGCGAGACAGGACTTGCATCCCTCTACTGGGATTTGGTCAGGTGCATTGCTGTCTTGTTTATTTCCTCTGGGGTGAGAATTCCTTTTGAGCAGTTTGATACTGATTTCCAAGATCCTATAGTGCAGATTATTTCCACTTTGATTCAAAAGATGTGGACGGTAAGTCCAATGATTGCTTTTAACAGACTCCGTGAATATGGAGGTCCTGGGCTATCCAGCTCTTAGTCTCAATAATATCCTGGCAGCCCTGATACTTCCCCAACTTAAATCATACCTCAAAAGTAGCTTAGCTGGAAAGTGTCAGTCTCCCTGACTGCTGGGCTACTGTTTCCTGCATGGTCCAGAGAATGCTACTTCCATCTAATGGAAGGAGTTTCTCTTCTCTCTTCTCCATACATCTTCTCTCTTCTCCATCTCCTTGTCTCAAAGCACCTGTGAGATTTGGGAGAGATTGTTCCCAAATCAGAATATTCCATTTTGCAGAAATTCTTGGGAATATGGATTTTGTTCTAATTTCAAACAAATTTTCAGACACTTAAATTGGTCATAGAACAAAGAATTTGTTCTATAGAAAATTTTTTCCAGCCATTAGAAATACTTTGCTGCTTCAGTTGACTGTAATACATTAAATTTAGAAAGTTAACTAGTAAATCTGTAAAACAGACCAAATCCAAAATTTGCCATGCGCTCTTATAGTTAAACTTGCATATAAAAATGAAATGTATTGCTGATAAAGTTAAGAACAGATACTTCTTTTTGTTTTAGGCAATAGCCTCTTTTGAAGCAGATGTATTAAAAATGCACGAATCCATTAAAAGCATTCACAGTGACAGCAGGTAAGTAAATACAGTGGTACTCTGACTGAGGACTGGTGGGCAGTGCTGCTCCAGCTGGAGGGCTAGAAGAAATGATTTTTCCATACCTTGGAGATTTTGAGATTAAAAAAAAAAATCTGATCAAATGAGGAATAATAAAAACTCAACAACCAAAATTTTAGATGGAGATCACTGGAAAAACAAGGGCAAAGCAAAACAGTTTGGTTTGCTTTCATCAGCATTTCTGCAATTGCTAGTTTATATTCTAAAAGTGATTTTTAGGGAAAATTATGTTCATCCACATAAAAATATCAGAATAACATACTTTTCCAAAATTTTCTCTGAATAAGGCTGAATGAAAATTAATTTCATAATTTGAATAACGCTTTTAAATTGAAGTAGGATATATTTCTAAAAAATACGCTGTACATTGAACAGAGATTAATAGGCTGAATACAATAACTATTGGTATAAAATCTGTAACAGTTTATCACAGAAGTTCCTTCTGATATTCAGATCTTTGACACTGTAAGATATTAATTCCTGAATTAAACATTTCTTGGGAGGCTTGTTTGCTTGGGTGGCATAGTGAGGGGGACATTGATGTATGAGCGACAATGCTTACCTTTTACTTGCATTTTTGCCTTCCTTTCCTTCATTTTTGTAGTGGTATATAAATGTGCTCTCTATATAACCATGGCTATGACCACTGGAATTGATGGAATTACAGTGAAGTGTAGAATTTGATCCTTAATCCACTCTATTTATTTCCTTCAGTATATTCAGTTCCCTCTCTTCCTGTTCTGTTTCATTCTAAGTACGATTGCTGCTCCAAATTCACACAAGGGCACTCCAAGATTAGAGCTAAGCAGTTGCAGTTTCATTGTAAGTCTGTTTGCACTTGGGAAAATAAAGAGATATGACAAAGATCTTCAGCTTTCATTTAGATTAGCAATGGTTGAGAGGATATTTGGGAAGCCTGCTCCTATAATGCTGCATCACCCTCTGACCTAGAGCTTATCACAGCACTGGGTGAATGAATCACATTACTCATGGGAAGCTCTTTATTCTTGTTTGTGGACCAACTTCCAGCATTCACGTGTCTGTTCACAGAACTGGGCTCTGAGTTTGCTGAAGGAAGACAGCATTTTACAGTGAAGAGCCCTTAAATGTTGTTGTAAGGGACCACTGTAATATTAATTTTAATTTTAAATGGTCTGGCCTGCTGTTCCATTCAGACAAATATTGCATAATTCAAGTGAAACTGATGGGGTTCTTGTCTCTAAGCCAAAGCATAACCAAAAGAAAATTAATCAGATGAACTTCTGAATGTAACTAAGCAAGGCAGATAACTATTTCAGATCTGTGATATGAAGCAGTTGGTTTATTACTGTGGTGTTAACAAACTTTACTTTCTCCACCTCAGCTGTGAGGAAAGCAGAACTATTTCTACCCTAGCTTCTTAGAGAAATCACAACTAGAAGAGAATTATGGGTGGTATTTTTGTCATACTGTGCTCTGAGTAGGTAATTTCTAAATCTCCGGTGTGCATGGGAGAGTAGCGCTTCTGATTGCAAAACTCACAGTGTTTTTTCAAGGACAAGTGGCTCTTGCAGATGCCATTGGTATCATCAAAGAAGCCATGTAGAATACCACAAGCAAGAAAAAACTTTATCAGAGGGGTAGAAGCTGCTTTTACTTCATTGTAGACTGGGCATGTAATGGGAATCTTTTGCACATCAGGGAGTTGCTGTAAGTAGTTTGCTTCTATACAGAGGGGCTGCTATAATGTCTCTTGTGATGCAGCTGCCTTTGTGGAAAAGGTAAAACCCCACGATGCAAGGTTCAGTCCTGGCCATAGTTCCACTCAGCTCTCACCTTTCCTCATCTAGAACACTCATGGTCTTGTTAATTCCATGGATACAGTTCAGCTACTGAAAAATTGGCCTCTTATCTCAAAAATTTCCTGAACTGGTAAAGGGATAAAGTTTGTGCTAAAGTGTTGGCTTGTTTCCATGACTGCATATATTTTTGTATGTGCGGTCTAGCAAAAATCCCACCCTCCTGTGTCTCTGCTAGGTACATGAAGAAGCAGTTCAACAAATGGAAGGACAAAATGCAATTTCTTCATAACTGCCAGGAAGAAAAAAGCTGCAAAATAGAGGCAAAACTCCAAAGACTGAGAGTAAGCCATGAAAACCTGCAAATGACGCTGCAGCAGATGAAGGAAGAAGTAAAGGTATAGTGATAGATATAGCAAGAATCGTCACAGCTATGAGCCATTACTGAACACTAACTACTACTTTTCCTGCAGAACAGCACCCTTGATACTATTTCATGCACCTTCCACTTGTATTTTTGGTCATCTTAGGTTCTTGTCTTCAGAGAAAGGAAATAAGGTCTTTGCAGTAGGGATTTTCTTGTCATTCTGTGTATATCTGGCAACTGGCACAGATATCCATGTTAGGATGTTTAAATACTACTGCAATGAAAATAATGAATATTCCAATAAGAGTGAGAAAACGGTTTCCAACAGAAGGGTTAGATACTTCATTGCAGTCTCTTCTTCAGAGAAAAACGAGGTGCTGGCATTGAATAAATAAAATGTCATTCCTAATTGCTGTCTTTTACTGGGATGTAATACAGACATGTTAGAGAAAATATTTTATTTGTTTTCAATTGTAGTGATTCTTCATCACTACAGCTACTTCTGAGATTCTAAAAAGGCCATTATTTCACAGAAGATGCATACATATTTTTCCCCCTACAGCATTTTTGTAGCATTTTCTGCAATGTTGTTTTAGTACTATTGGCAAACTTAAATATCAATTATTTTCACAATATATTTTCTGTGTTTTGTCTATTGTAGACAATGTTGCAGTCATCAGAGCATCCTTTTCCACAGTGTCATTATACAATGCCAAGAAATCCACATGTTCTGCTGGAAAGAAGAATGCAGGGTGGATTGTATCCTGCCCAAATAAGGCCTGCTTCCAGAACACACGCAGAATGGAAATCTTTAAATCCCCCAAGCCCTGCAGATAGAATGCAGCTTTTACAGACACCACCTGAGGTTCCCACTGCAGTGGACTTTATGTTCTCAGATGACCCACTGGAGTCAGTGTCCCTGCAGAGTGACAAATCCTTTATGGGACAACATAAAAAAGGGAGAGAGAAACAAAGATATCTTCCTAAATTGACAGAAAACTCTTTCAGTGGAGTAATGAAAAATACAGTTCTAATTCCCACTGCAGTGCAGATACCACCTGATGAGAAGGAAGTCAGGGAGGAAGTGGAACTGCTAATGATAAAACTGAAGGATGCATTGTCTCTCCAAACCCAACCAGGTATTAGTTCTCCAGTCATCTTGACACTGTCTTCTTGCCTTCATCCAGTTTACTTCCTAATATTGGTCATAATCATGTAACCCTCAGTGGAAATTCAGAATCTTGCCTTAGCCTTTGCAGTATTATTCTCTATTGTAAGGTAGAGCGTATTCCAAATATAGCCCCTAATACTGGACTGATTTGAAACTGGATGAAACTTTGACTCCAAAACTCCTAAGAGGAAATCAGTCTTGGCAGTCAATTAAGGAGCAAACTTAAACTGGTGAGGACCCTGCAGGTCTGCTCTTGCCACTCTTGTGACACTGTAACTGTAACTCTAGTCCTAGGAGACTTCCAGCAGTATAAAATCTCTCTGTAATCAGTGGTCTTACACAGCAGAGCTTTGTTCAACTCTCAGGATGCCTCTAGATAATGAGGGTGTAATAGGAAATATGACAGAAAAAGCTGCTATTTCTACAGAGTTATCTTAGAGATTTTATTAAAGAGTTTTCTAGGGCTCTGGCAGAACCCAAAAGCTTGGAAAGGCTTAAAATCTCTTCTGCTTTTCAGCCCAACAAACTGCTTTGCACCAGGAGTTCTTCTCTACGGCTGAGCATGTTTGCAGGTCCTTTTCTGACCTCATCAACCAAGTAATTTCACCAGCTTGTAAATGATGGAGACTACCATTCACCTTACAGCTTCACTGAACTACTTAAGGTAATTGATGCCATGTCTCTTAAAAAGACTCTTTAAGGTGTCTCAGATGTTGCCTTGTAATAACGTAGCATGACAGATTTCTGCATTTACTGACTTCACTAGGAACATTTCAGAGAGCTATGTTCCTTTTCTATTGGTGATTTCCAGCTCCTGTGCTGTGAATTCCTGAGCAGTGCAAGCGATTGCCCATTTCTCTCTCTTTAGCTGTTGATATCCCATGGTCAAGTTACTTCCTTGGAATGGTGCTGTATTTCTTGTTGATGTGAGCAACCAGGAAAACTTCTTTCCTGTAATGCGCAGAAGGATTTTAAAGATCTGAGAAACGGAAATTATTCAGTACCACTTCAGAGAGAAAAAAATGTAGAGTCAGCTACTTATTATCTCTGTTTTGCAAGAGGTACATAAAAATAGTGAATGAGTATGTTCATGTATGCTCAAAACCAGTTATGGTTCAAGAAAATTCGCATACTTTTAAGGATTTTAGTTATGTCACTGAAACTATACCAGCTTTCCAAGAAAGAAAATGCTTCTAGTTTTTACAGGATTTTTTTCTGTGATTACAAAGAGAATAGATTTTGTTTGGGTGAAAACAAAATATTTTTGGAAGCTCTCGGAGAAAAGTTAGGTGAATTATATATTCTGAAGCTTTGTTTCATATATAATCAAACAGAGTTTAGGCTTGTGTGATTGAAAAGGCTAATGAAAAGCACAGGGCATAAGAAAAGCTGCTCAGCAGAACTCCACATATATTTTCCTTATATTGTATTTTTCAGAATTAATTATCAAGATAAAGGGACTGCCTGACTCACTAAAGAGACTAGAAAGCTTATTTTCCGTTGTTAGCACCTCAGCCATCTTCTTGAAAGACCTTCCAGTGTGGTAGTGAGATTAATGAACATTCCTTGTTCTTTCTGCTAGTTTTGGTCAAAGGAGGCCTGAATTACACATAGGGCAAACACTCAAGAATTTACAACAACAGATAATGCTATGCTGCTGGAAGCTAACAACTGCTTTGTCTCTAGCAAAGGAAGTGTAAAGAGGGCAAAAATTAAAGAAAAGAAACTTGTGGAGGGAGGACTCCAGAGAATAAACAGTGATGAGGTCTTTGGAAAATAGATATACCCATATCATAACATAAATAAATATACTGTGTGGTAGAAGCTTAGTAGCTTTTGCAATATGCCAGTGCCAAGAGACACACACAACGATCCAAGCAACCTAACTGATGGTTATGGGAAGATACCCATCAGCTTCTGACAAGGCTTTAAATCTCCTTCTAATTTGTGCATCTGAATTAAACTTGGTTGGAAACAGTAGCAACTGACAAATGCTAGTTTCATCTGAAGCAACACTGAACAGATCTGGAGCACAAATTCTTACGAATAGATATTCCTGAATTATCATGAACTCTTCTTTCATGGCAGTATGTAAAGACTCAAAGAAGTGTTTTCCGTGCTAAGAAGCAGTTGTTTTGCTCCCAGGTCCCTGTAAGATGAAAGGGGCAAAATCACAAGGTCTTTCTTTTGTTGTTATTCAGTTCAGCTGACAGTGAAGGAACATGTTCATCACATCCTTCTTCTGATACACTCTGACTGAGAAGCAGTTAATCAGGAACAGTATCTGCAAGAACAATCCTAGCTCGCTCAAAGATCTGCCATAAAGTTTATAAGGAACAGTGGTAGGAGGCAATATCCTGTCTTTAAACACAGTGGCATTTTTAAATGTTCCTGTATAGCAGATCTACTTTCATCTCATACTTAGAGCCCTTGCTTTTTTTAGCATAGCCACTCTTTTATCACTTGCACTGTCACTTGCAGGTTTACATGTAGTTAGTTGCATGTCCTTTTTAACTTCAGCACAATTAATTCCACTGATTGTCTCTTTACATCAGCAATTTCCAAATGTTCTCCATGGTGTGATCTGTCCTAGAGATTCATCTGTTTTGTCAGTCTTTCCTCCACATCCTTTCCAGCCCATTGCCTCAAAGACTGAATTTTGCTACAGCCTATTAATTAAGAGGATTACTGAAGCAGAGAAGTATTTCAAATTTGTTTAAGCTAAATATCATCTTGGTCCAGTAGTACTTCTGTCTGAAGGGAAGAAGAAAGCTGCCATGAGCCATTTCCTGAGGCCTCCTGTTGTTGCAGGTGGGACCTATCTGAAGTGGAAGCGCTAACCTCTTCCCAAAGGGCCCTGTGGAAAAGCATCTAAGTTAAACAGGACCTGTTCAGATAATCTGTCTGGTTTCACATTTGCTAGAGCTTGGGAGCATATGGGAACAGGTAACATCTGCTCTACTACAATACCAATCCTGCTGGGCCGAGGCATCCAGCCCTTAACACACTCTTTGTCAGGGGCTGGTCTTGGTCGGGACTGGAAGACTGTATCTCTTATGTTGATACAAGGCTGCAACAACAGGGCTTTTAGATACGTTAATGTTATGTAGTTAATCAACAACATGGGTACAGTAGTGAACACATCTGTTCTTACAATGCTCCTGCTGCCCTCCCAAAGCACTCTCATAGGCTGTGGCTGCAACTGGGGTCTGTTCCTGAGTACACTCAACTTGTGTGTTCCTGTATTTATCC
This sequence comes from Acanthiza pusilla, assembly GCA_036630365.1. Lineage (NCBI taxonomy): Eukaryota > Metazoa > Chordata > Aves > Passeriformes > Acanthizidae > Acanthiza > Acanthiza pusilla. The sequence continues at coordinate 10,549,210 of JAXCHO010000019.1, forward strand.
TGCTTTAGTGTTCCCACCTCTCTTGAACATTTAAATGGTTTGCTGCATGCTTAACTTGAAGCACAAATTCAGTGCCATTGAAGCTGTAGGCCCTTTTACAGTTTTTTGTTTGCTTCCTTAAGTCAGGATTTCCCCCAATGGGATTGTGTTTAAGCCTTATTTTGTTCAGGCCAGTAACCATTTCAAGATTTCTTTACATATTTTGTTACTTGAACCTATTTCTGCAAATTGATGAACAACGAGGAAGCCAGTTTTCCTGTGGGCATTTGGGAAATAGAAAAAAACCCACCAAATATTGCTACATGCTCAGAGAAATAAACTTTGAATGAACAGCTAAATGTAATGGCCCTGGAAAGATGAAATTTGTAGTTGCATCCAGCCAGTCTGGCAATGGAAATAATTTATATCATAAAAGCATTAAATGTTACCTGTCATAAGTTATTTTGCATAACTTTAATGTAAAATTGCCTATTAGGGTTATCAATAAGAGTCAGAAGAAACTGATTTTTATACAAAGAACTCATAAACTAAAAAAAGAAGCAAATGCAAGTTATGTATGAGAATTCTTGTGATTAAACATTTTAAGTGTGAAAGCAGAGAAGCTGGTAGAATCTGTTAACCCTTTTACTTTTACTGGAAAACTGAAAACATTTTTGGAAGGTATTTTTCTTGTAGAAATACACACTATTTTTCTTTAGCAGGATGATGTCTTTGAGCAGTGATTGATTTGTACAAGTGTATAGCTATGCATACAATCAAACATCACCATCTCAACTCTAATCCTGTCTTGGAGCCAGTGGATGTTTTTTTGACAACTTCCTTCTCTGCTTGTCTATGTTTTATTGAAGGATCAGTTATTTCCTGTTTTGGCACCCAAAATACAATAGTTTGAACAGATCACATGTATTACAAAAGGCCTGATATACACACAGATTAAAGTAGGCAACTGCTTATATATCATGCAGTTTAGTATGGAGACTACATTCATGGGTAATTAAGAAAACCCATAAGTCCAAGTTAATCAGAGGTGTAGTGCTCGAGGTTACAGGCCTTCTTCCACCATGTAAATTGACAGCAATGGGGATTAAAATGCAAAAAATAAAGAGAAGTAGTTAAAAAAATCTACAAATCAAGACTTAGACTAAATGTGTAGTTTTCTCTTTTTTCCTAGCTCTCCAATAATTCTTCCAAGTAATATAGATCTACTCTTATGTATGTGGATACTTATTAAATCTTCAAATGAGTCTTTCTTCTTCAGAACTGACGACCTCTGAATATGAGAAAATGTCCCTGGAAAGTGACATAAAAATGCATATAAGTAAATAATTTCCAAACAGCAAAGAGCAGCTGAATACTCAGTTTCCTTTCCCACATCTGCATTTCCTTTGCCTTTAGCTGCTGCTGGTCCTCATTTTATCAGCATTGCCCCCAAGCCTCTTGCTCTGGTGAAAGCCATGTCCCTCCATTTGCAGGCTGCTTTTCAGTGGCAAGTCATTTCGATCTTTTCCCTCAGTATGGACCTTTTCCTTTAGTCTTCCTCTAAGACTCTTCTACTTGTAACTAACAGAATCAAAGTGCTTAATTCTGCTCAGAATCTTACTGACTCACTGGCTTGTTCTCAACCTTTCTGCACAGTGGGTGAGATCTCTCACACTATCAAGTATCAAGTTTGTTATTTCCCTGAGGAACTATGGAGCATTTTCTTTGCAATGACCTCTAAAAGGCAGCAGATTGATTTTCATCCTTTTAGACATATTTGTCTTCTGAAGAAGTATCTGGTTAACACAATATCTGCTTATTTACCAGACCTCAAATGTACAGTAGCCTTTGCCCCACTACCCTCCCTAGCGCCCTGCAGAGTTGGGACAGCAAGTTAGGCCTGTCTTGGGCCAGGTGCAAGGGCTGATCTGAGCCCAATCACCTGCACCTGGGAGGGAGCTGTGCACAGCTGAGGCCACTGAGTGGCAAGGGGCAGAGACACTGCTGAGTAAGGAGAGAAGGGGCAGATCTTCAGGTGTTTCTAGTGGGGGGATGTGCTACCTGTCGTCTTGAGGAGGCTCTTCTTGTACAGCTGTTCTTCAGGAAGATTTCCCGTGAGTACAAAAGTTATGTTTTCTTTGTGGTTCTGAAGTCTTATTTTGATTAAGAATTGTTATAACTATAATGTAATTACAGTGTTGTAATGGATGGGAAATGCATTTGTGAAACCTGCTTTTTCCATAGTGTTTGAATTTTGTTAGGGGAAAGGGATGAATTACTAAAGATAGCTCAGCCAGGTAACTGAAAAACTCTCCCTACTTGTCTCTACTCAAAGCCAATTAACACTTCTCTGTGGAATATCTAGGGAAGTTGAAATGTTGCTGGGTAAAGTAGGATTTTAGGTGGATTGAGACAGTTATTCAGATTATTATATTCGGCTGTTCTGATTTTGTAGTCTTTTTCATGGATTGTGTAGAGTTTAAGAGTGTCTTTAGACTGTGAGTACAGTCAAGAGCCTAGAGGGACTAGACTGGTCTAGCAAACAGCATTTGAACCTGTAAGTCTGGAACTGGGCTACTTCTCCCACTTCTTGGTGCACACTTAAAGAGAATTGTTTCCTAGGAGGATCAAGTATGGGTAACTGTGGAAGTGCTTCTAAAATGTGACAAAGCAGTTTTGTTTGGTACTACTGAGAACCTCTTAGCGAGGGATTTGCTAGGTTTTTCTGCTTGGAGAACTTTTTTCCTTAGAAAAATTCCTGATGCTCAGTCTTCACAAGTAGGATTTATCAATTAGTTCTGAAATGTAATGCTAATAATATCCCCTTAAGATCAGTATTTCTGCGCAAAGTTCAGATTTCTGTCTTGCTTTTCTAATTCAGTTATATGTTTAAGGAACTACAATGAATGCAGTTTCCAGATTGCTCCTCATTTCTGATTTATGATTCTGTTTGCAATTAAAAAAAAAAAGAACACAAAACAAACCACAAACATGTTGAAATTTTAACTATTTAAGAGGAATAAGATAAAAACTTTGGTATGAGGCAATAAAGTTATCAACTGCTGCAAAAGTAACAGTATAAAGCAAAAAAATTTCCTTTATTTTTGGATTTCTAGAACAAGCCTACTGAAAGCTAACTATCCCTGCCTATGTAGATGTGAAGTACACAAGGTAATTTAAGTGCTGTTAGTGCTGTTCATGTAGCTGGGAAAACAGGCTCCCACCTCTCTTTATGCATAAGTGGTAATTCTGTTCCTCATCATTTACTATGAGATTTCTATCTGCAGTTATTACCAATTGATTTCTGCTTTCACTGATGAAATAAGGCAGTAGGATCATGGGTTACAAAGATTAAAACAGCTGGCTTTGTTAAGAAACTGGGAGACTTGGGCGAGAAGTTAGATAGCTTCTCCAAAAAAAAAAAAGTTATGCTGTCACTGCTATAAGCTGCCTGCTAGAGACTGATGTTAATCAGTTGTACAGAGAAACTAGATTAACTGATTACAATTCACAAAACAAAGAGGGTGTGAATACTTAGTAATACTTAAAATCTCTTTGTATAAGAGTAAAGAAAAAGTCAGAATTTATCATAAAACCCTTAATCTTGTTCTTCAAAATACATCAGACTGTTACTTTTAATCTTGACTGGAACAAAAGCTCTTTGTTTAGGAAAATCACGGTGTGATATAGATATGAAGAGCCAGATGTAAACAAAAGGCTAAGTGGGAGTTTAGACAGTGATATTCAAAGCTGCAATCCTAATCAAAGATTTATCTGTGTTTTAGCCTTTTTTAGGTGGGTTATCTCAGTTTTTAACAACACTAGTACCTTGTGTGTCTAAAGCTGCATTCTGTTTACATCCAAAAGTGCATCAGTCTGGTAAGGATTGAGCAACCTTTTGCCTTTGTGATGTCTAAGACCACGTGGAAACCAGAAGCGGATTCTGTGCTGCATGGCAACACAGTAAAGATCCAGTCTGAGCTATGTGATAGATTCTTTGCAGAGCAGGATAGGATCCACTCCTTGCTTTTAAAATGCAGGTAGTGGTTGTTTGACTTGTAGCTTAGAAACTGACCCTGTGTATGTGAGTTTCTCAGTCTGAGGGGATTGATTCAAACTCAACTCCTATCTCCTAGCTTAATGCCCAGGACATTGCCTGGGGGTAATAGGGTGAAGACCTCTCAGTCCTTCCTATCCAAAATACTAGCAGCTTTCAATACTCAAAATTTTTTTAGGTTTGTGGGCTGGAGTGGGACTGTCCAGTGGTATATTGTCTCTGGGGTGTGAGACCCCTGACTTTAAGTTCATTTTTTAGACGCACTCTAATGGGTAGCTGCTCAGAGAAGTTCTTCGTTATTCCATGACAATTTCCCCCAAACATCTTAATAACTAAGATGCTGCTCTAGGAAGTGAACATAAGGGTCTCAATGCATTGAAGTGTAAAGGCAGTTCTGCCTTCTCACTGTGGACCCGATGCGCTACGCTGTTGGTGATGGCAACAGCCCTTCTACCTCTGCATTAAATTATAGCACCTATCCCTATCTGAAAGTGGATATTCTCCAGGGAAGGATACACCTACTGGTAGTAGGATCAGAACTGAAGCTTTGGAAGGGACTGAGATTTAGGAAAAGCTATATTGTGTCTTCATTTTGGGATTGAGGAGGGGATGTGACATGCTTATGGAGAGGGGTCTGGGGGTTCTTCTCTGGGGCTGGGAACCTGGAGACTAGGAATTGCAGCATTTAATGTCACAGGTAGTGGTGTTCTTCCTGGAGTTTTGTCTGAAAGCCTGCACACATCTAAGTCCTAGGTCTGTTTCCATTGTGTGTTGGGTAAATTTACCAGTATGGAAATGGAAAACATCTAGTGGCTGACTGCCAGACGGCAAGTAGATGTACCCTTACCCTTCTGCTGAAAGACTGCCACTCTCCCCAACAGCACCAGTGTAATGCATTCCTCTCAGAATGGGGAATTCAGAACTAGCCTGTTCATAGCACAACAGTGGGGAAAAATGCTGGTGTGGAAGAATATATTGGTATATTCAGTTACTGAGCTGCCTTCTTTGTTTGAATCCTCCTGTATTATACTTTCTGCTGCTTCTCCAGCCCCATCAAACAGAAACTTAAAAGCTGTTGTTAGAGTTCAGGTTGTTTGGACGTCAAATTTTTATGGAAATCACATTGAATATAAACACAGCTCTACACTTGGCTGGGAAGAATTAAGGGGTTTTTGCACAGCACTGTCCTCTGTTTCTGTCCTATTACCATATAGCACAATAAGCCTTAATCTCTTTTCTTTCCCACTAGACTCTAATTCTTGCCCATTAGACACATATTAAAGGAGTAGTGACCTTGGTTTCTCCCTGTGAACTGAGAATGTAGAGTAGCAATCTTCTGCTCAGCTTCTGCCAGCTGCCTTCTCCCTAGGCCATGGGTTCTGGAGAGCACACAGTCCACATAGATATCCCAGAAGAGCTGAGCCAGATCCCAGAACAAAGCCCCATGCTTCAAGTTCTCTGAGGATTTCAGAAAGATCATGAAGTCCCAAAAGCCACTGACAGAGTCAGAAATGCGAGGCTTCCTCATCTCTAGTAAAACAGCTGAGGAGGATTCCCAGCACTGGGGGTCTGCCCGCCCAAGAGCTAGTGGATCAATTTGACTATGGCAGAGGAAAGGTGTCAGACAGAACACTGCCATGAGTAAGAGAGAGCAGGTGAGTCTCATGGTACAGTGGGTTCTTCCTCTGCTTCCAAGATCCATTGTGTCACTGAAATATAAAAAAATCAAGAGAAGCTGAAAAACATCTCACTCTTAGATGCAGGAATAAAGTCCTGGTACTTTACATTCTATAGAAGGCACTCAGATATTGTTTCTTTGTTCCTTAAAGATTTGTGCATGCTTTTTACATGTATATAAATACTAGAGGAGTTTCAATGCTCTGTGCAGCAGAAGCATGTGTAAATTTTTCTTAATCATCCTCTAATCTGTATGATTAACTGTCCTATCTGGAAGTTCTTAATATTGAAATTTTTTTGCTTTTTTTGCTTTATAGATCCCTAATCTTTTTCAGTAAAAATCTATTCCTTTATGCATAATTTAAGCCTTTAAACAGTCTTGCTTTTCTCAAAATTTTATGAGCCCTTTAAAATAATCTTCAGAATCACAAGGATCAGTGGACAGCAGGTGGAAAACTTTTGTTGAAAATGTTTTAATGGTTCTAACTAATGCAGGTTGCAAATTCATCCATTGACCAGGAGTGTTTTATGTGCTAAAATGCAGAATAGCTCTGAAAAGAGGGTATAACAAAGCCATCGCATTGCAGCTGTATTGTCCAACACGTATATAGGCATATAGCGTCATAGAACAGTTCCAGCTGCAAAGGACATTTAAAGGTCTCTAGTCCAACCCTTCTGCCGTTGGCAGGGACATCTTCAACCACATCAGGTTTCCCAGAGCTTTGTCCAGCCTGACCTTGATTATTTTCAGGGATGGGGCATCTCCCACCTTTCTGAACATCCTGGTCCAGTGTCTCACCACCCTCGTTGTAAAAGATTATTTTTCTTTATATGTAATCTAAATTGACCCTCCTTCAGTTTGAAACCATCGCCCTTTGTCCTATTGCAAGAGGCCCTGCTAAAAAGCCTGTTCCCATCTTTCTTATAGGCCCTCTTTAAGAACTGAAAAGCTGCAATAAGGTCTTCCTGGAGCCTGCTCCTCTCCAGGCTGAACAGCCCCAACATTCTCAGCCTTCCCTCATACAAGAGCTGCTTCACCCCTCTCCTTGTTTTTGTGGCCCCTCTCTGGACTTGCTCTAACAGGTCAATGTCTTTCCTGTGCTGAGATGTATTTATATATATATATATATGTATATATTACAGATATCTATTGCAGATCACTAAGGATTGTCAGTTTGTTAAAACTGAAATTTGCAAAGTAGCATCTTATTATGGATGGGTAGAAATTTTGAGAATTATAACCTTTCGTGGACAGAAAGGCCTGGTTGTCTCCATCAGATTTCATTTCTAGTTTGTACTTCTCTTATATTTTCTAACCTGCTTCTAGTATTTCTGACATTGTAACATGTGTGGGGGTTGTTTTAGGTGTAGCTCATGGCATATGGAGAACTTTCCATTTGTGGAAATCAGCAACATCTGAAATCGGCATTTAGGACAAAGTTTTGTTTAATGTATGTGCTGATCTGCTGAGTATTCATGCTTGTGCATTTTCAATTTGATTGTTGGGGGTGGGGAAACTACTTCTTTTAATGAGCCAGATAATCAACTGGCTTTCTGTGTAGAAAGTCTCTTCCATGAGTGATCATGAAGAAATGCTCCCTTGCTATGTGAAGAGAAATGCCAAAAGCAGGATTTGGATGTACAGAGGGATTGTACCTGAAAGGTAGCCCAACGACAGCCTGTGTGTGAGACTAGGGAAGTGTAGGCTGCTTTGTGGAACATATTTCATTGTAGAGCTAAAGGACTCTTCAGAGATTTCAGTCCTAGCAATGATGTTCTTACCTAGCCTCCTGTTTGGTTACCTGGTCAGGTTCTGGGAACATTTTTGAGGTATTCAGACTTTACTCCTCAACTGCTTACAGTCACTTTTTATTCTGAATTGGGATTTTGTGAAAAGAACTGGCTTGGCAGCCCTGAATCTGAGCATTGCATTTAAGGAATAAGAGGGCCAGAATGTTCTTCCCACACTGCTCTGCCTAGTGGATGTCACTTACGACAGTGGTGATAGTAATGGGGCTGTCCTCCTGCTGCTTCCAAGATACCAAAGAAACATCATTCTTCTGTACCCTACTCAACAAGCCATGCTTTGATTGCTTTCTCAAAACCCAAAAACATCCTGTGAGTCACTACTTTATTTTTGTTTGTGCATCAAAGCCCTTCCACTGGGCACAGACACCCGTGTATACATGCCATGTAGTATGCACATATCTGTCTGTCTACTGAGACGTTTTCAAGGGACATAATTAACTTCATCAAGTTTCTGATTTTCAAAGCAATTTAGCAATCTCCCCCCATGGGCGTGGGGAGACACACATGGGACACCAGTGGTTGGGAGCCCCAACAACAGATAGTATTATTAGCCTGTTTTAGTATTATTCCATTGTTTGAATGAAATAATAAAACTAAAATCCTTTAAATTATGGGTCTGTGACTTTGACAGAGCCCATCTTGTTTGTACAGATTAACAACTGAACAGGTTGCTTTGCATTTTCTGCTTCCCAGCACCTATCATAAACTTTTTAATTTACAAAACTGGGTAAAACAAGGATTCTGGATTTGTCAAAACAAAGGGAACAGCCCTGGGCAGGGAACTGGTAGGGAATTAATATGAGAATGGGTGCCCTTGAAAGTATGGTGTGAATGGCATTAGTAAGGGCCAGTAGCAAAGGCCACTAGTCTTTATGGTCTGGTCAAATTCAGGCAGCATTGTGCTGTTAGTCTTCAACAAGGTTCAAGAATGTATTTTTTTAGATAGTTGAGAGCTGGAGGGGGTGCTCAGGAAAAGCCAGATTTCATTAGTCTCTTACCTGTGCATGTGAATGCTTCCATGCAATTCCTCCCCTACGCCCTCCAATCTTTAGGTTTTTCTGTCCATACATTGAAGTTTGTGTGTGTGAGTGCTGTTGACAGTTCCTAGTTCTGACTTTTCCCGCCGTCCCCCCTGCCCTCCCCACCTTATCCCCGCTTCTCTTTGCAATCAAGTCTCCCGCTCCTTGCCCCGTCATGGATAATGCCTTCCAGTAATAATCAAAAAGTGAATCAGTTAATTTGTTACTATCATTTAACTTGGAGCTCTCGCTTACGGATAGTCCCTCGATCGTGAGGCTGCCGCAGCCGGTCCCGGGGCGGGTGCCTGCTCCGGCGCAGCATCCCCGGGCAGTCCCGCGCGGCCACCGCGGCTCCGGGCAGCGCCGCGACTCCGCCGCCGCTCCCGCCCACCCGCTCCCGTCCCGCTCCGCTCCGCCGCTCAGCCCTTACCTGGGCGCTCCGGGCAGGGCACCACTCTCCGAGCCCGCTGCCGCCGCTGCGCTCCTTAAGAAGCCGGAGCTGGCAGCCCTACTTAGTTTTTACGTCAGGGCTCGGGAGTAGCCCCCACCCCCTGGGTCCGGCCGCTGCTCCCGGGCACCCGGAGCTCCCTCCTTCTCTGTGCAGAGCTGCCCTTGCTGCAAGTAAGCGCCGCTTCTCTGCCCTGCCTGTCCCACTATGCTTGCGGACCACGGTCCTCCCGGGGCAGCCGTGCTGCCTCTGGCCGAGGGGAAGGGGTGCGCAGCGGGGTGGAAGAGTAACAGACTTGGCAAAGCTGCGGCCCTCCCCGTGCCTCCTCTCTTACCAGTGCTGTATCGGGGGGGCAGGAGGGGAAGAGTAGAAAACAAGTCCAGCCTTGGAGCTCAAGTTGTCCAGAGCTGGCTTAGCCCTCAGGCGTCTTGCTTTATGTGCTTGGCTGTTGCAGATCCCGCCACCCCAGAGTAGGAGTCTGTGGCTGTTGCAGGTCTCTCCACCCTAGAGAAGGAGTCTGCGGCACAACCAGAGCTATTTGCTGGCTAGGTCTCAGCCCCTATGCACCAGGTTCAGCTCTCCTGGCAGTTGAAGCAGACACCCAGAGAAGAGCAGAGCCACAGAAAACCAGTAAAGGTATCAATTGCAGTAGTTGTGCTGAGCTACTCACTGCAGCTCAATTTACACAGCTTTACCTAAAGAACAGCTACCTTGGAGGGCTGTACACTCTCCAATGAAGGGGGTGGGTCACCTGGCTACATTTTCCCTCCCAAGAAAAATAGTGTGGTCTACCATTGTTGCATTTTTTCTCTATAAGAATCTCGGCTGGAACCCCTCTCCCTTGTGACCTCTGTGTAGCAGCTGGAAAACCTCTGCGTATTGGAGAAATGGGCTAAGCTAGATGGGAAGTAGAAAGGAAAGCATTGATGAAAAGGCTGCCTCCAGTTATGTGCAGCATGGAGAGAAAAGCCTGAGCACAGCTCTACAAGTGATAACTCTTCCTGTGCTCACTGTGCCTGCTATGACCCCCTTGCTTACAGAAAACATATGACTCAAGGAGCTGGGGCTCTGAGACCATGCTGATAACCAGTGTTGGGTGTAACTTGCTTAACACCAGCTATTGGAAGTGAGACCATTCTTCTTTCTGAACCCTTCTGAATCATATAGCACCTTGCTCCCTGTTTGAAGCCAGTGCAGCTGCACCAGTCCATCCAGCTGAGCAGCAACCTATCTGTTTTTCCAAGATTTTCACTGGCACTTTCACTTTTCCCTTCTGTCTTTGCACATGGGATCATAATCCCTTCTCCAGGAAGCAACTGTGCTTCAGTAGCCTGAGCCTTATCTTAGTTGAGGTTAGTGGGTCCACACTGGTTCATATCAGGTGGAAAATTGGCTTGAGCCACTGATTTCTCTGATATTCATCAATGCCTTTATACTTTGCATTCCTTCTGTGCATCCGGTCCATGTAAATGGAGAAGCAACTTCCTTTCCTAACCCTTGATCTTGTGATGTGCCTATGACAATAAACACTGCTCTTCTTTTCTCCTGATGCTTTATCTCCTCAATAAGCAATCCCTGTGAAAGTGTATTTTTTGCAAGTAATGCTGTTGTTTCACAAAAGTGTAAGGAACTTACCCTTGTAAGTAGCTATACTGTAGGACTTTGGCCAATTTACAAAGGTTCCATTTACTTATCAAGAAGTGTGATTTTGGGAATGGGGGGAATAGTGACCAGCTACTGAAACAGACTTCAAGATGAACTGAAGAGTGCAATACCTTGCAAGAGGCTCTTGCAGCATGGTGGGGGAAGCCTCTCATATGTCAGATCTCCAAAATTTCTTCTCTGTGCTATCAAATACAGACTATTCCAGTAGACTTCCTTCTCCTGGGTTCTAGGGCTGAAATGATCCTTAAGGATCGGATTTTGGTTTTATTGGTTTCTTTTTAAAGTCTGCTCTGTTGCTGATTCTGGACCCATATGCAATCTGGCAATACTCCTTGGCAAGTGAGTAGTCAGTGTGCTTCTCCTTGCCTTTGTATTTGGGGTTTGAACTGGGCAAAGGAGAGAAGGAAAACCTGCAAGTAGGATCTGGGTGTTGTGATGGAACCTGAAGGCAGCTGCTGGGTAGAAAAGGCTCTAGGGCTGCTTGTGTTCATGGTTGGCCTCGCTGTAGGGGGCCAGAGCAGAGCAAGACTAAAATGCAATAGAAGTTGTTTTTGCTGCTGTTTCTGGGTCTGTGGTGTGTCACAGGGAGGACTCTGCCCTGTGCTGTTAAGGGTAGAGCCCTAAGGAAAAGGTAAAATGTTTCTTGTGAGTTGATACATTTCTGTCAACCTGCAACCTTTGTGGATTCATTGTGAAGAAGTGCGCTTGAGTCCCCTTCTGGGTGCACTTTATCTGGTTTTGGATCAAGAACAGCATTGGTTTCATTCCACTCAGAATCCTGGCAGACCCAAGGGTATTGAACCGGGGGCTCTCACAGAAATGAGAGTTGCTGCTCTAGGGAAATACTGCTACAGATAAAATAGTTGGCTCCACAAATAATTCCTGAGCCTACCACACTCTGTTCCCTCTGAACCAGAGCACTCATATTGTGTTTCTGGGAAAGAGGTTTTTGATAATTAGATTGATCACCTTAGCCTCCTAGTGGAGAAGAAACATACAAGGATTGGCCACCTCATTCAGTTCCTTCAGTAAAGCTTTCTGTGCTCTTCTTAAGCTATCAATAATCTTTCTTTCATTGAAGTGCATGTTATATTCCCCCCGGGAGCCAGTGTTTGTATCTTCTATGGGTCTCCATATCTTATGAATTTAATTCACATGAGCTGTAGGTCATATCCAGAGTCATTTGCAGAAGGATATTTTTATCAAGAAAGTTGATTATATTACTCATAGATGATACAGAGGTTTCAGACCATGTAACACTACAGAAAGGATGCTATTTCTACCAGAAAAATATAAAAATAAAGGAAAAGTTAAAATGATCAGGATATAGGAATAGGGGATAAGTAAGAAAAGTAGGAGGCCATTTCACTGGTATTTGCATTTTGAATAGAGCAAAGGTGTAAATAACTGTATGCAAATTTGCTTCCTTCTTGCATTTGCTCCCAGCAAACCTTCTGATGTTGTTTAAAATTAACATTTAAGTTACTAGGCAGTGGCTTATGGTTGCTTAAGCTAAGTAAGCATTTACACATTAAAAAGAAGAGATTCAGTACTGAGACAGCAGTGTGATGGTATGTACAGCTTGCCTGCTACTGCTATAAGCAGCCACACCTGAACCCAGTATGAAGCTTTTTAAAATGTCCCACATGATGAAAACCACCTGTTTTAGGTTTATTTAAAAATGGTTTACAGGCATATTCTTAGCAGAGAGTTTGTGTTTCATTGAATTGGGTTCCAAATTATTCCAGCCTTGTGTGAAATCTAAGTGACAGCAGAGGCAAAGCTTGTGATTCTCAGAGTGGGGAAACCCAAAGGTCTGTTAGATTTAAATTCATGGTACCTGGCAGAGACTTGATTTTTTCTTCAAAATCCATAAAGGTAAAGTGTGGAATCTTACTCCCATTTATACCTTTTCCAGTTGTCTTTTAAGCAGGAGATTAAACTGTCCTTAAAATTGATTCCCTGACAAATATACCTAGAACTTCTTGGAAATGAAATTAAATACTTGATCCAAAGTCTGTGGCTATATTTTATTCATTTTTAAAATTATATGTAGAGGGCTTTGAGTATCTAAACCTGTTTTTTAAACTTTTGATGTAAAGTTTTCTTGGGTTTTTTTTTCAATTTTTTTTTTATTTTTTCCTTCTCTGCCTCTTTTTTTTTTTTTTTTTTTTTTTTTTTTCCCCCTCTGGTGGATTGACTCTGCTTCCACAAGGTGTTTGATGATCCCACACTGCTCTAAACAACCCTCTAGATCTATGGTCTGTTGAAATGGCCAGCAGGAAAGTCACTGGGTATGATGCAACACTTAAGCAGTTCCAACCAGTGGAAAGCTTACTGGTAGTTAGTTAAATATAGAATTCTTCAGTGCTGTGCACTATTTCTGATGACCCAAAACATTTCCATGGAGCTGGCAGACAAGACATGGGACAGGCAGGAGACCAGTGTGTTTCTGTGCCAGGAGCTGGAGCCCTGTGGACACCCTGGCATGTCTCTGGCCTGTGCCTGGAAAGTGGCCCTCTGCTAGAAGGTTTGAGGAACAGCAGCTCCCTCTTAGAATAGGTTTGTCTTTCTTTAATAATGTGTTCCTCTCTTCTCCATGCCTACCAGCTGCTGTATGCAAACAACTCTGTCTTCAGGGTCATATTTGGAATGTTTCCCAAGAGTAGATTTAAGTGACCTACCAGAAGTTTGAAATGGCTTCATTGTTGACACTTATTTAAATTGTGAGAGAGGTAACACTTCTTCTGGCAAATGCATTTAACACAAGCTTTGAAAAGACGTGGAGCAGGTATTTTTACAAGTTAAGCAATGTTGGTTAGAAAATTAATATATATTTTTGAAATTTTAATTTGGTGGTATGTGACACTGTAAATGCAAATGACCTTTGTAAAGGATGTGACCACATTTCTCTCTAGACGAAAACATTCCAAGAAAATGAGAAAAAACCCCAAAACTGATTAATATAATACATTAAAAGTAATTGTTCATGTCTCTTGGGCAAGTTGTCTCACATTAAGCATTCAGTTAGAGAGCTTTTGATTCACTTTAATGGCATTCTGGATATTTATAGCCAGACAACTATTAATTTTTGAATAAAGGGATTCATTGCCTTTTGGGTGCTGGGCTGATATCAACATGTTCCGGAATAAAGTCACTGTTTTTTCCTGATTCAGCCCTCCTGCTTCCTCATATACTCACAGGCAATGGAGAAACCCTTCTCACCTTCAGCAATCCAGGCTGACAGAAGAGTCCCCCGGGTATGTCGCAGTTAAAAGAGCAGTTCAGTGAAACATACTTTCAGAAAACTGCCACTAACATCTGAGAAAACAAGGCTGTTATGGGATTGGTTTCTCACAGGGTTTTACAGCCAAATGTTCTGGGGAAGAAAAGCGTTTTCACTGTGCATTCTTTCCTGGAGTAGGATTGCAGTGTGGCATCTCCTGCCTTTTCTTGCTCTGAGGGTGTTTCTTTCCTACTCTCTTGGGAGAAAAGGGTGTTGGAGCACGCTTGCCTCAGGGCAGCTCCTGTGCCGTGCTAGTGGGCCTGCCAAGGAGGGGTGCCAGCCCTGCCACTGTCACACTCATCCCACAGCACAGACACTCCTCTGGCAGCCAGGACCTGATGCTGGGAGCCTGCACATTCCTCCTTGAAGCCATTTGGGCAAAATAGTCTTCAAGAAGAAATTGGCGTGAGGGGGGATAGCAAATTATTTAGGGCCAAGAAATAGGTCACAGGAGATTCTGGAGAGTAATAAGGATATTCTGTCTTGTGTGAAAGGGAATTATGGGATCCTTGGCTCTCCTTTGTTTCCTGCTCATTCTCAGACTGTTTGCTGGACTATCTGCTTTGTCCTGCTACTAATTCCTACTAGGGTCCTTGGCATTTGTAAAGTACTTGCAACTCTTCAAACCACAGATATGAAGCCTTGTAAGTACACTACTGCTGTTGTCAGAGGAACAAGTTGGGGTTTTTTTAATGTGCAAGATCTTGCAAGATTATTGGAAGGGAAATCTGCCCTCTTGAATGATTTTCCTGAGTGAAACAGTACAAGCTCTGTCATTTAGAGTACTTAGATGAGACAAAACGCATACATTGTCAGTAAGGAACCGTGTGATAGAGACAGACATAATACTGGTGGGGTTTTTTTAAATTAGATATATATTTTATTTTTTAATAAGTCAGGCCACTCAGCCTTTGAAACTCCCATTTTTATTTCACAACCCTTTGAAACCTATTCTCAAAGGGGATGCTACAGGGGTGATACTAGACTGGATTTCTATGTAGTAAATTTAAATTGGAGCTTCTGAAAATACTATAGTTTGATTTAACAAGGTCCTTTTTTCCCTATCCTATTACTGATCAGGCACAGCTAAAAAGCTGCACATTTCCTGAAGAATATAATTTTTTTGAATACCTGGGGAAGGGAGTTGTCTCAAACTTATCAGCCAACCAGCCCTGCCTAGAATCAGTGCTCCCTGGCCTAGGTGCTAAAGGTCACCTTTGTGTACCTTTGAGTATGACAGTTCCTGTCCTAGAAATCTTGTGTTTGAAGTGAAAAATGCCCGGCCAAATCAGAGGAAGGAAAACTGAAGCAAAATTGTAATGGGACCTGAATCTTTTACCTACCTGCCCAGCCCTCTGGTGCAACAGTGCACAGACAGGATTCTGTTAGTGTAAGGGAATTGTTTCTTTCTCTCTCCAAATGAGGCAATTTTCAGTCTTGAGTTCAGGACCTCCTTATTACAAACAGCAGAAGTTAAAATCTTTAATTTGCTGAAGCATTTCAGTGAATACTGGAGGGCACTAGAATAGTTCAGTTTCTTGGAACTGCCCTCTCATTGCACAGGAATCCTGGTCAAGCATCCAATGTCTGTTAACTATGTTATTGTTAACAACATCTATAAGAGCAACTTCATAATGGAGCAAGTCTTGAAATAGCAATACAGAGTTCAGATGTGCCTGAAAGGAAATGGGAGAAATGACCAACTCCAAAGGAAACAGGGTTGCTTGTGCACTTTGCATCCATCTGATTTCATTGTTGTGCCACCCTTAGAGACAGGCATGTTGACAAGGAAAAAAATCTGGGGAGGAAATGGATGGTCAGAATATGGCAAATGCCAACATAAATATATAAATGGAGTATGGAGGTTTAGACTGTGGTCATTGTATTTTAAAAGTAACTTGAGCTTTCTCTTTGAAAGCATAGATTGAGGCTGCTTAACAAACCATGAGGACTGTTACTGCAAGTTTTGTACAGTCATTCTCTAATTATACAGCTATTGGTGTGTTTTGGAGCAAACCAGACTGCTATAAATCATGTTTTGGGAAGAGGTCCTTGCTAGGGAGATAAACATCCCTGTTTACATAAACTGAAGAGATGAGTGGAAGCATCTTTGTGTGACTGCACTAAGGCTGAAAATCAGGTTTTGCTATAGACAGGTGGAGCTTTAGGTGTCCCCAGTGCTGCTGCCACACAGCTCAGACCAGTGGAAAATGGGGTGTGTTGTGCCAGCAGGGTCTGGGCACTTCTTCAGCCTGACAGCACAAGGTGCTGTTCAGCACAACTCCCATCACCTTTGTGCACAGGTTCTTAGGACATTGTCAAAACTGCAGGCTCACAGGAAAATCAGATGGTGCTGCTGATGCCATTTCCTTTTGTAACTCTCAGGTACAGAAACTTCCACCTTGGCTGGTCTGCAGCTCAGTAGCCAGTTGGGAGGGGAAGAGGGGGTTATTTCTCTAAGAAAACAACTCTGCTGTTACAAGTACTGCGAATTACTTGGTTGCGCTGAAGCTCCAAAAGGCATCCAGGTGCCCCATTACCTGGATTAGACACTGGGGATAGATCTGTTCAGTTTTCTGCAATAGTAAATACTCCTTTCTAGGAACAGTAAAGCTTTTATGTACTAATTAGGAGTGTTTCACTGTGCTGTGAATCCATAGCATCCTGAGTAATATGTATGTGTGTTGAGAAATCCCCTCTGAAGAGCAGGTATGTAGTAGATAATTAAAACCTCAACAGTCCAAAGACCCAATCTATGGAAAAAACCTGTCCTGAATTAAAAAGGTCAGTGCTTATTCTATTTCAAGGCAAGTAATAAATTTGTATCTTGGATGTCAAGTGTGAGGGTGACATGCATAAAGATATTGATTCTTGTTTCCAATATGCACAAAATACTTTCAAAGGAGTCAAGTGGGGAAACTGGGAGCTGTCAGTTTTTAGCCTATGCTTCCTGCAATTTATATGGAAGTACATTTAGCACAGCTGTCACGAAGTTACCATATAAAATTTCTCTTAAGGCTTATGCAAATAGTAGTAGATTTGAAGTATTTAGACATGTTTCATTCTTGAGAATAAACTGATCACCATCTCAGCTGGAGATAGGAAACCAGTCAAAAGTAGTTTGCTCGTGTTGTCTTTTGGCTGAATGCTGTCTGGGTTAGACAGCAGAGAAGCAGCACATGTGAGGGGACACTTGCTTTCTGCACAAAAGGCAAAACAGATGTTATAAACCACAGCATGTTACCAGTGTGTAATGTAAGGAGTGTGTCCTGCTCTCGCCTTTGTCACCAGTTAAGATACAGCTTTAATAACCAGCCCTTCTCTCTTAACTTCTCTATGTAGTGCAGATGCAAACATTGCTTCACAGTCGCCAAAGCAAATTCAAAGCCTTTAATAGTTGGAATGATAGCTGAGTAAATCTGTGAATGTATGATATATAGTGGTGAAGTGTTGTGCTTATGAAGCCTGACAACTGGACTTGGACCACATAAAATGCTTTAAAGTTCCTCCATGCTTTGAGTTGCCAGCTTTGATGGGGAGATTCTTATGCTGGCTCAGAAAGTGCCACACTAAAGGATGGCTTGTTACAGTATTAGTGGTAAAGCTGAGGGATATCCCATGACTTATGAGAAAACCAGCTTTTTTAGAAGAAAAATTTAATAAGAACAGATCACCTGACACTTGATTATGGGTTTTCTGAATTAGAGCATTCAGGATTATGCTGCCCTCAGCAGTTTGTGGTTGTTCAGAAATAGCACCTTAAGTGGCTGGTGATGCTGGTCTGACGTGGAGTCCTTGTACTGGTCTAGGGGTTGTGTCCCCTCTTGTGTTACATGTTCCCACTAAATAACTTATTGCACAAACCTACAAAAATATGCTTGCTGAGTTGTGAACAATAAATCACTGAACTGAGTTATAGTATGTGCAGCTCTAAGATAATGTTTGTGTGACCTTTTGCTTTCAATCGTACTGTTTTGAGCATCTCTACTACTAAAATTCCTAGTTACTTTTTTTTAAATTTAAGCTTTCCATGGCCACTTAAACAGTCTCTGTGGTATTATGGATGGATGATTCACATTAACTTTTCAGCTCTTGTAGGTAGGAATCTATAGTAAGTGCATTTAGAACAAGAGGGGGTTTTGAGTTTGTACAACACAGCTTGTTGTTATGGTTTTGTTCATGATAGTAAGTGCCCCAGCAAGATCACTCTTCAGTGTTTTGTGCTGAATTGTGAAAGTTTTCAAAAACAATTTTAAGAATTTTTTCTTGTAAAATCAAAAGCAGGTATGCATCTATCTCTATATTGCTTTTCTATTCCAATGCTGCAAAAGACTTAACTCCTATTTTAAAGAATCACTGTCTATTCTAATTATAGCCAAAATGCTGCATGTTCATATTGAGTTTATAGATAAATCCTGTATTCAAATGACAGGAAATAAAAGTAGATAATAGTAGCTCCATTAATGAGAGTGTTTGCTCACTCTATAGTTCTAAATGATAAATGTG
The DNA here is from genome assembly GCA_036630365.1 of Acanthiza pusilla. NCBI lineage: Eukaryota > Metazoa > Chordata > Aves > Passeriformes > Acanthizidae > Acanthiza > Acanthiza pusilla. The sequence goes on from JAXCHO010000019.1 coordinate 10,567,656, forward strand.
CTTTCATACAGAACCTTGGGAGATACTAAGACAAAACTGTATTTTGTTTCCCTGTCTGGAGCTGGAGAAAGCAAAACACTATCAGTAGTTATCTGGTAACTGTGACAATGCATGCATTAATTTTCCCAGGCTGGCTGCACTAGAGTTAGTCTGGCAAAAAAAGAGAAATTGAGTTTCATTCAGTATTCCATTGAAGTGATGTCCATAGGGTCTGGTTGTTATGATCTGATTATTTAAAGAATATTTTGAGGGCCTCATTTTGGACTTCTTGTAATTTTATAATCCATATTTTTGAGCTGGAAAAGGCTTCTTTCAACTAACAAAAGCCTCAGGTGTCACTGAACTCAGTGTAGCCAGCAGCTGGGACTGAAGCAGGCCCAGCACATGCTGGGTGCCGAGGCACTGGTTCCATGCACGGCGGAAAGGCTGTGTGCAACGGCCTCCCAGACACAGAGCCTCACTGTGAGATTTGACACACTTTTAGAGATCTTTGACTGGAGTTTTCTTTTATCAATTTCCACTACTACAAAGGTGATGATTCCTTGAACACAGAAATTAAATTAAACTGAGAGAGTAAATAAGGAAAAAAAAGATTGAAAATTAAAAACTACTCCATTCCATGTTCATGACATTTTTAATACTCATCTTGCTAAGATGCAGAACAAGGACTATTGAATTTCCATTCATTAGCAGCCAACAGGATATGAATGAGTATTAACTTCAAACAAAAACTTGATTTATAACAACATCAAGTTGTGCACTTAAAAAAATAATTACAAATCATTTTTAAAAGGAAGAGTAACAGTGGAAGCAGTAATGAATATAAAACATGACTGATTAGGCTTAAAACATAACTTCAAGTATTCTACGGCATTTCCTCAGACATTTATCTCATCTGTTTGTGCAATACCCATCTTTGCATAGTAAAGAAAAATTGGTTAGACTCCAGCCTTAAGTAATCTGTTTCTTGAACATGCACCTATACAGCTGTTAATTTGCCTGGCAGACTTCTCCTTTAGGAGTATCAGATCAAATCAGTGCGATCATGCAGTGGACTGGAATGAGCTATACAGTTACCACAGTTTCTTGTCCAGCTGAATAGGTAAATAATGGAGCAAATGTAGAGTGGATGAAATGGAGGCAGAGTCAACCTGGTCTTCTTTTGGTGATGCTTTGTGATGAACAGATTACCACTAAATGGATATGCACTTCCCAAAGCACAGCAAAGGGGGATGTAGAAAATCAACACCTGCCAAACCCAGTTTTTAAACTGTCTACCACCACAGGAAGCATTTCAGCCTGTACCTACTCTGAGCTGTGTTGTCACTTGTGTTGTGTACACACAGGGCAGAAAGTGTGTTCTTCCCATACACACAGTGGCTGAGGACTGGAGCACAAATTCAGTCAAGAAATCATAATTCCTAGGAAAGTGCTGGTGTAAATAAAAAAGTTACTCCAGCACTGAACATATATACATAGAAGTCGGGGACCACTGTGGTCTGATTTAAAACATCACATCACACACTAACAATGTTGTTTGTGAAATGCTTCTCCAAGGTTTATTACACAGGTAGTTCATGTATATCCAGTTGACTTTACTAATTTTAATTTTTGATACCATAAGTGTTGTAGTTTATGCTTGCTTTGGAAGCAGAACCCAAAAAAAAGTCAGACATGTTCCCAATCAAAGCATTTTTAGAGAACCATAATACAGTTGCAAGTATTTTTGGTTTATCATCAGAGAAATGTCACTAATTTAATTCTGCTTGAAGCCAAGCAGGAATTTTTTCAGAATAAGTTTTATAATTTCTGTTAATGTCAACTACCTGTGTGCAGCACCTTTAACTTGTAACGTAGTAAGTGTAAATGTGATTGTGTTAAAGCTGATTGAAAATATTTAATAACTGTGAATCAAAACTAATATATTGTGAGTCTATCAAATTGAACATTATCATAATAAGAAAAATGACCAAAATGAGGCTTTCTAAATCACAGGAAAATGTCTGCAGCATTTTCTCAATGTTTTGGCTCTTAAAGCTAACTTGGGAAATGGATTTCCACTGAACAAAGATGCAGTTAGTAGTGTTGTTACTAAACTACAACTTTTAAATTAAATCCAAAATCACAAAAGTCTTTAATTCTGATTATCAGATGCAGCAATTAAATTTCCAGTTACTTCACTTACCAAATAATTTCAGTTTTAAGTCAAGGCTGAAAGGATGAGGCAGACTGTATAGCTCTGTACTTTAACGGAGGCCTAAACTAGACACCTTCTCATGCCTTTCTCAAGGCAGCTGCAGCCAGGCTAGTCTGGTTCCTAGGGACACAAGACTGCTGCCCAGGACTACTCTGCAAAAATCTATGTTTGTACAGAAGGTGTTACTAAAAGTGATGACAATGCTCCTGAAATTACATGGGATTTTGCACATATTGAGATGGTAACTGGCTATCAGTAGCCAAGGGTCAAGGTATTAATCTTGCATTAAACTTTGAAAAGTGACATGCATCAAAGAGATACAGGGAGTGAGTTAAAAAGGTCAATCACCTTTGCAAGCTGCTTTGAGTGGATGGATGGGCAAGAAGGCAAGAGAAGAATAACTCATTCCAAGCTTTAACATTTTTTGAGTATTTTAAGGCTTATTTAAGTTTTTATTTTACAGGATCTAGGCAGGAAAAAAAAAGTAGCTATACTTAAAAAAAAAAAAAAGAGCTTGGCACTTCTGTGATTAGTTTGAGAGAGTGTTACTTATACTATATTATGGAAAAATCTGTATAACAGCCCAAAAAAAGTAATTCAGACTTATAGTCAATACATAGATATGCATTTATACATTTTAATTGTTTTTGGTTTCAAGCATACAAACTTTAAATCACATCTGTTTGGTGTCAGAACTCCCTGCATCTGCATGCTGTTATCTGCCTTTTTTGAGCAAGCCCAGAACATCCGCTGTACAACATGCTACAGAAAAAAAGGGGGGAGGAAAAAAAACCCAAAACCAAACCCAACATCAAAAATAGATTTACATAAAGAATAGAACCTTTTTATATGGAAATTCTTTTCTTTCATATATATATATTTATATATAATCTGTGAAAATGATACATCAAAATCTTATTTCCATATTTACACTTTTTCCTTCTTGGAAGAATTCCATCCATCATTCACTAGCTTCCATACCCAACAGACTCCTGGCCCAGGAGACCAAAACAAGGTGGACAGCGAGCTCATGGAGCAGGGAACCCTCAAGTCCAGCAGCAGAATTCACTGCATGGCTGGAAAAGCTATTGAAGCCAGGCACTGGCTTCCCACTGGTTTGTATTTATTGGGCTGCAGATTCTGCTTGGGGTCAGCTTGCTAACTTGGTTGTTTTTATGTGAGCCATGCAGGTTACCCTTTCAAAATTAGCTCCTCATGCCACTGGAGTTTGATAAGAAAAAGGAAGTCATGCGAACTCAAGTGAAGTTAGAGTGCCAGCAGGCTGGGAAAAGAATCTTCTGCTATTCCATTATTTTGGAACAGTTCTCTTATTGCACTTGGTCTGTGTGTCTCCTTCTTAGTTTGAGAAAAGGAAAAAAACACCTGATTTTTGAAGCAGTTTGCTTGTAACACTTGTCAGTTAATGTTAACAAGAGAAAGGTGAATAGAGGAAGTATTTCCAACTTATCTCCAAAAAGGACAGTGTTCTACCAACTCAAATCCCAACATCCCAACTTTGTGTTTATAGTTACTGTTCTCATGTTCTTCCTTCCTGGTTTAGTTCCTGTGTAGCTACAGCAAAGACATCGTACCCAAAATCCGGTAGTGCAAGAAGCAGCTTTTGAATGGCATTTCTTCAGATAGGGCCTTGTTGAGTTGGATCGAACCTTCGTTTTTTGACATTTCTTCCAGGTTGCATCAAAAGGAGATGAAAAGAGAAAAATGCAAGACATTTGTTAGATATAACAGGAACAGTCATTGCTAAGGTCATAGTAAAGTAAAAGGCTCACACTGAGACAGTTTATCCAGTAACTTTTTAAAGGAATAACTATTTAAGGAATTTGATTGCATGCTTTTCTGTAGCATGGTATCAAGTACTGGTTTCCTTTTGCAGTTTAAAGATCATGCTGGCATACAGAAATCAATTATTTCTGTAGTACTTCAAGTGGTGCTCTAAATTTGTAGAATCTTTCAGCTCCCAGTAACACATGTGTGCACTAGGCCAAGAATGCATGCATTTACCCAAAAAGAATGAGTCACAAATGCCAGGAATGGCAACACTTCAGCCCACAGAGGCTTGAGTCCTCAGAGCAAGTGCCCAGCTCTGGCTACACCAGAATTTAGTTTATGTAAAAGTGTGACAGAAGTGTGTGTGCCTCTGTGAGCTCTTACCACACTATTGACCATACGTGCTGTGAATCTCACTAAGGTGCAAAAGACAGCTGAGACATTGCATTCGAAGGAGACTGGACAGCTTAGTAAGTAGTGTGATTAGAACTGAATGTTAACAGTGGGCAGCAAGCTGGTGACATCCAATCTCCTGCGATGTTGATGTCCTATGTCGAACAGCAAGACATTAGGAAGCAACAACAAAAGTTGGGTGCAACCTCCCCAGTATCTGGCTTTATGTGGGGCATCAAGCAAGGGGCTCATGCATTTAGTTTTACCGTTGGGCATACACACCACTACCGCCACCAAACCAACATGCACAAAATACAGAACAGGAGTTGACGTATTACCTAAAGCTACAGACCAACCCCTGGATTTTCAATCTTCTGCAGCCCTGCTAACCTCCACCACTGCTACAATATTTATAAATACTCTATACATAAGGTTAATCTGGTGGTTTGAGACTAATGCAAAGGCAAGTTCTTTTTGAGGGGACTTCCAGAGGCTGGTAATTCTTGGGCATCCTTGATTTTGGTTTTTTTCCTTGGATGCCTGTGATTGGATTTGTGCAAGATGAATGTTTAAGAATTGCTGGTTTCTGAAAGAAGATTACTGTGTTCATCTTTCAGTCTTTCCCCCTTGAGGATTACTGTCCTAATGCTCCTTTGGAATGAGGCTGGCATTACTTCAGTATCTCAATCCCTCTTCCTCTGAACTACAGGTAAAGTTGAGATGAGGAACTTAAATTTTCAGGCCAACTTGCAAAACTGCCTCATAGGAGCTACAAATATAATAGAACTTGGTTAAATGTGAGTTAACGGCTGCCACGCATCTGCTTGTCCTGCTAGTTTCAATGGGAAAAGGACATGTCTGCTTCTCTTCCCCTCCATCTCCTCCTTTTAAATACTGTCTGGCATCCTTGAATTCAAGCACTACTGATGAGCAACTAATTAGTCCTTTTAAATCAACACCACACATGAAAAATCCAGGTGATATAACTTGTCCTACTCTATGGGAAGTATAACCATATTACAGTTTGCTTGAAGAGGACAAGCCCTTAAAATAGACACTGAATTACAGTGTTACCTGACCTTATTTTAATTAAAGGAATGGACTTTATTATAAAGTCTTAGAACATGGTACAGAGGACAGATGCTATGCTAGCTTCCTAGTACAATCTAGCAAAACTCTTTTGACTTTTATCCTATCAATTCTTTTCTAATGTGATCTCCACTAGTGTAGTGTTCAGTACAAACCTCATCCTGCATTCTGTGATCTGTCCAAACCATATGTTTACTTATTTTCTAGTTTTATTCAGCAGAAACACAACCTTTGAGGAATAAGATACTGACCAAACCACTGCCTTTCTTCACTTAGGATATTCTGCTAACAATGTTGTATGAGAGAAACATATGAAGAACTAAAATAAGAGCCTGAATACGGAACATGAGGTACAGTGTCAATAAGGAAACAGTACACACATGCAAAGCTTTAACAAGAGCTGCCACTTCTCTCTGCTGCCATTGTAGCACTTCAGAGGTGGGCAGGGAGGTGTTACCCTGCAGGAATTGAAATTCTACTCTGATTCCCTGACCTGCTTTAACAACTTCATCCTGAATTACCAACTGTTATAATGCTAAAATGAAAACAATTAGGAGTCTAACTTAGATTGGCAAATAGAACAAGTCTCTCTCTTCCCTAAGAAAATTACAATGAAGGAGAGTAGGTGAGTACCAGGTTCTGGCAATTTCCACCACGATATAGCTATGAGTTATAGCAGTACAAGGTTCCTTCTGCTATGCTTCAGTTAAATGGTAAGGTGGGACAGAGGACTCCTCTGTGGAAGGACACATAGGAGAACAATGCTGCTTCTTCCTAATCCTTTGTTGGTTTATATGGAAGGTCTTAGAACCTTAACTTCTTCTTTGCCTTTAAAGTTTTAATGCCTCTTTAAATAATGATGGTCAGCCTTTCAGTTGGTAATCAAACCAGAAAAAGGGTCTCTAACAGAAAGAAAATTATAGGTGATTCTGAACTGAAAAAGTACTCTATGCTACAGCAAATCACTGTCTCTCTAACATGGTCATGTTTACAAACAAAAACTATTTCAGAAAAGAAAAACTGGTTTCAAAAAAGGCTGGAGCTGCAATCTACTGTGTTTTTTTGTGCAACTAACTAGGAATGTTGTCATAGAGTAGATTACTTGCAAATGTGTGCCTTTGTCTGTGATCATGTAAGTACAAAACTTTATTGAAATATTTAAAGATTTTATGCAAACTCAGTATTTTAACCTCTTCAACTAGCTCATGTTTTCATATGCATTCTTAAAGCATGGTTCAAATTTTGAGGAAGAGCTTAAATACATGAATTTTTGCTACAAAACTGATTAAAATTAACAAAATTAGTGACTAAAATAAGCAACTTAAAATAAGACACTGACCTTCCATTTATTCCAGTAGTTTGGGAAAGAAGTGAGGAAAATACCTCACATTTGATTCCAGCTGCTGTTTGTGCAGCACTGACTGGATTTTGGTCCACAATTCATGCTTGATGGAAATGCTGGTAAGGGACCAAAACCACCCTCTGCACGAAATTGCCACCAGCATTCCATTGCCTTATCTTGTGGAAACCTTTAGGGTCTAAATGCAACTGCACAGACCAGTTCAGCCTCAGCATCTGTTATAGCTGGGTAAGTCTTTGATTCCTCCATTAATTTTCCATTCAAGGAACAGAAAACCCTGCAGCTCTTTAGCTAAGAACAACCGCTGGAAATAGAATTGTGCCTACAGTCTGCCACTTTTGTATTCTGCTATAACAAGCAGCAGCTTTTCATGTGCATTTCCACATCACTTTTACTAGCATTGCCTCTTAGCAGCGTTGTTTTGTTACCAAAATTGCTGTTAAAGTTAGTAACAAAAGCATTAATTGACTTATATTTCTGAAGTTGAATATATGCTAGCAAAAAGAAGTGTAGGCCCCCAGAGTAACCATTAGGCTACTCTAATGGTAAAAATGTCCTTGCTCTATTAAACACTGTATACTGAAACCTTGCACAGACTTTCTGCACCAAAATGAAGTTCTCACTGCTGTCTGAACACCAACAGCTTTAAAGGTACTATGCAAGGCTCAACTGCGTAAAATCTATTTCTTAACAGAGTTTCCAGGCACAGCCTTTAACTCCAAGGCACTTGAAATGTCTAATGAGATTCTATACTCCATAAAATTGTCAGTTAACGTTTTTCTTTCCTGTTCTGTCCACACATTAACTTGATTGAAAAATTAACCTTGGAAATACCCTTGAAACTGGAAGTTGTTTATTGAGCTGTTGTTACTTTGTTTCTCTGAATTTGCATCAAGCCTTCTTTTACACTTCCCCTCCAACCCCCACCCCCCACCTCAGTTCATGAACAAAGTTTGCTTAGTTGCAGCTTACGTTTGATATGGACTTGACACCACAGTACCGTATGTTCATATGAACATCTGATAACCTGTGAAACAGAAATCACATCTCCCAGTTTGTAAAGCATTGGCTACCTTCTCTCATAGTTGCAGAGACTAAATATATCACTTGCTTAAAAATGAAAAGTTACAATCCCTCTTTCCTCATCTATCCCTCCAGATCTATCTGAAGCCAGGTATCAGGGAGTCTACATGTGCTAGCCCTCTTTGTGTACAAGCTGAAAAGCCTCTTCTGTTGCCCTCTGACCCCCAGAAAAAACATGCACTTCAAGCTGTGAGCTAGGCCAGGCCAGTGTATTTGAGGTTCTGCTACAGAATAAACAGTTGGATCTTGCTCTTGTGAGAGGAAGAGCTTCAGGAGGCATTTCCAGTGCCTCTACAGGGATAGTGAGCTTCTCCCTTTGGGCATACAAATGACACCAGGGTGCAAAGCTGACCACTTGTGAGAGCAGTGTAAGAGGTGTGAAACACAAAGAAGAAATAATCGATTACACCTTGTATTGTTTTAGACAAGGAACGATTGCCCTACTGCTCTGAGATCATGCAAGTTCTCAAGCTCCATGTCCACTGGAGGCAGGGGCTGCAGTACTGACGGCAAAGGTGGCCACGGCACAAGGCAGCTTAAAAAGACTCTGAGGAAGAACTGACTCCTTCTTTTATATTATAATGACATGTATTATGTTTTCAACAAACTGCCGTGTGCAACACGAACATATCATTTAGGGATGCATTAGGCACACGCTGTTTCTGTAGAGTCTATGAATTGCTAAGTAATGGACATATGTCTCTTACAGTAGAAAACTCATCCAGAAGGGTAAGCTGACCGTTTTTTCCCAACACAATCTAGCTTGGTTAATTCCCATGGGAACTTGCACTCTCAGTGTTTCTAATATTACTGTTTTAAATGTGCATGCATTGTTGGTCTTAATAAACCAAAAATGTTAATAGAAATGTTAATGCAAGCCTTGCAGAAAATTTGGCTGTATTTATTAAAAAAGCTAATTGCAGTGAAGTACAGGGGGGAAATACCCTCAGTTTTGCAACTAACTGAAATTTTATGTATTATTTAAATGTTTTATTTACATAAAAGACTACTAAATACTAAATTATTTTACTATTTATGAATATGGAAAATTTCAGCCATATATGAGGTACAATGTAAAAGATAAAGGACTATATTAAAGCTACCTTGCTTAGAGCTGCCCTGTGGCAACTGCTAACTACTGTAGGCTGACGTAGGGATATTTATTATACCAATAAATGGATTGAATTTATATAACTGAGAAGCTATAAGAGGAAAAAAACAAACCAACAACCACAACAAAAAAAGCCAGCAGCAGAAGGTAGGTCTAGCAAGAGCTGAAAAAGCTTATGAAGCTCATACACCTGTGCTTATAGATGGATGTTTGGATACATTTTGTATTTAATATTTTCTTACTAGAGAAAATGAGGAGCAGGGATTCCCACAGCTGCTGCATGCAGTGTTGCAGCTCTTGCTGGCATTAAGTGGAAGAACAGGGATTGTTACTTCCCCCAGAACAAGCTCTTAGAGAAAAATAAATGTGGCAGGTGGTGGGTCTTTCCGAGAACAGCAGTCACAGGCAGTGCAACAGGGAGTAATTGTCCAGGAAAAAGGGCAAAGCCTGATTTGCTGTTTTCTGCAAGGCTGAGATTTCAAAATATTTTGCATCTATGTGCATATTTAATTAAGGCCAGCTGAAACTTTGAAAGTATAAGAATATAAACGGGAAGTAAAACCTTTTCAGGTGACCTTTGAAAGGGAATTACCAGATAAATATGACCTTATCACTAGATTCTGCTTTGATAGCTGCCTTAATCAATTAGGGAATAATTTTTTTCTTCTCAACTCTGACATGAAATATTAATAGAGGCCATAGAAAATTTTTGTTGAGCTATTATTACTTATATATAATTTTTTTTCTCCTCGAAGAATTATGGCTTTTTGTTGTATCATAGCTTGAACTTGATTCATGTTATTGAAAAGAAATAGCAACTTGAAACGCCATGAGAAATTATTTGTACTTAATACTTCCATGATCTGTAAGGTTATAAACACTGGTTCTAAAGGGAGATCCTTTTTACCAAATACAGACCATGCACGTGGGCAGACTAGACACTACGTAAAAAGGTAAGAATTAAATACCTGTGTACAAGACTCTCTGTTTGCTTGAACAGTTACAAGCAGAATGACTAACTGTTAGTCCTCATAGTTAAAAAACAAACTCTAGTTTGATGAGTCAAACTAGAATTGGGAGAGGAAATGCTTTAATCTTTCAGGAAACAGCTCAAGATTTTAAAATGTTCTCTCTTAACCTGATTTTTTTAATTGTGTATCAATCACAATTTTAAAAAAAAAAAAAAAAACCACAGACAAGTTAGGACTGGGATTCCCAAATCAACTGTCCTGTATTTGTTCCTGAAAAATACTCTGCTCCTTCCACCACTGACCATTTACACAACATCTTCCATTGTGAAAAATTTGAGCAGTTTGAAAGTATTACTACCTTCAAAACAAGACATATCTTTTGGGTTTTTTTAAATCACTGTAATCAGCTTCAGAGAAGCATGCTACTGACTGAAGGTAAAAAAAGACCTTGTTCCCTAAGTGTTAGGTGAATTGATGAGGATTAAATTAATTCTTTTACCGTTATTCAACTTTGCATCCTGATAACATTTGCTATTTTCAAATCCATTTCTTCCTCTTGTTTAGCGCACATGTAATTTCTTTTCTTGTTTAAAACAGTTTGTTAGAGTTTAGGGGGTTAACTTGGAAATCTTGTAGCAGGAACTCAAAATTTAGTGATGTAAGCAAGAAATAGAAATGCCAGAGCCACCGAAGAGAAGACATGCGGCATTGCTTACTTAAAGCCCCATCCTGTCCCCCCAAGGACAATAGCTGCTACCAGGATGGCACCAGCGATGGAGCCTATTATAAGATTGGTGGCACTAGGACCTGTGATAAAGGATTAGGGTAAGACAGACATAAGAACCAACGACTTTATTCACATTATGTGAAGCATCTGAAGGGTAGTCAAACAGTTCAGGGAATATAGACAGCACACAAGGTGATGCCTCTAGACAGTCTCAACAAGCCCAACTTAACTTACTTTTCTTTAACAATAGAAATGAACAAAGCTGTTGGTCTCTGCACCGTGTTATGCTGACTTCTACCATAGATTAAAACCCCAGTATTAGACAGTGAATTCCATTGTACCTTAGTCCATTATGTGCTGAATTAACAGTCAGCTGAGGACACTAAGATATTTGTGAATAATTCCTTAACTTATAGGGAAAAGTATGAATGCTGTATGTTTTAAGACTACAGCAAATGAGAAAGAAAGAAAAAATCAAAAAGCCCTGTCTTTTTTTCGTGGAGCTCCTGAAAGGTGTAGCTATTTTAATTTGAGCTGAGAATATCTAGCACCACTTGCTAATCAGAGTCCAGACTCTCCCTACAGTTACATCAATGCTAAATTTACAACTGTTTGACAAAAGCAAAGGATTATATAATAGGGACCAAAAGTTGAAATAAAAGTTTATTTCCACTAAGCTTTACAAACATCAAAGCATCTCTTAATCATCCTCAAGAAGCTACTGAACAACAAAGTAGGGAAGGGTGGAGCAGAAAAAAAAGAGAAACAAAAAGAAGCAGCACAAAATATGTTTGTGCAATTTTCTGAAGAGGGCAAGAGAACACCTAAATAAGATATTAATAATTGACCCCTAAGTGCTCTGTTTACACAGGACAGAGGAAAACTGACAATAGGCTTGAGTAACAAGCTCTGTACAAAAATTTCCTATTGCAGTCTTTGATGTAAAACATTGCATCTGAACTCAAGGCAAAATGAAAGCAGCTCAATAGTTCTTCTGCAGCATACTGCACACTTTTTGTTTAAACATTTACATATTCAGGACTAGCCTTCAAAAACAGCTCTTACTTCCCATCCCTGTCTCCCCAAACCAACATTTCTATACAGCAATTGAAATTTTCCTAATGAATTGTTCTGAATCTGAGTTTGGGAAACTGCCACACAGCTAACATAAGGAAGAAAGAGGAGCAGCCAGAGAGCAGCAAAGAGAGAGCAAGGGCAGCTGCACAAAACCTCCTGCCCAGCCCCACACACTACAATAAGCACCTGCCCTAAGTTTTAAAATTTACCGCAGCCACTTAACTTTATTGCATCTGCTACCTGTTTCCCACATCAGTGCTTCTAGAGATTCTGATTAGCTAAAAGAAAACCAAGTTTTAAAAATTGCTTTCTAGACTTCCTATACAAAGAATATTCAGGAATACGAATATATAACTTTGACTGAAAAAAACCATAGTGAGCTGTACAGATGAACAGTGCACAAATTTGACAACAAAAATCAAAAGGTAATTTTTTTACAATTTGGAGGAATGTATCTTATTTGGACTTACCTTTAAGTCACACCTGGCTCAAAATAACAGGTGTGAGCATGGTGGAGGGTAAGGGCCATCCTGTAGGCATTATGGTTGCAATTAAGGCTTGCTTGCAACAGCAGCCTAATGAGCCTAATGAGCTACCATAGATAGCTACCCTATCTGAGATCTGCGGATTTCATCAAATGATCTCACAGAACAAAAGACTGAAAACACAGCAAGTAATTATCTGAATAATTTTCAGAAGCCTTGAAAAATTCTAAAGCCGATTTCTTTCTAGCAATAGAATGCCATATTCCCACAAAAGAGGTACAATGATAGTAACATAGTAATAAATTAGATAAAGATGTGCCAAATCACTACTTTTTACATCCCTCTTCTCACTATGTTCCTGGTTGTTAAAGGCATGGGTATGTGTATCCATGTCATAGTGCACATCTCATCACCAAACAGCAGTTTATTCTTTCAATAAAGAAAATCAGTATTGGTTTTATTTACTGTAAGTATGAAATAATTCAATCAAAATTTAAACAGAAGAAGATAATATATGAAACAATTAGGTTTGGTTAAAAGAAAAGCATAAATATAAAAAACCCCAAACTGGTAGAATAGGAATGATGACTAAACAGCAACCACTTATTTATGAGACTGGAGTACTTCAACTGTTGAATTCCAGTTTCAAAATACAGAGATCTAAGAGGATCACTGATAAGTCATTTTAAGACAGACTGTGCACATTAAAGTACCTAAAATGAGATTGCTTTTATGTGTTATACCTTACTGTAAGGATCCATGCCTTAGATTTTAATAAGCATTACCAAATCAATTGTATTATTAATAAACCAGAATTTTGCTACTAGTAAAGTGACATTTATGAAGAAAAGTAAAAATCCATGTGTTTCAGCTGAATAAGCCTCTCTAGTCATGGAATTCAGATGCTTGACAAACCGAAAGGGGAAGGTTTTAATAACCACCATACTGTGGCATCATTTTCCATCCACGCTATCACAAGATGCAACACTTTGGTGTATTTGTTCTTTTCACCACACTACTGCTATAACCTGCAGACAGATTTATCAGGAGGAAACTGCTGCAAATAAGTGCCCCACCCAGCACCTTTTCCTGCAAGGAAACTGCTCTGGCACGGCTATCGTACCATCCCTGGTCAAATCCTGATACAAATCCTACTGAAGGTGTTAAAGCAGAACACCTGTAATGTCAGTAGACTTCAGACTATTCCCTAGAGTCTTCATCATCATCAAATAGATTCTACAAGAACTAATACGCACCATTTGAAACTCTGCCAGTATTAGAAAAGGCAAGTTTAGTGCAGACTGTCCTGCAGGTAACAACAACTCTGGTGATCTGATGTCTTTTCCTGCCTGTCCCTTTGCCAGCCAAATCCTCTGGTTTAAGTTATCAAAGCTAAGTACCCATTTTAATGTGAAATCTGGAAAAAAACTATTGTACCATTTTGTCCTCCATAATTCCTGAAATAAATTTGTAAAGCATTAGGTAATTAAAGTTATTTCAGCACCCTGAACAAAAATTTACGATTTGCAAGTGAAGTGGTGAGGAAGGTGGAAGAAAGACAGGTCCTGGCATCAGGTTTGGAGAATCACACCCTCCCCTGCAGCCACTGATGGTAACAGCCAGCAGGGCCTGCAGGGTGTTAGGAACAGAGAGGGACTTTGCATTCCCCATGTGCTTTCTGAAAACCAACAAAAAGTAGCAGTAGCTTGCCTTGAATGTATATATCTGAAGGAACCAGAGGACAGAGAAAGACTGATGGGATGCAGGAAAGAAGAATGGATAGAAACAAAAAGAATGACCCAGGTAGTGAGTTATAAAAGCAGAGGAGAGATGAAGAAAAGCTGGCATTGGTATAGAAGGATACAGAAGCAAGGACAAATGGTCAGGGACACTGGTCAGGGCCAAGTGGCTTGAAACAGCAGGTAAGGGAAGAGACAAACAGAAGGGTACAAGGCAGAATGTAAGCAAAAGGCAAGTGGTCCTCAACCTGTAGGTAAATTTTCTGCTCCAGAATCTGTGTCCCAAACCTCTACAACTTTTACAGTCTTACGTTTTTAGCAAACAGTTGTAAAAGCTACCAGTAAAACACAGATCTGATCTTTCTCAAGGAAATGACCTCTTCCTTCTCTTTTTCTAATAGTTGTCCTCTGTGAACAAAAAGGCCTCTACTCTTCTGAGAATCTTGGATCAGTTCCATGTATGGACAGGTCCTAGGGCTGCAAACTCAGACACACAAAGTACTGCCTCACTGGACTAGAACTGTATGTGAATGCCTTTGCATTCAGCCTGAGTGGAAATCACAGACTGTCCTGCTATGATTTCCCCTTCCGAGAGGTGCCACTGTCACATGACAGAAGTAATATATAGTACCAGAAACATGGAGAAGTTGGAAATCTCAGAGCAGCAAAATAACAGGCATTTCATATGTAGTTTGCACAGGGAATGCACAATGAAGACATCTCTTCTTTTTATGTGTGGCCTTTTTATGTGTATATATACATAAACACAAATTTATATAAATCATAACCATTGTTAAAATTGAAGTACTGGGATAACACTGAGGATTCCTAGTTTCCTAGAGCTATGAAAAACAATAAAAATTGCACATACATATTCTATATACACAAATACTATACTCCAGCACTGTGCTATCTTGAGGTAACAGAATCCTAGCAACAGCTTTACTGTAAAACTACCTGTCTGCATGACTATCATCAGCTTTCATCTGCCTAGCTTCATCATTAGACTGAAAGCCCTGCATGCAATGAAACAGTCCACATTACTCAGTCTATTTTGCAAAAATAATCACAAAATTCCTTTTTTTCTCTCCTTTTTTTTTCTTTTTTTTTTTTTTCTTTTTTTAGTTTTTGTGTAATGGAAACATTTAGACAATTAATTTTATGGTGACAATGTAAAAATTCACAAACTTATTGTTTTATGCCCCACATTATCCCAGACAGGAGAAGGTTCAACACTGCATGAGCAAACCACATGACACAGACACAGTCAAATCACACGACAAATACGGTCACCACAGGACAAAGCTAAGGGGGCAACACAGAGGGCTCAGGTGCATACGGTTACCTCACACACTAAGGCACCAGACAGAGAACTCAAACTAAGAAAAATGCTTACTCTATTCCCCACCCTGTGCCTCCAAAAATCACCCCCAAGGCCAGAATGGTCCCTGCCACTGCACCTATTAGCCTGTTAGCAGCCATGCTCACTGTGTGGAGGGAAAAGGGAAGAATTTTTCAGGAAATCATCACATATATGTCTGAAATGAAAACATGACATAATTCCTCAAAGGAATACTTTATTATATAATCCACTGTTGGATAAACAATTCAAATCTCCTCACAAACCTTTGTTTACCAAATACTGTAGCTTTAAAAATTCTGAAATCAGCTCTATTTGGTTTTCTTTGAATACTTGCAAATATTTCAGTGAGAAGTTTTCCTGTAAATTCCTTTCAAGCTTGTGATTCTATTATTTACTTTAAAAGGGAATATCCTCAACCTACTGCTTATTTAAAACAGCCAAAATGTAAATAAATCACCAATAAGAAAACTTTCTTTTTGATCACCAGAAACTTACTGTATCCATAGTAGAATTAAGAAAATGAAAACTGTCTGGAAACAATTCCACATCAGGAAAAAACAAAAAAAAACCCCCAACTTTTAAATTAATTCCTTTACTAATTAGTAATATTTTTCTTTGTTACTGCATTTATCAATAGGACTCTCTGTTTATCTATATGATCTAAAAACAGGTAACGCCTTTTAAAAGCAAACCCCTACCCTAGAAACATGCTTCAGATAGCACCCTGGAAATTTTAATATGTTCAGATAGTCTCTCTTAAGATGTCAAGGCCTTATTTTTAAGGGAACTCTTTTGAGGAAAAAAAAATCTGTACCTTTCCTATATTAGAGATTAAAAGTTTGATAGATTCATTAAGTCACAATAGAACACAAGCAAGCAGCTGAATTCCCTGTCAAATGGGAACTTTGCTTTGGTAATTTTCTTCCTGTTTCATAAATATACACACACAAACACACACACACCACACACTTGAGACATAAGTTCTATATTAAAATAAACAAACACCACTCCACTAGTCAAATAAAAGGCCTAATTCTGCAAATTAAATAGCAAATGAAGAATCTTGTGGGCATATGGAGTCCCACTGATTCCAAAACTACTAAACCACACTCTAAAGTAATTAAAAGTTTCTGCAGTAACCAAAAACTAACAGCAAGAGCTCTTTTTCTTCCCCAAACTTCTAAATGCTGTGCACATCTGCTAATACAGGATACAGTAGGTTACTGAGTTTAGAGTAATTCAAGAGTCATGTATTAATAGCAGTATAATTAAGGACCACAAATTTTTTCATCCTGAAATAGAGAATGGAGCCAAAAAGCAATCAATGGATGATAGCAGACAATTGCCAATTTTCACAACAATACATAAATAAATAGCTACACTTCCTAACTATACATCCTAATTGTAGCAAGAAAAATGCTTGGATTTTTGGTGTGAAAAATCTTAAACCTATCTGATGAATTTTCACACCATGAATATTTCACCTTGGTAAAACTTACGGCTAAGGAAAAATGAGTATTTTGGTTTCTGTCTTAGACTTGTAAAATGGCTTATGAGATAGGGAATAATGAGGGATAAAAACTTAATGGAAGCTACTTGAGTATGTTGGATCGTTACAACAAAGAAAACTACTACTGTAGTCTTCCAAAATCTTCTCACAAAGGAATTCCTCTATAAGCATACAGAAAGAGATCATAGTAGCTCTGTTAGTGTTCAGTCTCCTAAATTAGTTTCTAGGTGATTAAACATCAGTAAATCACTGTAACAATGTAAGAAAAATAATCCATCTTTTAAGATCACTGAGTGACTTCGAACAAAAGCAGAGTTTGCCATTTTGCAGAGGACTCCACTGAAAAATGCAGTCTAAACTTTGATTGCACCTACTGGCAGAAATCCATGCACATACTATTTATTTAAGGCTTTTTCCCAGAATATTTCAATGTTGATGTATTAATTTTCACAAAGGTATATATATCCATTCTGAACTAGATGAGTTAATCTGACTTAGAATAATGTAACAAAGATAAGTATCATTGGGTAATGTATCTTCTCCATTGACCTTCCTATAGACCTTTTAAAAGGAGGTAATCATTTTTTACCTACCAGATTTGGAAATGAACAAAGTAAAATTCATGTGTTCTCAGTGTCACAGCTGTAAATCCTGCTCTCCTCATCCACACACACAAAGAACTGAACAGCTCTGTAGTGCTGGTCTCCATAATTTTTTTTTAAGACTCTGTAGGCAGCATTCCACAGTCAGGAAGGTTTTTAGGGGAAATGGAATGATAAGTAGCTTTGCAAGGCAGGGTACAATCCAGGCAGCTCTAGATTGAACACTGTTGGGATTGGGAGTCCAGAGAGTGCCTGTACAGATTCCCTAGTACAAATCTGGACTGGTCTAGAAAGCCTCCTTCACAACAGGAACTTGTCTCTTCAACAGCTCTTGGCAAAGTCTACTGGAACCATTCTGCTAAGGGGTAACAGAAAAAGGCACACAAGACAGATGTAGAGCCATTCTAGAGGGACATATCAAAATCTTGTCCTTCCTTGAAACCCCGGATCTTTTAGAGTAATCAATTAGAGTCCAAGGCCTCGGGACTATTTTTAATTATCCTTTCTTCTGCAAATGGGGCAGAAGAACCTGGCATTGGGAATTTTATCTGTAAATGCATAACACTGGATGAATACAATCTGATGTTGAACAATGCCCTGAAGACAGGAAAGACATTAAAAAAAACTGGACAGCACAATCCAAAGATATTCTTTGGCAGAAAAGTCAGAGAGAAACTCAAATACTTTCCTTCCTCTTTGAAAAACCTTTCTGATTATTTCCTCAATACCTCCTCTTGTTATTTATATTTAATATGTAGTTGAAATACCTACTAAGTACATAAGAACAAACAACAATGATTGTAAGAATAACTTAAGTTCTCAAAACTCTTGATTTCTTTTTTTTTTTCATTGCAATATTATTTCTAGGAATCCACTTTTCCCTATTTTATGCCACAGCTCTCTGAATTAGCTGAGAATAACTAAGAAAACTGAAAATCTCTAGTAAAATATAAATATTCAATTATCATATAAATAATAAGAGCTACACTAAGTCAGATTCCAATCACAATGAAAATGATCATAAAAAATAGACAACAAGGGATGAAGGAAAAAACATTACCTGTTGAAATCTTCCCCAAATTTATGTTAGAAAAGTAAAAGTTTCATCAATTCTTGAAGTAGAAAAATGTACTTCCTCTACATGAAGCAGAATTTTACTGTCTGGGTCTAAACACAGATGTACAATAGTATTTGCTTTTTATATGCTAATTCTGCTACCAGGAATCAACAGAAAAATCTCATAAATATTTAAAAGAACACCAAAACTGAAACAAAACACAAACCCTTGGGTCCTTCATCCTTCTTGCCACCAGTATCCCTGACAGGATCATCAATGCTGCAGTCTGTCCCAGCCCAGGAGAAATTACAAATGCAAGTGGCTTCATTACTACAAACCTGGAAAAGAAAATAAGTGACACCAGTTAGTTTTTATACTACATATTATTAACATG
This sequence comes from Acanthiza pusilla, assembly GCA_036630365.1. Lineage (NCBI taxonomy): Eukaryota > Metazoa > Chordata > Aves > Passeriformes > Acanthizidae > Acanthiza > Acanthiza pusilla. Next base: position 10,586,602 of record JAXCHO010000019.1, read on the forward strand.
TCACACTGCATTTATTTAACATGTACTTAGATACTTAATTCATGGTATAAAACATACCTATTTATATATTGTAACAATAGCACTGAGTGTTTGGAATGATATAACACACCTGGAAGTTTGCTTTAATCCTCTTAATACTCACATGCTGGGAGGAGCAGAACTCGTTCCTATCACCTCTGGCACTACACACCTGCACAGGCTGTGAAAAAAAACTGCAATTTGTCTAGACTAGTCAGGTCTTCACTAGCCAGCTATCTAGACTTTGAGCCTGGATGCCCACAAGGGATACAAACATTTGCCTTTGAAAACATTCAAGGCATTGTTCTCTAAAACTGGCAATGTATTTATTAGATACAGGAAAACCTATCCAATGGACAAAACCTAAAACATGAAATCAATAGTAAGAGTTAATAGCTATAAACTTTCCATATGAAAAAACCATGCAATGGTGTTGCTAGAAGAGGTTACTGTAGAAAAAAGCATGACATGAGAAACAAAGAATGAAGTTTTGATTATAGGATTAGAAATGAAGTCAGTCATTAGACAAACAGCTAATAATGTATTTTGGACACTGGAACATAATGTGAAAAAAACCCCAGAAAACAACCGACCCACAAATGATTCTACGTAGCACATGTGATTTTTTTAATTCAATTTTTATCAGGCTCTGCTTTTAAGGAGCACTCACTGAACAATCATACCTAAGAAGTTGAAGATAAATACACCTTATGGCAGGTCTGATAAACTGAAATACCCTTTCCAAATCAGGAATTGTAATAATACAAAGCAGAACAGGTAAGATAGTTCACTTTCCAATTTTAAAACTTTTCTTCTTGATTCTGAACCTAACCCTCTACTTTGACACACTCGATTTTGTATTCAAGTTCAGACAGCAAGAAGAAATAACCCCTTTTTGTATAAAGTCTAGCCCCTTAGGCAAGTATTTGTTGCACTGAATCCCACAGTGGAAGGGTTTTATTGGTATTTAAAACAGTGAATCGGTTCATCAAAGCAGAACCACTAACAGCAGAACATCTAACGTCTTAGACAAATGAACTTATGGGTTGAATAACAGAACATAATGTGCCTGAATGTAAAGTGATACACTTTGGATCTGTTCAAGAACTGTTTGGAATTGTTCAAGAATTCCCTCTCTGTTGAGGGCTCACAGCTTGGAATTTCAGTTATTTAAGCCATGGACTATAAAACTATGAAAACAAGACCAACTTTATAAAGCTGTTAGTGTGCAGGAAAAAGTTTAACTGAAGATGGCAAGTAGCTTGAAATATGAGTAGTACGTTACAGAAGTCTTTACAATAACTAATGTCAAAGGTCTTTCTTGCTAGTAACAAACCCAATGCTTTGGATATAACTGCAGAACCAATTTGACAACTTTCCTTTCTAAAATTTTATCTGTGCATCACAAAATGGCAGTCTTCCCCTGAACTGAACATTCGTGGTTTCAGATCAACAGGTCTTAGGAAGACTTTCAGGTGTTAGGATCAGGTAGAGCAGAGAGAGCCGCGGAAGCTGAGCTGCTCTCTCCCAGGACAGACTCACCCCATGACCAGAGCAGACTTTTCCATTGGAACCAATGGGACAGCTGCTTATGTTCAAGGACTGAATTGGCAGGCACTTTTTGTCCAGACACATCATCTGAGGTCCACATGGAGCTCCATCCTCCACATAACCTAGATCTGTATCATCATCTAAAAGAACATGAGCACCACTAGGAGAAATAAGTTTTAAGATAGTATTAGTATTATGACTGGAGTCTTTTCAAAATATTAACAATGTGTCAGTGTAGATACTAAAAGCCACACACCTTTCTTTCATTTAAAAAGACTGAACAAAACTGTAGAGCTTTCCTGTCCATCTACAGCAATGACAGCATTTTCCAGTTGTCAAAGTAAAGAGAACTCTAGATAAGGACTTAAATACTCAAGAAGGGCGCCTTAGGCTTTGGCGTTTTTCAACTCTCTGACAGACCATGCTTTTTTCTTTTTTTTTTTTTCCCTTCTTTTCCAAAGGCTGTGAAATACTGTTACTAGAAAAAAAGAATTAAAACTAACTTCCCATGTGATTTAAATAAAAACACTAGTGGAATAATGGAAGAATTAAGAATCACTGTTCACTCAGGACCAAAGTGTGTAAGAGTGTGTTCTTAGTGTGATAGCAATGTTGCCAATGTCTTTAAAATACAGCCCCAGAATTGTGCACAGACCCAGTATTGTAGCAGACTGAAACTCATTCACCTGTCCTTCAGTACTGAACTGTAGCTGAACATCTTTATCTGCCACAACTCTGCACTTTGCTCCCTCTCAGCCTTCATTTCACTACAGCTATTTCTTTGAGTGCTTAATACTCAAAATCATTATATTTAAAATAAATGTCTTTGGCAATCACAGACTTTCTCCACCCCCAGAGAAACAGAATGCTGAGCATGAAGCTCTGACTGTGGAGTTCTGCTATCGGAGGGGTCAGGTAGAAGATTCAGGAGGATAACCCACATTTCATCCTCTTTACGTGTGGACTATTAGGCTTTTTATGGTTTGGGATAACCAAACCATAAAAGAATAATGACTTTGCTGCAATTACCTAAAATTCACAGAATCTTACATTTATGTCTATCTCAATTCAATTAGGTTTGACAGAGAAAAATCATGTTAGAATACTGCATTATCTTTTACCTGCAGTCCACTATTCGTCCTTGATGATAAAAAGAATTTGGGATAATTTCTCCTTGTACTTGACCAACTCGTGGAACTCTAGTAAGATTAGTACAGAGCAAAAAGCCACAGAAAACATCACTGGAAAATGAAAACATAAGACAAAAGATTACTGGAATAATATGAGGTAAACTTACAAAAAGAAAAGTCTGGCAATGGTGCTGCTGATCACAGTAATATATTACCATAAGCCACATTACAGACTTTGAGAGTGCAAGCCTGGAAATAAAATATTATTTTATTTAAATGACAAGAGGCAGAAACAAGTCATCGTTCATTCTAATGCACGAATGAATGTTCACATGAGCACAGAATGTCACTGTGCTCTAAGAACAATGCAGTACAAGTAAGAGGAGCCAAGTCATACCAAGCTTTGTCACGTTAGGCTAAAAGCTTTTCCCTCTCTCTGGCAGCTTCACACCATATGTTAATGTCAAGTTTGAAATTTTAGTTGAATTTTATTTCCCTTGCGTAACAACAGAACCATAACAACAATTGTTAGTGTGCAGTTGTGTGTGCCCAAATTTTGGTAAAGAATCTGCTTTATTTTATATCTGCATATATTTAAATATATTTTATATTAGATGTAGAAGATATGTTTTATATCTTCAATAGAAGGACATCAGGTAATACTGATTGTCCTAAGTCACAGAAGCGGCTGGATGAGTGTTGGAAATTGACTTTGTTAAAACTGAAAAAAATGCAAATAGCCCTTCAGCCAAATCATTGTCCTACATCTCTCTACCAACAAAGAAACGCTTTTCTAGAAATGAGGGTTTAACATACACATTAGAACAACACTATCTTCATCTAAATATAAAAAAAAATTAAATAATTCATTTTCTTATGATTTTATCTGAAAACTAGTAATTAAAAAGCCACTATGCAAGCCTAAAATAGTCAAAGGAAAACACTATTTGAAACTGGAATTTGTATGTACATAATTAAAAATTACAAACCAGGAAGTAAATCAGGAGAAATTTAACTCTATCCACTGATCATCATTAACTTGAAAATTAAATTTAATCAAATATTCACCTAGCAATGATCACATGCAAATGAATTTTCTCTGTAGCATGCAAATGTCTAATGGTCCATTCTGGTCAAAATAAAGGTTGGAACGGATTTGAAACAGCATAATCTGGTGTCAATCCCAGAGCAAGTGAACAGAGTGTGTATAATTGCAGCCTGATTTATCCCTGCCAAGTCTGAGGTGTTTCTACGTTATGAACTTGTGACTTTTTGTTGTCTCGTCACTCAGATCCTCTGAAATAATTAAAGTCATAGTATACACTTCTGAAAATCTAGAATTCTTTCCAAGTGTATTGCTGAGTCACTCATGGATTTGTCAGAGTGGAACTTTTTCATGATGCAAACCTTGTGAAGGAAAGAAGATTCAATATAACGCAAAACAAACTGCAGAAACATGCATGAGAAAGCAGAAAGAGTAGATAATATTAAACCATTACCAATCTATTTAAATTACAAATAATCTCTACCAAACTGAGCTTACTGTTTGCTGCACTGAATCCATCTGTCTCCATCCTTTCCACAGTTTCCTTTTGTCGTGCCTTCTGTATTAAGCTTTTCATAACAAAATTTGTCAGATCCTGAAGACTCTGTTGATGAAGAAAAAAGAAACATACTTTCCACTGGCAACATGACAGCTTTGAAACCTGGATAATTTTTGGCAGCAGTTCTCTGTAATTTTTTAATTTCCAAACATCAATCTAAACACGTGCATATGCCCAGATGGTATTTTCCAGTGACTACAAGGGAGAACAGGCTAAACTGAAATACCTCCTGATATGTTCAAAATTTGCTCTGAACTTCTAAAAAAAGTAGCTTCCATGGTGTCTTTATTGTATTCTGTATATGAAATTTATCTGTGGTCTAATTTTGTTCACTTCATAAAAGTTGCACATAGATTTAATCTAATTGTTTTTCACTGCAGTTATTCCTCAGCTGCATTTCAGAAGATTTTATACATGACTTTTATGATAAGCATATGTTCTGACATCAACTCAATGTTTATTTTATTCTATTGTTCAGATGTTCGCAGGAAACCAAGCTTGAACAGCCAAAGTGTAATTTCTACTTATTTTTAGAAGTAAAATTCTGAACAAATAGGTTTTAGACCCATAATTATTTACTAATGAGCTCATTTGTTTTTTCTAAAAATGAATTTTTAAAAAAAGAAAGGAAAAAAGCACAACAATTATATAGAGGAAGATAAAATAACACAGAGTGACTTCAGTGGCAGTTATGATTAGACAAAATGCACAAGAACACACTAAATGCCAGAGTACAGGACATCCTAGTAATTCTACTCTGCTGAATTGTCTCAAAGTCATTACAAAGAACATTCAGCCCCTCTCTGTGGCAAGCAAAGCCCATTCCAATTGCAATTCTATTTTACTCAACACCTCTGGACTTAAATTCACACTATGCATATTTAAGTTCACACCAATGTACTAATTTTCCTGACTTGGGGCATAGTATAGGAAGGAGAGGCAAGGTGGAGCAGCTTTAGCATGAACCACTGCTGGCATAATGGAATTGATGACTGTCATTAAGAAAAAAAAGTTCAAAATTAAGAATTTTGAACTATACCTAAAAAATACTCAACCCCCTCCCCTCCAGTAGCATTTGCTGCCCTACCCAGACCTGCAGCCACATCATGCCAGAACTATCTCACTGACACCACCCCCAGACTCAGAGCTCCACTTGGCAATCAAGCCAGTTTCCTACTGCAGTCTATTCACTCTAGTGAACAGAAAACTTTAACTTAGAGTGACAAGAACAAAAAATGAAAATACTAAAAATACAAAACAAAGGCAGGAATGAACCAGAAATAGAATACATTTAAGGTAGTTAAAGTCAACCTACTAGATCCCCAGATATATTTGCACTGATTATCTCTTGTCTTGCATTCACCATTATAGCAACGACCCTAAACAAAACACAACATGTTAGCAATGAGAACTGAAAACAACTTCATCTCCTTTCCCTCCCACAGCAAATGTCTCATTTTCACTCTTCACACACATGTTGGGAGGTATAATAGTTTCCATGAATTTGGGTAGATGAAGTGCACCTTTTGACCCAGATTCCCAAAGCCAGTTTGTGTCCAACACATACTGACATTTAAGCAGTTGCTTTATACCTTTACATAGATGTAAAGAACTTATTAATATGGAGTGTAACAAAGATCTACATGTAAAATGTAGAGATACCAAGTGGATTTCACTCAAAGTAGAAATTATTACTATTCATAGAGTGCACAAAGCACAAGCCATATTGGTGTCTAAAGGATAAAATTTATGAAGAAATACGGAATACAGGATTTTAAAAAATCAATGCCAAAACAAAACAAGAATGTGTACTTGGTTGATTTCCATTTGCTGATGTGCAGGAATATAAAACACTGCATACCTGATTAGAATCACAGGCATACCCATCTTGTTTATGAAGATTTGGTGGACACTGGAAAAAAAAATCTTTTTTGTCATGTGTACTGTACAAGTACATCAGAGCATCACATACGGAATTTTCCTGCTTTTAAGACAATTGCACAACATATAAAGTGGGTTGAAAACATATTCAGTGCAATAATCATTATAGCTACAAATAGAAATGAAAAAATTAACACCTTGAGCCATGAAATAGAAGGTTTCTGCACATTCCACATAGAAATTAAGGAGATGAGGCAAAATGAGAACCAATGTGTTTGGTAACAGGATATTGGGTAGCTAATACTGGGTCATGTTTGCAACACTGGCATCACATGCATCTCAGTTCCACTACAACAGTGAGGGAGCACCTGGTCACAGCCTAGCAGTCTATTGCCCACAGAGCTTCAGCGGGTTTTATGATGTTAATTGTTATGTTCTCTTGGCACTGGAAACTTCTTTGGTACAAACAAGTCACTAGGTCCAGAAGCCTCAGACTACTAAAGTAAGGAACAGACCATTCTTAACGTTTTTCCTTGTCCAAAAGGGACCTGTGAAAATTTGGAAAGGGTATGCTGCTGCACTGTACTGTGTTAGCCAATGCTCTGAGGGCAGCCTTTCTGGCTTGAGAAAGCCCTTCTTCCTCTCATTAACAATGCTCCATCTACAGAGCAGAAGATTTACAATAAAATATTGGCAAATAGTATGTGTTGATGTCTCAGATGATAAAATAAAAGGAAGTTACTGTTAATTTATTGGCATTTATAACTACAGCCAATGCCCAAAGAGATTGTGATTTATCCTGAATCTCATTTTTTCAAAGCTAAGAACTTGATGCAGTACATGACTGCATCAATTATGAAGTTCTTATATAAACCAGAAGTTTATATATATGGAATAAATATATAAACATTCAGTATTGAAAAGGGGCATATATCACCTAAAGCATCAAAGTTGCTGTGAAAAAGGAAAATGTACAAAAATGTTGACTATTTAAAAGAACTCAAATTAAAACAACATTTTGTTTACTGTTTATTCCTATATTTTTGAGTATTAGCCAAACGTTTTCAGGACAAATGCATAAGATCCACAGCTTTTAAAATTCTCATACATGTGCACACTCTTAGAAAACATAACACACTTTATACAAGTTTCACAAGGAGCAATTGAGGGCTCTGGGGTTGTTTAGCCTGGAGAAGAGGAGGCTCTACACCCTGAAAGGAGGGTGTAGAGAGGTAGAGGTTGGCCTCTTCTGCTCAGGTAACAAAGGACAGGATGAGAGGAAATGGCCTTAAGTTGTGCCAGGGGAGCTTTAGATTGGATATTAGGAAAAATTTCTTCACCAAAAGGGTTGTCAAGCTTTGGAACAGGCTGCCCAGAGACATGGTAAAATCACCATTTCTGGAGGTATTTAATAAGAGACATAGATGTGGCACTTAGGGACATGATTTAATGGTGGAATTGGCAGTGCTGGGTTAATGGTTGCACACAAATCTAAAAGGTCTTTTCCAACCTAAATAATTCTATGTTTCTATTCTCCATTAGTTGTAATTTTCTACAATTTCTGTAATTTTATTTAATAAAATCTTAGCATTTGAATACATTCACATTTGCAGTGTATTATTATTTAAGTTATAGACCTGGCAAAGATTAAAGGAGGATGACACAATATCAAACAAATATTATGCACAAAACCCCAAGAGTTATAAAAACCAAATAAACCTAGAGAAGTCATATTTTGAGTCCACTTGGATTATTTTTTTCATGAGTTTACAATAGTTTATACTTCATCATTATGCCATTATTTTGGGCATATGACTGTGCAGTTCGTTAACAAAATTTTCCTGTTAAATGAATACAAAAAAAAGAGTGCAAAGAAATATCAACAGTGCTAGCAGAGAAAGTTCCTGCACACATACCTGTCCAGAATCCCCAGTGCAGAACTCTGCAATGTCACACTCATTCACTGCATATCGACAGTCATAACCTCGTGGGAAGAACTAGAAAATGAAAAATATAGTTCAGGACTAAGGTTACATCTACATAAACTGCTCCTTTTCCTTCTACCTAAAACACACTTTGAACTTTAACAGGCTGCACATAACTTCCGTGGACAACTTGAAAAACAATACATGGCAGCAACACTCACAAGACATGATGTATTACAGCAGGGTCCATCACTACAGTGAGCTCCGTTAGAAAGAGAGCACTTCTTACAACAGTCTGCATAGCATTCCTGAGGAAAACATTAAGCAAAAGGTTTAGTTTTCCACTTTAAGCAAGTTTTTTTCTTCACAATCTTTTTCTTCACAACAATAAGCTATTATGCACCAGCAGACAAAAGATTCAGTTTAGCACTGAGGATCTGAAATTGTCAGCTGAAGAAGCCTTTGCAATACTCAAATACTAAAGGGAAAGCAGTGACATATAATGCTCTAGCAACACAGGGAATTCACATTTTCTGAAGCCTATGCCAAATGCATGCTGCTTAGTTAAATTGTATTCAATGCAGAAAAAACCCCCAACCTAATTACAGGTGCAATTAAATTTAAAAACTAGGACTCAAATCTAGAGAGCAGATTTTTGCACAAACATTATTGGAGTATTTCTGTACTAGAGAAGAAAACAGTTTACTTGTTCTGTCTGAACACAGGCCCCTATCTCCAAAGCATCAGTAACAAGTGTCACACTCCAGACACACTATGCAGGAAAAGCAAAGGGGTAACACTTCTCCAGTGCAACTCAAAAACCGCTGGGAAACAGCTGTATCTTGCCATTGGTGTAACAGGAAGTGTTCTGATGACAATGTCTTTGCACTCATTGTCATTTGAAAAAATGTTTTAACACATGCCTTTAATAAAATTGCTCCCAAACAACAGGCAAAACAAATTAATTTCCATAACCTTTCCCCCCTCCCTTACCAATCACTTAATTTATCTTAATATATTTTGTAAGAAAGACTTGTGGAATTATATATAACTCTACTTGCCATTCGAAAACCACAATCACATTCTTCTCCTGCTTCTACATAACCATTCCCACACTCAGTGGCTTCAAAGAGCTGAAAGACAAAAGCCCCAACCCCAAAGTAAGAATCAAACTAGTGTCAAGTGACTTTTGTGTCACACACAACCCATTTCTGCGATGCTACACAAATGTGCTGTCCCAGACATGTGCTGCCTTTCCATCCTCAGCGCTGGAAAGGCAGCAAGGCAGCGTGGTTTTCAAGTGCTGCTCAGCAGAATTTTTCAGACATGAAACCTGTACAGCTAAATCACAGGAATGCTGGTCCTCTTTAGGAGAACACTGATCTCAGAAAATTAAGAGAAATAGAGAGACTCTACAATAATATTTAAGGGGATGACATTTAAACTTCATTCCTGTTCCGTGGACTCCCAGTTCTCTGATAATTCTTTCCAGAAACCAGTCCACAGTATCATTCCTGGGATCTACTCTACTGGGATCTACTGTGCAATGGGTTACTGTCTATTCCTGTGCATGAAAATAATAAACATTAAGAAATACTGCCAAAAGGATGTTCTATGTGCCTTATTAGCAAGTTACAGACAACCACATACAGACAGTACTAAACAGCTACTCCTAGGACCAGACACATACCATAAAGATAAATCCTGCAGTTCAGGATGATGTAGATTCTATACTGGTTTCACATATCATAATTTTGATTAAAGTATTTTTCAGTCTTGTCACAGAAATAATTTTAAAAAAAGCTTGTCTGTTTTCAATATAATTCTGCTTTAAAATCATATATCACGAATTTCCAATTTAGCTGGGATATTAGCAACAGAAATATATTCACTAGAACATGATTGAAATGAGAAGTTAAAAGTTAGCAAGTTAAAATGTGAACAGATAAATCTAAGGGTGAAAGATGTGAGTAAATCTGCACGGGCTTAGTGGAATTAAAGCTGTTGAGGATCAACAAGATATGAAATACAACATATAGTACAATACAAATTATATATAAATGTGGATGGAATTCTTCTTTGGTACTTTTGGGTGGGGCAGGGGAGAATCATAATGCCTAATAAAAAAGAAAGAAAACATTTTACTTTTGTTGTAAAAGCCACATAGGTAATTGAAAGCACCTACAATTCCGGGTGCCAGAAGCAAGAAAATACTGAAGAAATACCCATATACGCTCTTCTTTGCTATCAATGTTAACATGATTAAAAAAACCACTTAATTTCCTTTTTTTCCCCGCTATAAGCTACTGTTTCTACTATACTTTAGTGCAAACAGCAAGATCTCTTACTCTGAAACTGAAATTCAGTTCTCTATCAAGGGAATTACAGAACACAAGCAGGCACACACAAATTTCCTGTAGCAGTCAGGAACCATCTAATGTTCATATACATGTCAGAACATAACTCAGGTTATAATTTAAAAAATAGCATCACAGTAACTGCTTAACAACTCTGTTTTACTTACCTAAGGATTAAACACACAATTTTCTACCTTACCTCCTTACCTCCAAATAACAGGATTCTAAACATTGTATGATTATTTTTCCCCCCAAAGTACTTCAAAGCTGTGAAATACTGACACAGATAATATATAAAGATAGTTCAGCCATTTCCTGGGACCATTTTCCCCAAAGTAAATCAGATTTTCATTCTGTATTGAGTCAAGTTGACAACTTCTTCACATTACTTTGCCTGACAACTACCATTAAAAACTGAAGCTGTGTTTTTCTATTTCCATACTTACTCCTTTCTGTAAGGATTGTTGCATTTTTATTCCATAAGCAGAGATTGCTACCCTGGGAAAAAATTCAAAACCACTTGCACAAGCAAAATTTTTTTTAGTTAATTGTGCAAGGTGATGGTCCACCAAAGGGTACAGCACAGTAAACAGAACAGCCTAATAACCTCATGTGGTATTAAATTCTACAAGGACAGCAAGTTTGACACTATGATTAAATAGAATATTAATACTTTAGATTGCTCTTACTTGGCAAAAAGAGCCACATGGAATATTTTTATACTACTCAGCTTTAGAAGGATGTCATGCTAACATTGTCTTAGAAAAAATTATGACCTTGGTAAGTTTTTAGGCAAATAAAGCAATGGGTGGTACAAGGAAACAGCTATGAATTATACAGTTTGCTAGATTTAATTTGAAATGAAATTAAGCTAACTCTGAGAACAACCAGAAGTTACTACTGTCTGCATGAAATCAGCTATGGATTTCTATTTCCTAATGTGGTAATTGGCATTCTTGATAACAACCTCAAGAATTGAGTCTAGGTGGAGCATACACCATGCTCTCACTTCTGGATTTATTCTGCACTACTTCCAGCTTAATAACGTAGTGCATTTATGCTGAATATGATATTTATCATTACTTTAGTATGAAGAATTATGGAAAACAAGTTGCATTCCTTTCAATATTTTTAAGTGCTACGGGATGAACAGTAGGCTAATTACAACCTCAAGAAAATACTCACATAGACATCTGAATAAATTTGAGAACAGATGTATGTCAGTGCAATTATTAAATTTTCATTACAATGTGTAGCAGATGTCCTGACTACCAACTTATTTATTACCTTTGTTGGCCTGTTAAAAAGACAGGCACCTCCCCCACGAAGTAAAAATTCTTTGTATTCTGCAATGCTGCATTTGGAGAATTTCCTGGAATGGTATACCCTAAAACGGCAAAGAATTAGGTGAGTAAATGCCTTGAAACACCACCACCTACTGGAAAGGGGCAAAGGGGTCACAACATTTTTTTAATACTGTAAATCCCAGTTTCTTACAACCACTGTGTCCAACAGTATGACAGCTCAGTCTTATTCTCAAACAATAAAATCAGAACAAAAGAAAAATTTTAAAACATTTTGCATTTTTATATTTCTACTTTATGAATGTACAGTATGTAAAACTGTAGCTTTTAAACTTCTTAATAAGGTAAACCCACATTATCATATTAGCTGCTATGCACCCTTTCTATTGCATGCATAATCCAGTATCCTCTCAGGTTTGCTTTTAGCACCTACAAGATGCTACAGCAAGAAGTTTCACAGCTTAATACAGACTGGTAGAAGAACAATTTCATCCCATTTTCTTCTGCCATATTTGCTAATCTCATTTCATGGCTCACTAGTTCTTACACTGGAGGAAAGAGTAATCATTTGTTCATGATGTTATAGACTTCTCTCATATTTCCTCAGCTCTTTTTCCCAGACTACTGAAAATGTACTTTATTAGTAATTTCTCACTCAGAAATTGCCTGATATGTTTACTGTCATATTTTGAGATCTGGGAATGAGAGCTATTCACACTATTAAAGATTGGGGTAACCATGCCATAAGGAGGTTCTCCATTCCTTTCCTAACAGTTCACTGCAACTGAGCTGCTATTTCCCCACTGAATTATTCCATATAGAAAAAATGTCTTCTGACACTGACAGAGTTAATTGGAAAGGTTTTAAAGTGCAGCTAATTATTCACTCATTTCATTAGTGAGCTTCTGGGCAACCATCCTCTGCTCCTGGCTTTTTTGTTTACTGCTAACCTTTTTCTAAAGAAGAGGCTTATTCTATAGCCTCTTTTTCCGATATTTCCATCCAAGACTATTACTTGGATGAGTTCATCGTGTGAAGGAAGCTGTTATCTATTCTGATCAATGCCTTACCTCAGATTCCAGAAGCAAATTTATGGAATGTTTTTCTGCTGCATTCATAAAGCGGCTGAGGGAAGCCACAACTCTACTGAAGAACCTATTTCCAAATACCATATGAAGAAACTAAGCTCCTTATGTCTGTTTTGAAACGAATTTTCTCCATGATTTTTGCAATCAAACTTCCACAGTGAGCAAGACTGTGACAGGAAGTGATTTATAAAGACTCAAACCCCTATATTTCAGAAGTTATCATTTTCTAATCAATTGCTTACAGTATAGAGAAAACAATCTCTGGCAGTGTGTGATTGTAGAGGGCAATGAAATTCCTCCCATATAGATGTGCTCCCCCCTCAGACTTCACTCACCACTTAGACCTTTAGCTAAGGATTGAGTTCAAACTGTTTCTAGTTTTTCATTTATTAGAACAAAAACACATGGATAAAACCCAATGCGAAAGCATTTCTGTCATAATGTAAATTATGACCTCCTTCCAGAGCCCTCAGTTACTGATATTTATGACATACCCTGTTTCCTCCATGATGCAACCACCCCAGGATTCAGTGCAGTCACACTCTTCTCAGACAAGTCCAAAATACAACAGAAAAGGAGAGAAGTTACAAATATGCTTACAATAAATATAAAGTACTCACATAAAAATGGACCTTAACTAATTATATGAAGTAACTAATTATACAAAGATGGTTGCTTGGCTGTACAAACTCTAGCCCCAAAGAAAATCAGCCCACTTGAAGACATACTAATACATTAAATAAATCTGATACTTTCAGATTACCATATCTGCAGGCTCTTGGACTCAACACAAAGTTTCAGGCAGTACAGAATGCTAAAGACAGTTGGCAAGGTTCTTCCCTACATGCTCTCAAAACCAGCAGCACAAGGCTGTGTGCAGTACACATAATATTGATGATTTTCAAGGTTCACATTTCCTCCTCCCTAAAAATACAGAATACCCTGAAAGAGAATTGTTACTGGACAGACCAGGCTTTTTCCCTTTGGCATAAAATTATCAACAGTAATATGTGAATCAGCCAATCAAACATTCATTTGAAAAAGTAGTTGAATGAAAATGGATTTACAGTTTACTTACAGCTATAGCATGTAAGTCAACAGTGACCAAATTCATAACATGAAAACAAGAGATCAACATCATATGGTCAGAAAAACAGAAGCTGCAAACTACCTATAAAAATTACCTACCAAAGATAGAGAGTTACTACTGGAAATCCAGAGTTTTCTCCATGGAAAACATTCACAGATTATTTATATAGTTATTTCTACTCTCTCCAGCTCTTTCATTGATCTTTCTCTTTGCCCTTTAATAAAGGGCATCCAAACAAGGACATTAAGCTATCATATCAAAAACCTCTATCTTTGAGTTTAAAAAATATTCTGATTTCCGAATTGTATTAACTCTGTTCTACCTGTAATCAAAAAGCAATGATACAGAAAATAATTTAGCAATTTGCTAGTTTATAAAATTCAAAAGCAATGCTTTACAAAACAGCATGCTTTCCTAATTCACAGATTTTTTAAGTCATTCTACAATAAAGTCAAGATTATCATTCACATTTTTAAAGAGGAAACAAAGAGAAAAGGTAGCCAAACTGCTTACAAAATGCAAGTGAAAATCCAACAATTTTCTTTAGCCCTGAGAAGGACTTTGCAGCAGCTTTTGTACCAACACTCTACATGTGTTAATGCCACACAAATCTGGTCTGGCTCTGAAGCAGGAAGGTAAGAAGTTGAGCAAATATCACACAGGATTAGGTTGCAGCTCTTTACCATTTCTTCAGTTTTAAGTCAGGTATTTTTGCATTTTAAGAAGTCAATGATTGTTCTACTGGATTTACAGATTTCATTATGATAGAAAAGGAGTTCTAAATTAAATTAATGGTGTTTTTACAAATATACCTTTGAATTCTGGTTATGAATCTAACCTCTCAACACAGGACATCACTGAGGTCAGTGTAAAATGACGCTAAACTGGCGGCTCTTATTTTGCTGAAGCTCAAATTTTATTGCATATATTTCCAAAAGCAGCAATTCTTGTTCTACAGTTACAGTAACTGTGGCATTTCTTTCAAACACAATGAAGGAAGTGTTTATTTATTTAGCTAAAGGAGACAAAGGAAGACTCCATGTACATACTCGGTTTCCTGGTTGCCGGCTCCCATTGTATTCCAAGATTCTGAGCCAGACTTTGTGCTAATTCCTGTGCCATGGGCAAAGGGAGACCATACTGCATTCCAAGAGGAGCACAATTGTAAAAAAAATAAAAACCCATTAGTTATTGCAATGAACACTACACTGGCTCATTCTGGCTTACCACATACCTACTACTTCAATAATTCAGTACAGTCAATCACAATTCTGGGTGCATATAAGGAAAGTAAACTCAATAAAGTACATAACATAAAAAATATTCCTCTCCTAAGCTTGGGTAATCTCTCTTGTCTGATTAATCTAAAGAAAGAAGTGTTTTTGATATATATGTAACACAGATCTGTAATAGTAGGATTTAACCCATGTTAAAACAGGAGTCTTTCATTCTCAATTTAACAATGCACTGAGGAAGAAAAATAACAATAGTGAAAAAATCAATACACAGGGACAATCTTTTTTCCTAATTTCAATGTTTAAAAAATTCAGGAAGAATTACATGTCATTGGTACCTAAGAAGATCAAATGCCTAGCAGTGCTAAGACAAAAACATATTCACTGCTGTGTTTCAAATACTCCTGTCTGAGATTTTTTGCTCTAAATTTCTTTCAAATATATTAAAAGCCAATTTAAGTTCTTTTAAAGAGAATAATGCAGACAGGAGAAGTGCTTTCTAAGAAGAAAAGCACTCTGAGCAGTAGCTTGATGATGATCAAGAAGGCTGGCTTTAAGAATCCTCACTTTTTAATATATAAGTTATCTTTAAAGCCCTGAATATTGAAACATATAAACTCTTGAGATTATGAGATTCTACTTTATTTCACTTTAGTCATGAAAAAAAAATTACCTCATTCACTCCTACTCCTCTGGCCACAGAGCAAACCCCTCCAAAGTAACTTAAGCTGCTCCTTTTGTAATGAAATGTCACATTCCTTACAAACAAATAAAAATGAAGAAAATATAACACATTGACATTGGGCACCAAGAGCTTATTGAAAGACCATACTCTCACACATACTATGGTAGATTGCATGTACATTCATCTTCTTCTAGCATAAAAAGCAACTGCAAGTTTACAAACAGAACACCAACATTGAAAGAGGTGATTATATACAAGCTTTGACAAAAATACTATTTTTATCTTGTAAAGTCAGAATCAGTCTTAACCCACAAACAAACCAAGCACAAAAAGCTAGAGTGCCAGACTCCTAAGACAATACAGTGATAAAACTTCTTTTAGAAGTTAACAATATATTCCAATTTATGATCTGTAAGGAAGGAATTGTGCTCTGTATTGAGAACTTTTAAAATTATAATCATAATCCAAACCAATTCAAATTCTAGTTTCAACTCCAAATGAAAAGACTGAGGAGTGTACCTAAAGGGAAAATAATTTAACATTGCTCTTTAACCGCACCTCCTTTCATTTATTGTTAATAAGCCCCAAACACTTTAGCAATGTAATGTAATCTGGAAGATCTAATTTATTCAGTAAAATGCCAATAAATTACTATGAATTATACCTATTTTAACTTCATAGTCATAATAATAAATCTACACAGCCAACAAATTACCTACAGTGATGCTGCATGATGTACGAATGACCTAATCTTTGAAAATTAATGTGGTTTTTTTTTTAATGACAGAATACTCCATACAGGCATATATTTCTTTTTCAGAGCATTCTAACAGCCATCAGAACCTTCAGACTGCAGCTTAACTAAACACTTACAGCCAGAGGCTTTACAACACACAGGACTGTACTAAGGGCTGAGCCTGACAGGTACTTCTGAAAATGGTCTAGTTCATCCCCCCAGCTCCAAGGAGGCTCAGCTGGAGCATGCCATGTTCATTGGCTTTGGAAAATCTCCAAACATGAACACTCCACAGCCTCTCTGTGCAGTCCGTTCCGGCATCTGACCACCTTCACAGTGAAAGGGTTTTTTTCCCCTATGTTTAAATGGAATTTCCTGTATTTGGTTGTATTTGATATCTTTCACCATGAGAAGAGCCCATTGCTGGCAACTCTTCAGCAGGTGACACAAAACATGCATGAAAGTCACTAAGAGTGCATGTCAACAGCACTTTCCCAATATTATGAAGAATACAATCAGCATTGTATTGCAATGACTGCTTCAAGGAAATCTGGAGGAAATTCTTCATCCCCTATTTTTATCTTCTTCTGCAGAAGATGAATTATAGGAGAATCCCATGGAAGACATTTGTCACTCCACCCTCATAGTATGTAAGCTGCTGGGAGATGGTTATGATCTTTATGCTGCACAGGGGAACACACAATTCCTCCTCTTTGCTTACAATACCATGAAGTAAAATAATACTTGCTCAAGGTTGAAGTTGTGCCTAGTGAAGCAAGTGAATTTCCCCTCGAAATGCATCGTGTCTCAGAGAACAATTCATTACAGCTCTAAAGGAGAAGACCTTCCACTAGGCAAATCATCACTGCAGCTACATGTATGAATAAATATACTAACTGGAATGCTCTTGTGGCAACACATCATACTGTCAGCTCTGCCCTCTCCTGATCTTAACTGGAAAAGCAGTACATTACACACCTGATTAGCAAAGCTAACTGTCCTTAAGGGTTCACCAGAAACACTTCAATTGTCACTGTCTCCAGGTTGCAAAGACATTCAAATATCATTATAGAGATATATAGATATCAACATGACCATGGTATATACTACACCTATTAAAAACAGGTGTTAAATATGGATTAAGCTTCCTAAGGAAGGCAGATGTTGATCGATATAGAGAATACCAAGCAAAAAAGTAAGAAAGAAGAGACAAGTAGACAAAAGCAGTCGACAGGAAAGGATATAAAACTAATATTCTAAGCCATTGCAGAGGGTACATACGAGAGCAGGTGCACAGCATCAGCGTGCTGCTTGATGTAGTGCTGCCGGTACTTGGAGAAATCGTGGAGCATCTGCAGGGGGTCAGGGTGAATATTAATGCGATCTTTGTCTGTCCAAGTTTCCACAGCAACGAGAACCACCCTGGTGTTCAGCTGTTCCTTGTATATCTGAGGGCAGAGACAGGACAGGCACAGGAGTAGAACACTGGGTCAAACATGCACAGTTAGCCAGTAAGAGCAGAGCGGAAGGACAAGAGGGATAAAGCAGGAGGAAAATATGGGGAAACAGTTAGCTGCTAATGCCTTGCATTTCCTAAAGGTTATTATTCTGATCAGCTTTAATTTTATGTTTTAGAAGAAAAAAAATAACCCTTGCTGCTCTTTTTTTTTTTTTAGCAACTCCATTTTCTTTAAAATTCTCGTGTCAAATAATTTTGCCACTGAGTTTTGGAGAAAACCTGTACAAAAATCAGCAAAGAAGAAATGTAAAGGTACACTAGGTGATCTCAAAGAAAAAGAAAAGGATGATCTCAAAGACAAAGAGTAGCCAAAGACAATTCTTAGATTGAGATTAAGTAATTTCTCAGTTTTCCAATAAATCCAAAATTTAATAAACATAATGCTTGATTTCCATTTATATAGTATGATCACTCAATTCCACTCAAGCAATGTGAGAATCAAGTAAAGGTAACAAAAATCAGGCAATAGTAACAAAACAGTTTTAAAATGCACATTTTAACATTGTTCATGATACTCGATTCTGACATAAAATTACTGCTGTCTTTAGGTTCAGTTCAAAAAATGTCAAGTTTTATTAACTAAGGTTATGCAGAACTTGAAGATCTACAAAAGATGCATTCCTTATTCACCCTGACTAGAAACCCAGTTTTGTATCAGGGCAGTACTATCCTTATTAAAAAGTCAACGTATAGTATTCAGCTTAGAAAAGAAAAGATGAATAAAAAAGCAAGAGATAGCAACCAGCTAAGCCCAATTTTGTCCAAGACCTTTGAAGGAAGAATGTTAGCATGCTTCAATCTAAGGTAGACAGGCTGAGAACATGCACAGAAAATGGTTTACGGCAGGAGAAAAACCAATAAAACTAAACCTCCTGAAAGACAAAGGGGTGGATCAATAAAGACTTCTGTTTGCTGAGAGGAAAACTGTATTTCCTGAAGCAAACAGCAACAAAAGAATGGAAGAGGGGGGAGAGAACCTGAAGGCCTCTGAAAGCTAATATCCTTTTCCCAATAATAAATCAGTAAGAAATACAGCCCACACCCTATGGACACAAGGGAATAACAAGGCAGAAAATCCTGCTCCTTTTCATGTTTTATTTAAAGAAAAAGCCATTAAGATGTCATTTTATAAGATCTCTATGAGGAGACTGAATTCTACACAAGAATGAAGCTCGATGTTTCTGCATACACACAGAGCAAATAAAAATGGGAAAACAGACATAATAGAGAAAGAAAAGACAGATGAAATAACTTTCATTAAAATGCAGAAGAAAGAAAAGAAATAATGATCAGATGAGAAAAAGAACGACACCACCTTTTCTTTGGGAATGTCCAATACAAATTGCAGAAATATTTCAATTATTTACATTTTTATCTGCTCTAGTAATTTTTCTTTAGGCTACTGACATTTTCAGATCATTACAGAAAAATATTCCAAAACACTTCTGGAATTTCATGTATTATAAATATATTCACCTAAATTTTCAATATACATCCAATATACTTTACACGTAAGAACAGGTACTGAATTGTTTCCTCTGAGCCAAACAAACTGTTGACAATGTTTTGCACTCAATCCTATCACACAGTTCCATTGGTATCAATAACGTCACATGGAAAAAGGACTCAGAGTCAGCATTTGGTAGCCTTTGTATTCATCACTACTACAGAATCTATCCTGTTTTCACTACAGTCAGAGCTCTGAAATGTGTGATCATTATATGTGTATCAAAAAGAGGAATAAAACCAAATTAATTTTACCACAAATATTACTTGTACTTTATATGCTGTATGCAAAATTGTTTTAAATTTAATCACAGATACAAGTATGGTATCTGTGTCACTTCCACCCATTTATAATGTACTACAGTGGGATTTTCTTGGTTTTTAAGTTATAAATAAAGACTTATAAAGGACAATTTTTTACTCACTCTCACTTTTTCTCCCAATAGATATATGAATCCTTTTTGAGTTATACTTGTAGTTTCAATCACTTGTGGTTAGATTTGTTTTACAAATCTAAACTTGATAAATCTCATTCTTAATTGGTGACAGGCACTGAGATCACCCCGACAAGGGCAAGCTCTGACAGCTGCAAGCTTTGTGAAAAATGCCACAGATCATCTGGTAGCTTCTTATACATTCACCCCAGGCTATTCTTCTGCAGAGGAACTAAAAATGTACTTTAAAGTGTAATTGAAATCTGGTATCTGAGAATGATAACATTTTTAATATAGTGCTAAAGTAAGTCAGTGAATCAGTTTTCCGAAGAAGCATTGATACTTACAGCATCTACAAGGTTTACCACAGACTTTGCAAAATTGTTTGTGTATGCAGTTGAAGAACGGTGCCTTTTGAACTAAAAGAAGAGAAAGTAGAACACAGTGAGAACTCAAATATTTATTACTACTCCTTTAATTTTACAGCATGAAAGGAAAATTAACATTTTAAGAAAGAGTAAGGGAAAAACTCAAAAAACTTATCAGATCACAGCCTATAGCTCATATTCAAGAATCCCTGGAAGATAAAGGAGGCCATGTATGTTAGGCAGCCTTTCCCAACTGTAAAAGGAGCATTTAACCACAAGAAATATCGTATTTAGAATCACAGCTCAAATGTTTGCGACAAAATTACAGGAACACATAAACATGAGTTCAAAATTGAGAGCATACTGTACCCATTATAACTGCTTAACCCGATGAGTTACACAGCAGACTGTAGTAGCCACATTCCATCACTTCAATTATAAGACATGAAGATGAAGCATTTACCATTCGTGCACAGCTCTTTGCAAAGTCATCCTTTTCTACAATAGCACAATACTTTTGGGACATGTAGCTTATACCAAAAGGCAAAATGGATGAGGGAGTGCATGGTAAAAGTAAGTGTGTGTTTGAACATGAAAAGAGTTAAGCTGAGTATCTTAAATTTTAACTTCAATTTTTTTCTATATTTATAGATGTAGATGAGCTGCATTGTAAGTTCTGCTTCCTAATTTCTGTGCACTTTATTACAATTGTTTCATGTCTTCTCATCCTGCCTCACAAGTCCCTTCTATTCCAACTCAAATTTTTAAAAGATGCAGGTATGGTATCTGAACATGAAACCATGACTTTCAAGGAACTGTAATATTATAAACCAAGATTACATTACAAAGTATGATTTGCAGATAGGAAAAAAAAGTTCCACAAAATTTCACAGAAAATGAACACAAAATTGCTTCCAGAAGTGGAAAGGTAAAATAATATGCTCTGAAAAATGTTCTTGGTTTTCCTGAAAGTATTAAAATGCTAAAATCAATAGCAATATACCACATAATGTGGTTAAACACATATCCTAAAAGAAATAAATCTAAACAAGTAAAAAGTACAACAACCTAATTAAATGTGTCAAGAGTATCTTTATTGCTAGCGGAAAGGAAATGTTGTGAAAGTACACAATATTAACCACTTAACACAATGGTCAAAGAGGTTTAAGATACTTCTTCCAACAAAGACCTTTGCAGCAGGGGAAACCTGCCCTCTCCTGGTAAGCAGAAAACCTTGAAAGTACATTTAGTGAGCTCCTGGACTGGAAGGCTGTGACTCCTAACTGTGAACACTTCCCTAAGTATATCCATTGTATTCTTTGAAAAGAATTATTATCTGCTTCTAAGTCACTGATAACTATGAACCAAAAATCTTGTGGTCTAAAGTTGTACCAAATAAAGTGTGAGAGGAGACAACAGTTAGTGTCTGTAACAAGTGTAGTGAACACCTTTAAGCACGTCTGTAATACAAGAGGCCAGAGGAATGAGACAGACATAGGAATATTTTCTCTTCATAAGGAATACCAACCATAGACATCAACCAAGACAACAAAGTGCCCATAACCTTCAGTTACTGTGCCCTACTGCTAAACAACTAACATCTGAACACTCTTAGTTTCCTACAAATGAAAACAGCTCAAGAAATTTCTGTCCTACATTTTCCACCCATTCAAATTCCCTCCAAATCGCTAAATTAACACAGATAAAATATAGGTTATTTTGCCCAGACTACTTCTATGATTTATTAAACAGATGAGGGAAGGGTACATTATCTGTGTGTTCAGCACTGGAACAAGTATGAATTACTGCATCCTGTTCTGATATCTTCTATTTCTTGCTCCTAAATATCATATTTGAGTGTTGACAAAAGAACCCACAACCCCACAAAGCACTGGGAAACATGCAGCAGGGTGAGAGACATAAAAAGCTCTTTACTTGCAAATAAAATAAGTGAAAACTACTGTATCAGCAGAGTTTGATTTAACAAAAAAAAAAAAAAAAAAAAAGTCTTGCTTACAACAAGCATCACTTAGTCTGACTTTTTCCAGTCATCCCTCAAGATAAAAAGGGGAAAAAAATTGGGCTTTCCTTCCCCCAACCATTTTGATTTTTTTTTTAATGACAAACACTTTCTGAATCAAATAAACAACTTACCTTGCACTTCGTTATGCATCCTGTTTATAGGTATGGAATAGCCAGGAAGAACAATTAGAGTTTTGTCTATGCTTTGCTGCATTAAAATTTAAATTAGTAAAACTAAACTCAAAGTAACAAATTCTGACCTCTTTCTGTATAACTTCAAAGATAGGATGTAATTTTAGAACATTTAGTGTGTTTGTTCTGGACAAAAATGTTTTGTTGCTTTACTTTGTTGGTTATGTGCATATAAATTTATCCATATGATACAAAAGGGTTCCACATTCATTTTGAATATATAATTGCCACAGAAAATCCTAAGTAACATTAAGCTTCATTAGGTATTATGGCCTAGAGTGTCTTACAGTACAAATGTTAATAGCTGCTGATAAACAAAATCCTGGGCCCAAAAGTAGCTGATGTAGCCTAGTGCTGTACATCAGCCTACAAATTGTCACCAAAAGGAAGATTACCACTGAATTGATAAACTTACCATTTTATGGTCATTGACTATCATGAGCTCCAGATATTTCATTTCTTCAAAGACACCACGAGATAACTGATGGATAAAGAAATTCTTTGAGAAATAATTTTCAAAAATAACTGCAGCTGATTTTTATCATATATAGATATTAAATATATATTATGTATGGTATGTAAACCTGGAAACAACTGGGTAAGAAATGCAACACTGGTAAAGAGTCATAGCTCCAGTAACTTAGACACTGGCTGAGAATCTGAGCCACATCATTAAGAACATTCAGGGTCTGCTCTTCTTGGTTCAGTGCAGACACCACCACTGCTTCCCTCCGCCTTTCATTATGTACTATTCACCACAGATTTAATGAGGAAGGAAGTTACTGAAAACATAGGCACCCTCAAAAATATGGTGTGGATTGTGCAACTCAGTGAAGAAATACAGATTAATCTCCTTTAATCAATTATTCTCCTAACTGATATATATGCATGGGAAGATCATGAGGACTGCCCACTTATGCTCTCTCAATAACCCAGTGCTGGGTGTCCACGTTTGGATTTTTGATTTATTCATGCTACTTAATGAGCCAAAGGACAATAAAGTGAGATATCTACAAAGTAGCAAGAGTTCATTCGAAATTATTCTTTAATCTCAAGCAGACAAAAACCTTAAAATTCTAAAGTCATTTTCACTGCTAAATTTTGATTTAATTGACATATAACATTGCCATCACTTCAGAAAGTTTATCAACTTTCTTCCAAATATTCTATTTTTAAAGAAAAATCTCGTTTTCTCATTTGAAAATTTTATTATGTGACAATATTAAGCTTCTAAAAATACTTATTTCCTAAAGCTTATGTTCTCTTGACATTAAAAAATACAGAAATTAGTGAGTTTGGTTTTATAAATGGTCTTAACTCAGGGTCAGACTTCTACTTACTGCTCTCTTTCTTCTCCTTCTCCTCAGCCACTGCAGTTCAGACAGAAAGGGCCATTCAGAACTAGAGTCAGACTCTGTAAAAATTACAATTGAAGAATTTCATGGCATTATTTTAAACTACTTATGTACATTGCCCAAACCAAAAGTAGATTCAGATCACCAAAATTAGAACCACCCTTGCTATTCAAAAACTCATTTTTAAAAATACATGAAATATATCAAAACTCAAGTACTTTAGAAATCTTAAAGTTAAAACATGCAAGGAGAGGTGAAGAAATTGCAACCTGGGGATGGAAATCTTATAGCTGCTTTTTGAAAAATCTAAATTCCATCATAGTAATTGTGAAAAAAGTCAGGTCAGTATCTATTTTTCAAGATTTTCTAAATAACCAGCAGTTTTACAAACACTGTTAGCCTAATATTCAAATTTTCCAAGTTATACAATTATTTCCAATATTGAAAACTCATAACATAAGCAAAAACATACCAAGGTCCCGCAACTGCTTGGAGGCTTGTGTTCCATAAGTTCTTTGGATGATATGTGGCCTACTTTTACTTTCCTGATAAGAAAAATATGTGAAATTTTCTTCTAATTAATAACATCAAGTGAAAAATGTGGAACTTCTTTCAGTATTTATAATTTTTATTATTTTTTCTATAAAATGCAAGCAACTATAGTACCAATTCGGCATAGTGCTAATTGGAAGCAATTTACTTGCAATCCTGAACAAATCATAGAACTTCTCTGCTTTATTAATTAATCAGTCTACAAAACTAAAATGTCATAGATGTCTTTGAGATTACCTTAAAAGAGTCCTTCAAAAACCTTACCATTAGAGAACACAGATCTAATATTGATTTACTCCAATAAATCAAATTAGAAAGCCTATATATTGTCGAACTCTTCCTTCCACAGATGAAAAGCAACTATTTCTACTTATGAAAAAAATCTTACCCAATTGCAGCAAATTGAAAGAAACCCATCAACATACTATCCTTAAAAGTATTATTTCACCCTGTTTTATTGGTGCATACCACACTTCAAAAGGACAAGATTTTTAATGCATATTTTCTTTAGAAGGCTGATATACCCCAAGTTATCACATTTGAATATCTACTCTAGAAAACAACTTTTTTCTTCTGTAACACCTCCTCCACAGAGCCTGCCAAAACAAGCAATTCTTTTCAAAGGGTAGGATGCTACTGTTCTGTACTTCCATAAGAAATACATAACACACTGAAGGACAATACTGCGTATTTTTCCTGGATTTTGGGGGGAAGGAGAGGGAGTTTTATACAGTATCTACTATAGTTAAGATTAATCAAGCTGAATAAAGTACATGCTGAAGGCTGTGTTCAAGATATCTATCTCACATACTGTAATCAAAAACTGTATTATCTCTGTAGCTGTATTATTAGCAGTCGTTTTGAGAAAATTATGCATCTCATCTGTTTTCTTATCATTTAGAGTTCAACTTGAAACCTTGAATTGGCAAATGGTATCTCACTTTTATAACCAGAACTTTGCTCTACTTACAACTTTTACTGAAATACCACACAGAGAGATATCCTGGTTTCCTTTGTTCACCCAAGCAAGAAAACAGTTTAGTCAAATTCTCTTCTTCCTACAATATGTATACCCGTGTATAAATATAATCTCCAAGAATTTGCTGTGTCTGTGTTGTCAGTTTTTAGAATTACAACCTTTATGAACATGTGCTACATCAAACATAGACACACAGCATGTACTGTTCACAGAAAGACTGATTCTTTGGATGTAACATTTCCCCTTGTCTCTGAAGCTTCATTTATAGTCCGGTAATTGACTGTCCTAATGATACCAAGTCCTCTGAATGTTGATCCAGTTTCTTTGACAGTATCAGTCAACGATCCTGCAGATCTTTATTCAGACTCTAATTTCAGCTTTACAGTTACTAAAATGTATCAGTTCTGCAGCATTAATTATTTGTCATATACTATACATATGCTGTCATATACATACTAGAGTGAGACAAGATTGAGACCTGTGTTACAGCATCTGCAATATATCTACAGACCAAGCAAGATACAAACCATAAGAATTCTCTGTCTCAATGCTGTAAAATCGTTTCACTGAAAATCACGCAAATACTTGAATCATTCAGAAGTTAGAAATACACCTAGTTTTACTATTGTCTGTGAAATTGTGTCAGCTGTATTAACAGCTAAAGTTGTAGAAATGGTTGTACACATGAAATGAAATACAAAAATAGTAATAGCAAAATACTTGCATAAATGCAGTCCTACATGCTGATGCAGCATAATCTTGTATTTAAATATGCTGGATCACAATCATTTAAGATGTACAATGACTACTGACATAAGACATACAAAGTGTAAGATACCCAGATGTAATTATCTATTTAATTAAGCTTCTTCTGGAATCATGGCAGGCCAAGAGTAATCTGATGCAACTATTTAGAGAGGAATGTATCAATGAGTTCCAGAGATCCCTTCAATGAATTTATAAACATTTTAGTTCAAGTACTAGAGCAAATTGATAAACATTTTTTGACAGTCCATAAACATGTGCTATGGCAACAGTTTTATTTGTGTATTCCCAGCATCTAAATTATCAACAGCAAGTAGGAAACAAAAGATTAAAGAAAAGTAGAGAAAAATCATAGGTAAACCATAATTACACACTTACTACCTTAAACAAATTCACATCAAGTGTTTTAAAATACTTTTCATTCTCATATGAACGCATGACACATATCACTCAACGATTTATTCTAATGTCTTTATTTGCTATTCCTTGAGCACTCTCCAAAACCAAATAAATTAGACAAAAATAAACTTACTGCAGTGTGGGTCAGATCCATCGGTTCTATCAAGTACAAATAAGTACTGTCTTCAAACATGCCACTAGAACATAGAGAAAAATAAGCGATATTTAGGGTTACAAGATAATCAGCTTTACTCCAGGATATGAATTTCTATGAGAAAAAAACAAACTTAGGGCTGAAAAACTAATCAGTATTAAATATATGTTCATTACTACCACATGTAGCTAAAGCTAAGATTGGGGGATTTTTTAAGATATGTGGCACATTTTAATGGACTAACATTAAATGTAATGGCAACACAATGATAAAGTACCAAAAGGAGTAAAGATTTGACCTTGGAAAGAGGAAGCCCTAAGACACACCTTAGCATGCAAAATACAATCAACAGCTGAGCTGCACTTAGCAGTAACTAATGCTAGTAAGGACTAATTTCTTGCATTTTTTCCTTGTATAATCTAACAAAAAGATCCATTTTTCCACTGGCTGACAGAATCATACATGAACATATATACATATTCATACATATATTTCAGCATGCAAACTGCTGAAATATAATTCTCGTTTATCCTTTACCATAATAAGTCATCTGGGGAACTATTTACTTGCACTTACTATATTCAAAGGTTTCATGAGACAGGCTCAAAACACCAATTCCAATGATACTAAGAAAAATTGCTAGCAGTTTGGCATAGCTAGTACTGGCATTTCAAAACATACAAAAATCTCTGAGCCTGTAGTGTTTAAGTACCTCCCATATTTAGAGATAATATTCAAGAATAATAATTAGTTATAGCCTTGTTTAAAAAATGAGAAAATGCACTTACTGAAGTCCATTGCAAGTTGAAAGAGCAACTTTGGAATCCTGGACACCTCTGATACTTCCATGGTAGTAACAATGCTCTCCCCCCTAATAATGTTTGAAAACAAAAAATCACACACACAAAATTATCCTGATTTAACATCTTTCACTTAAAAACAATAAATTAAAAAAAATAATAAAAACCCTAACAGTAACAATATACATTTACTTCATTTAAATAGTTGTTTTTACTGTCTATCAGCAGTAAGCTCTGCTAAACTACAAATAAAAAGTGTTCTCAAAAATTTTATTAAAAACTCTGAAGTGTGGTTGTCTCTCACCCATTGTTTGAAAAACCTACTATTCATCATAAAAATATTTTTAATTCTTGTGTCATGTCATCTGAACTCCAACATGCGTATTGAACCCATTCTTTATGCAATTGTTATAACTCAAGAAGGTAGAAAAAATGTAAATGCTCTTTGTCTATCTATGACAGCCTTATTTCCATTTTGCATCTTATTTAATGAGTTATTCAGATTCTGAATTAAATTTCTTACAGGCTATTGTGTATAATTAAATCAAAGTGCTACACAGAAAGCAATTACTGTGTCTTTACCTTTTATAACTGAAAATGCATAAAACATGCTTTTAAACAGCTAAATTGTGATTGTATTTCTCACACAAAGTTTTTCAAGATTTTTTTTCTTAAAGATGATCATCTGAGTAAAGAAATTGCTGTTTGTTCTTCAGTCATTTTTGTAATTAACTACCTCTTTCTAGAAAATATAGTACTTTTCATTGAGATTTCAATTCTTCAGATCCACATCAGGAAACAAAACAATCTTTTACTTAGGCCTAAAAAGTATTTTAAGACACAGCAAAAGACCAGGGAACAATCCTTATTTGACCTCCTACACAAATTGTGGGGAGTTTTGGGGTTTTTTTTATCTATAATGAAGCCTTTTACAGATTAACGTGACCTCAGGAGCTCTATTATTGCTTCTAAATAAAACAATTCAGAAAACATCCCCTAGGAAGTTTGGATCAAGTTACTGCAGCATGCAAAGGTAGCCCATTTGCTGAGTCTGAAGTTCTAATATAATTTTCCAGTCAGATTCATGATTCAGCAACCGCAGTGCTCAATGCTAGTGCTGCAGCTGACAATTGCATGAGCTTGTCTAAATGCCAGAGGGAATTGTTTTCTTGCATCATTTAGCATTTTTGTCTATTCCGCAGAATACTGAGTCTTAATAAAACAACTTCCTTTGTACGTTACATGAAACTATTTTTCTTCTCCAGCGGAAGAAAACAAAATGGCATATTTTCAGTAATTACATTGCAATGGGATTGATTAATTTTGCCCTAATCTGCCATGTATTATTTTAAGATTCTCTACAGCAAAGGCAAAATAATAAACTAGATATCTAATACTTGGATATTAGTATTAATACAAACAACAGTCTGGAGTTTCTGAAGAGATGATTACAACCAGAATGCTTGCTTGCCTCCACTCTAAATACAGATATAATTCACACATAATAAGCTTGCAAGAAATATTTTGTCATTTCTACCAAATATAAAAAAAGTAATTCCCTGAAAATGTTGTTTATAACCTTTCTAGGAACCTTCCATTTTATCCTCATTTTGTTACTATAAACAAACAAAAAGACTGATCTGGTTGCCTTAGGGCTGAACTACCTTGCAGAACTTTAATCTGGCTTTGGATCAATAGCCTATGGCACTGAATTCAGTTTGGGAGTTAGTCGTACAAACATAATTAATTGGATGTCTAGCAGTATTCTGATTTTGTAATAACTCTAGAAGTTAAGGTTTCAGTTAAATCTTTCATTTTCTGTTTCACAACTGTATAAATCTTGCAAAGAAAACTCACAGCAAGATTTTTGGGTTTGTTCAAATGTCTTACATTACCATTTTTCTTTCTCCTTGTACTTTGTGCTAAGGACACATAAATAATTAATGAAGATTAATCTGATGGTGACTTCAACCCCTCCACCTCCTGTATTTTACAAGATGTAATTGTTCTGGCAGCAGTGGATCATCTTCACTACTACCACCTACAAATGCCTACTCCTCATCCCAAAACACAGCTTTCCTTTTTTGTACTATTCCTCTTGTATTACTGAGATATCCTTATAAGATGAGATCAGTTATCTTCTATGTGTGGAAAAACACTTCAGATGTTTTAAATCATGAAAAACATTTTTTCTCTTTTCTAAAACATTTTATTGGTGTTATTCCCTCAGAAAGACAATTAAAGAGCACAGTACCTTAGAAAATTTTGGTTTTCCATCTTCATAGTGAATCTCCACATAATTGGAAGATAACAAGTCACTGTCAAAGAAAGGACAAATAAAGGTGAGAAAAATCTGAGTACTCTCTCTACTGCTATGGGTAGGTTTGGGGGGTTTTGTTAGCATTTTCAAACCATTTTTAGTTTCATTTTACATTAGTTGGGAAAAAAATCAATCAGTTTGTGTTCAGTAAATGGTTTGATGGTACATTGGAAGTCAGAGTGTGGTACAGAAGGGGGATTTTCATTCTGCAATCTAATCCCCTATGTTTTAGCTTTACAATTGGATTACCAGCCTTCTAAATATGCAAAAAAAAATACCCCATGGTTTTAGAACTTTACTTGCAGACAGTAAATGTATGTTTAGTTCATCACCATTTTCAAAGAAGTTTTACATTTTATCTAAAAGTGTAAATAGAGTGTAAGTAAGGCTGAACAAATAAATACACCATGGTTATGGAGACAAGAGTGTATAATCACTGTCACAAACTGCAAATACTCATGTTTTTTTCCAAAAGCTATAATGTGCCTTAAACCACACAACCCAAAACACACCCCATACTAGCCCTTTTCTTACTTTGCTTTTTTATTTTTAGACACCTTTCGCATTCTTATTTTCTTCCTAAGGAAAAACAAATTTCTGAAGCGTAAAAATTTCCCATACTGTGTAATTTGCAGTTCAGATTTCTTTCTTATTTTTTTTTAACGAAGATTAGCTAGCCTGTATGTATCCTGTGATAGCCTCAATGCCCATTCACATTTCACTAAGTTACAACCAGGGTTGCAGCCAGCATAATGCCCAGGAAGAACAAAGCAATTAAATATATTAAATAGCCCCACCAAATATGCAAGATAAGCATTTTACTTAATGTGATCCAGAATTCTTAGCATTTTTGAAATCTCTAATGTACCCTTACAGCTAAAAAAAAATCATTAAAGAGTCTGATAGCGGTACATATATCAAAACAAAAATATCATTGCTACAAATAAAGAATATCATTATGGAAGTCTGGTCTGGCAAAATAGCTCTGATGGGAATTCATGACTAACAACAATCTATGATAATGGGGATCTCAGATTAGGCTATTAGCAATCCTGGTAACACTTTAACTCTGGGGCTCCCGGCTCACAAAATCAATTCTTCATGCCACATTTATCAGGCACTGCACTCGTTAGAGAGCATCCTGCAGAAGTCAGTTTACCTGTGCTTCTCTTAAAAGTCCATTGTTGTGAAACTGAGAGACCACAGTGTGGGCACTCTAGGCCTGCAAAACCAATGCTAATAGCCCGGAATAATTACTGAAGTCTTATAATTTGTCTTAAACATCCCTTTGAAGACAATATGAAAAAAATATATTTTAAAATGCAGATTTAAAAATAAATTCAGTTGCATAAAATCATTTAAACTTTCTCTATTTGTATCATAGAACAAAACTATAAACTTTCTGCAGAAAGTACAAATGCTACATAAATCGTGTAAGTACTTGACTACAATGCAAATGTTCACTTCTTAAATGTGGAAAAACCTAAAGCTTCTAAACAGACACATATTATAATACAATTAAACTTTAGAGTGTAGATAATGTCCTTTTATTTTTTGCATTTTTCATACTTGTTATGAACCATAAAGACTACTGTTCTCAGTACTTTGTGGGAATGGTACAGACAAGGCTACAGTTAACTGACATAAGTAAGAAAATTGAAAACTCTAATTACAAGTATTAAAAAACAAATCACTGAGAATGATTAAACACAGAAACTATGCTCAGCCTGATGGGGCCCTGACCAGTTTCCAGCTTTTACAGACACATCTGCTTCAATTCACAGAGACCATTTGGTTTCCTCAAACCAATTCCCAGATCAGCACTTATCTACCTGTTTCCAAATCAAGCTCACACTTTCACACCTTTTTTTGCCCTCTTCTAGTAACCTTATATGACTGATCTCAGACCTTCTTTCTATGCTATCCAGTGCATTTTGCATCTCATAAGACTTGCAGTAAGTGATTTCCCGCTGTGTGTACTGACTCACAACTAACTGTAGTTTAATTAAACCATTTCCCTCAGATTAATCCTATTTTGTGTGACATAAGAGCCGCTCAAAATTTCTTTAGTCTACCCTTTGCAGAATCTTTCCAAAGTTTAGTATTCTTTTCTTGAATTTTGGTTGAGCTTCTGTTGGAACCCGGTTGATTCCCTCATCTGCCAACCTTTTCCACTCTTTAGCTTCTCATTACTTCCAACTGCCAAGGAATTCCCGATTCAGGTAGTGTCCAAATACTCATATATATATATATGTATTACAAGTTAAAAGCAAGGATGCAGCCAACAGACTTTTCCAGTGGACTCTACACTTTTCTCATCACTGACTTTCCAACATTTATTGGGGTCTGTGTGGCAAGGTTTTGATGGGTGGAGGCTATAGGAGTGGCTTTCTGAGAAGTTGCTAGGAGCTTCCCCCATGTCCAACAGAGCCACTGCCAGCCAGCTCCAAGATGGACCTTTGGGATCTGCAGGATACAAGGCACATCAATGAAATTCTCCATGCTGAATAAATTCCCTGCAAAGAAAATTAAGGCCTGCTGTCATTATATACTTCCCAAATGCCATGCTATAAACAAAGTGCATCCTTAATTTTGCCAAATGTAGCACAGTATCCACCACCTGGAAGGTGGAGTAGAAAATCTTTTATAAGACCTTTGTATTTCACAAAATTGTTTCTCATGCTAGGCTGGAACAGGGTGTTTATCACTAGTTTTTAGACATTATTATGTTTTTAAAGCTTGTCACACATAACCACCAAGGTTATGCAAGGGCATTTTTCTCTTAACACTTCTCTCAGAATAGTGAGAATTTTGAAAGTTCCACTGAAAAAAAATGTAAAAAAAGACACATAAAACTGCTATTGCAAATTTTCCCTACCAAAACTTTTAGCTGTTATTAATGCTGACAAATTGGACAAAAGACATAAGAAAATATTAAAGGAAAAGGGAAAAAAAAAAAAGAATATCCAAAATAACTTTGAAACATTTTTTCCTACACAAAATACATACACAGAGGAGCACTGTAATTTCACCAGGAGGTGTGATGGGATTCTTTATGCAAGTGGCATCAAAAAGAAAGGCCTAGAATGCACTGATTAAGAGCTCATGTAGAAGTACAATTGCCTGAGGAGTGAGGCACGTAATTCATGCATAAAGTAGGGGTCTCTGCAGCACAAAGTAACTCTTCTCCCTTCATTATCATTTACAGAATGCCTAAATTTACCTCTGAAAGGCAGACCTGAGTTTTATAAAATCCATTTACATCTCATCTACACTGGACTGTGTTTTGCCAGCTTTGATCCATTTTGAGCCATTTACATTTTGCTTAGGGCAGAAATGGATCCAGTACAGCAAATTTGTTTTTCAATATGACAAGCACCAGAAGCAGTGCAAGCTTTAACTGAAACAAGTGTCAGTCAGGATCACATCAGAAAAAAGTCTATTTAGGTAGTGACACATTAGCATGATTCTTTACAATGAACACATCAAATTGCAACATGTTGAATGAACTCATGACAAAGTAATTTGTCTGCTGTGTCCTTTTCTACAGTTCCTTCCACCCTGCCTTGTTTGTCTTAGATAATTGTTCTTATTAAGCTGTCCTGCTCCCTGGCTCTTCTATCCGTGTTACACTTAGAAGTGCAAAATAAGCAGCAAAGGGATATGCTATTCCCTGTAGCTGCTGCATTTGAAGGCATAGGCCAGCTGTTAAAGCAAGCAGCAGATGCTTTCTGAAGAACTCCCATGCACTTCCCTGGCACATACTTCACTGCTGATGTTTTCATTAGCAGGAAAGCTGCAGAGTAAAAAGTGGCTTACCTCAGCTGGCATATAACTACCCTGAAGAAGAGAATTGATTTGGGTAGGAAAAGGCTATGAAATGACTAAAAGATATTTCATATACAAATAAGAAAATTAGCTTCCAGGAGCCTAGTAGACAGCCTGCAGAAAATCAGAGTACAGCAAGAATTACCTTTCTTGTATACTTCTTAAATTATCTTTATACTAACCTATTACCAGGCAATAATTTATTAAGTATTCTGAAATGTTCCAAGCTCAGTACCAGTGTCTAAGAAACCTGGTTTAGTTGAATTATTTAAGAGAATATGCATCAGATGTTTTTGTCCATTTGACAGATATAGTTTAGTAGCACATAAAGATGGGAAAAACAAATAGAGACCTTACTGCAACACTTTGTTAGATCATCAAGGTCTTGTCATCTAATGCTATGCCCATCTACAGCCTTGTTTATATTAACAGTTTCAATTATTTCCCTGTTCTCATAGGAATTTATTATTAAGTTTCCAGTATGCATTTACATTAGTCTTTACTTGGCTGTTGTCTTTGAGGCTGCTCTGACAAGATTGTCTCCAAGGAATAAATATATTCCTAATACTAATTATTTTTTAAAACAGAGAAAGGCTTTACTCCTTGTTCTTGCGTTATCTTGAAGGCACTTAAAAAATCAGAACATGATACTGTGGATCAAGCAATTGTGTTTACAAGCAATTAAAGGAAATAAGTGATGATGCAAATGTATAGGTTAACTTTTTCATAACTATGGAATCAAAGGAAGTCCTCACTCACTTCTGCTATCAATACCATAATGATTCTGTAACAATAAACAGTACACTGATTTAAAAATCACTCCTTGCATGGTCTTGCTCTTGTTGCTTGGTTTTGCTTCATTTGTCTTTGAGGCAGAGAAAAGGATGACCTAACCACAAATGTACAAACTGAAATTACCTAGGTGATCCTCAAATGGGGAACAGGTCTCCAAAACAGAGTAACAGGAAAGCATGTAATAGAATGGTTTAGAACATTCATACAGAATGGTACAGAAAATGCTCCATATGTTTTTCTTGATCAGTCTGTCTATCTCAGTGCAAGAAACCCTGAGTCAGTTCAAGGGAGTTCAGGAAACAAATTCATAATCCTTTCTCTAGCTATGGCCCGAAGCTCTCCCTTTGAGAATGGAATATGCTGTATTTTATTGGCTACTTCAACAAGCATTTTGAATGCAGCAGTTTGAAGAGTTCTTCAGAATATTAACAGTATGTTGGGCAGTTTCCACCGTATTTTTGTTTACCATTGTGCTGAAAATGGTATCACTTTGAAAAGTGCTATGCACAAGGATATGAAGACACAAACAGCTAGACAATATCACAGAAGATTACAGAAGATTAATTCTATACCATGGAAAACACTTCAGTGCAGTATGTTATGACAGAAGTTTCCTAGAAGAACAATTGAAAAAATAAATTTTTCATTTAAACAACTGTTCAAATTTACTCAATATTGCCTTTCAATTGATCTCTTTTCTTTCCTCACCAGCTTGGAAAACTTACCAGTAAGAATTTTATTAACCTGTAGGTTAAGACTGAGGGCTGCCACCTGTCTTTGCCAGCATGGTCTCATCCAATGGTAACCATATTTGCTAAAGCTTCTTTCATTTAAAGAAAGGTTTTTTTGACATGTGGGAAATTTGTTTCTTCTCCTGTTAAACAGGTCATTGAATGCACCCGATGTTCTGACACTTTGTTTCTAATGGTAACAGTCCAAATTAAAACAACACTTTCCAGGAAGGAAAAATCCAACCAGATGTGGATGAGAGATTTTTTTCCATTATTATTTTATTTCTAATGCAAAAAAATAGTGGAAGAAGTATATTTATACTTATAGAGAGCTGACTTGAGCACCTTCAGATTAGATTAACAACTATAGCAGAATCAGAGGTACATTCTAGCAAACTCAAAGTTTATTTTGCTTCCTTTAATCTATGCTTCCATGTTGAACTATACTGTACAATTTTAGCTCTGTCATTGAATCAAGTTAAATTCAGTTATAGAGGTTCCTAGGGGCTTCTTTGATGAACTTAATCATATGCCAGGCATACACAGGCTTTATACTAGCTCCAAATGCGAAGATTTCAACCAGCCTACAAAACAGTCTGAAATGCCAGGAATTCACTTCAACCATAAAGATCTTACTATTGACAAAACTGGTCCGTATCAGAAATCAACTGAAACACCTACTAAAGTGGAAAGATAACAGTTCTTCACCATTGCCAAGGTACAGTGGTTACATGTGGTCTTAAGAACATAACCTATGAAAGGATACATAAGTCAGACAGCTGCTTAGTATGTTGTCTGATGGCAAATATTGCTACAACTGTAGCAATTTTTCAGGGAGTTTCTCTGCACCCAGTAATCTATGACACCAGGATTTCATAAACCAGAGTTAGTATAACTTTATGATGGCTCTCAGTAGATTTCTTTTCTGTAAGTTCTTTCAACACTTTAATTCCTGTAAATAGTTTAATACCTACAGCATCCTGTAACAAAATTTACCTTTTAATTATTTTTGTGAGAAGCACCTTCTTTCAAACCTCCTCCTGCAATTGATACCAGAAATTGTTACATGGGAGGGAGGAGGCAACCAACATCCTCATCCTGCCACGCAGAATTCTACAGCATTGTCATATTGTCATAGATGCGTATTTGTCTTCCCAAGGCTTGTCGACCCTAACAATTCACCAAACCGATGCCTGTGGTTGCATCACAGCTGACAGACATTCAAAATCCTGTTCGGATGGATGAGAGATCCACACTTAATTAAATCCAGGATCAGGAGTGCACAGAATAAAGTTCTCACTCCCCAAGCAAGTGGTTTGACAAGTGGTACTTTTTACAAGGACATATAGAGATAGGACATGGGGAAATAGTTTTAAACTGAAAGATGACAGATTTAGATATAAGGAAAGAACTCTTTACTGTGAGAGTAATGAGAGGTTTTCACATCTGCCTCTAAGACTTTGCACATGAAATACTCACTGAGACAAATGATAACTTTTAATAGGTTGGCTCCAGCTCTGGGAGTAAAGCCCAGCTACCTACAGCTGAGAAATTCAAGACTGCACTTTCAGGAGGGCACACACATTGCTGTAAAATCCTAACACCGAGCTCCTTACAGTTCATCTGTAACAAATTTTTTAAAGCTGACTAGACTTTAACTTTCCACAGTACTATTATCACATTTAATTTAGCTTCTGTATTTCATAGGATCCATTTAGTACCCTAAATATTTAAGTGTTTTTTTAAGAAGATGTCATAACGACACCAAGCTTCCTTCTGAATAACTGTGACTAGTTTTCAAATTCCATTAAAAAAATAATTTTTTAAAAAATCCAATCAAATAGTTTCTCAAATAATTGAGTTACTGCCCTACTGTTTTTTAAATTAGGCTAACATTGTAACCTCCTCTGGGACCATTCTCAAGTTAATTCAGTCCAACAGAAACATACACCACAAAGAGTAAACACCAATTATAAAGTTTAAACTATTAGATAAAATTTGCTGTCATGTTGGCTGCACTTCGCAAAAGAAACTAACTTTCCACAATAGTCATCATATTTTAATGCCTCAAATCTTTAAGTCATGTTAGAGTCAAATGCGGTGGGGTTGTGTTTTTTCAGTTCATGTCAAAGACACCAAGTATTTTTTATATGATATCTTCATTGAAAAGAAATCCATTTTCCTGGAAATGGAGCTTCCTGGAAAGATGGGCGTCTACAGAGAAAAGAAGGAAGAACTAAAAAATATAGACAGATTTTGGTGATTTTTTTTTCTCCCCTTCCCCCAGAATCCTAAATTTTGAGGCAAGTTATCAATAGGAACGAAAGAGAAATTTCTTGCCTTTGGGTTTTACCTTCTTGTTTCTGTCCAGCTCAGTTAACTAATTCCCTGTTCTTGGATGTGTCTCAGCCCACAGTGCCAGTGGGTGAAGGTTCCAGCATGGCCTAAGCCCCCTATGCTGGTGGGGACCTCTTTATTTAGGGGCTGGTACTAAACCATGGCTGCAAACTGCCAGAAAATACAGGCAACTTCCCTCCTCACTAAAAAAGCAGCAAGTAGACATTTCTAATTCACTGCTTTTGGTAGTATTGTTTTTTAATGCATTTTAGTACTACACCAGAACATAAAACCTGCTACCTTTAAACAGAACATTAAGAGTTTCCTGCAAAAACCCTTCTCTTTCAGCAGAAGAACAGGTAGTTAAAAGCCTTTTACATGTTGCTGGAAATGATATAATTAAAAACTAATTTGCTAGCACCTTTCAGACATTTGTTCGTGTAAATAATGCATCAATATAAAATAAGAAACTGGTCAGATATACTAGGATCTTTGATTGCCCAAAGATAATGTTACAATAGTATTGTTTGAGGACAAAAGTGGACTTACTGAAATAAGTAAACACTTTTAAAGGCTTTTTATATAAATTGTGTTTTATGACAATGCTACATGTTACTCATTGCATAGGGAATATATTGAGTTTGGGCAGATAATCACAGCTGAATTATAAGTCTAACTTTTCAAATGGGATTGTTACCCCACCGGTGCCCTACAATCTTCCATTTTTGTGCTAAGAGTATTAACTAAAAACATTATTTATTCCATTACAGATTAGAAAAACTGTAACTTTTTGTGTCAAATTATTTTCACAGTCGACACATATGCAATTATTATGCATTGTCATAACTGGCATCACATTGACAGCGTGAAACTGGTCAAACATTTGAGTGTAGCAAGGGGCAAGATGCCTAAAATTTCAAGAGTTACCCACCACCTTGCCAAGGATTTCAAAACTGATCTTATTCCCTGTCTCATGTTGTCAGAAAAAGCTACCAAAAATCACCCTTAGGATAACAAATTATACTTCATCTGGTTTAGACCTTGTGCAGCTGCAAAGTTGGTTACCCATTCAAACGCCATACAAATCGTACATGTTAATTGTCTCTGCACACTGGATTCAAGGGCTTGAGGGGCTTGTATTTCCTTCAAGCTGCTTGTGCCATTGCACGACGGCAAGATGAAAAACAAATTAAAATTTTCCAGTAACATGATCCATAAACTTTCAGACTGCCACCTCTTACAAAATCTGGACAGTTAATTATGAAATGGAATATCCAATTTTCTTCACTGTCAAGTTATAATATTTGCTGTGAAGAAAAGAGCATCGGCAACATAGAAGGTAGGTAATCACACAGTTTCTAACAAATGTAAAGAAAACTAGTACCTGTTTGTATGTAACAGCCATCCTCAATTTTAGCTTTAATTACTTGTAGAACATTCAAAAAACCACAGGAAAAAAACCAAAAAGCACAGAATACATACAATGTAGGCAGCATTAACTCACCTTAGAGCAACAGATTCAAATATTAATTCAACATATACATGGGTATTTCTCGATTTTGAATTCATATTCCACGCACAACTGGATTCTTTTGGCCAACAGCACATAACAGCTCAAGTCTGGCCCAGTTCTGCCTTTGCTTCTGACTAGACATTAGCAGTACCAGTATGCCAATTAAAACTCATTGCAACCCATCATAGTCGCAAAATGCTGCTTTTTGCTGAGCACACAACATAACTGAAACACAGCAATGGGTCTTTTTCAAATCACTGCTTACAGGTATTTACAATTTATGTTGCAAGTTTTGTGACTTACAGTTTTAGAGTATTATGTCCAGTCAAAAAGTAGGACAGGTTTTTGAAGTAATTTTCTGGAGCAGAACCAGATAAAGGGTCAAATATTTATGGGTCAAAAACCACTAAGGAAGTTAGGAGAAAACCTAATGTATAAAGAGGCAAGCAGTACGGATATCAGTAAGGAATCTGAACACCCTGCACCTTACATATAGGCAGTAAGAATACTCCTGATATCACAAGAGCAGGACTTATGCATCTAAGGTGCACAGCAAATAAGCTCCCTCTCTCTTTTTGAAGTGAAAGACACTGCATTACTTGATTGTTGGGAAAGCAGACACAATTAGAAAAAAAGTATGTTTACTTTATGAACCATTTGTTGTTAAAAATAAGCAAGGTCAAATAGCAATACTGGATAATGGGCAACATTGCAAGGATATGGGGAATGTCATAGGTTTTTGACGTTACTTGGATAATAGCCATTCAGCATGAGACTTGGACAGGAAATGCAACCAAAACCCAAATTCTAATGAACAAGAGATAAGAGTTCTGGTCTTCATTATTATCTCTGTTAGGCCACTGACCAATGGGCCATGGAAGAAGCCACTCAAGCATGGTCTTCAAGAAGTTCAGCCAGAACTTTAGAACAGACAAGAACTGGTAAACAACATCATTTGTCTCCCAGGAAGGAACAAACTTATTTCAGGATGTCTGCCCAGACTTGTGGCTACATGCAATCATTTTTATGGAACATTCAGGGAATGTGCCAAAAGTAGGGAAGGTGAATCAGGACAGAACAAGTGGCAGCAAAGGGAGAGCAAGTGGCATAAAAAGGAGTCACCAGTGGATGCTGCAAGACAGTAGGCTTGTTTGGCATAGCCCTGCTCGTGATCACTGCTGCCTGTCCTATGTTAAGTCCTACTTCTAATATTCCCTTTGTGACCTATTCAGCATAGGTGTGATCAGCAAGAAAACTTGAGAGTCAGTCAACAGTTAGAGGGACACTTGAATCTGGAAAGACTAGGCCTAAGACAGTGACCAAATAAGAGACCTCAAGCCTAGGCATCAATATTGGATGAACTTAAAGCCTGTGTTAACATTTGTGTCAGTGAATGCTGGCCTGCCTGTGAATCAGGAGAAGGCTAGTGTACCTTTCACCAGCAAACTTACCATTCTCATCAGCTGCAGAAGAGCTTTATCAGGCTGTTTGTCTTCTTATTCTCTTAAGTGCTGTCAGCACGTTTATGCGGTGCTAGTAAAGGCAATGTTTTTTCTTTGTGACAGTCTGTGTGATGAGCCATACCCTGCAGAGAGTGTCATCTTGGGAATGCACGCTCACTTCTCACTACTGGCTGCATGTGCAGACAGGAGCAGTGGAAAGAAGACCAAGAGGAGAAATTCCCTGTAGCTTGGAGGGCACTAATTATACGTTCCCTTCAGAAGTATGTTGTGATCATCCACTGGAATTACTATGCATAGGTCCAGGCCTCATAAAACAACAGTCTTGCACTACACTGTAAGTCTTCCAGGGCCTAAAGAACACCCAGTTATCTTCAAGCTTTCTTTGTCCTTCAATGCTGTGTGGCATTCCCTGCCTTCACACTAATTCATCATTTGCCAGACACTCAATATTTCACATAACATTTTAAAAGACAAAAATACAAGAGCAACCTAACTTCAAAATTATGCATGAATGAAGGATAATGATTCCAGTTCACCTTTACAGCAAAATATCTGATAATTAGCAGCCAAGAAGCAAAATACGCAAATATAAGCTCTGCAAATTTTATAATGCCGTAACTTGTTGCTTTGAAAAGCTATTAGATTTAATAAGTTTGCATCTTTATCCCTAACAAAACTTCCATTACATGACAGTTAAGATCAAAATAAGACCTCATATGAACCTCAAGACCAGAGGAATGCTTTTTAAAGTCAGTATGTAATTGTTTCTGTAAATTCTGTAAATGCAATTAGTTTCTCCTTTTTTAAGCATGCTGAAAGTCTAAAGGGCCATAAAAGGGGAAAATGCACTTTTGAGCATTACTGTTGATAATTTTACCTGTCCAGTAGTTAGTATGGATTTTATACTTCTTCCTTTTCCTTGAACTTTCAGTGGAAAAAAAAACTTCATTACAACTTTCAGAAAATCCCATAGTTCCATACCTTCAGCAGTGATACAAAAGCATATGTGATATAAACAACTAAACCACCACTGCCCTGTATCACAAGTCAGTTCTTCTAGACCTGACAATTGTGTAAAATTGTCTGTCTTACAGCCAAACCGATTCCAGATTTCACTACAGCCACACCATTAGGATTCCCATCTCATTAGGAACTTTATGATTGTAGTGACAATAGCATGTTTTCCAGATCAATAAAGATGAGCCATTCATACAACTATTTACAGTATTCCTACACACTGACTTGAGCAACCAAAACATCTCATGACAATTCACCAATTAGTAAAAAAAAGCACAAAAAAATCCCCACTTTGCAAACACTACCAGTACTGGGATTTCTCCATCTATCTTAATTTATTTTAACATGAACAATAAAATTTAAGGGTATCTATTTTATGGGTGTCAGCAAGGGTTACTGCTACCTCACATCAAAAAATGTTAAATGTTATTTTGTATTAATAAACTTGGATAACAGCATCTTTTTTCAACAGATCCTGGAATATTATATGCCCTGACTTTGTAACATAGGATAATATGAGCAGGAATGAAAGAAATCTCAAATCATGCACTTACTTATTCAATGTGAGGTCAAGGATGAATTTAGAGCCAAAGGCCTCAATCTGGAAACTTGCCTGAGCCAGATGTACAGCCTGTAAACAGGAACACACAGTTGTCAAAAGACTGACTAAATTTTATATACAACAAATGTGACTGTGAAAAACAAAGTTATTGAAAACATGCTAATTTTCATGGACCTCATGGGTATGTGAAAACTTTTGCCCTTGTACCAAATTCTGATTCAAAAGGATTTTCCCTTTTAGAGGGAAGCAAACGATACCTGAAAAACATGCTTGCAATTACATATTCATTCCTCACAAAAAGGAGGAAAAAAAGAAAAAAAAGAAAAAAGTTTCACACAGATATCTATATTTTACCATAACCAGATGGTTATGTAACAAAAGTATAAGTAATGTAGTATAGTTTTCTTTTAATTAAGTTATTGCATTCATTGCCTTTAAAAGGCTGAAATAATTAAAGCATTTGTAATACACACTTTCAAATATGAAAATCATGGCAAGGCTCATATTACACACTATAAAAAACTCCTTTAAAGTAATCCCTTCACAGTTAATGGCTTTGTACTTGGCACAATAGCTAAACCAGTATAAAGAATACTGATGCTGGTCCACATACAACAAAAACAGCTGTGGCTTGTCTTCCACAGGGAGTTAAGTTTAACTTGCAGGATATTCAGTTCTTGTCAGATATGTATCTTGTCAGATATGTATTCTGTATTCTTTATTTTTCTCTATACTGCTGTAACTGTAGCCAAAGACATTTAAAACATGCTTATCTGTTTTCTAGAAAAATAAGAAGATAAGAGATGATCCAAGAATTTCTTTTTGTGAAGACACTGCTCCAGCAGGGTTGAAGAGATTAGATCTGAATTTCATACCATCTCTTTCCTGATAATGTTCTAATCAACTCATGCTTACTTATACACTAATTTGATATAGTATTAATAATTACACAAAGTTGGAATATTATGACTAAATCCTTTAGACAAAAGACAAAAAAAGCCCTGTTTTCTATTAAACACCACGATTAATCTTCAGATAAGTGACAGAAAATATATCAAGTTCTAGCTAGTTTA
This sequence comes from Acanthiza pusilla, assembly GCA_036630365.1. NCBI lineage: Eukaryota > Metazoa > Chordata > Aves > Passeriformes > Acanthizidae > Acanthiza > Acanthiza pusilla. The sequence goes on from JAXCHO010000019.1 coordinate 10,629,890, forward strand.
CAGCTTAACTGAAATACTATGAAGGTTAGCTTTTATGGCCCACATTTCTGTTCTCCTTTGGAAATTTCTCCACAAAGGATAAGCTCTTTATGTTTCTCTTCCATTCTTGCACTACACAAAGCAGCATCAATTTTCATCTTCTTTCTGAGCTAAGTTATTCATCGTCTTTCAGAAAATTCTTTTAATAATTTTTTTAGAAGTTGCTATTGTGACTAAAATCAGCTGTGACATTTCCTGTATTACTTCATCATTCTTTGCTGCCAGAATTATCGTTTCCCTTTCAATAGGTACACAGAGCATTGTTGTCAGGCTTCTTTTTTTTAAAAAAGTCACGTACTTACAAAATATTTTAAATACCTTTAATGTCATTAAACAATCTTAGCTAAAGCCTAGTTTTGTTTATTAAAATAGTACAATCACTCTGAAGAAGAATGAAAAAAAATATTCCTAGCTGATATCTAAAATAATATAGAAGCAAACCAGTATCAAGCTTTCTCTCTGTTCTATTTTTTGGTAAATGTTTATTGTTGTGTCACCAGTTCACCGATTTGCTAACAGTGGCCTGGCAGAACTGAGTTTACAGCTGCTCTGAATCAGCAGAGCAAAACAGTCTAAGTATAAAGACAAACAGTTGCCATGATCAGAGAGAATCTGCCAGCATATACATTAAGAAAAAAAAAAACAAACGAACAATCAAACAAAAAACAAAAACAAAAACCCAGAGAATGTCAGGTTAAATACATGCCTAGTAGGAGAGGCTTTTCAGCCCCAGCTCCATTTTTTTTCAGAGTGAAATCAAGGAACAAGTGTCACAAGGAGCTTTCCAAGCACCTGTTCATGACAAAAACCTCATTATGTTTTCAAAACACACATGTATTGATTTAATTTTTTTAAGCATGAAAATTTGTTGCAGAAAAGGGGTTGCAATTAGTTTTATGCCATAAAGATTCCACTTAAGAGTTACACAACTTTGAGACTCCCCCACATGTAAATGATGTGTCTTGTATATATGCCACAAACAAGACTTCAATATTAACTATCTGGAAAATTTACAAGAGCATGACCTATTCCATTCAGATTATTCTGAATCATGAGAAATCGCTCCCTAGGCATCAGCTGCTGATGTTAGGGACGGCTAGATGGATGACTAGTCTGATCTAATACAGCTTTTCTATTGTCCAATCAAGCCCATTCGATGATACCTGTGTATCACCCTTCAAGTTTCTAAGCAATCAACCATGTATTCTTTATCTTTCTGCAATTTCAAATTATTAAAAATAATTTGTATTCTTGGTCTGCAATATCATAAAACCCCTTCATCTTGTAGAATTAGATATAGCAACATTGGTATTTCTGAAAACAACTACTGCTGTGTATAAAACCACTACTTGCTATCTATTAGTGTGACTCACTAACAGATGTAGCCTGTACACAAAAGCAATTGCTGCAAAGCAGCTGACACTAATTTGATGCCCTGCAGTAGGGCATGTTCTCCACCAAACTCAGCTGAAGCCATTGGTTATAAAAAGAACACTGGATTTTAAATCCCTGCAGTTAAGCAAAAACACTGTTTTGAATTCAGGTGAATGCAATACACTACAGCTACAGCAAATACAGATTCTCTTAAGCCAGTTTAACAATAGGCAACCACCCACGAAAGCCAGAAGCCAGCTGAAGGTAATGAGACTAAATATCTAAACCTGAAACTGATTATTTTCCTGCAATATGTTAGCATAGAAAGCTACCAGTGAGTTATCACCAGGTGTTTAAGGCATTACAACCATCATGTACCACAATGATGGGAGGAAATATTTCAGAAAAGTATCTGTGCAATTCTGTTACCCACCTTATAATTTCACTGTATTCTCTCACCAGCTACTGTGTAGTACAATACCTGAAGAATAATCTGAAATACAGTGTTCTTCTCATTGGCACAGAAATATAAATTCAAATAAGAATATAATGTAGATCAGCACATATGTTGAAGAATATATATATATTTTTGCAGGAAAAAAACTAAACATCATCTTCTTATATGAGTTGCACGCATGTATATGCTCACACCAGTATAAGTATTCTTTATTTACATAAAAAGGAGACCAAGTTCTTTCATCCATGTTTCCTTATCATCTAAAAACCTCTGCAGAGGTTCCTGCTTTGACAGCTATAATCTAATTCCAATGGCAAAGCTCCAAAATTATATAAAGTTTTTCTTCAGCAAAGACTTACTGATGTATAGAGATGTGGGTTGAAAAAGGTCTGAGTCCTTCAAATTCTTCTTGTCCCCGTACCCAAATTTTAGAGGGGAAAATAAAAACAACCAAACCCAGGTTTTTTTTTTTCCCCACTGTTCTGGAAGCTCAAATTACTGGCGTAGTCACTGTAATAAGAGATTCTTCATACTAGGGACATTCTAAGAGTGCTGTAGCTGCTTATGCAAAGAAGTAGTTCTCAGGGTTTTTCCAAGCTAAAAATCCATATATATAAAGAACTCCAGTTTCTTTCAAATCAGTCATTAGTTTACAGTAACTTTCAAGATAAAAATCACTGTAACTGGAATCTCATTTCTACTGATCTATGTCACAACTTGAATGCTTTCATCATTTTCATATTTGGGCATTATTTGTCTGTAATTCACTTTTTTCAGACTTTCAGGAAATTTACGATCATCATACCAAAAGTAAACTACTATATTTGTTTTACTTTCTTCACAGTAAAACTATGCCAAATACAATAATGTGTTAACCTTTCAAAAATACTAAGTTCTGTCACAAGTCTTTAAACAAAAGTAACAGCATTATTTATCTGACTGGTGGTGACGATGGGTCTTTTGCTATATTCGTACAGATAAAATCTCCAAAGGACAAGCTTATTGCTTTCAGAAATCTATTTGTGTATACAGTCCTGCTGACTAAAATACTGGCCGAAAGCTACCTCTCTCAGTTTAGAAGCTGAGCAAGGGGTTTCATCACTCCCATTATGGAAATAGAAATAGAAGTCAGATTTAGATGGATTTTACACCATTAAAACATCTTTTTGCTCTAGGCCTTCATCTAATAATAGCATAAATTTTGTCACAAATCAATGTGATTTACTGTATGTTAGTTCCTTATCCTGCTTGCAGCTTGTTGGCCTATCCTCAGACTCCATACAGAAGCCATCCTTCTTTCAGCATTTGGTTACCTTGTACTACTGGCACATCTGCCAAGATGCCTTCCTCTAACTCCTTGGAAATAAAGCATTTCATATTGAAACACAATACATGAATGTCCCAGCAGCATGTGCAAACTTATGTTTAAAATAGAAAGCATTTCAGAAAACCTCCTGTTAATGGTTTATTTCTGGTCTTTACTTAGATGCACTTGAACCCCAAGCCTTGAAGACCGTTCATTGAAAGAAGGGTTGTGGGCATGTGAACAAAGATCCAGGTCTGTCTCTGGAAGCAATCCTACTGTTGTGCATTTAACCCCAGGGGCCAGAACCCACCATTCTCTCCCAACATGACAATACTTAGGTACCCTTCTGCAGCAACACTGACCTCCAAAGCTATATCCCTCTTGAGCCTTTTTTTATAAGGCTCTCCAAAGTAGTGCATCCTTATGTTGGGCCACTTCCCTGCAGTACCTAGCTTCCCACAAATGCAAAAAAACCTGAAAACTTAATTTATTTTTATTTAGGAACAAGGCATAACAAGTACAAGTGCTGTGCTACCTAACACTTAGGAACTGAAGACTTTTATAGGTTATTGTGTGAAGCTCATGAGAGGACCCAGAAATATATTTTTAAAAAAAAAGAATTTAAAAAGTTGTAGAAATAACATGACCCACATTTCAACTAAGAAACAAAGATCTAGATCTAGCTGAAGTTGGCATAAGGAAGATCTCCTATTCCCAGAAACCAAAGATAGGAAGACCAGTTTCAATCCTCCTTTTAGTAACTACTGAAGACAGAGTCAAGATAAGCCTTTTGCATTAATATAAATTCAATAGAGAATAGAAAAAAATACCAAGTACACACAACCTTCCATGTACAAGTAGAGTAAACTGAAGCTGCACCACAGAAAAATCTAGGGAAAAAAAAGCAAAGCCAGCTGAAATACTACAAAGATTCTTCAACAATCTAATACATAGAAGTCACATGAACTTCACTCATTATTTTGACCAGTTTTCGTTACATGGGGATTAAAAGTGAAGACCTCCCTAAAACAGGCAATAAGGAAAGACTAACTAGAGTGTAGGGTTTTTATCTGGATTTTTGTAAGAATTCACATGATGTCACCTCTTGAGAGTTTACCATTTGTGACCTTTTGTCTTTTGCAAAAAAATACCTGCTTTTTCTTCAATATCACTTCCTTTTCAAGAGCAAACAGCTCTTTTCCTTCCATCTTAAGGATGCTTTCCTGCTCAACTTTCATATGCTGCATATTAAAATTGCATAGAGGATTGAGACAGCACTGTATCTCAATCTTTAAAGCAAGGCAACATAGCAAAAAATATTGCATTCACATGGCAGGAGTATTTTCATTATATAAATGACAAACAGCTGACCTGACCAGAAACACCTGGAGTTCCACCCCATGAAAAATAGCTCAAAATAAATCAAACTTATTGGGGGAAGATGGAACATCTTCACAGTCAGAAGCACTCTTCCTTATTTTTTCCTCTTTAGGGTCTGCAAAACAGTTTTCTTAACACCTCTCTCCTCCCCAAAACTACACTAACAGCTTAGAATTATGCATGAAGACATGGCTTCTTTACAGCTACTGAAAATTTATGATTCAGAAACTGTCCAGCAGATACAGTCTTCCTTCATATGCATCCAGTTCAAGCTATTTCCCACTCGAAATTTGCTAATGTTGCCCTGAGCCGTGTTCCTCCAGGAATCCTATTATCTTCAGATCACACTTTGCACAGCAGGGTTTTTCCCTCTGCTGGCCACCATAAGGACTTGCTCCTAGCCTTTTGTGACAAGTTGTGCCCCATGCAGTCTTCCTGCTAGGTCCTAAAAATCTTGTGTATGTAGTCTGTGAAAATGAACCAAAGCAATCGTCTGGTTCAATAGAGAGATCAGAGTTCAACAGAATTCATTGAAAACACTACCTCCACCTGCAGAAGTTTAAAAAGATAGAACACAGGTGACTCAGACCTCTTAATCAAATTTAAGGATCCCTGTGAGCTTCTTCAGTGTCTTTGTATAAATAGATGCTCATTTTTGAGCATTTTGCACTAAAAATAACTTCAGAAGAACTCAAAATCAGCTAGCCTTAATTTGACTATGAGGAAACAGGTATAGAGATTTTAGAGTCTTCAAGCATCAAGTATTTAAAATCTGCTTTTTTTAGAGCAAAAAGTTAAAATACATTATACACTAGAACTCTGTCCCCCTTGGAGATAGATCACTTTGTCAAAACTATGGTGAACATTTCTTTCTTTAACAGTGAAAAAAAGCTTTTTCCAAGAAGAAGGAAAGAGAGAGGGTCCACCAATAGTTTTGATCACATACACCTTCTCAATATGATGACATTTCACCAAAAGGGGATAGAGAGGATCAGCGCTAAGAAATAACTTATTATTTAAAATTTTGATTCTCTGGTACAGTGTTTTTCCTCAGGTGTTTCATTTCTACCAACATTTCACAATGAAGGTGGCAGACCCTAAGTAATTTTACATTATTATATGTCTCCAGCTTTACACCTCTTTCTTCCCGCATGCACACCATCTCGTCTAGTCTCACCCTCTCCTTATAGTGACTCAGCAGTTCTGAGGCATTCAGGCCTAATCCCACAAACTAGCCATATTACATTATTCTGACCACTATAGTGAAGTTCCACAGAAAGGAGTCTACTGAATATTATCAATAGTTAGGGACTGTATCCACATCATATGCCTATAAATGGCATATTAAGGCTGACGAGAAAATACTGGTTAAAGGATATATAGTTCAAAGATCAGTAAAAGAACAAAAAAAAATTTTCCCCCAACTTTTTCCATCATATCTGTCTTTACTTTTTTCACATGGTATCAAAAACATTCCTAAATACAGATGTCTTTCTTTACCTAACTATAAAGGTATTTTTGGCTACTTTTCTTTAGTACCAACGTGGGAGACATCAAAATCTCACAAATAGTATTTATTACAATATAGCATTTATTTTAACTCTGGGGAAGGATAAAAGCCAGGACTGAAAAGAATCCCCCCCCCTAATTCAAAGCCAACCCTTGTGTATCTTTCACAATCAATTGCATTGTTTTGTTTATGGGTTGTTCGGGTTGTTTTCCTTTTACACCTTCCAGACTTCCCCCTGCCCCAAATTATTGCTCTACAGAGAAGATTATAGCAAATGTTAAACAGGACAAAATAATATGATAACAAATATTTTAGCTATTGGCAAAGTAGAAGAAAGGCAAAGAAATTGCCTCATGCAAGGAAAGACACAAGATTTAAATTGGGGTGAAGGTGTCGGGTATGATGATCTGGAAGCAAGACATACAAAAATCCATCCAGACGATGAACTTAATCAGCTCTTTCCTTCAATTAAATATAAACAATAAATATTAAACAAAAGACATTTCATGCTGGAAGAATGAAGTTAACATAATGTCCCTCTCCATGAAGGCCCAGGATTAAGGAACTCTTCTGTGGGAAAAACTGCAGCATTAGCATTCCCTATGCTTAAAAGGGACACAGTGAGTAGAAAGAAGATCCACTTTACACAATACTCAGCAGCAAGCATGCCCAAGGAAATCAATACCAATTCTGTCAGCACTGATTTCTGCAGAGCTTTACTCCAACATGTAGATACAAGGTAGGGCATAGGAAGGATAGGCAACAACAGCAACGTTCTTGTGGGCAATGCTGGGTAAGTGAAGAGATTGGTGGACATTCTTGGACTCCATGGATTCCAAGAAAAAAAACACGTGAAGGAAGCATTACTGCCAAAGGCAAGTCTGCAAGCACTTGCAAATCCCTTTCTTCCCACTCCCCTCTCCGAAAAGGGGAACTGTGAGACCCTAGTGTTTTAAGTGTGTTTAAAAGAGTGGTCTCACTTCAAAGTGTATTAGTTCTGAACGTGGTGCTCTCTTAAGTAGCTCCAGTGTCCAACAAACAAAAAGCTTTTCTGTGCCAACCATAACATATTGGTGTATTGAGATATGTCCAAAGGCACATACCAGTACCCATGTTCAGTAAGACAGGAAGTAACTTTTCTTCCTATTAAAACATCAAAACTATATAGCTACCTCAACTTCCTTTTTCCCCAAAGATTATTCAGTGCGTGCCTTCATATTAATGCTACATCTGAAATGGCACATAATCAATACCAACATAAGCACATATAACAAGTATTAAATTCACTGTCTAAAATTTCAAGAGAAATGCTATTCAATAGGTAGGAACTCCATTATAGCTAAATCCTTCAGTAATATCATACACACTGATTTGCTTTGTTGTCTCTTCCCTACCATGGTAATCTCTTTATATTAAAACCATCTTTACCTTCGCTTTACCTTTTTCCCAGTAGGAAGAAATTAATTTTTTTAATATTTATTAAAATAGGATTAAATAAATTTAAAGGTACTAAGTGCTTTAGTTTAGACAGGTTTATCTCTTTACAAAGTTATTCCACAAAACCAAAGTTTGTTCAATTCCATACAATTTCAGGGGAAAAAAAAACCCAAGCAATTGACTTTCTAGCTGCATCCATACAAAATGGAATATTAGATCTTGTCACTAAAAATGAAGAATGCAGGTATTATTTGACAAAAAATGGTAACACTTTACCATGGTCTTCACTGATCATGCAGTGGCAGGAAACAAATGCTGCATTTATTAGGTAGTGCACAGTACACTCAAAGCTAAGTAACTCATGCTGCAAGTTTAGGATTCCAAAGGAGCTCCCTATGCAGATACTTCTGCAGTCTAGAGCTATTTTGGAACACTTTGTTGATGATGGGGTACCATAAGTGAAGACACTAGAATCTACACTCATTAGTCAACTCAACTTTGCCTAATTCTCACTTGTTTTATCTACAGTTCAGTTTCTAAACCATCCTGAAATTCAAAATAATTATTTTTAAGTTAACACAAGGGAAAGTACATTCTTTTTTAATTACATGTACTCCTTGAATTCCTAAAAATAGTGGTAGGGCCCACCATTAAGTCTTAACTATCTGCACACACAGTTTCACGTCACATACCACTTCTTAAAAAATTCTGCAGATAAGCCTCTTTTTACCCTACCTTGTCATGTTTCTGCTGGTGCCTTGCCCTGGTATCCAGGATATGGTAAGGGGTCTCAGAGTCTCTGTTGATGTAATAGATTAGTCTTGAAGGCAGTGTGATTTCCTTCTGGATTGCATTGCTGTAGCTGTTATTTTTGCTGTTACTGCTGTTACTCTGTTGAAATGTATTCTCTTCATCTGACAGTACTTCCTCTATACTGCTTGCTGTTTCATTCCAATGCAGGCCTGGGGAAGAAAGATATGCCAGCCATAAATTCCATGGCAGAATGTGTTTATTTCCATGGAAAAGCTACATATTTGCTTGCAGTTTTCCAACATTTTACTAATCACTCAAGCAAACAAAAAGACATCTTACTCATTGAGCTAGATTCGATTAATTTTTCACACATAAAATGATTTCAGAAAGAACATTATTTATTTAATTGCATATACATTTTCATATGCAGTCATAAATATTTTAATACCTTTCAACCTTCAGGAAGAAAAAAAGCCCAACTTAATGGATATGTAGTTACTCCCTATACCCTCTTTGATAGCTGAATTCTTTCACAAAAAAAAAAAAAAATCTACAAAAAGCTGGGAATACTCCCCATGTTCCTAGCACACACTGAATTCAGAGTCCTGTGCACTGAATGCTAAACTTCCGATTATGTAAAGGGAATTGATTTCTACTTTTTTTAACTTTGACAAGAGCCCTTTTCTTCAGTACCAGCTTTTCAAATCAAACCCTGTATCTTTCCTCATTAAAATTTCAAGACAGTCAATCAATGCGATGTAACAACATAACAATATTACAATGTAGCGGCAATGTACTAACAATAATAACATGATGCACAGACAGACTGCATTCAGAGCATTCCACATGTCACCTATATGCAACCAAGAGCAAATAAACAGCAAAGCACATAGGAAAATCCGACCCCAAGCCGACAAATTAGAGGATCCCCATTCACATGCACCGTGGCACATACAAAGCCCACCGAAGCTTTTTGTGTCGCATCCCTCAGCGGCGTCTTTCTTTCCACGCACAGCATCCCAACCCAACACACTGCAGCACCCGAACCGCACGTACCTCTCTTTTGTGTAAGCAAGCAAACCACGGAAATGTTAACTGAGCCCCGGGTTTACACACACAGACACAGACACGCACACAAAGCTGGGAGCGGGAAGGGAGGAAGGAATGATTGAGGGGAAATGGATGCTGCCGGGGTTTATCGCGGGGGACGGGGACCGAAGGGCCGCAGACACCTCAGGCACACGCACCCGCACCCCCGCCATACCCACCGGCGGCCGCTGCAGCCGCGCGGGCCCGGGGGCAGGAGGAGCCATGGAGGAGCAGAAGCAGCGAGACGAGGCGGCCGAGGAGCGGCAGGAGCGCGGGGCGGCGGCGGCCGCCGCAGCCAGGCTGCCGCAGGGAGATGCTGCCGGGCGGCTTCATGGCTCATAGCGCCCCGGGGCGGGGGGGCAGCGCGGCACAGCCCTCACGGCCGGCGGGCTGCGCCCGGGGGGCGCGGGCGGAGCGGCGCGGGCGGGTCCCCGCAGCGGCACCGCCCGTGCGGCTCCTGCCGCCGTCGTGAGGGACACAGCGGCACCTCAGCGCGGGGGCGGGCGGGTCCCCGCAGCGGCACCGCCCGTGCGGCTCCTGCCGCCGCCGTGAGGGACACAGCGGCACCGCCTCGACACCTCAGCGCGGGGGCGGGCGGGCGGCGGCGCGCGCGCACCTTCCGCGCCCGCCTCCAGCGCGCGGCCCCGCGCACGCGCGCTCGGCACGCGCCGGGCGCGGCCGCTGTCCGATGTGCTGCCCGCGGGTCCCGGCGGGGCTCGGCACCCCCGGCACGCCCGCGCCCCTCGGACGCGCTCCGGGTCGGCGCCGGACGTGCCGCGCCCGTCCCGGGTGCCGCCGCCCGCTGTGCGGCTGGGAGGTGCTGCCTGCCGGCGGGGTGACCGCCACCAGCTGCGCGCCGAGCTGCTCCCGGGCCGGGGTCCCGCGGCTGCGGCAGCTGGGAGCGGGTGCGGGACTGTCCGCGGCGTAGCGCACAGACCTCTCCCCTGACGCGGGCACAGCTGCAACCAGCTGGGCTAAGGAATTATTTTAAAGAACTTTCACGCAGAATGAAATTCCTTTGAAATCCGTCAGCCCTGAGCAAAGTTCGGAAGAGTCTCCGGAGACACTGAGCAGCAGCAGGGGCACCTTGCTCTCCTGAGAGCAGGGGCAGACCGGTCTTGGCGCCCCGGGCAGCTCTGCAAGTTGAGCCATTTCAGAGCTGGCAGTCCCCAGCTACTGCAGAGGGATGCATGAGCAGTGCCTGCTCCAAGTGGTGTGCGGATTTTCAGGATCCCCCTCTCCTCCCTCCCAACGCCTCCAGCTACCTGCTCTGTTCTTTGCATCCTCCCGGCCTTCTCTTTGGTCCCTGGGACCCGCTCATCCTTACTGACTGCAGCTAACCGCTGCAATGAAGGAGGGGTGGAGGAGAGAACCAAATGTTACCAGAAAAAGTGTTCATATATTGAAAAAGAAAACGGATGTGTGTACAATAAACCAAGAGGAGGACTGCAGGGAGGTGCATGGTCAGACTCTGACCTGGTGTAAATCCGCTCTGCTGTGCTGTGCTCAGCAGCAGACAGCCTGGACTACAAACACGAAGACTGGTGCACTTCTGTGCAGCAAACAGTATCTCTCATACTTCCAGTCCAGCATGCCTGGGGTGAACCACCAACATGAAGAATAGTTGCAAAGATAAAAATAACTTCAAAGAGATATGAGAAGATGAATCTGCTGCTTTGTATTCATTCTGTGACTTCAGGAGTCAGAAAACCTGAGTTCAGAGACAAGTTTTGATATGGAGTTCTTAGCAAACATTTTGCCCAGCAGAGTTCTAATACCCAAGAACAGGCATGCTTTATTTTGGTGCAAGTCTTGCTGTGGAGGAAATAAAGATGTTTCTCCTTTGTTTGTCTGAATATTGCTTTTTATTTGTCAGCTTATACCTTCTAATCTGAGTCTGAATACCACATGGATTTCCAGAAAATAGGAGGTTTTCTGTTTCACATAATTTTCTCTACATTCCAGCCTGAATTCATTATCATTGTTAATTTAGAAAGTATAAGCAGTTTTACAGATAACTACCATGCAGACTACTTTACAACAGTAGTGTTATTATTTAAAAAAAAAAAATTAATTCTCAATTCTCATGCTGGTTAAATAGATGCTGCTTATAGAAACTCAAAATCAAAGTGTGTAACAGCAGACAAACACATAGAAGAGACAGATCCATGGTATGGCCGGGGGTAAAAAAAAAACCATAAAATGTGCCTCAGGATTTCACTGTTGTCTAGGTCTTATGAGAAAGCTATACTGGTTTTCTACATGAAATGGTCTTCCTTAAGGCACACATTTCCAGGCATTTTCCATGCAGCCCACCCAGCCCAGCTGTTCCTCATCACTAGACATCACTAGAATATTTCAAACAACAGCAGCTCAAGTTTCTTCCCATAAACACGTAAACAGAACAAAGGATCAGTTATGTCAGTGCATTCAGATCTAAAACAAATACAATTTAAAAAAACATTTTAAGAGCAAAGAGACAAAGAGTAGAATGACCATGCAATTTAAAAAAATAATCCAGAAACTAACTTTCACCACACACGAAAAACAAGTCAGGCAATAATGCATGCCGGAAACACCTGCTCTCTGAAACTATTAGGTCCTGATTTTTCTGACCACATTTTGAGGGTAGAAAACAATGATGGCCTTTTTGTACAAAGGTGGTCTAGGGCAAAGATTTTCTGAAGTACTTTTAACTCACGTACAAGCCTGCAGCAGAAATAATCACCTGAATAAGCATATAAAGCAGACATGCCTATTCTCCAAAGCCCTGATGGGCATATAGCTGTGCACATTATGAAGCTGTGCCTCATAAACCTGCTACAAACCTTCAGATGGTCATATGCAGTTCACAGAGCATAATTAGCTCAAGATGAAGTGTCCTACTATGAATGACAGCTGCTTTTTTTTTTTTTTTTAAACTTATTTTCTACTTTGAAAGACATTATGAAATAATCCCAGATAGATTGCACTGCAGATCTTTGGAAAAAAAAAATTACCAGAAACATGGATTATTGCAGCATCTGTATCCAGGGAAAGAAATTGAAACATCTAAGTCATAAGCACACAGGAAACAGCTGACAGCCAGAGCTCCAAGGCTGGCTGGGGGGCAAATGTATACCATGCAAGGTATACACATACTATCCATCAGGGTGATAAATACACTTTACAGCACAACTTCAGATGATTGCCCAGAGCTTCCCAGTTCCTTACTCCTTTATCAGGGTGGGGGTCAATGAGCACATGGGATGAAATTTCATAATGCTACAAGTCAAATAAAAAAGGCTTCAGATGCAAAACTGCTGATTATATTCTTGGCTGTTCATATTGATACTCATTTGGGAGATGCTGCACCACACTCTGTTAACCCAGCCATAACGATAACAACCTTCCAACACAATAAAAAATGCCTTTTCTAATGTCACCTGAAAAAAGTCACCATATCATCATATTCTTGTCTGGGGAAAATCTCTATCTAAAATATGGTTTTAAAGAACTTGTTCCTTACAAAGCACAAAAAATATTGATCTTTCTGAGTGAGCACAGTAAGATGGTGTCTTACTAGAAAATAATTTCTAGATTTCATCAGTAGTCTCTCATCTAACATTTGTTTCAAGAATCCACATAATAAGCAAGTGGGATATTCCTGGATATTCCTAACAGAGAAAAACTGGTTTTCATTTTAACAGAAAGAGGAGTATTTCTGTTGCAGATGGAATATGAAGGAGATGAGTTCAGGAGATGCAAACATGGGTGACTGATTTATCAAAAAATCTTTGCAAGGATGCCCTAAGAACACTGGCTATCAAATTTATAACAGTGATGATCATTGCAGAAGAGTAAAGCACTAGCACAGTCTGTCTCTTTGGTAATAACAGGTGATTCCAGTTGGGCAGCTCCAGACTGACCCTGGGCAATGAAGGGTATAAATGCCATGGGGTGCAGGCAGCACCAACACCACGGCAGAAGCAGCCATTGTTGAAACCTCTTGCTCCCAAGGAAGAGCAGCAGTCAAGTCTGATTCTGATTTACTCACATTACTGCAGCACCAGCGGGCTCAGCTGTACGCCAGGGTCGTGCTGTGCTCTTTGCTGTACACAGGACAAAATGACAGACCCCTGTTAAGAGAAATTTCCTTTTTATTTGCAGTAGCAAATAACCCAGCCAATGCTGTAAATAACAGAAGAAATCTAACAGCTCTAGGAGGGGTACCAAACATGCTGCAAGTCTAAAAAGAGGTAATTACGCAGGGAACTTTTAACAATAGAACCTCATTAACTGGCACATAACTAATGCACACAACCTGTAATCTGCTTGCAAAAGAGGGTGGTAGCCATTCTCTATTTCTCAACAGGGGGTTAACAGTGAAGACAAAGCTGTACTGAAACTTCATGCCACCCATATTTCCTCACTTTATATCATATGCGGTGTAACTATGGATAATTTATACTGAGAAGAAACCTGGTAATTGTAATGAACAATGCATTGCATTAGCATAACTGGTTTTCATCATTCACGTTTGAATACTCACCAATTCTCCATGTTCAGCTATTCTGAAAGAGCTCCTCAGTAAGTAGAGTGAAAGAGAATATTGCCGTTAGATTTTTTTTTTATTTTAGGACCATCTCTTGCTACACATCCCACCACCTAACAATGCAGCAGCAACACAGCATTTAGTCAGAAAAATCAGTACTTTTTATTTACTCTGTTTATTTTAGCCTCTTTAAATACTTTTCAGCAACTGAGGGGGCAGGGAAGAATTAAGTGATACAGTAATGTGACAAATACATAAGACAGATTTAGGAAACAGAGCACTGACTCTAGATTCTTCAGAAGCAGGCATCACTTTCCACACTGTAGATCTAACAGAACTGGGTTTCCATTAGTATTCACTTTTCCATCTTTATTTCAACCTCATACACTGTAGAGGAAGAGCTTTCTCCTGTTACTTTGTAGTTCAACAGAGCCCTAAAACCAGTTTTCCCCCCTATGTACAATAGTGAAACTATGTACCATATTGGGCACAGCACTATTCTAAACACGATAATACTATAGAATAAAATACAGTAAAAAATGCCACTTTTCCCTCAGAACTGTCACTCATTTACTGAGATCTGTGTGCACATCTTCATTAATAACCCTGCTCACCAGTGGTACAATAGTGTACCCCCTATGTACAATAGTGAAACTATGTACAATATTGGGCACAGCACTATTCTAAATAGTGTACAATAGTGAAACTATGTACCATATTGGGCACAGCACTATTCTAAACACGATAATACTATAGAATAAAATACAGTAAAAAATGCCACTTTTCCCTCAGAACTGTCACTCATTTACTGAGATCTGTGTGCACATCTTCATTAATAACCCTGCTCACCAGTGGTACTGCGCAAATGAACTCTTTTGTGAGTACTGTATGTTCCAGGACTCCAGGGTAGAATATACACAGTAATTAAGATATACTTGCCAGCCCCCTCCCCTTAACACTGTGAGATGTTGATGTTAAGTGAAGAAAATAAAATAATAAAAAGAATCAGTGTTCAGCAAGGATGGAAAGGGAACACAGCTGTGCTGCTAACAGCAAATGGGTCAGAGGGTTTATTAATTGCAGTTCAACTTGCATCCAGGTGAAACTTAAAATCAACCATTTAATTCTGGACGCACAAAAAATTATTTTGACTAAACCGTACCAGACTAATTTCAGAATTAATTCACTGTGTCGTCCTGTATAATTAACTAAGCCTTCATAGCCAAAGGAATTTACAAGCTGTTTAGAAGGATTCCTCACCAGTGTTTAAGCAACTGACTGTAAGAAACTGTACACAAGACACTGCAGTGAGGGTTATGCCATCAATGAAAACACTGTGATACTAAAAATTCCAATTATTCACCATATTGTCCAAATTATTAATGAGAGAAAAAGCAGCAGCAGAAACATGCTGGTCAATGAGGCTATCTAGAACACATTTGTCAACTGTTGTAATACAGATATACTTAGCAAGTAAAACATATGCCACCAGCAGGGAAAAAAAAAGGATGCTCTTCTAATAAGCAAGCACTTCTAACTTGGGCTGTGACAGCAGCCTGCTCCTTGCTAGCTTGTTTCACTCTTGTGAGGTAAAATGTAAAAATAGTGTTAAGAAAGTAAGATGAGATAGCAGGGGAAATCTTACTTAGATATGTACTTTGATTTATATATCCTTCAAAATAAATTCATGGAGTTCACATCCCAAGCACTTGCCACAGCTGATCAAACATTTCCGAGTGGTAGGTTCTAAAAAAGGTAGATTGCAGCTATTCCAGTGTAGCTTTGGAAAGGGGAGGGATGATGTCATCACTCATTCCCTGACACACTTGCACAGGGGAGAAGAGGACTGCAAGAATTTCTGGAGTTATCAAGTCCAGCCCCCGGCAATTCCACTGCACAGTTCATTCCATACATTGCCTTTAAAAGAAATTGGGGCATTTGTCCTTCTACTACCACTGGAAGGCTGTTTCAGAAGCTCAAGGTTAGCATCACGAAGTAAATCCTCCTCCTTCCCAGATTAAATTTACTCATGCCCAACAGAAACCCATTTGTTATTGTGCCCCCACTTGCTCCTGTGGCAACACTAGCACTAATAGCTCATTCCCTCTACTGGTAGAAAGGATCAGGCTCTCAATGCTTGCAGCATCTAAGCCCAAGTGATAGGTGAAAATTTCATGAGACTAAAGTCAAAAATATCTTTCAGCACAGAGAGGCCCCAAAGAGTAAAGGCTGCATTAGCCTGAGAAGCAGAAGGAATATGGCCATGCCAGTACAACACATGCTTGAGCTACTAAGTCTCACTGGGAAGAAGAACTTACTATCTATAGC
Source organism: Acanthiza pusilla (assembly GCA_036630365.1). Lineage (NCBI taxonomy): Eukaryota > Metazoa > Chordata > Aves > Passeriformes > Acanthizidae > Acanthiza > Acanthiza pusilla. The sequence continues at coordinate 10,646,097 of JAXCHO010000019.1, forward strand.
TACTACTGCTTGGAAGATGGTTCATTAGGCATGGACATGAAGAATTTAAAGGTGTTACAGTTGGTTTTCTAATGTTCACCTAAAAATAAAAATATTCTTCCTTCAATAATTGGCAGGTATTGAGTTGCTGCTCAGGTACATAGTCTTGCATTCAACAGAGACACCTGTGCTGATGCTGCTGTCATCACTGCTGTCACACTATGCTATGAAAGGTAGGCAAAAATGCTGAGAAGCAGCAATGTTCATCATATGAGGAAAATCCTGGTGTTTCCAAAAAATGCAGCTCTACGAAACAGGAGGGGAAAAAACCTAGAAACTGTGATATCCAATTAGGCATCCTGCCCTTTCTTCATAGATAAAATTGGACCAGTTTCCCTGCTCTTTCCCTAATTAGGCATAGCGATGAATCAGACATGAAACACGCTACCCTAAAAGATTCCTATTTGATGTTGTATCTAGGCTTTGGCACTGATTCCCCTGGAGAGCCAAAAACATTTAACCATTATTTCTCTAGAGAGATGGTCCGAATTTTTAAGAAAAATCAGTGCAAAGGATTATCAAATTGTTGCACTAAAGCCTTAGGGTGTCCCCAACACATTCGAGTTACTAAGATATATTTTTTATCACATAAATAACTTGCAATGCTGGACATAGATCACACTGGTGCGTTATGATCCCCACACTAAAGAACTTCTAAACTAATTTCCTTGTCAGTTTTTATATAAAATCAAAGAAAGTCCTCTTTCAACTTCTCCCTGCCAGTCCTTCTGGATGTATGGATTCCCCAATCTTAAAGAGATTAGTCAGAGATTTGGTCATTCTCTTGACCCAAATGCCAAAGAGAGCATCAACAGAGTAGTTTTGTAACATTGCATCAAAATTATGCACAGATCCCAGAAAATGTTTTGCATAATTCCTGCTATTAATTCCTTGAGCAGATTCTTGCTACTAAGGAAGCTCGAGTAAATTTTCAATCTCCCAAAGCACAGAAAGGATCACGACCTGACAATATTTTACTACTTTACCAGACTTGAGCTGTCAGTGCCATAATGCAGCAGATACTTCAGGGGTTTACTTCTTCTGCTTTGTCATCTTTGTACAAATGCAAATAAGATCCAAGCAGTCTTTCCCCAGCGTGGTAGGCACTCCTTAGGCTTCTTGTTAATTTTCTGAAAAAAAATCTCAGCCACAAATCTTTGAGGCACAAAAAAACCCAAGCCCTCACAACCATGAAAGGGGATACTCCTCTCTCACTCCCACAGGAGCCATACACAGCCCTCCCATGTGGATTGTCATGTCAAGAACCCACACCTGGGGGATGTGAAATTATGTCCTTTACCCCTCTGCTTTCATTTTTCCTTTCACCCACATGAACTCACACTTAGTCACCCTTCAAAGATCTTATTATTTCTCTGTAAGCATATGTTCCCCATGGCTTTCTGGAATTGCTTATCCCACTAGTTAACCACAAGTTAAACACACATTATTTGTTGTTACTATGGAAATGTAGCATGTTTTTTAAGACATCCTTGGAAATTAAAGCAGCACTATTTCATCCTGTGTGAAGTATCTTTGTAGCATACATGATTGAAAAGGTGCTAGTTTTCCTATACCCCCCACTACCAACTTATTACTGATAAAACTGCTTCTTATGAGGAATTAATTTGCTTTTCTCTCTTAAATTCCATCCATACCTTATGGCTAAGAAATGCTCCAACATTAACCACCTTTCAGTTTCTCATCTTTTTATCCCTTTTTTTACGTTTGGACACCAGAAGCCCCATAAATAAAGGAAGTTGCTTCCTTTCCCAAGGTTTTTGCCTTGAGAAACCAAAGGCTTCAATGTATAATGATGCCAGAACCATTTCTTGCTGAAGATGAGCACAAGGGGCACGGCACTGTTGTCTGTGTGCACACAAGTGCCAGCTACTGCTCAAAGAGAGATGTCACCAAAAGCAGTCCATACCTATAATTAAGGTTTAGTTGCACCATCTACAATATCACAGTTAAGGAATTTTACATAAATATTAAGAAAACCATAGGAATGCATTAACTTGCAGCAGAAAATATTTGCTTACTGCAAGCAACTCCAGAAAATTAGCTGCTCTTACTTGTAGCTGAAAAGGACCAGTTTGCTGATAATCAAAGCACTGCATGCATCAAGTACCTAAATAAGGACCAAAATAAAAACCCCTTGCTGCAGACTAAATTGTGTTTCAGACCAAACAGTATTCCCATATCAAATGCATACACAAAACTTGGATCATAGGACTGCAAAATAAAGCACTTACTCAGAGAAACTTAAATTATTCCTAATATTTATTACTGTTCTCATGTGCTGATATTGCATGTGGAGCTTGGATTGCAAAAGAATTTCTTAAATAAATAAACAAATATGCTTCAGCTGGAAGAGCTTGGTGGATTGAAGCATTTAAACAGCAGGGGAACATGCCCAGAGGTACAAAGCAGATTAACTACATAGTCTAAAGGACAGTCTGACCTCTGCTGGCCAAAGGCACTTCAAGGCCCTTCCCACTGGACAGTGCTTTCCGGCGTGTTTTGTTTTTGGTTTTTTTAACATTATTTTAGCCCCATCCCAAAATTTATGGCGCTCTCCAACATAGTTGCATAATCCATGAAACCTCCACTTACCAAAGAGATCTTGCTGAGCGCAAAATGTCTCCTTTTACTCATTCTGCTTACAGATAAATTGACTTTTCTTGTAGAAGAGAAAACTGCTTTTAAACAGCCTTTACCATCCATTGATTCAGGCTCTGTTTAAGCAATACAACAGTATATCACAACATTATACCACCTACAAACTCTAAGAGGGAAATAAAAATAGCTGAATGGATATGAACAAGGAGCATCTCTGTAATAAAATAATAGAAAAATTCTTATCTCAAAACCAATGGGATCAGAATTATAGTATTTCTTTTGCATTATTTTGCTAAGTAACAATCACAAGAAACCCATGCAATTCTATTTCTACTTCAGGAAGTTTGGCCTCTCAATAGTTCAATTCAAAACATCAGCCTGTTTTATGCTAGCTGAAGAATGACCTTGTTTTCTTGAGCCTAATTGTTTTAAACCTGACTTTCTCAGTCTACACTGCAGCACAGCACCAAGGCCAGTGTAAAAGAGCAGTGGTTACCTCCTAGGAGCTACCATGCTTGAAACCTCTCTCTTGCCGCTTTTCAAGTGAATTTAATTATTTCTATTGTGGGAACAGCCCTTACAGATGGGGGCATATGGTAACAGCCCCCAGTCTGGGCTTAGATAAGACACAAATAGACTTCCAGTGACATTTAAATGCAGGTTTCTGGAACCGTTTCTGGTCCCAGACAAATGTGTAAAGGCAACCAGTTGTAGAGCCAAAACTAGAATCTGTACTGGAAGCACTAATGTGCTTATCCAGTCAGGGTAGAAAATGTTATTTGGCTGATATGAGCTGTCATGCAGCTGAACTGAGAGCTCAAATTTAAAATATTCATCATCATCCTAGCAATCTTATCATCCCCTCCATTCTCCAAGAGAGCAATGAAGAAACAGCCTTACATTTTGAGATGTAACTGTTTTACAGAGGGAACATCTTTTGTTGCCAAGCCTGAGTCATCCCTACAGACTCATTTCTCGAAGAAGCGTGCACATAGAACTGACAGCTGATCACAAGCCATCTCCCAGCTTCCATAAAATCTTATAGGTTTTAAAGCAACCTAGTAAAATTAAGACACAGTAACCTTTTCTTTATAGTGGCAAACATTAATAAAACTCTTTGTTACTGTAGTTATGAAGAGGGAAGTTTTTTTTATTCATAAAACTAGGTCACTGAGGAAATAACATGCTCACATAGCAGGGGCGTGCAGATAGCACATTCCCCAGCTCGCAACCACAGCTTGGACTGCCCCATTTGCCTCTCAGCTGCTCCCATTGCAGGTCTGGCACTGGACCTTGCAGGGCCCCCAGCAGCAGCGACACAGGCCAGGAGCTTACCCAGGTATTGCTGTGAGCAGAAATGAGATCTTGAGGGGCAAATGAAAAGAGTCAGCACAGAAGCTTTAGCAGCTGGTAGGTTAGAGTATTAAGACAGTAAATAGCAGGTAGTATCAACTTCTAAAAAGCACAGATATTGGACAAATAATAAATTTTCTTTGGGATTTCTTTTGGCTGATGCCACCATACCAGCCAGACCATGTCAGTATTGCCCAAGCAAACTGCGAGCAGGGAGATTCTCCCAGCTGGCCTATTAGCCACAGAGGTACTCCAGATTCTGGGTTGCCAAATGCCATCAACCTTTTGGGAACAGGCTTAGGCAGTGGTAGGGGGGCTTGTTTGGTGAGAATCAGCTTGGCAGAGTAAGTTCCTGGGTAAAAGACTCTGGGGATGCACAGGGAAAAGTGCTAAACACCACACCCAAGACCTGCATGGTTTGGGTCTGAAGGCCCTTTCTGGAAAGACAAAAAGACAAAGGAGGCCCTTAGGTCACTGGCTCCCTCCCAGCAGCCCACAAGGCTTCCCACTACACACTCACAGGTAGGGACTTGGGTCATGCACGGAGTTCCTTCTCTGGCCCACAGCTATCTTCAGGCTCTCTTTGGAGGAAATTTCACTGCCAGTGAAGCTGCTAATCAGCATCTCTCTGAATTTCCCTGCTCCCTGCTGTTGGCCAGATCAGGCAGGAGCAGCCCCAGAGCAGAATCGCTGTTGCAGCCAGGTCACCTTTCACGCTCACTGCCATGCTGAGTGGTGGGGCAGGGGCACATAAGGGCTCAGTAAATGCAGGAGTTGGGTAAGGAGAGCCAGATCTCAGCGGGTGCTGGGGTGATCTCTGTCTCCTTTTGTCTTTCTCACCCCTTGGGTTCCTGTCATGTCGCTGTTGGAAATGAGGCAGCTGCGAACAAGGACCTTGGATCAGCATTAGGGGTGCCTTCCCTGTTTGAACAGCGCTGGAAGGACCTGAGCTCTCTGGGTTACCTTCACGGTGGAATGTCTCAGGTTTCATTGAGTGATTTTCCCATGTCGGGCAAACAGTCTTTTTTCTGACCTCTTTCTGGTGCCTTTGCTGGGATGCTTCATTGTCAATTCAATGAAACTGCAAATAATGAGAAAAGTGCCAAATGCTCATCTGGTAACCCTCCTACCACATCTTTCACAGGTCTCAGATGGCTGTGTCAGGAGGAGACAGAGATATCCTTTGCTGCCTCTCCTGAAAACTGATTCTGTTTTGATGAAAGCAGTTGTAATCTCTTCCCACTTATCCTGCCAAACCCAAGCTCCACCCAGCATGAATGCTTGGTATGATCTGCATTAGGCTGCCAGCAAGGCCTGTTACTTTTCCAACTGACATTTGGAGATAGTAGAAATTTCTTACTTGCTTTTTTTATTTTTTTTTTTAATTTTTACAGTAAAGATGTCCTCAAGGAATTTACGTGGAGATCTTTCCATTACATTCTCCAGCAGACATTTCTGCCCCAATAGGAAAGGCAGCTGAGTATCTAGAAGGCTCTTTGCTTAAGGCACATAGTAATTAGCATTCCTTGTGCCAGGAGGGAGAGGATTAGACTCTCCCCAGCCATCTGCCGAATATGCCTTGCCAATGTCAGAAGAGCATTTTGCTATACAAACAGCACAAAGCATATATTCATACACAATTTTGAAATTTAGTAATTTTCCATTGAAAATAAATTCTGGTTTTGCATAATGCAAAGAGGAAAACTAGAAATACAACACAGCATAATAAGACACTGAAAGTGATGTTATTGGAATTAAATTTTAGCTTTGGGCACACTGACACTAGTTTAAAAAGGTCATGTAATGCAAGTTCTCAGAGATTTCACAAATCACCTTCATGACATCCATACTTGTTCAGCAAATACTTTCATGTTTAACCTGCTGAATATGAAAATTGGAACAGGCATGTGAAATGTATAACAGGGACTTCTAAATTTATTTGGAAAATGTAATGCTGTAGGGCCTTGGAGGAACAGACACCCACATTCTCTTGATTCTCATTTGTTACACTACCCTTCAGCAAAATATTTTCAGTTACAACAGACAAGTTGTACTCTGCAGAAAGGTAATTCAATTTTCTGGTGAATTTTTATATATTCTTGCATTATGTTTCATTACAGTTTGGAGCAAAACAGACATTTTGTTTTCAGTTGCCTACCGAAGAGGATGGAGCAACAGCTCTGGAAGAGCCTATGTCTTTCCTGTCCAGAAGCTGAGCTGCTCAGGATCCGGCAGGCATCATTACAGAGACATCTTCATGCCTGACCACACTCCACTAGCCCAGGATCTGGAATTTATTGATAGCAGATATATTGGTATCCTCCAGGTAAATAATGGAGAACTTGGGAGTAAGGGCTTCCAAGTACTTAGCTGACAGTTATCCACTTACCGATACTGCTTCTCCTGTCAGGCCTTCAAGCAAAACAGGATCTCAGTGCTTGTCTACCTGCAGCCCCTATTGCAAGTGCTAGAAAAAGCAGAGGAGAAAGAAGATGACATACAGCCTACTGCCAACCCATGTCTTATGTCAAGGCAGAAAATACTACCAGTAAATTAAGATTTAAATACTCGTTTCCCCCTTGCTTCAATATTCACAGCCTGCTAGCTATATCCTGAAATATAATAAAAACTTACGAGCTGCTAAACAGCCTCAACATCCACTGATTTCACAAGCAGAATATCAAATACTGTAAGGACCAAACCTGGATGGAGTTGTATGCCTAAAAAGAATGTCTTCTATCTCTAATTTTTGTAATTCTTTTAAAATCTGTACAACGGCTCTGGTACGCCTCATGAGCCTTGTCACAAGTACAAGCCTGAACATTGGCACATTTTAAAAATAACCAGTGAGTAAGATCCCGCTCTCATTTCTATAAAAACTCCCCTACCGATGATAAAAACTGGTTAATAATTTAACAAAGTAATCCAAGTGTTCTAAAAGTGGCACAGAGCCGTTTATATTTAAAAGAAAATGCTTAGTTATAGAGATTAATCTGTGAGAGAAGTCTATTATTTAATGCAGAAAACCCTTCCAAACCATTTGCATAGACTCCTAACATCACCTCCCCATGGGTAACTATAGTCTACTGGCTCCTCACGCTGTCTTACTCTAACGTTCAGAGAATGGCTCTGCAGAGAAAAGGCTGGCTACTTACAGACTGAAATATCACCCACACGAGGTTCGTGTAGTTCAGCCGATGCAATCCAGATCTAAACCACAACTTTACCCAGGCCCCTACAGAGTAGTAAGAAAACTTAAGTCCTTGCAATACTGATATAGTGGTCTATAAATCAGAAAGAACTGGAGTGTTAGTGTTTCTTTTGTGGATTCTGGAAGGTTGCTTATCCCCACATGATCAAGGATCTCCATTTATGTTGAATGCCATTGTTATTGATTCATTTCAGTTTACCTAGGGCCTGATCCTCATAAATATCAAGCAAATACTTGGACCAGCATCCAGACCATTCAAAGTGTTAGTGTTAGGCATTTTGATTTGACACTGAAGAAGGTCAAAAGTAGTGAACACGTTTAAAATGTTTCTCTTAAGCATTTTACCTTACCTCATTTTTTTGGCCTGTAAAACAAGCATAATACCATTTTATTACTAAGAAGTACTTTCAAGAAAAACAACTAATTGGAAATTATGGAAAATTGAAAAAATAAATATGAACAATTTTTTTAATGCATCCCTACATCCTTCGTAATTCCTGTTACAGGTAAAGTATAAAAATATTTTCAAATGTTTTTTGACTGATATCTATATTCCAAAATTTTATAATTTATCAGGGTTTTTATTTTGGTTTTTTAAATTAAATTATTTTTTATTTTTTGACAAGTTCAAATTTTACAGCCAAATCCATGTATATGGAACACTGAGCTTCTGGATAGCTGGATGTGAAGCCTGAAAGAAAAATTACAGTTCCAAGGCATTTTCTAATTTGGTTTATAAATAGATGGCTTTGACATACCACTCACAAAAACAAAGCTATAGTTAGCTTGCCTGAAGCAGCTGCGCAGCTGGGAGAACGTACACTGGCAGCCGGGCTGTGCAGTCGCCTGTGTTGTGATACATACTATCAAAGCACCAGTTAAGAACAGGAAGAATTAGCATTTTGGCTCCAGGCAGAGTGATAGGAAGTGGTTTTTGATTTTTACACTATTCAACACGTAAGCCACTGAAGAAAAGAAAGCTAAAGATATTCTTAATTGGAAGCAGCAGGTAAGAAACTGTAACGCAACTAAACTTCTTGGGTTAGGCAGGTAGACTCATGTCGAAATGATGGTGCAGTGTAGTTGTAAAGCTTTTCCACTACTGATAACTGTGTAGCAAAATAATTCATATATTTAAGCAAAATTAATAAATATTCTTGGAGTATGAATAGTGGAGTGGATACCTCAGGGAATGGCACATCACTCCTAGGACCTGACCCAGGCTCCTTTCTGGCACTGAAGGTCTTTGCATTGACACCAGTTGATTTCAGCCCAACCATGCAGATGAATATTCTGCTATACCTGCAGCACTCTGGCTCTGAATCAACACAAAATGTTACAGATTTCAGACACAGCTCAGAAGAAGATACCCTTGAACTGACAAAAGCCTGCAGATGACAGATGTTAGCTCTTAGATGATCTGGGCTGTAACTTACTAGATCCATGTTCTATTGCCCTCCCTTGACTGGGACAGATACAGCAACACTAAAGTTTATTCTGTATTTATTACATTCACATACTGAAACTGCAAAATTAAGATCCACATCCAAAATTTCCAAAATCTCAGTTACTGCAACATAATTTGTTTCAAATCCATCTTTCAATTAGATACTTTCTGGCTGACAAATAAGCCCAGTAGTTACACAAGTATGAATGGATATAGCAAATACCATCATAAAGGCCTTTCATCCTATCTGCAACAATTTATTTTTTTTTAATCAAGAAGAATGTTTCCAGCCTCTTAGTACTTCTTCCAACATTAATTTTCAGTGTAGTAGACATATGTATTTTGCAATTACAAGAGAAATTCTATGTGCCTTAAGTGACATAGTACCAAGAGACTGAAAAAGGGCAAGTACCCTCCTAGGGGCTGCTTACAAAATGATCTCTTGACATCTGAGATGCTGCATGACCCTCACTTACATCAAGTCCATTAAGTTTAAATATTTATTTTAAATTAAAAAAACTACCACAACCTTTCCTCCACAAAGTAGCCATGCTGAGCATACAAATACCTTTGGAATTTGTCATTTAGAAAGCTCTTCTTCCTTTAAAGTACAAAGCTGAGACTGTGATACAAGTGATAGTCCTCTTCAAGAGAATATTCAAGAGAAACAAGGAAAATCTAATCAGGAAAAACAAAAAACACAAAACCAAACAACCCAACTCCTGCAGAATAAAAAGAAGGATCAAGCCTTACAAAGTCGGCTTAGAGGACTCATTTTGCCAGAGAAGCCAGGTAAACCTCAGGAAAGCCAAAGCCCACATAGGTCCTCACTGGCATCTTCATCTTTCTGAGTTGGGCTCCGCACTTGAAGAAAGCCTCCCCTAGCACAGCTGGGCAAGGGTATCAGTGCCAGCTGTTCCCCACAGCCCCCACAGACAGTGCCAGCACACCAGGGGACACACAGCAAGAGCACTGCTCCAGATGCCAGCCAGGGAACAAACACGCAAAACATGGCGAAAGGACAAGATATAGTGAGCACAAACCGAAATATAGGAAACTGTTTAAACATAGTGATAAAAACCTTTCGAACTGTGGGGGTGTGGGTGGTTAGGTGCTGAAACTGGTTGCCCAGAAAGACTACAGAATGTCCATGCTTGGAGATGCTCAAAATCTGTGGGATGCGGCTGGCCCTGAGCAGCCTGCTCCAGCTGAGCCTTTTGTGAGCAGGGGATTGGCGCAGATGGGCACCAGAGGTGCCTGCCAACCTCAGCCCTTACTGCAGTTCTGTGAGCTTAGGGGACAAGGTGGGAACACAAGGCTTGCCAAAATGTAAGTCAGATTTTTGTTGTTTCCCTACGCATGCACTAGAATATGAGTCTCTTACAGGAAAAAACTGGTTGAAAATGGTTTCAACTAATTTTTTCCTGTGAATAAAAAATGGTTGTTTTCCAACATACTGTAGAGCTAGATGAAATAAAGGAAAAGAGGCGAGTTGACCCACTGGTTGCATAAGGAGCTTAAGAAGGATGGGGTGGGCAATAAAACAAGACAAAAGGACTAGGGACAGACAGGGATGCTTGGCTACCCTTCAGAGCTTCCATGAAACGGCAGAGGTAGTTATGAAGGCAGATGCAATAACTACATAATTACATAAAACCATCTTTGTGATACAGCTGAATGACACTCATCACACCCTACTCTGAAAAAATAAAGATGGAGAACTCTGCATTGCAGATGAATTCTTATTTTAAAATGGAGGAGTGTGAGGGAGGAAAAATAGAAATTTGCTAAGCACAGAAAAAGTGAATAGTCTCTGTATAATTGGAAATAAAAATATATAAAATACTATTTCATTAGTGCTCTCCTTTGAGCTCTAAAAATAAAAAATATTGTGCTTATTAATCATATACATTTATATTCACAAAATATAAATGTATCAATGCATTTTTAAAAATACATTTAACACTAATGTCTAAAATAAGAATAATATAGAAGATAATTCTTGATAATATTAAACACTTAAGAGTTCTTTACATCCACAGAAAGTGCTGTATGAACAGTAACTAATTGTGGTAGGTAAAAATATGCTGACTTTGACTCCATTACCCTGATTCCAGATTCAATCAGAACTAGAGTGTGTTGGCAATAACTCAGGAAATGACAATTTGCTAGAACAGATCGAAAAATTAAAGCACTAGACACATTTAGAAATCCATAAAATATCTCTCACCAAAAAGTCAGTATGTTTATTTTTAATTGTATGCAGATTGAGTCTAATGCCAATTAAATGAAAAGTGTTTCTATCGTCATTTGGGCAACTGATTGATTACTCATCATTAGATCTGAATTTTAACAGAGCTCCTTTTGGCATGTGGAGAAATCTGCTGGTAGCCATGTACTGCCTTACAACTTTTCTCTTTAGCCTTCAAAGGGATGTACATGCACAGCCTTTGGTATAAACATTTTCCCCCTCTTACCAGTGGCTGAAAGTATAAAACAATCAGCAGTAAAGAGATGTATTATCCATGCATTAAGCAAATAAATGTAACATACCAGAAGAGTGACTGATGGAATCTGAGCTGAACCATTACCGGAGTAAATGGATTTTGACAACTGTTAAAGTTCAGATAAAACAGAGATAAACACTAAAAAAACTCCGAAACACCAAAGCTGAATATTCATTGATCTAGTTCCAATCTAAAATATGTATTTAAGTCTCACGCCTGACTTCTACCTCCCTCCTCTTCTTAAAATTTCAGTTTAATAAAAAGCAAGCCATACAGATGCCTTGCATCCACAAGGGATGGAACATGTATGCCAAGGACTCTGCCTTCACCTTCTTTCTTAATTCTTACAGCACAATCTCCAGGCCAGCACAGTATTTAAGCTCTCCGCATGAGCCAGTAAGGGTGTATTTTGATTCTGCAACTTGTCTGCACAATATTAATCATAATTTAAGTAAGCTATAACCAACATTTTCAGATGCATCAGTTACAACATTAACACAGTATGACACAGCAACTACAAGAAGCTGACCAATTTAATGCACTGAAGTACATTTATATTTGAGAATGTGTAATACTGAAAAGCCTTTTTATGATTCCCAATATTTGGGTAAAACTGTTTTTCAGTTTTCCTTAAGAGCGGAACACCGACAAAAAAAAGAACCTAAGTTTAGAAATGCTGACACTGTTAAATCACAAACTGCAATAACGATGTGTTCAAACGTTTCATAAGAAATGCTTCTGCACTCCAAGAAAATAATTATGACTTCCAGAACCATCAAAACACAGTAATTATAACACTAATTACTCCAGTGAATCCCAAGCCAACTAAAACTATGCTATTAATTCCATCATAACTCTCAAATATACCAATTTGGACTGGATCTCCCTTATACACTCCATAAGCATATAGTTAATCGCTTTTACTTCCCATGAAAGATGCAATCACCTGACTTAAAATTTGGTTATAGTACCATGTTTATAACTCCATGTTTAGATGGTTGAACAATTATTTCTTTAGTTAGTCATTATTTGATAGCACAGTATTAACTTCATTCAGCCAACTATGTAATATATGGCTATTTTCAAGTATGGACTGAAAACTGCAAAACATGTCCTGAAATTTTATAACTTACTAAAGCCTCAGGAAACCATATGCCTCTGCCTCTCAGCCATTTACTGATCTGACACATCCGTGTGTGCTGCTCCTGCAAAAGACCACACTGGTTTAAACAGCCACTGCTACAAATAGCAAATGACTACAAAATTTACAGAACAAGGTAGAATATTGTTCAAGGTATTCTAGCAGCCTGTTAACCAGACACTCTTAAAAGTACTGTTACACACAATTTTGAAGAGTCCTGCCTGCATTATTTTGGTCTATGATTACAGATGTCAAACCATTTTGCATAAAGTAGAAAGCTTCCAGCCCCTGCCCTCATATAGTAAGTGCACATTCTCAAAAACTGTTAATGAGTAAGTTCTGCAGGGATCGGGCTTGCCATGTGGTTGGGGCTTCTTGGTTTCATGCTGCCAAAATGAAGTTAGACATTTTAAATGTATCCATCATCTTTTCAATGCCATCTGAGGGTGTCAGTGCTTCAGCTGGCACAGAATAGGATGAATCCTGGCTTCACTGAGTCAAGATATCACACCATTGTCAGCAGTTGTTTAAATTACAACTGTCTGCCTTCATCTTAGTAGCTTATTCCATAGCATTCTGTGGTGTTCTTTCTGCAATAAATTACAGCAAATAGCTTCAAGTTAAATTCCACTTCAAGAATAAAGAAACTCCAAAAATAATTATTCAGTCTTTATTTTATTAAAACAAGATTTGTTCTGCTGAAGGAATGAATGAATTTATAACTGCAAAACAAACAAACAAACAAACAAGAAATTAAACCTTTGCTTCTGGGCATGCTCAGAACTACGCTATTACAAATTTTTCTGAAAAATACTATCAGGAATGCTGTAATTCAGCAGATAAAACATTAAAGGCAAAAATTCAGCGATTTTAGTTACATTAGTGAGAGAGATACATTTTACTTTTCCTATCTGTCCCCAAAACACCAAAAGCTGAAAAAACATTATTTCCAGCATGAGTTCAGATTACTTTGTTCTCAGGCAGAGTGACCCTAAGGGAATAAGGAAGACTGCCAAAAGAATCATCATCCCCCTCCCGTTTCACACTACTCAGTGATGTAGCAAAACCTGTACCAACCTGCCCTCTACACCTCAGACCAGGAGAACATCCTCTTCTGTTACCTGCCACTGATTTACTTCCAAACAGAACATGCTGCCCTGTAATTTAGCTCTTTACAACATAAAAAAATAAATCCAAATACATAACTGAGAAAAACAATGGAAACAACAAATCTGAAATAAAATAAGCAGAAGATACAGAGAAAGAACATCCAGCATCCAGTCTGTAGTATCGCTGTATCCTTACAAAACCACATCGTGTCAAATGACCACAGAGAGTAGAGTCAGAGAAGCAGACAAAAAATTACAACATCAAGCAAAATTATTGCAAAATACATTATCAATAACAAGAACATGAAAACCACAAAAACACATTCTCATTTGGGCACAAATTTAGCATGAAACTTAAACACAACTTCAGATTAAACCACAGTCTCATAAACAGAAATACCTCATTTATCTGAATCCCAGAGAGGGGTACTTTCATAACACAATTACAAGAACATTGGATGCAAACCTGTCAGAAAGAACAAGACAGCAAAAAATCCTACCAGAAAATTAACTGAAGAACTGTGAGGTGCAAGTGTCAGATATCTAAAGTTTCGGGGGGTTGCTATTTTATGTTTGGTTAGCACCTGGCACAATATGACTGGGTCACAGTCATGGTTCACAATACTGGTGAATAATGAAAATCTATCTGCTCAGAATAAGAATGTTTTGAAACACTGAATGAGTACTTTATGTGGAGGAGAGACTTTTTAAACATTGTGAAATGTATAAAAAACCCTACAAACTTACAGATTAAAATTGCATGTACATTGAAGAAGAAATAATATTTTTCTCAACTGTTATAAAAGATCCCAATTTTTAACTGCTGCAAATTTAATTCAAAAAGCATGACTATTCCTCTCTAATCCAGCTCTTTCTTACTTCTCTATATTAAGACATGCAAACATACTGACAAAACATCTTTGTCCACTAACATTAAAAGAACTCACTCCCACCCCCCAAAAAACACAAAAGGAAAAAAACCACAAAAACAGAAACATCACCCCAAACCAACCAAACCCTCCCATCAATTTCAGAAAGGAAGTATTTCAGTTCTCAAGTTTGTAATTTGTGTAGACTTCACAATAATGTTTTGAAGTTTCAGCTCCGCTGTTAATGAAACTATTCCATAAGGGCAGAAACGATATTATTTATCTAACAGGAAAGTGCTTGCCTATTTCTCAAGACCCCAGAATACTTCCCTTTTCTCCTTCTTGCACATGATATTAAGTGTCTTTGCAATATTTTGTTTTGCAAATATGTTCATCAATTGTCTTTCCAAAGCAGTTTCTGCATTTACTCCTCATACCACAGTCTTTTCTCTTTTTCCTAGTAGTCATCGAGCATGCACAGAAGAGGTTTCTGAACACTCAGAAATGAGGCACAGATTAACATCCAAGCCTATAGTAAACCTTATTTTGATAATGTCAACCACAGAAATTAATTCCAGACTTGTACCCCAAGTCTTATTCTTCTAATTAATTCTTACATTTCATTCTTTTTAAATTTTTTTTCCTTTTTTTTAAAGAAAAATATATAGCTACTTACACTTTTATTTAAATATAACATTTTTCTTCTAAAAACCCCACCCTGGTAAGAGGGTCTATTATCAAAAACAAAAAAAAAGACATTACAGTCTAAAAATATTAGTCATTCTATAGTCCTCAACACATTTTTATTACTCAAGATTTCAAGGAAAAGTTGTGCACTGAAGTAAGACAAATGTACAATGAATGAGCATGGAGAACAGTTTTGACTCTAGACAAACACACACTAGTGTTCTTAAAGTACAATGTGCATTAAAACTTATTCACACACAAAATAATTCATGCTCTTCATGTGTAAAATACTGTGGAAAATAAGATGGAAGAAGTTAGATACGAAAACATTCTTGTATCATAAAAATATGTTAGAATGGGACTTACGTATAGAGTTAAAGCTTTGCTTTAAAACAAACTTTATTTAAAAATCTTCTTTTGCTTTATCTAAAAATTAGCCTTTCTATAAAAACCATTCCTTTAAAACTTTGCTTTAAAAACATCAGTTTTATATTAGACAAAATATTAAATTATACAGGCACAATTAGTTAAGAGGGCTATAAGAATTTATATTATAGCCCTTCATTTTCCAGTGACTTACAATACAGTCATAAGATTCTGTGTCTACTGACAACCATAGGAAAATTCATACATAGAAATAAACTTTTATATACAAAATAAATTAAAACAAAACAAATAAAAAAATCTGTCTGACCATATGTGACTTGCAAAGGAACTTACTTTTCAGCTGGCACATGCACATCATTTTTTATCTTGGGAAATATGCACATACCTTAAACAATACCCAACATATTCTTTGAACATGTGATTTATGATGACAACCTTTATATTTCCTTCAGATACTGTATATTAAAATAAACAATTTCCAAGTCCACGCTTATGTCAGTCCAAATCCCTGACCCTTGACACTTCAGAAAGAAGTGAAAGAAGAATCAAGAACAGTTTTATCTTCTGAGGGGAAAATGCACAGACAGTATGTTCAAAGCCAGAGATAGGAGGGTCTGGTCTTTTCCACGTTTTTCTTGGGTTCTGAAAAATGCATTGTACCACTAGACAAACCGTGAACACCTTTAAGGTAAAACAGATTATAAAATATATCAAACTGAAGATTTAAAAACCAAAGCCCAGATTATGATGTTTAACTACATGCTTAATTTACTATAAATGAACTATTAATCTTGGGTTTTAAAGCACAGAAACATCTGCAAGACTGGCTTTATCTCTCCTCACCACATTAAATACCGTTATCGTAACTACTACTAAAAAAAGAAAATAAAACTAAGCCAAAACATCATGGGTTTAGGATTTTTTGCCATAAAATCATAGTAGCTGGAACATCAGTGGCCAAATATGAACCTCTATGGAATATAATTTTAATTCAACTAAGTTTTTTAAACAAATATTTGAACTCTAATACATTTTGATGGATGCTGTGTTAGGTTTATTTAAACTTCCTACTGAAAGTTTAGAAAGAAAATTTGAAATCTAGTCCATAAAAATTTAATGAAGACTACACCCAATTAAAGTCAGAAAAGCACAGAACCCCAAACTCAAGGCTGACATTCTAAAACAACTCACTGCTATTTGTTTGCATTATAACTTTTCCATCCCCCTCACTAAGGAATGTGAAATTCACCTACAAACTTAATCAATAAGCTATTAAAAAGAAACAAAAAGCCCCAAAATCTTAACCTATATTTCTTTTAGAATTCACGATTTCACTTTAGCCACCACCATTTGAAGAGTCCCCTAAAGACACGTATTTCCTTACCAGCATGGTCCATTATTGCTTGATGAGAGCCCACAGTGACTTTTTGTCCAAAAAAAAATGCTTTGGACATGGTTTCAGGAAAGAAAAAGTCAATACAAAAATGTGTAAAATTATATTTCATTTCAAGAAGGTACTGAATTGATCTGAATTGTATCATACTGTATTAATTTTAATGCCATTCCACAGGCAAGTATATATTATGTGTTGAAGAAGGTGCACATATACACAAACACAAAATACATACACAGAATTCAGCCCCGACTGATGTATCTTCGTTAAATTTCTAGCATAGTAACTGAGTCATCTTCTGCACTTTAGAATTACGTGAAAAAATTAAAATAGGCACAATTAATTAACACAGCTTCTAAATCACCTTGTAATAGTGCACTGTGACGCACTGATAATACCATAATAACAATATGATACCATTCAAGGTAATTTTGCTGATGTACAGGTGAAGACTAGAAAATATGATTCTAAGTGCTTTTAATTGAAATCCACAGCTTCTGCAGCTTCATACAGTAGAACAGTGCAATATATTGTGTCCCCATATTCCAAGAACAAGAGCTGAATTTACAGTTGTATTTGTTTCACATTAGACTGGCTTTGCACTTTCCGGAGCTCTAGCACTTTGACGGTGTTGTCTATGACCTCCTTTTTTTCCCCTTCCTTCTTCCAGGTGCTGGCTATAAAAAAAGAAAAAAAAAAAGGTTCTTTTGGTAGCTAGCTCTCACCTGGTAGAACAAGACAGTTTCGAAGTAACGGTACAGCAGAAGTTCTTCTAGAGGGCCGGCTCACAGCGTTAGGATGACCCCGATCTCCACTTACTTCCCAGTTCCTGACTTTGGAGGAAGCTTGCTCTGGTTTCTTGGGAAAAGATTCTGATGTGACTTTCTGCCTCTTTTCAGGAATCCCTGTTATAACTGCTGAGTTCAGAAAGGCCCTTTTCGGTTTCCTCCTCACCTTTAATTTTTTAGCATCAGGCTTTTCTTTCTTAGGGTGCTTTCCCACTGTAGTTTTCCTTGTCTGGCACCTATGGATGGAGAAAGCAGATTTCTGGGCACGAGGCTGAAGCTGTCTTCTCAGCCCCTCTTTTTGCTGTTTTTTAGTTCTGGATGTTTGTTTGCTTGTGGTTACTCTATTTCCTCTCCTCCCAACAGTACATCTGACAGACTTGGATCCTTCAGCCTTTCTGGAAAAAAAAGGTTCTTTATTAGCGCCTTCTGTCCTCTTCCATATTGCGTTTGGAGTCTCCCTCTCTAACCACTCACTCCTGATGGACGTCAGAGGAGTTTTGGTAATTCTATTAAATGGAATTAATCTATAATCTCCTTCTATCACAGAGTTCAAAGGTGAAATGATCAGGTGTTTAAAAGAGTTCTCAGATACAAGACAATCTGCTCTTTCTGTGGAAACAGAAGGTCCATCTGCCTTTTGACTTGAGGCTGCATCATTCCCTTTATCTGAATCTGGCAGGAAAGATGCTGAAGAAGAACTATAGAAGTCTGACCAATTGAGTGACTTTGATGGTGTGCTTTCTCTCTGTGCATCAGCTAGTTTCTTCATGTTTCCATCAAGGCTCAGACTTCTGAAAAGCTGTCGAACATGAGAGGGCTTTTTGGCCTTTTCTCCAACTGTACTCTTTGGAGGCGTTTTCAGAATTCGATTTGTCAGTGGGTCATAATATTTGAGAGAACACTGTTTGTATTTATACCTTACAGAGTCCTTGCTATCTGTGGAGTTATGATTTTTCCTCATTTTGGGAATATCTGTAGGTTTACCTTTACACTGTTTTACTTCTGGGCACGAGAGTACATACACCACTGTCTTGGGCTGTACAGGACTCATGATCTTGCTATAGGACTCCGGAAGTTTAAGGGCACATAGTCTAGTTTTCATGTTTGGAGTTTTTTCATTGTCTAGCCAAGCGACGCTTGCTTTCTGATCAGCTGGATCAGATTCTCTTCTAGACATTTTCCTTTTTGCTACAGGGTAGTTCAGCAGACTCGTCTGGGTGCCATGGCTGACTTTAACCACCTGACATCTTGAAGCCAGGCGCCATGTCCTTTTCCTAGGCATTTTTACAATTTGTGGGTTGCATAGTGTATCTGAGGCTAAAGATGGGTTATCAAAATCAGAGCCACCACTTAAAGCATCATTAAATTCTGGCAATGCTTTAACTGATGCACTTTCTTTTCTATTACCCTCAGTAGTATTGATCCTTTTTTCATCCTTCTGCTTTTTTTTCTTCATTCTCTTCCCTATGCAGTTGGCTGAGGATTCGCTGTTAAAGTAGCAGCGAAAACGACCTTCCCTGAAATCACGCACAAGTTCTTCAATTTTTATATCATCTTCATACATTATTTGAGACCAAGTCTTTCCCACAAAAGAAGGAGGCACGTGAGGCAGAGCTGGAAGAACTGGTTCTTCAGTATGAACAACAACATCCTTTTTCACTGCTTCTATTTTCTCTAATGACTCAGTTTTTAAAACAGAACAGAGCTGTGTTCCATAGTCTTTATCTTGGAAACTTACTTGGACCTCTTTTAGGACCTCTATATCTTTTATAGCTGCCTTGGGTAAGTCTGTTCCTACCTGTATTGGTGCATCACAGTCAAAACTCATTTCAGAGCCCTCTAAATTAGTATGGTCCAGAAGTGATGAAAAAGGTACACAGGGATTACTCTCTTTTTTGAAATAAATTTCTTCAGATGTAGTTTCATGGCAGTATTTCAAAATTACATCTTCAATAGTTTCATCCACTGAACTTTCATCACCTCTGTTTGTCTTCGAGCTTTTGCACCTTGCTCGTTGTGGGGATGTCCCAAGGTCTAGGGAGCTGCTGACACCCACAGTATCCCTGAGATGGAGATCAGACACCAAAGTTTCATCCTGAGTTCGTAAACTATCTCGCTTTGAGAGAGATTGACCTGAGGTAATAAAGAAAGGATTGCTGTGGCTGCATGTAGGATTCCGATGAGAAACTGAAGGGTGTTTTGGGTGAACCTGTGCTGGAGCAGGATTCAAGCGTGGGTTCAATAACACATCGCTATTGCAGACCTCCTTTGCTCTTTCATCACATCTGCCATGCCGAAACAGATTTGATGCTGCCAAATCCCTAACATATTTTCCTGTTTTAGGATTAACAGAAGAACTGTGGCTTGTAGGACTGAGAGAAAATTGCTGAGGTACAGGGCTCACAGCTGTAAACTGACTTTCATGGCTATGATTTGCAATTTGAGCATTCTTCAGAGTTACCCATTTCTTATCGCTACAAAGGCCAGTAGACTGCTGGGATATTCCTGGAACATGCTCCTGGGGTCTTTGAAGTTTTTGAAAACCTGCTTGTGTTACAAAAGCTTTCTTTGTGCCCTCACGTGACAGGCATGGAACAGAAGTGCTTATTTCATGAATGGACTCCTGGTCTTTGCTGGAAATCTGTTTCTCACTGCTCCTCTTTTTCTGCATCTCTTCTGAGGACAGGCAAGAAATCCTAGGAGCCTCCAGAGTGGCGGGGAGTGGCATGTCATCATAGGTTGGTCTAAAGGGGAGGGGAGAAAAAAACAGCTAATATAAATACTGTAAATATGCTTAAAATTTTTCAAACAATAGCAGTGTTGGGTTTTCTTGAGAGTAACTGCCTAGACTGAATCACCTCTAATGAACAAACTGAAATTACTGTTTCTGCTACTTTAACAGAGATATTAATTTTTTTTAAAAATTATGGAGGGGGAAATGCTCCACAAGGCTAAAGATAACAATTTGGGCATCAGTCTTATCACCCTTTTCAGGCAACCACCAATTAAGGATGGCCAAACATAGATTATAATTATTTTATAAATACAGCAAAGCAGGAAGAGTAAGGATACTTCCTTTTTTGAAGTGGTAAGCTTATAAAGAGGTTATTTCACTGGTCATGCTGAACTTTTGGTCACTGAACTTTTGTAGAGAAATGGAACATAATAATACAACACAGTATAAAACTGTTGTTGAGTATTAATGCCCTTTTCCCTACAACACATGGCTGCCTGATAGGAACTCTGCACATGTGGCCAAGGAATTCAATGCTTACTGTTTCTCACAGACATACCAGAGCTTCTGACTCACTCCTGTAAGAAGCCAAGTTAGGATTGTTCAGCCTCGCTGTGACAACAGATTTCAGCTGCGACAACAGATTTTTATATATTCTCTAACTGGCAATTCTGTCTTTAGGACTGCCTCAAACACAAAGGCTTGTGTTTTGCGGAATTAACACAGCTGACAGATATAGACTATTTTTCCCATGCAACACAGGAACCCACAAGACTTCAGTGTGTAGCAGCTGGGCAATCCAATGAAAACAATTTCAAAAATAAGTAAATACAACTGAAGAATATTGTGTTTCACTTGAAAATTATAACCAGACCTTGTGAGACCCAAATGGATGCTTACTTTAATACATGGCAGACATCAACTAACAGAAGTATCGTGAACAAATTTTATAGTACAGTAATTTCCTTGATTATATAACTACGAGTACATACTGCTACGGGATATAGGACTGATTAAGCAACAGAAACCTCATATAATGAAGCATTAAAAAATAAGAGGATTACTTCTATTACTATATGGATGCAAAGTAATCAAATACATCAGATGATCAAACAATGCCTGTCAGCTGAACTGCTGCTTTGCCCTTGCATGAATTCTTGATCACCTAAACTCTGAAACGGGATCTAAAGGGAAGGCCAAATGCAGCAGAAATAATCCTTTAACTTCCTAACTTCAGAGTTCTCCCATCTTTGCATGAAACATCTTTGCGTCCTGGCATCTGGACATTGCTGAAAAACTGAATATAAAATTAAATAGATTTTCATATGGAGAAACTATAGCAAACTCCTAGGCCTCTAGCTCAGTTAACAGCCTACAACTACTTTTCAAAAATTACTTTTAAGTAAATGTCTCTGAGAGGAAGGGAACAGAAGTAGTTTTACATAGTTAGGAACTTCTGACAGTTTTCCTACAAATTACCCCCTTAAGCAGAATGAAGATTTACTTTCTTAAATGCTCAATATTATTTCTTTAGGTAAAAAACTTACGTACCAAGAGTTTGGAGGAAGGAATGATTTGGTGGTTTGTGGGTGTTTGGTTTTGTTTTGGTTTTTTTACTGGGGGAAAACAACAATATCCTTTGAAATTCAGCATAAGGCAAAGCTCTGATGAATATTTCCTTTTCCCGCATAACTACTAGGAATACTGGTTCTGTAAAACAAATCAAGCCTTAAAAATATTTCCATTATCTTTTAAAATGACACTCTAAAGACCCCTTGTGTGAATTCAGCTAAACAGTAAAAACAGGTATTTAAAGAACTGAGTGAAACTGTGTATAAATCAAGTGTTTTAACATGAGAAAGAAGACAATCAAAATCTTACCTCAGGTGTCAGTTAAGACCACGACTTTCTTTTCAGAACAGGACCACAACATAAATCTATTCATGCTTTCTTTTCCATCTTTGCTTTTCTTCCTCCAAACTCTGTCTAGATCTGGGGTTACTCTTTCCCCTTCTTCCTCCGACTTTATCTAGATTTTGTACATTATTTTTCTCATTCTATTCCTTCTTCCAACAACTTAGGGGAACATGGGCAGATTGTTTTTCCTTGTTAGTAGGTTTCACTCACCAAAGGAATAACCTCGTATCAGTGAAACCTCACGAGAGGGCTTTTTTCACTTGGATGTTGCCTTAAAATGAATCCTATATTTTCTCCATGGCAAAAAATTGTGAATGTTCTCAACATAGTGCAATAAATTTATTTCTTTAAGATGGGAGAACAATTTATTTACTTGTTATGATGTGCACATCATGTCCTGGGCCAGTTTGGCATAGACACGCCTATTAGCTTATACTGTCACATCCCTGACAACATCAATGAGGGCTTCAGACAAAATACCATTCTGTTTGTTTGCTAGACATATAGCAGAGTTGTATACTGAGAAACATTATGCTAGAGTGGGATCAAACTGGGATTTCCATCTGCCTTTCAAAACCCAACAAATAAAGAATTAGATTTAATCGATTTTCCTTCATCTACAGGGAAAAGTTTAACACACTGATCCTCTTATGGCGCTTAAAACACACACATGAGAAATAAAGAGAACACTTTTCAAAATCTGAGCATTAATGAGTTGGCCAATTAATGTAATTCAAGCATTAGCTGAACATTTGAACTGAAAGGATAATGAAAAAATAAACATGTAAATACTTACCTGACATAATCAACAAACAACAAACCAAAATTAGGAACCCTTTCAAAACATACCATAAAATATACTGCTAAATATATATAAAAATATACACATATATACATTTATATAAATATATATATACATATATATATTAAAAAAAATTATATATATATAGCCCAGAATTATAATACTTAGAATAAAATATATTAAGCTCAAATTTTAAGAATTTGTTAATGCATGTGAGACTGTACAGTCTGCCATTATAAGTGCTATATATTCCTTCTTTTTTCAGGTCTTCACATTGAAATGCTATCAGTGGTGTTGTTTCAAGTCCATAAGTAGTGAAAAGAAGTTTAAAAGTCCAGAGATAACACAAAAGCAATATACTTGCATGCTGTTTATATAAATACGTGTCTTTCTAAACTGTCTTCATTGAGCAAGTTTCACCTCAAATGGGCCAAATTTACTGCTCAGCAGCAGAACAGAACTAGAAATTCATAACACATTAATTCCACTAACACTTATTAAAAAAAATACAAAAGCCTTCTGTATTATACCTGCTGTCATGGTATCTGTGGGGATGATGCTGTAAAACATCTTGCAGGAAACGCTCCATCAAGCTACTGGTACCCATACGATTCCTACAGTATGTTGTAAAATGTCTGTGCTGGGAGCTGAAAATATGCTGGTGAAAGATAAAACAGATGATTACTCTAATACTACTGTGAACACACAGGCCTATTCCTAAATATTACTTCCCAGGTGAAAAATGACACCATTGCTATGAAAATACTCAAATAAGAAGAAAAATCTTCAGCTTTTTTATTTTTAAGCCTTGATTGGGATTTTTAACTATGCTTATTAGGCAGTCTCAAATAATACATGTATCTATAAATTACTTATAATATTCTTGAACTTCATATAAGCAAACATCCTATAATTCATTCTAATTGACAAGATTTTTCTTAAGTGTAGAAGTTTAAATAGGCTTCTATTTTCTAATTTAAAAAGTCTAAAGGACAGGAGACTGATAGAGTTAAAGAACTGAAAATAGTTGATCAAACACCTCCAGCCTTGATATCTAACATATTACTATAAGCCTAATACTTTATAATATACACAGATCTCAAGATCAAAGACACAGGAAAAACCATAATGGATGCAATGCACAGCCTGATGCCACTTCGCAAAAGCAGACTGCAGCAGCCATGCCACTCCACCAGCATCATTTTTATAACAGGTAACAAACAAGCAAGGTATCTTCTTCAGTGCACAAATTGTGCAATTCACAATTTGCTTATTTTTCACTCAGTATTGGTTGTTCAGTATAGAAACTGGTATTCTCTAAGCTGATAAAGCCTTTAGGTACTCCTTGCTATATGCTGCCAAATCAGACAGAAGCTGTCTCACCTGTTCCAGATTACTGTAGTGTACATGGCAACAGTTGCAGTATCCTTGTCTATTTTGCACAGTGGATGCTCCAGGCCGAGGATGTTCTTGTCCTCTTCTGTGTAAAGTGAAAGAAGCAGGT
Source organism: Acanthiza pusilla (assembly GCA_036630365.1). Lineage (NCBI taxonomy): Eukaryota > Metazoa > Chordata > Aves > Passeriformes > Acanthizidae > Acanthiza > Acanthiza pusilla. The sequence goes on from JAXCHO010000019.1 coordinate 10,670,604, forward strand.
AATATTAGCAAGACATGTTGGGTTGTTTAATCCATGTCCTTAGCATGGATATTCTAAATATCTCTCTTACTACAGCAATGGGAAAAGCTTTCAAGATAAATGTTTCTATTTCAGAATTGCAATGGTAAGTGGGACTATGTATTTTAAAGTATTCTCACGCAAATTTCAATAAAGAAATTTTTCCTTAAATGCAGAACAAAGGGTAATAGCTTGAAGGCAGAGTTAGCTGAAATCTGACAATAATTGCCTCTGAAGAAAAAGGCAGAGTCATCTTTTCATTTGTCTGTTTGTTAGTATTTGAAATAAAAGAAAAAAAGATGAAAGATACCTGATAACCACACAGTCGTTTTGGGCACTACAAAGTGCCTTTCCCACAGTTTTTAACAGTATGTGGGTATAAAACATAAAGGACCTCCATCATACACTTAATCGACATTGAGTCACTCTCATTCATTACACAAGGCAATGAGTAAGGCAGAAAAGCAGATTCTTTCCATTTTACTTTGGTAAGCAGTAAGCTGGATGCCAGTTAGACCATCACCTAACGTACCTGCTACTGCCGTCCTGTCGTAGAGAGTGCTCAACACCATGTCTTTGGATTCCTACAAAAAATCAAGAACAACAACCAAGAAGTAAACCAACCAACCAACCACACATACATATACTAAACACAAAAACCAAAAGAGTATCAGGATGGAGTTTTACCCGCAGCTAGCTACTTCTCTTACATTGCATTTATCAAAACTACTATTTTAAAAGAAGATAAAAGGTTTAGTAAGTTCAAAAAAGCACGAAGAGATCCTTTTGCCTGCAAAGTTCATCCAAGAACTTAATAAAATAAGCTTTACTCTTTCATGGCTGAGGTGAGTGAGAATTTTTCTACTGATTTGCCTGGGTTCAAGACTAGGCAATCTACATTGGTACTGTGAGATCCATGATCACTGAAATAAAATGTAAAATGTCTCAAACAGCTTACAACAGGACAAGAAAATTAAACCTACATGGAAACTCTATGGATGATTCAGAAGTCACTCCTTCCATCTAAGTTCAGTAATGAAATTTAAGAAATCAAAGTATGCAATTGAAACTACAAGGTGAACTAATGCTTCTATCGATAATTATTACATTTTAAAATGTAACTGCAAGCAAAACTACTTTGAACTTTTTGAACTTCTTACCTTGTGCTAAAGAAGCAGAAGCTTCATCAGATCGTTTGGTCCTCTCAAACATCTGTAAGTAAAAAATTTTTAAAGTCAGTCCATCGTCATACTTGCCATATCCTGAAGCTCCTCCTTCAGTCCAAGCTACAAGCTCTTCAGAAGCACTACACTATTTCAGCTATAGACCAATAGACTTAAATGAAGCTACATTCTAAAAAGAAACTTCTGCTTCACTACGTTACCCTAATATTATATTTAACAATACATGTTAGCTTTGATAGAAGGGGCTAACTTCTAATTAATGAAGTCAAATACTATACTTACGAGCACAGTCTAGACTCTGCTAGGTTATTAAGCAATAATCTTGTCAAATTAATTACTTAATTTCCTAAATTGCCCTAACAATTAAGATAAGAGATATATATAAGAAAACCCATATGAGACCTACCCCACACAAAGTAATTATCTAGGCTGGAAGAGTAATCCTTATTGCTCAGAAGATCTGTAAACCAATTTTGAATCTCACAATTTTTAATAAAAATATGACTGCAGCAACAAGCAGTTATGTGCTTTAGGGCGTCCAAACACAAAGGACTTCCAAGTGTCACACAGGCCTTTTAACATTATACAACACAAGCGTTAAATCAGCTTTCCAGTACCCACCTTAGAGTCACCAACCTTCCTCATCCACCAAAGCTGACTCCAGACTAGAAAACAATAAATGTCGAACAGGAGGCCATTTGCAGCGCAAGACACTTCTCTCATCCCATCTGGAACAAGGAAATTAAAGAGCCTTTTAAAATAACATTAATAATGCATGTTTTCCATGTCCTAAGGCATGTAAATTTTTCTGTACCATTTGCAAACAGTCAAACAAATGGATAAAACTTTTTGATGTCTGCAGCAGAACTTTTTTAAAATGGAAGTCATTTTGATAGACTTTTCTACATAAATGTTAACCATTCCTTCTGGAATATCTTTGTTTCTCCTTTCTTCCTCGTGATCCTATGCACTAAATGTTGTTGTCATTTTGGATGTCAGCACTCATAAAATAAACTATACTTCTACAATAACAGAAAACAAATTCCTCAATATTAACCAAACTGAAATGAATCTATTATACAGTCAAGTATTATCACTAGCATATCACTATAATAATCACATCACTATCACCAGTATTACCATATCCTGTTTCAAAACTCGGGGCTTAGCAATTCTAAGATCTGCTCCTCACTTACCTTTTGTTAATTTGAAACAAAGTTTCAAATCAACCACTTTTATTTTTAATCTTTAATAAACTGTTTTAACAAGAACCATTCCTTCCCTTCTCCTTTCTTGTTCTCATATATGTAGAGAAGTTGCTCCTAAATGAGGCTACATACCATCAGGCTTGACAGATGCGTGGTTTGTTATTAGTTTTCTTTAAATTAGTTTTGTTCTTTCCCAGACTATGCACTGCTCATGATAAAACACCTGGGCTGTTATAGCAGTTATAGTCAGAAGGAATACCTTAACAGCTCAATTTCAAACACCACCCTGCCCCTCAAAACAAAACAATCCACCAAAACACCAAACTCCTTCTCCTCTCCACAGGAGCAATTTTGCAATTTATGCAATAATATTAAAAAAACCCCCCAATTAAACAAGAAACACCAGCTATTCTTATAAACCTTTTCATCCAGGAGCTGAGAAAAGGTTTTTTGACATACTAGCTGACCTCAGTCATCCTGTTCTATGTCCTACACACAGCCAGGATCCAAAAGAAAGTGAAGGAAAACCACAGAAGACTATCTTTTATGTGTGATGCTTTATCTAAAACAACTTGTTCTACACGCTTGAAGTCAACTTACTGATATTTGAGTCTTACTGTATACATATAATCTTATGATAAAACTAAAAGTGTGGCAAGAGTGCAGCAACCACAGAGGAAGCTACCCCACAGATGAGGTAGTCAGACAGCTGTTCCACAGTCAGCAGGTGACACCACAACCATTCATGCCCATCCACTGCTCCAAAAGGGGATTAAAGCACTTTGACACACCAATGTTTAGTTTCATCTCAAAGACGCCAAGCAGTGGCCACTGCAATATATTGGATGATAACTACTACAATTGTTCGTTACTTCCATATTTCAAGGACTAATTTTAACGGTGAGGTGCTACTGAGAGTTCACTCAGCTGCACCTACAATCATATTTAAACTGAGTTAGACACAAAGTAACTTTAAACAGGCTAGGACTATGAAAATAACTATACTGAATTACTCCAGTCTGGAACTCCTTGTCAGCTTTTTACAATTCAAGGAGACTGAATGGACCAGATTTTCTCACTGGAGGAGAGGCGTGTTAAGTAAAAGTTGTAAATGCCCAGCTATCACTTAGCAGTTAACAGAGAAACATCAGAGGAAATCCTATTCTCTTAGAGGAATTTAGAGGAAAACCTATTCTCTTTATATCAGTGTTTTATAAGACCACTAGTGTACAGGAGAAATAAGTAAGTCGGAACTCAAACTCTATAAAGCTTGCTTACCGTCTGAAGTCAAGCTTAAACCACAAGCTAATAATATTAAGGAAATCTGCTACATAGATAATTTATTTATGTTGTCAAAATCTGGATGGCTAACTGAGATCCTTATTTTTTTTAAAAAAGAGACTACAGCTACAAAATCACAAAGGATTTTTCAGATATCCATGGAAAGACTGCAAAATTCTACCTTAGTTAAGATATTTACCAGTGGGAAGTGTCTTAAACTGTTGGATTAAAAAATAAATAATATCTGTTCAAGATTAATCTTAAACGTTTCACCATCAAAAAAACATTTAAATTATAACAAATGTAAAAACAACCGGTTATATACAGAAATGTTTGATTTCGTAAATTTCTAACCAGACTATTTGAGAAGCTGTCTCTAAAATCACTTCTTCGTTTTGTTTTCATTGAATTAATCTGTGTACAGAACGAAAACAGAATTAAAAAAACCTCAATCATATTTAACAAGGCAACCAAAAGGCATGAAATATACATGTAAAAAAAATTTTAAAGTGTATATAAGTGGTGCATTCTGATAGCATCTAGGTGTCAAAGGCATCAGATAAACTCTCCAGACAGTGTCACTCTTGCACGGCGATAAGTAAAACAAAAAAGGTAAAAAGGCAATAAAAACTGTTCCTCGAAATACACCTCATAAAAATCTCCACCACCCCTTCACTTGAGAGCAACTGTGCACGGCAGGCAAAGGGAACTCCCCCCTAAACAGTGACTTGCCTTCCCACAGCACTAGCACAAACAGGGAGGCGGCAGCTCCTTCCAGGAGCGGTCTCTGCCCCGCGGCCTCACCGCCCCGGCTCGGGGGTCCCGTCCCGTCCCGTCCCGTCCCGTCCCGGCCGCGCCCGCCTCGCCTCGCCTCGCCTCGCCCCGTGTCCCGCCGGGCCCCGCCGCCCGGGGCGGAGCCGCAGGGCCGGCCGGCAGCCGAGGGAGCGGGGCCGGCTGTGCCGCGGGAGCCCCGCCCGCCCCGCCGAGCGCTGAGGGAACGCTGAGGCGGCCGCGCGCTCATCCGCCCGCTCCTGGTTCCCCGCTGCCGGTTCCCTGCTCCCGGCGCCGTCTCACCTCCATCCTTCCCCGTTGGCTCTTCAGTGCCGCGCTGGGGTCAAGGGACGCCATCGTGTGCTTCCTGCTCCGGGTCGGCGGGCCGCGCCCCGCGAAGGGAATGGCGGGAGCTGCGGTTCGCGGGCGGGCGCTCCCGGCCCGGCGCGGGCGCCTCCTTCCCTCGCCCGGCGCCGCGCTCCGCCCGCTCGCTGCCGTGCCGCAGCCGCCAGGCCGGCCGGGCTAGCGGGGGATCCTGAGCGCAGCTCGCACGGAGCCCCAAAAGCCTCCTTTGCTCCGGCCCCGGCGCTAGGAAACTGCTCCAGAACGCCTCGGGGCGGCGTCTTTTTGTCAGCCCGTCCGGGATGTTTCTGGTTACAGAGAAGTAACCTCTTAGCTAAGTTTCATTTCAACAACTGAAATAGTAATTTTCTCCTTCAAAACACGTTATTTCATGTACTTCTTGAGAGCAGGCTATAGGTTTAACTTATTTTTTCCCCCCGGCCATTAAAAGTCGCTTGCTTTTCATGTTGTGCCTTGTTTAAAGTAGGTTTTGTCAGAACGTTAAAGTCTGACTCTATCAGAGTTAATGCTAAATCTGCTTCTCTTATAAATGGGCTTAAGAACGTGACCTTACCTCAGGATCTCTTATTTCCAGCTGTAGGGTTTTGAACGTTTATCTTGTCTCCTGTGGGAAACCAGCCCTTGCATATTTCTCCCATTATGCTGAAGCAGCAGGGTATTTTGAGCAATCTAGGCAGACGCAAAGTCAACACAACACCCTTATGTGTGAAGACAGGTGCAGATACAGGCTTGGATTGTGCAATGGAGGGAAAACAATCTTGAATGCGCTGAAATATGGAAAAATTAAAGAGGTTGCTGTAAAAAGGCACTGCTATGTGGCTGTGTGATTATGAAACCATAACTTAGAAATGTCCACCCACGCTGAACAAGTAATTGAACACAAATCTCAGATGACAGAGGAGCGGGAGAAGTGTTCTCTTTAGGAGGGCTGAGTTTAGTTGCTGTTGAATTCTTTTCATATGTGCATATGTGTGAATATATCTTTCTTGCTGAAAAATAAATATTTATTACAGAACTGAAGTTGCCTGGTGATACTTTGTTGCCTAGTATAATACACATCTTGGAAAAACTGGAACTTTCCGTGAAGAGAGCATTTGCATGCATGAAGGCTCAGGCACGTGCCCAAATTATTGCACGTCAGCAGAGCTTCATTGTTTAAACATGTGGCAAACACATATATGGACATGTTATCTTAGGCTGAAATAGTTTGCTTTTACCGTGGTTTATGGCAGGGTTTGGGAGTTACTGTGGCTCGGCTAACTCCATAGCTTGTCGAAACAAAGGAAGCTTGGTTACATAGCTGAGACACTGAAGTTTCTTTTCCAGAATGGCTCATGTGGAACAGAAGTCTTTTCTAGCAATAAGAAATCTATGCAGTCTGTCTTATAATGCCATACAACTTGTCCTCAATATTCCTGAATATTTTTGCAAGATAGAATATAACATTCTCTCTCTTAGACTGTCTCTCAAAGATAGCAGAATTTAGGCTTATGTTGCCAAGTATTTCTTGGCTTTCAACTCTTTCTCTATTTATGAGCTTGAGGTTGCACCTTGATTCAAATTCAGGTAAAGTACTGAGAGAGATTACTTTCCTTCAGCCTCCTCTAACCCCCTAGGAAACTACTCCTCAGATATGTGCATGAACACTGAGTGGGGCTGACAAACTTCCTTTCCCATTTAAAAATTATACTTTCTCCTGATCTAAGCATCAGACTTTTTTCTCTTTGTTGACATATTTACTTGTCTATTCAGATTTTAAAAACTGCCCCATATACCTTTCACTGCTTTGCTTTCTGCTTTTACTTTGATTTTTTTTATGGCTTTCGCTTCTGTTTGCCAAATATAAGTCAAAGTCATACCTATGAAAATATTAAGACAAATTAACAAAGATAGACTCCTCCCTAAAGAGTCTCAGATTTCTTCCAACAGCTGGGTTCAGATTGGAAAAGAGAGAATGTGATGAAAGAAAGTCAGGGTTGGTAAAACTAGCTAGCAGGAAACTCTTGGCTAGATTTTTAGTTTGTTGCATACGTACTTTTTACATTTTGATGTTACACGCCTAATTTATCCTTAAATTGTTGTTTTGGTAAAGTTCTTCAAAGGATCTGAGCTAAGTGTTGACTGACTGACAGCAGCTGAAGGTCTGGGGCTTGAGCCATGCAGAGATTACTTTTGCCAAATGTTCCCAAAGATGGGATGCTGGTTTCAGCCTGTGTTCTAACAAGGCAGTCTGACTACCAGTGTAGATTTTAGAGAACTTCACATTCTGAGTAACCTTGGGGAAGAAGTGTCTTCCCAACTTTAAAGTAGAATGGCTGTTCTGTAATGCTTGGTACTATATTAAAACCTTTAATTCCTAAGAAGTAATTGTTGTCTTTCTCTGAAAAATCTGATGCTGGCCACTGTGTGCTAGCAGGTGCAAGACTTGTGGAACAATTATCTGTTCCTCTATGGTATTTCAATTTTCCCCTTTAGTATAAATTTTGTGGTATTTAATAAGGCTTTTCAAAGAAAAAGAAAATTCCTCACCTGTGTAAAAAGCAAGGATAATCTCTTCACAAAACAGAGCTTCTTGTTTTCTTTGCTCTCCTTTTACTCAAACAGTTTGCTGGGTTTACTGGATTACTATTACACAGTGATTCTTCTCTATTATTGGCATTTTTCTCATTTTTAAATGAAAAACATGTTTTTAAAAAAAATAATGGTCTTTCATATACATTGGTATGGCACTGAAATTAAATAAAACCAAAACTTTTTTTTCTCATCATCTAAAACTGAACTCTGCTTTTTGTTTTGTACTCAAAGTTTTTTTAAATTTTATAATAAGAGCTCTACCTGAGCTAATAATACAAACATCCTCAATATGCAGGATATTAGCTTAACCCCAAAACTTAAAAGGTACTATAAAGGTTGTTTTTCCTATTTTTCATTTTCTTGCCAAAACAACCTTCTTAAAATTAAAAATTTGAAACTTAATTTTTTTTTAAGTGCTCAGTCATTTAAGTGACCAAAAAGCTTGGCAATTGTGTTATAATTGAAACATGATTGGGTAGTGACCAAGAAAAAAGTTTGAAATATCATCTAGAACTGAGAGAGCTTTGAAAAAAATCTTGAAATTCATGGGCTGAGAATTATCTCCTAAAAATATTATTTTACTTTCATGTAATCAGGTCTTAAATTTTTAAAAGGTTACTTGAAGTACTTCACAGTTTGACTCTTTTTCCAATATCTTATTGGAAGAAAATCCTCCGCTAGTCTATTTTTATTGCTCTTTGGAGGCCATGCTGCTGCTTTCACAGGCTTGCATTGTCAGAATTTGTGGGTTCTACACATTTTTTTCCACTAAAATTGCCCTCTGGATTTTATTTCTGTACACATGTACATGTACAGGATATAGAGATTTTTATTATAGCAGTGCTGAGAAGAATTCTGGGCTGCACTGATCCCAGAATGTTTTATTATTGCTGTTAGTGCTACTGTTGCTGTTCATTTGCTGGCTTGTCATTCAGAAGGAGCAGCAGAGGAGACAACTCTGAATGGGTCACTTTAAACTGCCTGGCTACAAAATGTATCCAAATCCACTCTTTTCAGAAAGTTTCTGCATAATGGGCTTCTAATCATCTTACGTTTGATTTCAAATCCTACCCTAGTTTTGCTGCAATTATTTTGAATCTCTCCGTTAGCTTAAATAATGTTTTTAGGAGGTTCTGTTCTTAGAGAAAATGCAACGAAATTAAATCAGCAGTTGAGAAACTTGTATGCTAAAGAGCATTCTGCTTTCAGAGAACATGTTTTTCATCATAAAATGCTGAATAGTTTACTGTTCAGAGTCACAGCCATTTCTGTTTTCAGTTAAAGATTGTTCCGTCAGTGCATCTCTCTGAAATACCTCTGCCTGTTTTTTTAGGGAAGTGACATAAAGAAAGGGACTAGGTCAGAAAGTAAGTTTGGGGTTGTCTGTAAGTGGCTGCTCATGAATTGCAGGATGTTGTGCATGGAGTTTTTTTATAGCTTCAAAAATAGCAGTTCCTTAGAATTTGTCTATTCTATTTTGCCATTGTTTCATATTTACTTTCAGAAATAACGCCAATTTCAAAATTGTCTAATTGACATAGATTTGCCTTGGAGAACTGCAAAATTTTCAAGTATAATTGTTCATTACCAAATTACTTGGAAATATATAAATTCTGATGTCTGTACTGGGAAATGCAGAAGAAAGCTGTAAAATGACTCAATTTCCCCCATGCTGGAGGGAGCTCTGCAGCCTGAGAGCCTTCAGCTATGAAGGGAACTGAAAGACCAATAGGTTCTTGTATTAACTACAGTCAGATAACATGACTGAAATACACTCAGAACAGAATTAGTCTCGTGTCCATAGCATAATGTTTTCTTTAGCATGTTTTAAACCATCCTTTTTATTAATAGATAAGGTAGAAAATGCATGTGGCTTTTTAATCTGATGCTAATGTGAGAGTCTTGAAATATTTTAAATAAGTACAGTAGATGACTAATAGTCCCTTATTGTCTACCTCTCATTCTCTCGTAGTAGGAACTCAAGGCATTTTTGCGTAAGTAAATACTAGTTCCCATTACTCAAGCAGGGAATAATGTCTTACTGATACAAAGAGATAATTTTCTCAAAGCTTCTTGGAAGGTTATTAATTCTGTTTATCAAGAATTTTCAAGCTCCGAGAAGTTGCAAACCTGCTTTTAGCCCCATAATATTCCGAATTAAAGGTTTATATCCATCTGTTTTAATGAAACTTTCCTGATTTTAAATAGATGGGCATAAATTAAAGATAATCTAGAATGTAAAATGCTTCTGCAGTTTCCTTGCCTGTAGTGTAATTTATAGAGTTGGGTAGTTCCAAATATATCTATATTATTGTGTTGAGTCACTAGATGTTCTGCAGTCAGTTTAAGGTGGGGTCAAAATGTATTCCCTAGGTAGTTAAGTAAGTGTTATTTTTCTCTGCACTGGCTGTTCTAAAGAATGTTAAATTTTTTTAATGTTCCCACAATAAACCACATAAGGTATTTTCTTACATCTGAGAACAAGCAGACTCTCTACTTTGCTTTACCATGGGAATAATTTAAAGAAAGATTTCTTTATCCTATTCAGGAAGCAAGCAGAAAGTTAAACAAGAGAATTTCTGGGGTTTTTTCCAAGGACAAAACTTGATTTTAGGGTAGAAATGCTGTTAAGCAAAGACATCAGCCTTTGAAAGAAGCCTCTTTCTCTCATAGTTTGAAAACACTGAGATTTTCATAGAAAAATTATAAAAGGGAGAAAAGAACTTCTAAACAAAAAACCTTTCATTTGTATTTCTTCAACATTTCACATACTATTGCTTTGGATCAGAGTTTAGCCTCTCTTTTATTCCGATCTATGTTGTTAGGTTGTGTTTCTAATAGTGAAGTAATCTGAATTCAATTTCTGGTTTGCGCCCAAGATACATACAATCAGTGCAATTTCCCTTTGCCTAGTCTCTCAACCTGAAATGGAGAAGTGGCCGTTCCCTTCTCTACAAGTTTCCTGTCTTCTCTTGAAAGAAGGGTCTTGTCTTAAAAAGTCTTGAAAAGACAAGTAGCAGCTTAAATACCCTTTACATAAAATGCTAAGTGCAATCTCTATATTAATTGAAGTTCATGCTAAGTACTGAATTTGGGTCACATAGTCTTCTTTAAAAATAGATTGCAAAGTAAGAAGGATTTAAAATTAACCTTTGTGTGTTGTGATAGAGCTTAAGGATTAGAACTAGAATGGACAAATAAATATTGGGGGGGTTATTTGTCTTTTTGCTTAGACTGATTTCTCATGCCTTGTCCCCTGGGCCCACTGCCAATTTATTAGATATGGTTCTAGCTTTATTTAAGGCAATGAAAGAGTTAAGGTTGTCTTATACAGAACCCTTAACTAGCAAAGTGTTTTTCAGAGCATCTAATAATTTGCTTTGCCTCTATCACAAGTAGCAGGTTTATAGGGATTTATCAGCTCCCAAGTCATTAGAGGCTGAGAGCTGGGTTGGGTTTAGAAGCAAAACTTTGTTATCAGAGAGGACAAATGCAGAGCAGTAGGCAGAAACTTGCATTGGTTCTCCCTGTCTCACATTCATTTCTATGGATAAATAAATCCCTGTGGAGTCAAGGTCACCTGTTTCACAAAGCATGTTTTCATTCACTAAGCAGAAAAATAGTCTTACAAATGTAGCTGACTATAAAAAGCAACTTTAAAAGTACAAATTTATATGTATTGAAGCCACCAAACCCAGAATATCTCAGAACATCTATAGGTGATTGAGTTTGATTTAGATTTGATTTGCATTGGCTTTGCACTGGTGTCCAGGAACCATTCCTCATTGTGAGGAACTACTGTCCATCTTAAAACCTTAGCATGTTCATAATTCCTAAGGAATATCAATGGCTGGTCAAGTATGGTAAAGAGCAACCAGCAGGCTCTACAATTCCACATGCACAGGTGCTTCTCTTAGTTAAGATTTTGAGTATTAATGATGACCTTGCTTGATCACATGTGAGTCCTGTATAGGCACCCTGCCTATTAGCATATATTTTCAGGGAGCTGTCCCAAGTTTCGTATCAACACTCAGTTTTGCTCTGTGTCTTTTTCAGGGAATTGGAATCCTTTTCAGTTTCCCTGTTTGCATTTTGTTTGTGTTTAAGACCACCTGTGTCTCAGTGAACACAGTAGCCAAGAGCAATAATCTAGTTATACAATAGTGAGAGACTGGAACTGGTGATTGTCTCCTTCATGCAAATCTGCTTTGTTTATGCATTGTTATTCATCATAACAGTCTTCAACAACTTGGCTGTGAATTGCTGATAGCTGACTGCAGAACAGGAAACTTAAGCACCTCTTGGGTCAGGAGTTTTGCACATTGTAGCACCATAAAGTAATCTGATTTGAACTGTGCATTTGGGGGTTAAATGCAAAGACATGTTATGTAAAAGATGGGTAACTGAATCTCCAGTCTCTGCACTTTAAATGGAAAATAATATCTCCATTTGCTGTAAGAACAGGTGTAAGCAATTATGCTGGTGACTTGCATCCCGAGTGGGTGGAGGTAGCCTAAATCCTGAAGAGGTGCAGCTAGGGTTCACCTCTGTGCTTTGGGTTTCTTTGAACCTAGACTGGCAAGGCTTTGCACAGATTTTGAGACATCTGACTCAATCCAAGGAGCAGTAAATTCTGTCTTCACTGCTCAGACCTGTCTGGGTAACTCTGTAGTTCCAGGTAATTTATGTGATGTTAAAAAGTTGTTAATCCATATGGTTAATCCATATACCAGTACTGAAGATACAAAAATGTTTTGTGAAATATGTAGAGAAACAACTATAGTTTGCATAGCCTTGTTTTTGTGTCTCTAATCTCTGTAGATCTCTCTGAAATCATTTTTCCAAACACTGACATTCCTTTCTATGGGAGGAGACAGCCCTTTGGCTAAAATGGAAAAATAATGTTGTCAAGTTGGCCGGTTAGCTATTCAATTAATATAATCTTTAGCAACCAATGATATATATCAGAAGTTTGGTTGTCAAGACACCCTCTGAAAATTCCATGGATTTCAAGTGTTATCTGAGTGACAGGTATAATCTCATATTTTATTGTCATACAAAGATAGAATTTGGATAACTGTGGGCAGAAAGTTATGTAGAAAATAATCCTACTTATTTGTGGAAAATGAGAAAAAATGCACATACAAAAGCAAAATCTATGGAGGAAAAAGGCTATTTCTAATAGTATTTTTCCCAGGTATCATATAAAAATACATTATAGAATAATAGATTACATACATTATATAATAATATATAATACATACATCACATAATAAATATGTACTATAATAAATTCTTCTCTAATATTCGTTATTTCATAGAATGTAACACCCTGCTGGCTGTGTTTGCAGGAGTTACAAGAAGTACTGTGGCTTGAACTGGTATGTATATACATTCATATATACACGTATAGAAATATATGCTTGTGTGTTTTGACCTGACTAAAGTAATGAGATTTTGACTTCTGTGGAATGACTGAGTTTCTTCAATACGTTATACTTTCAGATTGTTAATATCAGCACAGAAGGAGGCGTGGACCTGCCTAAATGAGCCAAACCTTTCTTCATCGGGTGGGTTGTTCAAATGTGTTGCTGGAGAATTTTGTCATACTTGCTGACTCTGGTACATAGTGGGCAGTTAAGCCACAAGCAAACATTACAGCTTTACCTAAAGGATAGGCATGAATAGCCATTAGTTCCACAGGAAGGGAGGAAATTACCCTTTTCCTGGTTGTCAGGTAGTTAAACGTGGTCTTTCCAGAGTGGATTTTAGTCCATGAGGTATTCAGTCAGGACAAAGGAACAGTGAAGGATTACTTTTCTAAAAGAAAGACCCAAGTGTAAACAACAGTAAGTAGTTGCTTTCTTGTGTTTTTCATCTTAAATTAACCCTGAGAAAAACTAAGTATCTTCTGTTTGACCTGATTTGCGAATTCATGGTTTGTGCAACTTAACTGAATTAGTGAACATTGATGGGGTGTTGATTAGTGATGAGGTTATCTGCATATACTAATAGGCAACTTGATAAGATCCAGTGGTCTCAGCAGTGTGTATAATTGTCAGAACTATCAGGCAATTGTTGGCAATCCAGATAAATTAAAAGTTGGTCTTTTTATTGCTTTGTAAGTTTTGCTTTGGTTAATACCAATAAAGCATTCCTGGAAGTTTTTCCCCTGTATATTTTTTTCCATACATCCTCTGCTTTTGTTTTGTTTTATAGGGTTAAAAAGCCCCCAAAGAATCAGAAGTGCTTTTAAAATTAACTTGCTTTTCAATAGACCCAGTTTATTTGCTGCTGGATGGCCCAATGTTTATTATCTCTATGTAAATCCTTCCTTTTTTCTTTTTCCATCAGGTATAAAGTAGTATTTCCCTGCTTTGCAAGCTCCTGCTGCACTGTGTGCTCATGAATGCATGTCCCTCTTCAGAGCTCTCTGGCTTATTGACATACTTAATGTAGAATAAAAATTCAAAGACTTTGATAACTTACCCTGTTGAAAAAGCACAAATAACATGGCAAAATAAAATATAACTTCCAAATAGAGAAAGGAGAAGACATGAAATCAAACAAGGTATTTTTTAAATTCACTAATTTTCTTCCATGTATCATATAACTTTCACAAAGTTATCTGAAAAGATCACACTGAAATGATGTCAATGGTTAATGAGTTGCACAGAAGTGTATATTAAAAAGCCGTGTAATTTGTGACTCATCATTCCAGTTTCACTGTGTCTGAGCATAGGAAGAACTAAAACAATGAAACATTTAGAACCTAAGCCTACATTCTTCAGGGATTTAATATTTCCACTGTGGTTAATCAAAACTATATACAACTAAAATGCTGTATTTAGATCTAAACAGAAAACAAGTAGAACTAAATCCTTTCAGAATGAAATTTTGTTTGTAAAAGTCTGGGTTTTTTTTTTTCTCCCAGGTATGTTACTATGCTGGTTATACTGTGCAAATTGGGTAATTGCTCATCGAAGCAAAAGTCCTTTTCAATGGAAAAGGAGCAAGTGTAGGTAGGACAGAGAGGGAGAAAAATTATTTTTAATGTGGTAATCTGCTATTCTTGAAAAAAACACCTCATTTTTAATGAAAACTTTCCTCTGCAAAATGACTTCTGGGCCGTCAGCATTTGTTATTTCATATTTGGTGCAATGGTAAGGAAGGGTGAGGAAAATTGCTATGTGGGGTTTAATCCTCCCTTGGTTTTGAAGGATGGAAGAGCTGAGGTATCAACACCAGTATATGTTAGAGTAGTCACAAACCTCTTTTAGTTTATGGTGAAGAAAACAGCCCCCTAAGGACAATTTCTCACTACCCCAAACCACAAGAATCCTTTGCACTCTTCAGAATGCTCCCTTCACTGAAAAGGTGAAGAGCATTTGGCAAATTGTGACTGGTGGGGTTTTTATCTTTTCTTGTGGATTGTGTCTGGGGGTTATCTACCCAGTAATTTCCTCTTTTGTCCTGCTGAAATAGTACTGAGGAAACCTTTTAATTAACTGCCTTGCAATAACTAGATTTGGCAAAGTACCTAGGGAGACACAGACTCATGTGCCATTACAGGCAATAAAACCCTCGGCAGATCTGCTGTTAAGCAGTGCCTGTATTTACCCTTACAAAAGAAGATTACTATTAGAAGAGTTTTTATCAGTGAAGACTCACCCATCAATTACCTAGAGAAAACAGAAGATCTTCAAAATGCAAGAAATAAACGAGTGAGGTGCTTTCCTCAGGCAACCCCCTCTGTTTGTCCCCATATATTCACAGGAATCCTGCTCCCTTGTCCTTTCCTCATGGTCCGGGGGCTCTGTGCATGATCCCCATCCTCCTTTCATGGAATTAGAGGCTTTCCCACTCATGTACAAGCTTTCAGTGTTTAAAGTTATATTGGCAGGACAAGAAGAACTATCATGGAGGAAAGACAAAGAAGACTAGTTTTGCTAGAAGGAGTCTTTGGTTCCTGTTAAGAGAATCTGGGGTCTGTGAACCTAAGGAGAGTTGCTTAAGAGCTGATAGCCTTGCTAACCAGATGCTGAAATCTCAGTTTACCTGATCTCACTAAGCACTTCACTCTCTGTGGGGTTTTTTTGATGGTTAGTTGATTTGTTTGTTGGAGCTTTTTCTTTCTAATTTTTCACCAGAATCAATAGATTTGATATCTGGAAGATTTGCCATTGACTAGATTCAATCAGTGTTGAACATGATTCATGTTTTGCATTAGTGACAGAGGAGTACCACTGTTAGATTATTGCTTCCACTGGCAGGGTAGACTGATTTAAAATGGCATGATGGTTGTTGTGGTGCCATCGGAGTCAGGTAAGCTATGGTAGGTAGATACTAGTGGAACAATATTTCCATTTTACTGACTGAGAAATTGAGCGGCACAGAGATCATGAGGCCTGGCCACAAAAACCCATCAGACACTTTACAGAACTGGGAATCAGGCCCAGTCACCTAAAATTCAGTTCAAATTCCTGATCAGTGTTATACTATCTGACAGAGAGAATCACTAATTAGTGTTTTGAGGAGCTTACTTCTCTCTTACACACAAAAGGAGATTAATCTACTAATCCTAAATACCAAATGAATGTATCACACTGTACAGTTACAAAATGATGCTTTCAGTGTGACTTTTTAAACATCTTTCAGCTCATTCAACATTATTTTCTATAAACCAGAGTGCTTACAAAGAAATACTGTTCAACCTCTTCTCTGCATAACAAAAAGCAGCCCACAACTGTAAGGTCTCTTTCCATTCATCAGCCACCACATCTGTTGCTTGCTTGGACAGTGACCAAAATGATTCATTCACATGTCTAACATTTATTTTTGGTGAAATACTGGGATTATACAGCATGGCAATATTTCAAAAATGGGTCTAGAAAACCAAGGGAAGTTGGAAACAACTTCCTCAGCTGAAAACAAACACGGCGTTATATCATTCTGCAGCTTTATTAGAAGGAAGGCAGTAGCCAAGCGAAGCAGCTGGAATCACACTGAAGTCACTCTGAACTCTGCAGATCATTTCATCCTTCCTTCTGCTACAGAGCTCACAACTCTGATTTACAGTGCTTTGTGTTTCAAAGAACTAAGTAAGGTAGGTGAAACTCTCTTATATTTAAAATCTTTCTCTCCCTTCCTTTATAAATAATGTGTCTCTGCAGCTGCAGCACTCACAGGCAAACGCTGTAAGGTGGTGTGGCATGCACTGGCTAAAAGAGCTTCTTGGAAGAAAGAATGTGATACTCATTTACTTCAAAGATTACTTTGAATCACCCCATCACCAGGAAAAGATATGAAAGTGTGTGCAAATTAATTTTTAGTTATTTTTGAATATGTTAATACACACTTCACGGAGTTTTATCCTGTCAGAGAATGGTAAGTGACCTTGACTTAAATCTCCCCTCCGTGTCCCCTAGTGTGTTCGGTTGATTTTTTTTATTTGCTATGGGATAGCATGTCTTCTGTAGCTATAGCAATTTCCAGTATTATTAGCGAAAAATACATCCGTTCTGATCTGAACAGATTCTAGAACAGAATCTGGAAATAATTTCAATTTAAATAACAGATTAACAAAATAATTCTGAAGAATTACAGTTCTGCAGAAACAAATAATGTTTCTATGATCTAAGCTGCAAAGTGTGTGTGTTTTTCCCTAACCGGTGTGGAGTAAGGTAGAATATGGATCTAGCTCTCATTAAGTGTGTTGGAACATGTTTCCTAGAAGTGACAATAAGATTTGAAGCCTTGTATATTAACACACAATGAGACAGGAATAGATTCCACCTCCTATTCACACTTAGCGATAACAGTGTCACTGTCACCTGTTGCCTTTCTAAATGTGATCTGGCAAGCCAAACAATATCCCAGACCTGTTTTTGCGGACTTCCAGAATATGGATACATTGAACATTGTCTATGAATTAAAACATGTTTGCTTTCTAGCTGAATAAAATTGTATTACTGAATAGTATAAAATGCTTACTAATTCATAGCTAGGGAGAAGAGAGTGAGTAAAGGTGTGCGAGGGTAAAGGAGTTTGTCGGAGCAGATTTGTAGAAATGGATTTCAGCATTAACTTACTTATGATAGCTTACTTTCACTAGAATCATATTATTGTTCTGCCTCAGCTGAACTAGGAAATGTAAATATTTTGAGAAACCAATTTACTTTTGTTTAATGTCACTGCAACTTCTGGCCAAATTTAAAACGTTATCAGTGACTTGTCCCAGGCAGGCAGGATAGAGGTCCTATCAAATTTACTTCAGTCCTAGGGATTTTATATGTGCCGTGAGTGACACTGGAGTCCACTTCTACTGAACTGAGAATCTCTTTGAGTGTGGCGTAGTGGAAGTTATTTGACTGTGGAGAATGAATTTATGGTTTGGATTCTCTAACTGCCTTGTGGAAAAGGATTATAAGTCAGGGGAGCTCTGTATAAGGATTCCTAGGCAGGATCTGATAACAGATTTTTACTGCACTGGTGAGGGCAGAGGAAAAGTGTTGATGAAAATAATGCAATTTCTATGTACTATACATTATACATTCTTTCTTTTAATTTTAAAAGATTCATTTTCTGCTGACAACCAAATGAGCAATTTCTGAAATACTTAGATTTGTGTCTATTTCTGATAGATTGATTCAAAAAGAAAATTTATATCTGTTTCCTAATAAAGCCAGTTGCCTTAAAGAATTTTCTTCTCCTTGTGTTTTTTCGCAGACACTTGAAGTCCGTGATTTGTTATTAGATATTAATTTTGTGTTAATAACTCTACTATTCCGCACATGAAGCAGCAGCTAGGTTTCCAGGGGATTGTAATCTATTGAATGGTCTTATTATCTGCTTGATTATTTATTTAGTCTTATGGAATGTGCCAGCAGTTCAGCTGTCTCTCTCACTGTGGTGGCTGGTTGTCTGGCTAATTTGCACTCATTATTTCTGATAATGGTTTAATTTGTGTTCTTTCAGTCTAAAGCTAACAGTTTCACAACAGTGCAGGGCTCTGTTGTGGCTGCCTTTGCACAAGAGTGCTGACTGTGAGGAGCAGTTTCTTGTTGCCTCCAGCAGAAGAAAGGGATTGCTGTGGCTGGGGTAGGCAGTGCCCAAGAGACATTGGTTTTAGAAGGGAAGATGCCATCATGCAGAGATGAACTCTCGCACACTTGCTTTTACTTTTACATTGTGCTTGAGGCTTCTGAGACAAAAAGTTGTGTGTCCTCAAAGGCAGCATATAATACTTCTAGGGGCGCTCAGCTACTTCTGTACTCTTTGTATCTTTAGTATGTTCCAGAGGTTGAGGACCTTAAAGCAGGAGCAAAAAGCCACGTATTAGCCCAAGGTTGTTTTTTTCCAAAGGGAATTTCTGCCAGTTTGTTGCAGCTCTTATACCTGGCCCACCATTTTGCTGCAATTCTTTAGATGAGCTGCAAAGACCCGCTGCAGGTACAATAATTTTTCATTACTGGGCTCAGAGGGAAGCTAAAAAATCCCATTGCTGCAAGTCAAGTTTGCTTGCAAGGGTTATCCGCCAAGGCCAGCACTGTAGAAGTCTCCAGGTTTTGCCAGGGACATTAGCTAGCAAAAAGTTTGTAGCATTCTCCTTCTTCTCTTCCCCTACTCAGGCTCTCTTGTCCCTTTTTTGATACTTCTTGAAGGATGTATTTCAAGAATGACAAGGCACAAATATCAAGAATGACAAGGCACAAATATGAAGAACCAGCATATTTTCTCTCTACCCACAGGAATGATATTTGCCTCTTTATTCTTTTGGCAAGTTATTCTGCTTCCAACTCTACCTTCAAATTTACTGTTTGGCTTTGGGCAAAATATGTCTCTTCCTTTCCCTACTCTCCTTGTGTGTGTTTATTCTGTTTAATTATAAACAGAGCAGGAATTGTCTTTCATTATGTGCTTATGGTGCCTAGGTCCAATGAGGCTTTGATCTCAAGGACTAGGGCCTTTGGGTACTTTCCCAGCATAAAATACTTGCTTTTTTCAGCAAGTGTGAGCCTGGCACCTAATTTTTATTCCCTTCTGAGGCCTTCTAGAGGAGAGAGAGAAAGCGATGAGTAGTAAGTCCTATACAATGTAATGTCACTTTCTATACTCCCATCTCTTCTTTCTAGTGACTCTCTTTTAATGAGCTTCAGCCCCACATCATTTTAATTAGATACTTTGGAAATGGAGAGAACCATTGCCCATTTAAGAAACCTGAGTAATGTTAACTGAGGGTGTTGTACCATGTCTGGCAGAGTCAAGTGAGAAGCGATTTGCAAAGGTAATATGGGAAGCCTGTAAAACCAGTATTTCCAAGCTCCTAATTTAACACCTTAATCATAGGTACCATCTAGTCCTATCAGCACTAGGGAGCATTCCCAATACCATGTTAGGAAGATAGAAAAATATCCAGTCCTCCTGAAACAAAATGAATTTTTCAGTTTTGCAGAAATAAAGGTGGTACTTATTATAGATTTGCTCTTAAAGTAAAAAAATAAGTTACCTCTGTATAAGAAGGAATATTAGAATTACACTGATACAAAAGTAGTCACCCTTAATCTACTGCACACAGTGATCCTAGTATATTAACTGTGAGGACATAATAAAGTATGCTATCCAAAACATTCCAGCTGATAAGATATGTATTAGCAGTATTTTGGAATTGGATGTTCTGATAAACCCATGCAAGAGTATGTGTCAAGAGTAATATAAGCAGAGCAATATTGCATTCATGCTAGAAGAAACTGCTGATGTGTATTAGTGAGGAGTAGAACAAACCTAGGAAAAGAGAGATCAATTTAGAGGGCAGTACACAACCAAGCATACTGTAATAAGTGACTAGGAAATTAATCCGTGGAATTGAATAGGGTATAAAAAGGCATATTAGAGGAATGAATTGTGTTGCTAGTTTTCTCTGGAGTTATTTCTTAATTCTTCTTGTTAAAAGGACTATAAATATAGCAGATTGTAATTATTTCTTATCTGTTATTCGATAGGTATTTTGTATCTGGAGAGAGTGTTACTTTGGATTTTTTTCTGTAATGACCTGTTGTTACCCTGCAATACCTTTAGAATGGCTGTTGTTTAACATAGAATTTTAACTAGTCTGCTGAGGCAACTGTTGAAAAAAATCTCTGCATTTATTCTTTATCCTCTATTCTCAATTTGCTACTTTTTGTTACGAGGGAGCTGCGATTAAAGCATGTGTTTGTTGAAACAGTACAACCATTTAAAAAACATGCTCAGAGCTGCATGATCACGTAATGATCCCATGAACGCTAGTCAAAACCTTCTTTCATTATAAATATATTAAACAGTGGCAAAGTAAAAATGCCAAGGAATTTTTGCATGAAAACCTCAAAAAGCCATAATAAATTAGAAATGCAAGCATTCATTATCTCATCAGTTCAGTCACTGTGAAGCTAAGGCACTTAAATTTTTTTAATTGGTTCTCTCTGTAACTCTAGGTATGTAGTTATTATGGTGGCTTATAGCCAAAGAAAATACTGCTGGCATTTGAGGAGGAATAGAAAACACATGAAGCTTCCATGGTACAATACTTTATTAGTGTGTTACTTTACAGCCAATAGGATACGTGGTGTACCTGCTGGGCTCTCATCTGAGAGATCTGCTTAGTGGCTCTGAGGTATGTCCTGGGACTGCAGAGACAGAGCAATGACAAGCAAATGGTGGAAATCCTGGTTCCTTTTCCCCTCAGTGCAGAGAAAACAGATCAGAACCTGTAAGGGCTGCCCAGGTAAGTGCTGTCTTCCTGTGCCTCAATGGATGTGGTGGCACAGGAGAGAGCCTCCCTTCAGGAAGGGGAAGGTCTCCCAGAGGTGAATCTGTGGTTTCTTCACTTCATCATGGGTGGAGGGACAGTGCTAAGTTTAAGGAAGGAGGATAGGACTGTGGTTGAACCACTAGACAGGGTCTCTAGATTTAGCACTTGGTTTGATCAGAGACTTCCTGTAGGTCATTCTCAGCATTCTCATCTTAATGATACTTCTCACTTGAACCTCGTTTCAGTAAGGGTTATGAATACGGAAACATTATGACTGATTATGTAAATTGGCAGTACTAATACATACAATACATAAGACAGTTTTTAAATTTCAAGTGGTACTGTTTAGCTAAATGTCTATAATTTTTTTTTTGTAAGAATTTTAGAATTTCTTTTCTAAAAATGGTGCTACTTTTAAGTGTTTCACAGATATGACCAGTCATTTTCCTGACTCTGATGTACTATTCTTGTGGTTATGTGATTTGCAGTGGCTACAGCAATACCTTACATTCCAAAGGAATATTTAAAAAGATAATTTTACTTTTAGCTGTATTAACAGAAGGGAGTAAGAGCAGAAACAAGTGCTAACCATGGAGTTATGAAGTGCCCTCCCCTTCACCAGTGCATATCCTGGGGACATCTGTGTTTCTTTGTCATCTTTGGGAATGGAAGGCTTGGTGCTTGGGATTAGCATGAAAATAAATCAGTTTTGATGATACACAGTTGCTGGTTCTAGACATTCATCAGGTACCTGCTTGTGGAAATGGTACACTGCTCAATTGCAGCTGTTGTCTGGAAGATATGTTATATTCAGGCCAGAGCTACTGTGATACTTTTCCTACTACAGCAGCCTAATTTAGGTATAAAATTGGTTTTTCCACTTTTTGTTTAACATTTCTGTGTCGGTAAAACTGCTGGTCTGAAATCATAGCTCTAGCAATATTAACGGAGCCTCCTGTGCTATAGGGGTTTGTTCATCCTGCTGTAGCATTCACTTTGGGTGAAATGTTATGAGGCTATTATTTGGTCAAATGTCTTCAATACCACAGATGAGGTGGTGTGTTATGACTAACACGGTCATGTTTGGCCTTGCTGGAAGAAAGTTGATTTTGGCGTAAGTTTCAGGAGGTGTCTCGCTAGTACATTGCATTTACATTTCCAACACTGCTTCACTGAGAGACATAATGGAGAATGATGGTTATTTGCATTCCTTTCTTATTTGCTAGAACAAATACCTCTATATTGTGGCTCAGAAAGGTTTCCAGTCACGCCATATCTGTTGCGACCTGTTCTAGTTATTGAATTCTGGATGACATATGAAGTAATTAGGTTACCACATACCTAATGACCATTAAAAGGATAGTCAAAAGACAGTTGTGTACATATCTGTGAAAGAGAAAACACAGACACAAGCCTTGATTCAGCCTTTGTGTACACTAGCTTGAAATGCTCGTTGCCTAGTAGCTTTGTCTGCAGGGCCAACCTTTGGCTTAAACTGTAGCATAACTATGATTTAATTTTGTAGTCTAACTGTGTCAGGCTGCTCCTGCTATAGGAATGTTTCTGCATAGAGGCAAGTGGTTATCTTGGCTTTTTCCTTTTGAGGGAGAAATATGAGTCTATGACAGTCTGTAATTTCATGAGCATTCCTTGTGAGTTTTAGAATCTATCCTATGTCTTTGTAATACGCTTGACAGAAATACATGTGTACCTCTAACAAATTTGCTCAGCCTTCTTACTTTTGAACTTTACACATAAACTACCAGGTGAATTTCATGTTTATGTTTTGAAAGCTAGATAAATTCAAAATTTGTCACCTCAAATGTTCCAAGAAAAAATTATGAGGGCTCTCAACTGAGTTCAATACCTGGACAAACTTACTGACACACAGTATGACAAGCAGGCTTTAGGTGACCTTTTGTGAAACTAGTTGTTCTCCAACTTTTGACTTTTAGAAATTATGGAAGTTGAAGTGATGCAATCAAATAAATTTTCCTTTAGCCACAGATAATACACATGGAATGTAATGTGCTCACAATTGTTCAAAAAGGCATTGAAAGGAGGGTTTGTGTATTATATTCCCTTTATGAACTGAACTGTTGAGACAGCCAACTCTCCAAACAATAATTTTCCTAGTAAGTCAGAACCCACTGCTGTGGCCTCTGAAACCAATTTAGCTGACCAGAGGTTCTAAACACCGTTTATTGCACTGGGAAAATAGATTTTGGGGACTACCACTCAAATATTTGTGTTAACTTTTAACTAACATAGACAATGAATAAACTCTTCCCTTGGACCTTTCTGTAAAATTCAGAAGTAATGAGAACCAAATGTGAAAGAGAGAGAGATGTGGGCTGAGCCCTATAGACTGCCAGTGTAATTCAGTTAGGTCCTAACTTACGTGGTGCCCAGGGAACTTTGAACCCCCAGGAGGATTTTGCTTCAAGTGAAGTGGGCGGAAATTGCACCTTTTTTGTTTGTTTTCTTCTATTTTAGACTGAAAACCTGATGTAATTTAGTTCCAAAGCTGTTCCACTGACCTCAGGGCTGAGGTGTGGAGAGGTCAAACGACTTCCCCTGGTCAAACAGGATGCATGTGGCATAGCCATGAATAGATTCCAAAGTACTGGTCCCATGCCATAACTGTAAGGCCATTCTTAGTGTGACAAGAGCTGTTCTATTTTAGGAAGATCCAATCATTTGTCCAAGTTGTCATTATGGCTTAACTGTAGTAGTGGCAGAGGACATGAACTCTAGGTACTTTTAGTAAAAAGCTATGAGTATGTCAATTGAGATCCAAGTCTGTAATTCCCTGCTGAAATTCAGAGAAAGATAGTTCATGCAACACGTGGTGAAGTCTCTTCCCAGCAGATCTGTGGCTTTGTATTGTAGAAATATTTCCTAATGATCTGTATTTCTTGGTAATTCTGCTTTCTCTCCCAGGATCTAAAAGCACTATTCCTATGAAATAATTTAGTAATTAACTTCTGTTTTACAGAAGAGGACAGGAAATGAAACCTGGTCAACTATTTTCATAATTAAGCAACCGAATGAAGGAGGCTCAGTTTTCAGAGCTGCTTGTGACCTAAGCATACAGGAATGGACTCGTCAAGCAACTGCTGAGTGTACACTTTACACAGGGTGTTTACTATTTAAAATAAATTTTTTTAAAAAGGACAGGATGAAGTCTAAACTTGGCTATATTAATCCAAATGCAATAGAACACTGTTCTGTAACCTGTGGCTGCTCCCAAGGCTTATTGGCAGGTCTCTAACCACACTATCCTGTTTATTGAAAAACGTTTTCCATGCACTGGCTCCCCAAACCAGCAGACACTGAGCCAGTGAACTGCACCAAACCTCCCTTACCATTTCTAGCAGCTGCCTTAAAGCCAAGCAGAAACTGCTGTCTAGAAGTATTGTTTTTTCTACTGAGCCTCAGTTTGCAGACAGGTTCATGAGAATTTTTCCAGCTTGGAAAGTAAGCCGTTTTTCAAAGATCATACAGGAAATTAGTGACAGAATAAGGAATACAATTAGATTTGTTCACAAGACCTAGACTTGAACTGCAAGACAGTTCTGACTGGAAATTTATTAATTTCAGAGTCATGCATTAAGAGATACTCTATTTCAAGACCACAGAGAAACATCCCTGCAGAAGTATGGTTAATGGAAAAAGTCTGTGTTATTCTTGATGTAAACCAGAATAACTCCACTGACAATTTAATATTTATCTTTTTCAGGACAGGGCTTAACACCATGAGTCCTGGTATAGAAGGGCTTCATATATGTCAATATCAGAAGTAAAAAAGTTTCTGGGCTTTGCAAATGTAATTGGCAGTCTTTGCTGAGCCCTAGCCATAGAGTCTAATTTCAGCATCTGTGCCCTGGGAGCAGTGGTAAGCAATGTTCCTTCTGCTTTTTTACTCCCACTGCTAAAGAGTCACTGCGTTGAAGACTAGAGTCAGAGATAAGGAAAAATATAAGCTTGGAAAAATAATTGCATTCTAAAGCTGTGGTCTTTCAATGGAGTTTTAAACTACAGGAGGCTTGGGAAATATCTGGCATTTATTTAGGTATGTGTTTTTTCTCCTGCTATACATCACCTTTAAAATGCTAAATATAAAATTAACATTGTTGGGCAGTAGGCAAATGTTTATCATTGTCATTATAGTTGGAAATTTTTTTTGTTTAGTTGCATAAATTTTTTTTAAGGTATAATTTTTTGTATAGGCAAACCCACTTAAAAATCCAGTTATTAACCTGACTGTCCTCTGAAACTATCAAAATGTAGCATTCCAGATGTTAGTGGTACTGCTCCATGTTTATACTCTTCTCTCAGCAGCTGTTAAGCTGTTTGAAAAAATTACTCAGATGGGTGGTAGTGGTATTTCATGCAGTATCCACCCCCAAGGGGCATGTAATTACATAAATGCGGCCCAATAAGTATCATTTTATCAGGACAGCAAACCAAATAACATTCCTTCAGCCTGATGTAAATTACAAAGGCTATCGTAGCCTCTTGACAGAACAGGCTGTGCTGACTCTTACTACATATTTTTTTAATCGAGAGATATAAAATTACACAACCCTTTTTTCCTTCCTTGTCTATCCATCTACAAATGAGAAGTCTAATCCTGCTAATGCGTGTGCACATGCGTAGCTTCGCTAGTGTGACTAATCCCTTCAAACTGAGTGAACTACTTTGTGGAGCGAAGGTAAGTACATGAATACGAGTTTGCAGAGGTGGTTCTGCAGGCAGTGTGCTCTGGAAACCCCTCTCCTGCTGTCCTTAGAATGCTATAATTCATGGAATTACAGGAATGCAGGTCTGAGTTCCAAAAGCGCAGGCTGTATTTTGGTTTCGGCATGGAAGTAGCACTCAGAAATGTAGCAGTAAGATAATTCATAGTACAGCTAGTGGACTGGTGGTATTCTGCTCTTAGGCACAGGTTTTCAGTGCAGCTGAGTCCAGCCAAAAAATTCAGCTTTAAATGATGACAGAGTTTAGCAGGATAATTGTTTTGATCATTGCAGATACTTTTGTCTGACTGTGGCCACCTGTTATGTGCTGCAGCTTTGTCTACACTGTGAAATAAACACTGTGAAATAATACTGTGAAATAACTTCTGACTGCTTTTCTTTTTGTTGTTCAAACTCTGTTTCCTGTCTGTTTTCTCATTAATGTCTTTTTTTCCCCTCAGTTTTGGTTTATATTTCACTTTCCCCTCCCCCTCGCCTTCCCTCCCACCCACAGAAAAATTTCTGTGTGAAAAATCATGTTGTACTTATAAGTTCCAGAAGCATTTGCAGGAGAAGAAAACTGAGAAAATTCTGAAAATTCTGTCTTGGGGACAAAAAAAAAAAAAAAAAAAGAACACACAAATAGTTTAATTTATAGCTCTTACACTGTGCTTTATGTTCATGGGAAACTTTATTTTCTTTCCTCTATTACCTGTTTCTCAGCTCACTAGTGGAGGAATACCACAGTTGGATGTATTATCCCCGCAGTATGTTCTGTATATTTTCTTCTCTACATCCTTTGCTGTGTTAAGGAAATCCAATATGTTAAGTGTGCCTGAAAATAATGATTTCTTGATGCAAAGACATATACATGAAAGAGATGAATAAACCCATGAATTTTTAGTTGCTGGACAAATTGCTATCTGTCATTTTAACTATAATTTGAGGCAGGGGTGGAGGGTATAATTTTATAAAAAATGGCTTCCTGGCATTTTAAGTGAACTTTTTTGCCTACATAGATGTCTGATGCTCCTGTGATTTTAGACAGATATAATCCATAAAACTTGCTTCACAAAGGAACAGAGCATTAATATATGAAACCTGACCATAAAAGAATAGCAAAATCATAGTTCAATAAAACTTGCATCTGGTCTTCTAGAAATTTGTCAGTGATACTATGCTCAGTGCAGTCTGTTAAGAAATTAATGTAAGGAAAACAGTTCCCCAAGATTTCAAGTGCTATTTTGATTTGAACATTTCTTGAAATGCCTGTGACCAAAATTCTTCATGAGGCTTGTGCTAGCACCTGACAGATAGAACGTGATAGATACGCGAAACTAAGACAATGTTTTTGGTTTATGACCAAGAAGTTGAAAGAATTGCTGTGTACTATTTACAGTGCGGTGAAACATTTCCCCTTTGACCATTTCATTTCTTTTCTTCCCCAGAAAGCAACTCTGCAGCATGACATTTGAAGATTTTGAGAACTACTCTTATTTCTACGATCTGTCTGAGGAAGATGAGTCACCGCAGTCTTCCCTCAGCATTGCCCATATTATTTCCCTTTTCTTTTACAGTGTGGCATTTCTGCTGGGAGTGCCAGGTAATGCCATTGTCATCTGGTTTATGGGCTTTAAGTGGGATAAATCTGTTTCCACACTCTGGTTCCTGAATCTGGCCATTGCAGATTTCATTTTTGTTCTTTTCCTTCCCCTCTACATTACATATGTGGCAATGGGCTTCCACTGGCCTTTCGGGAAGTGGCTGTGCAAAATGAACTCATTCATTGCACTACTTAATATGTTTGCCAGTGTTTTTTTCCTGACATTCATCAGCCTTGACCGCTACATCCGCCTTGTCCACCCAGTCTTTTCCTACAAATACAGGACTGTAAAGAACACCCTCGTTCTGAGCGGAATCATTTGGATGTCAGCTGCAATTATTGGTGGCCCTGCCTTGTACTTTCGAGACACAGCTACAGTTCTCAACAATGTCACCATTTGCTACAACAACTTCCATGTGCATGACAGAGAACTTATTTTGCTGACACACCACATTCTCATTTGGGTGAGGCTTGCATTTGGTTACCTATTTCCTTTAGTGACCATGGTTATTTGCTACTCACTGCTGATTGTCAAAGTGAAGAGGAGAACTGTGTTGACTTCTAGCAGGCTTTTCTGGACCATTATTGCTGTAGTTGTAGCTTTTTTTGTCTGCTGGACACCATATCATATATTCAGCATTGTGGAGCTGTCTGCTCACCATGATGAAAACTTGCACGACTTGCTACAGGATGGCATTCCCCTCTCCACTGGCCTTGGCTTCATCAACAGTTGCCTCAATCCAATCCTCTATGTTCTGATAAGCAAAAAGTTCCAGGCCCAGGTGAAGACCACGGTGTCTGAGGTGCTAAAGCTGGCCCTGTGGGAGGTGAGCCGCTCGGGAACCATCAGCGAGCAGCTGTGGAGCTCAGACAATGCGCCTGTGCATTATTGTGAAACTGCCCAGTGACTGTTCTTGTCACCAGCCCTCTCCAAAAGAGCTGACAGGAGATTTGGAGGCATCCTTGACTTCACATCTGCCAGTCAGATGTGCATTTTTGCATATACAGTTTTCCGTAAACAGCTGGCTTAATTGCACTTGCTGCTTTAATTGGAAGTTTTTTAAGGGACGCATGATTTGGATGTGTGTCCTTGCAATGCACATACAGCCTGAACTGAAAGTTATCAGCATAAGTTATATATCCTTATATAAATAAGGAATTTCTCTAACTGGGCTTTTGACAAGCAATGTTTTAATCCTGTTCTTTTGCTGTGGTTCCATACCTCACTGGTATCAAAAGAGCACAAAATAAAAATATTCCTCCTTGCCATTGCTAATACCACTCTTAATAGAGGCAGTTTTATCCAAGGGGTTGTGGCCGCACATCAGTGGGTCATGAGTCTCCTGATTGCCTCAAGGAGGAATCCCCTGGCTACATCCCACCTAAGTGAAGATATTAGTGGCTCCACTCCACAGCTGGAGAAGAATCCCAAGAGAGGGAACACTGAATTGCCTCCTTCTATTGCCAAAAAAAGAAAAATGAGGAAATAAAACCTGTCTTCTCCCAGTGCTCTTACAATCAAAACAACAACAGGTCACCTATTCTTATGTTTTTACCACCCGCTGCATGCAAAATACTGAGCATATGTTTCATATAGGTAGTAGGCTCATTTGAAATGTGTAAAGAATTAGTGAAAATATTTCTTACTGCTTCTGTGCCACACTTCTTTTTCCACGTTGAAAATTTTAGTCCTACAGAGGTTTACGACTATTGAATGCTCTTTATTGCTCTTTCAATCAAAGATAAAGAAATAATATAACATTTTGTTTGCCTTAATGTCAAGCTTAAAAAATGGGTGGAGTGAATCATCAGTATTCTGTTACAAGTCTGTCGCCAAATTCGGACTTCTTTTCCAAATAAGAGGCAAGACAGTTCATCCAGGAAATGGAGTCCACTCCCATAAGAAACATGAAGTAGTCCCAGTTATGCTGTATTTTGTTCCAACCTCTTGCTTGCTGCAGAATCACACATGCACCAATGCAAAAAAAAAAAAAAAAATTAAAAAAAAAAAATATATATGCTGTGTGGAGTTGAACCAATTTCTCATGCAATACCACTGAATTAAAAAGTTGAATGTGGGACAAAACTCCACTAAAAGTAAAAGCATAGAGCTTTGGGTAAATTTGAACTGTTTTTTCCTAGTTTTTGGCCTAGGCATGTAGAATAAAACTGCCTTTCAGATAATCTACCTAGTTTATATGGCTTGCCAACACACATTAGTAGCATTTATACTGTAATTGAGGCCTTATATGTAAATAGATTTGCTTTTGTATAAAATATATATCTGTATGCATGGGCACATGGGCACAATATTTGTAGCTGCATAAAAAGAAACAGTCTGTGGTCTGTTACTATTTCTTCAGGCTCTGGTTTCAGAGTCTGAGAGAGTCAGGCAGGATCAGTGGAATTTCAGTATATTTCCCTTTGGGCTGGAAAGCTGGTAAGCAGCATTCTTCCTTTGAGTCATTTGCTGCCTGGTACATAGTTACTCATCATAATATTTTGGCACCGTGCTCCTTAATGTGCCTAAATCAAACATTTTGCAGTTTTTCTTCACATGTTCCCTGACATCTTTCTAAGAATGATGTACTCTCCTGACTGTAGTCCAAGTGAAGTAATAAAATTTTGTTGTTTCCAAAGAGCATATTCATTTGCTTTTCTTAGCAGCAATATCTGGTGACTGTCTTTTCTTACAACAGCTCCTTCCTAAAGATTTTGGAAGGTGAAATCAAGCCCTGGACCTTTCTACTATGAGAATTAAGTTTCATGTCAGCTTTATTCTTGCACGTCAGCTGTGTGCACACACATGTTCCTCTTTCCAGCACAGAGACTGATTTTCAAATAGGGGAGCATATATGTCCCATCTTGCATAAATGAACATAAATATGGCCTGAAGCAGACAGGTGAAAGAGAGAGAATAGAATCGAGTAAGGCCAAAATCAGCCTTGATCTATGGAATTAAGTGGATTAACAACTGTGCAGTGTAAATACTACTGTTCACACCACGATCAGTTACAGAATTATCTGTAAATCATTTCTTCAAGAGTAATGCAAGATACCGAAACAAAACAGATAATGCTCTAACTTTCTGTTTCCAAAGAGTCTTCAAAACAATACCAACAATTCTATGCTTCTTGGACTGAGGAACACTCATTCAACTCACCACAATGGAAAAAAGGGCCAGAAAAAGGAATCTGTGTTATCATTCAAAGAGATACTATAGAAATAGCTATTGACACATCTCATAATAGACAGGTTCCATTTACTTTTATCTCCTTCCTGGACAGTTTGCATTTCTGAAGGTTTTTATGTAGATCAGTTTTTGTTAAAACTGTCTTCCCAGTATTCCCATAAATCACCTATTGAAGTTACGGAATTTTCTACCGATCTTTCTGTTATGGGGTGTGCTTGGAATACTTGCCTCATTTACTCCAGGGTGCTGATTCTCCACTGGAACAATGACACAGCAATATACCAGCACATACCCAAACACTACACAAAAACAGCTAACAAAAATACATGTGGATTGAGCGGAATTCTCTTGCCTACATGCCTTCCTATTTTCTCACTGGGAAGACTGAGCTCTCTAGGGTTTTTTTGTTTGCATTGTTCCTGTGCAGCAACTTTCCTTTTAATATCAGGGGGAAAAAAAGCCAAAACCCAAGACACAAATCTCAACAACCAAAGAGTTTGCATGTGCATGCTTAGCATAAAAGTAATACACACTCACAAATCCAGTCTGGCAGGTCACACGGATGACTCAGTGCCGTATTTTAGCAAAGTTATCAGTGCTATAATTTCAAGGCCAAAAAAAGAGTATAAAGGTAAGCAGCACATTGAGCGGGAGGTCAGTAACAGTGATGGCCAAAGATAGTAAAACCTGTATTTTTGAGGCAGAATTTTTAACAATTTGTTTTTCTGATTTGGCATTTGCCAATTTCTTGCTTTTAACAGCACCATGACAGAATCGGTAAAACTAAACTACGTGACTTAGCAAAAGCAACAGCTAGAGAATTGCCATGGAAAGGGTATTGTGCATTAGTTACACACAGGATGAAGTTGGTCCTTTAGGAGTTAGGTTTACAGAAGGTGGCAAGTGAGCCTGTAATTACACTCACTTTCAAATCTTTAACTGTCCTTTAAACCTCTAGCAGGCAGACTTTTTTTCCTGAGATAAATTATAAACACAGCTCTTACATAATCTGAAGTTGGCAGACCTTTAAACAAGGAAAAAGAGGACCTGCTGTGCCAGATAACCACACAGATGCTCTGTGAAAAAAAAGAACAAAAAGAGTTACTTAAGCTGCTGCTGTCTGGCTTTGACAGTGAGCATCTTCATCTCAGAGGGACCAATGTGGCACATAAAAGGCTTCCATTTCATGGTCACAATAAATCCTGTCAGTCCAGTGCAAGGCCTAGAATTGTGAATTTGTCTAGAAGCTTCACAATTTCGACAGCTTTTACAGTTGTATCATTCCTATGGATAGTTTCTAGGAAACAATTTATTCCTGATAAGTTCTTCAATCATTAAAAAAAAAAAAGTGAAAATCAGTCTAGAAACCAATCTGGAGCCGAGTAAACAGCTCAAACTGATGTTAAATTCACTACTTTTCATATGCTTGATGTATTTGCATTTCCAGTAGGTTTTTTGTTGTTTTTAAGTCAGGAGGACGAGCGCAGTTTCTTATGTAAGTCAGCCGGACACCGGCAGCAGCTGCAGCCCGGGGAGCACTGCCGCTGCCCGCCCTGCTGCTTGCGGCAGGCGCCACTCCCGGGGCACCGCCGGGCTCGCAGCGCCCCCCAGAGGCACCGCCATGCCGCGCACGGAACCCTCCCCTCATCAACACATTCGCTCGACTAATTAAGACAAAAAACGCGACGTAATTCCATTGCAAATGCTTCCAAGCCTCGGGGGGAGGGGAGAAAGTTCCAAGTTATACAACAGGTGAGAAGGCATCAGGGTAGTCTTAGGCCTCATACCCAGAGCATTCCTTTGGAACTTAGCCTCATCTCACTCTCACCGGAGTTTTACCTTTCAACAAGCCATGGTGTGTTACTCACCACCTTTACTAAACAAAAAGAATTTATACTACAGTTTACCTACTAAAACATTACTTTGACTGAGCCCTGCTCTTTTCCCTTAAAGCCATCCCTCCTTCCAGAGGAATTACAGACATTTCCAAAGATGCAATTTCCTCCACAGACAGAGCAAAGAGCATTTCAGTATTTCAAAGAGATGTTAATGTTAGCTCTGAAGTGATGGTAAATGTAAATTTTTTATTTTTTCTGGTCATGCTCTTGGGTACTACAATGAGGTGTGTCAAGAGCAACCATGAAACTCAGTTTCAGCTTCTACTTTACCCATTAAGAAAATCTTACATTTGTGAACTGGATTACTCTAAGATTTTGAATTAAGCACAGAACACATTTTTTGCAACAACATTTATTCTAGGTAAATCAAGACTTAAATCTTATTGAAAGCAGCTACATCCATTGATTGTACATAATCTTCAAAAGCTGTTATTCTCTCTTCCAGCATATCTGTTCCAACTTTATCATCTTCAACAACACACTGGATCTGAAGCTTTTTGATACCATAGCCAACAGGTACTAGCTTGGCTGCAAAATAAAAGAGACATTTAGTACTCCTTAATTAGTGGAATCTCTTAAATACACAGATCTAAGAGTGAACTGACCAAAGCAATTTGCAGGAATACACAAACACAGCCTTTGTTCCACACTGTGGACCATCTAATTAACAACCCAGCGCTCATTACAAATGATTGAAAAAGAGTTTCTTTCTGTGGACCTACACCCCTTCTTCAAACCAGCGATGTAGGTGGTAAGGGTGTTTGTTTGCTTCATCAGGAATGGTACAGGGAGGTGCAGAATAGCAGATCCAAAGTTTTATAGCTTTTAAAACCTGTGTTTGAGTCTTAACCAGGCACCAATACACCTTTTCTGACCACGTAAAGACACTGAAGTACTACAGTATTGTAGCTCCCCCGATTTAGCTACCTACATTTCAGAGATCAGCAAACAGTGACCACAAGCCTAACTACTTATACACTACCCCAAGGGACTGTACTCTCCCTCACCCTGCTCTGTATTTTTCCCATACTTACAAGATCCCCAGACCAAGCCATCTGCTTGAATGCTTCGAACACACTCCTCTAGTTTGGCCATGTCTGTCTCATCATCCCAAGGTTTCACATCAAGCAAGATTGATGACTTGGCAACAACAGCTGGTTCTGGGGAAGAAAATCACCATGAAAAGGAATGCATTTTTCAAAAAGTCATGAATGCAATTATGAACTAGTTTTATGAGAACAACTTTTTCAATGTCATGAACAAGAACCTGCTCCCATTGCTGTGACAGGCCTCTGATAACAATGTACATTCCTGAAGTACTGCAGCTGTGCATGTCCCAACCATTCAATATGTAGATACCCTATGTTCTTGAGAAACAGTCCCACAAGAGAACACAGATTTAAGTAGCTGACAGTGTTTGTTACATAGGAAGTCCTTTTCAGAAGATCTGAGAAGGAGCTTAATGCTGTGTAACAGTTTATTTTCCACAGAGGGAATACTGCAACTGCTACAGTTCTGAACAGTTCCAGACCAGTAGCTGTGGAAAAACTTGCATATTGCAGCCGTTTCTCTAAACTTTCAAAGAAAGTTATCTCCATTCATACAGGAAGCCAAGTGCCTGTAAAGAACAAGCAGGAGGAGTGTATCAAGCAGAACAAAAAGCATGCTAACACTCCCATTTGCTATCAGAAGGCTGAGCTCATAGGCAATTCAAGTGAAGCCAATTACTCCTGTCTCATTCCAGTCAAGCTGACCTATTATTACAGTTAATTAGTGTTTCTAGCCATCCTGTTCAAATGCATGAAAAGTAACTCAAGCATGAAAGATTAGAAAGTTCTCGGCATACATACTTTTGGACTTCTTTGATTCATACTGGGCCAGACGCTCTTCCCTCAGTTTCTTTGCTTCTTCACTTTCCTGAAAGAGAAATTCACAATTACACAAAAGCACCAAACCCTCACATCTCCATAGCACTACCAAACTGACTGGCATCTATTCAGATAAAAACAAATCATCACAACTATCAGCCGAAAGATGGTGATTTTTTGTTTTATTCATCATGTAACCAGTCAAAGGTGGACAGTTCACCTCATTCCAACACACTATTTTTCTAACTTGTGAGGTTTTACCTTCCAAGCTTTCTATTCTGCAAAGATAGCTACACTTGAGAATTCCAAGCAGGATCTGTTGTCAAGGTTAGAAATGTAAATAGCTTAAACTAGGTCAAGGTGAAAATCTGCATATCAGGGTAATTTCTAAAAAGCAATAAAAGTAATACAAAAAGGTCACAAGTACCTCCTCATCATCAGATCCAAAAAGGTCAATGTCATCATCATCTTTGCTATCTGTGGCTGCACCTGTTGTATCCTCAACATCAGCAGGACCGTATTTTCCCAAAGCCTTCTTTACTCCTGGCAAACTGAAAGAAAAATGCAGATATTAGGAACCTACTCAAATGTCAATACAATCACTGCCAGTTCATCTGGCAGAATGCACCTACAAATGCATTCATAATGAAAATCTTGTGCTCAAAGCAGTAAAAATCCACTTCTGCTACTTGAAATCAGAACCTTGTAAAAGAGAGCCCCCAATGCTCCTCATATTCCGGTTGAGTAATCTGTGAATATGGGATTTGCTGGAGCTCATGAATGCAGGTATGACCCTGCCCAACACTGCTGGTCCAACTTATCACATCAATATAAAAACTTTTTAACTGAAATTCTTTATCTACAATATATTCTGTCTAGGAGAAATTACCAACTTCTTGTTCATGCTTCCCCAGAAATACTTTCACTTGTTTAAAAACAAGTGACTGAAAATACATTACTGCAAAGTAACTGCTACTTTCCTAAGTTTCAGTGAACACTTTACCCTAAACCCTCACTCTCAACAGGACAACGGACCAGAATGCCCTCAATTTACTTTCTCCCATGACTCATACAGTCTCGTTCCCTTAGAATAAGCTCATAGTATACCTTTTTAGAAAGGCCTGCAGTTTCCATAGATGTCAATACAGCACCTTTCAAGAACACTTAAGAATCATTAAAGAAAAAAAATGTAGCATTTCCTTCCAAATTTCTCCTTCTTTACATGTCCTTCTATATTGCAAATCACTGATTTTATCTTCCATACTGACAAAAGAGCTCAGCCCTGCTTCTGGAGCTGTTGGTGTTCCAACGACAACACAAAATGCCACGTGGTGCCCCTGGAAGCCAGTTCTGTTTAAACTCGAAGAAACAAGCGCAACAATTTGCAGGCCAGTTTGCGGAGATATTGCAGCTTCGCAGTTTAACCATACCTTGCCTTTTGCTTTTCATACGACTTAATATGATTGTACCATCGGAGAGCATGGAACAAGTCTGCAGGCGGCGGGGCAGCGATCGCTTCGAAGACTGCTATGTCAGCCTGCGAAGGAACATACCTACGAAGAACAAGCCAAATTAACCCCTTTGCTTGGGGAACGCAGGAACACGTGCAGCAGCAGCGGCCGCCGAGCAGCGTCGCCCGTGCAGCTGCCGGGGTGACTCAGGGCCCTTCCGTGTCCCCACCGCTTGTCTCCGCCAGGCCCAACTCACCCTCCCCGCACCCCGGCAACCCCCCCGCCGCCTCTCACCCCTCGATGTAGCTCTTGTCGGCCAGGAAGTCGTTGAGGACGCGGAGGCCCGCGGCTGACTTCAGGTCCCCGAAGCCCATGGCGGCAGCGCGCGGCCCACACGCTGCGCCCGCCCCGACCGCCACCGCCGCGGGAAAGGACCACGCCGCGCCTGCGCCGCATTTATATAGCGTCGGTATCCTTCCGCGGCAGTGCACGCAATCGTATCCCTCCGCGAGAGCGAGCCGCGAGGTAGCTCCTCACGGGTTGGCTGCTCCAGCGCACGGGACACCAGAGGTGCGGGGAAGCATCGGTGAAATAAAAGTGAGGCTGCCTATAAGCCCTAGAAAGATTTGCGGCGTTACAGGGGTTTTGTAACATTATACCGTCGCCACACCCCGCCCAGCTGGCACAGCGGAAATTGCCGTAGTTGGGCGATGAAAGAGGCGGAAAGGGGCGGAAATTGCCGAGGGGAGGGCAGTGCAGTGCAGTGCGTATGACGGTGGCCGAAAGGGCTGTGGCCTAGCGGCGGAAATTGCCCAGTGTCAGCGTCCGCCGATAACTTGCCGGAAATCCCCGAAGCAGTTCGCTCCGGAGGTTGACGATCACGGACTGTCCGTTCCGGAGATTGCCGAAGAAGGTTCCGGAGATAGCCGAAGGAGGCTGAGGGCAGCGGCGGAAAGGCCCGAGGCCGCCGCCATAGAGGCCGAGGCGCAGCGCAGCCGTCCCGGGGCGCCGCCGCCCGTCCCGCGCCAGGTAACGGCGCTGCGGCTGCAGCGCGGGCTCGGGGGGCGCGGGCGCCGCTGCTCCGGGCGCCTCCGCCCGCGGCCGCTGCCGATGTCCTTGACGGGCCGGGCGGCGGGCTGGGGGCTGCCCGGCGGGCGGCGGCGCCTCCAAGGTGACCCGCGCGCCGGGTAGCGCTGTCGCCGGCCGTGCCCTCCGCTCCGGGGACGGCGACACCGGGCCCGCCGCCGCCGAGCTGCGCCGTCCGGTCCGTGGGGGAGCGGGTTGGGGCCGGCGCTCCGCTGCAGGTGGAAAGGCCGCTCGGTGACATTCCTGTGTGTGTGTGTAGATTGCTAGAGAATAATATTCATTTGAAGGAGGAAACTCACTCTCCCGTAACTGTACATATAGGTGTGCATACGTGCTCCTTTGCAACTGGTATAGAAGTTTTCACTCTGCTTGCTTAAAACTTACCAGCAAACATTTGAACTGATAACAACAGTGCCGTTTTCTCTCTTACCAAAGCACCATGTTTCGACTGCTTGCTGTCCCCAGGACCTTAGCTGGGGTCACCCAGTCCTCCAGAGTATGTGGTAAGTGTCTGTAGTTTATGCATGTGTTTGTGGTAATAAATGCATGTGCATTAATGTATGTGCAGTACTTTTAATAAAGGGCACATATGCATACTTGGTTTGCAGGCTAAGGGACTCTGTTGGGCTGTTAATAGAATTGGGATTCTGTCAGCACTGTATAACTAAAATCAGGAGTGTGGGGTCTGGTGGTTTGCATCTAGCAGTAAGTGAAAGTTGTTTTTGTTTTCTTTTTCTATGTCCTTCAGGGCGTACAACTGCAACAGCAGCCAGCAACCAAATAGAGGTGTTTGTGGATGGCCATCCTGTACTGGTGAACCCCGGAACCACAGTACTTCAGGTGTGAAGAATGGCATTCTGAATTTTGTGGGACTTCCCATCTCACTTCTTGGCAGCATGTTCTATACAGCAAAAAATCACCCACCTTTACGTTGTTTCTTGCAATTCTTTAGGGGGTGTTTTAACGCACTGTGATGCAATTTCATGTGACAGAAATCCTTGGGGGAATTCAGTGTTTGAAAAATACACCATGGTTGCCTGAAAGAAGATGCATGCAGCATCAATCCTAGCTGCAAAACATGATGCAATGCAATTAACAGACTTTGATAAATTCTGGTTGAACTTCTGTCTCTGAGCACTACGTGACCTCATAGTCTTTCAGAACTTGTAAATTTTGTGTCTTGTTACAGTGTGTTTTGGGTAAATGAGGGATTGTCTCCTTTTAGTTATTAGTTGTTACGATTCAGAGTGCGCATCCCTAGCTGCTTTTATTGTTCTTGGTGTGGGAAGAAAGGGAACCTGGATCTCCCAGCCTGTACTGAGCATCATTACTCTTCAGGCTAAAATTTCAAGTAAAGCTTCTTTTTAGAAGCTGTTAAATGGGGATGTGGTATAATGAATTAGAACATTAAAGTACATAGTTTATTTCAAGATACAGCCCTTGTTTTTTGGATACAAGTTCCTAATTTATTTAGACATTAGAATGCCCCTAGCAGGAACCTAGTGTAAATTTTTCTTAAATGCTATTTTTTTAAAAATTAGCTTTTCAGTTTTGCTAACATGGTTCCTTTTGCTTCTGGTACAAATTGTCAGAAAAATTAGATCTTGTTAGAGTTTTTTTATTGAATTCATTCGTATTTCTTCTGGCAGGCATAGCTATCATGCTAAAGCATAGATCCCTTTAGCTGTGGGGGTTTTATGCAGGAAAGGCTGTTTTTATCTGTTCTCTGGAAATCTGTTGTCTCTGTCCTGTCTCTTCTCATGTTGTCTTTGAGTTTGGGGTCTGCTGAAGTTGAAGATAGACTGTGCTCAAGTACCTTTATACAGAGTATCTATGTTGTTGAATTATCAGAAATCATTATGCCTGTTGTTGCTCTCTTTGTTTTTCAATTTTGACTTTGATGCACTTTCTTTAAAGAGTGTATGTGTTCATAAAAAAGTTATTTGTATTGCTAGTGTCCTGTTACAGAGAATTTTCAATATTATTGGAGGAAAGAATGAAAAAGAGGTCAGTTCTCATTTTCTCAATCAGTTACAAAAGTTAGAAAAAATATATTTGTAATTGATATCCTGACATTTTTTTGCTTCGTCACAATTTTTTATTTATGGTCACTGCTTGACATGAAAGGTCAAATGCACTCTGTTCTTTAGCACTGCCAGTGTTATTCTTTGAAAAGCTGCATAATGTTTTCTGAGGTGGAACTGAAAAATCTAACTTAGATTTAATTTTTCTTTGTTTTTATTTTTTTGTAGGCTTGTGAAAAAGCTGGAGTTCAGATACCTCGTTTTTGTTACCATGATCGTCTCTCTGTTGCTGGAAACTGTCGAATGTGTCTTGTGGAAATAGAGAAAGCTCCAAAGGTATTGTTTGTGTTTCATAGGAATTGCAATATGGAATATGCAACATGGAATTCAATAGGATTTTTTTGCTGTGCTTAGGGCCCACTTTAAATCTTGTAAATAATTGTTGCCATTCAGCTGCTCAAGGCAGTTTTTTCTCATCTCCCCAGTGGACTGCACTGATTGCCTATGGGTCAGAGTCAATTCTCAGGTTATTATAGATTATCTTGCTTCTGGACATGAGCATTTGATAGCTGTGAGTTTGCAGTCAGATGCATTTTATACTTTGTAATTCAAGCTTCAGCCACACATTTTCAGCTGATACTACAAAAGTAGTAAACTTCAGATACTGTATGAATTCAGCTGTTGGATTAGTATCTGCAGGTTCATTCTAAGTAAAGATTGTAGTTTTTATTTTAATGCTCTGATATTTGCTCTGAAATATCATTCGACGTGAGGACTGAACACTGTCTTCAGCAGTACTAAGAAATCTATGCACTTTTTTTTGGAGTTCAGTTTCAGATTACACATTTATACTCACACATAAAATTTTTTAGCTCACCCCAGCTTCAATTCCACAGTTTGAGCTTTGTGTGTCAGGAAATGTTGGTTTATCACTAAAGGTGGAAGTCATGATGTGATTGAAAAGTAAGAGGGATTTGTTCACTGAGCAGGAGGTTTGTTAATCTTGCGGTAATCTTGAGAAGAATTTTATTCCAAGACTTTATGTAGGCTGTGTGCAAATAGGTGTCTTACAAATGATTCATACTCTGAACTTCAGTTCTAGAGGTTTTCCAGATGTCTGCTGAAGCTCTTTGATTTGCCTTTTGTCTGTTACAACTGGTGTTCTTAATGCTGTAACTGCTTGAATTGGGACCAGAAATTGTAGCATTTTTAACTTTAAAGAAATCATAACTAAGTTAATGTTTTTATGTAGCAGATTATTTATAAATTTGGCTTCTAGTGACTTTGCCAGTTAGACTCTTTTTTTTTCTCCTTGCAGACCTCTTTATTTCTATTTATAACAGATACCAATGTTAGAATTGGGG
Source organism: Acanthiza pusilla (assembly GCA_036630365.1). NCBI lineage: Eukaryota > Metazoa > Chordata > Aves > Passeriformes > Acanthizidae > Acanthiza > Acanthiza pusilla. The sequence continues at coordinate 10,711,021 of JAXCHO010000019.1, forward strand.
GTAGGATGTGAGGATTTGTGCCCATGCTGAGAAGAAATATGTTGTGTTCATGCTTGCTTTTTCTAATGATTGCAGCCAGTTGCCGCCTGTGCCATGCCAGTTATGAAGGGCTGGAATATACTGACAAACTCTGAGAAGTCCAGGAAAGCAAGGTACCTTTCTTTTAGCCTCCTTTAGCTGATTAGTTGTACTATCTGCTAAATGATGGAAAGTTGACAATAACTTCATTCTCTGAATCTAACAGAGAGGGTGTAATGGAGTTTCTGCTGGCAAATCACCCATTGGACTGTCCTATCTGTGATCAGGGTGGAGAATGTGATCTACAGGTACAACATCCAATTAAATTGTGTAGACTTATGTATAATGCTCTTGTCTTAGGTGAAATTGTGCTTTCCAGCAGCCTGGATACATTTCTGTTGTCTGTTCTAGGACCAATCAATGATGTTTGGCAGTGATAGGAGCAGATTCAGAGAGAGCAAACGTGCTGTGGAGGACAAGAACATTGGCCCATTGGTCAAAACCATCATGACTCGGTGTATACAGTGCACTCGATGCATCAGGTAATGTCCTTTCCTTGTCGCTGAGGAGAGTACTGAGCAGGCATATTTGTGTCAGTTTGTTACTAGTGAAAGAAACCTCATGAGGGGTAGTCGGTTTAAAAAAAAATTCTTTTGTGCCTGTACTTAAGAATTTGATTTCTGTTAGTGACTAAAAGCTGGTTTCTTGGAGCTACCAAGCAGGGAATAGAGATAGCCAATGTATGAAAGTGAAATCAGAATTCCACAGGGCTGAACTGGTCCGATGGTGTTGGTGTCAGAATGGATATGTGACTTTCTCAGCCACAGTTGTAAGATTTATTTATTCTTGATAGCCTCTGGTAGCTATATTTATGCTGTCCTGTAGTCCTGAGATGCAGTACCAGCCAACTTGAGCCAGATGTAAAAGTACACAATGTACCCAACTAGTTCTAGAAAGAACTTGTTAGTTAGGACTAACCTTGGACTCAGTTTGTGAAATACAGTGAGTACTGAACTGCTCTGTTTTTTGATATAACTCCCCCTAGTTTTTGTATCCCTTTCTGAATGAAATTCTGTGGATGGTCCTGCATGTGATGGCACTGGCTAATGCATTTAAACAATGGTTTTCTTCTTTCAGGTATATGAACTAAGGATAATGTTTTATCTTAAGAAAATGAGATGAGAGCTGAAAAATGTTCTATGTTGCAGTTGTACATTCCAGATGTGTTTCTCCTTCTTTGTGCATCTACCAGGTTTGCTAGTGAGGTTGCAGGGGTAGATGACTTGGGAACAACCGGAAGAGGAAATGATATGCAAGTTGGTACTTATGTTGAAAAAATGTTTATGTCTGAGTTATCAGGAAATATTATTGACATCTGTCCAGTTGGTGCTCTTACCTCCAAGCCATATGCCTTTACTGCACGGCCATGGGAGACAAGGTAGGTGTCTTACTGAAGACAAAGCGTTCTGTTTGTCATGCAGTTTATCTTAGAATATGTCCATCTGTGATATCAAGGGTTTTCTCTGATTTTTATTTTCTGCATTTTTGTTGTAGACTTTTCCATAGAATGAATCTAACACAAATTCTGTTTACTTAGACCTTAGAAAAGGAAGAATGTTATAGCTTTTAGACTGTTTTTCCCTTAATTTTACCCTAAAATATTTTTGACTTGTAGGTTGTGCTGACTGTTTAGTAAAGGAAAATACGAATTCATTAAGTCAGTAATTGTTGAGGACATTGTTTAAAATATCTTGTGAAACTAAGCTGTCCAGCCTTGGAGCAGATCTCTGTGTTGTTAAACCCTGAACAAGACCAGAAACACATTCAGGAAACAGAATCATAGAGCGTTAAGGGTTGGAATGGACCTTGGAGATGATCTAGTCCCAAACATCCCTGGTATGGGCAGGGACACCTCTCGCTAGACCAGGTTGCTCAAGACTTTATCCAACGTGGCCTTGAGCATAGGAACATGCAGGTTTAACCATACCAAGGATATTCGAACTCCTCAAGAGCTATTGTAATTAGTCTGGAGGAGCAGGGAAGGGCGGAGGACGGTGTCTCCGCATAGATTGGCCCTCCGAAGGGGAAGGGCGTAATGAGCAACTGTGTCCGCTGGAGGGCCCCCGAAGCACGGAGCCGGCAGCGATGCTGAGTGCAAGCACCCCATCAGTCTCTCGAGCAGCAATTTTTTGGTATCATCAACCAGTGTAGCTCACCATGACAGAATGACATCCTTAACCCACCTTCAAGAGATGATAAACAGCAAACAGGGAACATCTCCAACCGGCAAGGTGTTATATAATACAGCTCTGAGAACACATGCAGCAACTCCGAGACCAGTGACTGTTAAACTAATACAGTGAATGCTTATAACAAATCTGTTTTACCACACTCTGGTCAGACCTGTTGTTATCTCAACTCTTCATGCTCCACACTGGATGCTTAAAAGGACTGTTGTGGTTTAACTCAGCAGGCAGTTAAATACCACATAACGACTTGCTCACTTCAGCCCCGCATGGGGGATGGGAGAGAAAACTGGAGGGGGGAAATGTAAAATTTGTGGGCTGAAATAAAGACAGCTTAATAGGACAGAAGAAGAAAATTATAATAATGATAAAAGAACTGGAATATACAAAGCAAATGATGCACAGTGCAATTGCTCACCTCCTGCCAAGCAAAGCCCAGCCAGTCCCTGAGCAGCAGCCACCAGCCACCTTTCCCCTCATTCATATGCTGAGCTTGATGCTGTGTGGTACAGAACATCCCTGTGGCCAGCTGGGGTCAGCTGTCCTGCCTGTGTCCCCCAGCTTCTTGTGCCCCCCAGCCTCCTTGCTGGTGGGACAGGGTGAGAAGCTGAAAAGTCCCTGATGTGGTGTAAATGTTGCTTAGCAACAACTAGAATATTTCTGTGTTACCAATGCTATTCTCACCCTAAATCCAAAATACAGCACTATACCAGTTACTAGGAAAAAATTAACTGTATTCAGGCCAAAAATAAGACGCTGTTGCTGCTTATACATGAAAGACTACAAGTGGTTTATTTGTTCTTCTAAACAGGAAAGTAGAGTCAATTGATGTTCTTGATGCAGTTGGAAGCAACATTGTAGTGAGCACAAGAACTGGAGAAGTGATGAGAATTTTGCCAAGGCTGCATGAAGATATCAATGAGGAGTGGATATCTGACAAAACAAGGTGTGTGGGATGTGCTTGTACCCACATGTGCTTATGCGTGCATTAAAGGCACGTTTTGCAGAACCAGAAACGTGCACAGTAGCACTGACTTCGGGATTCAACTGTTAGTATTGTAAAACTACAGTGAAGAAGAATAATTGGTAAAATATGTTTTTAATTCTATAATTGAAGTTGCTGAGTTTTCTAATGTTCTGATTTTTGTAACTTTTTTCACAGTAACTTTTATTTGTATTACTGATTGTTCTGTGTGTAACTGAGAACAAAAAGTTAAATTTTCAGGGGAAATATTTCTTGGTTTTCTCTTTTCTAAAAGCTTGCAATTAGAAAACTCAGTCACAGAATTATACGCAAGTATCTTTGTCTCTTTTATAATATTCGTGGTGTTCACTTAGGTTTGCTTATGATGGTTTGAAGCGTCAGAGACTGACTCAGCCAATGATCAAAAATGAGAAAGGAGTATTTGTTTATGCCTCATGGGAGGATGTACTAGCTCGTGTTGCTGGTGTGGTAAGAACAATTTTCAATATAAGTAGTCTAAAATTAATTTCTAAAGCTTGATGTATTACAATTATTGATATCAAACAAGTTATAGTAAAAAGGCTTTTTTCTTTTAAAGTTAGAGGGGACCATTTGACTTCTAATCCATTGTGTTTCCACTTGAATTTCTTATTTTGACTAATATTTTCTGTTTCACGGATTGGACCTTTAAAAGAACTTTTTCTGGTCATGATTTCATTTAGAGCATTGGCAGAGAAATTACTTTTATTTAAATAGGAAAGCAAACTGTTTCTTCAGAAATTTAGGAGGAAGCAATTTTCCCGAATACTCTGATCTATCTGAAGACATCTTTAAATTTATTTAAACTCTGCTATCACTACTTTTGCCATCAAAGACCTTAAATCTGTATTACTTATATCTGAATTATGCTTTCCTCAGTGCTTTCTCTGTGTGGTGATTGATTCTGCAGCTCAAATGAAGTGCTGCATGACTGCTCTGGATTTTGATTAAAAATTTTATGTGGGTGAAGTAGAATTGAATAACTGTAATTGAACTTTCCTCTAGGATGTTTTTGCCTATGGTACAGTAGCAGGGTTTGTTACAAAAGCTATTGCTTCTCAGATAATACCTTTGAGTTAAGTTTACTACCAGAGCTTGTGTTACGGGAATTTGTATTCTGTCTGTGCTGTGGCTTTGTTAAAATAAAAGCATTCACGAGTCTTCCTCTCTCACCACACCAAGTGAGAATTAGCTACATCTGAGCAATAACTCAAGTGGGAGAGACCTGCATAGAATACAGAGAGCTCTCCTTTGCTTAGCATGAGTTCTGAAGGAGCTGGAGTTGCTGCCTGGCAGGAATCAGACACCACTGATCTGTTTGTGCTGCACCAGGCCAGCGGTTGCACTGCTGGCTTTGGCATGCCCTAATACAACAAATACTTACCTGGGCTAAATGAGAATTTATTTCAGCAAGTTTTTTTGTTTATGTTTATACTTCTTTCTCTCCAGCTACAAGCAGTCGAAGGTAAGGAAGTAGCAGCAATTGTAGGAGGGCTGGTGGATGCAGAAGCACTAATAGCTCTGAAAGACTTACTGAATAGAGTGAATTGTGATATGCTCTGCACTGAAGAGATCTTTCCTACTGCTGGAGCTGGGTAAGAGGACAGGCATTGTCTGTCTGTAATTAGTATGTTAATAAATTTCCCAGTCTGCAGATCATCTCATGGCAATATTCTGAAATTACCAGAGATAACAACTACTGATGCATTAGCTGGATTTATTTGAATTTACAATAGTCACTTATAGAGAGTATTTATGGATTGTGGGTTGATACGTAGTCTCTACAACAGCAAGGGTTGCATGCTTTATTCCATGTTATACTCTGTGTATGGCTGCTGCAGTTTAACAGTCAGTTCCTGAAAGCCAGCTACACTCTCTTGTAAGCTGGATAAGTTAGTGTATTTCTATTTGTGCTGTGAAAACTGTAGTACAATTATGATTAGTAATTTGGATTGAGAAATCTCTTCTTTCTCTTTCTTCTCCTGACATGAAAAAGTATTTTGAGCATCCACAATCTTTACCACAGCTTCATTCCTTCCCTCTACTGAATTCTCATCCTCTTTCTTACATCTCTTTGTTACAGCACAGATTTACGTTCTAACTACCTGCTCAATACCAAGATCGCTGGGGTGGAGGAGGCAGATGTCCTCCTTCTGGTTGGCACCAATCCACGCTTTGAGGCACCGCTTTTTAATGCTAGAATTCGAAAGAGGTTTGTATTCCTTGGTGGTGAATAAGCATATGAATCCATCTGGATTTGATACAGTGCTCAGTTGGAGCTGCAGGCAGTAACTTGAGAGCATTCATTCAGATGGGATCATTGGATTTTGTTCACCTTTTAGTAAAGGGAATGGTGATTTATGTGTGGAAAAAGGGTAGTACCCTGTAGTGTAGAACTAGTTCATTCTCACCTTGACATTTTACATTAAGTTCATCTACTCAGGCATTGATTCCTTTGTTACATTACACAGACACCTCAGATTTTCTGTTTTATAGAAGTTTGTTAAAGCATATTCCTTAAAGATTTATTTTCAGCATCAGTTTACTTCTTTTTGTATTCTTGTAACAAATTAGACTTGCTGAGTTTAGAAGGAGTCATTCAAGTTTAACATTTTCTTTGCCAAGTAGTATGGCTTTCTCAGACTTTTGAACATAGGTAATTCAATTTTAATAAGATATGTCAGTATGAGGCAAATGAGGCCTATAAAAGCCCTGCCCTACTTAATGCTGGGATCTTTGAAAATACGTAATTATAAACAGTAATGGCCTTGAAATTTTAAGGGGAGAAGATGCAGTGAGATTTTTGAATGTATACATTTCATACATTTTATAAGTCTGTGCCATGAGAAGCTGAAAAAAAAATTCTAACCAGCTAAATTTTTCTGGGTTTTTCTAAGAAATAAGTGGATTTCCAAAACTGAATTGCAGAAGTTTGAGGGGAGGAGGGAATTGAGTTATGAACTTGTCATGTAAGGTGTGTTGCTTTACTGGTTCTGGAATACATACAGAGAAATAATCATTCTAAATAAACCTTTAGGCTTGCTTAACAGTCAGAATAATTCTAAACTGTATGTTACCAAAACAATGCCATTTAAATTCCTTTGAAATCCATTTCAAGTTACTGCTGAAATTATAATTAATGGCTTTGGTTGGGTAAAACTCTATATTTCTTTAATTTTTATAAAATATTTGCTGTATTTTCAGCTGGCTTCACAATGACTTGCAAGTGGCCCTTGTTGGTTCTCCTGTGAATTTGACCTACACATATGAACATCTTGGAGAGTCCCCACAGATACTTCAGGACATTGCTTCTGGCAAACATGCCTTCTCCAAGGTACACAGAACTTCAGAGTGTGACTGTTAGATTCCACAGGTATTGAGTAATAATCTGAATTCCCCAGAGACAGATTTGAAGAAAAGTACCATGTTATAGATGGGGTTATTTGCTTTTAATCAAATGCAGAGATGAGGTAATGATTAGTGTGCACCAATGTACATATATATATAAACTGTGTAATATATTCAGGTGTGTAAAACTGCAGTGCAGGAAACTCCTGGAATATTTCTTGACATAAAACAGACTGTTTCAGGTGCTGCTGTTTCCACTTAAATGTGTGCTTATTGAATGTACAGCTTTGTATTGATGAGCTAGTTTACTGCTATCAGCAGTTTGTCTTGGCTTTATCTCTAAATGAGAAAATGACCATTTAGGAACTGTAGGTTTGCATTGAAGACTTACGGAGAAATTTGGGGATTTATTACATGATCTGTACCAAAAACTGTCTTCGTAGCTGTGGGATGAATTTCTCGATTCTTGACTTGCACAGGTCCTGGACCAGGCCAAAAAGCCAATGGTGGTGGTAGGAAGCGCAGCCCTGCAGCGCAGTGACGGAGCTGCCATCCATGCTGCCGTTTCCACCATTGCACAGAATGCCAGGGCCAAGAGTGGTGCTGGTCCTGACTGGAAAGTCATGAACATCCTGCACAGGTTTGCTTTAAGACTTTTTTTGTGAGCAACTTGCTTTCATATTGGGTCAGACAGGTTACCACAGTGTATGTGTACACATCGCTTTGTGTACAGACGAGCAGCTTGCCGGGTTAAAACTTGTAGGGAATATGAAAGCCAGAAGTGCAAGCTAGCAAAAGCTTCTTAGTAAAAATGGGTTCCTTGGCCTGGCAAACTTTTCAGGCTCTCCATGAGATGTTATTACTTTATTATATTTAAATGTAGAATTTAAGGTTTCAATCTAGACATATAGAATACAAGAGAGCTTAATAACATCTGCCACAGTGCTCAGTAGGATGCACAGCAGACCAGTGTCACTTGCTAAATGACTGCATTTTATCTAGAGGAAGAAAAACAAAATGGTAAGAGTATTTAAATAATAGAGTTTCTTTTTGTTTTTTTAATATTGCTTTTATTGGGCAGCTTCTCAACTGAATAGTCAATAGAAAAGCTTCAGAGATTTTCATTTGAGGGCTTTTGATCTTAGCTATTCAGTGTATTGGGATATTACTCCTTTCAATAGACAAGCTTCTCTTGGACAGTCCTTCATCACTCCTTTTCTAAAATTCTGACTGTCCAATTGACCATCCCTGTAAAGGAAAAATTATTTCAACAAATGTAATGGCACTCAATTCCCCAGAGACTCAACAAATTTCTTCTGCCAAAAGCAGCTTCATTGATGTAAAATCAGTATAGTTAGAGCAGGGCTTGGTCCTCTGTAGGAAATGAATATTCAACATTCTGCTGCTAAAACTGAAATATTTAGTACCAAAACACTGATGAGTTAAAGAACATTCATGATACCATTTTGAAGTGTGGTTTGGCAGTCTTTCATATTGACTTCCATACTTATGGTGCACCATCCGTTCTACCTTAAGTGTAAAAAGCAATTTAACTTACTGAAACTTCTATGTCTGACTGTGTCAGACAAAATGAGTTACATTGGAAGATCTGTACTCTAGAGAGAATCTTTCTGCTTTTAAATAAGTCTGGCACCTGATTATGGAGGATTATGCAAAACTGTTTCTTTGGAAAAGGAAGACTGCCAGAAAATGATTATTTCATTCTTTTAAAAGTATTTTTATGTGTGAATACATGAATAGTGATGAAATAGTGGTCTTAAGTCTTTGATGATTTTGAGTAGCTGATGGCCCAAGAGTTGGTCTTTCATCTTCCACGTGAGTGCCCTAAATTACAGGCCTGATGAGTTCCATTCATAGCTGAAATATCCTCTGGAGCATCAAGCTTTGCCAGTGAGCTGTCTGCCACTAGGCCCTGACTTTCAATGTCTGCCTTTATTTTTGCTATCCCACCTTAAATAAGTGAGATTCCCTGTAAAAACTTCAAATGGTGTCAGGTTGTCAAAATGGAAAACTAACTTGATACTCTGTCAAATACTCTGTCAAAAATTTCAGCTGCCTTGGAGCTTTATGTTTGTCTTGTTACTATTAGGAACCTCTTACATCCCTTCAAAATATGTAGTCAGAAAAAGAAGTGAGATCTGTTCTGATGGGAGAGGGAGAATTCTGAAATAACATAAAATCATGATGTGATTTTTCCTACAGGGTTGCAAGCCAAGTAGCTGCTTTGGACCTAGGTTTCAAACCAGGAGTGGAGGCAATTAGGAAAAGTCCTCCCAAAGTATTGTATCTCTTGGGAGCAGATTCAGGTTGTATAACACGTCAAGACCTGCCAAAGGACTGTTTTATCATCTATCAAGGTAATTAGTAGATGTAAACTAAGAAATGTTGCTATCTTAATAGCTGGAGAAAAAGTGCGAACAGTGGCATAAAACCCTTTGAGGAATTCTAGCCTTTATTTTCTGCCAAGAAATGGAACTTCTAACACGTAACTGAGATACTGGTTACCTACTTCTTAGGTACGAAGATGGTGAACTGTTGATGAGTAATAAGGGAATATAAAGCAATGTGTTCTGGTTTTCTGGAACATAGCTTCAGACCTGGCAGACAAAAGAGCATTAGTTTCCAGCTGTTCTATCATACCAAAACATGACCTTATCTTAATCTAAGAATCCTTGTTGCAAGAACACCCCCAAATCTGGGTGACTATAGAGACTGAAGTATCGTTTACTCCTGTTTGTAGTCCATTCATTCTCCGAAGTATTAAGCAAGTAAGACCTCAGAGCAGTCAGCCTAATAGGCTTCATATTACTGGCTAAGCAAAACTTAGAAACTCTTTTTTTCCTGGGAACACAGAAATTGTGTATTGTGTAAGTGAAACATTGACTTACCTATGTCTCACATGGCTGTGTACTGTTTTCTCTTTCCCTGTATTTAGGGCATCATGGGGATGTGGGAGCTCCCATGGCAGATGTTATTCTCCCGGGAGCAGCATATACAGAGAAGGCAGCCACATATGTGAATACTGAAGGTAGGGCCCAGCAGACAAGAGTAGCAGTAACACCTCCCGGGATGGCAAGGGAAGACTGGAAAATTATTAGAGCTGTCTCTGAGGTACTGTTGCTGTTACAAATTGTTTCTAATGCAGTATACTGAGAGGTTAAGTTCCCTTTTGTAAACACTTTCTAGTGTAAAAAGAGGTACATTTTCAGGGAAACACATGACTACTTTTAAGAAGTAATGTTTTATACTGAATCCCTTGTTTATTCTGTGAGTTAAATGGTATTGTTTCCCTTTTGAGGATAGCTCCAATATTGTAGCTGCTGTATGCTGTTAGAATGCTTATGGGAGAAGCGTTGCAAATTTTGCAGGTTTTCATGAAGTGCTTTAGAGGAAACTGGTGGGAGCTTGCAGTTTCTTGCTTTTTAGAAAGAAAATAGCATAGACTCCGAGGCCAGAATCTGGTATCATTAGATGAGGTCAAATATGTGCTTACTACTCACAGGGAACAAAGATGCATTGATAATTGCATCAAATTTTATCTCATTTGGTGGTAAGCTAAGGAAAATACAAGTGACATCTGTGTGGGAGGAGAAGAGTACTTATTTTCTTTTTTCTTTTGTATTGCAAACAGGACAGCCTGTTTTTTAACATGGGCAAGTGTCAACTATGTAGGAGTCAGAAGTCCAGCAGAACCCTGTGACTTTGCATCAGTTTGTACATTCCAACTGCCTATATTTTCAGGAGTGTAGATTTTTTCCTCATTTTACTTTAGCTGTGTTAGTGGATTGTTGATCTAAACCATTAGGAATTAAATTCCTAGACTTGATGGCATTTCTTTCTATGAATCTCTTAGTTGGCTGGTTTGACCTTGCCTTATGAGAACCTTGATCAAATACGGAAGCGTTTAGAAGAAGTATCACCCAATCTGGTTCGATATGATGATGTGGAAGAAGCTAACTACTTCACCCAGGCAAATGAATTGGCAAAGGTAAGCAAAACTGAAGCACCTTGGCACGACTTAGTGCTTTTATATAGCATAATGCTTTTTTTTAAAATGGGCCTTCTTCATATGTAGTACAAGAAGCATTTTTTGACCTAGACTGAATACAGAATTCACTAAACACATGCTTTGGTAACAAGTTCCTATCATAAAGGTGACTTTCTTTCTTTTCCTTTCTTACCACAGTTAGCGAAGGAGCAGCTTCTTGCTGATCCTCTTGTTCCACCTCAGCTCACAATAAAAGACTTTTATATGACAGGTAAGTATAGTGTGGTCGTTCCGTTCTGAAATCAGCAGAACATTTTACTTAGCTTTACAATAAGGTTCTTATGAATCATTTAAAGCTTTCCATTAAGATACATAGGATTTGAGTCTTTTGAAGAGACAAAATTTTTCAGTAAAATTATTTGGAATTTACATGAAGCACCAACTGTATTTTCAGCTATGTTATTTTATTTATCCTGTTTGTATCCAGTCTTGTACTAAATTTCTTTTGTATTATGTCTGTGCACTGACACGTTTGGTTTGTTTTTTTTTTTAACAGATTCCATCAGTAGGGCATCCCAGACAATGGCCAAGTGTGTGAAAGCTGTTGTTGAAGGTGCTCATGCAGTAGAGGAGCCATCCATCTGCTAGAGACTAATCAGACTGCCACCACCTCTAAGTTTTTGTTGCAGTTCACTGCTGTGACTGATACATCTTTTTTCCGAATCTACTTGACAGGCTGTTGTATTTTTTTTCTCCTTTCATTCACATTTTCATCACTTCAGATAGTCCCGTCATATTATAGGACTGTTGTGTCTGAGGGAACATGCAGCACTCAACTTGCCGTACCCAGAGGGCAGGGTACATGATGATTGTATACAAATAAATTATAATACCAAACCATGTAATTCATGTAGCTCATGCTCCTTCCCTGAAGAGAATTCAGTAAGTAACTCAGACTTAGTAAAGCTTGATTTTCTAGGAGGGAATTTACACAGCGAAAATACTAGATTGTAACTTTCATCCAGAGTATCCAGGTATCTTAATTTTAAGCCCTGGTCAGAATGTGAGCGTGCTATTTTTGTAATGCGCTTTTAAAGCAAGTTGTCCCTCATCTGTGGTTTATGCCAATGTTCAGACCTATCACCAGTCTGGATTTTTGTATGTTTCTTCATTTAGTTTCAGTTGAGACTACTCTTGGAGGAAATACAAATAATTCTGATGTTGTGGAAAAAAAAAGTCTTCACACAACTTCTTCATACTGAACTCCTTTAAAAATTAGCAAAAGACAAAAGGCCTTTATACCAGTTCAAATGTGGAAAAAAATCTCAGAATAGTTTCTCTGTGCATTGATCTTTTTAGAGCAGAGTGGGGGAAGGGGTTGTGTGTGGTATTTTTTGGTTGAGTGGGTGGGGGTTTTTTTATGCGTTAGAATAACTAACAGTGACTGTCCTCTGCAAGATGCTGGTTAATATAAGTTTGAAAGAAGGATAACTTCCTCTTCAACTGGCTACTAAATTTCAGTGTTAATTCTTCCAGGAATCTTGAAAAAGGGAACAGTATCATAAAGCCATGACTTCCAACTTTATTATTAAAACAAAAGGTCTTAATTTTGCTTGAGGAAAAGCTACACTTTTCAGTTTAGAATACTACTGAGTGCATGGGAGTGCTGCTGTAGAAGTCTTAGTTTTATAAAATTCCTTTTTTTTCTTCTGTGCTTGAAATTTTTCAGTAACAAACAAGTAACTTTTTAAAAGTTTTTTCCTTCTGCCCAGGAAAAAAACTCTTCCTGGTTATCCTGGTATATCACAGTGTCCTTACACAAGCTAACTAAGTCTTAAATGCTGGACATTGTTTTACTCAGCGTGCCATCTCCAGTTACTAACAGGGACAGTGTCAGTTGTCTTGGTGGTACAGAAAAAGGCAGCTGTACACTTCCACAGCTCTATGTCCTTCAGTTAGTAAGTATAGTAGATTCTTGCTTCTATTAAAAAACCATCCAGCCTTTATCCTGAAAGGCAAGAATAAGAAGTACATGGGGTGCTGTCTATCCTATTTCTACTGTATTTCCCACCTAACTAGTCACCAAGTACAGAATTTTTCAGCCAAACTTGGTAATAGCAACGAGGCTCTTTGTAAATTTGACTGTTGAAAACTAGATAGTAAAGAGAAATCTAAACTAGCATTTTTATCCACTGAGTTTAGAGTGTAGCCCTTCCCTTATCTGTTCTGTTTGCTCCAGTAGCTGGACAGTCGGTGCACATGTGGACTTTTACCCAGCCGGAGACAGAAGGGTAATAGGGGTGTGCGAAGTCTGACATAGGCTGGGCAAAATATTGGAACAAAAATTACAGAAACAGGGCTACTCATGCAACTTACCTCTGTTTACTTAAAAAGTTTACAGTTAGTGCTACTTCTTGCTGGTCCTTAAGCTGCAACCTCAGATTAGACAGTTATGAGAAAGTGGTGATGAAGAGCTGGGATGGTAGGAGATAAACATGCTCTGAGTATTGTCCTTGATGGTTAAGGTAAGGGCTGACCAGCCAGGTGCTAACATGTCTGAGCCATCAGTGTGCTGATGCAGCTCACTCCACATGCAAGGCTGGTGTGTGCACACCCACCCGACTATGCTGGGGTGGGCAGGGGCTTTGTTACACTTTGTTTTGGAGCTGAGGAGATGCAATTCCCCGAGTGCAGCCCTGCTTCCATCTGGTGGCCAATTGGCAGAACTTCTCACCGGGTGCACCGCCAGTCACTTCAGGTACTAACCTTCATCTCGCTTGCTCGTGTGCACTCCTGCCTGTACAGCCTGCCAAGGAACAGGACTGTGTCTGGGGACAGATGGATGGGGTTAGTCATTAAGTATCCTCCTCTCGAAACAACAACCTCCTCTCTTACCCTCTGTAAACACAGCTCTTGTGTGCAAACTGTTAACCCCAAACATGACTTAGATTCAATCTTGCCTTTTTGTAGTCTTGTCTTCAGCAGGTGGTTGTGGGGAGTAGGGAAGGCAAAGGGTGTGTTACTTCAAGGTAAAACCATACAAAGAAGTTATACTTTCAAGCAAGTTTAGGCCAGGTGCAGTCAGATTAAAGAGAAACTATAACTCTAGGCAGATTTAAGCATCTAAGTCTAAAGCTGTGATTTCAAACAAAATTTAAAAAAAAAACCCCAAACCCTGTTCAATAGCCACCTTACTGAAAGCAGCAGCATCTCATACATGCATCCCTGTAGTTCCAAAGGGCAAGTGCTTAAAACCCCGGGCAGTGTAATGAGCTTCTTCACTAAGAAAAAACCTAATGGAGTTGAAGTCAAACAGGTATGTCCTCAGCAAGACTCTGAAATGTCCAGCAAAATTAGCCCATTCATAAAAATGGTTGTAACTGATTTCTTTTTTAATGTATTTTGAAGCATAGCTCAAGGCAGAAAAGAAAGTGTCTGTAGCATTTCCCCAGGAAGTTAAAGATTTGGGATCAGCACCTCTTCTGAGGCTGGTAAGATTCTTGTAAGACTGTCTGCTATATGCTTGATTGGGGGATGTACTGTATTTGAATGTTGAAACCAACAGAAAAGCAGCTCAGGGTCATAGCTCTAAAAGAAAAGCAGAGTGGTAGACTGGCATCAGCCTTAATCCAAAGGAAAAAGGTAAAACTTCATCCCTGTCCCCAAACCCCTGTTCCTCATAAAAAACTCCAAACAATGACTAAGCCAAAACATCCTCTCCCAAAGCAAGACAATCTCCTAACAACGATTTGTTGTGTTGCCCTTTGAATATGCAATTAGATGAAATCACCTTTAGTGATGAAAGGTTGAAAGATGACTCTTTCAAGGAACTGACAGGACAGAGAAAGTGCTAAGCAAACAAGAGGACTTCATGGTAACTACTAACATGGAAAAAAGTAGTAAGTAAATGGGGAATTCTGGAGAGCAGTTAAAAGCTAAGGACTTCACTAAGCTTTTTATAAGGAGTAAAAGAACCCCACAAAATCTCAAAATGCGTAAGTTCTCTCAGAATTACCTGAGAAGTTGCATTGTTCAAGACATAGTTTTTAAATTCCTATTTAAAAACGACAAAAGCCAGACAAAACGCACCAGTATTAATTTATTAATATATGTTAACAGATTAATAATAATAATATAATAATAATAATAACAATTAAATACCAAATAGGCACAAGTACCTTTGCAAACAAAACACTTAAGTTTATAGAGTCACAAGGAAAACTTTGTTCAGAAACGAACACCAAATCCTTCACTCTGTGTGTGGGCTTAGGCAACTCATGGTCCTTTCTGTTGTGTAAGGTTTTATCCAAAAGACACTTCACAGTAACACATATTAGTTGATGGAATGATGTCAGTAAAGTGTCCCAAAGTACCCGGGTTACTCCAACTCTCCATAGCTCAACACCAACAGAAAAAGAGCACAGGGAGCCATAAGTAACATATATAAAGCCTTGTGATTGAAACAAAATGAGTGATGCCATAATCAGCAAAGCCTGCTATGCTAAACACTGTTAATAATTATTAGGTTTTCTTACAGCTACATATAAACATCTCTTCACAGCACCAAATGCTGAGAAACCTACTGAGATTTGGAGGCAGAAGAGATAGCAGAGACATCTCCTCACTCAGCCAATACTGAATTTTGAATATACTTAATATTTTAAAGAAATAGTTTTATTTCTTCTTGTCACCTTCTGTACACCTGTGTTTATGTTTGAAATGGATCAGAGATGAGAACCACCTATCAAAAAGAAACATGCTAAGAGCAAGAAACTTCATTTGTAGCAAATAACTTTCAAAATCCACTGGAATCCCATGACCTTAGATACTAATTAAGCCTTGTGCTTTGATGTTAGCTCAGCTTCAACTATTCTTGAAAAGTCCTGTCCTACATGCTTTTTATTTCTCAATTATCTACCACGTGATATTCCACACCTTTGTTGGATGCTACTTTCAGAAGACTTAAGAGACCTTTGATTTGGTCCACAGTGGGAATTCTCATCTTTCCAACTTGAAGTGGTGACCAAGACCCTCTGCAAACTGAATGTAAGTGAATAACTGGACTAAGAGCAGACAGAAGGTCTGGTGATAAAGTGTGCAGCTTCTTACCCACTACAATTACAGTTAATGAAATACCAATAGACAGAAGCAGATAATAAAAATATAATAGTATACTTTGAATTAACAGAGGGCTTCCCAGCAAAATGGAATGGTATTAGAGCATTCTGCTGGGACAGCTTATTCCATTCATTTGTCCTCGATTTAAAGAGATCTCCAAAGATGCCCAATGTACTGTGGACAACCTTCCCACAATTAACAGTCTTACTGTTTCGTCTTTGCTGAGCTTTAGGAAGACAATACCATTTATTTAATGCAGATTAAAATACACATTGATAATGAAGAACAGATTACTGAAGTCTTAGTTAATTACTATTTTCAGCACAGTTCACTATCAATTAATTATATTATCATGTAATAGCTAGCATACATCTGCTCCCAATTGGTTAAATACTTCCACAGCTATACTCCTACTGAAACCCACAGCAAAATTCCCATTGCTCAAAAAAGCTTTAAGGAAGCCCCTAAAACTCAGGAAAACAAGGCTAGTCATTTGTACTTTGTATTGCTTTGCTAGCATTTAGTACTTTAAACGAAGTAAAGCAAAGTTACTCTGTTGTACATATGGCTTGTCCTATACTTTCAGCTGTGCTGTCTGCCACACAGGAGCGCACTGAAGCATGGGTCTGAAGGAGTTCAGCAGCTGAATTAAGAAGCTCAATTTATGCCACAACTTGGGTATATTTCCTTGAGAAAAATCCTCAGATTGTAGACAGTGCTTTTAACGTAAGGACTCTGCTGTTTGGAAAACTGGCAACAAGCATGCTGGCTATCAAATATGTATAAATGCAGCAGACAGAGTAACTGAAACCCAGATACACAAGAAACAACCATTGCTATAAAATGTCCATGCTAAAGAATTGTTGAAAAATAAGAATTAATCATTTTTCCATAATACTAATATGCTGGGATTTAATGGTTAGCTTTACCCCACAACTTGCCACAATTAAATAAACTAATACCACATAACAGCTGCTCAAGACATTGCTTAGAAGAATATACCATAATACTGGGTTTTATTTAATTTCTCACCCTTTTCAGTCTTTAAATGCCTAAAGACAAGATCTTCTATACAAATGTGGCTCTCTGGCTATAAAAATCTCTAACATCTATACGCTTAGAGTTGTTCTTACGCTTCACAACATTCACCCGCATTTTAAATAAATTGATAATCCCTTTCACAAGCATTTGAAGACATTGAACTCTTCCCTCAGTATGTGTCTTTCAAGAAATAATACTAAGATGCCAACATTATAACACTATTTGTGGAGAATCCAAGATTCTTCCACACATGCACAAAGTCTAAGTCATGCTCCAGAAATTCTTAAGGTCTGCATTTGGGGTGCGTATGACCTTGGGAGAGAGTCAAGGTTCATTTCTTGACGCAGCCTCCTCCAGTAACTGGTGTACAACCTAAAGCACCTATTTCATTGCTTTTATTAGACTCACAAAGCTTATTCACCGTGTCACTGCCCCTCTGTCTCACTACTAATACAAGTGAGACACATCAGCACAGAATGCCTCATTAGCCAGAAACCTGTGATTTACAGAACATTAATGTTCTCTGACTACTCTGTGCTCAAGCGTACAATAAGTTTACTGGATGGAGCAGCTGGTCCAGAGATGGGGCCGATTTAAAGCTAGGCACACAGACCTATTCTGTAGTGAAGAAATCAAAGTTCCAGAATACAATCCTGAATGTTGTACAGGGGACATTTCGTGCTTTGGGTTTACACGTGGTCCTTGTACAGAAATTACAGAGTCCAATTTGTTTTCCAGTGTAATTTCTCTACCCACCAAAGTAATGTATGTCCCAATTTAGGAGTTTTGTCCATAAAGATAAGCAAATTTTTAAAAAATCTTTTCACTCTACATTACTAAAGCTAGCAGACTGCATCTTTAGGTTGTTACCATGTAACATTTTATTTTCAGCAAAACAAAATACTACTTGCATCTTTTAGTAAGTTAGTGAAAAGCAAATTACTCTCAGGTAAATAAAGTTTTGTTAAATAAATTTCTCTATCCATAAAGTATAAATTTTAATTTCTCTGTTGATGATTACACCATAGTCCATGTAACTAAGATCTGGCAAATTTTTCATCTTTCTTCTCCTTAAAAAGACTGATTTTAAACATTTTTTGTACAAGATCCTAAAAGTATCCCATTTCAAGCTTTCCTATTCCAAATTAGATTCAAAATTTTTCTCCTTTTGCTTGGCATTAAGCTTCTGGCTTCACAATTAACACACGTGAAATACATCTCAGGATGTCATCACAATGTGTAATGCTACTATGATGCATGTTTAAATTTAGGCAGGCAAATGATCCGATTAAAGTCTGTATTTGCAAATCAAACACATAAGCCAAAGAAAAGGTTTAATATTATTTCTGTGCTCACGTTCTTAAGTGCATTCATAGCCATTTCTCTAAAATGTTGTGTCATCTGCATCCCATTAAAAAAATACAATTCCAAGATACTAAGTGTGCTGTACAGATATTCTCAAGAGTACCACAGAGATGCAGCATAGATTAGTTGTTCATGGTGTGCCTCTCTTCCTAAAACACAAAAAACATCTTAATAGCCCAGTGAAGAGAAACTGAACTGTAGTTGAATTATACTGAACTACTGAATTACAGTTGAAAGTAGCAATTCTCTTGTTAAACACAATGGTAGATACAAGAAATCACTTTGTGCAGAAACTTGAATTTGGTACTCAAGCAAAATCCTACTGACTTGGTAAGAGTTTTCTGCAAGGAATTATAGAGTGATCCTTCAAACACTTCTGAATTAATAAACAGGCCTGTAAGCACTCACAAATCTGGGGTCTGAGAATTTGGCCCTTTATCTATTTGGAATAAAAGGAAATACTTGTTTATGCTGCATTTTTTGAATTCTTAAATCGATTCAGGTAATTTATCTGCAATATTTCAAAGGGTTAGCAGCTTTTCAATCATCCCATACCTGACCAACGTTTGTAATACCTGTCATTCCTGTAATGAATTTTAGGTATAGGGTATAAAAGTGGGTTTTGTTGAAATAGCATACCAAAAGAGTCATCATACTTCATCTTCCAAAGCATACAATAACAACTGGTAAAATTATGAAGGACCTAATTATTGCATTACTTCTATACAAAGTACAAAATCTTTTGAAATACAGTATTGGAGCAACATATTTGTGGAGTTTTTTTGTTTTCTAACATGTGCAGAATTATGCATTTAACAGACTAATAATTGGATACAGAAAAACACCTCCCATGCAATAACTCCATAGAACGCAACACTCTGGATTATTCAAATGTGCTAGGTAGGCTAACATAATCTAAAAAATTAATGCTGAACAGAAAATAAACAGTTTGACACAAAGACCAGCTGACTTTTAATTACACTTTAATTTAAATTTATTTATCTAAATGAAAAACCCACTGTGAACAGACAAACTACACTCACCATGCAGGCTGGGCAAACTCAAAGTATGTTTTGAAATGTGGATGTATCTAAATGGGGGATTTTAAAAAAAAAATATTATAAGAACTGAACCAACATATTTCAGACATATTTCAGATTTGGCAGAGGATAATATACTAAGTAATTCAGTACCTTCATCCATATGACCTTAGTCTGACTGCAGTTCAATTAGTCTATACCACCTGAATAATTTTTACAATGGAAAAAAACTTAATGTATAGCTCATTAGTTTCCTAATTATTTCCTCTTCCTTCGGGACAAATAAAGAGGCATCTTTGCAGTTCATCTCTGAATAGGGCTGTGCATAATACTACTTCAAGAAACATTATCACAGGTCTGCTGAATACAGAGATCAGTGTCTTCACCTATAGATACACCATAGCACTTCACATTATTTTGACAGCATTTAATATATTTTTTACAATCTAATAAAAACATCTCCAACAAAGAAAAACACCATTAATATATATTACAAGACACTGTAATATAAATTTATAGCATTTCTCAACTCTCTAAGTAAGTCAGGAATAATATTCATAAATATCAAGAACAAAGCCCCCAAATCAAAACAGTAACTTAAAAAGAACCAAAACAGATTTTTAGAAGGCTGCAAAGCGCTTTGAAAACATTAAAACCAAAACTCAACTATCGCCCTCAAATTTCTTGCTATGAGTTCTGTTTTTTCACATCCCATGCTGAAGGGCAGACAATGCTAAATTTATGACAGCACAATTTCTCAGATATCTATCACAGGTTCCTCTCACTTGCATTAAATCCCCCATAGTTTCTCCATATAGCCTACTCTAGAAAGAAATAAAAAAAAGTAAAAATAAAAAAAAATTGCTTTTTTTCCTACCTGTACATCCAATTTTATTTACATTGCCTTGAGAGAGAGAAAGACACTATGATACAGTTACACCAAACTATCTGACATCAATCTCAGCTGTTTACTAATATTACGAGTACTAAAAAAAAGTTACAGGAACTTTCACAATTACACACTAATTTATACAATCACCACACAGTAACCAAAAAGTTATCAACTTTATAAATACAGAAAAAAAAAATACATTATCTTAAGAACAACACAGTTACTAAAAATATATATTTTACCGTACCTCCTTTAATTTTTTTTTCCCAGAGAGTTGATCTTTACAGGTTATTTAAAAAAAAAAAAATTCTTCAGCCACAAGCCTTTGTATTTTATTTTTATTTAAAATAAAAAGTCACAAAATTATAAAATATTTTGTTTTGGCCATTTGGCTCCCTCCTCCAAACTGACACTTTATAAAAACCTTCTGTACTTTTTTTCCCCCTCCCTCTCTCCCTCTTACTACCTCCAAGATGGTAGGAAAGTTGTTGTTTTGGAGGGCAGAGGAGCCGCTCTCTGATGTTATGTCCTCTCGGTGCCTGTAGTGGTGCTATAGGAGGCTGCTGGCTCTCTTCTTGAGCAGCTCCAGCAGCCCTGCCTTCTTTGCTGGAGAATATATTCAGGGATTCCCCTTAATAATCACCTACCCTCTGAGCACTTTGTAGTTTTAAAATAATAAAGAGCCCCCAAAGCTTCCTTCCCACAAAAAGCAGGATCTTCTCAGAGACAGGGGGGCAGCAGCTCCTCAGCACAGAGCCCGAGCACATTCCCAGTCCCTCTGCTGGGGAGGAAACTCTGATCTGTCAGCCCAACAGAGGGAAAGGGGGGAGAGGAGAGAGAGGAGGGAAAAAAAAGCAGCTGGAAAGGTAAGCCAGGCCCGGCCTGCATCCCCGGGCTCGCGTAGCGCGGCAGGCGGTGCGGAGGGTGCAGGGCGGGCGGGGAGGCGGGCTACGCGAGGCCGGGGATCGGCCGCGGCGGCGTAGGCCGCAGCAGGGGGTGCGGGGAGCCAGGGGGGGTTTTGAGGCTTTCGGGCGCCGGGAGGAGCGCCGGAGGGGGGTGAGACGGCCGCCGGGGCCCAGCGGGAGGGTCGGGGCGCGGCGCCTTTGCCCGGGAGGTGAAGGGCGGCGGGGAAGAACGGGGGCGGGGGGGCGCTAGGCCTCGGCGCGGTGCGGCCCGGCCGCTCCGCTCCCCGCCCCGCCGGGCCCCCCGCGCCGGGCCCCGGGCCCAGAGCGGGCCGAGCCCCGCCGCCGCCGGGGCTGGGCGCCCGGGGGGAGGTGGTGGGGGCGCCGCGGCCGGGACCCGCTCCCCCCCTCCAAGCCCCCCCGCTCCCCGTGCGGGGCGAGGGGGCCGCAGGACGGGGGAACGGGGGCGGCATTAATTTGCCGAAATGACTTTTAATGAGCGGTGGCGGGGTGGGGGGGGCGCCCCCTCCCCCAGCCCGGTGCGGGGCCGCCGCGGCGGAGGCGGTGCCGGTCCCGCGGGGCTGCGCCGGCCGCGGCCTGGAAAGTTTCACGGCGTTTTTGGGGTGCTTTACCCCCCCACCGCCGCCACCGCCCACCCCCCGCCCGCAGCCGTGGGGACGGTGCCGGCGGGGCGGGGGCGCCTCGGAATGCGGCTGCAGGTTCCCCCCCGCCCGTCCCGTACCCCCGTTTCCCCCCGTCGGTGACCCCCTTCGGCCCGGCCGGCGGCGGGTGCATTCGCCGCAAAACTTTTTGGGAGGGAGTGGGGGGTGGTTTTGGGGGTGCGGGGAAGCCTTCGGAGTGCCCCCCCCGCCCCCTAAGCTGCCGGCACGTGGGGCCCCGGGCCGGCCCCCGGAGCAGGGACCGAGGGGTAGGGACGAGGGGCTGCCCTGGCCGTACCTTCGTACCCCGGTCCGTGCCGGGGGCGGCGGCCGCCCGAGCCCTGCCGGGGCCGGGCTGGGGTCTCTCAGCCACCCCACTGTCCCAGGACCCGTTAGC
Organism: Acanthiza pusilla; assembly: GCA_036630365.1. Classification (NCBI taxonomy): domain Eukaryota; kingdom Metazoa; phylum Chordata; class Aves; order Passeriformes; family Acanthizidae; genus Acanthiza; species Acanthiza pusilla. The sequence goes on from JAXCHO010000019.1 coordinate 10,733,059, forward strand.
GGGACAGGGGCAGCAGCCCACTGACACCTCAGCCAGGGGAGGGGATCGCCTCAGTAGCCCCTGCACAGCAAGGGCTGTGTCTGGCCCCTCTCATGTCCCCACTGGGCACCCTAACTGTCCCTGTGGACTGGGATCCCACTGGGGTGGGGGGTATCTGTGAGGTGCTGCTGCCCCCCAGGACTGAAAATGAAAGGATCCTTTTTTTCAGGGAAAAGAACGTCTGGTAGTAGTGAAGTGAGTGCACTGGAAGACCCACCAACGCACTTCACCCCGCACAGGTGAAATAGCTCCGGTTTCTAATGCGGGAGGTGGCGCGTTTTGGTCAAATACTCCTTAATGTGTCTTTTAGGTCAAAATATAATGGCTTTGAATTGGTTGTGCAAGTAACCTCAAATGAATTTTGGAAGTGACAGTAACACTCACCTTAAAGCCTTATATTGTACCATCTGATTAAAACAGACAGAGTTAGTTTTAACTTTGTTACTCAACAGCATGTAATGAAGGTTTATTTTAGGGCCTTTCAGTTTTTGATGATAAGGAGACTTACAATTGACAAAATTAGGGCAATGCACCGTTTCCCTGTACACAGGTGCCCTCCCCTGTGGGCTCACCTGTACTGGCAGTGTTTCATGCTAAGGCCATACCCACCAGGTACCACTGCCAATGGCTGAACCGGAGCGCTCGTGTTTTGTATGAAGCTGTCACTTACAACCTGGTGACATTCAGCCTTTTGCATGAGCTGTTTGTAATATATATAAAGATCACAGAAGTTTTTATTAATTATAAAGCTAAATTAATCTACAGAAAGCAACCCAAAATTTACGTACTGGGGGTTAGTTTGACGTTGAGAATTTCTGTGATGAGGGAATGGATTTGTATATGGGGCCTGGTCTTACAGAACTGCATTTGCCGTGCTCCCATGGTATGGAAAATCATCAGGAGATACAAATTTATTGTCAGACCACACGGAAACTGCAATAGCTTCTACCTGCTGAAAGGCTCCTCTGTGAGGAGCTCTATTGGTTTATTTATTGAAAATTCCTAGTGAAGCAGGAATGATATTGTGTTGTGTGAAAATAAGCTTATTTGTCTATGTAGTATTGGGACTAAAAATAAGACAAAGGTATTTTATTTAACCTCATATGGAAAGGCAGGTTATCTGTTATTAGAATAAATAAAAGACTTGGACATTTTTTTCCCCCAAGTACAGATGCAAGGTGTGTTGTGGTATGTTTAATCGCTATCTCAGGATCATGCTTTTGGTATTTTGAGATAATGGTTTTAAAGTACGTTTCTGCCATGTTGCAGTGGCCTAAAGATTCTATTTGTTGCTGTATCTGAAGGCCACCGCTTTGCAGCCCTGCTCATCCTGGCAAAACCCAGGCCTGTTTATAACTACATTGAAATAAGCATGCATGAGAATCTCCCTGTGAAGATGTGATTGCAGGAACGGGGCCTGGGACCTTCTGCTCAAATAGGGAAATCCTTGTTCAAAGGACTTTCAAGATTCATAGCCCTTCTTGAACCTTAGGTCAGGAATAGCCATGTTTAGGAAATTACTTTTTCTGAAATCTGTAGGAAGGTACTCTTGGCAATAATTATGAATCTTCCTACCTAAGATATTTTTTCTTTAGAAATCCTCTGAAGTTTCTAAAATTCTTACAGGCTTAAATGTTTGTTGTGTTTTAGGCTTTGGGGTATCTTTGTCAGGTTTTCTCTAAGGTACTATGAGGTACAGATGAGTGAATCAGCTGAAATGAAAATTCCTGGTTAAGTTCATTTGGGGTAGGAAAACAAAAAGAACCTGTTCAGTCTGTGAACAAAATGAGTTCTATTTTCTCTCCTCATAGTTATGTCTCCTGCTCTTGATTGTAACTACTTAGAAGTCTAAGTTCTCTAGCTGTTACTATTATTAGGAATAATGCTTAAATTAAATTCTGTATTTATTGTGTTATATTCTAAAACATAATCTGTCTTACCAGTTTTGCCTAAAATATTCTGCTTTTCTGTTAATATATTGGACATCCTTATGCAATGTAAACTGCCTTTTTCCAGAGCTGAAGTAATAAGCGTTCTAAAAAGGCAGAATGAGGGCAATGCTGCTTCTTTCTTCCTAGGTAGACCTTAACATATGAAAAAAACTAGTCCAAAATACGATTCCAGGTGATGACTAAAAATATCTTGGAAGGCCTTAACATGTTGAATGCCTTGATCTGTCAGGGTGCTTGCATATGTGTTGCAGTACCTGCACTTCAGAGGCCTTCTTGAGTAAGGACTGTACTCTAGTTTATAAAAGTGTTCTGTACAGGAACTCTTGTAGTTGACTTTGTGTTCTCTGTCTCAATTTGAATACTTTTACTGACAAAAAGACTCTTGTTTCCACAATTACAGCAGTCTTGGTTTGGTAGCTGAGTGTAGTAGAGAACTGAGCGGTTAAAAGACTAGAGCTAAGACAAACTTATGGTTAGATCACAGAATAGGGACAGAAGTTACAACTTTGTGGTGTTGATGTTGATCACAATTAGATGTGGTGCAGCTTCTCTTGATAGAACAAAATATTTCCAAGAGAGGTGTTAGTTGCTATGAAATAGAAAAATGAATGTTTTTGCTTTCTTCTTGGAAGTATACTTTTTACTGATACTGATTGAAAAGTTTGTAAGGTAGCAAACTGCATGTCTTTTTGTCATGAATTTTATGGTTTCTGCTCATCTTGGAGTGGATGAAATTCCATATTGCCAAACACCTTGCGCTTTGTGTGTTTGCTTAGCTTCAGGAAATGGGTCTGACAGTGGCAGGTACTTGTTCTTTCTTGGTCAAGAGGAATTGACAAAACTACTATTTATGTTACTTGTGTTTGTGGAAAAGCTGAGATTCTTGTAGATCCATGTCCTACTTCTGGCCCCAAGCTGATGGTTTTGGAAACATATGGAGATGATTTGTACCTTGTCTGTGAGATGTCATGAACACACCAAGCAATTTAACATGAAATTTGGTCTAGTATTAGCAAATGCAAAACAACACAGTAAAGACCTTTTAGTCGTGGGGTTTGTTTGGATGCAGTGTGTGAAGCTCTGAGCTCAGTCCTCTTAATTATACATCTTTTAACCACCAGCATATAATTGCCTTGCAGTTTACAATGCATTTGGGGATTCCATTGCCTAAAAGGGTCTTACGTACATTGAATGTCAAATTCTGAGCATATGTTTAAGAATGTATCAACCCACATGATTTTAAATACTCTAATATTTTCAGCACAGCATTTGCTCAAAATTACCTATCTGAGTTTTGAGGCTCTAGTGCTTTGGGGTTTTTTTTGGTGAGTAAGCCATTAACTTCCCTATAGATTACAGATGATGTCAGGTACCAAATTTCTATATGACATAATGCTGGTACTTGGGTATGGTTATAGTAAAGATTGTCCTTCAAATTTTGCTGCTACACTGTTTTCCGGCCTCTCTGAAGGCCTGTTTACTCTTTTGGAAGAGGGTATACGGAGTGCAGAGCTACAGCTTTGTTGTCTTGGAGCTGATGTGCACTGCAAGGGAGCTGATTATGCCTGTACTAAAAAGTCAGTACTAAAAGCAGTTGGGAGCTGGCTTCTTTCAGAGGGTGGTAGTAGGTATTGGTAGTTGTACCAGTGAGTATCTGTGTGTATTGAAATCTTTAATTTCTCTTTCTGCAGTCATTGTGCAAACCACCTTCAGTTGTCTTATAGAATACCAGTGGCTGCACTGAGCAGGACAAATAGCTCTACTCTTAAATGCTGATGTCTTGGAGTGTGGTTTTGCTCTGTGTCCTGCCTGTCCTTGCTATAAAGCCTTGCTGGAGTGCTAAGTTTGTTACTCTTCTTCACATGTCCAGATAGGACTTTAGCCAGAGGGAGGAGATTTTCTTCCACTCAGCTGCCCAAGAATAAAAAATGGGACAAGGGGAGAAATTAATGTGTTATGAAGTTACAAATATTAGTGGTAACCTCATAAGAACGTGAAAAATATCCTGCGGGGTCAGATCAGATTGGATCCAACCTAATGTTCTGTCTTGGGCAGTAGGAATAAGTGATACTATTTAGGAAGAGCACGAAAGCCCAGCCACTTTTTTTGTGCTTTCTTTGCTTACTCCTCCACCATCCATATTTGTTAAACTGGTCATGCTGGTGGGTACATGGCTTATGTCCCTATTGTCTATGAACTTCTCTATTGCCTTTTTGAACCTGGTGATACTGTCTGCTTCCATAGTCTCATGTGACAGCAAGTTCCAATAGTTCACTACCTGTGAGTAGTAAAAATGAAGAAATACTTCTTTAATATGTTTTGAGTCAATCTCTTACTAACTTCATCAGGTACCCCTAGTTCTCTTATTGTGTGATATGGTATATGACTGCTCTGTATTCACCTTATTCCCTATGATTTTTTTAAACCTCAGTCATGTATTACATCATTTGGCAAGGGCACACATTTTTGGATTCCCTTCTGTTCTTTGCCCTGTTGCTTCTGAGTAGCTCAAGATCTTTTATTTAGAATCAGTTGTTTAAGGAAAATCTAGGTTCCTCAAGAAGCAGCTTCTGGTTTCTTATTCACAGGTTGTGGCTAAAGTTAGTTTGAGCACATGTAGGCATATTTTTTTTTCTGTGTAACCTTCCTACATCTTCCATGTAGAGAATAAATGCAAAACCCAAAACAGCTTCCAGAAAGTTTTGTATTCTAATATTTTTATAGTGAAGTACAGTTGCTTAAGCATTTGCTTTTTCCAGGGGAAGTCCATGTTTCTGTCATCTCTTACTGAATCCTGTAGGACAAAAATAATTTCTCCCCCACCCACTATTTAGCTAAGTGTAGTTTCAGTTCTCCTCAGTTAAGTGACATGTGCCTATTCCATGCTTTCGCTACTTTTTACCTAGCGGTGAAGAGCTCTGTTAAGAAGTCCTGTAAATTGTTAAAAATAAAACACTGCATCAGATGAAATCAGAATGAATAGATTTAAGTGTCCTCGTTATTTTTATATATTTTTATATATATACACACACACACATACACACTCTTATATGGTATGCTGTGGAAGTGAAAAAGATCTTTTTAGATTAAGTACTACTTCAGTCTCTGATCCCGGCAGTGTATCCACTTAGTGACACGTCTTTTGGGGCATCTGTTTAAGAATCTACCAATAAAGATGTAATTGCAAGTTTGAGAAAGTTGCTGTGTTGTTTTTTTTTAATGTGACATTGGTTGGCTACTATGTTTAGTAGCTTTCTTGTTCCTTGCTCTGTAGTTGCACTAATTGATTCCTGTCAGGATTTTTAACATGGTTATATTTGCATGAGCTTCTCATAGTGTATATATAGACCCAAAAATTCATGTTCATGCTCATTGGTTTCCCTGGGGATTATTGTCAGTATTTTTCTGTGAATGTTTCATATGGCGTTGTACTTGTGCCCTGTATGTTTCAGACAAGTGAGAAGTGAAATACTATGCTTGCCTTGACACAGTCAAGTTAAATGCAAAAATAAGACTTAATTATGAGTTAAATCCAAAAATAAGACTGTGGCCACAAGAATAAATCTTGGATTATAGTAGCTGGGAACTGTGGAGCAGTTTCTTTACAGAAGCTTAACGGAGTCGCACAAGGTATGCATTTCTCACTGTTTACTTTGGAACCATCCTGAGGAACTCTTTTTCTTTGGTCTGTTGCTTGGTAATCTTCAGAAAAGAAATATGGCTGGGTTGTACAAAAGAGGAGAAAGTTTGTGATCCATCAGAAACTCTGCAAAGCATAATAGTAGTAGTTTAAAAGAAGGTGATAAATAAACCAGAAGAAAATAGACAGCAACATATGGGTCACCCCAGCTGCAAGATACTCTTGGTCTTTCAAGTGTTACATCCAGTCCAGTATGCCACCAAATACAAGCTTTGATAAACTACTGAGAGAAGCAAACTCCCCAGCAAAAGGCTGTCTGTCAGCATTGTGTGTGTGAGATGCAAGTAGTTAAGACTCATTTGATTACTTTTGCTGCCATAGTTATAGAAGAATCCATCTCATCATATGGGATACAAACACTGATCACAACTCCTGTATGGGTCATGTTCCCATGGGATTTATGTCTTTAGTTCATGTTGTTGCTGAATAATAGTGAAGTGTAGGTCAGTGTCTGCCTGAGCCAAGGTGACTGGAAGGATTTGGTCCTTAACATGCTAAAGAAGAGATTGTTCCCTCTTCTGATTCTGTATTTTTTGAAGGGCACAGTCAACAATGAACTTTCTTATTCTTAAGACTAATGTGTTGTGGAAAGTCACACTCCAGTGATTGGTTTCAAATATATATAGAGTAGGTGCTTCTATGCATTGAGAAAAGTTGGGAAGGGTGATTGGAACTGCACTAGGTGTCTGTGCTTGTGTTGTGCCTATCTGGTGTGAGCAAAGTGCGAGGCCCCTGCCTGTGAGGGTGCCTGCTTGCCTGCGTGCAGGGAAAGGGAAAATGTGTATCAAGAGGAAATACAAAGTTATCATTTGTCAAATGATTGTTCAGGTCCCTTGCAGTAGTTACATTTTGTAGCATGTGTCTCTGTTCGGGTGCTGTGTATGCTGTGCATGTGCATGTACAGCTGTTCCAGGAATTTTAAGTGTGTTTTAAAATTTTTGGTACTCTTCTGTCCTTCTGCTTCTACAGCTAGGTGTATGCTAATGAAGGCCAGATTTATGCCATTTACTCTGTGGGATGGGGTGTTTTGTTTTGCCCTGGTGACTTAAAATTGCGGTTCTAGATCCCCCAGTGCCATAGTGCTTGTCATTTTCTCATGGTGCTTTTTTATAGCAGAAAGTGGAGGCTTGTACCTTTACAAGAGGAAAGTGCATCTTTCCTGCAAAGTCTGTATAGGCTTCCTCCTTGCAATCCTGTTGTTGCCACTTTGTGTCTTGGGAAGAAGTAAGTTCATTGAGGTGGTAATCTGTACGTTTGTCGCATGTGTCTAATTTATTACGTATTTCCTGAATATAACCTCTATGAACATTCCTTTCCTTGGTGTATAACACATATGAAATTGAACTGAGTATTGAATGAATACACAGTGTTCGTAAGAGTTCGTTCGAGTGCTTCAGGATGATCTTTCTAAATAAAAGCTACCTTTTGCAGGTTAAACTTAGTGTATCAGCTGCAGAATATATGTATTGTTAATTTTATTCAAAGCTACTTTGGGATGGTTTGGGGGTTTTGTTTGTTTTTTAAAAAAGATGGTTACCAAAGACCTTCATAATGTTGGGAACTGAGAAAGTACCTTATGGCTGCATGGATTTGCACTGTAGGAATCTACTTTAGGGGGAAAATCCCCCAGCCTCTTGCTGAATTGACATTTCAGCCCTCCTGGCATTGATGGGAGTACTGACTCATATTAATGCCTGCATTTCCCTAAAATAAATACAGTGAGGTAGGATAAGCTTTGAAGAACCATGATGACCTCAGGAAGGGCAGCATATGAATGCTTACAGAAATTGTAAGCAGCTACAAGATCTGAATACTGTTCATCGGGTGTGGTAAAGAAAGCTTTTTAAAAAAAAAAATCAACTTTTTTTCTCTGACTGATGAAATAGTTTTGCAGAGCAAAGACAGTTTCTGGTGGTTTTGTAAGCAAAGATACTTGAAGTAAACCCTCTGCAATCAAATGGGTTAATCATCTTTCAACTTGATTTCTGAAAGCAAGTGATCTAATCTGACACTTAACCTTTTTCAGCTTGTAGCTTCTAATCACTTTCTGGTAGATGAGTGAAGTTCTGTTTCAAGTGATTTGTGTGTGGTAGCAGTAGAATTTTCTTTTCTCAGTAATTTCTTTCATGTTTTCCACAGATTTGTGAGTACTGATTGATTAACTGTTGTGCTATGGATTTGTTTTATTGGATGCTAGCTGAACCACAGGCTTGGTGACTACATGTTCCTGTTTACTTACTGAGCAATAGTAATGTCTGTTTTATTCTGACTGACATTAACTCTTGATATTTTCCTTAGACAATCTGCTTCATCTTGGTTCATCATCATTCCCGGATAGTGGTGTCCTTGGGGCTCTCTCTTAACATTGATATGGTACAGAAGATTTAAAATCAGGTATTGTATTGGGTCTTTCTTTCCCGCCAAAATGAAACACACAACCTAGAACTGAATGCGTTTTTTCTTCCCTTTTGTGATTTGTCTCAATATTTTGGTTCTTTCAGCTGATGTTCACAAGGAATAGAGTCACGTGATGTATGAAGGCAAACACATACACTTCTCTGAGGTTGACAATAAGCCCTTGTGCTCTTATAGCCCCAAACTGTGCAAGCAGAGGCGACTTAACGGCTACGCCTTCTGTATCAGACACGTTCTGGAGGACAAGACTGCCCCCTTCAAGCAATGTGAATATGTGGCCAAGTATAACAGCCAACGCTGCACCAACCCCATCCCCAAGTCTGAGGACCGTAGGTGAGTTGTGGTTTCCTCTCGGCAAAGTGGGAAGTGGCTGGGATAGAGGCTTGCGTTTTATTTAAGTTGCTGCCTGGTTTCACAATGAAGGAGGAACTGGCCTGAGTGAATTGTATTCCAGGATGTTCCTTTGAGGATTTTGTTTTAAGACCAGTAAACTTTATTTTATTTTCTGTGGGAGTCAAGTACTCGGAAGGAGGGCAGTAACTTGATCCCAAGGAAGTTTATGGGAGAGTTCATTGCTTTTCTCAAGTTCACTATAAACTGTGGATCAAACCTGCTATACAATATCAGCTGTTCTAACTCGTTTGCTTTGTCACTCACAGTACATGCTCTTAAAAAGGCCTGCTTGTTTAGCCAGCAGTGCCAAAGGCACACTTCCATCTGCTTTTTCAGGACAAGCAGTTGAAAATGCTTATCTTCTGAATGCAGGGAGCAGTGACACATAGGGACAAATCCAGAATTACAGTTCAGTGTTGGTGATTTGGTAGTGATCTGTAGTGTTGTTTTACTGGAATAAAATAAATAAAAAAACATGAACCATCTGGGAAAATGCCATATACTTCCTTTCTTCTTTGCTTTCCTTATTTCTCTCCCCATCTCTGCCCAAATGAAGATACTCAGAGTGCCCAGGTATTAAATTCCTTGCAAAAGAAGTCCTTGAAATTGTTGAGAGTGGGAATTAAAAGATTTCCTGAATTGCAGCCCATACTGTAACCACAAGGGCATTCTTCTTTGCTCTTTAAGATTTCCTGAACACCAGTCTCATTGGTGCTGCTTGGGCTGAAATAGCAGAATTTGTCTAATCTTGTCTGCCATTTATATATGACTTTATTTTTCAGAGCTGTCATTGCAGGTTTTGCCAGTAACACAGTATTTAATTAATGTGTGTGTTAACTATCTGAGGCTTGTTCTGTTAGAAATGCTTTTTTAAACCGAAAATATGAACAAAATATGCCTGAAAAAATCAAGCCACTGTTCACTGACCTTTCACATTATTAGTTGCCATTCACTAACCTTTTGCATTATTAGCAGTGTTCCCACTGTGCCCTACATATAACTTCCTTCTCAGCTCATAGCTCCCTCTCTTGTCTGGAACAACAGTTGGACTGTGCTCTAAATTAACTTGCACTTCACCTGCCATTTCAGCTGAGGAGACTGATGATGTGAGAAAAAAACATGAATGTTTGTCAAAAGCTGTAGGGCAAATGCTCAAATGACACAGGATGAATAACTTTAAGCTGTAATTTGACAGTCGGTGAGTGTTTCTTTGCTACTGTACAACTGAGGCTCTTTGGAAATAAGCTCGCAGAAATGATCATGGAAATTGTTAGCACAAATGGTATGCTGTAATTTCACATGCAAAGCGCTGACTGAGCCAGAGTTCCTGTTTACCAGGGGTCATACTGAAAAACAATAGAAGTAATAGTACTTAATGACACTTTTTTAGGTCTCATATGTTCCCATGGAATTTGTGATTTTTCTTTACACCTTGAATTGAGTTCACACTTTGTTCATTTTGATTTTTCTCAAGTTAAAGTGAAGTGTGGTCATGACATCTGGTGTATGTTATATTAGAATAATTCAGTTGCATGTCGAGTGTCACATTACAGTACTTGAAGAGGACAGCAGGTGTCTGAAAGAGAAAATAAACTTTTAATTTCAAATGAGAGGATGTGATAGTTTGAGAGAATATTTTAAAAGACTGTTTCTCAGGGCAGAGTTTAATTTTAACAATAACATTTAATGAATGCTAGTGATAAGACTGTGGCTGTTCTAAACTTCTTTTTTTTTGGCAGGCAAACCTGTATCTGTTTCTTAGGAGACTTTTTTCACACTCCGTTCAATATAAAGATGTTTGCAGTATCTGAGTTCTTCACTCATAGCTTTTCATTTTCTGTATACAGAATTACTGTCAGATGGTCATTTTGTCACAGTTTTAGACATGTAACTATACATGATCAGAAGCAGGCTGTATGATGCTCTGACAGCTATCTTCTTTTATACTTCTAGAGATTATAAAAAAATATTTCAAGAAGATGCATGCATTATATGCCAAAAGCTTCATAGTCTGTCCACAGATAATTAAAAAGAATTATTACTTGACCCCAGACAAATGAGATGCTGCCAGCCACAAAGATGGTTAATATGGTGCCATATTATTAGATTTCTTATTAACCATTAAGATTCTACAAATTAAATCTATTAAAGATGTGTGACTTCATTGCCTTACTTGAAGTCTGGTTTTTCTATTCACTATCTTGGTTTTTTAAAGAATATATGTATGTGGGATGATACACACATGGGTTTTATATCTGTATTTTCTCTGAATACATCTAATTCTTTCTTAGCCAAATACACACTTGATTTTTAAATATAGGATTATTACAATTTACTTGGATTAGACTCTATTTTGTCTCTAATTCTCCTCATTCAAGAGAGTTTTTAAATATTTTGGTAATATGCAAGCTGCTCCCCAATTTATTTGGATCTTCTTTTAAATAAGTGATGGAAATTGATACTAGACTGGGGTGTACTAAGAAGCAGAATGCAGCTGTAGGTAGAAAACTTCACTGTCTGAATTCTTGCTTTCCCAGTGGATGTGGGAAACTGCCCAGCTGAAGCCTTCAGAGCCCATCACATTTTGTGTGCTTCATGTTATGATAATTTTAATGGATATCAACCCACCATATGTTTGGACTTCATTTGACCTTACCTGCACAGAATAAGTGCCTTTGGCACTGAATGAGGAAGGGAAAAAAAACTGTATTAGATAATGTGATACCGTCAGCTGAGCATAACTCACAGGCATATTATAGAAGTGACAAACTGAGCCTCTCAGACAGGCTTGTCAGAATTGGCTCTTGTAGGGCCAACTTGACCCTAATGGGTTTCATGCTCAGAGCTATATGAAAAGCACTGTGCTCCTTGCAGGTTCTATTCCTGTCTTCCCAGTAATCTGACTTCCATGGAGCTTGAACTACTAATGCAGACTCTGCAGCACTGTGTGAAGTCAGAGCTAGTTTAGGCCAGGGCCAACTAAAAAGCCATCCTGGAACCTGCAGGGTGGGGAAATGTGTGTGCATGTCCCCCTGGCTCTGTGTGGGACTAGCAAGAACCTGACAAGGTCAAGGCTGAGTTGGGTGCTAATGAACTATTTGGCCTGGACAAAACTGCTTGTGTGTAGTCTTCTTTGCCCAGAGAAGATTGAACTGCTCTTCCTGGCTTCTTCTTGCTCCTATTAGTCCAAGGTGTAACAGCCTTGGTTATGCTGGAAGACTGGGAGTTGATAGTGCCAAAAGCACAGAGCCAGGTCACTGTGAGCTGAGTCTGTGTGTTGTAGCCTGGCACCTCTGGGTTTGTGTCCAGAGGAGCCAGTTGGCTCTCAGTGATGCAGTATGGCCAGCTGTTAGAGCCAAAGCTTTATTCTCTGCCATATAAAAATGATTCTGTTAAGAGTTAAATGAACAAGCCAAACCCTCAATAGCCTAAAACTCAGAGAATGTTAGCAAGCTTATTACCTTTCCATAGACTTATTAACCTTTTCTATTTCTTTCCTTACTGTTTTTGCAATGAAAATGGACTATCCAGTTCTACCTCCTCACATCAGCACAAGCACAGGATGTCAATAATTTAAGTTCTGAACAATATAAAGGAAGCATTTGCATTGAGCAAAACACTTTTTATTGGCATAAGAGGGAAAAGAATTCCCTTGTGTTTGTTTTGTCTGTTTATTGGTTTTTTTCTTCTGTCATACTAAAAGTGCTGTTGTAACTGTTCAAACAAAATATATAAAAAGGGCTTAATTTTAAATATGGAAACAGTGCTTGTTGACTTTAAGGGAAGCTTTATTGAGCCCTCATTATATAATTTTATTTTTAGAAGTGCATCTCTCAGTATGAATTTACAGTATTCCAGTGTGTTCTAATAAGGACTGCACAAGTTGTTGGCTTCTAGCTTGCCTCATCTAGGTTTTTTTATTACTTACAACATAATGTAAAGAAGAAATTATTTAGGCAATAACAAGAAGCAGTGCTTTTCAGCCTTTTCTGATTTGTGAAACCTTAGGAGTGTGCGTCCCTTAAGAAGGTACATATATGGAGACCATTAAATAGTGTATATGAATTTGCTTTCTCTTTTTTCCCTTTTAAGGACCCTTTTGAGCTGTTCACACATTGTTTCTTTAGAAATGGCTCGGCAAGTTGAAAGTGACTAAACTGGCATGCTAAACCTTTTGGGGGAATTGTTTGGGGCTTTTCTGCCATTTTTTTTCACCATGAAGACCAGAAATACAATTTTAACCTATTTGTGCTACAAAACTTACTGTTCTCAGATTTATACTGATCAGATTTTTAAAAATGCCCTCTTGAGTATTTAATTATCTTGCCCCTAAATACCTTGATGGACACTCTTTCCTTGTGTCTTTGGTCATGTATAAGCTGTAAGTTATAGACGGGATTCTGCAAGGGCAAATTCTGGTTGCTGGTGGGTTCTACAGAGGCAGAAGTGCTGGCCTGTGGCATACAGCAAAAGGATCAGGTCATGGTTCCTAAATTTCTATCACGTGCTGGTTCCAATCAAACAAAAGTTAATTGCTTACTTCTTAGTGTGTTATCTGTGGCATAAGTTGTAATTATTTTAACTTTCATGACAAGTTTTCAAGGACTGTTTTGCTTTCTTTTTTTTTAATAGCATGACTTTGAAGGTTTCTCATATTAGAAGAACTTAAAATCCATGTTTGTGGATTGTATATGTATATGTATGCCTGGCATTGTGTAAATGCTTTCTAGCAGCAGAGAATTTGTTTTAAACTAGATTTTTGTTGGAAGAACATTTGTCAGAGGCTAATAATCTGGCTTCAAAATTCGTCATGTTAAACTACTAAAACAGAATTTAAGTATTTACGCTACTTGTTCATTAAGTGGAAATAGTGACCCTTCACAGCAGATATCTACTGAGATTGTCCTTACAAGAAACTGCTCCTGACTACAGTGGAACTCATAATGATGATGTGTGCATTGATGAAAATGTTAACTACTTCCACTGAAAGGCAAATGAAAGGAAGTAGTCTTCAGTGTACTTTTTCTTAGGAGCTTTTGAAATGATCAGCTAATGGCTTGAGTTCTTGATGCTTTATGTATCAGACAGCCCATTTGTTTTGTTCACTTTGTTTTGTGAGTATTTACCCTATTAGAGAGTTAAGATTTTGAATGATTGTGTGTGATTCTCCTATGAAGAATGAATGAAGAATCTTATATCTTAAGATTAAAAATAGTCACTTGTATAAGTTGTTTTTTCTGCTGGTTTGGGAGCACCGTAGTTACCTGTTGTATTAGAAGCAGTTGTGTACACTTTTTGTAAAACCTCTTGTGTTTGAATTTATATTTGCTTGAGATGTGTGTGTGTGAGTTTCCCTTAAGTGATGTCTTGTCTTCAGATTTTACGTATGGAAGCTTAGTTAATAACTGACAGCTTTTACTTTTCAAAGGTACTGCAACAGCCACCTGCAGGTACTTGGCTTTATACCGAAAAAGGAGAGGAAGAAAAAGAATGATCCCATAGAGGAGGTGAAGGTCAGGCATCAGATGGATGCTATGGCCTTCAGTCTGACAGTGCCCACCCTGGCCTTGAAGATGCCCAATGGACTGGATGGGATGTCCCTCTCCCCTCCAGGGGCAAGGCTTCCTCTCCACTACCTGGAGGCAGAATTAGAAGACCCCTTTGCTTTCAATGAGGAGGATGATGACTTAAAGAAAGGGGCAACAGTGAAGAAAAAGTTGCAGAGCAAGTTGGCTCAAAACCGGCAGCGCCAGAGAGAGACAGAGATTTTAAAAGTTCGCCAAGAGCACTTTAGCCCCATTCCTGCACCTTTGCAGCAGCAGCCTCTGCAGCAGCAGCACTCCCATCTGCCACCTTCATCAGCTTCGTTAAAGCCGACAGGGCTACCGCAGGGCATAGTCTGCAAGTCACCTCAACCTCTGAACACCAGCCTACCAATGCAGGGAGTGGCACCCACCACACACACTATAGCACAAGCGCGGCAGTTGTCTAACAAGAGACCTCTGCCTCTCCTGCCACCCGCCAGGGCTCCTGTCACGGACCCACCAAGGACTGACCGGGTCCTCATGAAAGCCACAGCCTTCTCTCCGCACTCGACCTGCATGAGCCGGCTACAGAGACTGGTGAAACTGTGCACTCGAAAACAGCAGCTGGACACTGATCTGTTTCCTCATTTAGGTGAGTCGCTAATAGATGCACTGCAGCTGTATTTTTTAACCTGAAATCGAAAGACTAAACAGGAAAGTCTTCCTAGCCCTGTCCTGCATTCCTATATGGTCCTTACAAAATAACCCCGAGCTAGGGAATCTCTCGGCATTTTCTTTAGCCCAGTTCTCTATGAAGGGAATGCCTGGACCCATCACAAATGGTTTATGGCATTTTGGTTGTTTATTCTTCTTAATGTTCTGTTAACCACTTGAGAAATCCAGCTGAGGTGTAGAAAACATTGTTTGTCTTATAGAGACCTCATATAGAAGGTTTGCAATTCGAGTAGTAAAGGTGACACTAGCTGTACCTACATGAGTGGACAAAGTTAGATGGATTGTTAGATGTGTGACAAGTGCACGTGACAAAATGAATACATGTGAAAGTTTGGCCATTTGACCCATCAGTCTCTGCAGATTCAAATTTCCAGTTGAACTGATTGGAAAATTGGAACACGTGTGAGTTTTTCTTGACTGGGCCCTATTTATGTATAGGATATGGATGAACAAAAGGAAAAGACGACTGCAGAAGAGCAGCACTGTTACAGAAGGTATCTGGAAGGGTGGAGTCTTGTCTGCATACCAGTGCAAGAATAGTCTTTCTCTTGCATATTATCTAGAAACCATAACAATCAATAGCTGCTTGTGAAAATGTAAGCACATATAACCAAATTGGTGCTATGGTAGTAGGGCGCTATAAAGCTTTGAAAAGGCAACTTACCTTTTGTGGCTTATTTGTCTGATTGTGAATAGAGACCTAGGCGCACCTATCTGTCCTTTTTATCTTCGTCACCCCCCAAAGTTACTTTTGTGCTTAGTTTTAGGTTGTACTTTTCTAACAAGTAAAATACTGACAAGGAAAAGGAAATATGAATCTGTGTGATAAAAGAGTAGGAGCACCATTTACAATTGTTTAAAATAAGAAAAGACTTCAAATAAATCTGGACATTCCCCATATAATGTCTTATTTAATTGCAAATATCTGTAATTTTTGCTATTTCAATTAACCTTTTCTTAATTTGCTGTTAAGATCTGCCCTTTGGCACTCATGGGACAGTTTGACTATTTGTTCAGAAGATAATTAGCATCCCATAGAATGTCTCCAAAGGAAATTGTTCTTCAGAAAACAGCTTTGATGGTTCTATATATAGTGCAGATCTTTAGAGGAATGGGAGCTCCGGAGGCATTTCTGTGTGTCACAGACCTCAATAGCTTAGAAAGTGACCTGTGTTTTGAAAGACTGTAGAAACATCTCTTTCTGTGCTTAATGTTTTACATTCTCATGTGGTGAAGAGAATAGGTTTTCCTAAAAAAGAGGCGTAGTAAAAATAAAAACCAGTTAGACCTATGCATGTACAGTTAGGCAGGTGCATAACTCTATGTGGATGCATTTAGAACAGTTTATATTCGGCAAAGTGAAGGAATTCACATATTAATTATGTGAGACTGGAAAATATATTTGTTCTTTATTCATTAAATAAATACTAAAGACTAGTTGTGCCAGTTCAGAGAATTTCAGGATTTCTTTTCTCTGTTTGAGCAGCAGTAGAGATGACTGCACAGAATTTTTTGAAAAATTAAGCCAGTTTTATGTGTACCAACATCAGAGCCATGTAATTGGATATTAATGTAGCTGCAGTCTTCAGTGTCGGTATAGCTGAATCTGGATTATATTTTATTCCTTCATTTCTGCAGTGCCTAGTAGAAGCAAAACAACACAACTTCTGATTTTGTTTTTAAACTTTGGATAAACAATTTATTATGTGTTTGTCAATTGTGGACATCTTTATGGAATGATTAAGTTGTTTTTTCGTTTTTTTTATGAAAGGGGCAAGAGGAAAAAGTTGAATTGAATTGAAATGAAATTGGAATTGAAAGTATAATTTTAATATTTTAACAAATGTCTTAAGGTATCTTAATTTAGTTCAGAGGTATGTCTTAAAAAATAAAAACAAAAAATAAATTTTTTAGGATGCTGAAGTTCCTGAAAATTTGCGTTTCTGATATTTGTGGCTCATGTTAAGGTGCTGGTTCTATATGATGGAGATTTACCTGATAATTGTACTCCAAGTGTGTGTGTGTGTGTGTGTGTATGTGTGTAACTCTGAAAGTACGTGACCAAGCATCAATTCATTTCCCAAATTCAAAGTGTCTGACTTCAGAATCATCTCAGATATAGTTGTTTAGTTTGGTTTAGGAAAAATTAAATGCTCCTTAACTGTATCCATTTTCAAGGAGCACCCAAGAAAATGAAAAAAGAAATAGTGCTGGCTTGTAAATGCAGCAGCGGGATTCTATCCCATCTGCTACAAGAAAGTGGCAAGAATTTCACTGGGTATGGGAGAGAGTGTAGGAAAATCTACAAAAGATGAAGTTCCAGATAAAATGTTCCACCTGAGAACTTCCAGGCCTCTTTCTGGCTGTCCTGTTCAACAGCTGTGTGTAGATTGACTAACTGAGGCTGCTGGAGCACACAGTAAGTTGATCATACTGCATCATCATTAAGTGAAAACATGCTGCTTGGTGAAAGTGCAGGAGTGTGTCTCCCCCTTTAGCTCTCTCTTCATGCTAATGTGTGTGTTTGGCAGGCAGTTACAGAGACTGAGCAGAGGAACATCCTGGGTAGCTGTGTATCTATCTCTGTCCATGCTGCTGTGTCTTACAGTTTTCATATTCTTCTATGTTTTGGCACAGAAAAGGGGTCAGAATATAAACAGAAATGAAATTGGCCTATTTAGATCATATAGTATTAAAGTTTAGCAAGTAGTCTGTTCTGCATGACAGGGACTTCTCTCTTACCTCGTACTTGGTTATGAAAACTGGAGTATTTCTCTGTGGGTAAGAAAGCTGGTGATTTTTCTTCCACTGTTTGTGGATTAAGTAAAGATGAAGAAAAAACCCTCAGTTATGACAAAAATCAGTGCATGCTGTTTGCACTCTATAGGAGATGTTACTGTAGCTTTTCCTGTATAATTGAAAATACTGTGTGATTTAATGAAATGTAATTATGCTTGCAACTGTACTATACATTCATCTTTTGTGCCATAGGTTGCTCAGAGGCTTATATAAAGTGGATGCTCTTTTCAACCAGCTTCCATGTTTTCAATTCCCTTAGGGCTGGATTGGTCTGAAGACAGTGGAGAAGAGTTAGAGGATTCAGAGCAAACCTCCCCTTACCAGGTTGCGTGGTCTATCCGAGAAAGCCTCGGCTATGAGAGACCTGAGTGAGTATGATTCTTTGGTATTCATGCTGGCCTTGATGGAATAAATCATGTAAATGTGAGCTTCACTTCAAGTAGAGTCAGTGGAACCTAAGCACTTGTTCAAGTGTTTTGCTGAAACAAAGGATTGTTTGAACTCATTTGTTTGTAAGAGCTATGGAACAGCTTGTCGCCTTCTGTCCCAGTTTCCAGCTAACTTAGAGACCTTTGTGCAGTCTGCTATCAGAAGGATGCATCAGGAAAGGATTTAAGCTTGTTTGCCTAAATTTAATTGAGTTTAGTGGGATTTATTCATGAACTTGTGCGCCTTGATGATTGGAGGTCCTGAATTAGAATCAAATGGGGTTGCTATTGGTTTCTTGTCTTTCCTTCTGTTTGTGAATAACTTTGTTAGTAAACTTGTTACATTTTACTCATGAATTCTTATGATAATTATGAAGGGTATTGTTTTAATGTGCTTTTTAAAGGCTGTGGTATTTCTTCTCATAATTAAGTGTTGAATAAGCCTCTGTCAATACTTGTGAGCGTTGAAAGGAAGTGATGTGATCAAAAAGATAAGCAGAGCAGGAATTAGCTGCTGGTGCAGAAATGCTTATGATGTTCTCCATATACTGCTAAGTCACAAATCTAAACCTACAGCAGGATATGATATGTCTATTAATGTCAATTTTAAGATGGACAGTTAAAACAAAGCATCCCAAGTGTAGTATTGTAACAAAACTCTGGTATGTTGTTAACAAAGAAATTGGGGTCTCAACAGAATTTGATTATAGTTTCTGTAACATGACTTTCATTCACTATGCAACTGGACTTTTTGATACTACAACTTTCCCCTATTTTTAAAAATTTTTAAGTATCACACTTAGAATAATGGTGTCAATGAAACATTATTTTGTTGTTACATGGAAATTCTGAAACTTACTAGAATTTCCTGCCATTTCTGAAGATTGTCCTCAAGGTGAGCAACAAAGCTGTATCTCTGTCATTGGGACACACACCAGGATGCTAAATATTGAGAACCTTCAGTGAATCAAAGCTATTAAGCAGTGTGAAAACTTCACTTTCTTAAAATAAAGGGGGTTTTTTGTTACGAATGACTGTAGTTTTTTAGGGCATCAGTAGTTACAGAGTGAGCTTTTACAAACATTACTTATAGCTTAAAAGGCAACTTTTTTGGGAAAACATGAACAGACTTTCAGACTTTTAAATCATACATAATTTTTCACAGGAGATATATCTATTAAATAACTTCCCTTACACTCTTCTCTCTTTGACATTTGATTTGATTCTTTCATAGATCCCTATTTTTTTGGTCGACTTATAAAGGTCATCTCTGTGTGGTTTTTCTTCTATTTGTCTTAACTTCCTTTGGATTCTTCCTACTCTTTTCACAGACTGAGAGAAAAGAATACCCTGTCTTGACATTTTCTGTTCCATTCTAGCATTTTGTGCACCTCAGTTAAATGCTGTCTTAACTACCCATGATGGATAAATTTTTGAATGCTACTGGCTGCTTCTGTACTTCCATCAGCCTGTGCAGCGTTAGCTCTTCAACAACTTTACTAGTTTTGATTATGGATGAGCGTTGACTTGATGTCAGACTTATAAAACTTTAGTTCCTATTCCGCAAACTTCTGTAGAGGTTTTTATTACCTGAAATGTTTCACTTTGACAATTCTGCAGTGTGGTCTGTCTGCTGCTGAAGATGAATTAGTTCAGGCTGTTTCTGGGGAGATTTGATTTGTCAAAATGACTCTGTCCTGCTAATCTGGTAGTGCAGACTGGTGACTCCTTAAGTCAGCCAGTGACTTTTTGCAACTCTGAGTTCTGGGGACTTATTTTATCAGAAAATGAATGGAGATTATTTCCCATAGCCCGTAGTTTTTGAAATCACATAACTAACCTTACGGGATTTACTTGCTGGTTTTCATAGTAAAATTAAAGCTCTTTTTTCTCTGTTAATTTGTGTCTGAGCTTGTGGTCCCCACCAGCTAACTCCATTCTGTCCTTTTCCTTTTGACTCCATGGAAGACAGTGGGAGGAATGCTTCTCAGAATAGGCTATTGAAAGAAAGTGAACAGTTAATTTCTGCTTTACTGGACAGCTGGTTGTCAGCATTTCTGCTTGTGTGATTGTGGCAGAAACCTCTTTCTGTTGAACTTCTTGTGTGATACTCTAGCTGCTCCTAAACTCTCAGAAATTCACCAGATTTGTTTAAAATTAATATCTTAACAGTGTCCTGATTTTGGCTGGGGTAGTGCTCACTTTCTTCTTAGTGGCTGGCACAGTGCTGTGTTTTGAGTTCAGTGCGAGAGCAACATTGATAACGCTCTGATGGTTTGGTTGTTGCTAAGTAGTGCTCACCCTAAGTCAAGGACACTTCAGTTCCCCGTGCTCTTCCAGAGAGGGGCACACCAGAAGCCATGGGGGAGCACAGCTGGGGCTGAACTGCTGACCTGAACTGGCCAAGGAGATGCTCCACAGCCTAGAACATCATGGCCAGGGCATGAACTGGGGGCAGCTGGCTGAGAGGAGCCGATCCTGCCTGAGGAGCACTTAAGTGTCAGTCACTGGGTGGTGAGCAACTGTATCAGGCATCACTTGTTTATCTTGGGGTTTATTTTCCTTTTTTTTTCTTTCTTTCATTACAATAAATAGTAGTAGTATATTTTACTTTGTTTCCATTAATAAGCTATTCTTACCTCAACCCACAAGGTTTTTTTTCCTGATTCCACTCCCCATCCCACTGGTGGGAGCAGGGAGAGTGAGCACTCAGGGAGAGGGAGCATGCAGCACTTAGTTCCTGGGTGGGGTTAAACCATGACAACAGTAATACGTTTTTTGGTTTACTTGCCTTCTGGCCTTTTAATCTGTAAAATTCATATTGTTGCAATCATCTGTGGAAATGCAGGCCAAATGTTTGCGTTTATTATTCTGTGCTTTAATTTTGAAAAATTGTGTTCCTATGCTCCCAGGATTTCGGGATGCAGTGCTTCGAGGCAGGCACAAATGTTTGAGTTCAAATAGCACAGGAGTTGGCAGTGGGCACAGTGCAGGCTGGGTACTGGCAGAGAAGGTTGCTGGGGTGGGAGGAATCCCATGTTGGAGCAGCAATTTGGAGAGAAAGCAGGGGCTGTTCCCTGCTGCAGATTACTGAAGCTTTCCCCAGATAATTTGATTACTGAGTCTGGTATCTTAGAAAGTACTGGAAAACAAATGACTTTATAACAAAGTATTTTTTCACTTCCTACACTGAAATATAGAGGAAGCAAACGTTTCAAGTAGCAAGTTTGAAAAAGGAGTGTGAGTCCCTCCTCATACCAGCTCACTCAAAGGATCAAATATCAACACTGTGTTGTCAAAAGTTGGGTTTAATAACTCCCAATAACTAGAATAACATAAGATGGGAAGGTTCTTCAAAACTCTGTAAGGAGGGATTTGAAATATAGTTGCTGGGGGGTCTAAGAATAGAGAGCATGTTCTCCTCGATCCCTTGTGGTGCTTGGCTGCTCATGCTACCCTTTTGCTCTTCCTTTCTGCTGCTTCGTGCTGTCTTTGTTTTCTTCATGAACACTCAACAATAATCCCCCTGATGCTTCCACAAGACTGTCTGAAAGGGAAGGGTTGGGAAGAAGCATTTTGGATTATCAAATGGCTCGTGTGCACTTTCAGAAATCTTTGTAAAAATGAAATGCCACACATTAGGTTGAACTTCAGAAGTTCTATATGCAGCTTAGGAGAAGAAACTAAATAGAATTTGGCAAACTTGTTTATGAAAGAACTACAATAAAAATGTCTTTCATTTTCATTACTTGCCTACTGAAAAAAAAAGGAGGTTTTATTTTGATATTTTTAGGTTTCTTTGAGCATATAAATATTTTGGCTAATCTTACTGGTCTGGGAACAAAGTTCTGAACAGACTTTTAGAAACTGGCTCAAAATAAGCCCTTGCCCACTGCAGGCATGATTTCTTTCTATACCTTTGATATATGTCTTCAGCTACTCTTAAAAAAAGATCTCATAAACTAAAGATGAAAAATATTTTAGGGTACAATGACATTTTTTATTCCTTCAATGTGAGAGAAATAAAATGTCTCAAATATAGAGAAATGTACATTAAAAAACACTCTTTCCACCCAAAAGAAACACTTTTTCCCCCTAGGGGATACTCTTTTCTTAAAGTTAATTTTTAACCATATTTGAAATTAAATCAATAACTTTGTTTAAAAGTCTTGGCCCAGAGCAGTAATGAAATATCTAAGATTTTAAACCTACCTATAAATATATACACTATCCATGTATTCCTGTTTTATTAATACATTGGAAAAAGGAAAATGTATTAAATAGCCCACAGTTAATTTTTTCTAAACAGGTAGTTTTTCCCAGTAAGCATTCTTTCATAAGAGATCTTAAAAGTGTATTTTCTTTTAATTTTCAATGTAAAAGTATTCTAAACATTACATAAGTTAAATATTTTAACAGGTTATATGTGCTGCTAAGCAAGTAATTGCAGAGGTTAATTACTTGTAATTTATGCTTCTAGAAAATAAGCTGTTCTCTGTTTTAACAGACAAAATGCATGGTATGGTTGACTTTACATAAAAGTTTGTAAAAACATGCATTTGTGTCAAAGGCAGCATTTGCTGCAATGGAGTTTTTGTGGAAAGCCTAGTGGAGATGGCTGCAGTCTCTTCCATTTGGCCTGTGTGTAAATAGAGTCAGAGTTTCCAGAAAAGAAAGTAGGTCTTCATCATATTGCCTTTCAGGGACAGATCTTCTGTCTGCATTTCTGGATTGTGCTTTATTTAGTAAATACTGTGGCTGGTATTTCACATCTCTTCCATCTCAGTTGTGGCCTCCTTTACTGTGTGCAGGTTTGGGTGTCAGCTCATTCAGTCCCACGGGCTCTGAACATTGCGAGCTTTTGATTTGCTTCATTTGTTTGGATTTCTCTTCTTTACCCTGCGCATTCTTTGTGTTACAGATAAGAAAGTTAGCAAAAGATTTCTCTGTTCTATAAGGAAAAACATAAAGGAAAAACTGAACAGAGTCTGCTTTGCTTAGATTCAGCACATGTATTTTTTTGCTCCATGAACAAAAAACTCATTCTGCAACCTATTGCTTGTTGTGGAGAATTTTGGGTACCTCATGGACCTTGTTGTTATAACAAGTTCCGGTGATGATTTTCTGTTTCATGACTTTTACTTCATTTAACTGAATGTGTTGACATGGTTTTATGGTCTTGTTGATATGTGCCTGGACATTCTGAGAGCCAGGATAGATGGAAAAGGGCTTTCTTGTGCAAACAAAGAGTTGGATTAGTCCTTCATCTGGTCATTGCTTAGCCCTGGTCTGATCTTTCCCTCAGTATCTTTGGAGTTAAATGTGAATTTCTTCTCTCCTATTGTACTGTAACTCAACTGCAGCTCTGCAGCAAGGGGAAATCAGTATCAGCTGTTAGCTGTGCTAGTGTATATTTTGGTTTAAAAATGAATACACCACCTGGCAGAGTAAAAGAATTGGAAAAAGTCAGCAGTTTGGGTACTTGTTAGAATTTGACCATCTTCTCCAGCGTGATGTTTCCTCAATAAATTTCCACTACACAATTCCCCACCATTGTCCTGTCCATTAATTGCACTTTGATTTGAGCATTGGTCTGTTTTGCTGAGACATTTGCAGTAAATAAAGGTTAACAGTATAGATTTCTTTTTGAACAGCAGGCTGTAGACATTTAAATGTGTCAGACTTGATGATAAATTGATGTAATCTCTAATAATGACATACTAAGAAGGGCAAATACCTTTAGGATTTAAAAGGGATCCTGCTCTTACTATTTCTCCAGCATCTCCGCCTGATTTCAGCATTTGGATGTTTTTGTGGCTAGGAGATGGATGCCAACTTAACGATTCTATTAAAATGACAAATCAGCTTCCATGGAAAAAAAAAACAACCTAGTAACTTTAAGCCTATTTGTTTTTATTTTCCCTTCTTCAGGTCCGATGATGACAATGCAGATGACAGGAGTTCCAGGGTGACCAGACTTTGCACTTACTTTCAGCAGAAATACAAGCACCTCTGCCGCCTGGAGCGGGCAGAATCTCGTCAGAAGAAATGCCGGCACACGCTCCGGAAAGCCTTGCTGCAGGCGGCCAGCAGAGAGCCGGAGCGTGCTGGGCAGCTCATACAGGAACTCCGGAGAGCTACATGTGCTTGTTCCAGGTTAGACTTGCCCTGCGACTGCAGGAGTCTGGGGGTGGGCCAGGGTGGAGATGGGCTGAGCATCCAGCAGCTGAAATGATAAGCTCTGAAATCGGTAGTCATGCACAAGGCAGAGAAACCATGACACATAAATGCCTGTCAATGGAGTAAAGTAAATGTGGCAATATAGAGTTTTCCATGAAGACAGGCCTTCTCCAGCTTTATGTTTTAAAATGTGCATGGTCTGTTCAACAGTATCTGGGCCCAATTTCTTAAATGTCACAAAGGAAGTTAGTGGCCTAATAAAATTTATTCTTATTAATTAATCTATGTATTTTAGTTTCCTTCAAATATCTGGTACTTTACTATGCCAGTAGAAGGTGTGCAGTCTGGTCTGTAGTTCATTGCTTCAATTCAGATTTCGTTTTTTAGACAGCTTTTTTTGAAAAGTCTGTACCTCCTCTTAATTATCTTCCCAAGAAACCAAATTTAAGCTCATGCTTTTTTGTTAGATTTAACTCAATCTAACATTAAATGAAACTTGGCAAAATACATAACTTCTAACAACTTTGAAGGTTACCTTCTGTGGGAATTCTTTCTAGATAATGTCAACATCCCTCCAGCTCTCAGCATATGGAGAGTCGGTTGATTCATATTCGTGCAGGAACAGACTAAGTCTGAATCCTGGTGTTACATTTGGGGTATCAGAAGCATCCTTTTGCTTTTGTGGTTTTGCTTTACAGGATGTGTGACTGTGGGGTGTAGTGGATAGTATGAGATGCTGGTTGGAGCAAGGTACTGAGAGTATCTTCTGTTTAATGGGATGCTTTTGTTCCTGGACAGTGGGATGTGGTTAATGACAATTGGAGGGTTTATTGTTGGAGGGTTCATTGTTGGGGAGGTGGACTGATGCTGAAGAGCTGCTCTGAGGTGTAATGTAGCAGTCCATTACTAATTTACAAATTTGTATATAAATTTCTCCGAACTTTAACTACAGCAAAACTTCACCTGAACTGACAAGCTCTTGCTGGCTTTTTTCCCTATTATTTTTGCCTTTTATTAAGCAAAAAAAGTTTACATTGTTTTGGGTAGACCAGCAAAGCTAGGTATGCCTGTCATCACTGCTCTGGTCAATTTAAGTAACCACGGAGTCTTTTCAGATACAAAATTTTTCACAGGAGTAATACTGCTAACTAAAACTTTGCTCAGTCAAAGTGCAGTTGATGACAGAAATGGCTGAAGGAAAACAGTCAGGCTACAGACAGCTTTTTGTCAACCTAGAAAACAACGTGTACAGAGGTGCAAGTCAGCCCTGGAATCGCCAGCTTTATCTCCATGAAGGTGACACATGCCTGAAGAGCAGGCTAACCCCAAGCGAGCTGTGTAACGCTTGAGTACTCGTCCACACTGCTGTCTGGTCGCCTGCTTGCAGCTCAGGCTCAAAGCATAGAGGCTGTGCTGAGGAAACGCCCAGCTCTGGGCACTGCTGGTGGATTGGGCTGTAGCACGTTGATGAAGGAGAGCTTTTATCCATGTTGAGCACGCTCAGGCTCTGCCACTCCAGAGCCCAGTCTAAGTTTGTCTGAGCACATGCTTGCATGTAAGCTCTGGGGATGCTCGGCATGTTTTGATTTATAAAGAGGCTTGGAAGTGCACTTGACTCCCATGCAGGCATACCCAATACATTGAATTCTAAAGATTGACTTCATTTTGAGGGTCATCTATGTTGACACTCACCTACTGCTGCCCTTGGCTCTGTTGCAAGGTGTTGTAATATTTACATGGTAGTAGCACATAGCACCTCTCATTACGATTAAGGCCCCGTGAAATAAGCAATAATCCTGTTACTATAGTCACACCTTCACCTGTCATTGACATCTATTCTGTGTTCCTGTGTAGAGTCTGGTAGCAGTGTGCACCCATCTGGATCATCACACACACACACACACACACACACACACACACGTTACAATTTTTCATCCTACTGTGCCACATTCAGTATAATAATTGTGTTAAGTAACCACCTGAGACTGGGGTTTTGTCTCTAAACTCTTTCATGCTTTCTTTTCAGCACAAGCCAAGCAAGGCAGAGAGATGCAGAACCAACAACCTGCAGTGGGACTTCGAAGGGAGAGCAGTGCACTAACAAGGCCCTTCCATTCACCAGGCACTGTTTTCAGCGTATCCTCTTAACTCTGTTTGGGAGTTGCATTCAGGCATGGAAGCTGTTCTGTTTTGGGCGGGGTTTGTTTTTTTGTTAGATTTTTACATTGACAAATAAGTTTTCACAAAGAAATATCTATTTGTTAGTGTGTCATCAACTCCTTTGCTTTTAATTTTGCTGTTTGATTTGGGTCTGTAGACAGTGAAGATAAGTAGTTTTCTACTGGTATCTATAATAGGAATATCATTTTACTTTGTAAGCTGTATTTAGTGTGTGCAAGAAACCTTTACAAAATGATCATCCTTCACAATGACTTGGTACAAAGCATTTGGCTTTCAGCCTCTTGGCTTTCATACAGCTCTTGGTAGGCTCCAGTAGACCACCTTCCTGTGACAATTTTATGGAAACAGGTTTTTATACATAATATGAAAAGATGGCTTACCTGCCTAGAAAGATGGAAATCGTACTTTGCGTTGTTTAAAGAGGCAGAATAGAAGGAGTCACAGAACCTCATAGTCTAGATGAGGAAGGATTCTGTGTGCTTGGAACAAGCAAAGCCTGAAAAGGATGTTAGAAGTCAATGCTTAAAGACTGCAGAAAGAAGAGAGCACATTTGATGTGAGTTTTGATTCAGAAGACTATAAGAAGACAGACTTACAACCTGCAATACTTAAAAATTCTGCAGACTTGGTCTTTTTTGTTTTTAACTGAAGAATTGTTGGTGCTTTTGTTGGAGTGATTCCTTTGTTGGAGCCTTTGGTTTTGGTATTAAAAGTTACCAGTGCTGATATGTTCAGCTACTATCAGACTGCAGCGTCTTTTCAATTTTTTTGTTTTGCAGATGCCTTGTTATTGGTTGATTTTTTGCAGGCCCCTTAAAAGCAATCTGCAAAGCAGTTCAAAACCTCTATGAGAGAGCACCATGGTGTGCAGCCATGCTTGGGATTTGCCTCATGACTCTGATGGGATTTTTTTGTTTAGTTCTGACCCATCCATCCAAGTCTTCTATCTGAATTGTTCTGCAGGTTTTTAGTTTTCTTTGTCCTTTTTTTTTTGTTGTTGTTTTAACATACATGTTGTTTTTATGAACATACATAGTGATGTTGAGGTCTGAGAACTGTTCAAGATGCAAAGAGTGCTTCTAATGTTGTTTGAAAAAAGACACAATGAAATATCTGTTTGATTTGCTGTAAGTCTGGAAACATTTTTACCCCTGCTAGGGATTTTTCTGAAGGAAATCTCAGCAAGCTTACGTTTGGATTTACTTGACCTTTCTGTCTGCTTGCACATCTTTTTTTCAGAGGAGCAGGAAGGATCTTGAAACTTCTTTGTCTGTGCTCTAAAGATAAATGCCAAGAATGTACCTTAAAAGATTGAATTAAAAAATACTCTTTCTTTAATGTTTCAGTATGGATTGTCATTAGTCTGTAAGGAAATAGTCCTGTTGACTACACTGTTCCAACTGCTACTATTGATCTATTGATTAAGACTCCAGGAAAAGGCTTCTTTTTGCTAAGAACTCATTAGTGAAATGGCTGCTTTTATAAAACTATCTCAGTATATAATAAAATCATTAGAGATTCTGCATGAATGCAGTTTTTTCACTTTAAAAGTTGGGTTTGAGCCTTACCTAGCTTTGAACTTGAATAGCAAAGTTAAGATACTCATTAAAAATAGCATCTATGGACAGATAGAGTTGAAGGCTCTGATCTTTATCAGATTGATAAATCAAAGGGCGTTCCTCCACCGTTGTCTCGTGTTATTCCTGATGCAGAAATGCACAGATATCTTATTGAACCGTTCTCAGCAGCTCTTCTCGAGTTGCACAGCCAAGTTTGCAGATGGTCAACAGTGCTCTGTGCCAGTTTTTGACATTACACATCAGACACCTCTGTGTGAAGAACATGCCAAAAAAATGGTAAGGACAAATCCAAAATTGTGTTTATTTGTATATTGGGATGATCAGGAGTTTTAACTCCAATCTTTCTATGAACTCTTCCTTGACAACTAGCAAGTTTATGAACTTAAGAGCTTGTTCGCTATTATTTTTCTTAAAAGGGTTAAGCTTTCCAAATGTTCCCAGTTAGTATAAAGTATGTTGTGAAAATCTTTTACATAGTTTTGAGGATATAATAAAGTATACATGAGAACGTCCTTCACTGGAGGAAATTTGATTATTGTCTTGAATTGAAATATAGAAGATCATTTTGAGATATCCTGTGGTAATTTTATTTGGGCTCACTCCTGGTCCTTGGATGTGAATATAGCATGAGTGTGGTTTTAAGAACACTGCATCTTAAGCAGCCACAGTACCTGCGGCCCAAAGTATTTTCTAAAGGAAATGTAGATAGCAATTACAAGGATGCAAATAATGGTTTTCTACTTTATTTACCTTCTAGTAACTATTAGAATTTGTCTTTAAACTCCTTCAGGGATCCATGGATCCCAGAGGAAAAACACTGGCCTACCTCAAGTTGAGAGAATGGAGAAATGAAGTTGATGTCCTCTTCTCTCCTTTTATGCCTCCTATCTTCCAGAACAAAACCTTTAGGATATTTCACAAACCCACTTCTGTCCTGCCCCTCCTTCAAGGTTTCTTGCCCTACCTTCAGTCAGGTGTAAAACTGCCTTTTTTGTTTGGTTTTGTTTGGTTATTGAAACCATGTCCATTTGTTATGGACATTGTTTTTGTCTAGCCTCTCCAATAGTTATGAATTACAGAGTTTTTTGGATTATAATGTGAGAGTTTGTGCTACGCAGATATGTATGGGGTTTACCCCTCTTCTAGGCAATGTCTTCAGTATGTCTCTCAAGGTTTACCTCTGTAGCAAATACTATCCTCTGCCCTTCCCAGTACGATGGCAACAAAGACTGATGATGGTTTGATTTATTTTTAATGAGTCAGAGGTTGCCGTTCTGAAGCAATGAGGCCATAATTGTTTACCCCCATCCTTACCCTAGTCCAGCAGTATTGATTCTGTCTCCTCAGTGCTGTCCCTCTGTTATGTCAGTGGCCACTTGAGGATTCTGGCTCCAGCTGCTGCACATTATCCAGATTAACACCACCTCACAACAGTGTTTTGTCTCTAATACTTACAAGAGTGCTGCTAAAGGTTACAGTTTTGCACTATTTAGTTAGGGTTTGCTATGATAATTTTTGAAGTGACAATGCACAATCTCCTGTTTATCATACCTCATAATTTGGTCTATGTTATTTCTGTCTATGGGGTCAATGAGGAAGGAAACAGCTCAGTTTTTGAAACTGTGCCTGGGTGTAAGTTAACAGTCTCTCTTACATTACATTCCACATATCTGTGGAATGACCACGGTGAAAAAAGCAAGGGAAGTAATACTTGTCCTTAATATGCTTCCACTGTTTTACTCCCAAAGGATAATTTCTTGAGAGGGGACAGCTCCCGTAAAGTTCAGCACCAGCAGCAGAGGAAACCCAGGAAAAAAACGAAGCCACCTGCACTTACCAAAAAACACAAGAAGAAGAGAAGGCGAGGCCCCCGCCGGCCCCAGAAACCCATTCCTCCTGCAGTGCCCCAAGGGAACCTCACCATGCCTGCCAGTGTCTCACTGCCAGTAGAGATACCCCACATACGGTCAGTGCTGTTCCTGCCCAGTTTCCCAATGCTGGCTTGGGCGTTGCCAGTGAGTACTGTACAAAGCTGTGACTTTGCTGTGCTGAGCAGCCTCTGGAGCAGGGCTAGAAATTGCATCTCCATGTGACTGTTGAAAAAACCTTTAGAGTGGGTCATTTGGATTTGAGCAGTGACCGGGTTTGATGGGTAAAATATCTCGCTCCTTATGTTGCCTCTTATGTAATTAATGAATAGCCTAAGTGTAAGCTTCCTAAAGAAACTTCCTAAAAGTATTTTTTTTCCTAGATAATGGGGAAAAAATTGTGTGGGGGAGCATCCATTATAGATGGATATGCACTGATAGTTGTCCTTTGGAGGAAGCAGAATTGAACACCAGGGACTAATGTTCCTTTCTGTTCAGGAGCCCCTCCACACCAGAGCTCAGTGCCGATGAGCTGCCTGATGATATCGCCAATGAAATCACAGACATTCCACATGACTTGGAATTGAATCAGGAGGACTTCTCTGATGTCCTGCCACGGCTGCCTGATGACTTGCAAGATTTTGATTTCTTTGAAGGTACCATTTTATTTTATGCTAGCATGAACACAGTCAGTGAACTGAAGAAGTGAGTGTTTCTAAACTGCATTTTGAGGAGTTGGTTGCTTTCCTACAGTGGTAATAAATTCTAGAGAAGGAACTGTGCATTTGCTCTATTGTTTGTGAGCTCTGAAGTAAAGCAGACTTTAAGAAGGCTGTGTGTATAGTTCTCTGCTTGCTCATATGATTACTGCTCTGAAAATCATAATTGGTTTAATATTTTAATAATTCATTTTACATTTTTACTGCCT
Organism: Acanthiza pusilla; assembly: GCA_036630365.1. NCBI lineage: Eukaryota > Metazoa > Chordata > Aves > Passeriformes > Acanthizidae > Acanthiza > Acanthiza pusilla. The sequence continues at coordinate 10,763,782 of JAXCHO010000019.1, forward strand.
GTCAGTGTTACAGTTTAATCAGGAGCATTCTCAGTAATGGCATCTTTCTGCCATCGAGTGGGGCTGGAATCACAGTCAATGCTGGCCTTTGATAGAAAGAGAAGAGAGTGAGAATAAAATCCTTAAATACATTTTTGAAACTAGCTTTTGGTCAGAAATGTACCTGAATTTTTACATTCTAAAGCTCAGTACCTGTCACATGTAACAAAGAAATTAGAACAGCCGGGAGTTCGGTATGTGGTTGCTTTGGTCATTTTCTGATACAACATGATGTCAGATTGTGTTTGAGTTGAAATTAACCTAAATTATACTGTCTGTGTAAATTTTAGGTCCAAGCTCTAATGTGGTAAGTAGAAAGAAGGGTTGTAGACTGTGTGTTATTGCAGCATTGAAGAAAATCTTTCTTAAGCATTTTTACTTCAGGTCTAGGAAATTTAAGGGGCGTCTCGTATTCTAGTATGTGGGAGAGAAGGGGGGAGAGGGGGATTTCCATTGAAGAGGAAGGTGTAATTTCACGGTTTTCTTACCTTGATTAGCTAGTGAACACTGATGAATGATACTTTCTGTGTACTGCAAGTTATGCTGGAAGGTCATTGTACCCTGCAGCTCTGTAGTGAGCTGTCTGTACATCTGCCTGCTTTGAGTGCCAGGCTCACCTGAGGGCAGCGCACTAACTGCTGGTGTCCCTGTTTCTGCAGGTAAAAATGGAGATCTTCTTCCGACCACAGAAGAGGCTGAAGAACTGGAACGGGCCCTACAGGCTGTAACTTCTCTTGAGTGCCTGAGTACCATTGGAGTACTTACACAGACAGATGGTGTGCCAGTTCAGGAGCTGTCAGACAGAGCGATAGGGGTGTTCTCAACAGGTGCTGGAGCTCCAGGAATGCAGTCCTTGAGTCGAGAGGTTAACACGGATCTGGGGGAGCTGTTGAATGGGCGTATAGTACATGATAATTTCTCCGGTCTGGAGCTGGATGAGAACTTGCTCCGTTCTGCTACCTTGTCCAACCCACCTACGCCCCTGGCAGGGCAGATCCAGGGGCAGTTCTCAGCCCCAGCCAACGTTGGCCTTACTTCTGCCACTCTGATAAGCCAGAGTGGCCTTGGGGAGAGAGCCTTCCCGGGACAGTTTCATGGACTTCATGATGGCAGCCATGCCTCCCAGAGGCCCCACCCTGCCCAGCTGCTGAGCAAGGCAGATGACCTGATCACCTCACGACAGCAATACAGCAGTGACCATTCACACTCCTCACCCCATGGAAGCCATTATGATAGTGAGCATGTGCCGTCTCCCTACAGTGACCATATCACATCCCCTCACACCACATCCTTTTCTGGTGATAACTTGGCAGCTACCTTCTCAGCAGAGATGCCCATGATGGCACAGCACTTGCTCCCAACTCAGCTGGATGTGCCACTTAGCGGGGTGGTCAACCCCAGAACTCACTGGGGAAATCTTCCTGTCAATCTTGGGGACCCCTCTCCGTTTAGCAACCTTCTTGGTGCAGATGGACACCTCCTGTCCACCTCCCTGTCCACACCACCTACCACCTCGCACTCAGAGACCACACAGCCTGCCTTCGCCACTGTGACCCCCAACAGCTCCAGTGTGCTTCCGGGGTTACCACAGACCAGTTTCAGTGGCATGGGTCCTGCCTCCGCTGAACTCATGGGCTCCACCTCCCCTAAACAACAGCTCCCTCAGTTCAGCGCAGCCTTTGGCCACCAGCTGAGCTCCCACAGTGGCATTCCCAAGGATCTGCAGCCCAGCCACAGCTCCATAGCTCCTCCCACGGGCTTCGCAGTGACCGGTGCCACCGCTACCAGTACCAATAACGCATCCGCGCCCTTCACCACCTCCAACTGAGCTTGTCTGCCTGGCTCCCTGCAGGTAGATGGGGGACCTGTGTTTTCTATCTTTCCTTTTTCCTTTTTCTTTATTTTGTCTGTCTTCTCTTCCCTTTTTTTTAAGAGGGGGTTGAGAAGAAAACCCCTGCTTCAGTACTGACCAGGGTTAGCCCTCTGTGAACCTTGCTGTAGCATTCACATGTGCTTGTTACGCACCGGTGCTCATTTATTGCAGGCAGGTTCACTGTTCCCCAATAATTCCTTAAGGATACAGCACAGTTACTGGATGTAATTGATCTTAGCAGTAAGACCTAGAAATGGGAAGATACCTCAGATCACTGATGCATGTTACTGTTCCCTAGGGTTTGGATCAGTGCTTGCCATCCCATTAGCATCTGGTAGAAAGTTTTCCAGTGGGCAGAAGTCTCTTGATTTTTTTTTTTTTTTAATGTACTTTTTTTTCCAAAGGTAGCATCTGGCATAGAAAACTTGGCTGCACACATTGATTTGAGAATGGTGCACTGAAGTCCTAAATCAAGATCATGATTCAAGGATGAGTTTGGCAGTTTCTTGAAATAGTCTCTTGACCTCCTCTGTGTGCGTGTGTGTGTTTGGGGTGCAGGGAGCCTTTTCTTCTTTTGGTGAAGAAGTGGTAGTTGTCCCCTTCCAGAATTGGTCACTGTTCTTACTGCATGCTGATTTTTGCGGTTTTTTATGATTTGTAATTCATTGAGTAGCAAAGGGATCAGTTGACTGGTTGCCCATAAATTTGAAGGCTGATATGAAGTTAGCCCAGGAAAAAAAAAAAAAAAGAGATAAACAGAAGGATTGAAATATAGATCATGGATTAGTGAAGATTCTTGTGAGAAATTCCCTTCCTTGCTGAGTTACTGTGGCCTTGTAGCATTGATGATTTGCCTTTTCAAGTGTGTCTTTGTCAGAACTCTTTGCCTGATTGGCTGACAGGAATTTTCCAGCTGAAACAGGAAGAATTAGGTTGGTACTCTGCCCATCCACACAAGTCTAGGTCAGACCCATTGTAACTTTCAAATTGATGCATTTCTCACAATATGTCTAACTAGTGAGACTTTCTCGGATAGTTTTTAATCCCCTGAGAGCCATATAGTTATTTCGACACTTGTAGGGTTTGATTCTCTGTTTGGGAGGCTGAATGTATGTAAGGAGCTAGGTACCTATCAGCAGTCATGGCGAACCAAAAGAGAAATCACTAAAGCAAAATAGGTAAGAATTCCTTCTGTCTGCAGGATGGTTTTGTTTGTACTGATCACCTGCTAACAATACTACTCACTCTTTGGTAGTAATTCCAGTTCCTAAAGACAGGAGTCAGCTAGGTTTTAGATTTTTAAAAATTATTATTATTTTTTAATTCTCTGTTTTTTAAACCAAGAGGTAATAGCAGCAGAAATTCTGAGGTGTTTAGTTGCATCTCCTTATCAAGAAGGAATTTGCTCGTGACTCTCTAGGGCTCAAACTTGCTACTGTACTCTGACTTTGACTGTAAAAGTAGCTCCTGTTTAATATAATAAGTCTCTACTCTTCTTGGTTTGTTTCAGAGATGCAGATGAGAGAAAATAGAAAATTCTGCACTTCAGTCTTGTACTGTAGACGATGGATTTTATTCTACCTTGCAGTAAAAAGCCCTACCTGCATGTATTCTAGTTTATTTCAGGAAGTTAAGAGAACCAAGCACATGTAATAGGGAGGCCTAATAAACTTTTTGAGCAAAGGATCATTGAATGAAGTTTAGTTGCTATAGAAATTCAATTTGTTAGTAGTCAGGCACACACCAAAATATCTGACCCAAACCTCTCCTTGCATCTTCCTAAGGAACAGAGCTGAAATGGGATAGGTCTTGTGTCTTCTTACTATTGTAGCAATCATACTATCCCTCTTTTCTTGAATGATCTGTCCTCTTTAAATATAAAAGAGTATGGATATCCATATGTCCTTTTCTGAAATTGCAAGTGTATGTGGGTGGAAGAAAAAAAATTATTTTCATGCTTCTGTTGTTATGAAGTCATTATTTCATACTTGGTAAAATAGATCTTAATAATATAAGCCGAATATTTTTAAGTGGTGATTTAAATATGTTTGTAACACTTAAATGTTTTTAAATCACATAAAAAGTTTAATTGAAGCCTATGAAATCCTGCTTGTGATTGTCCTGCTGATTGAGGAATGCCCAGTGGTATTGTGAATGAGGCAAATCTGACAAGGCTTTTATTTATTTTTGTATTATGTTACCCATACTTTGTTGAGGAGACAACTGTTTGATTTGCAGATGATTTTCATTGTGTTCATATACCTTCTTCAATGTGTTGGGATGTCTGACTGAAAAAGAGTGGAGAATTAGTATACCAAATGGTTAATTCTTTAATCTGCTTGTGTATTCATGTAATTTTAGAGGGTGTTAATTTCTATGTATTGGTTTCAGGACTTCGGTCTTGAAATGGTTCTTGTGCCCACCAAACTTCTAATGAAGCTGCAGCTAGTGCAGAGTGTATTTGTCCCACATCATATTTCTCTTTTTTAGCAAATGCTGGCGGGGAAGAGAGGATAGGAACTGAGAGCCAAGTTCTGCTTGGTTGTGTTGGTATAAATTACAGAGGAGCTTTCCGGTCTAAGGTCACAGTGAGTTTGTACTGGTCTAACTCATAACAGAACCCAGCTCCTAATCTGTGCATTGATTTAGACAGGGAATTTCAAAAGCTGTCAGAGCTATGCAGGTCCATGATTCCCATTTGAAATCAATGGCCTTTATGTACCTGCATTTCTTTAAAGTAGCTTAGGATATCAGCTCTCTTCCCCCACTTGGATTTCAATTTTTGTATATCGCTTGACGACTCTTCCCTGAAAAGTGACTGCATAATATTTTTTAATGAGCAAACTAAGTTTGCAATAAAGCTGCACTTTCAAAAATAAACTTCAGTTTGTATACATTTGAAATAGGAATCCCTCTGTCCTGTCTGACACCGTGTTCTGAAATGGGCCACCACTCTTGCCTTTTCCTGGTTCACCTCTCATTTTTTCACTGCCACCAATTTCATGGCTACATGGCTACCAAGCAGTTACGGGTCTTGATCTTAGCTTTACAAGGTGGATCATTCCAAGTGGGCTTCTACACCCACACAACCTGTTGACTTCAGTGCATCAGTGTCTTACTGTTGGATGCGAGAATTCCAACTGAGAGGTATGTGTAGTCGGAGATATGCCACATCTCTTCCTCTGGGAAATACTGCAGGCCTGGTTAAGGTAGTCCTCAAGGCTGTTACTTGTGTGGTTCCCAAGTAGAATCCATGCTCCCTCACAAATGTTTTTGAGTATCAGCTCTTACAGCAATTAGCACTCTCGTCACCCCTTCACCAAAGAGCCAGTGTAGCAATTTCAGATGCTCAATACCTTTTGTGCCCTTTATGTGTTGACAGATGGAATAAGGCTAGTTGAAGCTAAAAGTTAATTTATTTCCATAAGACTGGAGTTTTAAGGAATGAAAAAAATTAGACATAGAGTAGAATATAATTTACATAATTTTGGCAATAATAGCACCTCAGTCTCTGTACAAAAGTACTTAACACAAGATGAATTTTGACCGTGTAGAGAGGCTTATCAGGAATAGCTTCATGCTCTCCTGGAGTGTAAGGCATTCTTTAAGACACACTTCGACGTTTCCTTTCACCTAGGAAGACTTTACACCAACTTTGAGGGGAGCCATATGCACTTAGATACCTCAAAGTTCATTTGTTCTTTGGCTTCATAATTGTTATGATACAAGAAAAGATGCATCATTTTGTCTCCTCCTGCCTTCCAGTTCCTCCAGGTTCTTGCTTAGATCCCTTCTCGTTAGTAGCATGCTTCTCTCTGTGGTTGAGCATAAAGGCTTTAAATTGATAATGCTGAGAAGTAGCACAGTTGCAGGTCTGCCTCAGGCACTGTGGAGAAAATGGCAACAGCTAGATTTCCAGCTGAAATGGGGATTTGCAGTTCTCATTTGGAAAGCATTGAAAGCCCTGAGAAGCATATCACCTGCTAGGCAAAAATCAGAGAAAAGAAATTGTCAAAGGAGAATTGTACCTAATAGCAAAGAGAAGCCAAGGGAAGTGGCTTTTTTTTTTTTTTTTTTTTTTTTTTTTTTTAATAAAAGGAAGATGAGTATTGGAAAATTAGGGTATTCTGCTGTGAGCTGCCGCTGGCTTTAGGGGCATGGCCAAGGCAAAAGACCTATAGGATTGAACCTGCAAACCAGTAGCCAAATTCAGTTTGAAGCTTTGTTTTGCTGTAACCACATCTAAATACAGTCTGGGATTGAATCTGCTTGCCAAGAAAGTCCTGTAAGGGTGTAAAGTAAACAATGGGCACTTTTCTTCCCTGAGAAGCTGGCCCTGGTGGTTACCTATGCTGCTTCTGAACTCCAGCTCCTTCCCGAGCTCCTGCAGCCTCCTTGCTGCTGCATTTCCCTGTAGGCATTGTCAGGCCTCCAAGGGTTTTTCTCCCTGTCTTTGTGCTGCAGTGAGCTAAATCCACTCATGAATTCTCCAACAGGATAAGCCTTTGGGCAGAGAGGAGGGAAAAATTTTTAGAAGAGCCAGCTCCCTGCAGTTAACCTTTCAAGACTTGCGGGGCACATGACGGTGGCAGGAGGTGCTTTCAGCTGACAAACAATAGAAAAGTTACCTGCAGTGATCTTCTGCAGTGAGACATTTGTGTGGATGTCCAGGCAGCTTCCCTGGTGCAACTGGTGTATTTTTTCTTTCGTATTTGTACATGTGAAGGAGTCTCCTGTGCAGACCTGTTGCAAGGTCCAGTGGTGGTAAAAGTAGTAAGTGAAGGAATAGTTTGGGGTTAAGGTGCTGGCTGGATCTTTAGGTCTTTCTTACCTTCTGATCCACAAGGTCTTTCTGATCTTTTGGGTAACATTTAATGATGGGGATTTGTGGGCTACTTCTCGCACCTCCTTTATTACTTTCCGCTCTACATTCTTCATCATTCTCGCTTCTATTTTCCCATTCTCAGACACTTCTCCAATGTAAATTATGCCAGCTGGTGAGTCTTCCATGGTTCTGAGTGAATCTGACTATAAAATGAAAAGGAGGAGAGATTCCTGCAATTCATAACATACATTTTGGATGCTAGAATGACAGTGCAATAGATCAAAGTATTTCTGAGATCAGTGAGTCAGGAGATGTTTCACAGCATGCTAATATGTCATGAACTAGATGCTGAGGGTACAACATTGATCATGGGAGTGCACATGCTAGCAGTGAATATACAGGCATTTTTAGCAAGAATTTACCTTCTCAGAAGTTCCTCTTCTTTTGAGATATGTATCAGTAGTAAGTCACAAAATTTAAATTATTCTTTCTTAATACGCACAAGCCCAAATAAAAGTAAGGAAGGTTGGTCACAAGAATCTGTATTTGTGTTCACTGAACTTAAACTTGGACTTGAAGTCTGGTCATAAGAGACCTTAGTTCTTATCAGGTAAAATTTCAGTCTTGTCTCTGAAACTAGACAAAAACACTGTTATGGGGAAAGAAAAGTTTGGGGGAGAAGAAGGAGTTAGAAAAGATGCATCTTAGAGCAATTTTCTCACTTGTGTCTTCAGCCTCTTTTTAAAAAAGCCCCAAACAGTAGTGACTATTTTCCCCTTGCTGTTCTGGTACAAATAGTTGTTGAGTTCTTTGCTTTCCCAGTTTTACTCTGCATTCATATGCTCCATCTCTATCTACTATGGAATGAGGTAGTGTAGTGGAAGCATGAAAGGACAAAGTGGGCATGGCTGTAAGTTGACAGCAGTAGCTGGAGAAGGCTTTCTTTTTCTGTCTCCTTGAAGTAAGTGTTGGTATCTTTTCAATCTACTCTAGGTCATAGAATTCGGTCTGGAAGTGAATGGGATGAAACTTGGGCTTTTGACCATAGAACTGTACTTAATGTAGAAAAATGCATTCTTCCTATTCTTCCTCTTTCTAGTCCCCCAAACACACACACACACACACACACACACACAGAGTGAGATGTCCAGAGTTACTTGTGTGTTGGCCACACAGGCATGTTGAACTTGGTCCAGTCATGCTAATGTTTAACTTGCTTTCTGTCGTTGTCAGCTGGTGCCCACGGAGATGAACTCTGGATAGGTAACGTTCCCAGATATCCTCTGGAAAACTTTAACTTTGGTGCAGATTGCTCTGATGTAGCTAACTGCGATGGCATTGGCTTCTACCTTGGAGTGGACTGATTTACCCTGAAACGACTCTCTAACTTGCATCTTAAACAGTGTAGTTGGTTCTGGTGCAAATAGATTCAGTCTGAAGTGATGGATATTTTGATTCTCGTGCAAAATAGCTACATCCTACCAGAAGGGGTTGAACCAGTTTCTCTGAACAGTGATGACCTTCACTGTACAGTTTTGGGTATGTCTCAGGGATTCCTTGTGGAAATAAGGGCAGTTAACAAAAACAAAAAAAACAAAAAAAACAAAAAAAAAAAAAAAAGGAAAAAAAGAAATAAAAAAGAAGAAAAAAGTAAATAGTTTTAAAAGTAAATAATAATTTAAGGTAGAGCGTCACCTAAGTGAGAGCGCAAGAAGGAGAAATCTTTGTTCAGTTTTATAGTCAACGGTGTCTGGCTTATGGACTCTTTCTCTTCTCGGGGCTCTCATCTCAAGTTCAACATACAGAATCTTTTTCATCACGCTCAGCTTTAAACTTTTTATTTAAAGATACCCTTCCCCAATGAGCTTTCAGAATACTTATTGTAGATTTTAAGAGAAATGGTATATTAATTTATGCTATTAACATCACCTCATAAATTATAAGTTTTATACTAAAGCTGTATTGAGTGTAATGAATTATGTTGCATATGTGTTTTTAATAGCTATAAAATTATATACAAGCTTTTTTGGAAAAACAAACTAGTGAAGCACCTTTTTACACTGGATCTCTGCCGTGTCAAGGTGTACAGCTATTCTTTGCTACCTTGCAGATATCTATATCTATATATAGATATATATATAAATAAAATGGTATCCTGTATCAACAAGTATAGAACTCTTTTTAACCCTTATATTACTGTTCCTATAACTCTTTTTAAATTTTGAGTGTTACATTCTGCAATAATTTATCCGTGGTTTGTACCTATGATTAGAAATTTAGTTACAGGGTAAATAGATCAAATTTAAAAATCCAACTACTGTAGCTGGGAGTTGTGAACCAAGTTTGTAAGATCTTTTCTTTTTTTTAATGTATTTATTTCCAGTTAGCTCTGTGAGTTGGAATTTGAAAAGTTGGAACATTAGGCATCTACAGTGTCTTATTCAGGAATTTTTCCCCTCCTTTCCTCACAAAGGAATTCCCACTGTGACTTATAAATAGAATTAGACTGCTTGTGTGCATGTATGTATTATATATACACACAAAAAATATGCATTGGGGGGGGATGTATGTGCGATACGAATGTGTATATTGTATGTAGGTCATAGTTTTGTAAAGAGAAAAGTAGTCAAGAGGTGATGGAATGTATTGTAGAAATGTGATTATTTAGTAGGGGGTTGTTATGTCCTCACTGTTGTATAAATAACTGAAACTCTCTACTATATAATCGTCTGTTATAAGGCTAACTCTGATATCATGTCAATTTTACTGTTTTTCAAATGAGTTGCTTTGAGCCCTGTTTAAAATGCCATGAAAATACCAAGCTCCCAAAGACAGCCTTTAAATAAAACAAATTGGGGAGGAGGAGTGATGGAAGAATTGAGTTTTTCAAGAGAAACTGAATGGGAAGGTTTGCATTCAGTGGGATGGAGAGGCTTGAAAATTGCTGTATCTTTGCAAATTAATTCCCAAATCTCCTATGGTCTGACTTGGAAAATGCTGTCAATCAGTGTGCTTGTGTTTTCCAATTAGATTGTAAGGGGTACTGTTTGTGGAGTGGTCTCCGTTCCATAAAAGGATTTTGTCTTCAAAGCAGATTTTTTTTCTCTTCTGAGGATCTTTGCGTATATCAATTTTGCCCGAAAATTGCAGTTGTGGGATTGCAGAACAAAATATGCATTCAGTCAAGGGAGTTTCACTTAGGCTGTGAAATTCTGAATTTGATTGTGATCACTTACCTTTTTTCGTAATTGGAGAAGGAAGATTTTTTTGTGGGAGCTCTCACTTGAAATTGTGAGATGTCAGAAGCATTCTTACAGATTGGCTTACTCTTTATACTGTTCTATTTAGGCTGGAGAAAGTAACCTGATGGTTATTTATTCATACAGTATCACTTTTAAGTACGATGATCCTGGTGACTTTACAAACCTTTTTAGAAAAACAGAGCTTCCAGTATTAAACAGAAATTTGAAATTTTTTGCAATTCTTTTTTTTTATGTTCCCCTCCATATTATTATGTTGATACCCCCCCACGCATCCCTCCCCCTTTCCTTCTCCCCACAATTTGTTTCTGGCACATATGCATATAGACAAAAGGGTAGAGAGGTGGAAGTTGTCAGAGGCCTTTTCTTCTGCTTCTTCAGTGGTAATGGGAATTAGGAGCATAAATCTTTATGCCTTTATGGAGGAGAATAGACTCATTTTTGTGTATACCTGTACAGAGATATATATCTGTATATGAGATAATGGTAGCATTTTGCTGGATGTGGACTTGCCCTCATGATGTACAATAAATATGTATGAATGCAATCAATCTAAATCTATATATACATGCATACAGATTTATAGATGGAATATACCTTGTATCACACACCTGTACATTAGCTGTAACATGAGTAAGTGTGTGAGCCAAAGAGAGGGACTATCCACATAACATATGTGTAACAGGTAAGCACTTGTGCCAGGCAAGTTGTTTTAAATTCTTCTGAGGGGTCTGGATGACTCGAAGACTGATCTGAGCTTGGTCACCATTGGTTTGTGTTTCCTCAGCCCTCACAGTGGAGTTTCCTTGCTATGTCTCTGCTTTTGTTTTATATTAAGTCTCATTGAGGCCTCTTGCAATGCCAACTTCTTCTGCTTCTCTGCTCCATTGCCTCCATTCCAGCTCCTCCTTGTCCCTGCATCTCTACAGTTTCTCTTGCTAGCAGCAATCAGCTTTAATGGCCCAATCCAGCTCTGCTTATGCATTAGGGAAATTCTCTCGGTGACTGGAGTAGTAGCTGAATTGGGCCCTGAGCACCTGCTTGAATTTACGCTAACTTCCCCAGCTATTCAATTGTGATTCAGTAGGACTGTGATTGATTTGCAGATGAATACAAACTTTTCATGGAACCTGATGCAAAGCTTCCTAGCATATTAAAAGGTTGACCCAGCATCATATTTAAATGGTCAAAATGAGAAAACTGCACCCACCAAACATTACCTTCCAATTTTCAACCCCAGGGAGAAAAAAGTTTGGTTTGTGTTTCCCATAACACAGGCAGTAAGCAGAAGGCAACCCTGTGCACTGCTCTGAGCAATGGGGTTGTAATCAAACATATCAAAAGAAACAGTTTGTTACACTTTACCATAAAACAGATTTTAAAGTGAGTGCAGAGTTGACCATTAACATGCTAGCACTTTGTATCTAATTGTGTATTGGGTGATCTTGCTTATGCAAGTAAATTGTGAGCTTAAGTGTTTTATTTGCTGTTTTCTGGCTAAATGGAGCTTCTATATCCTTTTAGCAGAAAGCAGCTGTCAGCAACCTGCTCAGTCACATTGAAGTGCTGTGTAACTTAGGCTTCAGTTTCAGTGGAGAATGCTGCTCCAGTTCTGTCATCGAGCCATACTGGATTCCATGTTTTCAATATGGCTATGACACAATTTTTCTTGGCCACAATTCAGCCATGGAATTTTGTCTTCCTTGCATTTCTGTTAGAAAAAGGTAACTGGTGTACCGTTCCATCTGAGCTTTCATGCAATCATACACGATTTCTATAATACATATGTTTGGGCGTGTGTATGGGTATGTCTGTGTACTGCGTGTGTATAATAGAGATTTATACGCACACGCCTATTATACTATTTCAGTTTATGTATGTGGAGAATGTACCTGTTGGTTATCTCCTGATATATACTCATGCATACGTATATTAAATATGTATATAGAGTGTAGATGTCTTGCATATACATATGTATATGTTATGAACCTTGGTTGGCAATTTTTTTCCACACTTTTTTTTGCAAATTGCTGTCCCTTATGTCTTATTTTCACTGAAGCTGCATTATATAGAAGAAATGGAGAAATGTGTTATCAAAGTTTTATTTTAAAAAGGAGACTTTTAATTATCTAAAGCCATTTGTAATTGTCTTTTGAATTTTTACTAGAAGGGTTGTTATTTTAAAAAAGAAAAAGAAAAAAAAGGAAACAAAAAAACAAAAGCAAGCAGACAAGCCCTTACTCCCACCATTGTTTAGGTGAACATAAGAAAGAAATGGAAACACAAGTTTCTAAGTATTTATTTCCTTCAGGTTTTTCTGAGGCATACAGTAATTGCATTCTGCCCCATCCCCCTTTTGTCCAATTATAATTAATGATTCATGATTTCTTTTACACAGCTTTTTCCCTCATTACTTTGGTAAATCATTGTTCACCTCCTACATTCAATAGTACTGATATCGCTAAGGAGATTTCATGTCCTTCTGTCCTTTTTAGGAGAAATACCAGTGCATCACTATTGTGTTTCATTTTAACATACTTTGTGGAGGATGGATGTTTTTATTGAAGATGTCTGTAACCCGTCTAACTTATTTAATGTGAGGAGCCTTCATTGGAATCTATCGTCTGTTTGTTTCCAACAAGCTCAAGTTTCTGCAACTGTTTTTTCACCAACATGTTAAATAATTCCCTTCTTATTTTATGCCTGAGGTTTTAAAATTTGAGTTTATTGTTGTGGGTTTGTTTTTTGGATTTTTTTCCCTCCAATTCCCAAAAATGTTTATCTGCAAATGGAGCAAAACAGATGCCAGAAGCTCAACCAATATCCTTTTTGCAGTTAAGGGTAAATATATTTATCCTAGACTTAATAAAAGAAGTTGTCAAATGGACAATCTGAAGTGCTTAGAGGAAATACTCTCTCTTTTTAAGGCTGTCTCCGAGAAGTTTGTGTTTGGTGTCATTTTAAAGGTAGCTTGATCATGCTTTGATATCAGAAACAGCCTTGTAACAAAGAGCCTCATACAGTTGTTCGGTCACTAGAGTTTAAAATGTAAACAAGTTGCAGTGGGAAGGCAAAGGTGAGGCAGTGTGTTTTGAACCAGTGAATTGTAGCTTGCAAACGTACCTGATTTTGAAGTAACTGCATGGTAGCAAGGATTAGCAGTCTCTTACACCCCTTCCTTCTCCCCTCTCATCCCTGACACATGTGTTCAGCATACCGTACATTGGGAAAAATAAGCAACTTCCTCCAGCAACGCTAATCCACTTAATGACTGCTTAAAGGGAACATACAAAACGGGCACTGCCGCGTCCCATCTCACGCTATTAGCTGGAAGACTGGCTAATGCGCACAAACAGCCCAGCCCAGGTTGCTTCTGTGGATGTGTCACTTTTGGAGAGTGTGGGGCATGGAGGTGCCCAGGAAGAAGGGTCCCTTCCTTTGGGGTCCCTGGCAGCAATGGCAACTCACACCACTGCTTCTAGTGCTGGAGGCTCATGGACAGCATTCCAGGGGCGGGGAGGAAAGCTTGTGTTTGTACTTTCCCTTTAAATAGGAAAGGTTGGCTCACATGTTCCTCATACTTCTCAATGAATGTACTGTATTACCATTTAAAAAAAAAAATCAATTAAATGAGAATAGATTGGTCTCCTTTTGTTATCTGGTCCTTGTTTAATTTGTTTAAGGGTTTTTGTATACAAAAGTTTACATTTTTATGTATATTTTTCTTGTGTAAAAACTGATGTAATATGTGTATAAAACACTGTATGTATTATCTGTATATAGTGTGACAAAATGATTTTCTTTCTTTCTTTTGGATGTATTAATAAATCTTGCTGTGAAGTAGCTGTGTTTACTATGATGAAACCCTCTTCTCCAAGCCATTTTGCTAAGTCCAAGATGTATGGATATTGCCCAGGATGAAATCTACTCCATAAAGTGATTTTTTTTCATTTAAAACATATCCTAAGTACAGTTATTAAACTGTCCTTTGCTTAGATTGCTGTAGAGTCTGATTTGGCTCTTGTTTATTCTCTGTTGCTTTCTAATGACATTAGCTAATTAGTTTTGCAAACAACCTGGGGTCTTCAGTCTCAGTCTTGATTCTAATTATAGTGCTTTCTAGCTCTGGCTCACTGGTCTGGAGACCAGATCCTCTTCATGCTGTTTTCTGGTTTGAGGAATTATAATTTAAAGGGTATAGAATATTCTCATATATGTTGTTGTTTTCTGAGATTTAAAAAATACATACCTGCTTCATCAATGAAACTGGTTAAGCTGGGGTTTGGCATTATTTTGATGATTAGCATGTGGATGAGAAATGATGGTTGCTGAGGTGCTGTGGGGCTCTGGTCAGCTCTCGGGCAGGCTTGCCAGGCCAAGGCATGGATGTGACCTACACTGGTCAGATGCTGGAAGTTGCCACTGCCTTGTTTGGACACAGCTGCTGGTTGTGCCACCCTGCTGCGACTGGTGCCAGCAGAACTGTCTTGGCTGGCACTGACCTTCCAGTGCCAGGGTTGATCTCCCAGAGTGGCTTTTCCAGAGTAGCTTGAAGGATGTCTTCTCTTTAGACAGGACTACGCCTTGGACACCTCACAGTAAGTAGATGGCTGCTGCATCTCCCTCTCACCATTTGTTTTGTGAAGTCTCTGCTTTCTGACATGAGGGTTTGTGCTTCCACTGGTGTTTGCTTTGTTTGTCTCCATCTCCAATGTCTTGGTGGTTGTGACTTGTGAGGCAGCAGTTTTGTCCTTGGTGAGACCATCTCTCAGGTTCTGGTTTTCATTATCAGTCTCAATGCTGACCTGGTCATCAGAGTAACAGCCAGCAGAGATTGATGAGAGAGATATTCTGTAATTTGACTTTTCTTTTAATGAACAGTGGCCTAGCTATTCTAGACAGCATAATTAGGGCAGCATTTCACAGTACCTGGTTGTAATTCAGGCCGAGGGGTAAGTAGTGTCAGTGAGCGGTGCAGTCTTTCATGCCAACATGTGCTGCAAACGTTTCGTGGCAAAGATGAAACTGTGCTTTAATACCTTGTGTTCCTGGGAGATGGGAGTACACTGAGAATGTCGCATCCAGACCTTTATCAAGACAGAGCGATGACAGAAAAGAACATATGCATAAAGTCAACAAAAGGAGAGTACAGCAGTGTAAGTTCAGCGCAATATGGCTCGAGAAAATCTACCCCAAGCTTGTCCTTTCTAGGGACTTCTCAAGGTTATGGGCCTGAGGCAATTAGACACTAGGGGTAATAGTGATGAGACAGTTCTGGGCTGTTACTGATGCAATTCTAGCTGTGCGTGTAGATACTACCAAGTTGATCCTTCAAAGTGTTCCATCTCAAGTAGTACTCAAAATGGCAAAAGGAGGAATGGATTCTTATGGAGAAAATAGTTGTTTAAAATCTGCTTTTAACAAAGCAGCAAAAGTAGGTTGCTGTTTGGTGTAAGATTTGAGGCTGTAATGAGGACTAAGAAGGTGGAAGCTAGAAAAATAAGGGCTCTTCTCTGGGGATGACTCCCTGGCAGAAGCAGAGTTGTTCACTCTGGTCCTGAGCTGGGCATTCCCCAGTGGACTTGATGAGAGATGGATTGAGACTTCTCTGCTGACTAAGGCAGAGACTGACTGATTGACCTGTGGCGTTTTTTTCCCGCACTATTTTCAGGAAAAACAGAGAAATGCTGCTCTTAGAAAATTATTGCATGGCTCTCTGTCTGAAATTTTACAAAAGCAACTGGTCATTGTTCTAGTGCCACATTTCAAAACACAAATAGGTTTTGTTTGAAGTATCAATTCAGGAAGAATGTGGTACATTTTTCTTTGTATTTTAATAGTCCTCTCAAGCTCCAACAATAGCTTTTTAACAGTTGGCAATTATTTTCTCAGCAAAGCTCATTTAGTTTGTACTTGAAAAGCAAGTGACATTTTGTTACAGGAGCAAGTGTTGCTCTGGTATTTGGAAGGAGAAACCTTCATTAAATTTGGGAGCTGACTTCCTGCAGAAGTGAAGACAACCTCTCTCTTTCCCAGCACAGTTACAGGCAATTGTCCCATCTGCAGGAAATAATGGGGGCCATCTTCCATAGTCCTCCCTGGAGCCTATGCCCCAAGCATGGGGCTGGTGTTCTGCAGCTTTCAGGTCTGAACTAGCAATACAGGATGCTTGTTTTAAGGGCCTAAGAGGTGAGTGTCATGTTTGCTGGCATGAGGTGCCCAGGAACGGCTGCCTTGTTTTACTGATACTGCTAATTTGTAAATGGTGGAAGGTGTCAGTGAAGAGTCTTAGTACCACTGAATCTAGGGAAAAAATTGAAGTATTGTGCTAAAAATCTTCCTGAAAGCAAAGTAACTTTGATGTTCAGCATTCTTGTGCTTTCATAGGGGAACAGTGGTACAGAAGTTCTGTGTCTTTATCCAATACTTCCCTTAGATATCCTTAGGACCAAGTGACTCATGTCTTGTTCACCGCCCACATCTCATTTGTGATGGCCAGCATAGCCACTCTTGTGGAGGAGAGTCCTGCAACATAAACTCAGTCTGGCTCTGATTGTTTCTGCTCCACTTGTGCACCAGCTTCAGGCTCCTGCCTGTTCAAAGTGTTTACTTTCATGATGTGCAACTCTTGGTGGAAAAATCCCCTTGTAATCAGCCAGCCCCAGGGCACTCCTGCAAATCTGATTCCTGGGGCCCTACTGCAGTGCCTGCCAGGCAGCTGATGCTGGCTCGACAGCTGATACAGCCCTAAATGCTGTCACATTGAACAGTGCTTTTTCACAGCTCCCTTGTGCTCAGCAAGCCCATGTCTCCTGGGCTTCCAGCTTCCCCATTGCAACTGTGCTGGATGTAGTGATGGCCCTTTGCAGCAGAAGAGAAAGGTGAGAGGGCAGGGAGAGGGTCTTCCCAGCTGCAGAACAGTGCTATGAGCCTGTGTTGTGACCCCAGGGAGGAAAAAGGCTTGTGTGGAGCACTGCTGGCATCTGATGTGGCACCCTCCCCTGTCTGTCTAGTCCTTCATCAGAGCATCTATGGCATAACAATGTACAGCTCATGCTAAACAGAATTCACAGATTTTAAAAATCCTGTTTTTTCTAGGGTTTTAAGTGTGTTGAGACCTTTCTTCTCAAGCTGTGGCTTTCTTGCACCAAGGCTTTACATGTGCTGACAGTGGCAGCACTCAGGAAGGAATGCATTGGGTCCAAACTCCAGCTGAAGGGGTAGCAACAACTCTTCCTCAGCCAGCTTGTGCCAAAGAATCAGCAAGAACAGAGAGGCTGATTTATGTCAGATCGGGGCCAGTACTCTGCCAAGGTTTGATTTCAAGCTGTGAGTCTCAGTTATAATACTGCCACATTGGCAGAGCTGATCCACATTTGTGCCAGTGGAATTAGTGCAGAACCAGACCCTGGAATTGTTCACAGATATTTCCCAAAGTGACTGTTGTTGCCATTTCCACATAGGACATGTGGTACATGGTTACAGCTTCCCCGTATCTCTCCATGGTGGTGCCAATCCCTTTCAGTGTTAGGAGAGCTGCCTAAGTTCCAGGGCCATTAAAGTTCTTTCAATCAGTTTTGGGCAGGTCTTCAAAATAACCTTTGTTGGATTTTATTTTGCGTTTGCTAGGGAAAACTGTTCTTAGACCATCACCCCATCAGGATGAACCCAGCTGGGATGGCTAGAGAGGTTTAAGGGGTGATTCTTTAAGTGCCTGGAGGATATGGATGGGTGAAATCAAAGACACATGGGGTTCTTCTCTGCATGTTCCTGTTGCCTATTGCTGCAGGCATTTAAACTTGCTGCCTGAATCAGAGACAAGTATTAGTATCAGGAGAGAATACCCTCTTAAATGTGTAGTCTTCTATAATTTGTGCTCTCAGCAATTTGCATACATTTGCTATGGTTGCTTTAGTAAAGGGCTTTTTTGGTCCAGTTGAGTGTTCAAGTCAGTAAAACCACTTGACTTATATTTGAGAGCATGTGATTATTGGGTTTTTGTTGGGTTCATTGTTTTTTTTTCCCCCAACCAGTTTAATGACTTATTTAATCCTGCGGAATTTAATTTTTCTGTTAACCAACATTTGCTCAGTGGAGACAGCCAGTTTCCTCTGTTTATCATCTCTTTTTTTTTTTTTTTTTTTCCTCTTTTCCCCTGGGTCCTACTGTTTAATATATCTTTTAGGGTTTTTTTTTCTCCTTTTCTTCCCAGTATTTTGCTCATTCTAGACAATGTTTTTGTCTTGTCCTCTCCATCTCCTTTCCCCTCAGACTGCAACTAAAATTGTTGCTGAAGAGATTCTGGTAATCAAAATTAGATTCCTAGAACTCAGAATTGTTTCTTGTCAAACCTTATCCTCTTCACTTGTCTCTTTTATCTCTACCAGCTCTGTCCAGGTATGGGACCTTGCTTGGCAGGGCTATTCCTAATATCCCTAATTATGAAATTAGAATCAGGCAAGGTCTCAGTTAGCCCTTTTAAAGATGATGGAGATGGGGATTTTGACAAACAATCTTGGAAAAATTCAGTAAAGCTTCTGTGATATTTTGCTTGTCCTGGTAAGCTGGCTGCCTGTAGCAAATTTTCTGTGATGACATGCCAAAAAGATGATGCCTTTATCAGACACCATTTCCCATTAAAAATGCTTTAAAAGCTACCAGTCCTGCTCATCCTGGTTTGCTGTGATGTTGGCCACTTTCACACAGCCCTGTGCTACGGGGAGCAAAGTGTTTCACAGAGATCGTGCTGTGCCTCTTTGAGTATGTCCCTGGCTTTGGGCAGACTTTGCCCACAGGCAGCACTGATACCATCTGCCTTTGCCAGGTGACAGAAAACAGGGCTGCTGGGTGGCAGCTTAACTCTCAATTAATTGAATACTTGCAGGCACTCTTTTCCTTAATTTTCCCCCCAGTAACACAGGATATTTATCCACAAGATTTCTATCTGTCTCTTCCTGCTTCTTGCTGGTTTTTATGACTGGTGCTCTTAACCAATGCCAGAATCCCCATTGGGCTGGTCTAAGCTGAGTATGTAAGAGACAAACAATGTGTGGCTCTAAATATAATCTAAACTGTACAGAAAATGGTGGAGGATATAAGCAGAAAAGAGCCAGTGACTCAATGTGACTCAATCTGTTCAGAATCAATGAGTGACACAAAAGGACACTCTCTTCCAGTTATCTTTCAGTTCTGGTGCCTGCATGCACTTTGGAAGCCCATCCCACAGGCCATCCATTGTCCCATGCACCTCACCATCGCTGTGACACCTGACAGCACAGCTGGCTTCACCATCACCTTGTACACTCTCTGCTCCACATCTGCCTCCTTGTCTTTGTTCTGTCTTTGTTCTGCTCAGTGACTGTCTCTGGTGGACAACTTTCAGATTTTTCTGTCTTAGACCCCAACTTATTCCAGTGGATCCAACTCCTGCTCGCAGTTCTCTCTTGTTCAAAGCTCCAGTTTGCAGTCCATGCAGCTTTGACAGACAATTATTTTCATTATTTTGCTGCCTTATCAGCTTCCCCAGCCCACATTACTCACCCTGTCCTATATGGGTAGCCATCCTGGTGTGAGACTTCCTGTCTCGAAAACTGGTGGGTTTTAAGCATCATGTCCCATCCGTTGTTACACTCTGATCCTGTAACTGAAATGCAGCCAGTGGTGCAAAATTCTTAAAATACATCAGAACTATAAAAGAAACTCCTCTTTTTACTTTGGTCATCTCTAATGCCATAAGAACAAATAATCCATATACTTCACAATTCAGCCTTGTTTTCCTTCTGCCTCTTGTTTTTCCACCAGCTGTTTGGGACTTGACTTGTGGTGGAAAATGGTGTTCAATAGAAGGGATACACTGATGACAGCAAACAGCTTCAACCTCTTGCACTGGGAGTATTAAGTTTTATGGCTTTCCCAGTGCTGTAAAACCAACACATGCTATTTTATTTTTCATTTTGGACATAATTCTGTTTATTTTTCTTGCAAGGTTTTATACCAAGATAAGCATTCTCAGAGGTTTTTGTTTACTCTGGGAAAATGGCTTGGCAAAGGAAAAGATTACTGTGCAAGGCCTGCATTGTGAAATTGCTTATTGTCTGTCATTTTTTATGTGAAAGATGCCAGACTCTTAACAATCAAGAATTAAGCTTTTTCCTTCTGTCTTCAAACAGGTAATTTGCTAATTATTTACCTAGGGATTGTTCCTTGCTAATAGCCTATCTGAGTTCATGGCATACTTCTAATAATCCTACTGTGATGATCTGTACAGGAGAGAAATGCTGTTCCCCAGGGTGGAGTGCAGAATGAAGGCAGTGGTGCTCTCCTCTACAGTCACCCTGACAGCACATGGTGGAGCAGAGCCCCAGTGTCTCAAAGGACATAACCTGCAGTGTTATCTGCAAAGGCGTGTTTGTCCCAGCTGCAGGGCAGGACCCAGGGGGATGGGTGCCTGCTGAGCTGCTCTCCAGGTGGGAGCAGCCTCTTGTGCCCACAAAAAACGTGCAGAGTGCTGTCATCACAGACTCAGGTACAGCTAAGGCAGGAAGGACTGCAGGATATTCTTGTCTGAGATTCAGGCTGAATGAGCCTTGCTGGCAGTGGCTCTCCTGCTTAGTCCTTCCATGCCTGAACTACATCCAAATGGAGCTGTGTCTTTCAGACCAGCACCTGTGCCAGTCTGACAGGGCTGTCTGAAGGGACCTCAGAAGTGTGGTCCCAGGAAGTGTGTGGAAAGTGCTGCATATGGTGTCAGGCCCTGGAAGGAGCAAATAGTGAGAGCCGGGGCGGCTGGCCATGGGCTCAGCAAAAATGCTGCAGTTTGCCACAGAGGGGGACTTGACCTTGCTTGGTCCATCATCTTTAGTTTTGCATTCCTGGTTTCATTTCATGCCCAAACTCTGCAAGGAGCAGCAGACCACTGTAAGAGGTTTTTGTAATATAAACATAGCCTGGATTTTTAATAATCAACCCAAAATAGTTCCTGTCCTGTGCCAGGTTTATTCCAAAGTGGCCATGATGGAGCTGCCAGGGAGCACCTGGTGGCAATGACAGTGACAGTGTGTGACCTGTAGAGCTGGGGATGCCGACAAGCACGACTGGGCTCTCAGTTCCAATTGTTCTTTTCAAACCAAGAAATTACATCCTGCAATATGTGGTATAGTCTGTGCAGAGGCTCACATGTGCAGAACCAGGGCTCCCCAAGTATGTGAGAGTGATGTGAGATGAGGGAGAGCGTGGGGATGTGGAATATCTTTATTACTTTTTTCAAGGGAAGATTCTTTTTCACTTTTCATTTCCTTTCTGTATTTGAGCTTTAACATCAGGTTTGATTCTGTCTTTATAGCATTCAGGTGATGGCTTATATATTTCATCAGGATTGTCTCTCTTGTTTTCAGGACTGGAAGTCCCAAACAATATGAAGCAGTCACAGCCCTTTACACATCTGGAGTCCTTTCATCTGCTCCAAAGAGGCATTTATTCCTATTCACTCTCATTACTTAATCTCCTAAAGAAGCTGCAGCTCTTCAATGCCTGAGTGATGTATGTCAAAATGTCTCACTAGGCTCTTCCACTATGTGAAACAGTATATCCCATTTCCAGAGCTGAGAAAATATATTTCCTCCACTTTAGCTCATTACTCTTTATGAAATGGTTTTTCTTCAATTATCCTGACAACCTGGATTTTGACAGCTCCAGACTCACTGGGTGAAGCTCCTGCATCTCTGCAAACACTTTTCTTCCTTGAGACTTCTCTATCATCTATTGTGTCCTTCCTAGGGAGGACCTTTTATTTGGGACTTTTCTTATGTCTACCACTAGAGGCTGGATGTCAGCACACAATTTACAACACTGATCTTGAGGTTTTAAAATACACCTGGTTACCTCTGAAAGGTAACACATGGGTTTGCAGGCTCACAACAATCTCCACATGTGAGCTAGTGCTACCTGTCCTGTGCTAATGTAACTTTTATGGCCAAGTTTTATTAAAAGAGTCATCACTTGCATTGTCTGGAAGAGGATCTTAAAGGGAGCATTAGCAAAGATAAACTAGCAGGAGCACTCCTCAGCACTTTCTAATCTGAGAGTTACTTAACCTATCCACAAGAAAAAACCAGGTTATTTTACAGAGAGCTGTTACGAGAGCTTTCACTTATGACCAAATGCAGATGAGAACAAGCTTCAGTGCCTGAGCACTGTTCTCCTTCCTCCTCTGCACTATTACCATGCATGTAGGAAGATGGGCTTCCCCTTTCCCACTCCTCATGGTCCCTGAGCCTCCTCCACATTAGCAGCTAGAGGAGCCAGCAGAGCTCTCACTATGCTGCTTTGCTCAGAAATTTTTTCCCAGAGCTTTGTGGTGTCCTCTGAGGCTGTCTTAGGAGGCTCAGGTCCAGAGGGAGGGTGACCCCATGCTGAGACACCTGGTCATCTCATGGCTAAACCAGAAATGTCCTGTGCTCCTGCATGTGCTTCTGGATGCTGTAGGCTGCTAATTGCACCTTCCTACCTCTCAGGAATATCTTGCAGAGAAAGCATGTGACTGTCAGGTGTTGCCATGCCATGTGAGGGAGGAGGCAGCACAGGTGGAAATCCAGACCAGTTCATAAGAAGAAAATACTATACCAACATAAGGGACTATTTATGCTTAATGAAAACCTTGCATTTGAATCCTAGACTTTACTAAACCCATTTCTTTTAAAAACTGCTTCATTTCACCTGCACAAGAGTCATGACTGCCATCCATCCCACCTCTCCTAGGGGCTGTCCTGATGCAGCCAGTCATCTGTACATTGCAGAAATCCCACTTGCAAGCTGAGTGATCCTCCTTGTTTTCAGTTTCCATCAGCTCTAAGTGAATGCCAGTGCATGACTCCCCCCAGCCTCCCTTGGGAAGTAAGAGGCTCCTGGCTCTTTTCACCACACCCCACCAAGAATTACATGTTTTATGGTAAAATTTCCCCTTCCTTATCCAGCCCTTTGCTGATGACACTGGGTAAGATGCATTAATTTGCCGGAGACCGGCAGACACGTGTTGATGCTACTCCTTTCCTAACTGCTGCTCTGAACATGTATCTCATTTTCAGGTGTAATGAATCTCTCTAAGCTTTTCCTTGTCTCATCTTCCACTCTGAACATTTTTTGGCAGTTACCTGTGACAGTCTGATGGGAAAGAAGCTTTACTAGAAGAGTGTATCGCTTGCTGATTTTTTCTCCTCTTTTGTGATGAAAAAGCTCCTGTTGGGTATTTATCACCTGGGCTCTTCTTCAGGAGAGAGAAGAGACTGGCTGGCAGCAGCTTCAGCATTAACAGGCTGTCAGGTAAGTGGGTCTCATGGTCCTTTTAGGGACATGGCAACTGTGCCTGCCTGGCCTCACAGGTGACAACAGCTGCTCTGTCCTGCTGGGGTGGCTCTTCCACAGGCTTCACCAACTTGCCTTAGTTTAATTCTGGGTTTTGTAGCTGTTTTGTCACTGATTTTAAGGCAGCCTCAAAACTGCAGGTGTGCTCTCCTGTTGACAACTCTCTTCCCTCCAGTTATCACCAGACACCAAACTGTGGGGAAAATTAATGACACCTGCAAATTCTGTGCACTTAAATACTGAGATGCTTCATTTGCAAGTACAATGACGTATTTTGGTGAGGTGTCTGAGGCCTGTGCCTCATGTATCTGCATTTCTTAAGCATGTAAACAGCTGGAATTTGCACTGCAGATCTGCTCAGCTGGCAGGCAGGCAGACAGGCTGGTGTGGCTGTGCACAGCATGGTGGGGATGGCTCCTCAGCATGTCCAGTGTTGTGCATATGATGTTGGTGATCCCTGCCAAAACAGCAGCTCCTGCTCTCCCCCTGTCCTCCAGTGGCTTTGGGAATAGCTCTCTATGGTTCTCTGCAGCACACCTGACTATTGCTGAGGACACAAGATCACCTTGAACCTTGCTCCAGGGTACCTTAGCCCATTTGAGAACCTGTAGCAAAGCTGGAAGCTGAGATTTAGGTCCAGGGGACCTGCCTGGCCCTTGCTGAGCCCAGCACAGCTTTGGTCACTTATGAAGAACACCCATGTGCCCTCAGCCAAGGGTGCAATTTTTTGGAGGCCACCGGGGCTACATTGCCTGGGTTTTGCAGGAGGGCAGTGTGCACATGGTGTGCAAGCAGTTAAATCAAGCAGGGATGTGCTGTGCACTCCCTCTCTGTTGTTTCCCTCCAGCTAATCTCAAGTCATTTTGAAAGCTCATATTTTGATCTCACAGTATACAGAAAACATAACAGCTCCAAACTCTCATCCCAACAGCACACAGGAAGGCCATTGCTGTGCTCTCTGTCAGCACACACAGCTTTCTGTCATGTCCTGGGGCTCGAGTCAGCAGGCAGAGCTCTCCTATAATGCTCCCAAGCTGGCAGGAGCTCAGGCAGCTCCAACACCCTCACAGCCCACCTAGTGGGATGTCACAATGGGGAATATGGGTGCAGTTTGCTCGCTGGACCCTTGTGCCCCTCAGAGACAGGCAGTGACAACAGGAGCTTCAGCAGTCGGCCAGGGAAGGGGTGCATGGCTGGCCAAGGCAGCAGACTGTTGCAGTCCTGCCCATGGCTGCCCTAAGCTATTACCCGTGGGGCTGCTGCAGTGCGGCCCAGGGAACCTTCCTGGGCAAATAGAAACATTGTTCTTGGAATCAAAAATGATGTTTTATGCACCTTATCTGCCAGGTTGCTTTGTGGGTGGGTGGCAAGTCACAGACTCATGGCACTGACTTGTCTCTTGGGCTCCCTGCTGCCCAGACAGGAGCCAGAAGCCCCAGGGACACAGGGAGCACAACACATGGCAAATCCTAATTTTAATGATAACATTCAATTGCAGGAGGAGCTGCTTGACTCTCAAGCTGCTCTGCCCTCCATCCCATAGGGGTACAGCTGAAGAAGTGCCTGCAGTTCCTCCTGCATCTGAGGCTGGCTGGCTCCTGAGTAGATTAGCCCTGTGCCTGGCCAGGGGATGCCAGCTGCCCTCCTTTGCCTGCCCTCGTCTCCTCACCTCTCAGAAAGGGCTGAGGCTGCCACCTCCTCTGTAGTCCAGCTGTGGGCAGTGCTGTGCAAGGCTGGCATTCACAGCTTCAGCTTGGCCCTTGCGCTGGATAAGAAGGAAATGTGTTTCCAAAGCTGAATTGCTAAGGAAACACCAGGTTGAACATGCAGATGGGACAGGCAGAGCGAGCTGCCATGGAGACAGTTGCTCTGCAGGACAGACGGACGATGTGAAGTCATTAGACAGGCGAGTGAGCTTTGATCAAATAAAGCAGAACTACCTGCAAATGCAAAAAAATCAAGCGTGTCAGGGAAAGC
Source organism: Acanthiza pusilla (assembly GCA_036630365.1). NCBI lineage: Eukaryota > Metazoa > Chordata > Aves > Passeriformes > Acanthizidae > Acanthiza > Acanthiza pusilla. The sequence goes on from JAXCHO010000019.1 coordinate 10,789,115, forward strand.
AGGAACACAGAAGGGATAAAGAGCTCAGTATTAACCTCCTCTTGGGAAGAGTGTCAGGGCAATAATAACTTGCCAGGGCTTTGATTTCTGGTGAATGCCTGCAATGCAAGTGATTTGTTCACTGCTGGTGGAAGATTTTGTTGGGGGTAAAGAGACCAGGGGAAGCAGCCCACGCTCATTGACTCTCTCCAGATAAGGAACTGTTTGATAATATAGCATCTCTGCTTTCTGTGTGGAGAGAGCTCGTGGACTGTTCTGCACAGGCAATTCAGTCCAGCTGGCAGCATGCAGGGGCCTTTATTACTGTTTCTTATGATTATTGTAATTTTTGTTATTATTATGATTACTGTTATTTGTTATTACAGACACCTGCCAAGACACACATGCCATTTTTTCTGCCTTCCTAAACACCAGTATCTAGTTTGTTAGCTGTGAATATGTGGACACATATTTGAGCAAGCCATGGCTTCCCCTGCCAGAGTGCCAATGTGGGGGCCTTCACAGGGGATTTCTTGGTATGAACTGAGCCAGGTGTCTTGTGGAGTGTGTGTGTGCACACCCATAAGACAGTAATTTTTTAACTGTCTTACCCTTTCCTCCATAAGGTAATGTCCAGACCACATAAAATCAAGCTTCAGTACATGGAGAAATGCATTTCTCTGTACACCTTTACATGCCCAAGGCTTGGTGTCTCACAGGGCTGCAGGCTATGGTTTTTTTTGAGTCAAGTTCTTGATACATCCTGGGACAGTCAGAGCTAAAAGGCTTTAAAGCGGTGATGCTATTGGATGCAGAAAAGCTGACTACAACAATTTGATATCCTCTGTATGGATTTCTGCCCTGGAGCATCAAAAGCAATTTGGGAATCTGGTGCCCAACACTATTCCTATGGAGAGTCATTGTACATTTAGTCCACACCCCGGATCACAGAGACAAGGGTAACTGGAGCCAGAGTCCTTTAGAAGCAAGGCAAGACACTGCACTGACTTAACTGGCATGGGGTTGAGCCAGGAGAGATGTTTAGGTGGAGGGATTAATGATACAGCCTCCATAACACAAGGTCAGAGCCTACCCTGCTGCAACAGGTGGGCAGCTGGGGCACAAGCAGGAGCATTGTTGGTGAAGCTTTTGCAGACCCTGATTTACAATTTATTCTGTCTTTTCCAGCGGAGTAGGTGGATGATGTCTGGACTCATTTGATTCACCAGGCGGAAGCAGCCAGCCACGGTCGGCAGTGCCTGAGGTCTGTGTGCCAGCACAGCACCGTGCTGGCTTGGCCATCAGCCTTCCCTGAACCTTTCCAGGTGCAGGTGTCACCAGCTCTGAAACACAGCAGGCATGATGGTAGGGGCACTGCGAGACTACAGGAAAGCCTTGGTCGTTGATGAGGTTGTTAGCATTCTTTCAGACCTTTAATGTACAAGTCCTTACGAGAAGACACTGGCTTAATCTCAGCTCAACTGGAAAAATGCCGATGACTGGAAATGTCATCAGCTGCCTGTGGGCCAGGCTGGCCCTGAGCTGATAAGGAGCGACGCAAAATAAAAATGTCAACACAAAACTGGAGAAGCACAGAGGCTGGTTGCATCTCTTCTCCATCCTGCAGGAAGCAGGGCCCTGCTTCTACCAGTCATTCCAGGAGCTGAACTTTCCCTAAAGTCTCAGTGACAAACTCTGCTCTTCCTTAGAAAGGAGAATGGTGGCTGCTCTCAGTGCTGCAGAGAAAAAACTAAACTCTCGCCCCATTGACTTACCTAAAGAGGGTAAGTAAAATTTTTTTCCTTTCCTTAACTTTTTTAGGGCAAATCTCATTATGTTCTGTGCTGCAACTTTGTTTTCTTTAAGCACTGATGGGGGGGGGGGGGGGGGAACGAGACCCACCCAGAAAGAGGGCTGATCCACCTCCTTCCCATCTGGAGCATGGGCTTGGAACACCACCTGGACACTAGGTTTGAGCAGTGGTTCCTCTCACCCCAAGCCAAGTGTGCACTCAGGACTCCACAGGAACACCAAATACTGTGGCCTTTGGGCAAAAAGTAATGCCAGAAGTGACTACCTAACCTTCTTTCTTTGGTGGGAGGAACATGTTAATTCTCCATGGGGAATGGGGCACAAAGCTCAAACCTTGTAACTTCTGGAGCAGAGCAGTGTCTGAAAATGTCACCTGGGCCTTGAATCTGTCTGCATCCCTTCTCCAAGTTTACAGAGAAATTAGAACCTAAAAAGTCTAGGGAACTATACTTGAACAGCCAGCAGATTATAAGTAATTTACAAACTCATGAAAGCAATTTATGAACTTTTCCATGAGTGTTTTAGTGAGGAATCTTAGAGAGAAAGATAAGAGCCAGAGAGAAGTGAGGCAAAGAGTGATTTAGAAAGCTTGCAGCTGGTATCAGTGCTGGCTTTATGTTACTAAAGCACTGGGGGTTAGAAAGGGAGGGAAGATGCAAACATTCCTCACCCCACTGAGGTCCTTGGCCAAACTCTGACCCTGGGACGTGCTTGCGCTGCCCCAGGTACAGCAGCCATCTGGGCTGATGTCGTACCTTCCCACACCAGCCCCGATGCCAGCTCTGTCCTGGAAGGCCCTACAGGATGCAGTGTGCATCATGCGTGTGTGCCTGCACATCATGGGGTGATGTTTGCGGATGGTCCTTTAGAAGCCATTCCTTCTGGGGATGGGTGTGCGGGCACAGCCCCTTGCCAGGGAAAGCCACCCTCCCTGGCAGAGTTCCCCCGCTGCTTTCGGCAGCACAGGCTCTCTGGCCTGTCATTATGGGCTCATTTTAGCGACTAAACCCCCGAGCCTTCCGCCTGGCTCAGGTCTCCTCTGCACGGACACGAGCCCTGTGCTCAGCGGAGCGGCGGCGAGGGCGAGGGCGCTCTGCCCGCGGAGCAGCGGCGTCCCCGGGGGCAGCGGCGTCCCCGGCAGCGCGGGGCTCTGCAGACGGGCCCTGCCCGGCCCCTGCCGGCCCCGCTAGATGGAGCTCGGGGCTCACGCACCGAGCGGGCTCCGCGCTGGGCCCGCTGTGCCCGCCGGTGCCAGCACCGGAGCCTGAGGGGCCCCGGAGCGTGAGGGGGCCCCGGAACCTGCGGGAGCCTGAAGGAGCCCGGAACCTGAGGGGGCTCCCCCGCCCCGCGGCCCGGCCAGGATCGAGGCTGCGACCTGCGCTCTCCTGCTGGAGCCGGACAGTCCCTGCGCTGAGGAGATGGAAACGTCAGTGCGGGGCTCGGGGGAGGGCAGGCACGGAGGAGTGGGCAGAAGAGGGGTGTTGGGACAGCAGGGGGAATGATGCGGTGGTGAAGGTCAGCGTGACAAATGTCATCCTCGCTGTCAGCCACCGCCACGTGCCTTTGAAGCGCTGTGGCAGAAACGGGCTTTAAGGAGAGATGCGTCGGCGCAGGGAGAGGTGGCCTGGCAGGCACTGAGCTCCTGATGTGCGGATGTACGAGAGAAGAAAAAAGCTTTGTTGAAACGCTTGCTTTTTGAATGGATAATTTAATCAGTGACATTAAGTCCTTCCAATTATTTCTTGCCATGGGTATTGCCTATTTATTAATTTACTTCATATAAATCCATCAAGCAGTTGCCACACAGCAAGTAAACAAAAGCACCCCAGAGTTTTGTTGGGAAGGCATAAAAGTAATCGAAGAGGTTAATTATCACTGTTAATTAACTGCTTAACAGATTTGGCTGTGCCCAGCATCTCCTGGTGCCCTTGGTGCTGAGAAAACCAGGGCCATGGTTTTCGCCCCCCAGGGCCTGCTGGGGCGATGGCAGCAGCAGGGGCACCAGGCAGGGTGCCATTGGCATGGAGGGATGGTGGTTGGGAATCAGCATATCCAGTCTGGGACAAGGAAGTTTTGTGGAAGCCTCAGGACACCAGGGGTGTGACCAGCAGCATATTTCCTTACCTTCCAGAGTAATTTTCTTAAACAGCTTTGGCTTCCTGCTCAATCAAGCAGCTCCTTTGGTGAGGCAGTGGGGCCAGAGGGGTTGCCGGGGGCTGCCTTGGGAGAGAAGTTCAGAGGTTGGAAAACTTTCTCTGAAAGGATCCATGAAGGAAGTTTAAACTAATTTAACATAACAAAGGAAAGGTTAAGAGGTGACAGGATCATCGTCTCTAAGTACTTATTTAGAAAGAAGGCTTTTGGGAGCAGAGGGTCATTTAATTTGGAGGACAAAAGCATAACAATGTACAATGCCTGAAAGACGAAGACAGGTAAAAGCAGGGTCTCTCCCTTGTTAATGCTTAAGATTGCCTACTAATGTATTTGGAAAGATGGTAGAGTTTCCATTCTTCGGTATCTTCAGATCCAGATTGAAGATCTCTCTAAGAGACAAGCTGTGGTCAGACAGAAATTATGGAGTGTGTTTCTGTGGCCTGTGTCTTGCAGGAGTTCATATGAAATGATTTTATCTGATCCTTTAGCCTTCAGATCTATACATCTCCCTGCAATAACTAACAGCTGCCACAAATGTGCTAATTCCATCTGGTAGTTTGCAGATGACCATAATGTGATATATTTTGTGTCCTACTCACCCCAAAATGTGGCTCCAATGTACAGCCAGGACCTCTGTGCCATTGCAGACTGCAGAGCCCCCTGTGAGACCCCTTTCCCTCAAATGGATTTCAGTGATGCAGCGTTTTCCTGTGCTAGTTTTCTGTCCAAGGATGGCTGAAAACTTGTTGCTGCACAATCTGCTTTTACCAGATTGTGCACGTTTTGTGGTCCAGGCTCTGCTGTTTGCTGAGGACTACTGAGGTATGAAGTACCCATCATCTGCAGAGGCCATAGAACTTTATTTCTGCTGAGCTCTGGCTACTCTGAAATGTGACTGTCACTGTGGGAACAGATACATGGTTTTTCACAGAAAACTTTACAGTTTGGGACGATCCTCTTCCCCCAGAAAAACCCCCAGGTTTTTGCTGCCTAAGTCTAAATTTGCCTGATGGGGACATGAAGCTAAAGCTCTCAGCTTCCAAATCCACCTGATTTAAGACTTTTGCATGGTTTGAATTTCTTCTCCTCAGAGTCCTTGAGTTGCTCAGCTGAGCGTTGTGTTAATGCTGGGCTTTGAATTTGCTATTCCTCCCTTGAATGGCTATGCTCTATTGCCCAAGCGTGTTGGTAGTTCCTCAGCTGATGTAAATCAGTTTAGCTCCACTGCCTTTGCTCCTCTGTCACATACCCTGGCTTACAGCATCTCCCCCAACCCAGCACCCCAGCCAGCCACCTCAGCAACCTCACTTGCCCCCAGGGGCCCTGCATAGGAAGGAGTTCCAATTAAAGCCCCGTTGGCTGAGGCAGAGGTTTGGTGGAATGGTGCTGTTGTAATCTTGGTCCCAGGGCCAGGACTGGACTCTCACATCTCCCACACTTTGGAACAGGCTGGTGAATTGTTGCTGTCCGTGAGCCCCCTCAGTGTTGGTGGTGGGGAGGATTCGACCCAGTGAATGTCGCTATAAGCAATAAAAAGGAAGGCAACATCCCTGCACTAGGTCCTTGCCTTCAGCAGGCTTCCTGGTGGATTCAGACTTCCAGCATGACTCAGGGTATTGCAGTGAATCTTTAAGATAACATCTTTTGCTTGCCAACATGTAGGCTGACTGCCAAAGGTGGGGGAGGAGATCTGTTATGAGTCTTTTGTATGTGCTCATAGTAAATAGATACATGCCAAATTGATTACACTTGCCTTTCTATTTCTCCACTAGGAACTGAAGGAAGGAAAGAAGTAGTCCCCTGTGGTCTGCCCCAAACCGCTGCCTCACACGCTTGGTTTCTTCAGTGCCTGTAGCTGCCCACTGCTGCTGCTGCAGCCAGCACACACCTGAGAAACAACGGCATGGGAATCCAGATTTTGCAGCGTGGATCGAGATCCCTGACCCGCCAGGCAGGATGGTCTCCCATTCAGTGTCTGAACATGCCACTGGGTGAGAGAGGTGCTGGTGTCCCTGGCAACGGGTGAAGCGAACCAGGATGCAACAAGGCAAAGTGACATGGGGTGCTGCTGGCTGAGGTCAGAGCTGCTCATGGCAGGGACACCCTGCCTGGCTCTGCCCTCATCCTGCAGAGCTGAGCAGCATTCTGGGCCAGCTCAGCTCCACCTCATGCCCTTGGTCCTTGCCTACTTGCAAAACCCCAGGACAGCATCAGTTTTTGATCTGCTGTCTCACTGCCAAACCATTAAATTTTCCGGTTTAAACGCTTAATACAATGGCCTTATTTTGAAGACTGCCAGCTGAGCTGCCTCTGAGCTGCTTAGGACTATCATTTCCAACTGTTCTCTGGCAAGATGATTTCTCAAATGGTTTAAAAAAAAATAATCAAAGTTCTAACCACATCTGTGGCTGCCTTTATCTCTGGGAGCAGGGAAAATTAGCTCGGAGGCCATCAGGTGCTTTCTGAAATGGAAGTCTTCTCCTGCAGACGGCACAGCTCCTGGCGGTGGAAGACTAGCCACTAATGTGGCTCTTGCTGAGATTTCTGGCACCAGTGTTCTGTGGAAGAGTGAAAAGAGCAGCCTAAAAACCATCTGATTTCAGCTGTTATCCTAAATCAGCTGTAGGTTCTCTTCACACACACCATCCAGCTGTGCTGATGCGTTGGCAGGCTGACCCGGTACGGAGATCTATAGTGTTATGAGTGGTTTTACTTAAATGCTTCTCTTTTCCTATTAGTTCTTCCTAGACTGCAGTATTGGTCCTCCACCCTTTCCTAACACAGCTGGCAGAGGAGGCAGCAACACATATTTTTGCTTCCATGGCATAGACTGGCTAAGATGCAGAGCACATTTGGAGCCTTCTCTGTGACATACCGATGAGGTTCCACTGGTGTAATGCAGCTGAAGCTCTGTCCCTGCCATCTCTAGGAAAAGTTGATTAGGTCTAGTGGATTGCTGACTTCTTTTATGAAGAAGCTGTAAAAAGTTCTTTTCTTCTGCTAGTGCTTTTCTCCAGGGAGTTGTTGGCAGGGAGAGGCAAGTGTCTCAGCAATAATACATTTCAAAGTTATTATGCCAGCAGAAAAGAAACACAAGGGTTTGAACTTGGTAATATATATATTTTTATGACAGGACAGAACTCTAAAGGGGCCCTCCTGCTGTGCAGACCTCCCTGGGTTTGCAGGGCTCCTGGCTGGCTGCACTGTGGGGTGACAGCGGCTGCAACTGGAATCCTGTTTCAGACCTAATCCTCCGGGAGGTTCTGCCACTGAGCTGGCTCCCATGCTGGCTTTGGAAAATGGGGATTTGGGTGGAACTTGTCTGCCCCTCGGGCATGTCTCTTCTTCTGTCTGTAGGCAGACAGGGGCCCTTCTCCCTCCACCTACCAGTCACCGTGACACATTCAGGTAGTGAGCAGTGCCACCGAGCCTGAACCTTTGTGCTGCTGTGGTAATGGTAGTGCTGTCACATAGGAAATGAGTGAATTGCCAGCTGAGACCTCTTCTTTTTGTAATGATTAACCTTCTGCTAATGATTTGATATAATATTGAGCGACATTGAGTGCTGTGATATTGATGTTTAATGTGTTCCAAAGCAAGAGCTCAGGAAGCAATAAAGATTTACTCCAGCTAATGTGTGAGGGGTGGGTTGTCCCTGGGTCCTGTGCTCACTGACGGCCTGACATGTTTGCCGTGGTGTGGCAGCATCGTCTAAAAGAAGCTGAATTTCTGGCTAATAATTTAATGAAGGCTTTGCTGTATTTCCAATTACTGGAAAAAGCCATGATTCTATTGGGATGTGTGTTATAAAATCAGCCCTTCATACTCCAAGGAGCCAGAGGAGAGCACCTCATACCTCTCTTTTGGCTCCTGATCAGTCCTGCAACAAAACCTGCCTGCTCCATGGCAACATGTTGGGCCATACAGAGGTACTGCCCATGAGTCTGGGAGGTGGCTCCCAAATGGAGGAGAGTAGCAGAGGCAGAGCACCTAATTGGGACGCCCACCCAGCCCCAGGACCCTCCATGCCCCACACATGGCTGAGGTAGATGGAGCTGGCACAGGCTGACACCACAAATAAGATGGCGTGGGAGGAAAACTTGGAAGGACAAATTACTGTGAGTATTGATTCCCCTGACTGCTTGCAGAGGGATTTCATTTAGCAACGCTGCCAATGACATTATGTGCAGCATCTTGTCCATGGCTGGTTCAGTGGCATTAAGAGAATTACTTTGGCCTAATGAATAGGAATAAGAATATTTCAACCTCCTCCCTGGAAAGTAATGGTGGATCATCAAGTGTGCAGCCAAGTTCAGGTCTAGTCACTTGCCAAGTGAATGCAAATGACAGGTTGTTTTATTTAATGGATGCCATGATGTGTTGGCCAAAACTGTTGTCTCTTTTCTTTGTGGATTGGTTTTCCCCCCTCTCTTCTAAATCAGACTTTGTCTCTACTCCTGATTGGCTTTTTTTTTCCAAGCAGGAGACATTTCTGCTGACTCTTGCAGTGAAATCTGTCTGTAGATTGCACCAAAACTCCTCTATCAGCTGTATTTTATGCTGTGCTATGGGAAGAGGCAGAAGCTGGTGTGCTGGTAGTGGTCACTGCCAGCCTACAGTGGGGCCCCAGCTCCCTGTCTCCTTCCATCTCAGAGCCAGTGAGATGCTCCTTCGACTGCTGCCCCATCACTGAGACCATGGGGACATTGTGAGTCCCACACGCTGGCATTGGGCCATTTGCTGGCACGGTGGCCTGGGATCACCGGAGCACCTGGGTTTGTGCAGAGCACTTGCTCTTGCACTGCTCCAGCACCTCTGCTGTCAGCTGCCATGCAGCCAGCACCCCCAACTGCTCCCCGCCAAAGCCTTCCTCCTCCGGCATGGCTCCTGGATGTGCTGCTTGCCTCAGCTGCTGTTGTGGGCAAGAAGTTTGCAGGGGTGAAAGTCCCTGCGAAAGGCCAGCCCCTCAGCTGCTCTACACCCACCCAGCCCAAGTGTGAGGTGGGTGCTCTGAGCTGTAGGGTCTGGGTGGTGCTAAAGCATGACTGTAGCCCCAGCCCAGTGCAGGGTCCAGCCAGCTGAGGCCAGGGGCACTGCTGATGGGGGGGTCCCATCACATCAGGGTATGGATGTAGTGCTACACGAACACAGGCCGTGCCTTACCATGGCTCACAGATTAGCATGAGACACAATATCATCGTGAACTCACATTTTCAGATGGGACGCGGTGTTTTGCTTCGTACAACAGTGAGGATTTGCAGTGGCTGAGGGTAGGCTTTTTTCCTGTTTTTTTGTAAAAAAGCAGAAAGTGTTTGCAAAGTAAACTCTTATATTTCGGCTACAGACTAGTCACCTTTCAAATGAAATGGCTGTGACTGCTCACTGCCAGTTAATCCTTGCATGGACGTTTTTGGTTAAAGAGCTGGAGAGAGGTGGGGTTTTACTTATTTGTTCAGAATCAGGGTTCTGTCCTAATTAATTTTTTAGTTGACAGGTTTCTGCTTTGTTTCTCCAAGTGTTTTGATGTATGAGCAGAGATGTCACACAGGATGTGTGTTTGCAAAAGAGGCTGATGGGAAAGATCAAAACTGATTTGTTATGTTTGCAGAGAAAGAGGCTCTGTATCTGCGAAACAGAACAGAGAGTGATTGAAGGCCCCAGACACCAGCATTTTCAAGCTGAAATTGTGTCTGTAAGCTGGTGACCAAAGCCTTGGTGGCCTTGCAGAAGCCATGATTTCATGTCAGATGTCTGTCACATCCTGATGCCCCTCTCCCAAGTCCCAGCCTCTGACCTGCCCTGAACAAAGTAACTCAGCAGAGATCTGGGGATGAGCCCAAGGGTTTCTCTGGCTCCAAGGCTGAGCACTGCAGGGGCTGCTGAGCGATTTAGGAACAAGCTGGGCTGGGAAAAATGCTAGACAGGTCTCTGACCATTTGCAAATAAGCTGCAAAATCATGCTCACAATAGGGCTGCAGAGCTGCCTTTTGACTGGAACCATGCCTGGAAAATGTATTTCCCAAGTGGGGACTTCAGCCATTACAAATCCCTGACTGATGTGGTCGAGAAACATGGCAAACACATGACCTATTACCATGATCCGCCAGGCTGGATCCTGCTAATGTGCTTGTTTAACCCTCTCCAACACCACCCAGAAGCTTCTGTCCCTGAGTGTCTCCAGTGTCAGCCCTTCCTGGTGCAAACCCCCATCCCCACAGGCACAGGCAGATGGGAGCTCCCTGGAGGAGAGCTGGCCTGGCTGCTGGGAAAGCAGCAGTGGAGAGCATGGGAACAGGCAAGGAGCTGACTGCACTGCTCCCACAGAGCCTGGGAGCGAGTGCTTGCTGTGAGGGTTCATTAGGGCAGTGGCTTCAATGCTGCATGGGGTGGGACAGGGGATTGTCACCTCTTTCCTGACACCTGACTTCTTCTGAAAACCATCAGTCTCCCTGGTTCTCTTTCTTCTGCTTGGTTTGCTTGCAACCTTTGTCCTTCATGGCAAGCCATTGCCAGGGTCCATGTCTGTGGTGTGGGGTCTATGATGGGATGGACGGAGGTAGTATGGCAGTCCTGTTTGGGCTCCATAGCAAAACCCCTATGCTTTATGGACATGGTATAATCGTTTTGGGGACCCTTAAGGGCATGGACACATGTGAGGAGCTCCCTGTCCTGCCCTACAGCTTGCTGAGGATGTTCACTTCCACAGGCAGACAATGAGCTGCCATTGTCCTTCATAAGCTGTTCTAACTTGTCTCTAAGAGGGCTCCAAGAGCACAGTCTGCTTGGAATGATTGTCATCCACTGCAGCACTGTGGCTGGTTGGTGCCAGCTGAGGCGCTTGGCTGAGATGCACAGACATGGAGCTGGGTGCTCTCATCTCTCCAAAGAGCTGTGCCACTCTGTCCTGATGTTGGCATAGGCTGGCACTGTGCTTGGTGAATTCAGAGGATGCTTTTACACAATTATGGCTGGAAAGGATTGGAGAGGGTTTCTTCATCTTTCTAAACAATAGGTAATGGGGAAATCCATCCCCTGCCTCTTTTAAAGACAGCTCCTTTTCCTGATGGGTAGATAGATATAATGAGATTCTCAAACTCGTAAATCTGCTGCGACTTTATTACCTGCATCTGTTGGAGATGATGTGAAGAGAACTTCATACAGAGAGGACTCTTGAAAGGTTACAAAGGGAACCAGCAGTCTTCAGAAAATCTTCATCTAGAGAAAACAGCCAAGAAAACCCACGTAGAAAAAAGCACTTGAGCTGGATGAACAGGGATGAATGCAAGCGACACGGGCAATGGGGCACCTTGTTGTGAAAGCAAGCTGAAGCCAGTCACTTGTGTGGGGCAGCTCTGGTGCAGGAGCCAGCCTGTGGCTGCTGTGCACAGCCGCAGCCCAGCACCAGGCATGCAAGGGGCTGGCCAGCACCCCTACCCTCACACCCAACACCCCTGCGCTGACAAGGGGGGCACGAACAGGGGCAGAGCTGAAATGTGCTGTGCCTTTCTTATTTGCCCTCTGGTGAGTGTTGTCCCCATTTCAGCCTCTGCCCTGAGGCAGGGGCACTGGTGAGAGGCATCCCAGTGGCTGCTGAGTCTGCCACAGTGGACAGCCCCATGGGTGGGGTGATGGCACATCATGGCCTCACCGCATCCCCATGCTGCTCCACCTTCCCTCTGGGCTCTCACAAGGTCACCCGTGGGACCAGTGACATGGGAATGGAAATGGGTGCAGGAAACAGCCACAGAAATTACCTGTGTGTTAAGCTGGTCAGTAGATCAGTGGGGGTCTGATTGGCACCCAGGTGAGCTGGTGGCAGCTCTGTACTTGTTGGGGAGCCGTGGTCCAAGGACTGGCAAAACCCTGGAAAGATTCCAGTAGCTCGTGAGCAGAATGACTATTTCTCAGTTGGGACAGCCTGCCCAATGTGGCAGTGGCCAAGAGAGTGGCAGGAAAATGAGATGTCGCAGCCTGTACCTTGCCCCAGGACCAGTGGTCAGGGAGTTGTGATTGCCAGGCAGGGGGCTGCAATTAGTGAAAATGGGCTGGGGATGGTACCAGAAGGTGCAGCCTGCTCCCAGAGCACAAACTGTCATGCAAGATCATGTCTGTAGTTTGATGCAATGATGTCCTCATGATGTCATAATGCAATTTGATTTTAGGCAGCGGTTTTAGTGGTAGAGAGTTAGTCTTAAACCTGCCACTTCCTGTTGCAAGGGGGAAGATGTGTTTGGGGGCTTTCCTGCCTCAGGTAGCCTCTGCTCCTGCTGACACCTCACCCTTGCTGAGACAGGGAGGCAATCCAGAAAGCAGAGCTGCAAGTGGGGAGAGAGCAGATGACATCTTTAAGCTGTGATCATTGAAGAATATTAACTGCTCTTGGGCTTTCTGACTGCCAAAAAGTGATGCTTGAGCAATGTGGCGCCAGGAATCCTGAAGTCACTTTTGTAGCCTTGGAAAATGCAGCTGCTTTGGGATTTCAGCCCAAGACGGCTGTTATTATCCACTGTGCAGAATGAAGCTTCTGTTGGGAGCTTTTACAAAGGCCATCAGTCTTCCCAAATAGTGGTTGTTTTTATCACCTGGCAGTAATGATACTCTCTGGTCCCTTTAATATCTGAGTGTGTTCCCAAAGTGAGACTGGGAAACTCATTTAGGGCTTGCCCCCTCCAAGGGAAACAGCTTACAATTTTCTGCCAGGTAGCCCTACTGTTGTGAGAATGGGCACGGCTCACCTAATAAAAACCTTGCTGACAGACACGACCTCCTGGAGGTTTATCTGAGTCGTTTGTTGTGGAGCAGAGCAACATATATCAGGGCTGAAATAGGTGCCAAGCAGCAATCCTAACGCACACTGTGTCTTCTGTAATTGATTTGCAGGCAGGACAAATACCCGGTGGAGAGCGCAAGGGGCCCTGCCTACTCTCCCAGCTAAAATGTTATAACGCTGTGTGAAATCGTATTGCTGAAGCCCGTGGCTAAAATCCAGCTTGTGGGCTGGCTAGCTGTAAAGCTGCATCACTCAAAATATCCCAGTCCCCACATGCACTGGCTGGGGCACTTGGGCTCCAGTTCAGAAGGAAACATATTAAAAAATGGATCAAAAGTTATGACTCTTGCCAATAATGTGTGTGCAGCATTGCATGTGCATTGGCTTCCATTATTTGGCCAATGCTGTTTTATTGTTCCTCCAGGAAAACGTTGAATGAGGAAAAGCTTTGTCCAGTTGCTTGTTTTGGTCAGTAAATGCTGCGGGTGCTCTGGGGAGAGGCACTGACTGATGGCACTGAAGCCACTTAAAACCACAGGGAGTTGTGAATTTTAGGGATGGCTAAAGTTGATGGGGATGGCTTGGTGTGGCAGTGTTGTGTAAAGCAGGTGGTGGCTCTAGGAGCAGCCCAAATTCCCCACACTAGGAAACAGCCTTAAATTTGCTCATCTGGCATCTCATACATACATTTGGGGGCAGCTGTGGTACTGCCACATTGTTTAGAGACTGGGGAGCTTGGCGGGGGAGGTCCCTGGAGAGCTGTGAAACATCACCCGACACCCATAAGCAGCCTCCCCAAAAATACAGGCTGGCTGGGGGAGCAGGTAGCAGAGAGAAGCTGCTATCTCCTGCGAGCTTCTTAATTTCATCAGCTGCACAGGGCCGCTTCACCAAGCATCCCCCTCGGCATGGGATCAGGAGGAATTAGAGATTTGATCCTTAGAAAGGGCTGAGGGAATGTCTTACAGTATGAAACTGGAGGAGCTCGGCTTGTTTAGCTTATTAAAAAGAAGATCAAAAGGTGACTTAATTGTGCTGTGTGAGGTACCTTCATGGGGAGAGAAAGGCAGGTATTAAAAGGCTGTTTAATCTAGAGGAGAAAGGCATCGCACGAGCCCGCGCCTGGAAGCTGAAGCCAGACAAATTCAAATTGTGAATCAAACAGACCTTTTAAAAAGCGAATGTTAATAAAGATTAAACTACCCAGGAGAGCGGTGCTTTCCCTTGCCTTTGATATATTTAGACGCAGACAGGACGCATTTCTGCCCCATACTCTTGAGCCAAGCAGGAGTTGCCGGGCTTGGTAAGGAGTAATCGAATGCCAGACCGGGCCCTGCATCAGGGAAGGTCAGGTGAGATGATCTAATGGTCTCTGCTGGCCATCAGCGTTCCCATGCCTGGAGGCTGTGATTTGTGTGGCTATATCCAGGCAGCTGGCAGGGACACAGCTCTACCAAGAAAAATCAGTGGGGAAACACAAGGAATGTGGCACTGTGTCAGAAGGGACAAGAAGACAAGTGAAGACTGATGTGTGTGTGGAGTGTCAAAATACTAAAAAGGAAAGGCTGTTAGCCAGAAAAAGGCTTTTTATTAAAAAAACCTGATTAACTTTGGACACTAGCAGACATGTACATTTTTTGTGCTTAGCTACCCTGATTTTTTCACAATTCATTAAAAATAAAATCACCCCTCAAATTTTATGTTTACCAGGAAAAAAGGCTTCAATACGAAAGTCTCATTTGGGGAAAGCCAAAGACAAGTCATATCCCAATTTCATGTAAGTAGGGTACAGGGAAATGGTACCTGAAAACCTGAGACCCAGGAGTGGCTCAGGAGCCACTGCTCACCTGACAATGCTAGAGTATGTTGTGAACTTATTTTCCTCTTTATTTTTATGAGCCACTCCCCAGGGCTGGCAGTTGAGTATGGATGCAGAGAGGAGCCGCTGTGGGGTGTCCCTCACAGTTTTTAATAACACTGTGATTTGGCAGAGCTCATCTCCTACTCAGTGCCCCGAGTCCCGGTCCCAGCCCTGGGGGATGGCCTGCCTGGAGCAGGGTTCTGAGATGCAGCACAAAAGTGTGGAGCGATGCACTGGGCCTCAGCTGCTCCCAGGCTGAGCAATGGGCTCCTGCAGCAAAGGATGGAGCCTGAGGGAGGGTTCTTGCTGAGAAGTTGTTGTTCAAGGTGTTTTTCATAATATTTAAAAAATGTGTTTGCTTCCTCTTGCAAATGTTCAAACATCTTTAAAGTGTCTGTGGTGCCAAGCTGCTTCTCGCCCTGTTTTAAGAGAAATAAGCTTTCTTTAAGGAAAAAGAGCCACAAAAAGCGCAGCAAGCCCAAAGTTAACAGCGAGCAGACCGAAACTAAATTAACACCAGCAAGATTTCAGCTGCCCCTCCGAAATATTGTGTCTCACGGCAAAGGGTCTGGGAAAAGATGGGAGAACAGATTGCTTTAGCGCATCTTCATGGTGTCTCTGCGGCACAGATGAAGCTCAGGCTGGGTCTCCTTCCCCTTGCCAAGCCTGCAGTGAGGACTCAGCCCCCAAAAATGGACATTTGGAGGCATAGGCTCGGCAGTGCCATGAACACCCATGGGTCCAGCAGCACAAGGGGATGCGGCTTGGGACACTGTAGCCAGATAGTTTACAGAAGCATCACCTGCAAAACCAGAACATGAGCCCAAAAAAGAAGCAGCAAAGAGGAGGCAAGGGACAGGGCAGGAGTGCCTGACCCTTCTCCACTGCCATAAATTGGAGGCGAGAGAATGGGAGCGTTAGCCATTGGCCATGGTGTCACAGCTCCATGTGGATTACATTGGCCAGCTTCAGTGATGAAAATAGGCAGCCAACAGTGAGTTCCTCTTTGTAACAGAAAATAGTCAAAACAGCTTGAAAACTATTCATAATGAGAGCTCTGAGAACAGCCAATGCTACACACACAGAGTGAATACTGTCATTAAGCACTCTTTGGATGACAGTCCCAGCAGTTCATTATCCCCCATCACCGCTTGGGGAGGGTGGTGGAGGAGAGAGAGGGGTTAGCTTTTTTTAAAATAATCCTTTCTTTTTCCCCTAAATTAATCTCCACTGTAAAGCAGAGCACCAAAGGAGCAGTATAAAGGCAGCATCCTGCCTTGCCAGTGACCTCTGAGGCTGGAGCGTGGGGCTCTTGCAAAAACCAATGCCACAAAAACACAATTCCAGACTTGATTTTATTTAATTTGCTAATGGATTTTATTTTTTTTTTTCCTTTCTCCCTTTTTTTTTTTTTTTTTTTTTTTAAGGTATGGTCTCTGGGCATATTTTCTTCCTCTGAAAGTGCAAACAAAAATTTACTTTTAAGAGCCTGGCTAACATTTCTGACTCTTATTAGGCAGCATCTCCAGCAGATGTGAGCTCCAGCCTCACCACCCGTTCACCATGAATGATGCAGCAGCTGCCAGGAGCCTTCTTCTTCGTGTGAGGATGCTCACGGGCAGGTTGTGACTTCCTTATGTGGATGCAGGTGGGTGTCTCAGGCTGTACCCCTGAAGACCCCCACATGGGGATTGCAGGGCAGGAGGAACAGGTCTCCCAGCTCTTGTCCTGTGGTGGAGCAAATCCTGTAGTTACCTGTGCTTAGGGAAGAGGTGCAGGATGCTGAGCTGGGCATGGGCAAAGGGCTTGCAGCACTGTCCATATTTGCAGACCAACCCAAAGTGGATCCTGCCCAGGATAAATGGGGATGTCAGCTGGAAGCATTTTATAATTCGCTCCTCACTTGAAGAAGAAGTGTTTGTTTTTGTCAGGGACAGTGTTACAGTGCAGATTGGGTCTCCTGAGGTTTTTAGGATGTGAATCCTAAATGTGAATCCAGAGGTTTTTAGGATGTGAATATCCCTGTATGCCCAGAGGAGCCCAGAACCCTATCACTGCCCTCCAAATTCATCAGGGTATCCCTTGGCATCAGGAGGAACACTTGTTAAAACTTGTGCAAATATTTCCCTAGCCTGCAAAGTCACCTGGGCAGCTGTGATGAGTCACTGTGGCTGTGCTTGGCTCCCTGCTCTTCATCAGCATTATCTTTCCTTCATCTCCAGTATCTGAGGAAAACATCATAACTTATTCCCAAGTCAGAATGCTGAATCTCGTCAATTCCAGCAACATTGCTGTGTTCACAACCTTGTCATTATCCTGAGGCTGATAACCTCAGGCAGAGGTGTTAATTTTTTAAGTCATTGAGCAATGTCCTGTTTGTGACACTGGATATCCAGAAATACAAGATACAGCAGCCTTTCCCATCCTCCTAAATCACCCACCATTCCATCCAGCCTTACTATCCTCCTCAGCCCTTGAAATAGATCCTGATTTAGAGCTGCTGAGCTGCAGGTCCCATTACAGCCCCCTCCTCACGTGCTGTGGTCTGGCATCGCTGCACGTCAGGGACTGCAAATCACAATTGGAATGGTTTTACCTTAAAGCAGTACACTGCTTGTTCCCGAGTGTGGCACTGCTCTGTTTTAATGAGCTTTGGACATGGCATTGTCAGCAGAGCCCTGGACTTTTGATGATGGTCAGTGGGGATAATTAACCCAGTGTGTGCCCAGAGTCCCGTGCCTGCCTGTGGCCCCGGCTGGGGCAATGCCACCAGCACGGATGGGCTGCGGCTGAGATGTGAAACTGCCTTAAAGGGGCCTACTCTGACCCATCTCTTCCTCTTAAATTGAGGCTAACATTGTTTCTATGCTCAAAGTCTAACTTCTTCCTTTGGAAAAAAAGAAAAAAAAAATATTTTTGGAACAGCTTCCAAGTGGGACCCTGTGATGTGCTCCATAATGGCACCAGGCCCAGATTAGGATGCTCCTTGCTGCCAGGTATCTGCACCTGGCCTCCACAGAGCTGGTGGGGACAAGGCCGGGGCTTCACATCCCAAGGAAATGGGCTAATGTGCCCACCCGGCTCCCTGAATCCTGAAGGCACACAGACCCATGGGGGAGCCTGCCTGTGCTGCTGCCTTTGTCTTTGGCCACTTCAGCATGTTTCTTGGTGTTTGCCCCAGCCCTCTGGAGTGTGCTGCTGCTGCAGCTAGAAGGAACTGCTTGAATGGCACCAAGTGCTTGTGTATTTGAAGTTCAGAAAAGCAAGGGTTACTGAGATGGCTTTCCCTTTCCAGGAGGAAAGCCAGGGCCAGGACTGGCCTTTTCTTCCTCCTTCTTTCCTCTAAACGAAAACAAACAGAACTTTTTAGCTGCTTCAGGAGGTAATCACTGCCTGTGTGTCAGAAAGAGTCACGGAAAACTCCCTCCTTGAGACAATTGGCCTGCCACATGTTGGCAGGGAAGTGGCACCTTCCAGGCACTGGGATTTTTTTGCAGTGTCAGCAATGGGCAGTGGTGATGGGACAGCCTGTGGCAGGAAGTGGCACAGCTTCCCTGCCTGTCCCCATCCTCATCCATGTCCAGGCTGAGGGCTGGGAGGCCTCAGACGGTGCTTTTGTTTAGGCAGGGTCACCAGTACCTGGGAAAGCCCCACCCCCAGCAGGAGGGCAGGCTCCATCACCCTCTCTGTGGGTGCAAGGGAGGGATGTGGTGAGGACAGGGATGGGTGCACACAAGCCACATCTCCCTGGCTGAAACGGCATTTGTCACCCATAGGGAGCGCCAGGCCTGGTTTTCTATGTGTTTGCAGAAAGTCTCCTCATCCAACAAAATAAATAAATGGATAAATAAGAACTGCAGGGCGAGATGTGGTGGCAGGGTGCCAGTCCCAGCACAGCCAATTCATTTTCAGCCCTCATTAATTTGGACTGACCTTTGCTCACATTTCCACCATGAGCACGTTCAAAACAAGGCAGACATTTAACTCTGTTTTGGGCAACGTTACTCTAATGTGGCTTTTTTTTTGCATAGCTCTCTCTTTTATGGTAAGCAAATGTACTGCCAACTTTTCTCTTGCTATGTACACCAGCGAAGGGAACCAGATGCTTTGTGTTTTCCTCCGAAATGTATCTGAATGTTGTTTTTTGTTTAGTGTTTCGGAGGGAGGGCTGGCTTACAGACAGCATTTCATAAATCCAGTCCTCACTGCACGCTGTTTCCCAACTTACAGCGGGTCCTGGCTGTGGCTCCTGGCTGGATTTGCGGTCTCTCCTCACACAGTGTGGCAGCAGCCCTGGAGGCACTGAGGGGCTGATTCCCAGCTGTCCCGCTCTCAGTGGGGCATGGCTGCCTCCAGGGCAGACCCCACTGGAGGGGTCCCCAGTGATGCACCGAGAAAGGTGTGGGGCAGGGCAGGCTCATTCCCCTGACTTCTTGCACAACAGACTGTCCACAGCCTGGCCGCAGGCAATGGCTGTGGCTCTTGAGGAAGCTCTGGGATCAGCCTGGAGACACATGCCAGGGGAAACAATCTCCAGTGCAGGAATGGGGTTTGCTGCTTGTGGGATGCAGGATGTGGGGATTTGCCTGGCGAGTGCTGCTCTGCCTCTGGAAATGGGGGGGTTTCACTCTCTTGTGCTCAGGGACACGGGAGCCATATGGGGCTACCTGTGCCCACCCCTCTTTGCCAGGGGCTCAGAGCTGGTGTTTTGCATGGTGGGGGCTGCTCCTCCTTCTGTCCACGCAGGTCTGAGCTGTCGAAGCCAACCCGAGGAATTCTTGCTGTGCAAGAAAATCATATAGTCTTGGGCAAGAGTGTCAAAAATACCTGTGCCACCAGGGCACTTCTGGCCATTTTAAATAATTCCTGTCCTCTACCTCCATCTGTACTTTTGCTGCTATTTTTATAATCACTCTTTGGCTTTCAACTCCTTATCTTCTTTAGCTTTCCCTCTCCTTTTCACACTTCATGCCCTAAAATCTTTTCATCACCTTTCTTTTTCTTTTTTTTTTCTTTTTTTTGGGGTCTGATTGGGCTTTATTTCTTCTCCTCCGCCAGATTTATGTGAGTTGTCAAGTCCCGCAGCCGTTTGTCTCTGCCTGATGACAGACTTGTGTCCCACCCCCCTCCGAAATCAGATTCATGGCTGTTCTTTAAGGCCCTTTAATATTTTAATGCTCTGACTATAAATTCCATTTTCTCTAAGCTTCAATCCTTCTGTGGGCCTTCCCGCGGAGGGCTGCTGGCGGCCCCCCCGCTCTCCGCCATGATTTGCGGTGTGTCACAGGCGGTGTTTGCCATGGCTTTGCTCCACGCACGGGAGAGGAGGGCAGGGGAGGGGAGCGTAGCAGGAATTCGCTTTTCCTTAAGCTCAAACGATTCTTCAAACCTTGACAGGAATTGACTTTTTTTTTTTTTTGGCTTTCAAGACATGATTTGTTGTGGGCTTGTTGTGCTTTTTATTAAAATGCTCTCGTGGAGTGCTTAGAAAGGTTGGCTTTGCACAGCCTCAGCTTCCTTCTTTAATAAATGCAGCCTCGGCTTACAGTTTTTCCCTCTGATGTGTCAGCTGGGGGACTCACTCTCCATCTCAAATACACCCAGACTGCTTAAATCATCCTTATTTCTCTCAGAGGGAAGAGAGACTTTTGCTCTCCAAAACTTTTCACACCCTAAGTTAATAAAACTTCTCTGCTGAAAGGGATGGATGTGACACTGTGCTGAGGATTTCACGGCCGAGCGCTGGATTATTGCTGTGGTGTAAAAGGCTCCCCAGCCTTGGTAAGCACATTGAATGTCTTCTTAAAATATGAGGTTGAAAATGCATTTGGCAACGGCTGCGTTGCTCAGCACAGCCCATCAAGGAGGTGTCCTGAGCCTCTGCTGAAGCCACTCTGCTAGTGAGCGTGCTTCCAGGGCTGCAAAGAGAGCTGGGCTGGGAGCCAGTGCAGAGTTACTCTGTATAAACTCGAGAGACCAGGAGGGCAAAAACAGTGCTAGAAATTTTGACAGGTTTTGTAAAGAAGCTAAGTCTGTTATTAAGCGTGAGATTGGCAGCTGATCCAAAGGGTGACAAAGCAGCCCTGCACAGCGCCAGGAGGGACCTGATAGGAAATTATCAGCAACATCTGGGACAGCTATTTCCTCTAGGTTTGTAAACATTTAACCCAGGAAATGTTAGCAAAGTCTATTGCAGCAAACAGTCCTGAGCCACCAGCATGGGCTGGCTCACCCTGCAGCCCTCCACCCACTGCAGCAGCGCAAGGAAGCAGAGCTTTATTTCTTCCCTTGATTTTTGGCACCCAGGCCAAGGCGGGGGTAGGGCTGCTGAGTGTTAAATTCAATGCTTTCCATTTCAGATATTAGTGGTGCAACTGAGTTATGACACAGGAGCCGAGAGAGGAGTCATTCCCTCTCAATGCATTCAGGATTAGTTATTTTCCCATTAAACTGCTTTAGACATGGTGAGTTTGTTGCCTCAAATGGGTCACTGCATGTAACAGGAGCTGATAGGAAAGCCTAGTCCTACCTGATCAGTGTGAGTGACAATAGGGACCTATTGAATTCAATGCAAATTTTGCTACAGATGTATACAGCCCAAAACTCAGTGTCACCCTCTGTATTTACACCGCAGGGCTCTACTGAGCAGCCACAGTAAGGCTGAAAGGACACAGCAGGGACACAGCAGTGGTGGCACTGGGTACTGCCAAGTCCCCAGTGCTCAGCTCACCAGGAGTCAGCACTTGGGGGTTCACCAACACTTCTCATGGCCAGGTGGGTTTCTCCATTTGGGATGTAAAGTGGGAAGGTGTGAACTATTTCAGTGCAGCTACAGTAAACACAGCAATCCAACTTTCATGGGAAGGGGCCATCAGGAGCTTCCCAATGGAGAGAGGTGCCCTTATGGGTGCTTGTCATCATGGTCTAGGGAGCCTGGCAGTCACAGATGCAAAGGCCATGTGCTGCAACGCACAGACTCTCTGTGGTCCCTTCAGGGAGGAGTTGGAGCACCAGCCTCCCTGCCTGCCAAAGTCATTGTCCACAGCAAAGCTGGCACCAGGTTTTGCTCAATCCCGTTGGATGGCTGGCAATAGTACCAGGCTCCAGGAGACAGAGGCGTTCTTCAGAGAGAGACAGAAGAGAGTGAGGCAACGGGAGGCTCTACTTGCACCTGCCTGCAATTAATTAATTAGGAATCCACTCATTAGCTCAGCCCCATGGCTCCCCTCACTGCCAAGCCCCCAGCTGTCCAGAAAGCAAGTCATTATTTGAAAAGATTTCCCATTAAACCCAAAAGCAAAAGAATATTTGAAAGAAAAAGGGGCAAGAGAAACAGCAAGGGTGTTCACACAATTGCAATCAGCTCTAGAGATGTGCTGGAGTGGCTGGATCCCCATCTTGGAGCAGCCTGAGAATGGTGAAATCGATTTCATTAGCCTGCTCAGCCCCTGATTACTTTTGTGCCACATGAAACACCCCCAGTGGTTCCCCATGGTCTGGCCTCTGCTGGCAGAGGGTACCCTTGTGTGCATGGCAAATGCACCAGGGCACCCCGGCTCCCATCCCATCCTGCCAGCTCCACAAGCAGCCCCACCCAAGTGCAATCCCAGCTTGTGCTGAAAAAAACCGCTCGAAGATTTCGATTTCCTGAAGTGGGTACCTGCCTCCCCTTGGTGCCCAGGCAGCAGTTTCAGCCCAGCTCACAGGCTTTTAGCTTCTGCCAGAGCACACATCTGCTTTGCCTGCCATGTTTCTATTACCTGCTCTCTGCTCCCTGCGTTAGCGAAGGCTCCCCTTAAACCGCAGTGATTTACAGGCAGTGTTAGGGCAGGACAGGTCTGACACTGATTGAGTCGCTTATCTGCCGTCTCCGTCCTGCTCTCTGACAGCGTCTCCCCCAGGTATCAATCTGCACATCAGTTCTTTATTCCTAGGTGAGGGGAGAGCTGTCAAGGTTGCAGCTACACTGTCATCTTCATCTAAGCTGCCAGCCACCCTTCATCGCTTAAAGACCCTCTTTAACACGCAGACACTCCGGGAGGGGGTCACCGTGTTGGAGATGGCTGCAAAATTTCATTTGCTCTCAAGGTGCTCAGGGCTTGATGGATTTGATCTCATTTGTCATGGTGCCCATAAATAAACAAGAGTTTCCAAGCCGTAGGTTCAGCCCCACAGCTTCTCCCTTCCGCAGCCCTGCAGTGGCTCCTGGCTGCCTGCTGCAGGGTGCTGGGACCCCTGTGAGACACAAGGCTTCCCTGGGCCTAGGCTGCCACCAGGGTGGTGGGACAGAGCAGAGAGAGGGTGAAAACCAGTATGTGGAGCCAGGCTCGGCATTGGGGTTTGCCAGGAGTCCCCACTGTCTTTGTGATGCCCAAGGACAGGGCTGAAACTGAACTGCAGACCAGCCCATCCCAGTCACTGCCCCCTTTGGCAGGTTCACAGAAACAGGACAGGGATATGCTGGAATACCAGCACCTGTACCCTTGTGAGGTGGACAAACTGCAACCAGCTGGCCCTCTCCAGGGCACTTTGGTTCTAAATGATGTTTTTCTTAGTCTAAAACTGCACTCCTCTTGGGATCACTGGCAGCACTGGGCAGTGGCACAGGCTGACAGGAAGGGCCTGTGTCCACTTTGGGGTTTGCTCTCAGGTGCTGCTTTTGGGCCAGAGCAGCTTCCGGATGTCCCCAGCTCTGCTAGGACAGGCCGTGTGTGTGCACTGGGTCTGTGTTAAAACCCCATGTCACCTCAGTGTGCCAGGCAGCCTGGGGTAATCCAAAGGGACAGGCAGTGCACAGCAAAGGAAAGCAGTGGGCATGGTCCTCTGTGCCTCCAGTTGCACCTCATTTCCCTGGGGTTTCTACTACCCACAGCCCTCTTCCAGTTTGGCTTCCTTGTTGCTGCTCTTCCATGAATAAAAAAGCCACTGAAACATAATCTCTACCATAATGTTTATTAAATAGTAATTTTAAAAGGTTTTTATACAAATCATATAAACACAGTTTTATTTTTTGTTTTGTTTTGTTTGTTTGTTACACCGAAGAATCACAGTAAAAGCTCTTTAAGTCCGTAAGTTCTGGCTCAGCCAGTCGGTCAAATACCTTGAACTGCAAACCTTGGAGAATTTCCATTTCTGCATATAATTTCTTAATGGTTTAATTCCCGTGCTCACCTCCTGCACCTTCCCACAAAATGAAGTCACCCAGCACTACAGCCCGCCCATTAGCAACATGTCCTGCCATGGGAAGCACGTGGAGGCAACAGCCCGTTTAAGCAAAGGCATTAACGCCGATTTTTTTTTCTGAATTTCACAGAGGGAATTGCAATCAGCAAACCTAATCTATTTGCAGAGGAGGACGCAATGAATTGAATGCACTGATGACTTTTCCCCCCCTCCCTGTTGAAGTTACAATCAAACACAGTTTTCCGTAGAACAGTAAAGCACCCGGCAGAGGTAAGTGAGGTATTGGCTGTGCAGCATTATCGGCCTTCTCCCGCCTGGAAAGCACACACGTGGGCCCTGCCCCAGCTGCCAGGGGCGAGCGGGACATGCGGGCTGGGCGCTGCTGTGCTGGGCCCGTGCCACCTTAGTGCCAAGGTCAGCAGTACTCTCCTGCCCCAGATCAAGAGATACATTAACACGAGTCAGTCCCACAGAATAAGTCACATACACGATACATACAGAGAATTCACGTGCGTGTGCAAACACACTATTTCTGAATATATGTATATATGAACTCTTCTCTCTGTACGCCTACTAGACACCATAACATCACCTTTTTAATGATATATTTTCACCTATTGTTCGCCTAAGTTGGCTTTTCTACTGTATGGTCCTTTTCCATTCATCCTTCCCCTCTCCAGTGATTTGAAGGGGATAAAATCACAGAGCAGCAGCAATCCAGCTTTGAAATGGTCTGGTACATTTCCTCTCACTGCCTCTGTTTCTTTTGTACAGTAAAATAACACCCCTGTGGAATTTGTCTGTGAAAAACGCCAAAAGAAATAAGGTGATTCGGAAGGAGAATCAGAGACACATTTACTGCTGTTTTGTCGGGTGCACAGTGTGAATTAACAAAATGAAGGCCTTTGTGTGCGCGCATCTCTGCGTGTGTGTACGAACCATGGATGCTCTGATGACGTAGGTGCTGTATCTGCTCCCCCAGTACACGTGCGTCTTTCCTACAGCCAAGAAGGGTTTTTTGCCTAAAAACTTACTGTCTGAGGGAGCTCTTCATGAAACAGTAGACAAATGTTGCTATTCCCACAGTAGCGAGAAGCAGCTGTGGCACTGCTCATGTGTCCGTGCTCATCTCCTCTCCAGATGTTGCTTGTGTCCTCAATCACCTGGACTGCTGCACGATGTGTTAGTGGGGCTGGGCAAACTGAGCTTCACAACACATCACACCTTTGTGTAGTTAGTGAGGAAAATAATTCCATCCCCAACGCAAACTATTTGCCAGGTAAAATGTAAAAATCAGGACATGCGAGGTATTACCAAAGAGCCCCTGGGAAAGCAAACCCAGTGTGACAGGAATGTTTCTTATGTATGTGCAAGCTGATAGAGGTGATCCATCTGTACTGAACTGGAAATGAAGGCATTGGTTTGGGGTTCAGCATTTGAAGTCTTTTTCTCTATTCAATTGTTCTCATAACACTCCTCTCCCACAGCACGGTGGTGAGTGGAGAGGTATCAGCTGCCACACAATGTAGCCAGACCATTTGAAAGTAGAAAGATGAGATTTCTGCTGGGCTCTACCTGGCAGAGGGTGGTGAAGAAGAGCATTTTGTGGGGAAGGATGAAGGCCTCACTTGCTGTTTGATACAGCACTGATCATCAGCTGGAGGAAAAATACTTCTTCTAAGGCACTTGTTCAAAGTAAAAAAAACCAAAACAACACAGCTCATAGATAGAACTTGGGGTTTTTGCTACTGATCAGGAGCAGCGCAGCTTTGCTCCAAAGGGGATATGGCGGCAGCCATTTGGTCCAGCAGTGCTGATGGCACCAGCTCACATCCCCCAGCTCCCGGGAGAAGCGGAGCACCAGGAAGGTGAGGGGGTGCCAGCAGGCACCATGGCCAGGCTCCCCAGGGCTGTGGGCATGGCTCCAGCCTCCTTCCCTGTTCATTTTCCCTCCCTGGCACTTTGGAGAGGCCTCGGCACTGTACCTTAAGTCAAGCCCCAAGTGAAGCCCCCTTCCCAAAGCCATAGCCTAAGTGCCAGCAGCCTGACAGACTTTATCTTTTGTTTGCTGCAATTTTCTAATTAAAGCAAAAAGAAAAATGGCAGGCTCAAGAGGGGTGGGAGATTCAAATAAAGGCCTTCCTGATGAAGGCCTCAGCTGTTGCAATCAAAGATCTGGATTTAATAAATGGCTCTTATTCACAAATCACTTTAAGGCTCTTCAGCTTCTCTCAAAGAGGTGCTTCTACACATAGGGTTTCCCTTCTATTATCTTTCTTAATGATTTCAGAAAGTGCTGTTGTTACTGTTGACACTAAAGCCAGTATCCCACCTTTCCCCTGCTACCAGGAAAAGGAAAGTTGAAGGTAACAACCTGTTTCCATTTTCAGGACTGCAAACTGCAGCTTCCTGTTCTTAGTGCGAAGTGCACAAATCCCTACACTGATACCTGGACGGAGTCTAAAATGGACAGGGGCTCCGTGTGTGTGTGTGTGTGTGTGTGTGTTATTTCTAAAGAAATCCCTCAGCCTTCTCAGCCACTCACCAGAGAAAGGAGGTGGGAAATAACAACCAACATTTAGTTTCTCACATCCAAAAGGTAAACCAGGCTCCCTCACCACATCCCAGCCACTCGCATCAGCAGAAAATGAAGATGAACCAAGAAACAAGGGGCTCAGTCCCCCCTCACCCAGCACAGTCTGGTTTGCAGGAAAGCAACTCGGTCCCAGTGGAGTGTGACCCGGCAGCAGGACCCGGTGGCAGGAGCAGTGCCTCCCCTCACTCCTCCTGCTCCCCTCATTCCCTGTTATGGCATTCAGTTCCCATAGAAAACAGCAAAAAAAGTACCCCCCTGCCAGCCCACCTCACCGGGCACAAAGCCAAGGGTGATACCCAGGCACCCATCAGGCCTCCGAGCAGCACTTCTGGTGGTTCATCTTGACCTTGTGCTTGATGCCGTCGTATAGTTCGAAGTTGTAGTTCTCCAGCGTGGTGGAGCTCCGCGAGGACAGCCCAGCGTATGAGCATGTGCAGTAGAGGAGCAGACCAGCGCAGATGGCCCCAAGGAGGACGCCGAGGGAGCTCATTGCTATAATGGTCACCAGGATGGGATCCAGGGTGTATAGCCAGCTTTTCTCCTTGTCCAGCTTTGGGGTTCCTGGAGAGTTAGTAGAGAACAGTGTGTCGTTCCTATCCGATCCAAAGTAATCTGCAGTGGAACGGGCACTTATTATCCAGGGATCACTTTTTATTCCCCCCTCCTCTTCATATATTTCTTACTTGGAGTTATGATAGTTTTAGAAGAGTTAAAGTATGTATATGGGAGTATCTCAGCAGGATTCACTAAGCCAGGTCTAGAAATAATGTGAAGCACCCAACTACCAAGAAAGTTAGGCACCCTGATTCACTTTTACACATCAGACTATTGACTCAGCATGCAAGCATTTTACACCCACCGAAACCCTGGCCCTTCCAGTGCCACTGGGTTCAAAACTATGGAATCAATCTGTCACAGGTCTCAGACCTAATTTTTTTCATTTACAAGTCAAAATGCCATGCAAGCAGCAATTAATGCTTAAAAGATCAGTTTCACTTGTCCTAACACAAATACAATATATTGACTTTGCAAGGTTGCTGGCTGTTGAAAAAGGAAAACAGGAAAAGAAAATTAATGTCTTTGAACACTAAGCCACAACTGCAGTTTATGTTCTCCAAGTGTGTTCTTGATCCTAACATCACTAAAGCTGAGGTTTGTGAGTATTCTTAGCATCTGATACTGATTCTGCCACAGCTGAATTGTCCATATGGCATTTGCATACCAACCTGGATCATCATTGTCTTCAAAGTCTTGCTCAGAGCTTGGAAAGTCATCCTCCATTCTTGGGAAGTTCACTAGAACAACAAAATGGGAAGCACTGTCTGTTAAAAGAGGCCCTCCGTGGGCATCATTGCCACTAGTCACTGGATTGTGAGACCAGCCAGAAGAAAGTAATAGTTAAACTTCTACAAGGCTCTTCCTCACGGAGGGAGGAGGACCTCTTTATCTTCTTCCCTTGGCCAAAGTCAATGAAGACTCTTGCATTCTTGAGAACAGAATCTTCACACTACGTCACATTTCATAACCACCAAATGACCAGCTTTTAAGAAGAGAGTGAGCGAAAAGCAAAGAAACCAGACAACTTGAATAGCACTAAAATATTGTCACTGGTGCCTCCATAATGGACATAATTCACTATTAACATGCTCATGGGTATTACCCTTACACCTTTGAATAGGATCTTAGTGCCTGTCATTACTTGCCGCTAATGCTGGATCCATTTAGCACACACTCTACTTTTCATCTTTTCCCATACATTTTACTGGATATAGAGCTTCAATGACCCAGTTCCTCTTTGGGTTTCATATAACTTCACAGTAATTTGAGGAATTCATGTATCATCATTATATGTTCTAATGTAAGAGCTGGCTGAGATGGAGAGAGAGGCGAATGGGTGTCCATATCTAGGTCCTTGTGTTAACATTTCCCTGATCCAAATTCCTTTTAGTGGTGACACTTCTTTCTATTGTTCAGCACAGACCAAGGACCAGTAACCAAATGCACATATTATAATCTGAGAAGAAGTAAGTTATTTTCCTGTGCAGTCTTCCTGTCATTATCTCTGCGTACAGTTACCATGGCTCTTTTTCACTTTTCCAAAAGAAAATGTCTTTTCATTTCTATCTGCCAAGAGTTTTCAAAGCTGACTGTAACTTGGGGTCCTCAACTGAGAAGGTGTCTCGAAATGATCAGGAATGCGAAAAATCAGGGACTAGAAAGCGATAGAAGTCACACCTTGGAAATAGTTGTGGTTGGAACCAAGATTACTTTGTGTCCTGTGCCAAAATGGTAAGAAGAGTTTAAAGAGGTTACTTATAAACAACCAAAACCAAAGAATGTAACTTGTGCCTAAAAAGCCATGTGCAAAGAAATTATTCAAAACCTTATAAAATAATATTTCTGCATATTTGCATGGATATTTAAGACTTGAAAAGGCCTGCTGAATTGTCAAATACATTTTTTTGCTATTCCAGACAACTGTGTCAGGCAATCCATGGCAGCGACATTTCAAGGTTCACTTCCAAAGCAGGGTCTCTGCCTGAAGTCACGCTGCCACACCACCACCTGACTGATGACTGCAGCGATCCTCTTCTGGTACTAATGATACCTTCCCACTCCTCAGGCACAATTGTATCTGCACCCAAAGGCTTAAGGGATTTCTTTGCATTTTCAAGTGAGCCTGGCAACAGGAATGCACACAGCCCAACACTTGCCCCTCCTGCCAATGAGTTCTGCATCTGGTGAGTCAGGTACCTTGTTGAAGAAACATAGGTGCACACTGCCTTCTGTAAATCCTCACTTTAGCGGCGAGTTCACATGATTTCTCAACAGTTCTCGAACTGACAGGCCCAGATGGCAACATCTTAGGGCTGGGAGAACTGCCTGAGGGCCTCTTGCAAACATTTAGAACCAAACATGTGGAAAAATAACTTGCAAAGCAGTTCACACGTGGAGACGTCTGCACTGCTAGTCACCCATTGGAAGACAAGCAGTGAGATTTGCCATCCGTGTCACCCAGAAACTGTATGTTGCTCAAAGACGAGCAGAGGTCAAAATTGGTTGACAGTCTGCCCAAGGAGCCCATGTGTGGAGAAAGGCTGTTGGAAGTCATTTGACTTTCCATATTGTAGCTGCTCTAAATTTCGTGTGAGAACAAGCTAGGAATTTGATCCTTTTGTTATTTCCCAGGGTAACCTTGAGGGAAAAGCCAGAAATAAAAAAGTATTGGTTAATCAACACTTTCAAAAGAACACCAGTTCTTCCAGCCTGAAAGGAAGGAGCACTGGGAAAACTTGAAAAGAGAGAACATTTATACAAAAAGCCCAGCCCAGAAACTATTTACTCTTCTAGTGATTTGTTCAATTCCCCATGCTAATATGACTCTTTAGTCCTGCTTAAATGATACTTTCCTACTTGCCCATTTTCCTTCCTCCTCAGGCCCTCATTCTTCTGTTCCCCACATGCCATTTCATTGCTATTTGATTGTATGTTATCATGCAGGGCTCTACACCCTCTGGAAAGCTTTAGAAAAATATAATTCAACGTTTCTTTTTCCATACTGGGGATTCTCGAGTCATTAACTAAACCAGCTCAGGCTGTGTGGGTGTCTGTGGGAATTGAATCTGGTGGTCTCAGTTCAGTTCCTAGTGGAGATGATTTAGAATCTAGCCTGTCACAGAATTTAGCCTGCTGTTTGTCATCAATTAGGCTCCTTTGGGACAAGTCTCAGCAATACTGTCACAAGTGGAGCAGGCCACAGAAGGCAACTCCCTTAGAAAGTGGTCCCCAGAAAAGACCTGCAAGCTGGTGGGCAGAATGGGAGAAACATGCATCGCTCTGTGTTGTGGAGAGCTGCTTCCTTCAAGGGCAGATTCCAGGCACAATTCACCTTGCATTTTAAGAGGGAAAAAATATACTGGAGAAAGGTAGTCAAGAAAGTTAGGGGAAAACTGTAATTGAATATGAAGAATGATTTCTCCTGAGTGAAAGGCTGTTTTTAAAGCCTGTGTTCCAAATGATGGCTGTGAGCACCTAGCCAGTCATGGCCAAAAGATGATATTAGCAGTGATGCTGGAAGCAGCCAGATGCTGAGAAAGGCTGTTATCTGTTGGATCTGAGAGCACTGCCAGCTAAAAGGCTAATTTATGGGACCTGAAAAAAGGAAGATAAAATTCTAATCAAAGACAAGGACTGATTTAAGTACCATATTTGTATGAACTCACATGGAGGGAGAGGAGAGGATTAGTATTTCCAGAGATTAAGAGCTTCAGTGTACATCTGTTTTAAAATAGTAGCAGGGGTGGGAGGGATTGTGCCAGAGCGGACAAGGGAGGCACGAGAGCAGACAAGGTTCTCTGGTGTCCCACCACAGACATACCTGTGCCTCTGGCAGGGAGGCTCTCCAAACCTGCCCAAGGCAGCTCACCTCTCCAAAGCCGAGCTCAGCATGGCTTATGGCCTGGCAGGTACTTCCCACCACCACAGGTGCTGATGCCTGCCCTCCTGCACGGCCTCACCAGCACCACCACCTCGGGCAGAGACATCTGCACCAAGCCAAGAGCTATTGCTCTGGAGGGAACACCCAGCCCTGATTGCTGGAACCTGGACACATTCTTCCAAGGCAAATGACAACCGTCAGGAAAAAATTGCTGTTTCTTTCTAGGCTGACTTTGTCTGGTTTAAGTCCAGATACCAGGTGCTGCCTCCTGCCAAGTTCCTCCACCCTGAGCAGGGGCAGAGCTCTATCACCCTGCACCTCTCTCCATGCTCAGGCATTTGCAGATTATCTGTGGTGCCTCTTGGAGTTTTTCTGAGTGAACAAAATGAGCCTCTCAGCAGGAGGTGCCTTTCCCAAACAATACATCAAACTTGCCGCAGTTTCCAGATCCTATTATTGCCTGCCTAGAGCTGCTCTGGCACAGGATAGCCTGGCCAGGAGAGCACCCAGGATGCACTCCCAGCATCCCTGTGCTCCTGCTCCCCACTTTCTGCAGGGGTGCATGGGTTCTGGGGCCGAAAGCAATGCACCAGGTGATGGTGGTTTGTGAGCTGTGCTACCTACAGTCTTCCATTACCGGTAATATCTGAGGCTGTGCCTGCTGGGGCAAAAAAGCAGAGCGTGTAGGAGGAAGAAAAACAACTTGCTGGTTTTGGGGAAATAAGCAGCACATGGTTGTTTCCCCACTGTGGAAAGGACTTGAGGGCAGCCAGCTACATGCTCACCCCTCTCTCCTGCTGCTACAACATCCCTCTTGGCCACTGCTATCCTGCCCAGCAAGGGGAGCGTAGGAGGTACACCGCTGCTCTGCTGCCAAACAGTGCCCACGAGGGTCTGAAGCATTAAATGCAGCCAAAGCCAGGAAAATGGGGTCAGAAATTGCCATTTCCCAGTCTTGGCAGAGAGAGAGAGAGCTCCAGCTCTTCTCTCATCCTTGCTTTTCTCTCTTTGCTCATTCCCAGTCCTTTTCTCTCCACAGCAATAGTGTGACTCCAACACACATCATTTTGTTTTGACACAGCAGAGCAGCCGCCGTGGCCTCGCCTTGACACTGCTCTGCTTGGCGGCTGCGCAGCGCTGCTCCTCTGGCTGGGAGCCCCGGGGGCTGGGGGTGACACCTCCCACCCTCGGCAAATGGAGAAGCACTTCTCAAAGCGGCAGCAGAGGCTCCAGGCAGAAACACTCCCTCTGAATCCCCCATTGCTCTATTTCCAGCTGAAAATCCACCTCACTTCTCTCTTTCCCACTCCTCCAGAAACACAGGACTACTTTAGTTTACAGAAGGGATAAATCCCTGCCAAATTTCAAATTAAAACAGTGCTTTGGCTACAGTTGAGCATTAAAGAAAGCAAACAAGCTGCCACTCCCCAGCCCGGCCTCCCTCTGCAGTGCAGGAAGCCCTGGACCTTATTCTCGGATTGCCTTAGGGCTGCCCCAGCGGTGGCCAAGGGTGCACACCACAGACCACCACAGAAGCATCATCACACTGGGGGCACAGATGAGCCTCTTGCATCCCTTGGGCTTCCCATATGAAGATAAGGTGGGAAAATATGGCTGGGCAGGTGAAGACCCCCCACCAAAAGCACTTGGAGACATGGAGCCAGGCTGGGTGCTTGGTGTGGAGGTGGCCACGAGCAGGAAGCTATTTCCAGCGCTGGCGCTGCCCTCCAACACGTGGCACCCGACCCTGCTGCATGCAGGGCAGATGGCCAAGGTGGCTGCCCCAAGTGGGTACCCTGCCAAAGCCTCCCTGCAGCAGACACATCCCCTGTTGCAGCCTGACCCCTTCTCCAGCGTGCCTTGCTTTTACACCTCTCCTCAGCACCGGCACCAGGCCAGGGAAACAGTGGCGGCGGCATGTGTGTGTACGGCACGACAGCGGCATCGTGCAGTGTGTGTTTCCTGTCCCTCTCAGTGCTGGACTACCCAGGAAAGGAGCTGACACTCAGGGTCGGTGCTCTGTGCTGGAGCTCACCCATCCCAAACCGAGCAGCTCCTCAGCCCAAGGGCGGCACTGCCCCTCCACTGCCACGAAAGGGCTCGGAGCTGGGGGAGAAGCTGGCAGCTCTGTGGCATCCTGGCGTGTTTATCACCCTGCCCGTTGTTGCTGTTTGTTTTTACAGTGCAATGGCTAACGACACGATTCCTCAAACTGGCAGTCACGCCTGCAGTCTCTGCTAAGAACCGCCAAAGCCACTGATGGAGGAGCTGTGGCAGAAAGCCAGGTGGCTGTCCAAGCTCGCCTCGGGGCCTCGCCTGCTGTCTGCACGCCTCGCTGCTGCCCTGACCCAGGGTAAGTGGGAGCCGGCCCTCGTAAAGTCAGTAGGTTTTCACAGGGTTTCTAGAGGGGCAAAAATCCAAACATAGCCCCATGCACAGCCTGGTTTCTACCTTGTTCCATTGCACTCGGCAGCAGAGGCATTTCAGCCAGGCCAGGAAAAGCCAACCTCACCCCCACAGCCCCGAGGGGGGAAGCAGCTCTGGGGTCCCTGTGCCAAGTGTCATTGGCCGGCGCCTGCCCTGGCAGGAGGCTGACCCAACAGTGCGGCTGGTCCCTCGGCTGGTGAATGAGCTGTGCAGCCTGCTCCTGACCGATCAGCCATCTCGGGCACGCTGACATTGCCAAGGCACAGCACAGCCCTTCCCACGGCGCCCTTTGCTTTGTCAGGTCAGCGCTCCCTCTCTCACATCCCAATTAGGCACTGGCTTTGCCCCAGGGCTTACAGAGAGTGCCCATGGACCCCCTTCTGCTCCTACAACACAACACCAACTGTAGAGAGAAGATAAAAAGATTGACATCATCAGGCCACATACCACTAGGGAGCCACGCCTGAAGCCTCCCTGTGATACACAGGACACATCAGGCTTCCACCATTAATGCTGCTCCCTGGGAAACAGAGTCCATACTGCTCCCCCGAAAAGTTTTCCACTTTTTAAAAAAAGTAGACACTTAAATGCCTGAAGTTGCTGGCAGAAGCATTTGCATCAAAATCACACTAAGCTGTATTTATTTCCTTAAACAAAGCGTGCTAATTTTAGCTGCTTTCTTCCCTAGGATGCGCTGCAGCCTGAGCAGCACCCAACTCTCCGGCCAATCTGTCTGTGGCACATGTACGGAATAATTAATCCTGAACGATTCCTCCCTTTTCGTCTGTTTACTTAACAGAATTTTTTTCTTCCTTGTTGGGAAGCCATCAGTCAGTTTCTCCCTCCCTGTTTTTCACATGTGCATATTTGTTTTGAATTTTGCTTGAACAGTCGCTGAAGTGTACAAAATGCAAATTACAAGTGTAATCTGCTTTGCTGTACAATTAGAGAAAAAAAAAAGCCCTCCTCCAAAATGCAGCATGGGTCCTCAGCTTTGCTTGTGTTTGAATAGCCAATGTGAGGGATCATATTTGAATTATTTTTTTGTTGATGGCCTGAATTCCAAGTAAAGTTCGGAAGTTTCATTGCAAAGCTGAGCTTTATGCCAGGGTAAAGAACATGATAGAAGGAAAATAAATGAAGGAGGGAAGGAAAAACCTCTCAAACTGGCAGCAAAATATATTTCACATGAAATGTGATGCTGCTGACTCTGCTGAAGGGGTGAAAGGTGCACCTAGAGAAAATTGGAAGCAGAACTGGTGCAGCAGAGGTCCCTGTAACAAGCTGGGAGGACTCAGGGGGAGGGAAAGCAGGGGACATACACCTGTCCAAACACTTGGTGCTGTGACACCCAGGCCACTCCCGTGCAGGTCTCCTGCGCAGTCTGACATGCAGAGATGAGGACTGCACAGAAGAGGAAGGCACTGCTGTTTTCATTATTAATTTTGGTAATGGCTTACCCATTTTTTGCTGTGCTCAGGGACAGAGTGTGTGGCACAGCTGAGCTGGCAGCCGAGCCAGCCCCAGGGGCCCTGGAAAGTAGGATGTCCTGTCTCCAGGGGCCCCAGCTGGAGACATTCTGCATAATCACACTGAGCAATTTAGCACTTAGGCAACGCTAGTGAAATCCCCGAACAATCCCAAGAGTCAGTCCAGCCTCCCAAAACTCCCACTAAGGACTGGTACAAATGTAATGGATCTAAAAGCTGCTATTAATGGCCCAATCCTGAGTGCAGCGAGGCAGGGTGCACACAGCAGTTGTGCTGCTGGGAGCTGGGTCTGCATTCAGCAGGAACAGGAGCTTCACTTGGCTAAAAGAAATAACCCTGATGCTCCAAAGAGTTTTGAAACTCTGCTTTGCTTCAACATACAGCATTCTTGTTAGCAAAGAAAGAAGAAGAAAGAAAAACCCCAGATATTTGTATAAAAATATCATCATTTTATTACATTCCACAATACATCTTCAAAGAATTTCAAATTTCCACAAGATATTTTTCACACACAGGCAACTGGGCAACGCTGGGGATGTCAGGGCTTAAGGAGCAGGGGAGAACTGGGAGTAAAAATCTTGAAGTGACCTTCTGTTTTGTCTTTGGTGATTTTGGTTTGAAAGACAGGGTGCCACATTCTCCTCTCTGATGCACCAATGCACACTTGCTAAGTCTATGGGGGTGAACCTGGTCAAAGTGAGATAGTCTGAACTAGGGAGACTGAACTGACTTTGGAAATGTGACAATATCATCTGCTGACATGGCTTGGGCTGACCTTAAAACGCAGTGAGCACATGTCAGTATTTCACATCTGTTTTAATTTGCAGCTGACTGAGGGGGATGGGATTCCACATCCCAAACCAGATGCACTGACACATCAGTGCTGTGTGGTGAGGAGGCTCATGGTGAAAGCACCCTGGCCCTGGAAGCCCCTCTCCAGGGACCTTTCAATGGCACTGCCTTCCAGGTGGCAGGAGCTCCGTGGGTGCATTCTGGCCCTGTGGGACAGGCATGTCCCTGCCGCTCTCAAAACTTTTGTGGGAGCCAGGCCCAGGTGCATTGGTGCCCCGAGCACTCAGCACAACTTATGTGCGCACCATGGCACATCACCCTGGGCTTTTCTGCACTCCCTACATGTTTTAGACACTTGCTGCTGCAGCTGAGAGGATCCCACTGAAATCTGTTGTGAAAACAGCACAGGGAGCTGAAACTGGCTGCATGAATTAAGGCAAGGAGGGGAATAGAGTGACGCCCCCATTGACAGACATCCCCTAGGGACAGGGCTATGCTGCAACAGGGGCCAATACCACTTAAGCACAGTTTGTATTTCTACTGTTTTCCCAGACCAAAAGGCAGCTCAAGACTGCAGGAAAGTTAACAGAGCTGCTCATCTTGATTCATTTTATGCAATATTAATGGGCAAAGGAGGGGTGGGCACTAGCAAGTTTAGAAGGGGGGAGGAAATCTGACCACTCATCACAGATGGACACAAATAAGATGGAGAACCTTGCTCACTGGAGGTACTTTTTTTGCAAACAGATTAGGGTTAACAATTCAAACCACTTTTGCATGTCATCATTCAGTAATTTATATAAGGCATTTCCACTACAATACGCTGGGCCATTCAACAGTCAGAGGCGTGTGGAGGCTCCTCCTCGCCTCCCCAGTTAAAGCAGCAACAATAGCTGGGCCCCCCAGGCGCACTGGCTGGGCTTGGCTTGCTAGATGTTACTGGCGCTCGAAGAAGCAGAACATTAGCAAACGCAAAACTGACATTCTAGAAAGTCAACGGGCAATTTTAATGATTCAGCAGCTATGAATTGGGCAGAAGAAAAAAAGAAACCAAACCCAGAAAGGGGAACTATACTTGTCCCTTGGACATTTCTAGCAGAAAGACAAGGAGGAGCCCTCTCCCCCTTCCCCGTGTAAAAGCAAAACCATCAGCACCCAGAGCGAGGATACCTATTAAATAAATAAACCTTCAATTCTCAAGAAACTACAGTATTTAGCATCCACTAAGACCTGCTGAAGTCTATGTTTTACCCTAAGGCTGGCTTTAACAGATACAAACAAAACATTCATTATGAGCTTCTCTGATATAAGGCAACTTTAAATAGATTCACTTGTGGGTGGGGGAAGAGGAGGGCTTCCCCTCCCTCTTCCAAACAATGGCTGTGTTATCATGTTGGCTGCAGAAAGAATAAAATTGAGAGATCTTACTTTTTGAACGTCTATGGACCTCTCTGGATTCTTCTAGCCATTGGAGGTGGACATTTCTACTGTCCAGCCTGGCCTCTTCTCAATTTGCACCCAAGACATTAACACTATCAAACAAGAAACCCAGCCAAAGCTAGGTAAGGCAACAAAAAAGCATTGCTCTCTTCCCCAAGTAAACAAATCAGGGCATTCACCATAAACACGTCCCAGACCTT
The DNA here is from genome assembly GCA_036630365.1 of Acanthiza pusilla. Classification (NCBI taxonomy): domain Eukaryota; kingdom Metazoa; phylum Chordata; class Aves; order Passeriformes; family Acanthizidae; genus Acanthiza; species Acanthiza pusilla. The sequence goes on from JAXCHO010000019.1 coordinate 10,826,257, forward strand.
CCAGAGAGGAGGTGGGAAGGGGGGAAAATTAACAACAACAACAACAACAAAAATAAAAGCATTCCCTGTGCAAGTAGAAGCAACAACAAGCAAATTAAAAAGGGGCTGTTTCTAAATATACATTCAGTCAGTCAGACACACACTCCCATGCACACTTGCACACGCAGATTTAGCACACATGCACACGAGCCTCACACACAAGCTTCCAGGCTCACCATCAGGTTCCCTTGCAGGTTGCCTATTGGAAGGAGAAAAAATAAAAAAAACCAAAGAAGCCGACCAACAAAAAAGAAACCAACTCCCCAAACAAACACAACAAAACAAAATAAACCCCCACCCGACACCCCAAGAATCCTTGAAAAGTAATAGAAAGGGAGCGTTCACTTCTTAAGTGAGGGGGCGGTGTGTCTCTTCTGGCGATCCAAGATGCAGCATTAGTTTAGAGTTTGTAAAAGATTCGGGGAGGGCTGGGGGACGGAGAAGGGATGGAGATATCTAAGAGTTCACACGTATGCTAGGTAAGGAAAAAAGTGCAAAACTGAGGCAACGTATTTGAAGTCTTAGTTTCTGTCTGTCTGTCTGTTTTGTGTTTTGTTTGCTTTCTCGTTCCTGTTCGGCTCTCAGCAGCGCAAGCTGGGGTCTTGCTCTAGTTTTATGGTTAGGGTGGGCTCCACGGCCACAGGGGCCCCGTTGGCATAGTGGGAGGTTTTGTAGGTGATGGAGTGATCACTCTTCTTGGCCGCATAGCGGAACCGGTGGTAGTGGAGCACAAGGGCCAGCGCGACGGAGACCAGCACCACAACAGCACCTCCGGCGGCAATAACGTAATACCAGTAGGCTGGGATGGGCTGCACTGACACCGTGTCCACTGTGGGCTCGGTCCCTGGCAGAAGGGTTGCCCCTGGGGAGGAGACACAGAACAGGGTTGCTAGGTGGGAGGCATGCAGACGCACAAAAAGAAACACACATGCTTTCAAGAGTACAGCACGGAGCAACACGAGGTCCCACAGCTGCCTCCAGATACGGGCCGTGCTCCTAGGGGAGGGCACAGCCTGGCATTTGCTGAGCTCGCATACTCAAGGGCCTTTCTCTTCCCTTTTAATTAATCAGGCTGCCTGGATCATAATACAAATGCCATATGCACACTATTATTACTGTTATTTCTGGCATCAACGAATGTTTTTTTCCCTTCTTTTTTTTGGCCATCTCCAGATCAGCCACCTGGTTTTGTCTCCACATGGCAGATGTTGTCAAGCAGTGACAAAACACATCACATTCCTAATTGGAAGAAAAGTGTAATCTCAGATGGCCGAGGAAGTTACCACAGGAGACTGGGAAAGAGATTACAGGGAGAAGCATTTGTCGTCTTTACTGAAGAGACAGAGAAGAAGTTCTCTCTCTGACAGTGCTCTGCACACAGGTCTAGTCTCAGTAGGTACCCCATGCACAGACATACACAGATTTCCTTACTATTTCTTAAAGTGAGAAGGGTTGGTTATAATTATTTGCAGGGCATGGGCTGCAAAATTCAACCCAATATTCAAATAAGAAACTCGTACTCTCTGCAGCTTAAGCAAGCCAGGACTATGAATTCATGCTGATAAAGCAACACACCTTGGGAGGGCTGGAGAAGCACCTGCCTCGCTTCAACTCAGGGGCAGGAAGTGCCCAGACTCAGCCCAGTGATGCTCAAGCCTTCCTACTCTAGCAGCTGTGGCGTGCTGCAGGGCACGGAGCTGTCGCTGGCCGGGTCACGCCGGGACAGCTCCGCACACATCTGCTGACCAGGCGCGGGGCCCGCGGAGCCTGAGCACACGCGGCTCCGGCAGCGCCGGGGTCTGCGCCCGCCCACGGCCCGGACCCGCTCGGCGCTGCTGCTCCGGCACACGCTGCTCTCGCCTCCCCAGCAACACTCGTGGGGGCGAGCTGTAAATAACTAGGGAGGGATGTATTTTTGCACCACATTTATTTACTCATTACTTCAAGCGGGCTGGAGTCCCCAGGGAAACTCTGCGAGGGTTTGCTCTGCTTCTGGACACTTCGGCTCCCTTCCTGCGCTCACCCTCTCCTCCTGACCCTGGCCGGCTAGTGGGGGGCAGCCCCTGGCTCAGTGCTGGCAAACAGAACCTGGGGGCCTCCTGGGTTTGGTGTCAGCACATCGATGAAGCTCTGTGCTAACCAAACTCCAGCTTGGTTTCCTGAGCAGACTTGAAGGATGCCAAGTGCAAAGTACAAAACAGTGCAGGATGCACTCAGCTTTACCCACAGCAAGGGCATCTTTCAGCACAGCCTCTGTCTTCCCTCCAAACACTGCCTAGGAGCAGAGTCACTGGCAGGAAATTTGGGATGGCAATGGCTTTGCTGCTAGTGGCACAGGAGATGAGGCAAAATGATGGTTCCTCTGCCACTCACAAGGCTGTTCTCCCTCCCCATTCCTCAAAACCCGGGCACAGGCACTAAACCCAAGAACGCACAATGCACCCAGATGCATAGCTACAATAAAAAACCACCTCAAAAGCTAGTAAAAAACCCACACAAGCAAGACAAATCCTGCTTTTACAGAGCAGGAGGCTGGGAACCACCCACATATTTGTCATTGTAGGCAAGGAATTCGGATGTCTCAGGAGAAGCCTAACTGGCAGATATGCCGCTCTCAACCTGTCTCACCCCAGCTGCCCCTCACCAACAGGAGTAGGGGTGGCCCTGTCCCTCCTGCCCCCCAATGGTGCCTGCAAGACGGGGGTTATAGGCTGGGCTGTGTGTTGAGGATGGCAAAGGAAGGGAGCAGGCAGCCCTCTGACCTCCTTCCCTACTTCCACTGGCCATGCTGGTGCAGGGGAATGAAAGCAGCACATCCCTGCGCCTCCCCAAGCAGCTGCTGCCCCTCACCCATCTGCATGGGGGGTGGCAGTATGGGACATCCCATGAGGGCTGCTGCTGCTCCCTGAGCATGTTCAGTGCTGCCTTGAGCCTCACTGATAACCCCCTACTGTCTCCCTCCACAGATCCAGCTGGCCGAGCCAGCCCAGACCCGAACGTGACCCACCACCATCCCCAAAGGATCAGCAACACCTCTCCTGAGCCTGACAGCATGGGGGTGCAGGGCTGACCCCCAGGAAGATCGTGGGGCTGCTCACTGCGTAGAGGCCACTTGTGTTTACACTTGGTGACAGTCTCTGCTTACATAGCGCCTTGTTCCAGCAAGAGCTTTACAGACAAACAGCCTCTCACACCACTGATATGCACCAGGTCCCACGGTGGAAACTGGGGTTGAGAGAGGGGCAGGTGTCAGGGGTGACAACAGCTCCTGAGTCTCAAGAGAGTGGGAGGAAGGGTTCCTCCTGGTGGCTGCACATTGCCCAGTGGAAGGCTGAGGATACAAAGGGTGGGTCTGGCCAGAGAGGAGCACATGCCATAGTGCCCAGGCTGCAGCCCTTGCCCCTTCCCCATGCACCTCCGCCCTCTGCCTGCCTGGGGACAGAGGGAAGCAGTATGATACTGCAGATGATCCTGCTTGTGGGAAGGATCCCTGGGGGAACTCATGCCGGCTGCAGCTTCAGGACAGCCCCTGCTTGGCCCTGACCCACTCCAGATGTCCCAGCCAGGGCTGCAAGCATGAAGGGTGGTGCAGAGCCCTTCCTCAGCCCCCGTTTCCGCACCGCATGGTCCTGCTCAGGAGATAGCAGAAGTCTGGAGAGTTCATTTAGCAACTGAAGTCATTAAGGAATCACACTCAGTTGTCTCTAAGCCCTAACGAAGCCAATTCCCAACATTAATGATTGTTCTTCCTTACACTATCAGCCACTAAATATAGCTGCCCATCCACTCAGCACACAGTGCTGATGTTATCTGCTCTGTTTTTACTGGCTCTGCTGCTCTCTGGAAGTTTTCTGTTATATCAGTGGAAAAGTTCACTGCTCAGGGAGATGGAAAAAAAAAATCCATCTTCTTAACTTAATAATTTTTCCACTCCCCTTTGCCTTCCGCCACACACACACTTGCCCTTCCTCATTTATTCACCAGTGCTCTCGTCTTAATAAAGAACTGCCTCCTGCTGTTGCTGTCAAGTTTGTGGCTGCTGTGCTTATGGCACAGCTTGGAACACCAGTCAGTGGAAGCCTGATTTAATCCCTACAGAGTGGATATTTTATGTAGGTGTGCTGCTGGTGCTCACACCTCCAACCTCGCCAGGTACTGCCCCATTCTCTTTTTAATAGGGAAGACTCTATAGGGACTAGTTTTGGAGCTTTGCAGTGAGAATCAAAACCCGAAGAAGGAAAAACAATAGTCATCTGGGGAGAAAAAAAGGAGAAAATCCTTTCCAGAAAGCTGCCTAGAGGGCTGCCTGCCTTGCTCTGCCACTGCCGTGTCACAGCTCGTATTCCTTTCCGAAATCACTGACATTAACTGCTGTGGACAAGCAACACAGCTGGACTTTTCATAGATGACACAGATGAAAGCAAATATTACACTCATCTAATCTGAATGCCACAAACCCAGTGTCAGTCTCAACCCCATAACTGCTACCTGTCATTTCCCCAGGGAGATATCTCTATCTTGATTTCAGGATACCCGTTGGGAGAGAATCCACCAGTCCCAAAGGCAAATTCTCCCCATGGTTTTTCTCCACATTCTTTGGACTGTATCTCTAATTTTTAGCCTGGTATTTATCCATTTCCTTGCTTCCAGACACTTTTTATACCCTTTCTTTAAGGGTGAAATGCATCAATGCTCAAATGCAGTACAGTTCAAGCACACTTTACTAGTCCTGAAAGATCCCGACCCACTATGTGAAACATATTCCACCTACACAATTCTCTTCTTATTATTTGCCTTGTGATCCTGGAGCATGTAAGGTGCATATTTTCAGCTTTGCTCCCAAGCCAGGAGAGGAAGGATTTGCTATTATTTTTAATGGCATCTGACTTTTTCATCTCATCATGTAATTGCAGGAGTGGGGGCTATAGAACATCTCAGTAATTCCTGCATAGTTTTTTCTCTCCAGCTCCCCCCCCCCTTTTTTTTTTTTTTTTCTTTTTTCTCCAGCCAGGGACTTCTTCCCCTCATTTTATACTCCCCTTCTGTTGGGCATCTCTGTCTCTTCTTCAGTTTAATTATTAACATGTAATTGCCTCCAGTCTTCACTTCTTCATCTTTTCCCTCTGCATTTTGCTCTTTCCCAGGTCATTCCATCCCTCTGTGCCATCCATCCCTGCCTGTCATCCAGGGAAACCTTTTCACCCTTTTGCTGCACTTGCAATTGCTCCCCTGTTATGACCAACGCTATGATGTCCTTGAGGGAGCCAGGAATGGGCAGGAGCCACTGGAACAAGCTGGCGAGTTCCAGTGTGAAGGGGAGGTGTGCCTGTAAAAGCATCTGCCTGTGGTGCTCAGGGACCTCACTGTTGCTCCCCAGTCCCAGCCAGTGTGCCCTGGGGGATATGATGGAGAAGTGGAGGCACTGAGGCAGCAGGGCAGGGGGTGAAGGGGAAGACAAACAATATGAATTAGCAGGACTTTAGGATAGACCTTAGAATAGAATGTGAGGACCCAGACAGAGGTGCAAACTGTTACAAATCCCAAAAGACAAGGATGGTGTTCACAAAATAGATGACCAGGCCTATGGGAATGTAGAGCAATGGTGGAAGTCATGAAGGGTTGTGAGGCTTTAACTGCCAGCTGAGAATACTGCAGCAGCTTTTCAGTAACACCACAAGAATATCAGCTAAATAAGCACCCTGTAAACAAGCAGAACTAAATTCCTAGTTGTTACAGTACGAGTGTGACTGTAAAAGTTAGAGCCTGCACTTGTCCCTGACGTTGGTACCACTCCACAGCCTGAATCCCCAGGGACAGAATCACACATGTGACTTCAGTCTCAGCTTTGCCTTTACTGCCACAGCTGCCAATGCACGCACCCAGGAGAGACAGCTTTGCCCACACGGAAGTGCAGCTGCTTCTAGGGTAGAGTTCAGCCACATCTTACAGTTCACCAGCACAGCAGGGGATGGAAAGAGTACTGACATCACATCCCAGTGAAAGCAAAGGGAATGTTGATTGAATTGACAAAACAACTTTTAAAATTAAGGGGGGCTCCAAGTTTGCTCTTCATCACAACACAACCCCCAGACACATTCCTGAAGAGGCAAGGCAGGAAAACAAATTGCAAAATCAAAACACAGGAAAACCCCTCAGACTAAATGGACGTCTGCAAAAGTAGATAGTTTTTCCCACCCCACAGCAAGACAAACAGCACCCCCACTGAAAAGAGAGAGGCAGTTTTTTTGAGTTCCTCACCTTTTCTCCTACCCTTCAGGTTTGATCAGAGAAATGTTGGTTTCTATTCTCCAGCCTAGCATTAAGCTGTTAAATGCACCATTTTCACCTTGTTTTCCTTTTATTGACTGTCACCTTCAGAGCTCCTCATGACAGTTTGCTCTCCCACTTCTACCTCCCAGCTCTCTTCCACTTCCAAGCAGACTGGCCCCACCCTCCTTTGCCAACAGCTGAACACCCTCACTGCATCTATGAACTAGAGAACCACCTTCACAGTAATGTGAATTACTGCCACCAGATATCACTTTTAATTGGCTACTGTTTTTTCAGTTGAAAAGTATTCTTTATTCCTCAGCCTTCCCATTTTGGGCTTTGCTGCTCTTCAGGAGCTAAGTCCTCAGGATGGCAGATTTCCTAACACTATTCAGTCCCAAGAGAGGGGACTTGCCTGCTTGCCTGTTCCCTGTCACCTAGCAGAAGTCAGAGGATGCCATCTCCTGCTGCTGTGGTGGGGGAGGTTTAGTACACACTTGCCATTTCAGTGCTCAGAACATTTGCTGTTTGTACAAGCACACACATTGCCTTCCTTCGATGTAAAAGCCCATGCCAGCAGAACAAAACCACCAAGAAAAGTGCAGTTTTACCTGGAAAGTACGAGTTCTCACCTGGGAAAGCTGTGATGGGCTCTGCAGAGGAAAAACAAAAACTTGTGTTAAAGAGAGGAGTATTACACACCAAGGCCCCAGTTTACACCCCTGCTGATCTGCAGTGGCCAAGGCATGGCTGGCCCCCAGGAGCCACTTGTTGGGAGCAGCATGGGGAGCCAGCCAACCTCAGCCAGGACCGGGAAAAATCCAGTCCCAGCTGGACACCAAACAGATGCAAAAAGCTCAAACCAACTTCAGAGAAAAATATGTCTGAGGTTGAGGGTCATTTGGCTGGCCTGAGTCATCCAATGACAAAGCTTCACCTGGCCCATTGATGAAACCCTGAAACCCCCTAAATTTCCAAATGTGGTTTGGTTTCTGGCTCAACTCTGGCACTGTTACTCACACGGGAACTGTGTTAATTCTGGGCAGTGATGCCCTGCTCCTCTCCATCTCACAGTGACAAGAAACAAAGGCAAGTGATATTTTTCCTTCTTTCAAGATACTTTGAAGAAGTAATCTATTACAAATTACTGGATCTGAAAAGCAATAATCAGTACTTACTACTGATTACTTTCTTGCAGAAGTAATAGACTTCTGATTATTTTTAGATTACTTCTGCATTATGCCTGTGAGTCACAGAAGCAGACTCCAGCTCTACAGAGTGCTATGAAATCATCACTCGGGTTCAAAATGCAAATGACACATTTGTCAAGGAAAAAATTATTGTGACTTATTAGCGTTCTTTCATGCTTAAAAGGAATCAGATTACTTCCAAGGATTATGTGTGAGAAAACCGTAGCCTGTGCTGGAGTCAGCTATTCTCATGGCTCTGAAAGAGAGAGAGAGAGCAGCACAGTATCTCTACCATTTCAATATTATTTTGGTGAAATCGGAAATGACCCCTAAGTTATGTTGAAGTTTGTAGTGGGAGCCCTTTGCTGGAAATGATCTGAAACAAACGTTCCTTATGGGTTTTAAGATCCACATTCAACTTCACAGATTGGGTAAAATAATTTTGTGTAGCAGTTTGGTGTTATTTTTTTGTGCTGGAAATGCTTGAAACTTTGTAATTTATTAACCCTTTTGTTTTTGAAATATTATGCTTTAGGTTCATGTGGCCCAAGACACAGTAACACTGGAGCTAGGTGAATTGCTGAGCTCAAAAGAAGTCAGATAGGAAATACTATTAGTGTTAATCATCGGTCTCGCTTCTCTTTAATGCCATAGAAGGCAAGAGATTAAAACACCACTGTCAAGCCTTAAATAGCGGGAATTTGACATCTGAAGTATTAGCTACTTTGGCAGATGGGAGACCAGCAGAGTTCAAAGCATCAAAGAAATGGGGATCGACGGTGCTTAGGAGCATCTCTGGGGCAGTCCTAGTCCTCAGTTTTATTATCAGTGCTGGTTCCTGCACCATCTTCACCATCACCTGACTGCATAGGGGGACAAGCGATGTAACCAGCCCTTTCCAAGCACTGTTTGTCCAGTGCTTCCTCCCCTGAGAAACATTCCTTGGAAGAGAGTGTTTGTCCTGCTTGTGTTAGGAGGCACTGGGATCCTCCCTTGGTCAGGGAGGAGAGCAGCTTCACTGAATGGGGCCTTTCAAAGCCCAAAAGGGAGAGATGAGAGATGCTCTTCTCTGCTTTTTCCATTGGCTTCAGGATGGGTCAGACAGTTACTAGTGAAACATGCCTCTCCCAGGTCATGCAGAAGAGCAGGCCCTCGCTGCTCTAGGCAGCTCTCAGCCCAGACCCCACTAATTGCATACTGCTGGTCCCATGCTCAACTGGGATACCTCTAAATCCACACCCAAGCTCGATGGCAACCAGAGCCATCAGTGTGACTGCATGGATACACCAGCTAGAGGAAAAGTGCAGGGCAATGACTCCACCAGCAAACTGCTGAAACACACTTTTTTTGCTCCTTTTTTTTTTTTTTTTTTCCCCAAGTTCTCTCTGTCTTTACCTGGCTTTTGGCCTGGCTTGGGAAATGGTGAATTCTAGGACAAAAATTTCTTTTGTTATCCTGTTAACATTGCTGTAAAACCTCTCTGCTGTTTTTTTTCTTATTAGAGAAGACTTTTTTTGAACTCACCGGCCCCTCTAAGCGTATAATACTGACTGACAGCTGGCTTCTTTTGTCCAGCACTTTCCTTTTAAATTTGGTGTATGTCCTTATCACATAGAATAGTCCTCAGTAACCCTCAGCTGCTCTTTCAGTGTTGCGTGGCAGAGACATGTGCTTCCTTCCCCTCACAGAAACGCAGGCAGAGCCCCTGTCCCCCAGGGGCTGAGTCGCCCTCATTTCTTTCATGGGCAAGGCACGTCCCAGCTGAGAAGCAGAAACTGCTGCTAACTCAAGCAGGGGAGAGGTGGCCCACTGACAGCTTGCAAGCAAAGGCTCTCCAGCCTGAGCTGCCCCCTCCCTCCCTGCCCCGTGGTGGGATGCAGCACGTACCCATGCAGTTCTCCAGCGGGATGTCAGTGCCGAGCCGGATGTCATCCAGGGCCAGCTCTCCTGAGTGGCCATTGCGGATAAATCCCTCAAACACAATCTGTGGGAAATGGGGACAGAAATGTCAGTGCTAAGCTGAGAAGAAGAGAGTGGCCACTGCTCCCAAGGGAAAGGGTGGGAAATTGCTCCTGGCTTTCCCTGCAGACCTGTGGATCACCTGAGACTAGTCCTGCTTCCTTGCCCTGCCTCTGCCACCCCTGCCCCAGGGAAAGCTGCTGTGCAGAGACGGGCTCAACAGAGAGGTCTTTGCATGGTCTGGCAGCACTTGGCTTGCAATTTTTTCAATTAAATGCTTTTCATAAGGAATAAAGACTAAGTGAACCCCCCTGACCCTTGTACGAATGGTCCAGGTGGTATAACACTGAGTTACTGCAGCAGCAGCTTTGGCCCATGGTATTAACTGAGCTATGATCAGAAAAACTAAGGGAAGGACACAAAATGCACAGCTACATTAACTGTAAAGTGCTCTTCCCATCAACATTATATAAGTATTGAAATGTCAGAGGAGAAGGGTCAACTTATTCCTACTTAATCACAGGCAAAATATATTTATAAAAATAAGTAGAGTCGTTAGCTCTAAGAACTGCTGAGTGGAGACACTTGCAATATTTACATAAGGACGCCATTATTCAGCTAATACTGGTATATTCACGTTTAACAAAGTAGGCAGCCAGTGCCCATCATTCTCATATGTAGGCATGTTGTGTTTTCTGGTATTTTATTAAAAAGCCAAACCCATACAAGCAAACTAGTCACGCAGTTGCAGTGCAAAGCTTTTGCTTTATATTCCCCTGCCTACTCTCAAGGCATTGGAAAAGGCTGTCAAGGGAAGTGGTGGAATCACCATCCATGTTCAAAAGGCATGTGGATGTGGCACTTGTGGATGTGGTTTAGTGCTGCACATGGTGGTGCTGGGTTAATGATTGGACTTGATGATCCTGGTGGTCTTTTCCAACCTCAGTGATACTAGGATTCTAAGGGTCCAAATAATTTCCTAGGGCTATGTATTTCACAAACCTCTCTCCCCATGTTATGTGCCCCCTTTTATCTAAGGTGCCTGGGATCCATGCCTGCTTGCAAGGACACCTCCCTGAAGGGCTGGGCATCTGACTGCACAGGCAATGGAGTGTCTGGGCTGTGGGTCCCAAGCTCAGGCCATCAACCCATGTGAGAGGCAGCAGTTTGGAGGAGTCAGTGGCCTGACAGCAGCAGCTTCCTGGGTCAGGTCAGGGTTGGGAGCTGGCTGGAGCAAGGCTCCGCACCAGGGTGGTCATTAAAGTGTTGCCTCAAGGCTGCAAGTACGTGATTCTTTCTGCAATGGATGCTGTGCTGATGCTCATTAACAAGTGACAACAGTAGCCCTGTCTCCCTGGCAAATGGCACGCTGCCTGGAGGGGCTAACCATGCCAAAGACACTCCTGGAAGCAGCAGCCTCTCCACGGGCTGCTGGTACAGCTGTGCCAGAGGGGCTCAGGTAGCTGTAGCAAGCAGCACATTCCTCCCTTCAGCTCGTCCCCTCTCTTCCACTGATCTGACAATGGGACCTTGATGCCACAGCACTGCACCCAGCCCTCTGATCTAGACTAAGGTATCTGAGAAGAGGATTCACAAATGAGCTTGCATTCCTTCTCCTATGTCAACACTTGCAGCTGAGGCTGGAGAACGGCTATTTGCTGCCCACCCTGAAGAGCTGGCTATGCTCCCTGCCTCCCAGCTTCCCACTTCTCCTGGCTGCTAGGTTTGCTCCCTGGAGCTGCACATCTGCCTCTGGTCAGACTATCTGATGACCTTCAACTGGAGGGGGAAGAAATGTGCAAAACAAAAAGAAAAAAATTAAAAGAAGAAGAAAGAAATGAAAAAGGGAGAATATTTGCAAAATGGGAGATCTGAGGAATATGAAAGGCAACAGGCTGAACAAAGGCCCAAGTCTGTGCAGAAGACAGGCACTCTCAGAATAACAAACAGTGTAGCTTAGTTACTATGGTAACTTGAGAAACACAATGAAAACAGCCACATTCCCTAATGATGAATGGGCCCCGGCTCTGAAACACTGAAATCAAGAAGCTGGAGAAGTCTACCTGGTCCAGTACACCTTCTGCAAGCATCTTACCCAGTACTCCATGTCTTACCCAGTGCTCCATGTCTTACCCGGTACTCCATGTCGTAGCTTGGCAAAATGATGCGGCCTTCCCTCCACTCCTCCCCTTGGTCCTCGGCGATGACCCACAGTGCCTTGTGCTCCTGGCTGGCTTCCCGCCAGACCCGCAGCATCACCCCATTGCTGCCCCATGCCTGGTACTGGAAAACCATGCAGACAGCACTCTGGGGCAGATAGATGGTGGGGCTGATGAGCCGGGCTCGCTGGCCTTCTCTCCTTCCACTGCTTTGCAGCTGCAGGTAATTCTTGACATCTGTTCAGAGAGGAAAACACCATTCTATCATTTTCTGCAGCCACTGGCGACAAGTGCCTCCCTGCCTGCCAAGTGACTTTGGCAGTGCTGCATGGCAGTGCAGCCCCATGCCTGAAAAAGGGGTCTCACACTGGCAGCCTTTGTGTGCTCACCCAGCTGTGCCACTGCTGTGCCCTGTGCAGCCCAGGCAGGGCATCGAGTCACACACTTCCCTCATTAGCCACCACTCTCTCCCTTGGTAGGAGACCAGCAGCAAAACCAGAAAGTGGTTAAGAAAAATACCAACATAATTAGAAGAAGTTAAAAAGCCAGAGCAAGTTACTGTCAGAGGGAGTGATGCCACGATAATTGCATTGGCAGGGGGTATGTGTGTTTATTCTACTGGGAGCTTCCTCAGTGAACAAGCCTGAGGTGGGTTTTTCTAAATGCCAGTGCTGAAAACTCATCTTGTTTTGAGGATACGCACAACAAAATGAAACTCTGGCTCTCAGTTTTTCCATAATGCAGCAAAATAACCTCTAAAGCACAGCACAGAGGAAGGACATGGACCCAGTGAGTGAAGTGTGCATAGGTGACAACTGGGTGGTTGAAAACTTGAAGGTAGCTGAAATATACACAAGAGGATTTACTTGCTCTAATATTACATTTAAATTGTGCCACATTTTTTGTCAGTCCTCAGGGAGGAGAGATTTGATACACTTTATATCCCAGGAGAAGTTCAAGGCTGAGACTGGAACTGGAGATATTTGGTCTGAATACCAATAGCAGCAAAAACCCATGGATACAAATCCCTAGGCACACCTGAATTTTTCAGGAATCAGTGGTTTCCAGCCCTCTCTGATGAGAAGCCTCCTTAAGGAGTTTCCCATTTGCAGCTTGGAAGTCCCTTAGCACAGACTGAAAGCCAAGAGTGTAGCTGAAGTGATCCATACCTGTCCGCCTATCATGACCAATGTCAGGACAGAGTCTCTTGGGCTGCTCCAACTGCAGAGCTGCAGTGCAAGGTGGCACAGAGAGGCCAATTACAGATACTGCTAGATTTTGCATTTTGCTCAATAGAGGGATGTGCATACTTGCAGTGGGCAAGTGCCACTGGTGCTTTGTGCCAGCACATGCCAGCTCAGGCACAGGAGGGTTATCTCTGCCCCAGAACTACAGTGGAGGGTTTGTCACTTCCCTCACTCTTAACCTGCCCTGGCTAAGATGGGCCAAACTCTACGCAGCAGCTCTGCCTGCCCTGCTCCCGCTGCAGCTTCAGGGCCCACAGCAATGGCAAGAGCAGTGTCTGTACTCAGAATGATTGCAAAGTGCACTCAAAACACCTCTGAAACTTAAGCCAGAGAGACCTGAACTTGGAATCCATGGAAAGACAGGTCCCACCCAGAAAAGAGCAGCTGACCTCACTGCTGCTCAGCAGTCAGGTGACACCGCAACCCAAGGGAGATCTATCAGTGGCGCTGGCCCTGCTGCAAGTTTGTCAGTGCCAGAGAGCAGAAACCAACCACTGTGAGCTACATGTCTATCTCAAACAAATTTAGGACAAGATAACAGGGATATTTGCCATCATTGTACTCCTGGCATGTATGATCAAAGTATTTCAAAAGCATATCCACTCCTATGAACTTTCACTGATTTTCCTGTGTGAAGGACAAATCTGTTCCCGACTGGCCACACATAGAAACAGCAACATTTTTAGCAATATTTTTCCAGCACCTATGAAATGTCCCTGGGCCACTTGGCACTTTATGCCAACAAACAGTAGCAGAAAAAAAGATGAAAGTGTGTTTGCCCACTCCTGCTTGAGTGAATCACTTGAAAAAGTACCATGCCGTTTTCTAATGGAGGAGTGTTCTTGTGATTTACCTCAGAGTGGTAGTAGTGGAGGAGGAGATGTGGGAGATAAACAAGTGGAGGAATTAAAAAAAGAACAAGCTGTACTCCATGCCTAAGGAGTGATAAGGCATAATAAGTCATCAAGGTCTCCTGAATTAAAATCCTCTTTTTGTAATTCACTACAAGCCTCTTCAAATAAAAAAGCAGCAACAAGAAAAGAACAGCAACAACAAACAAGGGAGCAAATCAGACTGCAGTCATACACAGCTCACAGCTGAAATGGTCTCACAGGCAAATCTATCATAAAAGCTCTAGCCAGGCTCAAGAATGATCAAATCCAGATCCTCAAAGTTCAGGACCAAACTTTGGTGCCAGTGTCTAAGCAGCCTGATTGAGTGCAGGGTTTTGAGCCATCCTTGGATCCACCCAAAGCCTGCAGCTGACCAGAGGGGACTATTCTAATTGTACAGCTGGACACCTCCCATGACCCATACCCTGGGAGCCAGTGGTATCCAGCGTGGCTGCCTTGCCACTTCCACAGAAGAGCCTGTGCTCCCCTGAGTCACATCCCTCCTGCCAGGGTTGACACTGACCTTCTGTTTGTCCTAAACTGCAGCCAAAACTAATGCTCCCCTCAGCAACACAGGATCTTTCAGAGCCTTGGGAACCCTCCATCTCCTGTGATCCCTGCCCAATTCTTGCTGGGCCCCACAGAGCTCTCTAGGACCTACTGGCAGTCCCAAGGGCTGCAAGGAGGCTCAGTCTTTGGGTGGTGAATCCAGCTGCCCCCCTGCAAGGAGCAGTGGGTTTGGGCACCATGCACTCTTGCTCCTGGTACCAGTACCAGTTTCTGGAGTGGAAAGCCGAGGGCAGGCAGGCATGACTTTCTATGTCATTTGAAGATGAAATGGCTGAATCAGTCTAATGGCTAGTTGGACCTTTGGAAAAGCCCTACAAATTTGCTGAGACTGTCTGAATAAGGGCACTGTGGAGCTAATTGTTGGAACAGCATGTGGAAGCCCGATGGCTCCAGTAGTCACTCTGTTTGATAGAGTAAATGGAAGCCTTTGGCACAGAAAGCATCTGAAAGGCTGATTTCCCCTGTTAAAACACTTGAAGGGAGCTTTGCAATGATGAGCTGATCAATTCTTCCAGGATCAGAAATGCATTTTAATCTCTTTCCCAGAACTTTGCTTTGCAGTCTCTATTCCAGCTCACACGACAGCCACATCCCCCACAGAACTGGCACTGGTAGTTCAAAGCACCGTCTCAAAAAAGGCAGGACAAACCCACTCAGGCATTTTACCGCTGTTTTGCAACTGATGCTCATGGAAGATTTATGGGATCAGCTGGATGTAAGGGAGCCAGTAGTGTGAACATGCAACCACCCCAGCCAGACGATGGCAGAGCCCTTCGTGTGTGCGTGGCAGCGAGTCCTGGATAAATCACCAGCTGGGCTCTGCAAACCAACCATCTGGGCAATGCAGCTTCCTCTTGGCGCACCTGTCCCCTCCTGCTAGGAAGCCATCTGAGAGGACATTAGAGGCAGTGGGGGGATGAAGCCTCACAGTTTGGGTCAGGCTGCAAGCACAAGCCACGGCAGCTGCCCCCTCTGCAAGGTCAGCCTGCCTGTGCTTGGGTCCTGCACATCTCACCCCGTCTCTCAAGAAAAGCACCTCCCTTCATGGATCTCAGCAGCACATCTGGAGGTGTTCCAGCAACACACATTGGGTAGCATGTACACAAGCAATTATTGAGATTTCAGATTCCCTCTGCGTTTCCCCCTCACTGGATATTGCTGAGTTAGAGCTGCTGCTCCTATGGAGGAACTATGTGAATTGCCTTCACTTACGTCCCTCCAAAGGTCCCTGCACTCTGCTTTGTTGCAGAGCTTGATCCACGGCGTGCTTTAGTCGGCAGCACTGCAGTCCCGTGGCAGCCACCTCTTGTCTGTCAAGCCCCATAGGTGACCACACTGTTCTGGGCACTGTCTGCTGCCCGCACAGCCCCAAATGCCACCCCAGCCATGCTGTGATACAGCCAGGCAGACATCCCAGTGGGGCATGATCCTGCCATTCTTCTGGGGCATGTGAGGTGGAAGCTGCATCAGATCTTGCCATTCCTGGCAAACAGATCAGCTCAGATGCCCTCATGACTGCAGGGTGGTCTGGTAGCAAGGGAATAGCAGCTGCATGAATATGCAGATTGAAATTGGATAGTTATCATATTTTTAAATTTTTTGGCAAATCATGCAAATTCACCTCAAAAGGCTGCCGCTGTAATTTCATGACAGGCCTCTCCTCAATGACAAGACTTTCATTTACGATGGGAAGTCAATCCTCCATAAAACTAATATTTATATTAACTAGATCACTGCATCTGCTGGAAAATCCCCTCAACTTTGATTATGTGTTAATTAGCCTGCCAAGTCCTTGCCATTTCAGTCTCTAAATCAGTCCGTCAAAAGGCATAAAACCCCACACTTACCCAGAACCAAGCTCTCAGCCTGCTCTCTGGAGCCTTTCTAAAGGACTGGCCATTACCTCCTCTCAATTAAGCCTCACGTCCTCAACAGCACAGTGCAACTGTGAGTCCTACTGCCTTCCTCAGGGAGTGCAGGGAGGGCACAGTGTCCCTGACAAATCAAATGCCAATTAGAGCCTGACAGTTATGCTAAGTGAGCTGCAGGCCACCAAAACCTGTCCTTTAACAGCGTGGCGGGCACCCTGCCTGCCCGACATGAAAGGTGTGCACAGCCCCACCAGCCCAGGGTCTGTGCCTGCAGCACTGCAGACATGAATAGGCTGCCCCTCCTCTGCCTCCAGCCCAGCCCAAGCAAGCAGGAGCTTTGCTGGAGCAGACCATGGCCATACCTCTTTCTCTCGTGAAAGACAGCATGGGCACATGGACAGCCAGAGCCTGGCCCTGCCTGCAGCCAGGGAACTCACACAGCTCAGCTGATGCTCAGCAAATCTCCTGTGATTGGGGCGCTGGGGTGTCCCAGCTCTGCCATGCTGTGGGCAGCCAGGGAATGAAGGACTTTTTAGCATTTGCTGTCCTTACTGTGCAAACAAGAGTCAGGAGAGACACGTACAGCTTTGCTGAGAGGCAATCTGCACCACACATGAGGGGAGCGAAGAGAGACGGAGCTGGATATGTGGTCTCCTTCCCACAGTGTGCAGCTGCTCACTCATTGCACAGAAATGCTTGACTTTCATACCACCCCACATGCAAAACTCCTTCCTACTTCAAAGGACACAGAATTGACCCCTGAGGTCAAAATGTGTCCCCAAGGCATAAACCCTGAGACTCTCATGAGAGTAAGTGCAGACCCACTTCAGTCCTGCTCTGTTAACACCATGAAAACCTTTCTGCTGGTTTGGACACAGTAGAATCAAGGCCTTCAGGCAGCAGTTCTCATGGATTGCAGGAAAAATATGAAACTTTCCCTTTTAAAGATCCCATGGGAAAAACACAGGAATGGTAAGGGGTCACCATCAGCTTAAAAACATTTGTTTCTCTTAAAAAATAAGCTCTTAGGAAACTTCAGAGCACTATAAACACTCCTCTGCTGAAAACACTTTGAAACAAATAAACCTTTCCCTGCAGCACCCGCAACCCAAATGAGCAGCATTCCTGACCCTCAAAGCCAGCAAGGCCACAGCCCACAAGAGAAGCAAGGCCACAGCCCACAAGAGAAGTGGGATTTTGCAGCCCAGTCCAAAAGCTGTGTGGTCAGGAGAGCTGCAAGGTTAAAAGTGCTTCCTTTTCTGTGTGCACGTCCAGCTGCCAACATCCGAACCACACGGGGTCCACGATGCTGCCAGGGCTCTGACCCTGACGCTGTGCTCACCCAGAGGAGACGCAATACATGGTAAAGCTGCAGATCCCACAGTGCTCTTCTAGGACCACAGGGTATTTACTTAAGCACTGCAAGGAAAGGGAAGGGGAAAAAATGGGCAAAACACAGAGATTTCAGCTCTTCAATGTTGGCTTATTAGTGTAGCATCACTGATAGCAATACAATCACACCAGCCAGCCAAGGATATGACCCAGGATCTTTAGACCCTTCAGGATCAAGACCCCAGTGAAATTCAAAGATGGTGAAAAGTTGAGGTGCCCAAGTTATCAACCCAGATTTATTTTCAGGTCTTAAGACCTTTATCTTGACACCAACGGCATGCTGCCATTGCGTGCGGCAGGAGGGGGGGATGAAATCTCATTGAAACCTGAACTTGTTGCTCCGTGAAGCTTGCTAGGTGCAGCTAAGGGGAATCTTTCTACAGATGGGAAGCATCTGAAAGTCCATAGAGGGAAAAATCCTGGCAATCTCTTGTGGGGGCATGGAAAAAGGAGCCAATGGTATTTTCTTGGCTTGCAAAGGGCAGGTAGCAGTTGGAACCATGCTGGGCTTCTGCTGAGCTGGGCACTTTGGGTCCACTTTCACCAATGAGGTCCCCAGACGTGTAATGGGAGCCTGCAGGAGAGGACGTGGAGTTAATCCATGGTGCGAAGAGCCCAAGGAACACAGGGCTAAAAAAAGAAATGCAGAGCTGCCTGAAAGAGTATCTTGGAAATAAAAATAGTGGAATGAGAGCAGTGGGTGTCTTGTCAGTCTTGAGAAGTTCTCCGTGCCAAAGACAAGGAGGAATTGCATGCAGCGCATAAAATGAAATTGGGAGATATCTGAGGAATTCAGGCCTGTCTCTCAGCAGACTTTTCTAATCAAGTGCCTCACAGAGGATATTTCACCATGGTCATTTCCTTCCCCCTCTCTCTTATGCAGACTGAGCCAGAGCTCCTCCTTTCATTATTATTTTTTCCTTTTTAATTTTAATTTTTGTTTTGCCATTTTCAAAAGAAGTAGAAACACATTCCACATAGCTCTTAAAGGCACAGCACACTTCCTTGCTATGGTGGAGCAGCCATGGCCTCTAGCCTGGGACAGCACCTTTAAATCAGGGTAAATTGGGCTCCAGCAGCTTTGAGTTCCCCTTAGCTTTTGCCCTGCCTCTAACCAAGCACAGCTGCTCTCCTTCACCCAACTGCTCACCCCAGGGTGGGGAATTCACAAGCAAAGACCACCCCGAACAACGGCTTTTCATTCCTTGCTCCCTGGAGTCCGAGCGTGAATTTCCTAAGTAGAAACAAAGTGCTGGAGGGAGCATGAGGGAAGGGCAGGGGAAGAATGGGGGAGTGTGAACCAAACAATGCTTTGATTCTGTCCCCACCAAGGAGCTGGCATCGCCTCTTTTTCATGTTTCTCCAGTTGCCTTTAAAAGCTGTGTGGGGAGGAAAAAAGCAAATAGTTGCTTCTTTTTGTGTCACCTCTTAATTTCTAAGAGCAGGACCAAAGTGAGGCGTGGCAGTGATGCCTCTGTATTCCAACTCCTCTGCAGCCATGTGCTGTGGGGGCAAGGCAGCAGATGCCCACAGATGCCAGGAGGCAGATCCATGGCAGTGCCAACAACGATCCCTCAGCCTGTGCTGGTGTGTGCTGCTGGCTTCCCCCACTGCTATGGGTGAGCCAGTTCAGCCCCCTGGAGCCACCATCTCCTCCTCTTCCCCTGCCCACGCAGCCCGTGACTTGAGGGGCAGCGCTGGAGTGCCTGCCTGCACCCCATCAGTGCTCCGGTGCCTGACTCTGCACAGCACCCTAAGGGAGAACTCTCCACACTGGCACAAAAACAGACCGCTGAACTCGGCAGGACAACATTCCCCAGCCCCAGCGATGAGACTGTGCAATTCATAACTGAGAAAAGGAGAAAAAGAAGAACAAGGGTAAAAACCAGGGCTGCACACTGAGTTGTCTGAAGCAGAACCAGCCTCTCCTGGGCTAAAACAGTCTTCTAAGAAACTATGGCCAACTAATTGTAGGGAGACTCAGGGGAGAGGAAATGAAATGAAAAATTGAGTCTGAGTTATAAAAATAAGTAATTTTTATCCTACTTGCAGGAGACTTATATTAATTAAACATTATTACAGTGAATGAGATGGGGAGGGTTATTAAGTCTGGGGCTGGCTGTAAGTGTTCTCTCCTGTTGCCTGAGGCTCCACTGAGCTCCAGATATTAATCTTCTAAAGCACTCAAATGCTGAAGAGATAAACACTTGAAATATGAAAATATTTTTCTCCATAGCAGACACCGTGTCCCTATGTCATGCCAAAGAATTTGTCAGATGTCCATATGGGCTGCACTTACAGCATTACCGTGTCTCTCAGAAAAAAGCCAAGCACCTCAGGAGCTGAAGAGAGAAATGATGTGTGCATTTGTGTGGGGGTGATTTGTGTGTGGAGATGTAGCAGATTCTCCTCTTCCCATATGTTTCTGGAATACATATTTTCCTCTTTAGCACTGCCTACCAGGTGTTGGCTGCATGGCTTTCCAACTGGCTGGCGGCACTGCCAATCTGGCCAGCGACTCTGCCAGGTGGCTAACAGGTTCGCCTGAATGTTTGCATTCTGAGACTCAACCTTACCAAGAGAGGGCGAGGAGGGGCCCACATCATGCACGGCTCCCTGGGGTGTGACACACACGCACTGGAATCACCAGGCAGCAAGGCAGAGCCCAGCACAGGTAAGATCAGCCAGCTTGCCTGCGGGAGCCTTGACTTTCACAAGCAATGACTGAGAGTGAAGTGATGCTGCAGTGACACAGTCTACTGTTAAGAGGAAATTGGCAAATGTTCTTCATGCCAACCATGCCACAAAGTCAATGACGGAGAAGGGAAGCACACTAGTCCTGGCATGAGTTCCAAGATGTGGAGCTGAAGAACTTGATCTATCAACCACATTGCCAGAGGCAGGCTCCCTTGCAACCCATGCCAGCACATCTCAGTGAGGTCCTCCATAAATTAGGCTCTGTCACGCTCATGCAAATCTGCTGCTTCCAAAGCAAGGAGAGAAAACAAGCAAAAGTCAGACAGCAAGAAGCTGGCATTTTCAGCATTCTTAGGGCTTAGCTCATCCTTCACTTGGAGGAGACTGAGATCCAGCCTATGCAAGCCCAGAGTGCAGAGTGGCTGAAGACTATAGGCAATCTGAGTAACATATGGGAGGAAGAAATGCATTCTGGGGAAAAAGCATTGGATCCTACAGAGGACATTTGGATCAGGATGTGGAACAAAGCCTAGGCTAACCTTCACGGTCCCATGGGATTCAAAGCCCAGTGTCTGATTCAAGGCTATCTCAAGAGGACAGCTAATACAATTCAGTGCCTGCGGTCACAGTCCTATAAATAAATCATGAACAACACAGCAAAACATCTACAAACTTCCATAAAAGAAGTTCAGCTCTGCACAGCCCTCACAACTCATGATAGCTGTGTAATAATCATTCATACTGTTCATGTGGAGAAAGCCCCATCAGCTCTCTCTTCCCTGCTTTGGTATTAATCATCTTACCAGGCACAGTGTCAGGGCTTGGTTCAGAGTTGTCAATCCAAGTGCCTGTAGGCTGAAAAGACCACGTATAACCAGTTGCCAAGTCGTGTGACCAACCACAAAGGCCTTCAGGAAGATCAAAGTTGCAGTTGAAGTTCGCAGGGAGTTGGAAATCTTAGAAAAAGAAATAGAAGCAAAATAAAGTTGGATTAAAAAATGACCTACCCATGAAGAGTTGCTATTAAAAACGACCCAAAACTAAAATAGCTTGCAAGCCATCAAAACTGAAAAAAGCATGAAATCTCACTCACACTGATGCTTTTAACCTATCTCAAATTTCCTCAGCTCCAAGGATCAGCCTTAAGTTCTGCATCATCAAAATGTTCACACCACGTCCTGTGGCTAATCCACCAAACTAAACAAATATAAAAGCAAGAACCAAATGCTTCCAGACTCTAATCAGCACCTTCTCTTCATCCCCTAGAGTGGTCAATATTAAATGCCTTTCTAAATGTCAGGGAAGAGTCCTTCCTGAGTGCCCCATGCTCAGCAGTTCCTGCTCTGGCTCCAAAAGGAAAATCTCAAGTGCTCCAGAAACCCAGCTCCTGAGTGACAGACCTAGCCACTTGCACCAGACGGGAGCTGTCTGTCATCCTGGAGAGCTGTCACTCACTACTTCCTACCTTCTCATGGAAATGTTACCAGGGAAAATGTGGGGCCACCATGAGCTCAAGCTTTGCGATTCTGAGTGAAAGGAGCCAGCCTCTATTTCTAGCTCTGCTATGGACCCAACCACATGGTCTTTGGGCAAGTCCTTTAACTTTTTATCTTGAAACAGGAGCAGAGTTAATTCCCCTGTGACAACAGCTTTGAAAGCTCTGGAGAGCTTTCCTGCAGAGACAGGGCTGTGGGCAGGCAGGCACATGCCAGGGGCTGCATGTAGCAGCGAGGCAGCTGCTGGCTCCTTTGGCTGAGGGAATCAGTCACACGGCATGGAGGCTGCAGAAACGGTCTGAATCCATACCAAGCACTCAGTGGACACGCACGTCTGAGCCTAATTATAGGCCAAGATTTTCCTGAGCAAAGAGGAAGTTTTAAATCACAGTGCCCACAAAGTGAGCGATAGCCAGAAGGAGGTGAGTGACTCAAGTGATAGGCATCAGGGGAACTTCGCTGCAAGGGGCAGAGGGCTTTTTTTTACACACTCCCACTCCAAAATAAAACAATGTAGATCATGGATCCTTTTATTCCAATCTAATCTCATACCCTGGAGAGCAGCATTGTTTCTGTTTGGCTGTCATAAATCTGATTGTCCAGAGAAACACACTCATTGTTTTATGGAGTATGAGAATGAAAATTGTTGCTAAATCTGAGGGAAGCTGACAGGGAGACTGGTTCCACGCTCCATAGCATGTTCTGCTTGCTCTCTTGCCCTGGATTGCACCCAGGAATTGCGTTCTTGCAGACACTGTTACTGGCCTAAATTTCCTCTCAGCAGTTTCCCAAGTGCCTCAATGGTTGCAGGGCTGCACAGGCTTATCGCTAAGGCAAAGCAATGAGAATCAGGCCCTTTGAGCTACTTCTGCAACTTTCATTTCTAGAACTAAAGTACAGCAGAATCCCAATGGGAGGTGTGAAAAAGCCAATTAATACTCTCTTTTTAATTTATTTATTTTAAAACCCATTAATTTTTCTCTGGGATTGAAAGCTGAAGTGACAGAAGTCCTAGGAGCTATCTCAGAGGATAGTTTTTCCTTGTGAGTTTCTTGTTGAAGCCCTTGTGTAAATGCTCCAGTGCTGAGGCCCAGGCTCTGCTGTCTTGCCCAGGGGAATGCATTACCTGTACACTGCACTGTACAACTAACCTTGCACAGCTCTGTCAAGCCCTTTCCTCTTCATCTGGACATTTCACAAGCTTTAGATGCTCACATCCCCCTTGCAAGAAGCAGAGGAATATGATGTCTGCTTTTACAGATAGGGATTTGAAGCAGAGGAGATTAGCCCTCCCCCAGCACTGTCTCTTAACAAGCACAGAAAGCACAGAATGTTGACTAAACTGACATTCAGCTTCTTCCATAGTCAGAAGAAGTACGCAAGTGCTACAGATACCAAACCACTTCATGTGCATCTGAAGACTGGGCTGATGAAATCCTGCATGGAGTTGGTGTTCCCCTCTCTCTGCGGCTTGCACAAGGAGGCCAGACTGTCCGCCTAAATTTTAAGTTGCTGATATTAGGGAAGATGATCCTTCAGCAGGTAAGTGTTCAGCACATCAGTCTTACATGTTGTGATTTACTCCCACAGTTGTGACTCCTGCAAAAGGAGCCCTACATACCAGGCAGTCTGAATCACCTTCTGAGCTCATGACATCCAGGCAAGGGGGATCTGGAACGGAGGTGGTTCTAAACAGGGCACTAAATGAGTTTCTTCAGGTCATGTAAGGAAGCTGGGAGAGCACCTCTTCGTGTCTTGTAGCCTAGGGACTGAATTAGTTGCTATCTCTTGCTCTTCCATCCTTCCTTGATATAACTTATCAGATTTTGGCAGATGTGTTTATGGGTTGGTTTTGTTGTCTTTTTTTTAATCCTGGCCTATCACTAATAATATTACTCTAAGCTTTCCAGGAATCAGCCCCATGTATTGGAGCTAATGGGAAGATAAGAGTATTTTCGTAGCTTTTAACCCATCACTCATTGAGATAAAGATGTGCTGCTCTGATACATACCATCCTCTTCTCCACAGCTATCACCACAGTCAGTTGCTTCTGCATCAGTTGGGTATGGAGTGGTGGTCTCTTCACTCTTCAAAGTGGGCACCAGCGTCTCTGCAGTGGGCTTGACATCTGAAAAAAATGGAGCAGAGAAGCCATTTGCAACTGACAGTACAAGAAGCCCAGGTAGTAGAAACAAGGCAAAAAATCTTTTTCTCGTGTTCTTATAATGGCAGGAAGAGATAGAACAAGTATGCCATGAAATTTCCACGTGCTACAAATGTCAGCATGGTTTGAACTTCAAGTGAACTGTCTTTCCATATGGGAGTTCTATGGATTTGGAGTTCCCGCTGAACAAGCCTCTTCTCTAGACATACACACTACTTTTTCTCTTAATTTTTTAATCTACAAGCTACACTGGTGTTGGCAATCCACTTAGCTGTCATTACTGGATAAGTGAGATCACAGGCAGAACATCTTTTTCTTTCATAAGGGCGTATGACATGTTAAAAAAACACACACAACATTCCCACCAATTGTGCCAATTTATAAAACAAGTCACTCAAACCCACGAATGATGTAACCGCAAATGGACCCAGAGGATCCCCTAGTGAGCTCTGGCTCACTGCAGAAAGCATCTGGTTTCACACTCCAGGCTCCTGACTACACTTTCAAAGGGTCTCTGTCCAATTTCCCTTTCTCTAATGTGGCCCATGTGTAACAACCTCCAAGCAGGTGTCAGGGGAAATTTAAGCAAGAAAGGGAAGGATATTAAGATCAACAGTAAATGACAT
Organism: Acanthiza pusilla; assembly: GCA_036630365.1. Classification (NCBI taxonomy): domain Eukaryota; kingdom Metazoa; phylum Chordata; class Aves; order Passeriformes; family Acanthizidae; genus Acanthiza; species Acanthiza pusilla. The sequence continues at coordinate 10,850,830 of JAXCHO010000019.1, forward strand.
TAGATTCCAGCAAACTCTCCTTTTATGGATGTATTAAGTGGAGTACAGCAGACTTGTTTCTTTCCACTTTTAAAAAGAGGCAGCTTTGCTCAGTTATGTGTGATTGTGTTTCTTTGTCGGCACCCTTCAGGATATCATTTAATAAAGCCAGAAGCAGGAGGAAATGGCTAAATACATTGAATATTTTCCATAGGCTCCTTTATGCCCTTTTATTTTCCTGTTATTAAACATCTTGTACATAAACTCAGGGTTTTTCTTTTTACTTTTTTTTCCAGTGGCTGTCTTTTGTTCAGGATAAAATACCAAATAACCTCAAAGTCTTTTAATTTTTAAGTTCAAATTTGTTACAACCCCATAAAACTCCAAAAGCAACCAAGAAGCAAATTGCAAGCAGCCAGGCACAGAAAAATGTCATAAAAAGAGAAAAGAAAAAAAAAGGCAGCAGGTGAAGGCAACATATCAAAAGCTGCAACTTATTTAGAGCTGGTATATTTTTTTAGGTTGTTGTTCCTGTATATCAAGATTTATAGCTGAAATGCGACAATGTGGAAGGACCTTGAAAGCCAAGTCCCATATGGGACACAGATGCTGAGCGGATGTAAATCAACAGTGTTGCACTGCCCTGGACAAGCTGCAGAAATATATCTTGAAAAATCAGTTACCATGGCAGAGCCGCAACACGATGGTTACAAGAGATAATGAAAATAACAGGCAGGACATCGTCATGTGTGAAATGGAAAGTGAAAAAGAGAGGTCTTGCCTGCTCACTTTCTCACTCCCTCCCTGGCCCTGCAAGTGTCTGTTCGACTGGTGGTAACTGCTAATCAAAATGCAAAGTCACTGAGCAATTGAAACCAGATGTTTGGAACTTCAAAGGAGAGAAACCCAGCTGCAAGTGAACATTCATCATTCTCCACTCTTCAGAGCAAAAATTTTGGCAGGTCTTTGAAAGAAGCCAATTGCTGACTGCCTGCTTCTCAGTTTTTAAGTTACTAGCCAGCTAGTTTGTGAGCCCAGTTACGGCTGTTACCTCTTTAACTCAGTAATTAAGATGTTTGTTGCTGATAAGAAATAGAAACAGCTGGGCGGGGTGCACATGGGCTTAGACCCTTACTTGAAAATATTTTTGATCAGCTTGTTTTAATCCATTTCTTAATCTTGTTCCCAAGCAAGTGCAATTGCCTGGGTTTTCACAGCCGCTTCTGTAACATGCCTGGGTCCTCCAAGCAAGGGAGGGCTCTGTCTTAGCATTGTCAAGGACTGCTGCACGTAGCCAGCCTGGATTACGCATGCAGATAATGCCATGGGCTATCTCTGCTCCCCAGGTTGCATCGGGGATATAAATGCTTTTTATAACATGGTGAATCCAGAAGATTACAAGCCCTGCTCTGATTACAAAGCTGAATGCCTGTAGATTAATAAAGCTATGGATATTTATGACTTGGCAGTTGAGTTTTAAACATTACAATGTGCAAATTATTACCCAGACTGGGAAATGACCATAAAGCACCTTGTCTGGAAAAAACATGTGCTGTTGCTACTGATACTGCAAATGAGCATGGACACAGATGTAAAAGAAAATTTGGACCCAAAATAGCACAAGAAGTTAAGGACAATAAACCCCTCTTATTCTCTAAGTTGCAGGAGCGCAGTGGAAGGGCTGACGTGCACACGGTTGGAGGTCCTGTGTGACTGCCTGCTTCGATGGCAGTGATGCAGTGCCGTGATGCACCATCCAGCCATGGTCTGCAGAGATCTGGCAGCTGGAGACTCCTGGGAGCTGCAGGAAGCAGCAATGTGGGAGCTGCCTGACCACTTCTGCACAAAGCCTCAGCTCCTGCTTCATGCACCTGCTTCTCCTACAACATCCTAAGATGCTGTAAGATTTAAATGAAGATCTAATCTGATTTAAAGTTTAGATAATTTACACTGGATTCCCAGTCTAGAGGGATATTTACCATTGACTTCAAAAGTGACAAGTTATCAGTATTAATAGGGTGTACAAGTGTTGTGTGATCTGCTGTTAAGTGTTTGTAATGCATCGTGCAGCATGTTACAGGAGGAAATGGTAGTAAAGACTGCACAAAAGGGTAAAAAAAAACCTCTGAGTCTTTCAAGCTTCCTAGAATGGGAATTCTTACAAGAAAATGCCTTCTACAGATGTGTTTATAAAATGGAAATCCTACCTCTTTATCACTGACATCTGGACTCCAGATTCATATGTAAGCAGATTATTAAAAAATAAAATATTAAAAAAGAGGACAACTAGCCCCTGGCATTGAAAAGTTAGCATCAGACCCAGTGACCTGTTGGGTTCATTTTTTTCTTTTGGGGATGAAACCATGGAGCAATCAATCACTACTGAACCTCAGAGGGTCAAAGGCACAACCTCTACTGATCCCAGTGAGTGTGTTAAGTCAGTTTTCATCTCTGTATTAAAAACAACGGTGGCTGAAAGGCATGCAATGTGTGAAAAACTGGTGGGCAAAAGTGTACATATTTTCTGGGTCTTAGGGATGTTGTAGAGATGTCATACAGTTAACTCCCCAACCTTGTCTGCAAAAAGATTTCCATATTGTTCAGTGAGAGAAGGACTTTTGTTTTCACAGCAAAGCCTTTTCGTGGAAGCTCAAGATATGAAGTATTAGTCACTGCACCCCTCTTCTGCGCCTCTGCTTCTCCTCCTACTTTTTGTCTTATTATTTGGACTAAAAAGCCCAAATGTTCTCTAACATAACAGACTGGGAAAGCCCGTACAACATCCAGATAAAAGATCTGAAAGGAATGTGAAGGGAGTTGGGAACAAATTCTGCATGGGGCTCTGTGTGAAAGTTTGCACTGGAGTCCAAACTTTGCTGCTACATCCTGCATCAAGGCCAGTTCTTTTCAAGGTGGAAATAACGAGGTGGGGCCAAGCCACCCTACAAGTCCTGCCTTCATGGCTGCAGTCTCCCTGCCACAGCATGGCCTGAGGTAGGACAGCAGGCAACAACCTTAAGTTTGCACCTTGATGGTCTAGTGCCTGGCATGGCCCCAGTGCAGCCAGTGGGCAGAGGCATAGGGGTTCTTACCTGTCCAGTCACAGCCCAGCACCTCCAGGCGCATTCCTATTCCTGCTGGGGACCACCTCTCGGGGTGCACCCGGATGTACTGGGCAGGAACAGGGTCGAACCTCCGGACTTCAGGGATGTCGTAGTGGATGTTGCCTTCAAAAAGCTACAGAGAGAGAGAGGGAGTGAGAAAAGGCAAGAGATGTGTGCATTTCACATGCTCTCAACCAGACTTGATATTTTGGATCTGGCAGGATGCAGCCACAGTCTGAAATAGTTTAGCTGTCCAACTCCGGGGCCATTGAGCCCAGCTGAGCAGAAACTCGGCTGCTCCTTCTCAGTTTCAAGAGGACCAGCCAGGCTATTTCTAAGAAACTTGCACAATCTCTGCTGGCCTATGCTCAGAATCCAGGGGTTAGATTCTGATCCAAGCCGTGCAGGGAAGCCTGGGGAATACCCACTAACTTCACATATAAATGAGATCAGATTTGTCCTTTGGTAAATAAAGAAGCTACTGCATGTTCTAGGATAGTGTAAATGCTTGGTTTTCCTCACAGTCCAAGTACTGCTGCTTTTCAGCTTACATGCACGAACTAAAATCTGTGGGGAACAAACAGAGGGCTAGAGATAGCACCAGCCCTCATTTGTAGGATCAGGAAAAATTAAAACTTTCCCAATTTTTAAGCAGAGGAGTATACATAAAAACAGAACAGGCAGTAGCAGAGAATTTATTTATTCCTCAAGCCCTCTACCACTCCCATACCACTAAGCAGAAAGATTATGGGGAACTCCAACGATATGGAAAAAATATGGGGAATTTCAGGGTCACACCAGTGTGTCAAAGGGACTTCAGATATAGCAAATTTCCCAAAGAGAAGTTGTGATTCATCTTCCTCTTTCAGAGGTGCCACACACCAGCCACACCTTTCCCCTTAAAATATGTAATTAGTTTGTGTAAAACGTAATTGAACACACCGTCTTTTGGACTCTGACCTGCAGGAGCTTGGAGAAGCAGCAGGTGATGTTCACATCCCCAGGCCAGGTCCACAATAGAAAATGAAGAGAAATTGCCATCCCTGGGGAAAGGTGGAACCTATGGCCTCTAGTACAGATTTGGAGCAGTACCAGGGGATTTCATGGGGACAACCCAAGCTCCCAAGGTCTCTCTGGGAGTGGACAGCCAATTTCCTGAGATCTCATCAGGCAGACTGAAGCTAGTCAGAAACATATTCTGTTTTGCAGTTGCTCCAGGCAGTGCCTACCTTGGCTTGCATTGTTTTGGGGTCCTGGATGAAGTCCCAGTCCTTTCCATTCATGCTGTAGGCCACCTTAAACTTCTTCACAAAGGAACGGGACTCAGTGGTGGTCACACTGTCCCCTCCACGTGCCCCCTGAATAATGACGCCTTTGATGTTCTTTGGGATGCCAAGGTCCACCTGCAGCCACTCCTCCCCAGGCTGGGCTTGGGGCACACGGGGAAACCAGCCCGAGCGGCTGCTCACCAGGCGGGCCATGCTGGGAGACCAGTCATAGCCTCTGATGGAAGAGGCAGAGATCTGTGAGTCAGGAATGAGACCAGAAAGCATTCCCAGCAAGTTGGAGCAGGGTGAATCTGCAGGGAAGGAAAGGGCATGAACAGTCAGGGTAGTTGAAGGGAAGTGCTCATGGTTCTCCTCACAGCTTTAAAACTCTGGATGCTAAACCAACACCTGCACTGGGCATTTCCCCCTCCCCCCAGCACCTTGAGTCCTGTGCCTCCAAGCACATCCCTTGCGATGGATGCCTCCATGCTGTTCAGTGTCACCATTCCCACCCCAAGCAGCCATGACAGCAGCAAGGGAGAGCACCCCAGAACAGCTGTTGGAGGGACAGAGAGGAGCACTGAGGCCAGGGGGAGGAGGGGACCCTCACCAGTGATGCGGCAGCCATACAGCTCCAGCCTCAGGGCGATGCCGTTGTGCCAGGTCTGGGGACGGATGCGCACGAAGCGTGTGAGCACTGGGCTGTGGATCTTGTTGAGAGCCACCTCTGTGGCATCCTCATTGGCCTGAAACGTCTGCAAGGGAAGGGAGGCACAAATGTACTTTTGCACATACTGTTACATCCTCACCAGATAAGCAGTCAAAATCATCTCAGCAAAGAAAACCAAGGAAAGGCTTTCTGGTCGGGGCCAGCCTCCAACCAAGGCAAGCACCAGGGGCCAGCAGGGAGATGTGAAGTGCTGGCAGGACAGCATGGTGGATGGACTTACCTACCAGGCAGGAGAGCCAGGAGGTTTCTGCCCACCTGCCTCCCACAGCACTTTGAGGCACCTCAGACTATCAGGCCTCAGCTGCTTTGAGCTTGCCCCAAAGCAAACCTAGATCTGCTCCAGCACAAATCAGCAGATGTCCCCAAACAGGCCGACATCCTGATGCATCCTTGCTCTGAGCTCCACTGGCAAACATCAAGTGCAAGCAATGGTGTAAGCAGGAAGGATGCACCTCTGCCTGGGGTGACAAGCTGCTGCCTCAGCCAGCCCCTTGCCTTTGCCTCTCCTGTGCACATGCCACACAGAGACAGCTTTTCGGGAGTTTATGATCCCACATGGTATGAAAAGGCTGCTGCCTTACCAGATGGCCATAATCAATAACTACCAGATGGATGTTAGACCCACCTCTTCTGCCCATGTTTTTAATAGGCCAGACAAGGACTGGATACATGTGTTTCTGTTTCAGGCTGCAAAGCCACAGAGGGAAAGAAAAGGGAGGGAAAGAGGAAATTCCCAGCTGGAGGGCAGTTTTCAACCTTTTCTCTGCCCCAGCATAAAGCACTAGAGCTCACACATCAAGGCTGAAGGCATTGCCTGCTTTCCCTCCAAGCACACAGGCACTTCAGGACAGGCTAGACTATCCTCCTGTCTCAGCTGGGGACCACATTCACACTGAGATACTGGCTGGGTTCTTCTGCAGGCTCCCACCATGCATATGTGTACTAAGCACAGGAGGTCCCATTAAGTTTATCTCAGAAAAGCAGGAGAGTGTAACCTCTGGCATGAGTCTCCTGTGGGAGGCAAGAGTCGAACAATCCAGGACAGAAGAAGGGGTGAGGTGGTGTCCTGGCCCCTTGCCTTGAATAGCAGCTAGGAAGCATTTTGTAAGCCTCCCATGGCTCTAGGCTTGCAGATGACACATGTCACTGCTCTTCTCCCAGGATCCAGCATGCCAGGGCATGCAGAGGGTGCTCACAGGGCTGTTCACAGCACCCCAGCTAGCTCTGGGCTGCCCCTGCACATCACCATCCACTCCTGCAGGGCAAGGAGCAGCCACCCCACGGAGGGATTCAGTTGCAAATCTGGCTGGTAATTGGGATGTGGGGTTGATGTGAACTTGAGCAGAAATGCTAATCTGGAGAATATATCTCATGCTGCTACCGTTTAGCAACACAGCATGGTTTATGTGTTTTTAATATCCTATTTTATCCTGTCTGACCCCACTTCCCATCCTTTTCCTTGCTCAGCAGACACCAAATATGCTTTTTTTCCAGCAGGAGGGCTATAAGAAGAGTGGTTACTGTGAAACACTCTCCAGGCATGTGTGTGTGTGTGTATGTCTTGTTATCCCGTGGGGGTGCACACACACACACAGAGTTTGAAAGGATATATTTCCACACCACAGCATAGCCTTCAGCTTTATGCCAACACAGAAGCTGACACACAACACCTTACCTCTGAACCTAACACCGGAGGACAGGAAACGTTTATCTGAGCTGGTGCAACTATTTTAGCCCAAGGAGCAGCACGTCAGGTCAGCCCAAAAGTCTTTCTCTCCCAGAGGATGGCTCCTTATGGTGGCCACAGCAGATGTTCAAGGGCAGCAAGTCCAGTGAAATCTTCTCCTGGCAACCTCTGTTTGCTTCCCACCATCAGCAGTGTGAAGTCTCCATGAGCCAAAGGTTGCATATGGACCAGCATGTTTAACAGTCACTGACGAGGTTTGCTGCTCTTTTTGATTTAACATATTTCATGTTTTGTTCTTTTTTAGCTCACTTCACACATACGAGCATCAGGGGCCAGAATCCAAATTTACACCAGCATAATTTGTTGCTGACTTCTGCAGTCAAGCTTGACAGAAAGCAGAAGCAGGACTGAGCCCAAAAACTTTATCACTACTATAGGCATTGCTGAAAACATCTCTTAGATGACCTTGGTCCCAACCACCTGCTTCCAAGCAGGGCAATTTCAATTCTGCTTTAGATTTAGAAGTCAGCAACTTACTCAGGCTAGATCACATTCAACAAGTTATGAACTCTGAATCTGGGCCGTGACACTCCAGACTGCCAGCTTATGAGGGCAGAATTGGCACCTGACTTCCAGCTCTGGTATCAGATGAACTGGCAGGATCTGTCCCATTGAATCTCGTTTCTGAACAGCACCAACTGATCACAGCAAATCATCGCTTCATAGACCATTCAGCATAACAGAAAGGGGCAATTTTCAGAGGGCAGGTGCTTAGTGCTCTTAGAGACTTGGGGTATTCCCGCATGTCTACTCTTTTAGCCTTCTTCCCAAGTGGAAATGCATTGTGAGCCTGCAGGTCCCGATGCTGCTGACCAGGGTCTTACCCTGACTGTCTGGTTTCCCTGTACTGGAAATGCTGACCCCAGAGCCCCAGCATGCTGTGGAGTGAGGCCCATTGACTTCAACAGGCTCTACATCCTGCCTCAAATTAGAACTCACAGCATAGGAAGAACTAGCAAGAAAATGTGTGAAATTGGGAGTGCCAAGAAAGCAAAGATTTCTTCCCTCTCTACCAAAATAGAACATTGCTATTCCTCCCGTCCTATCTGCTTCCCATCCCACTCAGCACATATTTTGAGCCAAGTCTTCGAATGGTGTAAATCAACATATCACCATCGAAGTATAAGAAGTCACAGTAATTTACACCAGCAGAAAAAAAAAATACCTGGCTGTGATCTAGGGAGATAGATAGATAAATAGATATACACTCAGCAGAGAGCACTCAGGCGTATGCACATGAACATACACTGAAGGATGATGGAGCCAGAAGACAAATGGGAAAACCATTAACAAATTAAAAGCACCTTCCAAGAAACAGTCAAGGGAACTCACTTTCACTGCTGTGTCAAAAAGCTGCCCATACACTGTATGTTTACTTCCGTTTTAGTCCAGACAGCAGGTATGCACGTAAAATTAAATTGATAATCAATGAGAGCTGACCTGCTTAATTAATTTGCTGCAGAAAGCAAGTGGTAGGGGAGAGGCTGTAAAAGTAGGGGAGATGATGTCTAGGCTAGAGGAGGACTGTGAAAGTTTTCCATGTGCATACACATGCAAGCTGCACACAATGCATTTAAAAGTTGCATTTCTGACATGTTGGAACCATCATAGGGTGATGGGATTTCTGAAGCCACATTTGTTTCAGTGGGTATGGGAATTGTGCCATTGGCAGTTTGGAGTGAAGGAAATGAAGGACAGGGAGACAAAAAGTGCCATGAAGCTGAAGAGGCAGCGAGTCAGGAGGTAACTTTTCTCCTGCTGTATTTATTATGCTGCTTGGCCACTATGCAATTTCTTGAGAAGCCGAAGAAAGTAGCTGAGCAAGGAAGAGGAGAAGGCCAAGGATGGCAGCAGCCCTGCCTTCGTCTGAATGTATGTGTCTCTTTGGACCCACTAGATTTACTGCAGGATTATGTTACTCCTGTGGAGACAGAGCCCTGGAACAGAGCATGCTAACAGGATTAGGGCTTCAGGATTTAGACAGAGAAGCATGAAGGAGAAAAGTAGGGGAGATTATTTTCCTTGTCAGATAGGGAAGGCATAAAATGGGGCATGTTTGATGGTGGGAGGATTCTGGCTCAAGTGGAGGGTGGATAGTTCTGGATTTATTAAATCCAGGAACAAGGAGTTAAAAGAAAAATGATACTTGGCAACACCCAACAAAGCACGGCGTCTGGGCAAGGCACAGTGTGCTGGGCTGGGCTTGCCAGCTCCGTGTCTTTGAGAGGCTCCACTCGGATTTGGGAGTCATCAGGGACATGAGGAGTGGTACTGTGTTAGCCTGCAAAGGAGATATGAGGCCCAGAAATACAAAGCTGCAGCCTTGCTAGGAAAACCAGAGCTGTAATTCTCCCCAGGTACTGCACCAAGGGTGAATGCGCAAGGCTGCCTTTGGCAAAGCGTGATGTCTTTGTCCTGCCTGCAAAAGCAGCAGAAGCAGGCTGGGACCTGGATGTTTCTGGGCAAATACTCTGCACCACGATGTCTCTGCTTAGAAACAGTGGCCCTCTGGCTCACTGCACAAGCTTTTCCTGAGTTTTCCAGATAAAAGGACTGAAAGCTTTTCTCTCCTTCCTTGGGTGAATGAATACAGGAGGCATAGCTAAGAACTGAAAAGACAGAGGAACACTCCTAAGGGAAGGTACAAGGGTCTCCAAAGAGTAATCCTCAATATTCACTGTCAGCACCAAAAATCTCTGATGTCCCCAGTTCCAGTGTACAACTGAGATACTTGGCTTTTTGCAGCAATTCAACTTTTGTGCACCCACCATTGAAACACCACCCAGGAAAGTTAGCTAATAACAAGCACAAAACCATCAAAATGAGTAGGAAATAAAAAATGCACATCAGCTGGATCTTGCTGCCATTTCTCATGCATTGACTTCTACAGGTTCTGAAAACAGATGCCTTAGTTGCATTTTATGCACAGAGCAATGGAGGCAGTGAGAGTAGCACTCATTATGGTCCCAACCCACTCGAAATCCTGAAATCCATCCTGTCCCCCAGTCCCTCACCGCACTAGATGATTCCCGTGAGCTCATCTCTGCTGGAACCCAAGATGCTACAAAGAAGGAAGTGCATCAGAATGGATGAGAACTTGGTTTTCCTATAAAATCCTCATAGTTAAGTCTGTCCAAAGAAAATGAACAAAAATAAAAGGTCAGATCCTGCCAGGTGAAGAAAATGGCCAAAAACAAAAGGTCAAATCCTGCCAGGTGCTCTTTTCCTTCCTTAGGTTCAAGAAGAGTTGCTGTTTTCTAAAGACATTTGCAAACCACTAGATAAGATCTCGGCACACACACCAGGGCCACTGCCTGGAAGATAACCTCTGAGGCCATTGGCCTGGCCCCAGGTCACAGGAGGTGGACACAACGGGGAGGGCAAGAGCCAGACCAGCATTTTTGCAGCGGGGTTGGTTTGGCCCTGCCCCTTGTGGGGGCATGCTGGTGAGTAGTAAGGGGCAAGTAGGGGGTGGCACATGGTAGTGGCCACTCTCTGCCCTGTCTCCTCTCTTGGGGACACACAGGAGGACAGCTCTGCACCTCTGGCCAGGTTGCTGGGTTAGCCTCTCCCCCTGTCCCATGCCCGAGGGAAGGACAGAGCACCATCCCCTGGACAGGCAGACTGTGTGTGCTGGGCTTTGTGGGGAGTGGGCTGTCAGGAAGGGGACAGCCTGGCTGGGATGGGGTGGAAAGGGGAGGGTGTGAGTGTGGAGCTCCACTCCTGCCAGCTGCCTTCCCACTGCCTCCCCATCCCAGAAACATAGCAGCGCTCGGCACGGAAGCAGCCCAGCCAGCCCTGTCTGCTGTGAGCATATATTAATCACATTTTCCGCTGCTCCATCCTGCCTTTCCCGTTTCCCTTGCTGTGAGTGCCAGCAGCTGGGGACTCAAAGGTGAGCCATTACATTTGGCAGGGGCAAACACCCTGGCCCCACTGCCATCTGAAACACCAGAGGGAGGGGAAGCAGTGGGCAAAAGAGATGCGGTCAGACCTCGCCATCCTCTGCAGGGAGCATCATCCCCTCCCCACCCTTCCTGCACTTTCTGGTTTGCTCTTGCTTTAGCACCCTGATGAAGATGGGAGTGTTAGCTGACCCACCTACACGTGGCAGAGCTTTGTTTTTGGCCAACAGAGCAGGCAGAAATTCAGAGCAGTGTTTGGTGCACCCCATATGCCCATGTGTGCATGTACATATATATGTGTGTATGTGCGGATATACGTGTGTGGATATATGTATGCGTCTATATATATATGTATCTATCTACATGGATATAAAGAGTCCCTGTCTGTCCACACCTTCCCCTCCCTCCCTGCTCCTCATGGCACCAAATCAAGCTGCGGCAGACTTGACGAATCTATTTGGCATGGTTCGCTCCACTGTTGCAGCCGGGGCTGCGCGGAGCTCTGCACTGACGCAGGGAGGGAGCTGCACCTTCAGCACAGACATCTGGGAGCTTGCTCAGCCCGGGAACCGCGGGGATTAACGCGGGCACGGAATGTGGGCCAGAGCCCTCCGGCACCAGGTCTGGGAGCAAGTGGCCTTGCCCTGGCCCCGCTGCAGCTCAGCAGCTGGAAGCCAGTTGTTTGGCGGGGCAGGAAAGCAGTCACCCGGATGCAAGGGGTAGGCGAGCCATCAAAAAGCAATTACATATCCTCCAGCCTTGGGAGGTGTCTGCTAAATTAAGGCCAGAACATGGGAATGAATAGAGACTGCAACAGAGGAGTGAAAAAGAAAAGGTTTGATTTTTCCACTTTTTTTATGAAGAGAGAAAACAGAGCAGAAAAAAGCTGTCAGGAATCAAGGGCCAAATCCTGAAATGGTGGCAATTCAGGTGGCTGTGGGATCGTTTTGGATTGACACCAGCCAGGCTTTAGGGTCTTGCTGGAGCAATGTAAATTGGCTTAGCAGCACAGAGACCAGTCATGCTGTCCTGCTCCACCCTGGCTGAGGAGCCAGTGCCCAATGCCCAGGACTGCAAGAATGGGACATTTATTCTCCTCTGCAACTAAAACCACCCTCCAGGCCAGATTCCTGCTCCAGTTAAGATTTGAAATGGCAACTTTATTGCCAGTGGTTATTTGAAACATTGAGCTGTGTATATAGGTCATTTCTCTGCCCAGCAGGACACATATCTCCTGCCTGCCTCAGCTTACAGAAAAGGTCCCAATGAGACCCCAAACTCACCTGGGGTGAGGGGAGATGGCCCCGGCTCACCGAAAGGTCTGCTGTGACCAGTGGGTCATGGGAGAGTACAGAGGCTCCACACCACTGCATGGGCACTGTGGTAGGGCTATACATGAGCTCTACCATGAGCTACCGTCCTGAAGCCAGCCCACCTGACATCAGGGCGAGCCCAGCTGAGGACTCCCCTATGTGGTGCTGGGCTGCCCTGTGCCTCCATTTCCCTACTTCTAAAATAGGACTAACACCACCTCACTGGCACATGAGGAGCTTAAATACTCCAAATATCGCAGGTATGAGACTCTGGTAGGGACCTCTGCACAGAGAGGACTCATTCTGGGAAGCAGAGGGAATTTGAACCTAAGACACACTTGTGGGGAAGGGGAAATCACACAGCCCGGAAGGGAAGGAAATGTCTGGATGAATCCTGGACAAGGCAGTTACTGCATTTCATTCCAGCAGTGCCTGTGCCAGCAAATGGAAGGGACAGCTAATTTAATGGAAGTGCTGAGCAATCAAAAATTACTGGGACGTGTGTGTGGGGGGAGGTGTGTGGGACCCCAGCCACAGAGTTCACACAGACTACGGCACATCAGCGGGGAGGACCTGAACACAGCAGCACTGCTGCTGGGTGCCACAGAAGAGCAGGGAAACGCTTTCTTGAGGCACCCTTAACCAGGGAACAATCCCCTGACCGAAGCAATTCACAGAAAAAAACCAGCCTTGGCACCATGGCTGCCTTGACCCTCCTCCCCATACAGCAAACCTCCCACGCAGATCACTCCAAGTTTATCTTTCCTGGCCATACACCAGCACCCATACGGCATGAAAATGGTGAACACCCATATTTACCCTCCCTCCTCCTTGCTCCCACCTCTGTGGGTGTCCCAGAAACACAGCAAGAGCATGCAGAGCTCCCAGGGTTCAACGCACCCTTGCTGACCATGCCTGCTAGTGCGGATCCCACAGCTCTGGCAGCCTGAATTGTTTGTCATTATTTATTGCTCATTTTGTTCTCTGGGACGGTGCAATTGCCTCTTAGGATTTGTGCCCTTTCATTTCCAGGCCTCAGTAACTCCTGAACTACAGTTTCATGTGGTTTTGTGATTGTTAACCCAGCATGCAGACGGGTCTACGACCATAAAAGCTCAATGAATCTTGTATGGCAAAACACAGGCTGTGAAAACATTTTCTCCTTCATTTGCAGTCAAAGAACATACTCTCACCACTACGAAAGATGCAGCAGCAGCCAGGTTTTCCAAGGAATAGTGTTTCCTCATTGCTGTGCAGAGGAGAAAGTACTATTTTTGCTCAGAGCAATATCAGTGTTTCAGCCATCATCAGAAAAAGGGTCCCTCACAGATTAAACCCTCCAGGCCTGCAAAATCTCTCTCTTCTCTTCCCTCTTGTTGGCTGCAAGACTCACCAAGGTGCAAGCAAAAGAGACAAAAAGGCCTTTACCTTGTGGTTTTTCCCGTGTCGGTACATCATCCAGTCCTCCCCATTGGTGCTGACCTCCAGCTTGTAGGTACGGACATAGTAGCCCTTCTGGGTTTCTCTCGAGATGGCACCCTGCGTGGCAATGGCTGTGAGCACAGTCAGGAAGTGGAGGTCCACCTTTCCAGGGGAAAAAGGGACAAGAAAGAGAGTGGTGACCACCTGAGAGTTCAGAGTGGCTAGTTAGTTCCTCCCTCTGTCTCTGAAAAATGAAAAGGTGCAAATTCAGCCTGTCTCACTCTATCTGTGGGTGCACAGTTCAACAGGCACAACCCTCCCCAGGGCTGACTTCAGCAGGATAGGACCCCGGGACAAGAGTACCTAAGAACCTTGATGTCTGTTCATATGGGACCATCACAAAGCCTTCTTCCTGCCTCAGACCAAGCCATAGGACCTGCACAGAAGCTCGTGTCCGTTAAAGCAGGACAGAGACCCACTTTTCCCACGTAAAATAAAAGCATGATATCCAATTAGCGAGTGCTACAGTTCACGGTTTTCTCTTGCTGTTTTTTTTTTTTTTTTTTCGTTTTACAGCATGGGTTGAGAAAGGTCAGCAGAGTTGGCTTAGTAGCCCTGCCATGAATGAAGAATGAGACGTCTGCTGGAGGCAATGACATTCACCACCTCCTGCTCATAGTGCCCTTTAGCGAGCAGTGTCTCCCAGCGATGTGACACAGCCAGAAGCTGTGTGTGGACACACTGTGGCTCTAACCAGCTCCCAGGGAAAGCCTTTGCTCTGTCAGCCCCCCACCTGACATCAGCCCACTCACGCTCCCTGCATTCCTGATGAGATAAATATTATTCTAGTTGTTTTTCTATGCACCCCCTGGAGACTTTGGTCCTCAGGCCAGTGGCAGAGTCAGTGGCCCTTGTAAGTGGCAGAGGTCTCTCAGTCTCTGTCAGTCTGCTGGAAAGTCCATCAAGGTTTTGGGCAGGAAGGGGGGGGGGTGGGAGAGACACAGGATGGAGTCAGTCCTTGTGCAAGCTAGCTAATGGGAGAGTCAGTCTGCCACCTTTCACGGAGGCACTGCAGCTCCCCTGCTGCTTGCTCCCCATGAGCCACAGAGGCAATAAAAAATTCAACAAGCCTTATGGTCAAGGGTCAGTTTAACAGCGTGACACTCCATTTGGTGGGGGAAGAGGCGAGGGAGCTGGAAAGGTACCTGGAGGTACTCTTTGTTGCTGTCGACATTGGGGGTCCAGCCGTTGTCATCACTGTTGAGCCGGCTCTGCTGAGGGGTCCATCGCCCATCTGAGTAGGTGGAAGAGGCACTGATCTGCATGTTGGAGATCCTGCCAGACTCCATCCCCAGAGGCACACTGCACTGGAAGTCTAGAGCAGACACACACACAGAGATCAGTTTGCAGTCTCAGTACTTCACCCCCAAATGAAAGGCAGCCCTGAACTAACCTCTCCAGCTAACCCTGAGGAAAGCTGCCTGTCTGGAAGGATGAACAGATCTACACCATCTTGCAGGTTATGTGTGTTCACAGATGGCCCTGAAAAATTATAGACAGGGCAGCTTTCTGTTTGCATGGCCCTCTGAACACTAATACAGTCCAGATCTTTCTCTATTTCTCTATCTTCTTCACCTTTGCTCAGTTTTGACACAATTCAGTGCCTTCCCTCCCTGCAAGATGTTCCAGGTACCCTTGTCACAAAGTTCCCATCTTCTTGAAGGCTGTAGGTGAAATCTAAGCACAGACAAGGCAAGGAGTACAGATAGACACGTGAGGAGGGTGCTTACTGTTGTGCTGCCAGCAGGAACGTCAAGGGACTGGAATGGGCAGCTATAAAGGTTTTGTGTGCATGTAAGAGTAGGGATGAATGTGTGTACGAGCCTGTGTCTATGTGCATGCACTGTATGTGGTACCAGGCCCATAGGAATTAACCAGACAAGATTATGAAAGACTCTGCTATGCTTTCATCTGGACCTCCTCACTTCTAAGGCTTTAAAAGTCACAATTAGCTCAGTTTTATGGCACACCTCATCTATTTTATGGCAGCTGTCCTGTAAAAACAAAAGCAAAGAAAACAGTGATAGAAAATATTGCATGGGTCCAAGTGGGCTGCTGCTGTAAACAAATGGGGCTCCACCAAACTGCCTGTGTTTTTAATGTGGCCAAGTCAACCTTGGGTGGAAATGATGGGCCAAGTTAGGATTTTGGTGCTATTATTAAAGTTTCAATTGACACTACCATAAATGAAAACAGGCCTGGCCCTTTAACAAAGGCTCTTGTGCTTGATTTCTCAAGCTTTGCGTTCAACATCTTACTTCCAAACCCTTTTAAAGAACAGAATAGAAAAGGGATTAAAGAACAGATCAGCTGAGTGTGGCAATAGGTAATGGTGAAGAGCTCTTTCTTGTCTGTAACTCTCACAGCCTCAGCAGAATATTCCTTACTCAATCACAGAGCAAGAGGTTGTAACCCTGCTGCCCTGGTGCTGCACAGCCCCTACTCTCCCCTGCACTCTGTCATGGGTTTCAGTGGCAGGTCAGGGACTCCCTCTCTTTCTCTGGGGCTGAGGAGTGTCCTGAAGGCTTCTTCTGTTGTATCAGAGGTTCGCTGCAAACAGAGGTCAAGAACAGTAGCTCTGATGCAAAGATACCATGGGAAAACAAATGGAACCTTTCCTTGCCTGCACGTGTTACACAAAGAATCAAAATGCTCTTCATTCTCAAAACACACAACTTACTTCCTCACTCCACATCAATTTACCTCACTTATTAAGGGTTATAAAACAAAATTTGGCTTGAAATTCTCAGAGCTTTAAGCAATCAGACAGTCAAGAAATTCCAGTTTGTGATTTAGGACTCTGAATTTCTGGAAAACTAGAGAGAGAGAGAGAGAGAGAGGGAGAGAGGGAGAGCATATTTTCCCCCATGCCTTAATGCATCTGCTGCACACGCTGGGCTGAAGTCTTCCCCAAATCCTTTGGGTCGAGCACATACATGAAGGATTCTAACCCAAAAGGTATTGAGAAGACTTCACAAGCAAGTGAAAAGCCAATGAAAGGTCAGAAAGTGGAATTCTTACTGAAATCTCCCTTCTATCAGAAACAGAACAGACCTGTTCTCTGTGAAACTGCTGTCTGCACTGCTTGTGGGGAGCCAGCCCCTGCACACATTCCTGCCTGCTTCACTCTTGTATGTGCCAAATGAAAGATGGGAAACACAGGGGACACAACTAAGTCATACACACTCATTTCCAACTTACTTTCTGGGACTTCCTGGTGGATCAAGTAGTACTGAGCAGAGAAACCATCCTTAGCCACTGCCAGGTCCGTGTGGAAGGTGAGAGAGAGGACGCCGGTGGTTGAGCGGATGTCCGATGGCATCTTAGTGCCACAATACCTGCCTATCAAGGGGCCGACTGCAAAAGAAAGAGCAGCAAAGGTAATGCCTGCACTTCCACCAGCCCCCTGGCTCACCTGCACATTGGCGTCACTCAGCAGGGAGGCCTTAGCAGGACTGATTGGGATAAAAGATAGGCTTCGGGGATGGGCTGTTTTTCATACCCACTGGCCTGGTGCCATGCAGTGCAGAAATATCCACTGCAGCAGGCATTGCTCTGCAATTGCTGGGAAATGCTTCAGAATGCTCTGTTTCTCCATTTTGCTATAAGGTTGGGAGGTCCTCCCATCATTGCATGAACCCACTGCCCTTCCCCGAAGGAGAACTGCTGGTGTTTGGAGTGTCCCATGGGGCTTTTCAGATCAGTGGTTACAACAGAGCAGTAGTTTGTGGTTTAATGAACGCAGCCTTCTGCAAGCATGCTGTCCCCAAGCTGGCCACGGAGTGCCCCGATGGCAGGTTGCATGCACCCTCGGTGTTCAGACACAGACTGCACAGTTCTGGAGCTTAGTGAGACACCAGAAAGGGCCAAGGACAGCAGTGCAGCACCCCGTGGCTTACCCTGAGGGATGCCATCCCAGATGTCCAGCCAGTCGTACTTGCAGTCTCCTTCCCCTGCCTGCAGTGGGTCATGCTCAAGGTCGAAAAGCAGAAAGTGGAGGAGGATTTCTGTCTTTGGCTTGGCTATGATGGTGAAGACGCAGTCCAGGTTGTGTGGATACTTGTCGGGGAAACCTGGAGACTCAATAGTGCCGTTGGAGGCAGTGAAGTTTCTGGAGCAGTCCTCAGAGCCTGTAGCAGCAGAAAAACCCAGAGCCTTAGCAACAATGAAGATTAATGCCAAAAACTTGACACTGTGGAAACCCCATTTTGAGCTTAGCAGGGTTGTGTATTCACTTCCGGAAATGTCCTGCTGCTGCAGACGTGTGAATTACTGCAAGAAGTGAGAAAGTCACTTTCAAAGCTTTCCACAGGTGGAGAGACAAGGCCCATGAGGTCAGTGTAGTGGACAACATGGCTCTAAATCCCTCAGACAGCTTTGCAAACATAACCTGTACACCACTGCTGATCCTCCTGATAATTACCTCAAAACCCAGACTAGAAGAGTGATCCTATCCAAAGCCATGGATGTGATTTGGCAGGCTAGCACTCTGCCATGTCCCTCACACAGGTGGTAGTGGACAGGGTGGCCACATCAAGCTGGCCTGCCTTCCCCAGCTGGCCCTTTCCACTCTGACCGGTCCCCCAAACACTGACCAGGCAGACCTGTATGCTGCTCCAGAGCCTGCAGAGAAGCCAGCCAGCACGCAGGGAGCTGCCATCCACAGTACTCATGACACAGCTGCTACCCACAGCCATGCAGGCAAAGGGCCACAGCAGCCCCAGGTCTGATGGGGAAGCCCCTGTTTGGGGAGGGAGCTGCCTGGGATGGGGCAGAGAGGAGTAATGGGATGTATTCTTTTTGGAAAGGCTGTCCCCATGGGCCTGTCTCCTGCAAACTCCACCCTTCCAGCACAGACAGCTGTGCCTCAGTTTCCCCTTGAGAAAATAGGGAAGCACAATATTTACACAGTGAAAGGGCCTGTGGGAGTGTGCCAACATCTCCATTCTTTGCTGCAAACCCTTAGGAAGTGTGCAGTTAGCCTGCGGCTCCCCTGAGACCCACACAAGGACAGGGGCCAGCTCCAGCACAGGTCCCCACAACGTGGCCACAGCAAGAGCCGGGGTAACACGGGCCATGGCGGGGGGGGTCTCTGCTGAGAGCAGGAACAGAGCCCTCTTTTTCACAGAATGAGCCATCCACACCAGAAATGCAAGTTATTTCTATCCTTAAGGAAGACCTTCGCATGGTGAGGGGGACAGACAATGTTGCCTCTTATTTGTTGCTGACCTCAGCACTGGCCTCGGCTGCAGCCAGGCCAGCTCGGTGCCCCCTCTCATACAGCCAAGGTGCCTCGGGGTGGCTGGGGAAAGGGGAATTTGTGTCATATTCATACCACAGTGACTTTGAAACCCTTGCCAGGACAATAGGCACCAGAAATCTGCAGCCTGGAGCTATCAGAAGGGAAAGGGGATGTTAGAGAGGCTGCTGGCCCCTGCTGCAACCCGGCATTAGCATTCGCAAAGGTTTCTGCTTCACTTTTACTGGGACACTCTCCTTCTCCTCCGCAAACCCTTTTGCTCTGGCTCTTCCAGGCAGCACGAGGCTTCCCAGGACTAATGGGAGAAGTATTATTCAATTCAGCATTAACCTACCGGAGTCAGGCCAGCAGCCCGCAGTAATAGCAGGATCTTGCACTGCATTATGCAGTGCCTGGCTGGAGAGCTACTCAGGAGAGGCTCTTAATTGACTACCTAATGAAGCAGCCAGCTTTTCTGGTGTGAACCTGTGGGGTAAAATGCAGAGGCAAAAAATAAGGCCAAACACAAATCACAGCATAATGCCATGAACAGGGATAAGGGTGTACTTCGTTCCAAACAACTTGAAAGACGAACAGATAAACAGGGAAAACAACACAAGCTCAAAGCTAGGGAGAAAATCAAAGACTACACCCAGAGTCAGGGACTGTCCTCTAAAGACAGAAAAGAGATGCAACTATGTCACCACATTAGCCAACAGTTTCCTCATGTGGGGCTCTTATCGAATTTGGTATCTTTGTCTGCATTTTGGCTAATAGCAGCAAACACCATGATCAGCTTTCTATAAGAAGCTGCAGATAATCAACGGGAGTCATGCTGGCTTCGGCAGCACAGGCCAGCCTGAGAGGAGACTTTGATGCCCAGCACTGGAGAGCTCAGGCCGGCCCTGCCAAACTGACTCACAAAGGGAGCAGCAGGGAGGCTGGACTAGCCAGAGGAGGCAGCTCTTTTGTCAGCCCACAGACCGCTGACTGATACCCATCAGGGGATTCAAAGACTGGTATGCAGTTGTTTGTATGCAGATTGCTGCTCTCTCACACTTCGATAAGGGAAATTTAGCACAAGGTGGGGAAATAAATGCTCGATTGAAAAGAATTGGATTTTTAGGTCACCTTTAAGACAGAAGGAATCTGCAGCCACTGCCTTCACTGATGTGGACAATGACAATCTGATGACCTTTAAAGCTGGTGACACCCTTGGTGGTTACCCTGACAGCTCAGACAGAAACTTGGCCCATGCCTATCTGCCTGCCAACAAAAGGCAGGGTTATCTTGTACTG
Source organism: Acanthiza pusilla (assembly GCA_036630365.1). NCBI lineage: Eukaryota > Metazoa > Chordata > Aves > Passeriformes > Acanthizidae > Acanthiza > Acanthiza pusilla. Next base: position 10,870,895 of record JAXCHO010000019.1, read on the forward strand.
CAGTAGCCCCATAGCCAGCACTGCCCTCTGCCCTCTCTGGAGCCCTGGCAGGGACCGGGACTGGGCAGATGTGGGCTGGGAGTGCTTCTGGATCACAGGCTCATGCTCCCGTGCCAAAACCTGCCTTGCCAGCCTTGATTTCATGGGCTGTGGCTCTAAGAAAATGTGGCTGTATCTGGAGAGGATGGCTGTCTGCAGGGGTCAGGGTGGCAAAGCATTCACAATGAATGCCAACACCACTTCAGACCTGAGGGCAGTACTGCAGGGACTTATATCGAGGGACACAGACTCAGCTCCAGGCTCCATCCAATACTTGCCCTCTTCCAGATCAGCCCTTGATTCCCCTCCCTCCCTAACAGCAACAACTTCTCCTTTCTCCATGAATTCGGTCCCTTACTGGCTCCCACCCAGAGCGACAGGGTTCCCACAGCATGGCCTGGCCACCTCAGCCAGCTGGACCACCCCACATTGCCCTGGGTCAGGGCATAGACCCAGTGTGAGGTCAGGCACAACCCAGGACAGTCTGCTGGGCTCACAGGAGGTATATGCAGGGAGAGAGAGGCAAGGGGGCTGAGGTGGGTCTTCCCACCTATACATAGGCATTCTTTGCCATCCTCTGTGATGGCAACGGGCCTTAGCAAACCCCAATATCTGGCTGAATCACTAAACCATTTCAGGACTAATGCGCATCCTAACCATCAACTACCAGCGGTGGTGAGCTGGCTGCACAGCAGCTCAGTGGCCAGTTATGCAGTCTAGGCAACCTCCAACAACAGCACTTTCCTCATCCATCAGAACCGTCGTACATGTCCTGTCCTCATAAATTCACAAGGAATTTAGGGAGCCTCATTCTCTTGCAGCAAAGCCTCCACATTCACATCTACCTATGGCCAGGTTGTGGGATGTCTGTGCACTTCTGCCTGCTGCACAGCTGGCTCAGGGCCCCTGGGCACTGCTGCCTGTGCCCTCCATCTTTTCTTTAAAGAGGCTGGACAAGCAACTCCGTTGTGCTCCTTTTCAGTTCTTTCCATGGCAGGGACATTTTTTTTAATGTGCTGGCTGGAATGACATGAAAGCCACTCGCGTGTTGTCTTCCAACACATCACCAAAGGCATGTGGGCACAGGGCAGGCGCTCGTGTGCCCACACAAAACACACTCCTGTTCCCTCAGCATGCAGGCACACCTCTCTCACAAGCAAAGAGAGCAGGGGTTATTTTCTCAAGCCTCCTTCTTTCCAGACATAAAATTCTGGCAAATATTTAGACAGAAGCACTATTAAAAGGGCTTTGAGCAGCTTTTTCTTTCCTCAGTAATAGTTCAGTATTAAACAGAATTATAAACAGTTCCTCTTATCAGCCTGGAAAGGTGCTGTCTCAGACTTTGACAGAGCTGCTGACAGCTATGACTTGAAAACCAGAGTTCCCCAGTTACAAACCCCACATCCAGGGAAAGAAAACACAGCGCCATTGATCAACCCTGAATCGCAACTCCACAGGAGGGGGAGCTCCATGCACTTCTAACAGAGGGACAATCCCCTTTTAGCCCTAACAAGCTCCACACATGCCAGGGAGAAAAGATGTATGTTTCTAGTCCTTGAATACAGGAGAACATTTAAGGAGGAACTCTGTTTTTATTGCCACACTGTAATCCAAAAATGCACTGTCATGTGCCACTAACATCTTTACCTTCTTGGAAATGTGATGCACAGACTTGCTTAAATTAAAAAAAAAAAAAAAAAGTTCTTTATCTCTGGAAAACATGCTAGAAATCACATTGAAAAGGTGGTCAAAGGCATCTCCTGGTGAAGATAATTGTGGCAAACAGTCTGGGAGACAGGCACTGACTCAGACACTCACCTGTCTTGTAGATCTCATAGCGCAGAGAGAAGCCGGCACCTTGCCGTGCGTAGTCTGAGGTGAACTTGATATAGAGAGAGGGGCCAGAGGAGGTGATGGTAGGAGGTGCAATGTTCCCACAGTGCTTGCCCAGCAGGTCTGCCGCTTCACTGTCCCCATCACGGATCTCGATGTAGTCATACCTGCGGAGGCAGGTGAAATGGCAGGGAAACCATCTGTCAGGGAGATGCTTCAGAATGCCAGGAACAAACAGAAACCACTCTTGGTATCTGCATATTTCACAGAACAACTTCCAGACAGCTACCTGGGACTCCCTTAGTCACACCACACCACAGACCCCAAAACATTTTTTCTCTTTTGTCTGACTATGTTTAGATCCTTTCCTCTGTTGTCACTCATATCATTAATTTATTGCACATACATCCACTTCAGCTTCAGAGCCAACATGCAAAATTTAGGACACATTTTACCTCCATTTCCACAAAACTCCTTCGGGATGGGAGAAGTTCAGATACAACTCTCCTGGGGCTGTTCTCCTCCCTGACTTCTCCTTTGAAGTGCAATTGTGCTATTTGGCAGAGCTCACTTGATTCCAGTATCCATGTGGAATTTGGCCAAGCACGCACCAAGCGTGAGACTGTCAATGTCCAATCCATGTGAACAGGTAGCTATTTTGTGCATTGACACCACATTGGTCCTTCAACAAGTGTGGCAAGTACACTCACTTAGCACTTGGGCGTTAATATTAATCCTTTTCTATTAAGTGCTAACGAATATTTTCTGTGGATAAGATTTGTTGTGTAAGAGCTGGGTACCCACACTCGCTATTGCTAATCTTGTACACCATTTAACTGCAACCTGCCTTTGCTAAAACCTACTTGAAGATGTTTCACCTGCCCACTGGCATGGCTCCTGGGTATCTGACTGCTCTGGTGGGGAATGTGTAGGGTTAGAAGAATTGCCTCCTGGTGCAGAGACAAAAGCTTGTTGAAAAGCCTGGCTGGAAGGTGAAACTCCCACAGATCCCTTCATATTTTCTAGGCAGTGACTAGGCAAGGTAGTAGTATCAGGCTCTGTGTGCTGTGAAGAAACAAACAGCTTTTATGTGTACATCTTGTTCTTCAGCTGCTTTCTAACACCCACGTTCTCCCGCCCCTCTTCTCTCTGGCCAGCACGCTGCTATTTACAGAAACTGACCATCTCTCTAGGACTGTTTATTTGCTTTGTATCAACCTGTTTGAACAACATGCTACATCTCTTCTCACGGGGCCAGGGAGGAAAAAAAGCATTTCCAGGCTGCCAGGAATCTGCCTTTCTTCTTTGTCACAAGATCTTCTGTTTGGGAATGGAGAGTTGAAAGGAGAAGTAGCTTGCTGGATGCAGAATGATTCTCATGTGACTCATTCCCGTTCTGCAAAGCACATATCAGCGGCAACAACCTCAAAACAAACTTACAGGGACTTAGTGTGCTCCTCCACAAAGAAAGATGGCCTGGACGACTTTGGTTTCACTCCTTTCTGGGACTAAATCAGGCTGAGAGCCAGAAGCAAAATGCCTGCAGATAAAATCCTGTCTATGCTGGACTGAGCACTCAACTAGTTGCAATCACCCAGCCTTTAACTTCATTACAGACTCAGTTGGCTTGGCCAAGGTGAAATCCAAACGGTCTTGAGAAGTGGCACTAGAACAGGCAGAGCATTTGGCTTAGCTGGTGTGTGGACACACGGCAATGCAAATGAAGATCTGCTCCCCCTGCTCTCTCCTCAGCTCTGCCTAGCCCTCATCACCTCGTGACCCCTTATTACCCTGACACCAGTCAGCAGCACCCCCTGTGACCCCACTAATGTTCATCATGTGTGGCTTGATCCTACCTTCTCTCCAGGGAAGAGGAACATAGAAGGCAGTGTTAGTGCTTCTTCTAAGTAGATTTTTTCCTCCTTGTTTGTCTATTTGTTTAAAGTAGTACTGAGGAAACAGCAGAGACATTTTGTTCTCTAAATAACTGCTTGCTTGCAGCATGCCTGCAGCCCTTCCACATCTGAAGTGCACATCTGTGCCGCAGGGCTACTGGCTACTACTGAAATTGTGAATATGTGGCAAAAAATTAATTTGGCAAAAACACGAATGTTGGCAAAACACAGTTAATGGAGTGGATTGTAAAAGCTGCCATTTTCATGCACAGGCAGAGGTTAGCTGCATCCCAGGAAATCACATCTGTTTGTGCCCTCGTGGGGTTGTAACTCGCCAGCACATTACATGGCTTCAACTACTTGACTGCAATGATCACAGCGTCTGCTGTAGCCAGCACACCAAACATCCCAGTGCTATCCACATGGCTCCTCAAACCACCCACTGCTGTAGCAGCCCTGCAATTTCAGAAGCAAGTTCTGGACCAAGAAATATTTGCTTATTGAATGGGTGACTGACTTACAATAATACATACAGTTTGGGAATATTGCAATCTGCTCATGGGCAATCTGCAAATGGAAAATTAAAAGAATGAATCTAGTGAGTAAATCATCAGGAAATATTTGCTTCTTTGAATTAAACCCTATTTGGCTTCATTCAAGCATCTAACTGAGCTTTCTCATACTGGAGCTAATCCTTAATAAATCAAATGTTAAAAACAACTGAAGAAAGCCCTCAAGAGATGGTCAGGGAATCGTTTTTTGCCAAATGTAAAATTAATATAAATGTGTAAGAGTTCTCTTCCCTAGTTAAAAAATCTTGGCCCAAGTCCTCTGCTCTGCATAAGGCAAAACCTTTTCTTTGGGTCATACAAACAGAGCATGAACCAGTGAAGTATTACACTGGGGAGACAGCTCCTGCCCAGATGAGCAGGAGCACCTACTTCCTCTCCATCACAGCAAATAAGCTTTAGGCTTTCAAAACAAAACACCAAAGACATCCAGGCAAAACTGTTAACATTCCAAACTTCAGCAAGAATGCCAGCTAATCCCCACCACAGATCCTTTTGGAACCATGTGCTTCAGTCATGTCCATGCCTTGGCCCTCGAGCAAACAAACTGGTAAACCCCATTATTCTCCTGCTGGGTCACTGGACATGTTACAATCTAGTTTGGCCAAATCTTTGCTCCTGTTAAGCTTAAGCATTGTTTTCAGGCTTCCTTCTTCCCTTGTGAAAAAGAAGAAAAATTGGAAGGAAGAAAACCCAACCATGCTTTCTACCCTAACCATTTCATTTTCAGATATTTACTGACTCAGACACAGCTGGGTGGGACACATTTATGCTGCAATGGCATTCAAACTGTCTCATACAGTGCCCAGCAATTTCACTCATTTAACCAAATCCATTGTTTCAGTCAACATGCAGCAACATCCTTGTGGGGCTGACCTCTCCGGCATTATCTCCACTGGGAAAGCTGCCATCTCCAAGCACATTTCATGGGACTTCTCCCCACCTATGCATTGCTCCAACGAGCCAAGAATAAATATGTGAGGGCAGGGTGCAACCTCTGTAACCCACAAATATCACCAATGGATTAACTAACTCTTCTTTTGCAGGGAAGGTGACCACAGTTGGCTGTTCCTCCAGTGGCAGGATATTCTCAGCTGCTGCTTGAGTGGGAAGGCCAGTGAGTTGGTTTGAAACCGCCTCAAACAGCTTTCCACCAGGGACTTTTGAGGCAGGGAGGCAATGCTGAAGTGCTTTTAACTGCCCAGACAATGGAGGCTGAGAACGAAGGGAAATACAAGGCTTAGATGCTCTTCTTGAAGCTGTTTAACAGAATTAAACGGAAAATGTACAATGCTTACAAATATTGCTGCATTTTTATTACAGATTTTTTAGTAGAAAGTGCTTTGCTGATGTTTAGAGAGCTTTTATAAAATAATTATAAAGCACTTCTAATGCCTGTATTATTCATGCTTATTTGCTTGCTTTTTTCTCCAGTCAACCTCTCTGCTTCCCAGTCTTTCCTTTCTATTTTCCCTAAGTCACTTCGCTTCTGGCTCTCCCATTGAGGTGCAACAAAGACAAGCAAGCCCCAGCTGTAGTGATTATGAGAAGACCTCCACCTTTTCAGTTCTCTTCTGTTGTGAAATAGCTAATCTGCTCCCTGACCATTGAGCTGTGCCCGGGGGCCAGGGGTCCAGGACGGACCTCCCAGGTGCCCACCCAGGCATTGCTGAGTTCCAGAAATGCTACAACCCACCTGGGGAGCAGTACCAGAAAGCCTGTGACATTCCTCTGGGTGCTCCTCTCCAGAGGGACATAACATGAAGCAGTTAAGTGACCCACACTGCTGATCACAAAATCAACACCCCCATTGACCCCTCATCCCCAGGTCCCAAGAGATGCTGAGTCCTTCCCCACTGAAACATGCTTCAAGGGCATTACAGGGACACTAGCTTAGGATGGGGAGAAAGAGGCACAACAAATTATTTATATGTCCACAGCCATACCATGAGTCTTCTGAATACATAAACTTGTGCAAGCCTTGCTTCAAAGCCTAAGCAGGACAGGCTCCCCAGGCCTAGCTCTGACCTAGCTGGCAGCTTTTTCAGTCGCTCTCTCTAGAGCTATGATTTGAAGTAGGTGAGGACTCGCAGTCAGCAAAGCCCAGTTTCCAGTGCTTGCCAGGACAGAAGAGAGATGCAAGGCTCTAACCTGAACTTCCCCAATGTTTAATTTGGAGCTATTATTTATAGGCGTTTCCATGGGGCTCATGACTGCAGCTGGCAAACAGTAATGATGGGATTCTCACGAGACCCTGGGAGGTAGGAAGGCAGAGAGGAGCAGTGTCTGGCCCAAGGTCACACAGGAAGTTTGCAGCACAGCCAAGAATAGAAGCCAGTCTTGATTGGAGAGATTATATTATATTGGAGAAATCTGGCCTAGATAGACAGAGAGACAAATGGGTACAGACTGCATGCCAACAACCCTAAATTTGGGAATGCCCAGGGCTGACCTCTGATCTGCTTGAACCATATGTCACTGCATCTTAAATGCATCTGCTGAGGAGAGGAAGAGAAACTGCAATTCTAGTGAAATTCAGCAGGTGTTAATACTCTGCAGCTAGCTGGGGAAGGCCCATACTTTGCCACAATGGCAGGTAGTAAATGCAATTGTTCCCCCTTTGAAAAGGTGGTGGGAGGTTTATTTCTTAGCAATTATTATAAGAAGAATAAGGTTTTTTTAAACATCCTCTAAGAACCGGCAGTTTCTTAGAATTTAAATAGTAGTTGCAGTATAGAGATAGTTAAGAAATGGTGAACCAGCATCTCTGTGCTTGTTGTGCAATCAAGAGGTGGCTAGAATTAATGTCCATTGCATGCTAGCTGGCTTAGTCGATTTTTCTGTGTCACCACCCATCTTCATGCTCTTTTGTACGTCACCTTCCAACCAAATCCTTATTTCATGGGTGGTTACATTGCGAAAGACAAAAGTACTTTTCCATGTTTACACTGTCTTGAGCAACTGCAGGACATACCCTTCAAAGGTTAAATTGTTCCAGAAGCTACTGAGGACTTTTAAATTTTTTTTTTACAGCCATGATAGCAGAGGCGAGCACCACTGCTGTCTGATGAAACAAGAGCAATGAAGTTTGATCTTAGCTGCCAGCCCTTAATCAGAGTAATTAATTATAAATACAGCAGATGAATTGGATTCTCCTTTGACTTGAACTGGTTTTACACATGTGTAACTCATCATTTTAAGGGTAATCACTCCTAATTTATCCTGGTGTGAGAAGAGAATCAGTCCTCATAGACACAGGCCCTGATTTAGATTTGTGCACAGAACTAAAAAGCCTGTACCACATCTAGCTTTAGCCAACTAAACATCCTCTGCTCTCAGTGGAAGCAGACTTCTCACACACAGCTTGGGATGGATTAATTGTTCTGCACTGACAACAGAGGTACTTTAAATCACTCCTATTGACTAGATCTTTTGGGTCTGGTTTTGCCCATGTGGAGGCAAAAGATGCTTACAGAGCTTGCCCTTGTTTTGCCCTTATGGAAATAATTGTCCCTGGCAACAACAGAGAGAAATGGGCTATAATTGCTCTGAATCTGAAGGGATTTCACTGGATTTCAGTGACTAAAATGACAAAAATCCAACGGCAGCAGCAGGAAAGCCAGGCTGAGGTGGGGGGAATGGGGGGCGATGGCACAGCTGTAACTGCTTAGGATTTCTCGGAAGTTTGTTTTGAACTTGTTGTATTCAATCATGTCTTGTGTAATCATAGTATTGTGTGTGTGGGGGGGTGTAATCATTCTACTGTGCTATGGATCATTTTCTTATCTCCTCAAAAAATCTGACCAGAATTTCTGAGAAATGAAAAAAATCCAGTTATCCAGTCACAGGGAAAGAAAAAAAAAATTAAAAGAAAGGAAAAAGGAAAAGAAAAACAGAGAAGGAGAGAAAATAACCCTATCAGATTAGAAAACTTTTCCAGAAATGCCTTGAAGACAAAAAGTGAAACTATAAAGAGCCTCTATTTATACTCTTTGGGTTGTTTTCACCCCCTTAAAAACATTGTTGATGGGAAGAGGCTTTCAGCAGTTACCACTAACTTATGGGGGGAAGTTAGTCAAAATACTTCGTGCAAAGGGAGGAATAAAACATAACTGCAAACTGCTCCTGAGGCAAGTTCTGATTCAGGAGGGAATTTCAGCTCCTAGCATGCTGCTGCCCTCCCCTGAGACAGGAGAGCAAAGGCTCCCTCACGCTTTGCGGTTCATCCCTGGGCTGCCTCCTTCAAGCTGTGCTGCCTGATCGCTGCAGAAAGGTGTATTGGAGAAGTGCTCTCACCTGGGGCATGTCTGGAAAACTGTCCATTATGTAAGAAAAAGAGATGTGCTAATGTGCACTTCGGGGTTTTCCTGCAGGCTGTTGTTCAGGAGTTGCACATGGCTGCTTAATTTTATTTCTGTCTCCAAAACCATCTCTATAAATTCCTTGCTGTTCTATTTTTAGGTACAGGGGTCTTTTGTTGCAAGATGTCGTTGGTGTTCATTGAGGGGGGGAGAATCATGATGAAATCAGGAATAAAATATATAAAGCATGTTCAGAATAAGCCCCCTTTCCATGGCATTCTGCCTTCTGTTGCTGCTCTAAGGGAACTGAAGCAACTCACCGCCCTTTCATACCCCAAAACGCAGGACACTTGAGAAAATGCATTTGCACTTTTCTCCTTCTGCTACAATCCATCTGTGGGAAAAATTAGACTTTGGTTTCTATGTCATTTTACTGTCACCACTCACAGGCACTTGATCACTAACAGAAAGACAAAAAAAAATAATAGAAGACAACAACCACAAAAGGAAAATTTACTGCCGAAAAACAGCAGAGCAGGCAGAAGGCAAGGGCAAATGCTAACTTTGATTGCTTTGCAGTGGGGGGACAGGTTTCCCTTTCCTGATGTGACCCAGGCCTGACAGCCCAGGCAATAGATGGAGAGAAGCTTAGGCCAGGCTGCCCAAGTTCTGGGGTGCTGATGAGAATAAGGGAACACTCACATGGTCTGCCATGCCAGCCCTACTCCCAGAGGAGCGAGTGATGTCCCATCACACCTCACTGGTGTGAGTGTGAGTATCGGTCATGGTCTCACCCAGTATCAGTCATGGCCTTAGACACAACATGCAGTGAAGAGCAAAAGGAAGGAGTAAAAACTGGGATCGGATGGGAGCTTTGTAGCTGGGCTTTCCACTATCACTCATTTGCACTGGCTTTTTTTCAGCACAAAACTGAAATAAACACCTCATTAAGCACCAATTGTATAACGGAGGTTGTAAGAACAGAGCCCTGACCAGCCCACCCTCACCCTCCTGGCTGTCTACATCCCTCATTAATGATGGATGGTCACCCTGGGACTGGCCCATCATAGGACGACTTTCTGACCCCGCATTTTCTCAGAGACAGCCTGTTCACAGCCCAGCTCCTGCCTAAGCTGATGCACAAGCGAATAAAGCTTTGCTGCCAAGACTGGCCTGCAGCCTCCACTGTTTGGGCATTCCCACAGTTTGGTTGTGCCAGCTTGTAGTAAGAGCTGTTTCTGGGGCAAACAGTGCACCAAACCTGCCTGATCCCTCCTTCCATACTGTACAGCCAGCACAGCATCGCCTGCCCCCTTCTCTCCTCTAAATATGGGCACTTGCAGCTCAATAGCCATCTGAACTAAACAGCGCCGGGTCTGAGCACAGTGCCTGAGCGACGGCGAATGCTGTGCCATGCACATGCCACACCTTGTGCATTGGCAGCAGCAGTGACCTCCCACACGGTTCTCTGAGGCAGCAGTAACTATCTGGGGGTGTAGCAGGTATTAGCTCCTTACAGGGGCTGGTTGGTACCGCTGAGGTGAGCTCAGCCCAGCCCAGGACAGCAGGTCAGAGAGGGAGCCACACCGAGATAGAAGAGGGAGACAGAGACAAGGAAATGGGATGCTGCATGAAGCTGGTTGGTACCTTTTCTCCTTAATGTACTCTGGGAACAGGGGGATGGGACTGTCCCCATTTCTTCCACAAACAAGGACCCTGACACTGCTTTGTTCAAAAAGATTTTCTTTCAAGCAACCCTTTGTGTCACCCTCCCGTTCAGCCGTGGCAGTGTGTCTGCTTTGTCCTGCTAGCTCAGCCATGGAGTGTTTACAAGCCTCCCTCACCCTTCCAGGCTGTGGTTCAGCTCCATTGATACTGAAGGCAACAGACTCCTCTCTCGGCGTGTGATGAATCAATTACTTCCTCTGACACTCTATTACTATAGCCCTTACATCTCCAGATTGCAGATGAAAAGACAGGCTGAGAAGGGGGACAGGGAAGGGGAGAGGTCTCCTGAGGTCTCCTTCAATTGAGTTGTTGGACATCTGAAGAAATCCCCATCTGCCATATTTAAAGACAGAGAGATGTTTTGCTCCTGAACAGCAGAAAAATCAGAGGGTTTTCACAAAAGAAAACCTAAGAAATCAAATGGGTCAAAAAACTTCCACAAGATACAGTGAACATAGATCAATGGTGAGTCAGTCCCCTCTGCTGATGGAGATCCCAGACCTTGTTCCCGCCCATGATTAACAGCCAAACATCAGTATTACCAAAGAGACAGTCATTACACCTTCCTTTTCACTGCAAAATAACAATGTAAATGAAACCTCATACCAACACTCACAAAGGAGGAAGGAAGCTGAGCACATGCCTCAAACTCTCGTGCTGCCGGTGGAGGCAGAGGGGGGGCACTTCTCCTTGTTCTACATCCATCAACAACCCCAGCTCTGAGGTTTCCCTGGAGGTTTCTAATACATTGAGTGCTTCCCATGCAAACACCCTGCACGCAGCATGGCCTCGGCAGGCACGGGGCTGAGCACAGGGGCTCTCCCACCACCAGCGGGTGACTGCTGCCTGCCTCAGGAAAGCAGAACTCCGCCTCAAAAAATTCCTCGCAGAGACCACAGTGTCTTCTGTACTGCTGCTCAGGAAAGGGGAATTCCACCTCAAAAAAATGATGGGCATGCTTTTCCTCGCACTGACCACAGTGACTTCTGTACCGCTTCAAGAAGGTGGGGGCAGTCATGTAACAAGAGCAGCCACCCTGCCAGTTTCCGTGCCATTTGTAACCGGACAAAGTCTTCGGCAGAGAATTTCTGCTGTCAGACCCCACTCCTTCAGGCTCTGCTTCTAGGAATTCATTAAACAGTAATATCTCCATGTCTGACCCAGCGTTACTTTAAAACCACACCATAGTACTGTACTGTTATTGCTCACCAAGGCTGTATGTAGATCTCAAGAATTCCTTGGGATTAGGAGTGGGGTGACAAACCAACAGAAAAACCCTAGGTTATTCACTCTCTCTGATGATCTAATGATCTACTCACTAAGCCAGCATAAGGAAGGCTTTCTATGGTGTGTTTAAACTGATATATCAAAGACAGTTGCTTAAGACATCCTAGCTGTGATTAGTGGACCATGGCTGCTATTAACTTATAAGGAATTCCAGGATCACCAGATTGAGGTTTGCAACATATTATTACATTGCCATTCAATGGTGGTGTGCAGCCGCTTGATTTAAAGAAAACTGAGAACTTGCCTCAGACTAAAACGTAACCTCCCCCAATTCCTTCAAATATGTTCTATGCTGAGTTCTGGCCAAAAGCAACCACAAATTTCTTCTGGTTTTCAGTCTGCTCTTTGCAGTCTGTTCTTTTTATTTTGCATTCATATTTAATTGCAGAATTCACACCCAGCCAGAAAAGGCTGAGAATGAGTTGGTTATCGTCTGCAGTGCTCTGACCTGCTCCTGTGTGAAGCTGCTGCTCAGCAGCCTTTGGAGGGGAGTGTGCACTCTTGCTATCTAGACTGTGTTTTATGCCTGCAGGTGCCCAGATCTCCTCCTCTTTACAAGGCAGGGAATTTTAGGTGATTCACCAAGGCAAGAATAGTATAACCAATAGCAGGGAAGGGGAAGAACCCAAATCTCAGAACTGCCAGAAGTGATATTTGCTGGGGAGTCTGCCACTCCCCTGTTACAGCCTGACAACAGGAATCATATCCATTAAAAAGGCTGCATGTAGCTAAGTCAAACAGTTGCTCATTAAAAGGCTAAACTACTTCCTATGTAAATCAAGGTAAAATCTCACATTGCTTTTACTGGGCTTTGCATCTAGTCCTTAACAAAAAATGGATAATTTTTTAAATACAACTCGTTTTACATTCACTAAACCTTCTAACTTCTGCATCCATGGAACAGCACACCCATGACACAGAAGAGCACCGATAACCCCACTGCGCAACACAAAAAAAGTGACCAAGACTCATAGCCCCACAGACATTTATTTAGGCTCCTGAGACCTGTTTGGGATGAGCCTCTGTGAAAGGTGTCACCTGGTGTCACACAGTGAGCTGGAGCACTGTTACTAAGATAGTCAAGGGCCTCAGGCTCTGCTGAAAGCATGAGTACCTCAACCCTGTGGTTATCAGGCATTCCAAAGGGACTGCTTTACCCCTATCCTATGGCACCTGTGCTGAGTAGGGTCTGCAATGATGCAAAGGACTTAGAGCTGGAGTGTGGCTTACAATGTGGCTTGCTCAGAAAAGGCACATGTTTCTGACACTTTTAGCTGAATTCTGAGCCCACTTATTAAGGAGTCACCGCAGCCAGCCCTGTGCTTGCTCCCTCTCCAGACACTGTGGAGTCCTGTTCCTTCCCTCACTGGACACCGAGGCTGACTAAGAAGCGAGTACAGCACCACCACTACCAGCTCCTCCTCAACAGCAGGAAGGAGGGGGAGAGGTCTCTGTCTCTAATACTATTGTTCCCAGTGTCACCAGCTGGCCCTCAATTTGTCATCATGCCAACAGGAAACCAGGTGCAAAATGAGATCTGACTCCTATGCACCGGATGTTAGTGAGCTGGTGGGACATAGGAGACCCCAAGAGAGCGCATTTGGGGCCACCACCTTCTGTGGAGCCTGGACTGGACCGGTCCCTCCAGGGAAAGGCTCTGGGGCATAGAGAAGCACAGTCATAGGGCAAGCAGAGATGGGAAGCAGAGAACAGGGAGGCAAACAACCTTGAGCTGTTAACTCCTGTGCCTGGTCTAACACCGTCACAGCCAACCCATTCATTGATGCTCCATTTCGGAAAATGACCTGGGCTTGACGGGAATTATGAACCATACAGCGGATGCTGGATGGAGGTAAAAAACAGTAAAAGCTCATTTGAAGACAAGTTGAGCTGCAGTGTCATGTTACCCAGACTGAATTATTTCCTGTACGTTAGAAATGTTGCTTCTGGCTACCATGCCACAAATGTATGAGCAAGCAAATGCCTTCCTTAACATCTCATTTTTGACTTCCCCTCACTGTAAAGTTAAAGCTCGACTCCCCCAGTGCTTCAGGAGATGCAGTCACTTCCCCTTGCATCCTAGTGAAGAAGCCCTCCAAGCCCTGGCATTCTCTAGTGCTCCAAATGTATTTCTCTTTTCTAAGCATTTTCCAATCACAAGATGAACTGCATTGTTTCTAAAATGTTTACTAATAAGCTAATTATGCATACTTTTCAAAGCAGTTACTAATTAGCTGTCCATGATTGCTGCCTTGTCTACTCTTAACCTTCACTGATGGAAGAATGGCTTCTTGCAATATTATGCTCTTGTTTGAAGGAGATGGCAAGAGAGGCAGACTGAATGCTGCAGCCGCCAGCTGCCTGGCTGGCTGTGGGTACTGGGTCTGGATGCAGCTCTCCCTGCCACCTCAGCTCAAAGGAATTTGAGCCAGTGTCTCTGTGGCTCTCTAGGAAGAATGCAGAGCTGTTTTGTTCCAGTGTCCAGCTTTTTGGATGCTCAGGAGATGGCCATGCTGCCATAAGAGGCCTTCTCTGGCTGTCCAAGCCGCACGTCTCACCCTTTGTACTGTGGTACGGAACATCAGCATGTTGCTGCCAGTGTGCCCTGGCCAGCAGCGCTTGGCGAGATGGGCACTAGGAGCATTGTGACTCCCCTTGCCAAGTCTTGGTTCACTCTGCCCTTCAGTCTTGGAGCAGGCCTGTCTCCTGCCATGCCTGCCCTGTATCCAGCACACACCAGGATGCTGTGCTTGGTTCAATTCTTTTGGCACAATTACGGCACTTGCGAGGTCACAGCTGTACAAATTTCCTCATGACAGTGACCCCAGTTCCCATTTCTGCAGACCTTCTGGGCTTGACAGCGGGACCCAAAGCCAGCAGGAAGAGCCTGACTGCAGCTCCGTTTCCAATTTGCCCTCTCCAGCCTGTTTTGGGAGTCCCTGGCCCCTATCTCCAGAAACGTTTGCCAGCATTTGGCATGAGCCACCAGAGGGGGCTGCGAGCCACGGCAGCGGTCCCCCAAGTTCTTCCCAGGCAGAGATCCCACCGAGTGCAACCCAGTTGCAGCATGTGCTGGAAATGGCTGCAGAAAAACCCACTGGGCACTGTCTGACTATCAGTCAGGCTTTTTTAAAAAACAACAGCATTCCTCTGGAGCAAATGATATGACTCAGCTGGAAGGTCTTCTGCGTGCAGAGGAAGCATGAGAGTGTCCACTGCATCCTGGAGGGAGTGTGCCTCTGCTGCATGCGCACTGCCCAGCCTAACCCTCTGGTAGGGTAAGCTCAGTGTGGCTGGGGTGGAAGAGTCAGTAGCCAAATGCAGGAGGGAGCTTTTAGTGGTCCAAAGAAAAGACCAGCAGTGGGAGGGTGGCACAAATGGAAAAGGTGGCTGCTCATAAATGCAATGATTCACTCATAGCTGAGGTTTCAGACTTGGATTTGCCAAGCAAGCAAAGCAGACAGAACAGCAAAATGACCATTAAGAAGGAGTGGACAGCTCAGCTACATGACTGCACAAGCTGGGGGATAGCCGTTCCTGTTGCACACCTATTGCAAATAGTTCAGGTCACTTCTGGGATCCCAAATATACCCTGGTAAGAAAAAGACTGCCCAACAGCCACCACGCCACACGGAAGTGGAAACATTTCACTACAGCAGCAGCCTGCTCTTTTCCACTGGATACCACTTCCCTGATCAGCAAACAGACACCAATGCTGTGGGGTGCGGTACCTCGCAGCACAGAGGGGAAGAAATAGCCAGGCACTAGGATGATCATTTCCGAATAGTTCAGCAGATCTTTTATCAGAGTGTCAAACTTCCCTTTTTGGCTCTGTCATTACTGCTGTGGCCCCACAGCTGCAGGACAGCATGAACAATGGCCCAGGGCCCATCCTCCCTGCCATAGGGATCCCTGCTGGTGCACGGCAGCACAACAGCAGGAGGAGGGCAATTTTCTTAACCTAGCGCGCTCCTAAAGAAAGACACTTCCTCGGAGTACAGATACAGCACAGAGAGAGAGAGATGTTCTGGGGCTTCAATTACACCAAATTACTCCTTTCATGATGGTGGTGGTAGCGTGCAGTTACTTCTTAATGCAGCTGGACACAGCTGAAAAATAAAAGCCCAGATGTGCCTCCAGAAAACAATAGCAACAAACAGCACAGAGCAGCCACCCCTGGGGCATCCATCCCTGGCTGATGCTTCCACCCTCCAGGCTCTGAAGCTGCTCTCTGCAGCCAGCTCTTGCTCTGGCATCTGGGCAGCACCAGGTTTGTAGGCCCTTTCCGGCCAGTTGCTGGCAGAGGGAAAATCACTGACCTTCCTGCAGAGATCCCCAGGGTGCCAGGCACTGTACAAAACACAGGAGGAAATGCCTCCTGTCCCAAAGGGAAATCTAAAACAGATACAAGGAAGGCCAGAAGTGACACAGTAAAACTAAAGAGACTTCTGGAGATATTTTTGTAGGCTTTCGAATGGGTTTTAGGAATGTAAATGTTATGCTTTATGAGGGAGAAACTTTAGCCTAATAAGGTAAAATGAAATGTTGAAAGAAGAAGCAACGAGGAAGGGGTTATGGTGTTTACCTCTGGCAGCTGGAAGCACAGACTGGCCCCACCGTTGCTCCAATACCTGCCACATAGCAACACCAGAGCAGGGGACCTTTTCTGCCCAGAGATCGAGTGCCTCGATGGAGTCCATCTGCCTGCCACCTTGATGTGAGTGTGCTCTGTATTAATGATGAGATGTCAAAAGGAGGGCTCTGCCCTGAGACTGTGTCTTTGATGCTGAACTCCTGTTCCTGTTAAGTTTCACACCTGCAGCTGCAATGAGGTCTTTCCTTCTTCATAAAAAACCCTCTGACATTCAGATGAGATTTATTACTAGATGGCCACCTATTATTAATGTGACGTAAGTATTAATGCTCAAGCATTACACAGTGTTCGTATTTGCCTCCTTCTGGTCAGTCACTTAAAAATCTCACTCCTATGCATTTCTTTCAGGCCATGTTTATCACGGACTGTTTTCATTGCTCCGTTACACTTCCTATCAAGCACTGCCCATGAAGCTCTTTCAAACCCACTCCTATTCAGTGCTGGCTCAAGAGAGAAGGCACCCTAAGTCAGCTTGGCTCTCAGCTCATAGCTGTGGCCAGCAGAAGCTCAGGTGCACAGTGGATAAATCCTGTTTCGCTTTAATAAAGGCTACCTTGTGCACGCACACACAGATAGGGAAAGAGTGAGACCACACAGCAGCCACTCAGAAGATTGCCACAGTAAAGCAGAAAGGAGCAAAGGGATAACCAACACCCCCAGTGCTCGGGCAGTCCTACTGCACACACCACCTGCAGCTTGGGGCCAGACAATGCTCTTTCATAGGCAGCAGAACATAGCAAAAGTTGCACAAGATGCTCAGAGCTAAAACTGACATCTTCCTACAGGTGGAGGAAAAGCCTGGCACCCATGGGGATATCCAGGTCTCTGACCAACATGGTTTTGCTTGCCTGAGACCTTGAAGAGGCAGAAGCTGGAGTTCCTCCTGCCCAGTTTAATCCCTGCCCTGCACACAACACTGTCCCAGCCAATACACATGGCATACTCTTGAGACTGCAAACATGGGCCTATACAGCTTTTATTACTGTGAATTCAGGGCAACTGCATTAGCTATGAGGAGGCTGTGCAGTTCAGCCTCTGCAAGCAATAATAAAATCTGATAGAAACTATCATTCTCACATCCACTGCAAGGCCTTGTTGTGTTCATCTATGCCCACACGAAGCCTTTCTCTACCATCTCCCTTCTTTATACACAGGCCTGATCCTGCAAAGCACTAAACACCTTGCACACACAGTGACTTCAGGGAGAGTTCATGGTGTTCAAAGCCTTATTAGCCCAGGCTCTAGCTGTAGGGGGTGACGAGATTCTCAATGACATCAATCAGCACACCTTCATTAGAGTTAGAGGAGCTATGCTGATTTATGGTAGCTAAGGATCCAGCTCTGCACTTCATAACCTTCAGTACATCATCAAACCCATGATGAATTCTTTGTTCTCCACAGGACTGATTCTGCAGCCCCATAAATGCTTCCCCTGTTCCTTTGTCCTTTTTTACAAACAGAGTTTCCCTCTCCATATGCAACCCCCTTTTAATCAACAGGACCAGTGTATCTAGCAGGACGGCTATGTCAGGCCTGGTTTTAGGAGACCCCAAGCTCCTTCACACTCCAGCATCCCTGTAGCTGGCTGTGGATTCCAGATTAAACCCACAGGTTTATATGTCAGCTGAGACCACGTTATTAACTCAGCCTTTTACGGTGCCCTTTGATGCCATTCATTATTCTTTACTAACTGTTAATTGTTTTTCTCGGACATCTAGTTTCTGAATCCTTTCTTAGAAGAAAAAGGAAAAAAAAGCAAACAAAACCACCCCCACCCCAGTTTACCAAACATAGCAGAAAATGCTCTATGGGAAGTCAGATCCAGCTCAAACAGCTCAGACCACCATGCCTCCAGCCTCAGATGGCCCAAATCTGTGTCTCTGCCATACCTCCACCTAGTTACATAGCAGGAAATTGCTCTGCTCTCCCAGCAGGGTTTAAAAGAACACTGAGGCCCCCTTGACACGGAAAAACAAGCGGCCTTTTAACCAAAGTCCAGCTCAATTTGAAAGCTAGTTTGGTCTTGCATTCAGGTGGTATTATCAGGCCAAATTAAGAACTACCAGTTCATTGCAGAGTAGGCTCATCCTATGCACCCAAAGCAGCATCTTACAACCTCACAGGCAACTCTTGCTCCTGAAAGGCAAGGAGATACAGCACTATGGGGGCTCAGGATGATGCTTGATTTCAAGTGCAATGAAGCATGAGACCCATGCCACTAGGCAAAAGTAGGAAGAGGAGGTACCTATGCACTAGAGAGAAGGAGAAAGGCTCTTACTTGCAGTCATGTTTTTCGATTTCAAAGTGAGGGTTGAAGTTGAGGATAATCTTCTGGTTGGGTTCAGGGGCGTAGATGACCCATTCACAGTTCTGGTGGGAAGGGTAGTCATTGGGGTATCCTGGGGAGGTGATGTACCCGGCATCCTTGGAGTTCAGGCGACCCCCGCACGGCTGAGCTGCAGAGACACAGAAGGGAACAAGGCATTGAAACAGGTTCTGGGCATCAGGTGTGCACAGCAGGTCTTCCTGGGCCACTGATAGGGGTGGTCTGATAAAGGCTATTCTCCAGGCCATTGACATCCCTTTGGTACTCTAATACTTGATATTAATCTCTGGGCAAGGAGAATTATCCTGCAGAACAAACATACTCCTTTCCCCTCCACCTCCTGCCACACTTACATACCACATTTCACACAGACCAGAAAAGAGAAATGAATGCTCTTGCCAAGGCAATTACAGAGCCATAAAGTAAGAGACAGATTGATATCAGATCATCTGGAGCTGCCTCATTTTATCCCTTCTTTTGCCTCCTTTGCAAGCTGCTCCGTGTCAGTCTCCCACAGCTGCCTCAGGAGACACCAGAATTTGGACACTACAAATTTAATCCAGCTGCAGGAGGGCAGAAAGCTTTGCTGTTTCCAGGGAAGGAAACTGAGGCACATCAGGGATGATGGTGAGCCCTGGCCCACCTGCACTGTGTGGCAGAGCTAAGGACAGCACCTGTCCCTCCTGGCCCCAGTCTGCAGCCCCATGAAAGCCCCTTTCTGCTTGGTGTGCTCTCTCTCCCCAGCCCGCCTGCCCCAACAGATCAGTCTCGGCAGATTTGCAAGCTAACCCAGCCACTGGAGCTGCAGACACAGATAATCAGCAGTGGTGGTTTTGTGGGACTAGCCCACAAATGGCTGGCAATGGCTGCATGGTAAGCAAAGGAAGCTCTCTCAGCTTTGGGCTAGAACAGGCCCTAGAGGGTGATTTCATAATAAAAAAAAACATTTAATCTCATGAATGCTGCAAATCAAATTTATTATTGCATTACTTGCTGGGAGGAAAATCTGCATCATGGGGTCACTTCACAATACACTGCAAATCCCAAAGCCCTATTCTCCATGGGCCCCCACTGTGTGTGTCCTGCTGTCCCTACTCCCACCCCCTTGCACCAGCACCCAGACCCACAGGCTACAACAGCTGCCCCAAGAAGACAGCACTGCCTCTTCATACCCAAAAACACACACAAAACCCACCAAAACGGGGAAAACCCAACAATACCCTAAGCCCCTCTAAAGGGCAGACAGGCAAAGTGACCCTGGTCCTGCATTGTGGAAAGTCCTTCCCCTCCCTGACAATAAGCAGTGGGGTACAATGTGGGATGCAAACCCTCACAGGTTGTCACCACTGTCAGGTTATCCCCACAGCTTTTCCACAGCCCCAGAGGACCCTGGACGTGCAGGAGGGCGCGAATGGGTTTTCCCAGGGCCCACGTGTGCACGCCCTGAGATGGGGCCTGCAGCACATCCCACACCCCTAGGGGAGCCAAGGCACAGAGGAACATCACCCTTGATGTAGGAGAGCAACCACACATCCCAGCAGTTCTGTGAGCCAAGGGTTTCCACAGTGTTCCCCACTGCCTTGGTCCTGAGGATGTTCCTGTCCCTCCACAGAAGCACTCACTGCAAAGCCCCAGGACCACCCAGGAGGAGCAAAGCAGTGCAGATTGTGTGGCCTCAGCCCCATGTGGTGGGTCTGGCTCTGTTCCTCTGCCGTGGGGTCTGCCAGGTCCCAGGGGTGTCCCCTGCCAGGCTGTCACAAATCCACCCGCTCTCGGTAGGGACATCCCAGCCTGCATTCAAACTGCCCTCTTGCCAGAGCCAAGGCGAGCAGCAGGAGTCAGGCAGGACCCCTCAGCAGTAATGCTTCCTGGAAAAAAGCACTTTGAATAAACAACCTGCTGCCTGCACGCTGCCTGCAGAAAATGCACGTGTCCTGTGCGAAAACAAGGCCAACAGGCGGGCCCTTCACGGGGCAGTGAGGCTTCCTTTGCCATGGAAAAACATTCCGTTTCTCCCATATTTTTCATGCCCTCTAACACATTCATTCTTCAAAATAACTTTCTTCGCACACACCCAAAGGCAGATCTGCAGCCTTCCCTTTTTCTTAAAATAATCCTGTAAGTATCCTGAAAAATACGAGGGGAAAAAATGCAACACTGCCACAAAGAGCTGAGAATACCAAAAAACATCTGGTTTTGTTCCACAGGAGAGCTTGCTCAACACACAAACATTTACAAACCTACATTCTCGCACAAATATCTTCTCTCAGGAAGGCATATTTGCCCACACATGTATTTATGTGGGTTTGGAGAGAGGGAGAGAAAGAGACATTCACGTGGAAAGAAGAAATTCACCGACTTGTTGACATTAATGTACAAATAGACGTGTAATTCACACTTCACTCATGTACGCACTTTCACACCTTCTCATAAAAATTCACACCTCGTTTGCACACATGTCCACCCCCTCCAGCAAAGAAAAATATTCAAACTGCAGATTATTTTTCTTGGAAAGGGTGAAGTCTCGAAACAATGAAAATACAGTCAATCCTTCCACACCTCGTCATCCCCTCCCCGTCTCTCCAGCTTTCACACACATGCTACCCGCTAGGCTGATACCACCAACATCACCCACCACTCAGAAGCTGCTAGCCCCTTACTCACGCCGGATACCGTGAACACCCTGGGAGCCCTTGCAACTCAACCAGTCGGAGGGGAACTGTCATGTGAACAGAGGTGTCAGCCTCCAGCTTGCTCCAGCTCTCCCCAACAAATGGGAGACTTGACCTTGAAACTTGTCCCTTGCCCTGCAAAGCCATCGCAGGTCAGTGGGACTGAGCTAAGGAAAACCCTAGGCTTGATCCTAATTTCAGGTCAGCTTAGTGCCCAAATTAAACTGTTGGTTCCAGTGAGGACAGCCTGAGTGAGAGGGGCTGGAGCCCAGCTCTCTGCAGCTGAGGTCTCTCCAGCAAAACAGGACAAGCAGGTGAACCCCCTGAGCAAACAAGAGCACCAGCCACATCCCTCAGGAGTTCAGATACAAGAGGAAAATGTTCCCATCTTCCTGCAGCAGTTAAAGTCTCCCACCTGCAGGAAAGCTTATATCAGAGGAACGTACTTTGTCGTCTCATTCATTCCTCCCCAAGAAGGTCCAGAGAAATGAAGGGGGCCACTTCAGTACAACACTGCCTTGCTCACATGGTGGGCAACAGCACACAAGAGGACTTGAGGGTTCTTAGAGTTATCTGAAGGAGAAAAATTACTTTAATATCTCTGTATTTGTTCTGTTGGGCTTTTTCTCTTTTGACTCACTGGTATCTAGCAGGTGAACCTGCAACAACAACAACAACAAAATCTATCACAATGTCCACTGATGGGTAAAGGGCTTGACTCAGCAGCCATGCCAACCACTGTCTTTCTGTATAAAATATGGCCTGCTTTGTACACAGTAGAGGCTCAAGCTTTTATGTAAACGAATTCTTACAAACTGATGCATTGTATCCACGCAAAAGAAAAATAAAAGTAAAAGGTGAGTGGCACGGCTACTGCTCAGGCTGTATGCTTTGGAAGCAAGATGTATTCCATAGCTAATGGGCTTTGGCAGCTTTTGCCAGCCCTGAATTTACTTAATAAAATTAAAATTAAATTCTGAAGTACAAGCCAAGTCTGCCAGGTGCGTGGGACATCCCGTTGCTCAGTAAGCAAAATGCAGGCGTTAAAGCAAACTGCTGGGGCCCCTGCCAGTCCACATGGTCGAGGGGCCAGTGGAGTGCTGCGCCAACAACAAGGCCACAGGAGAGAAGCAGGGCTCCTCAAAGGAGGCTATGGAGGTTCATACTGCCTGGCAGTGTTGGAGCAGGCTATGGTCAGGTTGGGAAATCTGCAGATCCCCCTTTACATTAAGGCTCACCATAATATACATTATCTCTGCAAGCCCCTCCATGCAGGACCACCTCAAAGGGAGAACTGCACCAGAGAATGACAACCAAGCCACAGGGATGGGAAAAGAAGAGCTGGAGAAGCTCACAAGGGGTGAACTCATGCAAAAGTTGTATTGTACAGTGTACAACTCCAAAGTTTCCCATGGAGATGGGTATCAGCAGCTGAGCTCCTCATGCTTTACAAGGGGCAGACACCTCTTTCTCTGCCCTGACCTTCTGGAGACACCAAGGCTGATGAAGTCTCCTCCTGCCTCCCCCAGGCTGCAAACAAGCAAGCATCACTCAGGAGACCCAAAAATAACAGCCAGGCCCCAGGAGCCTTCACCCACACTTGGGGTTTTCAGCTCTGCAGCTCATCAGGCGCATGCTGAAACCTTAGTCCGGGAGCAGGGCATTCTCCTACTTGAATTTCCTGCCGATTAAACCCCTCTGGATTTTCCTCACCCAGGAGAGCAAGGCTCACTGTTATTGTTGGACCTTCCACACAGAAACTAAAGCCAACTCTGCCTGTAACAAAAATAATCATCACCAGAGAGGCCCATTTCACAACAAACATACATACTACAGCCTCTCAGAGCTTGTAGTGTCCGGCACAAAACTACCATGCGTTTTGGTCTTCTGAGCTCAGTTTATTTTGGGATATAACTCAGGGCTGCACACAGAATTGAAGGTGTTCTGGATGCCTTAGAAGCAGCAACAGCATCACTCTCTGTGCTCCTTGAAAAGCTGCCTTTGAGGACAGCAAAGGAACAAGGGAGAGAGATGTGGGAGTTCTACAGCAGGTGGATGCATCACTTAGCCTTGTCACTTCTCTTCCTGGCATGAGGCCCTCCAGCCCAACTTCACACTCTCAAACACAGCAGAAGATTTCCACATCCCAGGATTCAGCACTGGGCAGAGGAGATTTATCTTGTCAACCCTCTGACAGCACAGTAAAATACAGGTGCTGGCATCCGTGACCCACGTCTCTCAGAGCTGCTGAACTTGGCTAGAGCCCTTGTGCAGGAAACCCCTGTTTCAGTCACATGGCTCTTCAAAGACCAGAGTTTTTCAAGGACCATGCGTGTCCAAGCACTTTGCCAAACCCTGATATAGAGGAGACAAACAGATCTCTTTTGCCAAGGATTCATTACTATTAATGCTCATCCTGCATCATTCCCCAAGCTCTGACTCTGGATGGGCACAGCTAACGTGGCAGGGGCTCTCATCCCAAACCACATGGCACAACTTTCACAAGAGGCAGGAACACAAATATGAACTCTCGGATTTAAATCATGCAGTTTAGCTGTTGGCCAAGGAGAGAGACATAGTGCAGAGGAAGCTAATAAGATTAGATATTTTAACCCCAGTAGCATAGATCATTTTAGCAGAAGTGTGTTTGCTTTGGATTGTGAGATAAAGCTTCAAAGGCTTCCTGAACAAATTAATGGACAAACACACCCAAACAACACAAGACACGCACATTTCATTCCGGAGCACTACCCACATCCACATCTGGATATTTCACACAACCAGGGCAAGTCCCCCGAACATTTCATTGAGAACCTTTACCAGTTTAACTAAAATTTCATTTAGAAATAGAGACACAGCAAAGTAGAATTTAAAGACTGCTTTTGTGATTTGAGCTAGGATTTTGTTCAATTCAAAGTGTCTCAAGCCTGTCATGAGACAAGCTAATAAAACACTGTCTGGGCTTAAGCAAGAAAGGAACGCGCCAATCCATCAGTTGAGGAATGCAGCCATTTGACTGCTTCCTAAGGCAACTGGGAAGGGATGCAATATATTCATTTTATAGCGCTGGACAGCAGTGAAAGGGGAACACCGGAAAGCTCAGCAAATGGAACATTTTAGCTGTGAGCCTTTGCAAAAAAAGATCATTTCAAATTATTTTTAAATAAGAAGGGAATGTTGGAGGCAGGAAGAGAGAGGTGGAGATTTGGAGACTTCTGATATCCTGCACTTTTTTTTCCCATGTTAATCCACAAAAGAATTAAGTAGAAACCTGAAATAGAGACCTACTCAAACTTCACCATGGAAAATGAGAGGGCCAAATCCTGCATGCAAATCCAGGTAATTTGCTTTGAAATTGTTGGAGTTCAGATGATTTCTGCCCCTGGGGTTCTGGATTTCTGCCTTCCAGGGGCTAATATTGCTTTGTACCACTTGAGCCAGTGACAACCTTGACCTTTAAATGTCCATCCTGTCCAACCCCTCTCTTATATCTTTGATGAGATTTTATATCCTGTTTATCCACCTTCACTAACTTTATTACTTTCACCTTATATCAGAGGCAAATGCAATTCCAATAGGGCAACCAATTAATAGTGTTAGTCTTTCTATGGATACGTGTGCATACAATTCTCCCAGCTTGCCTGCGAATGTAATCTCGGTGGTCTGGAATTACAGCTCCTGGCTGCTCCAGTAATCATCTGGGAGAGCACGCAAGTGTGTGCGTACACATGCAAGGGAGGCGGATAATGCATTTTGAACTTGGAGAAATCAAGCTGGCCTTTCCTGCCTCTGTGTTAGGCTTCCCAGGGCTTGAAGTCTCATGGAAACACACTGCCATCTCCCAGGAATAGGTGGCAGCTTTAGGAGACTGTCAAGCTGCAGGTCAGGCAGTTTTTGAGTAAAACTGCCCAGTACTGCAGGCAGAGAAACAGATTTGGGGAAGCTCGAAGCTTTCGGCATGGCAGCCTGCCACCCTACCTATAGGCTACTTGAGGAAAAAATATGACAATGAAAATTTGCTGAGCCACCCCCTCGAATGTTGTCAATAACAGACTGGTTCAAGGGCCATGGAGACGAGACATTTCTAGTTGTACACACAGAAAAAAGATTCCCCCAGGATTCCTCTCTAAAGAGCTTCAAGCTTGATGAAAGGTGTTCAATGCCTCTGAAATACTAATTAGTATTATTATTACAAAAATTCCAAGAAGAAAAAAAAAGCTTATCTCATTTCTCATCTCCCCCCACACCCTCCCAGCTTCCTCACACCTTTTGAACTCATCTGTCAGGGTCCATTCTGAAACGGAATCCTGGTTTTCCCCATCAGGCAATGGCAGTTTACTCCTGCCTCTTCCCACAGCATCTGGCAGAACCTCTCAATCTCACAACACCCCTAGCTCAGCCCTCCCTCCCAGGGGCCCTGTTGGAGCCTCAGAGCAAAATGCGGTGCCTTGACTGCACACAACTCCACGGATGGGATGGGAGGGAAGCAGCACCTCCTGAGCCCCTCAGAGAGTGCCCCACCGCAGGTCCCCCCATGCATGCTGCCAAGCAGGAGAGGCTTCAGCCTTTGACAGCTTGCTCAAATCCAGGTGCTGCTGAGCCTCACCACTAGCACCAAAGTTATTGCACATTCTGGTGAGTGTTTTAAACACATTGTTACCTGCTGAGCCCACATTCAGCAGTCAAACAGAAAGAGAGGAAAACAGCAGTGAGCTTGCGGCTGTGCATGAGGGAGAAAGTTGTGTAGTAGCTCTGGGTGTGTGAGGGACAGCGCAGGGAAGGGACAGATGGATACAGAAGTGTGTGCCTGTGATAGGCAGCAAAGCAGGCCCCCTGACTGGAGGGGCTCTGTGCATAAGAGGAAAGGGAGAGATCTGTGTGCCTGTGAAGAGAGAGGAGGAACCAAGGAGATGGTAAGTGTGTGTGTACATGCACGAGGGGCTGGGGTTTTCCTCCCTCCTTTTTTCACATGCATCCTTTTTAAAAAAAGGGCTTCAAAGGAGCCTTTCAACAAAATGTAAGCAGAGTAAAAGGACAGCATCCTTCTGGCTTCACCATCTTCCTGGATGCCATAGAAAAGGCAAGCGTTCAAGCCCGACACACACAGCACTTCACAGCTAGGGGTGACCCACCGGCACAGCTGGGCAGATGTCTTGCCTTTGTCTCAAATGCATGGGGAAAAATGAGGGCAGGTTTCAAAGACCTGGAGCCCAGCACTTCATCTCTGGAGCTTATTTTCTTTGACTCATCAAGTATGAAGAGAGGAGAAGAAGCAGTCAGACAGAAAGTCCCTACAGCCATCCACCCCGCAAGTAATACTTCGGGCAATTCTTCATACCAGCTTGCTACTTGTACCCCCTTTCCCAAACTGCTTGGGAAGAGGTCACCTCACCAAGCCCCAGCCTCCCAGCATTACTCTAGCCGTCCTCCCTGATTCACGGGCACCACTTGCACATAGAAAGGGTTACAGATCCAAGTTGTGATTTCGAGTGTTTGGCCCTGTGCCTGCTGACCTCGTGCTGACAAACCTCTCCTCCGTGTCTGTGTTTGTGTCTTTTCACTGCACAGGCATCAAGCCTGGCTCAGGATCTGGCCTTCTGAGATTGCGCTTTGGCTCAGGCAGGGAGCAGGCTGACCCTTTGATTCCGAGCGTGATTAAACCCATGCTACTGTAGCGCTAAGCCGTGTGCAACACTGTTAGCAACAGCCCTGATTTATGTTGTTGCTAGTATTGCGGTTTCCACCAGGGTGTAGACAGGGATTTCGAAAATAGCCCAGCTACCTCTTTGTCTGTGTGTGTATTATAATTAGAAATGTGTCAAAGGGCTGTTACAGAGTGAGGATGGAGCTGGAAACGTTCACACCCCACTTGTGCCCCCACCCCCGTGCTGACACCATCAGCCCCAGCTTGGGTGTGTGCAGGCACATCAGCTCTCCACACTTCCCGGATTAGACAACTGTATTCCCGAGACCCCATGGGGGCACGGTGGTGGTGACTTCACCACACAATGGAGAACAAGTTTAGCAGCTTCCAGGTTGCTCTCAGGCTGCTGCAATTTGCCCCCACCACTGTGGCTAAACGACAACTTTTTTTCTATTTCGATTTCAGATAGGATCATGGGTCTCAGATGTAGACAATTTATTTTCCTAGCACAGCTGGTCTGTCAGAGGTCATATAATTTGGCAGCAATCCCAGTGCTTAAAAATTAATTTTTCCTTATTAATACAACTGGGGGTCCCACAGGATAGGATCCCAGCCTTATCTGAACCTGACAGCTTCCTAAACCCCATGAAGGATGCTTTCTCCTCTCAAGCTATCTGCAGTACAAGGCCACCATGTCCTGGTGCCTGGCAGCACTGGAGGTTTTTGCTAGGAAACCAACTCACCCAGCTGCTGGGACGGGAAGCGCTTCCTTCTCCAGCCCAGCAAAGTGGAGTGCTTTCTCTTTTCAACCTTCTAAAGCCACACACAAGGTACCAAACACGGAGTAGACACAGGGAAAGGGGGGGGGGGGGGGGGGGGCGCAGAAGGAGCAAGGCAGGGAGCTGGAAAGTGCCTCCATAGAGCCCTCTGGGACCAATATGCACGCCTATCACTCCAGACACCACACATCATGATTTTCCGTAGCAGTAAAATTAGGAAAACAAAATGCAGCATCCTAACCTGGGTCAGAGCCCCCTGCTGAGCTTGTATCAGTGGTTTTCAGTGATGCTCCTGACAACTATCTGATTCCTAGTCTAAAAAAGCTTTTGTTTCCATGAGGAGCTGAGTTAACAGCACACGGGCATAAGGCACTACACTCAGTGCTTGCGTGGGTGTGTGTGTGCATGTTTGCATGTGTGGCCATGCACTTGCTTGGCAGCAATTTGTTTTGGTCCCACTCCCCACCTTGCTACATCTCCTAAGTCATTACTAAAAATACTAGCTTTTAAGTAAACTATTTGGAAGGCTTTAGAGCGAGCTTTGCTCAGAGCTGCATAAACATCATCTGAATGGCTGAGTACTTGGGTCACTCAAATCTGTTACTTTCTTACTTCATTGCTTTTTACGGGAAAATGAAAAACACACAGCCATCCAACCTTCAGATTTATCTTCACGGGTCTCCCACCCACTCTCCTCCATGGTTATCTCAGGGTTTGCTTGGCTACATACAAATTGGCAGCTGCACTGTTTATCTCTTACTGTAGAAATATTGCATGAGGTTTTTTTCCATGTGGATTATCATATTATTGTCTATTAAAAACGTCTCCCCTCTCTACTAACCTCCCTTAGGGAACCTAAAGAGGGACTTTCATAATGGGAGAAGGCTTTCAGATACACCAGACTGAAACATAAATCCATCTACCTCTGGCATGTTTTCCTTACTAGGCTGGCTAATTTACTGGAGCTGAGTGTAGCCTGATCGAGGTTTGCATCCCATTACCCCGTACCTTTGCTCGCTGAGCTGGCAATAAAGTCATTTGACGGGGTTTGCAGCCACACATCATCATCTCGGCAAACCACCACTGGTGTCGGCCACAGGGAGACAACTTCCTTGCTGGCTCCAACACCATGTGATGCTCTGCTTAGCCGGGAAAACCCCGCATTCAAATAAACACTGCTTACAGCGACTGAATGGCCTGAAAGACGCAGTTTGCTCACAAACCTCTTCCTAGTTAACAGTGCTGATGCCGAACTCACTCCAGGATAGAAGGAGATGCACACATGGACACAGGCACACACTCGGGCTCAGCAGCCACAGGGATCACAACCAGGCTGGCCAGTGCACCCTCAGGAGACAGCCTCAGGTTACAGCCCGATCTGCCGTAGCACTAAACCCACTCCAGGAGATCAGACACTGCTTCTGCAACAGGGATCATCTGAAAAGACTGTTGCACTCAGCAAGGGCCTCCCAGGACACTGCCCTTTCATCCCATCAACTGCCTATTCGTTTTCCTACTTGAACAAAAGCTGGGATTTTTTTTTTCTTTCATTTATAACCGCAAGGAAGGAGGTGATGCCAACCAGCAGCTGAACGTATATTGGGAATGTCTGTGCTTCGGTCTGCAAAAGAGAGGGATTTTCTCAGGCAGCAGAGACTCTCTCACTTCCCCTTTTCAAGGGGAAGCTGGATGGCCATACAGCTCCGGAGCAGAAGGCAGAGAGGCAGGAGAAGGCAGAATGCACTCTGCCATCATCTAACACTGCTCGGGTCAGACCGCAGCTCAGGGCCCTGAGCCATGTCCCGTGGCCCCGACTAACGGGAAAGCAAACCCACGGCTCAGCAGCTGCCGGCTTGGCACTACCGTCCTGCCAGGCAGCTTCCGAGAGCAGAAGGAGCCCCGAGAGAGCAGTGGACGGCATAATCTTGTCCTCCAGAGACCGCTCCAGATCGGGACCCTGTTGCCCCCACCAGCGAGACTCAAAACGAGTGGCCGGGGAGCACAGGGCCCAGCCTGAGCCTGCCCCACTCCTGTCCCCATGCCGAAGCAAGGCAAAGACGAGTTCCATCCCAGCACCTCCTGACAGTCCAGCCTAGCTCTTCGGCGAAGCACAGAAAAACACATTCGCCTCCCAATACCTGCCATGAACCCGCCTTGTCCCAGGACAGTCGGGCGTTTACAAAGTAAGCGCAGGTCCCGCACGTACCACGGGCAGCCTTTCCTGAGGGTGCCGCCGCTAAGCTTCGCCCGCTCCCAAGCCTGCACGGCCCCGGCTGCCTGCTCCCTGCCAGATAATTTTAATTTCTCACCTAAAGTTTCCCGAGGTTGCAATCGGCACGGGGCCGCGGGCATTCGGATGCGGGTGTCCGGCATACGGCCGGTCCCTACTGCTTCCCCTCCCTTCCATGTGGCTCCCCAAAAAACCAGCACGCAACTTTCCAATGCGGCTCTGTTCCCTCGCCCCTTCACGCCGGGCGTTGGGAGCCGCGCGGCTGCAACCGCTGCGCTCCTTGCTGGGGTTGCGCCATCCCCGCCCCGCCACACGCATGAGCCCCTCCGAAACCCGCGCTGCGAAAGCTCCGTGGCGCGGCTGATCCCTCATGTATTCCCTCAATTTATTCCCACGCTAAGCATCTATGCGTGAGACTGAGACCGCGCCCGGGAATCCGAAAGTTGGGCGGACGGGGACATCCCTCGTCTCTGAGGGCGCCTTACCTGTCTCCGCCGTGCCTCCGGAGCCGGGCAAGCACAGCCCTAGAAATCCCCACGCGAGAAGAAACGTATCCATTCTCCGGAACAAATTATAAAAATAAAAAACCAAAAATCCACAACACAAGACCCGAGGCTGCGGGGCTGGGCTTCGCCTCCCTACCCCGGGCGCGCCGCGCCCCGCGTGGGCGCCCCACTCGCGACCAGGTCCGGCGGGGCTCAGCGAGGGGCGGCGGCGTTCCCCGCGCCGGGGCTGCGGGGCGGGCGGTGCCGGCGGAGCGGCTCTCTCCTAGGGCGACCCGCGGGGCCGGCGCCTCGGCATCCCCCGGGGCACGGCGGCGGTGGTGCGGGCTAGGGGCGCCGTCTGCGCCTCCTCTCCCTCCCCGCCGGCGCCTCGCAGCCTTTTCAGGCAGGGCGGCATGTGGCTGTCAGCGCCGAGCGCCGGCGCCGCCCCCCGCGCCCCCCCGCCCGCCCGCGCACCGCACCGCCCCCCGCGCCCCGCCCCGCCCGCCCCGCCCGCGGGCAGCGCGGCGGCCGCGGCAGCGCGGGGGCCGGGGCAGCGCGGGGCGCGGAGTGGCCCCGCGGAGCCGGGCGCGTCCCGGCCGCGCTGCCGTGCCGAGGGTGCCGACCGACACCCGCCAGGGCGCTGACGGCCCCGCAGCGCAGGCAGGAACCAAACCCGGCGGAAATAACGGCAAAAGAGTCGGCTGTGCGAAGGGAGACACCCAGAAATTGTCGGATGGGGGAGCATCAGGACAAGGATTGTCCCTGCTCGTGGGCTTCCGCCGCTGCCGGCCGAGACCCAGAAGCGCCGAGCCTCGGCCAGAGCCGCCTGCCAGAGCGAGGAGCGGGAAGGACGCGCTGCCTCGCTCCTGGCACCCACGTTGCGGTGCAAAGGCTGCCACAAGGGACAGATGCAAAACCCCTCCGGGACTGCACCGCGGTTGGCTTCCGCCCTCCAAACCCATTTTCTCCGAGATGCTCTTTAAAAATACAAACCGAGAGCAGCGTTCACGTAGTCAGCCTAGCAGTGCTCAGAAAGTTTGTTTGCCCTGGGAGGGTGAGGAGTCTCTGCCGGAGCTGGAACTGTTGGGACTGTGCGTTTACTTGTTGCTTATATTCACAGACCACAGCAGGCTTAAAAGCTGCTACCTGGCAAACTGGGGCTAACTCACACCTCCATCCTTTTTGAGAAGTGAAATTTCAAAGCAAGTGAAATGAGCCCTAAACCTTTGCACCAAAAAGCTATTTAAAAACAAAATCTTTATGTCGTTGATGAGTCCCTAGCTTTTAGATTCCAACTTCTAAATAAATAGTAGACAAAACAATTAAAGCTATGTTATCTCATTTTTTTAAAAAGTTGGTAATTAGTGAAGAGATACTGGCATGTGGCAGAAGTGAGATACATCATTGTGTGGGTGAGAGGGAAAGTAAGAACATTTCACTGGTATTCATTTAGGGTGATGAGACTAATTATTTTGTACTCTGCTGTCTATCAGTTACGAGTAGCATTACCAGCTCACGTCAATGAAATCACGATGCCAACCTGTTTAAGCACATTCACACAACACGAACGCTTAGAGTTCCTCTGAGGCCAGTGGAAGTTCATTGACAGCAACAGATTTGGCCTGACAGATAGATCTGATATTTCAGCCGTTACCCTGAGGGCTGTAGCATCCCTCTTCCTTCTGTGTGTTTTGGTACCTGATTTTGCATCTTCTATGGCTCAAATGTGCTCCAAAAACTGCTGAAGTCAATGCAAAGCCAGTGGCAACAGAATCTACTGCCTTGTTTATTGTATTTTGATGTGGAATTATGCAACTATTATTTACTACTTGCTTATAGTTAGACTACTATCAAGCTAGCAAAGTGTGACTTTTTGCATGTAAAAATAGCCCTTGCAAAACATAACACAGATATCAGAGTGTAATATAAACCCACAGCATGAATCATTCCTCTCTTAAGACATGCATGGAAAAAGGAAGAGGTTACCAAGCCCTAATCAGAGATGGCCCCATCTCACGTACCATATGGCACAGGGGCAATTTTTCTTCCATTATGTTCTGTTTCCCCTGCTTAAGGTCAATAGAAGAGTGCAAACACAACCTTGAACTGATAACAGCTCTGATCTGTTACTGAATGAAGAGAATATAACACTAGGAAAGAGAATGGTGATGGGAAATGGAGTTACCTGCTGCTCCACAGAGGTTTCTCTCAGCTGCTTTTAAGCTGCTTTCCACAAATCCAGCCCTGTGTTTGATGGCAGATCTCACGTCTCCTCTCCCCAACATGCCACTATCAGGAAAGGAAAGGCACAACTAAAGAACCAGGCAGTGCTGCTGCAGTTTCTACCACTGCAGGTGTTCAGGACAGCATGATAATAGAGCTGGTAACATCTATTACTCCAGCTCAGGTACAGAAGTGTCAAAAATACTTCTTTTGGGAGTATTTAAGACTCCGACCCTCTCTTGGGTTTGAGGGCACCGAGCACAAGGTGATGCTATGTACCACGAACTTACCTCTGCCTGTTGCCAGGGGCAGCTGCTGCTGCTGTGGGTGTTGCTCCATGCCCCAAGGGAGGCTGGACCTCATCAGCTCTCCATGCTGGGAAGTCCTGCTTCTGCCAAAGGGCTCAGGGCTCTGCTCAGTCCTCCCGCAGGTATCTAAAACCCACAAGTAAGCACTCGCCAAACCCATTGGGAACTGCAGCATTTTTCCATGTCTGTATGTCAGAAACATCCACAAAACCTCACTGAAAATGAGACAATATGTAATTTAATGGTACTGTAATATTTAACGTACCATCTGTATTAAATTTGGTTGAAGGAATTTTGCAGCCCAAGCATTAGTCAGAGCTGTGATGCAGTGAAATTTTCCCCATCTCTCCTCTCCTCCAGCAGAAAGCTTCCTCAAACACTGCTTAGTTCCCTGCTGCTGACCCGAGGGCCTGTGTACCTAGGGTTTTCCTTGGCACTCTGTAGCTCTGCTCTTCTCTTCCTGCTAATTGCAGCTCATTTTAAACATTGATCATACAGACTCATTTATTTTCAATCACAGCTTCCTCTTTCTAAATGAGTCCTTCTCTCCCCATGAACTGACCATCAGGAGGTGTCTGTAAAGCAGGAACTCCCCAAGATTTTCTTTAGAGCCTTTCTCAATCCTGATTTAAAAGAAAATAAAATTAAAACCAAGGCATCATGTATTCCTGTAACCTTCTCTGGGCTCCAGAGTAGTTGGACAAACAGGGTGTCTCCCCCAGTTTTATGTCAAAACATACTATTTCCAATGCAGACCTTGACAGCCTTCCAGAGAAAACAACACAGCAGGACCGAAACAGGGTTAGGAATGAGAGTGGGGAAAAATGATACCCAGCCTAGATAAAACCGTAAGTATTGTCAGTCAGCAGGAGAGCAGGGACTCAAACATTTTTGGCAGGGTATCCAAGGAGCGGGAGCACAGGGCATGGGGGCAGACAGCGTGGGTTGTCTCCCAATTCCTCACAGAAACACAGACTTCTGGTTGCACTTTTCCTCCTCCAGACAGTGCTTTGAAATCCTCAGCTAAATAGCTCTAAGTGCATCATATAAAATGTTTTTATTAGTCTATCAGGTGCATGATTACGAGATCTCATTTTATAGCCACAAATAGCCAATAATTACCTTAGCATCCCATTAGCCCTAGCCTTCAACCAGACTACTTGCTGGGGAATTTGTTCATACTCAAAAAGCAGGCCACTACCCCAGCTCGGACAGAGCAGTTTGGCACATTGCATTCAAGTCCATAAACTTCCAGTCTAGAGGTGGCTTAATTAGCAAGCCACCCTGTTAATTTTTTATGGAGGGTACCACATCTGCTAATCTGCTAAGCAGTGCCTGCAGAGCGAGCCCAGGGGCTGCCCCTTCAGCTCTGTGGGTGCTGTAGCAGGCAAGTGCATGCCCACCCCATTACTGCCCACCCACCGCACTCCCGCCTGCCCTGTCACTGCCCACTAACCCTATTATTGCTCACCTCCTTCTAACATGTCGCCCCCCCCCCCCAATAATTTTTCCAGCTGCCAGCCTATATTCAGGGCGGCAGGGAGCTGCCTTCTCCCCCTGCCTCTCCTGCACACAGATATTTGATACAGGAGGAGCACTGCTGGCGTGCAGAGGCTGCTCCAGTGCTCGCACTGCCCGGCTGTGGTGTGGCCTGAAGCTCAGGCAGCTGCACGGGTCCTGGGCCAGCACTGCCCTGTTGCGGTGCCAGCAGCTAGCGGCTGGCGGGGGGGAGAGGATAGGAGCATGACTGCTGCAGGGGACATGAGGGGAACGCTGAGGCAGCCCGGAAAGGAGAAATGAAAAGAAGGAGGGAAAAAAGCAGAGGAAAAAGAAGAGTGGAGAAGGGAGGTGATGAAAGAAACAAACACACAGATCAAGGGGATGGGGGAAAAAATAATAAATGGCAGAAAACAGAGGAAACAAACTAATGGAGTTAAAATCCATCAGGGGATTAGCAGAGAGAGTGATTCCTGTCGGCTCAGGAGGTGCTGAAGCCGCGGGAGGGGTGCAAAGGTGCTGCTGGGAGCCTGCTCCGAGCGGCAGACTGTGGGGGGGGGAACAGTGGTGCTGACACAGGGGAGGAAAGACCCTGCATCTTCAGAGTTAATAAAAAAAGCTTTCAGACCTCAGCAAGCTGACTAAATTAGGTGGAATATAAAGGTGTTGTATTATTTCTCAATACAGCAGTGGTATGAAAGGAGGCAATGGGTTTCTTTTGAAGCAGCTGCTGTGTAATCCAGGGCTTTCAGGTGTACTTCAACCAAATGCTCTCCTGGTTTCAGCAGGTTAACTTCATTAAAGGCTCCATCTACCACTTTAATGTTCACTGAAATTCCACTGGGTGGGTATATTAGGCAGAAATAAGCCCCACAAGATGATTGCATGCTGTTGTTTGGCACAGTGAATGGACCTAGAGGGGGAAATGGAGGATGGGAGGGGGGCACACAGTGAGCCAGGCTGGAA
The DNA here is from genome assembly GCA_036630365.1 of Acanthiza pusilla. Classification (NCBI taxonomy): domain Eukaryota; kingdom Metazoa; phylum Chordata; class Aves; order Passeriformes; family Acanthizidae; genus Acanthiza; species Acanthiza pusilla. Next base: position 10,906,331 of record JAXCHO010000019.1, read on the forward strand.
GGACAGATCCTGAATTGCTGTAGTGTGGACATCAGAAGCCATGCAGCAAAACCCCAAGCCTGCAGGGAGCCATCCCTCCTGACCCCATCTCCACAAATAACCTGCTTGGTTCCTCTCCGCTTGGGCATGCTCCTTGTCCACACACCCACTGGTCCCCCAGCTTGTGAGGAAGGTGATTTCCCACTGCTTCTCCTCACTTGCAAAGAGGAGACCATGGAGCTGTAAAGGCCGTCTGTTTCTCCAACAGACCTTGGCAAGTCTCTAGGCTTTGCTGACAGCTTTCACTGGAGCTTGAGTTTCTTACTCTACTGTAACTCTAGGGTGCAGTTAAGTCTCCTGGGAAATCAAATAACCTCTTGTGTGAGGTGACCCAAGCTCTGCATGTTCACCGGCTAAAAGCACCCAAAATGGCCCAGTGACTGTGGTTCCTACCCATAGAGCTGCACGTGGTCAGCTTCGTGCTGGAGAAGCTCCAGTTGGACCACACTCCAGTTAGGGTCAACAGCAAATTTTCCACAGACAGAATTGGAGGGACACATTTGTGGACCTCTACCCAGTTACATTTAAAGCCTCATTTAAAGCCTGCTGAAGCTGGTGGGAGTTCATCCATCAACTTCACTGATGGCTGGATGTGACCCAAGTTGCTGAGCCCTGCAAAGCCAGCATGATTTCTTTAACTGTAAGTGCTGCTGCTGCCTTCCGCTGGGCTGGCTTCCATGGAGTGTCATGGTCTGCAGTCAGCACTCCCAGGGCTGTGTGCTCGCTGCTAGAAAGGGCCACGCCACCAGTGTTACCAGAACACCTCCTTAAAAATACACAAATTCTTAAACCAGCAAGTCACTTAGACCCCCCTTTGCCTGAAACTTGGCAAACAAGTTCTTAGGACAGAAGCTATTTCTTTTTTCTTATAAACAAAATGCCATTACCATGCTTTGGCTCTTGGCTTGATAGATTCTGGCAAGAAAACACGTGTGTGTATTTTAAAGGGATTTCTCTTTTGCTTATCATGGTTTAGCTTTTGACCTCACCCTTCTTCCCCCTCCCTCCCTCTCCATCCCAGGCACATTCCAGCGTGACTTCCGTGGTGGTGGTACGTCGCATAGCCCTCCCAGCCACTGGGGTTAGCAGTTAGCTCCCTCCAGCAGATAGCACATTCTTCTGGAGCACTGTCATGGGGGAAAGCCTTGAGCTGTGAAAGGTTTTCTTTCCCTTTTAATCTTTTATTTTCTTTGATGTTCATTTTAAAATAAATTATCATGCCTTATATTTATTATGGTACCTGGCTGTGCAAGGACCGGGACCCCTCTTCTGTCCAAACACAGACTCAGAGACAGTTCTTGCCTCTAACAGTTTACAATCCGAAGAGACAAAGCAGACAAAAGCCAAGAGCCAGATACAACATGGATGACAAGCCTGTGGATTACTTTTGCATTTAGAGAGGTTGTAAACTGTTGAGCGAGAGATTGCCATTTGACTATGCCTGTGCAATATCAGAGGTAGGAACTTCTGATGCTGCTGAATTGCTGTTTGGAGATGGTTTTTAACACAGATCACTTAGGTGAGGATGTCCCAGAAAGTCAGTGATTCCTAAGGGAACCACTGCTTTTCACTTGATGTCACCTAGCATATGTCAGTGACCTCAAAAAGCAATCTCATAACAGAAAAAGCCATGCATAATCTGCTCAAAAATGACAGATAGGAATAGATCTAGAGGATCCCAGCTGATAGCTGGAAGCCAGGCTGAACTGTGTTTTCATCATGGCCAAGCACTCCTGTGTTTTGAGAACATTTCAAAGCATTTTTGGCACAGAATGTATGTACATGCTTACCTTCCTAAAAAGTTCTAGGTGGCAGTATGTTCTTTCTGGAGACAGCTCTACTGGATATATCAAGCTGAAGACCATCTTCATAATCCTCCCTTTGACATAAGCACATATCTCAAGTCAGACCTTGCATTTATGCCACTTCATAGACAAGAAATCCATAATCTTGGAGCAGCCCTTCCCTTCCCTTCCCTTCCCTTCCCTTCCCTTCCCTTCCCTTCCCTTCCCTTCCCTTCCCTTCCCTTCCCTTCCCTTCCCTTCCCTTCCCTTCCCTTCCCTTCCCTTCCCTTCCCTTCCCTTCCCTTCCCTTCCCTTCCCTTCCCTTCCCTTCCCTTCCCTTCCCTTCCCTTCCCTTCCCTTCCCTTCCCTTCCCTTCCCTTCCCTTCCCTTCCCTTCCCTTCCCTTCCCTTCCCTTCCCTTCCCTTCCCTTCCCTTCCCTTCCCTTCCCTTCCCTTCCCTTCCCTTCCCTTCCCTTCCCTTCCCTTCCCTTCCCTTCCCTTCCCTTCCCTTCCCTTCCCTTCCCTTCCCTTCCCTTCCCTTCCCTTCCCTTCCCTTCCCTTCCCGTGAATGTTTGGAATCACAGTCATCAACCTTTCCTTCTAGGTATGGGGCTGCTTCCTTATCATTGCACAGTAGATCTTTTTTCCCAAGAGGTGTTACCTCTCTCTCCTCAGGATCCTGCACACAGAGCCGGTTGATATTTTAGTGTAACTTCTTATGGAAATCAATGGTGCTAAGGCTGCTTCACAGCCAATAGGGTGGCCATGAAGCCCATGCCTCAAACAACCAGATGGTCCTCCAAGGAACTGGGACTGCAGAACAACAATCATGAAGCAGCTAATTTTTCTGGGTAGCTTCTACAGCAGGGCAGTGAAAACACTCTTGTGCTCAGCTGCCTTCACAGGACACTAGGAGCATGTGGCCCACTGCGAATTCAGGCTATGCTTCTCAGAAGTTCACACCTAGGGCTTAGCAGCAAGAATCTGCTGAAGTAAAAAGGTGCACTAGAATAACTATTAGGCACTCTGAAATGAGGGGTGGTTTTGTGGCCATGCAGCTTCAGATTCAGAGAATCAGTAGGACCTTTTCGTCATTCTGAGCCAGACAAATGACCCAGGACCCACACCAGTGCAACCTTGTGAGCAGTACCAGACCTTTACTTTGTTTTATTTCCATGTCAGGAAAATGGGACGGCTGATACCTTTTCCCTCCCACCCCTTGTCTGACTTTCCTGCTTGATGTTGCACTCCTGACTGGTCTCTCCCCATGTACAGCACAGTGGATCCGGTGGTTACTGTAATCCAAACAATCCTCAGTTGCTGGTTTTTCTTCTTCCTCTTCAGTGTGCTGCATTTATCAGCATCAGCCATGAGCCCAGCACAGTCAGGCTTCCCCTTGCTCTCAGCACCTGAGAGCATTTGGGTTCACAAATCTTGCTATTAATAATACATTGTGCAAAGTTGGTACAGAGCTCAAAGTTTTCCATGTGTGTGCAGCAGTTTGATTGTAACTGTAGGTATCATTATCTTCAAAGAGACTGAGGAATGGCAGCTTTTAGTTAAACAAATGGAAAGCTGTATTTAGTCTCTTTTGCCACATTGTGATAGGAAAGAATAAAGGCTTTTAAATATATTTTACAGCTGCCGTTTCTTAGGTTTTTCTGTCTTACAATAGTCTCTGTGGTTCTGACTGGGAAGTTGTTGCAAAAGCTTTTTGTTTTTAAGGCTCCTACTGAAATAATACATATTAATTGTTTCATCTCTGAGTTTTTGGTTGTGATGGGAATTTCAGATGGGGGGCGGAGGGGTGTGGAGGGACGAGTTGTAAAGCATCAACAGCTGAGAGAGGATGTCCTGGGTGAGTAATGAGAGAGGGGGCCTAGATATCACATTGCTAGCAAAGCGTGAAGGAGAAGAGATGTTCCCTGGAAAGTGAGAAGACCATTGGCAGAGGAACCCAAGGCACTTTGTACGGAGCAGGGCAGAGGCAGAGCTGGGAAGAGGGAGCTGAAAGTGCTCAGCAAGGAAGCCAGGTGAGAGCAGGGAATATGCTAGAAAAGAGCAGCATGGAAGTGTAATCTTTGATGAGGAAAAAAAAACTGGACTCATCATACTGTGGCCACCAGAAAGGAATATCAATGAAGCAATTAGTTCTGTGAGCAATGGGACAAATGAATGCTTTCCTAGAGGTGCTTAGCATGTGGTTGGATTCATGGATGTATAATAAAGGTTGAGGTCAGCCTTTTCCTGACGTGATGGCACTAACATGGTCCCTCTGTCCTATCTCCCCAGCTGTTTTTACAAATCTTGCAGGGGATTTGTATTTCTGATGAAATTGCCCAGTAGTTCAAAAGTTGCTGTGGCAGCAGCAGAGAAACACATGGTCATATACCATATATAAGCCTCCTCCTTACACACTTAAGCTAAAGGTATATATGTATATCCTAGTACTTGCAACACAGTGATATCCCAAAGGGCTACAGGTAGTTTAGGAAAGCCATAGTGATTGCAATTACCCCCATTTTACATGACACAACACAGAAATACTAGACCCATTCCAGGCAGAACAGAGGCCCCCATGCTCCTCCCCAGCACTCACCTCAATCCTAGGTGCTCTAAAAATATTTTGACTTTTCACCTGCTGAAAAACATGAAAGCAGTGGCTTTCTCTTCCAAGTGCTCTAACACGTTTGAACCAAAGGTGCCCAGAGATGGCAATGTGAGCTCCCTCCTTCTCTCAGCTCAGTCCCACAGCACAGCCACAGGTGGCTGTCACCCAGCGGAGGCTGGTTACAGTGCTGATGCCAAACAGAAGGTGAGCAGCAAAGAAGCCCCATCTGTTAAACACATGAAAGGTGAATCAACGTGAGTTCAAGCCAAGTACTGAAATGTAGCTGTGAATCTGAAAACTTTGTTCCAAAGAAACAAAGTCCCACTTTAAAATAGGTCCAAAAAATCCCATCCTGCTTCCATTGAAGTCAATGGCAAAATTCCCACTGCTTTAACCAGGAACAGAATCAGGCCACTTCCAGACAGATTTACAGCTAACACATGCTGTAACGCTTGCATACTGCATGTGCTTACTTCTATTTCCAGCCACGTTAAAAAATTATAGCAAATGCCTATGGATTTGTGTGTATGAGTTATTGTGCTGCTAATGAGAGGAAGAATTATCCGAACATGGTTTAGATGGTCATCCGTTGCCAGCACAGATGAAATTGCTGGGTCATTCACTGGCCTCGTATTGCTGTTCATCCCATTAGCATTTCCATTAGAATTATTGCAAAATGTAACTCAATTTTTTTTTTTTTTTTTTTTTTTTTTTGCGGATGTGGGGAGTGACACAGGCTGTATTTGCAATTAGTGCTGCTAAGGAATTGAAACTGGAGCTGAATTACACTCCCATGCCACACTGCAGCCACTAACAGGACACTGCTCTGACAGGAGCACTGCTGCTTAACAGGGGCAGCAGGAGAGGTTTTAAGTATAGAAACAAACAAAAATTACTTCTTCCAGCTGAAGGCCTCTACACATAATGCATGCACGCTTGTGCACTAGAAAGCTTTGCCTAATTCATTCCCACATGCTCCTTGCTGTGGGCAACTGAATCCATCCCTCATAAATGTTAAGTTTGGAAAAACAAGATCTGTGTGAGGTTTAGACTGCAAAGTGCTGCCTGCAACCAGTGGATTTCTAAGAAGATGCTGTTTGCCAGCCTTTTTGGTAACTAGGCCCCATGTTCTTTGAAGCTATCATTTAAAAAAAAAAAAAAGAAGAAAATCATCTCATGGCTGAAGCCCCCCTCCCCTCACTCCTCCCACTTGGAAAAAAAAAACTATTGTTTTCCTGTAATTGATCAAGCATAAACATTCAGCTACACAGTTTTACGACTAATCACTCTACTTCTAAGACACGTGTTCACAGCTATGCAAGGCACCAGCTGCTGTCATTCCAATGGATATTAATTTATATTGTCTCCCACTCCCATCCTCCCTGTGAGGATGCACAAAGGGAGTGGGGTGGTGGCGGGGGCTTTAGATGAAGACATCTGCTTGAAAGGCAGACAGTAGCCGTGCTGCCGAGATTGCACCTGGACTTTCACTAGAAAATCAGACACACTAGTTGCTTCCTAGCACTCCAGGCTTCAGTACTCACACAGGGTTTTGACTACAGTTATTTACTTATTTACCTGTCTCCAAGGGAAATGAGATGTCTGGACAGAGAGAGTGAGGCAGATTTCCGCAGCAAAACAAAGCTGATTGAAATAAAAAATCACAGACGTGTGGTGCAGCAGCGGGAGGGTGCGGGGGGTGAGGAGGGGGAAGAGGAAAGCTGGAGCTTCTAGTTTTGTCCCCTAAAAATATTCTTTCATGATGGTTGGCTATGCTGAGCTCCTCTCTGAAGAGGCTAGCAAGTTTCCGGGCTCATGTACAGGATGAACCTGCCATCTGCAGCCTTGGGAGGAGGAGGTGGAGAAGAGGACTTGTAGGTTTTCCTTCTGTTAGACCCCACAGAGATGGACAGAGCTGAACAATGGTGGCTTGAGCTGGTGACCCTGCAGCAGCATACAAATTTTGTGTCCCTCTCACCGGCCAGTCACCCCCCCAATAATTGAACTAAAAAGCATAGCACACAAATTCACAAGCTCTCCCTCTCTGCAGTGTGATGGCCTCAGCCCTGCACATAGTGGGCACTTGGGAGGCTCACAAGCCACCAGAGTCGGGCACAGACCTCCTCTGGGACTGCTGCAAACTGCTTCTCCTTCATCTGCCCCCCGGGGAAAGTCCTGTGCACAGGGACACACAGGGGGTAATGTGCTCTCGTAGAACAGCCTGTTCTGCTGAAGCATTCAGATGCCATCTCCCACATAAAACAAAGCTGAGGGCTTGACTGTAGGGGATATGAAAGATTTCTTTCTCCTAAGAGCAGGGCTGTTTCCCAATCGTGTTCGCTAATCAAATACCAATGTGACTGGGGTCACATTACACTATGGCTGTCAGTTCTAAGTGCATTCTGTATTTTTCATGTCCCATCCTGGTCTGCTGTGTTGTGTTGCTGTTTCACCCCAAGAGGCAGCACTAGAAGGCTTTTCCTTACTATTTGCTTTGTGATTTTGCTTGGAAGCCCTGATTGAGGCTTGGATCTGGTGCTGTCACATCCCATGCAAATGAATAAGGAAATGTTTACTAAGCAAAGAAGCTGGTTAGGCAGTTGCTCTGTGGCATTTAATTACACCAGTAAAGAGATGAGGAACAGTAATGTGCTGTTCAGATGTGAGGTGCTGTTTGCCCATGTTTTCTGCAGCAATTTTTTAAAATAGAGAACTTGTCTCAAACTGGAGATGTATTTCACTCTTTTTAAGAAAGTTTTACTCCTGTCTTGTGTTCACAGAGATATGAAAGTTCGGCATTCTTTTTTTATAATGTTTGAGCTAGCAGGGTTTCTGAGACAAATCTAAAAATCCTTTCTTGTTATTACATTACGTGCCTGAATTCCCACTGCTATATACCACAAGAAGTCATTTACCCTCTGTGAGTTGGTGTAAAATACTACTTCTGGTGCAGAATTCATATCTAGGCATGTTTTATTTTTGCCCAAGGTAAATGAGAATGTGGGTGCAGGTGGGAAAGGACAACTTTCTTCACTGTTTTTTTCATTAGTTGAAGCCAAACCTAGTGATTCTTCTGGCAATCACCTGAGAGCCTGTAGTTATGGGAGGTTACACAGGCATCTCATTTTGCTTTGCAGAATTTACTTTGTTCCCTGAGGTCATGGTTTCCCTCCTCTACTCTCCCTGCAGGTCTCCAGAGATCTCTGCTTCCCCAGGGATGTGCTGGTCACAGGGCACCAGCCATGTGAAATATTAGTGTTCCCTTTACATATACACCCTCAAATAAGTCAAGATATTTTGGAACAGAAAAGTTATTTTTAGCATCCCTGTTCCTTTGCCACAGCCATTGCAAGGAAGAAGCTAAGGAGCACTGACCGCTGTGCCATTAGACAGTTTTGATTGACTAGTCCCACTAAAAGATATGACTCCTCAAAGATGATGCCAGGAAGTTACACATTTTAACAGACGCTCTCCACCCCCTTCTTTTCTATAAACAGAGAAGACATCTCAAAGGGGCAGGCTGCAGATGGGATTGTTTGTCTCTTAGTGATACTCATACCCCAGGCTGAAGTTTCATGGGTAATCGTACCCAGGCCAGTGGAAAGTCAATATCTCTGATGTGGCTTCCTTTTAAGGGGCTGCTTTCTGGCTGCACTCTCAGGCAGAGACCTAAGGTCTTGTGGCAGATCAGGGAAGACTCATATCTTGTGGTCTCATGTTCCCCAAAACTCTTCTGCTGGATTTCCCAGCCCATTACCCACACTTTCTGTCAAGGTTGTCCAGATTTCTAAGAGCTCTGAGCCAGGTGATATTAAGATGATTTACTGAGGATGTGAGATGACAAAGAGACTGGCAAACATTTCCTTGTGGCCTTGGCCACGCAGACAGCTTGAAAAGAGCTTGGGGAGTGAGAGAGGCTATGAAGCATGCACAACACAAACTTCCCCTGCTCCTGCCTATTCCATCCGTGTCTGCACAGAAATTCTCACAGAGCACACATACATCGAAGGGAGAAGCAGATTTTAAAAAATATTAAATAAACTCTTAGATGTAACCTGGGATCAGAATCTCAGAGCTTGCCCACACATTGATCTATATAATGCATCTATGCAATACAACTGTGTGTAGAAACCTGCTGAAGGTTTGAAACAAGTTTCTTTTTTTTTCTTTGCTTACCCTGCTTTTTGGAGTGCCAGTGATTTTTATGTTCAGCCGGTGCTCCCCCCCACGCAGGAAATATGCAAGGGTCTCTCCCACTTGAAAGGATTGTGTTGTGTTTGTAAAGATCTTGGAGAACTCCAGCTTCCAAGTGCCAAATCATCTCTTTTGTGCTCTCACTTCCAAGTATTACAATTCTGCGGGCCAAATGGAAGTTACTTCTACATGTATTGTCCAAGGGAGACTAAAAGTGCACCTCAGATCTTCAAGCTCTTTTGTATACATACATGGTGCCTTCCTGCTCTTCTGAGCCATGGGGGCTCTTCTGCAGGAGGGACTCATGTGGGTCAAGATATTGGGGCACCAAGGCTTTGGCGGCACCTGTCTTATGAAGGCACAGAACAGCTGTAAAAGAGCTACACTGAACACTTTTTCCAGCTTCCATCCAGGACCATCAGTTAATCACAGGATCAGCAGTTGCTGGCACCACTGAGAACCATCCCTTGAAATGCAGAGTCCCCAGGGTCTCTTATGGCAAAGTGGGGAGGACAGCTCAACCTTCCAGGAGACAGGAAAATCCCCAAGTGCCCATGACTATAGCCAGACTATCCAAGTGCTCAGGAGAAATGGAAGATTACCCTCTCTGCCCTTCCATCACTCTCCTGTCTTCCCACTGCTGCATCTCAGCATTTCTCTCCGCTTGCACTAGGCCAAGAGGGGTGACATGAGACCAAGAAGCCTCTTTCACTGGCTTATCCCAGGAGATGCAGATGAGTGACAAAAGTAGAGGGATGTGCTGTGATACCTGGCACTGTGGGGCTTGGACAGGGCCTTGCTGGAGCCAGGAGAGGTCAGGAGGTGGGATGGGCCTGGGGAAGCTCCCACATTGCTTCCTAGACAGGGGTGAAGGACTGCAGAAAAGATGAGTGGAGGGCTGGGAGAGGGCCAGGCACGATCCTGCAGTGGGAACCTCTTGCTAGTCAGTCTCCAGCCGTGTTAACAGCTTGCACGCTTGACCCTGGCTGATCAAAGCCTCAACAGGACATTGCCCTCATCTTCCTGCCCTGTCACTGCTAGCGGGGCCACGAGTTATTTGTCTTTTGTGTGTGAGGCCCTCCTCCCGGGGACCTCATCTTGCCTCTAATCAAATAATCAGATGTGTTTATTGTTGTGGAAATCATGCCCCCCCCTGCAATGCCTGACCAGCAACAGCTTCCTGGCTTTGTGTGCAGGCCTGCTGCCTGGATGCCACCTCTCTGCTGGTGTGGCCTGGGGGGCTCTGTGGGGTCAGCCAGCCGCTCGCTCAGCCAGTCCTGTGTGTGCTGTGGCTCTGGCAGAGGGGATCTCTGAGGGGACCCCAACAGACAAAAGTAAAAACACACCCACACCAGGGTCACTCTCTCTATGACCAACCTCTGTCGGGGGAAAAATCAGCTGCATCCCGAGAGGAGGTTTGCATTTGGAGCAGAGACTATGCCACTGGGACACATGAGTAAAGGGAGAGGATGTTCACAACCATGGAGCTTCCCTTACCTGTGTGGAAGCTGGCGGAGGAGTCTGGAGGCTCTCCTTGCCAGGCTGCAGTGGCAGTGGGGCACGACGTGCCAGTCCATCCCACCGTCTCCCCGAGCATGAGGGAAGCGGCCAGGAGCTCTGCTTGCTCATGGCCACCGCAGCCGCCGTGCTGGGGCTGTACATGAGGTGGGCTGGCCCCGTGCCTGCGGGGCAGCAGCGCTGCTGGGGACATCACCTCACAGCGGCTGCTTCGCTGTCCCTTCATTGTCCCTTTGCTGCCGGGACCCAGTGGGTGTGGAGCCAGGCCAGGCCGTCACCTCAGCCGGCCCTGCTGCGCTGCCTCCTTGGCCACCTGCAGCCATGGCTTGGGGATCTGCAGGGACCTGCTGCTAAACTGTCTCGTCTCACAGGCGAGATCCCCCGCTCAGCCAACGACGTGCTTCATCTGCCTACTGAACCCCTTGCCCCCCAACACACAATAATGCGTATTTTAAAATTCTGATCCCATATCCTGTGAGGAAAAGAAATGTCCTGACTGCACAGCACCAGCCTGAATTTTTTGGGTGTTTTTTTTAGTTGAGTTCTTTTCCTGTGTTTACACTCTTACAGAGCAGAATTTACTAATTTGAGGATAAGGACAACTTAGAACTTCTTGGCTTATGAAGGCTGACAGCAGGGGTAAAGGTAAACAGAGCCCATGCCCTGCTTAATAATCTGCCAGGGCTGGCACAAAGTGCCAGGGCAGCTCCCTGGGGCCTGGGTCCCCAGCATGCAGCCTCTGGCAGCCCCACCACCCTCCCCTGCACACACACCATGGCAGGAGTCTGCATGTTTGTCTGTCTGCAGCTGAATCACTGTCTCTGGAGCCTGCCTGCCTTGTGCAGGCACCCACTCAATGTGCCTGTCTGTGCTTGGCAGCTGTTGGGCCTATTTTATATTTGCACCCTGACTAGTGTTCTGGCTTGTGAGCTGAGGCTCTTGCTATAGGACGTGTGGGAGAAGGGCAAAAAAGGAGCAGAGTGAACTAATTGGAAATGTGGGGTTTTTAAATAAATAAAGGATTTCTTAAAAATAAAAAGGCTTAGCAAATTAAAGCAGACAAGCAGGTTATTTGGCAGCTAGAGGATAAACCTGAACATCCTGGGCACACAAAGCATCAAAGCATTCCCCAATGCAGAGAGCCCCCAGAGCTGCCCTCTGGGCTCGGTACCCAGACCCACTCCCGTGAAGCCGTTTGCAAATTGTGTTTTCATTCCTGCTTCTCAGAGCACATGGACAGCACAGTGTGCCCAGGCCAGTGTCGTCCCCAGGCTCTCTCAGGATGGGGCTGCTGATGGGGGTATTGTTGGCTCTCCACACCTAAACCACAAATCCAGCTGGACTCAACTGCATTGAAGTTGGTGAGAGAACAAATACCTTTTGTTCTGCAGAAACATCCAAGAGGAGACATGTAACCAAACAGCCCAAACAAAAGCTACACTCCTTGAAACACTGCCCTGAACAACTACCCATGTGGGCCAACGGCTCCTATTGTTCTCCCAGAGTTTGCAGGGCCAGGGAGGACCTGAAATTCAGCTGGCAGACAGGCTCTTCTCTCATCTCCGAGGCTCAGGGAGCATCAGCCAAATGTCACTGCTGTTGGCCAAACCCGTGACTGATACAAACCATGTTGCAGGGGGACTTGAATCATTTGCTGGCATCCCTGAGCCAGTCCCTGCCAGCAGGACAAAAAAGTCCTACAGAAAACCCACTGTGATGGAGTTGGGGCTGTGACAGTGAGCATCCTGACCACACTTTGGGACTACACCCTTGCTGTCCCCCCTGTCCCCCTCTCACAGGAATCCTTGAGAGCAGCCGTCCTGAGCCAAGGAAGCCTGAGTAGGTGGGAACCTCAGCATGCCCTGGTAACTGAGCCCATGACTGCACGGCTTCCCTGGCACCCCTATCCCAGACCATCGAAGTGATTGATATGTGTGTTACCTCTGATCTGCTAGGGGAAGAGAGGGCTCCCAGGGGCTTCCTGCTGCCTCCATATGGAAGTAATCCCAGGTAGGGGAAAACCCACAACCTATGTGAAGCCTCAAGATTTCCCATAATACCATCTTTTCCTAATGCTAAACACAGAAGAAAATCCACAGGAGAGAGCCTAAAGAATTCAAACTTGGTGAATGTTGCCTCTGCTCTCATGAAACTTGGCCAGAAGTAAACGTGCAGAGGAATGTAACTGCCGCAGAAGACAGTGCTTGACTTTTCAAATCCAAGCTCCAAATACACTGCACTTTGGCTGTGATTTAGCGTTCCTCTTTCCTTTTCTTTTTCTGTTTTGTAGCAACAGCAGTCAAACCACTCTCCAACCCATCCTCACCCCCAGCCTTGTTCCCCTCACCGCTCCATCTACCCTGTTGTGTCATCAAAGCAATTTGAGGAACTGTGTTGGGAAATGATCCATGTCAAAAACAGCCCAGCAAAGAAAAAACAAGTCAGTCTTTTTTTCAATAGCAGCTCAGTTACCATTGTCCTTTCACAGCAATGAAAATCCCTACAACTGGGGAAAGAGAAAGGACATGGGGATGGGGTGGGGCCAAGTGTTAGGAGGGAGGGATGGGGCAGGAGTGGGAGCCTGGCAGCATGACTGCATTAAATGCATGTTGGACCGAGGCCTTACTGTCCTCTTGATATCCATGAAGAAAAATGACTGGCCTGCAGGATTATTTTCAACAGAGGGGAGAGAGGAACAAAGAAGGAGAGAAACAAGGAAGGACATTCTCCATGATGAGGAGGATGTGTGTGTGTGCCTCTGTGAACAGATGAGAAACATCCTTCTTGAACCTAACACTCCACTTACTGAATTAGTTGTGATTAATTTGGTAAAATGTGAATACAGAGCGGGAAAGTGAGTATGTTTAGAGTGCCTTTGATTTCCTCGGCTTGCCGAAATAACCTGTAGGCTGTCAGGCAGCTTCAATCTTAAGAGCAGCCTCATGACTGCTCTAACTCATGCTCTGGTTTCAATCTCCCTAGAGGTGCCAGCCATCCACCCAGTCCTGGCCGGGGCAGCGAGTGCTGCTGTTGCTGTGCTGGTGCCTGCCCAGGAGCCCTCACCCACTGCAGCAGCCCTGCAAATCCTTTCCACAGCTGGGGCAGGGGCTGCCACGCAAACTCAGCCCACCTCTGCAAATTGTCACTTACAGGGATGCAGGCACTGGAGCAACATGCAGCATGTGGAAACGCTGCTCTGTCTGAGAGCTTTCTCCTCATTTTTCTTGTGTGGCTCAGTGGTTCTGCACATCCATCCACTCGTGAACCAGGTGGTCACCATTTAGGCTGCTTTCCTCGTGCATTTACATTGCTGCAAATACTGACTCCTTCAGGGAGAGGGAATGGCTAGAAATAGGCTGGAAAAGTAAACTTGATTTTTAGATCAAAAGCAGCAATACGTAAGTGTGTATATATACACATATCTATGCATATCTATACCTAGGAGGAAGGGAGGGCTGATTTATTTATTTTTATTTACTTATAAGCTAAAAGCTTATAAGCTTTTCTCTATTTTTTCCTTCTCTTTTCATTCCTAGAAAAATTATGGCAAATGAAACCTCTTAACATCATAGTTTGCTGGTTTGAAAATCTAGGCTGCAATTTTTTAGGGTTTCTTTTTCCTTTGTACTCTGGATTGATGGATGTGATGTATGAAAACTCCAGTTAAACAGAGCCTAGAAACTAAATCAGATTGTGTAGGTAAGGATTTGGCAGAGAAGCAGACACTTCTTCCTAATCACTATCAAGAATTCAGAGAAGAATGGGGTAGGTTTTAATGTAAGTTTACTTTTCTTGCCATGAATTTTAATGACAGTTTTCATGACTGCTTCTGCGATTCATAAGAGAAAATTAAAAACCTACACCTTGAAACTTATATGACAATGCTGCTAACATCTCACAGCTTCTGGCATTATCTTGGAGAACCCTTCGGTCCTATTTCTATGCTACATTGTTTTCCACACAAATGTATTTTAAATATAAAACATTGAATGTTCATTGCTTCTTTATATCATTTTTATTCATTATCTGCTGGAGGCAAAGGGCACAGTTTTATATAGAAGCCTCACTGAATGTCTTATTTTGCTATTTTACTCTACAGTACATATTTCCCAATAAATTACTTTCTTTCAGATGCAGATATTCTGAAAAAGCGAAGCAGGGCTGTTTCCTCTGCACAGAGGTTTCCTTTTACATGAGTATAGCCAACTTGTCTGGCTTGGGTTAGTTTGTCAGGCATATTTTGGGAACAGTTTGAGAATTAATTCTGTTTTAAAGACTATAATCACCTTTTTGGCCCTTGAAACTGGTTCAGGATTTTTGTACAAGGCCAGCAATAAAACAGCTTTTGCACATGTCAAAGATTTATTCTAGACAAGCAAACAGGCAGTGGAGATGAAATCTCTGTCTTTTTTGCAATCTATACCCACAAAGCACTGATTCAGAAACTACTTGCCCCTGTCTGTAATGATGGCACAGCCCCACCCCACACCGTGTGGACGCTGGCCCTGGGGGACACGTGCTTTGTATCACTGTCAGGTGCCAGCAAAGTTATCAGTGCTGGTTACCTATGCTCACAGACAGCATGGGAGGCTTCTCAGCAGTGAAGGCAAACGTGTTGAAGATCGATGTGGCTTTGGGCACATCAGAGATCAGAGGGAACCACTGGATGAAAGAGGCAGTTAGGAAAGGAGACTTTGTAACGTCAGTGGTACTCCAGGAGGTGAAGGGAGGTGTGTGTGGAACAGGCTGAGAGATCTGGGTTCCAACGTGGTCTAGGGAGGGGGCAGTGATGTGTGAGGGGTGTCTCTCTCCCCATATGGTTGATGGGTTTCCTCCCAATTCCTACTTGCCCTTCTGCTTTCTCCCTCAGGCATAGGCATCTTTGTTCTGCTTTGTCACTGGTCTTGGCTCTGGACACAGTGGAAAGATGTCACAAGTCTGGGATGCAAAATGGAAATTGGGGAGCATTAGACAGCATTATCACAAAGTTCCACCTTCCTTGTTTGCTGGCGAACTTTACACATTGGGGACAATCCTCTCTTCTTCCCACTTATTTCCTGTTCAAGTCTGACACCCTCCACCCCCCTTTTCTAACCTATTTTCATTTCTCATCCCTTTTCTTTTGCTCCAGTTGCTTCTCCTACTCATTTCCCACTCTCCACTCCCTCACCTCTCCTTACCCATTCCCAGGGCAATCCTGTCTCTCTGGTTGCCTGTGTCAGATCATTCCCATCCGGCCCACTGAGAAAACCATGAGCAAAAATGTCCTCCCTGGAGCAGATCCCACACTTGAGAATTAGGATCTCTTCTCAGTCTTACTTGCTTCCACCCTTTCCCAAGGCAGGTCTCAGTGCCTCCATACCTTCTCTGCAGGGTTGAGCACACCAAGCAAAGAGAGTCTGAGCAACCTCCTCAGGAGACCTCCAGAGCCTTCGAGCCAGAAACCTCTGGGAATTACTAGAAGCCCTGAATGCCTTCTGGGGGGCTGCAGGAGTGGCTCAGCTCCATTCCAATCTCAATAACAGTGTTTTGGGAGGCTTCCTGAGAGCCTCCCAAGCAGCAGAGCTGGCACGTTCCTCATGCCTGAGAGGCTGCGATGCGCTGGCCTGGGCAGAGCACATTGCAGCAGGTCACTGCACTTCTGCTGGGGGAACCCAGCTACAAGACCCTCCGTGTGGAAAGGCACCACATCCCACTCTGCTTACAGCGAGACAAAGGTCTCATGAGGGCGCAGTCTTGTTCATTAAAATTAATTAACAGTCAAATGGCTCCACATACTTCTTTACGCAGACAGAGCAGTGACTGCAAAATAGATTTTAACTTGAGCCCAGGGCCCAGGGAAGTGAGTGCTGTCATGGGGAAACCACAAGAGACCACTGCCAAGGCAGAAGGACCACTATCTGAAACTGCGGTCACTGAGTTTCCAGCTCTTAATACATTCCTACTTTGTCTTTTGCTACTCTTTGTAGCATTTTTATTTGTACAGTTTCTAGCTGTGAGTGCAGGTTATGACCTGATTGGTTCTAAAACTGGCATCTATGTGGATTATAATTTAATATATGCTAAAATTGACTGACAGTCATCCATGAATTTTCTTGCCTATAAATACCAAGATCTGCATTCAAAAGGCTTTGGAGCGCAGTACACACGTATTTTTGTGGACCCATTACTGCCATTTCTGTTACACCTTGTGTTGTAAACCTGCACACTTCTGTTGATTTTGCTGTTTTTCCTTTTTATTTGTAGTAACCCAAAATTTCCATCTTAGAAAGGCTTCATTATTCCTTCTTCCAGTACTAATGACTTTTCATTTAAGTATCTATTTTGAAAATTACTCCACCTAACATAACACTCTTACCTGAATCTCACTGGAACCCATAGCTCTGATCCTACAAAGATCTATGCTTGTGCACAGTTACCAGCTTCAATACAATGACCAACATACCTCACGTGATGCACCTGTGCAGAACTTCAAAGGAGTCCTAAATCTGTGGCAAGAGTCTCCAGCGCTCTGAGCTGGTTGGACCTGGCAGCTGCTACAGGCTGCAGAACACCTCGGCTGGTACCAACAGCAAGAGAAGAGCTCCATGTTGAGGTGAAACTCCCTGGGGAACTTCGGCAATGAACACGCAGCTGCCTAAGCTGAAGCTCTCTGAGCTGGCAAGGGACTTCTCTCTCGCTTCTCCTTTCAATCCTGGGGTATGGAATCAGGATTCAGGTGACACAACTGAAGACAATGCAGATTTGAGAGAGAATCAAGTTAAGCCCTGAGAAGCTTTCTTTTTCTGAAAGCAGCACATGGCTGTTGTGTTTTTGGGTTTTTTTGTTAAAAAGTCACCTTACCAATTCTGATCCAGCTTGATAATGCATCATCTTCTATATAAAATCACATCCACGGCTGAGGATGACTTTGTAGACACAAAGAAGGGAAAGACTCTACGTACAAATACATAATCATATATAGTCTTAAAGCCTTTATTTTAATGCAAAATAAAACAGGTAAAATTTATATAGCCATATGTAACAAAAGATCAAAATCTTCGACGTGGTACTAGAAAAAACCTCTCAAATTACGTGTTGAATTTCTCCCCCAAAACAATCACACATGATTTTTAAATCAGTTTCACTTAAACACACAGGTATTGTCAGGATCACAAGTACCTCTCTCTCCCTCACAGTAACAGAATAGTGTCTTACAAAGCCTTCTCTTCTATGCAGAGATAGTGAATAGCACTTCTGATTTTGCATGTAAGGCTTAAGGACCCTGCAGAACAACTGTGATGGGGAGCACAGGTGTGGGGCCTTTTGAAAGTGCAAAGCAGCCCCTGCTCAGAGCAGAGTGTCAGGATGTGGCCCTGGCAGAGCAGGCAGTAGGATTCACTCACAGCACTAACTCTCTGATAAACAAATCTGTGAGGCTGGGAGGAAGAGGTAGCACAATTCATCTGTAAAAAAATTAGGCAGCATGTGAAGCTATTTCTAGATCAGGAAGCTGGAGTGAATTGGAATTCAGGGCTGTATGCACTTTTTCAAGGCCTGAGCCTTTTTTTTTTTTTTCTTTTCTATGCTTAGTTTCCCCTTTTTTTCCTGCAAAAGGTAATTGATATTTCTTTATGCATTCGAGGGATGCCTAGAGACTTCTGCATCATAATATATCACAGTGGTAATGTCGGCTTGGAGGCCAAGATCATGGCTCACTAGTGGGTGGTCACTCAGAAAATCCACAGGCTCTTTTTCTATCTCTTAATCTTTCAACTGCTGGGCCTGGCTGGCCCTGTGCCAGGGCCAGAAACGCAGGCTGCACGCCACCAGCTCAGGAAATCAAAGCTTCAGCTTCATGTGAGCGCGGGCCTCTCTCCCCTGGTCTTGATGCCTGTTCACACGCACACTCAGGGCTGCCCCCGTGGCAAACCCAACTCTCCCTTCACACCCACTACGTCAGTAACTCTACTGCTGGACTGGCACATTTTGGATGAGGGAGTGCGAGGCAATTACGTGTCAAGAGCATTTCAGACTCATAATTTTCCCAAACATATGGACATATGGGAAAAGAACAACTTGTTACTTAACGGCTCTTTTGGATTTTGCAAGTGTGTATTTTCAACCGTCAGTTGTAGCACCTCGTGAATTCTGCATGGTACATATTTTTCCACAATATGGTGCTAAAATCATACATTTTATACTGCAGAAAAGCTGACTATATATACTGTAGTTACACATTATACTTTTGAAAACACCGTACCTCTACCAGATATTAAACCAGCAAATAGCAATTTTCTCCCAGAACAATGGCACCAGAGATTGATGAGATGCTCTGTAATACTTTTTGGTCATGTTCCCCCAGCTAGGTCACACTGTTCTTCCTCCTTAGCTCCTTACCTGTAGGATGCATCCATATATTACACTTATAGCACTTATTTTAACCTTTTTTTTTTTTTTTGAATGGAAGAAGCTCTCTACTGATTTCTGCTTACTGAGCAGAAGCATCATTTAATAACCTGTTGGGTAAGGTAAGATTAACAGCTCAGAAGGTGTTCGTTTGATCTGTCTGCCTCAGCTGAGTGGAGCTGATGCAGTCAAGGGGAGCTCCTAAGGAAAGATTCAGGTTACAGGGAGACATTGGGCAGGTCCTTCAAAGGCTATAAATAACCCAGGAGCTGTTTCCATCCAGATTTTATTGGCCCTGGCTCATGAAATACTGTAAATAAGTTCTGTTCACTGTGCTGTGATGCCATTTGAAGGGTTAGTTGAGAGTGATTTACAAAGGCAGTAGCTTATATTCAGAGCTGTTCTTAATTGTGGCCTGGCTTGATAAAGCCACTGTCGCAAACATTAGTTTCTTTACAGCTGGATCAAATGTATCAGGGGTTATATTTCAAGGAGGGAAAGGAAAGTATTTTAATTTGTTTTTGCTTCACTTTCAACAGGCCTTTATAACACCAGCGGCTATCCTGTGGCTGCCAAGTCCTGGCTGAGTATCCTACAGCATCTAAAGCTTTCCAAGAGAAGTACAAGGCTGTGTAGAGCACGTACATGACAGGCACGGTCTCCTTGGGGAATGCGCCTTATTTATGGAGGGTACTGAGAGCTTTACATCCAACACTCCCTCCAGAGGTTTTCCCCTCCTACATTACTAGGGAAGAGGGCAAAAAGAAATGGAACAAGAACCAAACATCCTTGCTTCATAATCAGTTGCATTCCTCTTCCTCTCTCCCTCCCACCAATGCTTCCTCCTGACTGGATTTAGAGCTGTGCCTGCCCCTGCCCCAGGGAGTCCAGCCCTCTCTCTGAATCATGGAGGTGCTCCCCCATCACGGAAAGCTGTCTCCTCTCCCCTGCTTCCCAGCCCTGCTGGTGGGTGGAGGCTGGTGGGAAGGCAAACACTAGAGCCTGCTGGCCACTCAGGCAGCTGCAAGTGCTCCCTTTGCCTCAGGGTTCCACTCAGCTCTCACCAGCACCATCAGCAAAGAAGTGTAGGCTGGCATTAAATGCTGCTTTTCATCAGGGCCATTACCTGCTGGCAGGACAAACACCTAGCAGGACAAACCTTCCTGATGGTATTTAATACCTGGGAAGTGACATACATGATTTAATGTGTTGCATACCAAAGATGTCAAAAAGACATCAAAGAAATCCTTATCCTTAATCCTTGGCCAGGTCACAGTCTTTTCCTGATGAGGAGAAGAGGCCTAATGGTTTAGTGACACTCCCAAAAGGCAGAAGTTGAGGAATTAAGGACACTTGGAAATAACATATTTCTAGGTCGCAATACTGCATGGTTTCCCCGTGACAAAATCCTTGAGACAGATCTCTAAGCACTCAGAGCCCTCTTGGGTCAAGTCACACAGGTCCTCGTGGCTGGAGACATGCATTTCTGTCTGCAGAGCAAACTCAGGCTGTGAGGGCCAAAGAGCTGGGCATGTACCCCACCACCCTGTCCCCCTGCTGTGGCTCTGCTGTGCTGCTGACACCCCCTCCCCAGCCACACCTTCGCTCTTCCTATACACTGCTGCCAACAACTTGCTACGAACAGCTCTTTTCACCTCTTCCTCCTGGGCCCCAGGGTCCTGAAGCCCTTCCTGTTGCTTTCCTTGTCTTTTCCCTCACCCCTTGCTGCGAAAAGCCCCTTTCCCCACTGACCTGATGGCCTCTGGCTGCAGGAATTCGAGCAGTTTGGCACTTGGCATGGTGGGGCTGGCGGCTGAGCTTCCCTGGCAGAGTGAGGGTGGCCCTGCATGAACAGGTGCCTTGTGGTGGTGCTGGGCTGCCCAGGGCACAGCACGCTGCTGGCAGGCACTTCTCTCCAACACCGCCTGGAGCGGGCAGGAACGGGCTGCCCTGATGGAGCCAAGGCAGCACCTGACACTGGAACTTCAAATGAATTACGGAGTCCATGCCTGTGCTCACCTCCCTGGCCACTTCTTATAGGCCACTGAAACCCCTAGAGGGACACTTCCTGAGGAGGAAGCAGCTGAGGATCTGGTCTCCAGAGTTTACATTTAAAGACTGCACACTATATAACTAACAAACACTCACAAGCACCACCCCCTTCCCCCCCCCCGACATGGTTCTCAGGTGGCTGCCTCTCCTCTGTGAGCCTGCCCAGCCATAGGAGATAAGGCTTTTTGCCCTACTCCAAATGCAGCAGGTGCAGTAAGAGGAGACTCCTGATACACAAACTGCAAAAAATGAAGGTTGCAAGATAAATGTTGCCACCACCAAAAAGAAAGAGAAAAATAGGGGCCAGATCACAAATCTGGAACTGCAGCATCCTTAAGGCAGAGCTGTTGGTCTGGACGTGCCTGGAATGCGGCCACTACCTCTGTGGCAGTCCCTTGTCATGATCACACACTGGATACACAAGATCCCCAGCTCTGCAAGAAGTCCATACTGCACGCTGTGTTCTCACTTAAAAGGCTCTACAACAGCGCTCTGAAGTAAACTCTGGTGACTCTGCTGCCCTTACACAGACAGCTATGTACTGTAAAGGTGTAACTGGATTCAGTAAATAGCCCTGAGGTGTATTAAGTGTTGTGTTTCATTTCCAGCAGCCACTTCCTATTTTTAAAAGGAATTAAAAAACACTCAACTGTCTGGTACCTCACATACTCAAAACACATCGTACCTCACGTGGCTTTAGTTCGCCTGTTAGAAAGCACCTGCGCTGAGCCCAGCTCAGTAAGAACGACTCCAGGTCTCGTGTGCCATTCTTACAGGCAGCTACGCTTGGGAACAACTCTACAAGGATGATGTCCAATGGGGCTTCTGCCACGCTGTGCCCCAAGTCCAGTGCATGGCTATACCGCTGCAGTCATGGGGTTCTTCTGCCTGGGATCCTGTTGCCTGTACTGGTACTGGTCTGGACTGGTCCCACGGTGTCGGACAATTTCATGGTAAGCTGGTGCGCGGTGGTTCTGAGGAGGGGAGGGTGGCACGTCCTGCCGGAGGGGTCCTTTATGCTGGTTTGGGACAGGCTGGGCTGGGTAATACTGAGGGTACCTCAATTCTGCCACTCTTGTGTCTGGTGCACGGATGTAGTTCCCCTTGGATGCGTGCATAACAGGCTGTCCTCCGTGGTAGTAGGGAAGATCCCTCTCTTTGTACGTCACTCGTGGCCCTGTTAAATATTCTAGTGGCTCTGCAGGTCCACGCCTGAGGAGGAAAAAACATAATAAAGCACATAAAAAGGCAGTCTACTAGCCCAGTGATACATTATTGTACATACAATCTATGTTTACTTTGGGAGAGGAAATGCCACCTCAAGCATGACAACTCCTGATGAATGAAAAGAACTTCTGAAGGATAACAAGCTTCCCACCTGCATGCTACAAAAGTCTGTAACATCCAGGACACTGGAGGAAGGGTCCAGTGCACATCACAGCCCTTTTACAATGGGGGAGCACTGGAGCCCTTCAGCTCCCAAAGTCAGTCTCCTGTGATCCATTTGCCATAATGGAAACAAAGCTCCTTTAAACAATGCATGTTTGACCGAACCTTATCTAGCCTGAGGATAAACAGATGAGCTGGGTCTGCAAGTCTGCAAATCCCATAAGCTTTACAGGCACAAATATTCATGCTTTCCAGGCCATTTCCCACTATTCTCTCCTAATATGTCAGTCTGTAAAACTTTCCAAACACCATAGTTGGAAAAACTGGAACTCCTGGAAGAAACACCAGGGATGTCAGGCTACAATACCTGTGTTTAATGGGCAAGTTGCCAGTGAGGTTTAAAAAAACCTGTGATCTAGAAGGCCTGATACTACAACGGCCCTGTAACTTGTCTGCATCAGTATGGATCTCACAATCCCTAGCTCACATGAAAAGCAACATGTGAATGTGTCATCCCCAAGGATGTGCCATGGAGGCTTCTCTGTAGCCTTCTGCATCTTAATTTCATGATTAGCACTAATGAAGCATTGATATTTTTTCCTAGTACAACTTAACTTGTGATACTTTTGAAATGGCAAAAATAATTGTTCTCACAGACATGTCACCAGAGCATCCCCAAAAGTTCAACTCAATTAGGAGTTTTTGCCAGTCTGACTGCAAATGTCTTTGCACTTTGGACAAAACCTCTCATTGACTGTACAGGAAGTTTCTCTCCAAATGAGAGCTGAGGGAAGAAGACAAAGTTTTGACCCAAAGCAGGGGCTGGAAGTATAAATCAATTACACTTGCTCTGTGGCTTTGGGACTGAACTCATCAACTGTTTAAATATTCTTTGCATAGATTATGAAAAAAGTCATCATTCTGGTACAGCAGATCAGGTGTTCAAAATTTGTCAATGACTCTCTTGTTCACACAGAGATTTTACAAGCATGCTGCTTCTTTCTTAACCTGGGCTCCCAGACTCCGCTGGAACTTGTTTAGCATGTAGTAAAACAAAACATGTGGTTTTCTCCTGCACTCGTTTAAGCCCATGGGGTAAATCATGGACACAGGCAATGAACAAACATTATCTGCCTTGAAATGAACCTACAATTCTCCTCCTGGAATAACTTAGTGCAAATGTTTCCTGTTTAAAATGGAAAGAGCAAAAGGAAGCATTCCAGGCCTTGGACTTTTAGGACCCTATGCTCCCCAGAGACTTTCTGCTTTAAAAACAGAACATTATAAAAGACAGGCACTCCCAGCTTCCCCCCCACCTCCTGGTGAGACAGTCCAGACAAAGTGCTGAAGGGCCTGAAGCCACCCTCTGAGATACCAAACCACTCTTAACCCTATGTACTGAAACAATTGCTGTCACTGCTCACACACCTACGCCTTGCAACAAAGTCTAATTTCCACAGCAGGCCAAAGAGCTGCTCCACGTATTTCTGCACGAAGGCTTGTTCACTAGTCAGTCCCATCACAGTCAGCTTTAATGCCTCTGTGCACAAAAACGTACTTCCAATCATAAAAGGCTCTGCAGTGGTAGGAACTGCTTTGTGTCAAGCAGCACACCAACAGGAACACATGTCAAACCTGCACCCATCACCTTTTATTATAGGGATCTTGCTCAAAATCCTGTACATTAGGTTTTATAAGGTGCTCTCATCAGCAGCTATAATCAACAAAATTCTTGTGGATCACATTAAAAAAGGACTGAGCTTGAAACCTGATCCAGAATTCCCTGAAAAGCCAGGTAGCTTGTGGACAGAGCTCTAACTGCAAATTAAATTACTCTGAAAAAACAAATTCAAGATTAATCAGTACCAAAATGATGGCTGAGAACAGAACTGAGCCAGCAGTATGACATACTGAACCTTCAGTACACAACTCACATCTCAACTGACACCAGAGGTCTGCAAGGTGCAGGAAAAGAGAGGGTGTGCTTTGCCATCCAGCCAAAGGAGATGCTTCCAGGAAGGCTCAGCCAGTCCAGTTTCAGGAATCAGTGTTACACTGCTGCCCCAGGAGCTGCGACTGTGCAGAGGGTTGTGCACTCAGGCAGCTCTGACCCAGGACTGTGCAGTGAAGATGAGCCTGGGCAATCAAAGAGTGCCAGACCTGAGAAATAGCCCCAAGCAACCTGAGCTAATGCCATCAGATCTCCATTGCTGATACCCCTCCTACCTAACTAAATCCACCATCAGTTCACTTTCAGCTCACACCATCTGTGGCTGTGTAGACAAACTGCAGAAGAACGTGTAGGAAGAGCAAAATCTTTCTTTAAAAAATAAAACCCCGAGTTGTTCACTGTCAGCACCAGTTTCCTTTTTCTGAGGGCAAAACACACATAATTGTGTAATTCTTGAGTATCTTCCTCAGAGTCACGACTTAGCAGCTGGCTGGAGAGGCTGTACACAGAGACCTGACTGGAATCCACAAACCCTTTAGGAAATCCCCAAGAAGACAGAAGGTATGTGAGTTATTTTAGCAGCCCTGGGGATAATACAAGCAATGATTTAGCCAATGATAAGCAGAACTTTCGCCTGAATAAAACCCTGGGAAACACTAGTAACTGTCCAGAAGGCTGACTCTGAGGGCAATTTCATAACTGAGGGAAATTTCACAAGTGATATCCTCATGGCTGCTCCACACTGTCCAGCTCACTTCCCCTAGTGACCCCAGTGGGTGTTATGCTTGCAGATACATGAGCTACAATGACTACACTTTTTTTCCCTTTTATGACCAGCACTGCATGTTGGAGCCAAATTATCATCTGAGGATTCATTCTTCCCCACCTACCACCCATGCCTGGTGAAGTCCATTCTTAGGGAGCTTCTCACAGGGCAACTAACCAGCCTACGGAGTCTCCACGAACCTCTATCAGACCAGTCTTAAAATACAGGAAAATACTGCCCTTCCTTCCTCAAGTGTGACAAATTAACCATCAGAAAGCCAATCTTTTTAAGGCAGAAGAAACAACTGCAAATACCAAGCTCTGGTTGTCACCATTAGCACTTAGTCTGGGACAGTGGGGGCAGTTCCCAGAAAGAGGGGGAGGGCTCCTCTGAACCAACACCCTTCTCACTCTATGGTGTAAAAGTAGATGCTCTTGTTTATCCTTAAAGAAATTGCCAAAACAAACCAAACCAAACACTTTCTACTTGGCAGCCCCTTGTAGATGCTTGTGCTTGTGCTTGTTTCCGCAAGAAGGAAAACAACTCCTACCTTTTCCCTCGGCAGACACTGCCACCTCTGAGGAGGTCCTAATGAAATTCTTCTTCCCTCTCTCACTGTTTTTGTTGGCTTCTGATGAGTTCAGAGTTCACAGGGCCATATCACACCTCCCAAGTGACCCACGGTGTGGGGGTCAAACCAATAACCTCAAGTGGAAAATCAGTGACCCAGGGGAGTGATCAAAAATCCACAAATTGGGTCAAGCAGGTCCAGCCACTCAAAAGGACCAGGCCAGGAGCGTGCCCTCTGAGAGGACATGCTGGGCAGGAGCTGCTCTGACCGTCAGCTGTTTTCCAGATTTTTGGCCAGTTGTTTGACCTGAGGATACAGTGCAATTAATGGCAGGCAGAAGGTAGGGAAGCTGACACAACATCCTGGGAAGGAACTGATCTCAGAGCTCAAAAACTGGTTTTGCTGATAGTTCAGCTCTGCTGGGTCCCACTGGAAAGCACATTATGGATGTGAGTCTAGCTAAAAGCAGAGGCTGTTGCTGCAGGAAGCAACTGAATGAAGGGAGAGAGAAGCACCAGGTTCTACAAAGGAGTGAAACTGATGGGGCAGTGTGAAAATACTCCTCAAAAATGTCATGGGCAAGGCGCCCCTTAAAATGTCTGCTTTATTTTAAGGAAGCAAAATCTCATCTTCCCCTGCAGGGAAATTACAGATCACACATAGGCGTGTAAATGTGTTTCACTTCATATCCTGGTTAGTAGCTCTACCAGTTTATCTTTTAAAATGATTCACCAGTTAACAACTGTGATCCATTTTGAGCATTAAGAGAACAAAGTAGCCTTGTCCAAGTAAAGCAGGTAACTTTTGACTGATGTTCAATTAACATGTTGTTATCTTCTCTATGACAAGTAAAGCCTAAAGCAGGTTTGTTTTTCTATCTCGGCTTTATTTATCTTCCAAGCACAATAAAAATACACTATTTTCTGGCTTTACTGAAGAATTTTTAAGAGCTTCTGGGTTTATTTAAAACCAAATCACAGGATTTGGAATACTTAGAGTAGACTTCTTTTGCCCAAAATGTTATTTAGTCACAGGTATCTGAAGGTTTCTAAAGCTCTAAATAAACACTTTTTGCCTTCTGCAGTTCCCGTTTTTTTTAAACCTCGTCTTAGTAATTCTTCAACTGTGGAAAATCTTACAGAGTAGATTGGCCTAAATACCTGATGCTTCAAAAAACAATCAGAAAAAAAAGTAATTACATTTCAGGTTTACTGCATTTCATTGATAACCTCCATTTGCAGGTCACCTTTAACATCAGCCAGGAGACACATGCTTGGGCTATCTGAAAGGAAAGGAAAGCAAAATGAAGGTCTAACTGTTTGTGCTGTGCCCCATCACGTTGGCGTTTGGATTTCATCGTGACAAAGGGTTTTTCTTCCCTCTGTTCTACAGGGAGAGTCACAGGGGTCACCCTCTTAGTACCTGGTAAAAAGCAAGGAAGGGAATGCTCTCTTCTTACATCACTATCTCCTCCTTGCTGCTGAGGGAATATTTTGCAAGGGATATAATCTCACATGAAAACCTGCCTTCTTACTTTGTTAGAGAGTACTTCTTGAAATAAACTTCAAAGACAGCCACAGACTAAGTAGCCCACATTTGGCTGCAGTCACTTTCATGTCTAAGCAAGACATACAGAGACTCTGGGTGATGGCATCAGACAGCCCAGGCTGTGATTAAAGAACAGGAGAAAGCAACAAGGTCCTATCTGTGTCCAAATTCTCACTGAAGAACTCCATTGTATGCAGTGTGATTATGTGCTGTTTGTTCTCAGCCAGGAGCATCTGCTTTTAAAGAAGAGAAGCTGATGTAAGAATTAAATTATGCAAACAAACAATCTTACAGTATCAAGTACAATACACTGTGTCTTTATAAAGCTCTTCTCAACAAACACTAAAAACAACTGACTGAAAAGACCATGTAGTCCCTATCTCTCCAGATTCAGCATTAAAGATACTGCAGTGCTGTTTGTAGTCAGTGGCACTAAGAACTTCTGTTGTTTAACATTCAACATGCATATAACATAAAATAAATAAACAAATTTTAAATCACTGCAGATTTCAAAAAAATCACCACAAGTCACTGAGATGCATTAAGGTTGGTCTCTGTATCTTAATAGGTGAGATACTCCTATAATAACTATTCTTTGCCCTTTCAGATCAATACTTCCCATAGCCAAAGAAGGAGTTTGCATTTAAAATCCCCTGGGAATCAAATTTGGTATCTTAGTGCTAGGAAAAATCTGCAGCACAAGGAAGCGCTCAGTGGCTGCTGTCTGTGAGAGAAGCTTGTACCTCTCCGAAGGCAGTGTCTAGCAATGTCATACTAACCTCAAACATACCATACACACTTTATTTATGGGCTGAGCTGGTGGAGGTGCTTCCTTCTCCTGTTCTTTTATCAACAATACAAGGCTGAAAAATCAGATAACGTAAACGAATACAATCCCTGGCTCTCATGTAGCACATGCCATGCAGAGAGAGCTGTTTTTAGTTTGAGGACTGTGTTTGGAATTCCTTTAGTGTCAGGTTTCCAGTTACCAGACCCTCTTCCCTGGGCCAGGCACGACTGCGGTTGGATTGGATTAGCAGAACACTCTGCAATGTATATTACTCAGCTTTGACTTCTACAGGCTTTGCAGACCCATAAAAATAATGATTATTTCATGACCTGCATTTTGAGGGGGGGGGGTTGTGAATGGTGGGTGTAAGAGTGGAAAAATCTATCTTCCCTTTTTAAAGAATTCCTACTTGGTTTGAAGAAGGAGGGGTCCATATAAGTTTATTTGAAATTTGAGGAATACATTTCAGATGCAATGCAGGCAGGCCCGATTCTCTTCCCTTGCATACAGTTTTGCAAAAACTAAAAGTGGTGCTAACTGGCCTGAACACAAGAGTTCATATGCACAGTTTCTCTCTCTCACTAATATTGCAGCTTGAAATATTTAGAAACAAAGAGCTAAAGCACCATAATCCCAGCAGGTAAGTGCAGAGGCATGTTTATATTACTCTAGTTGAAGTCCAGCCTTAAAGCAGCTGGAGAACCAAGTCCTTTAGTGTTTGCAGAGGGCCACATTCTGAGGTGCTGGGCCCCAGCTGCTCCCTAGGCTGTTCTTAGCAATTGAAGACATTTAGGTGTCACACTTGCTTTTACATCTAAGACCAAGTATACAGTTTCGTCACATACCAGCCTTCCATGCAGGGAAGCAGACTACAGAAACAACCGTAAGACAGGCAAACAGTGTCTGACAGGTTTAAAACTTTACTGTAAGATTATGTAAGACTTCTTATGACAGCACGAACAGCTTATTTTGTCTGCAAGAAAACAGATTGTTCTCAATCCCTAATGGAGAAAACTATGTCACAGATTGGTTAACATCAGAATTTAGAGTGCCATTTAATTAAACTCCCTCCCATCACCAACCAAACCATAAAACAGTGTTGCTGCTTTGCTCCAGCATTAGTTTATTTTCCATAGCAAATCTCAGACCAGTTTCTGATAATCTCATCCTGCAGGCAAAGCTCCCCTTTCTTTCCTTCCCTAAATCCAACCTACTATATAGGAACTGTGACAACCAGGATTAAAACCCTCGAATCAACAAAAACAAAACCCCAAATATGCTAGCTAGTGCTCTATAAATGCCCAATAAGCATTCAAAACAACTAGTGCAATAATCCTTCCTACTCAGTTCCTCACTTGTTTTGTTCATATGCTCTCGGGCATGGTACATCTCTTCTACCAGGAGGCATAAAATAAAGTAGCACCTATTGAACAAGACATCGCTATTCTGTGATCTCTTCAAGCTTAAAGGGATCTTAAGTAGATTGGTACTTTAAGTAGCGAGTCATTACAACATGTGTCATTTCAGATGTTACTCATTATTCAACACAACATAATGCCATGTGAGTCATTAACCTCTTGGCATTGGTAACCTACTCTCAATGCTAAGCAGTCATGCTTGTTGCTCAGGAACCCCCATGCTCTGTTGGGGAGAGACCTGGCTGAGATTTTAAGGTCCCTTTGGTCTATTGTTTTGCAGATCAGTGGGGACCAAAAGCTCTTCCTACAGACTAAAAGAGTTCTTGGCCTTTGGTCTTCTGAGTCACATTTCTGAGAAGATGCTGACCAAGTTACATTGGAGGGGAGAAAACTTCTTTTTAAAGGACATATGCCTCTTAAGCCAGCAAGAGAGGCGAATGTTTAGGCTCCTGAGTTGAATTTTGCATTTCAATGCAAACTCAAACTAATACAAAAAAAAGTACTGAACACAAGCAGAACTGACAGCACTGGGGCAAGATGCTGAAGTGAAAACTGTGCCATGGTGGCACTTGCACTGTCTTACCGTGTAGCAACTCCCAACAGACAGGAGGACCCCGCTGCCCCTGCCCTGAGAACAGGCAGCTACTTCCCTCAAGAAGGCAATCAGTGAGAAGGGAGTGAGGCGCGGAGGCAAGACCCCAACACGGGCCTCAGCGCAGCAGCAGCACAAAAGCCAGAAATACTATCTGGATCCCTTTGCCTCATCCTAACCCCTGCTGGAGGTCTCTGCTTTTTTGAAGGCTATCAGAGTAGAAATTAAAGAGTCTCTGGTGGTTCAGGAGCTTTTAATTTGATTTAAAAGAAATTCTGTTGCCATAGTCAAAATCGCTGCTCAGAAGGAATCAGCCACACTCCAGAAGAGCTCCTCCCAAGCAGGGCAGCCTCCGCCCTTTGTCTATCCATTCACAGCACTAATGCTATCCACACTGCTTTTGTGAAGTGCTTTCAGAAATACGTAAACCCAAATTCTACCCTGTTCTCATTTTTCATGCAAAATGCATTTAAAGCATGGTGACCATTCAGCAGTACTATTCAAATGATTTTCAACAAATAACAGAAGTCATTAAAAGAGTCTTCCTAAGTAACAATAACCTGGGCCCAGATCTTTACTATTCAGCCA
Organism: Acanthiza pusilla; assembly: GCA_036630365.1. NCBI lineage: Eukaryota > Metazoa > Chordata > Aves > Passeriformes > Acanthizidae > Acanthiza > Acanthiza pusilla. Next base: position 10,936,529 of record JAXCHO010000019.1, read on the forward strand.
CTGGGACCTTAACATGCTGTCTGATCTTTAGTGGGCTAGGAAAAACCTGTAAGAAGTGGTTATTAATGTTGTTACCAAGCTTTTAGGCTTTTCTTTTCTTAGGCCATTTCTCATTTAAATTAAAGCATTCCTTGCAGCATTTTCTCCCACTGCCATGATAAAGCATGGCTGTCGATTCTGCCTCCAATGGCACAAACTGGGTAGTAAAACCATGCTTCAGTAAAAAAGGAATATGTAGCTGGTTATTTTTTCCTTCATTTTGTTTCTTTCTGGTCCAGACATTCTGTTAAACTCACTGTGACATATCATTCCTTTTTTCCCCCCTGTGCAACAAAGACAAAGCTCAAGATCCAGAGGAGAAGGATTGCTGTTTGGGGGGGGGGGTGGGTGAGAGGGACCTTAAAAACAAGCAACTCTTATTTCTTTCTTCTGGCAGTATTTCAGTCCCTATTGTTTCCCTACTGCTCATGTACTGATTTTCTCCCAAATTGCACAAACAGCCTGTAAGTACATCCTCCCCCCTAATATTTTCTTTTGTTAGAACCTTTCATTTCTATACAGGCACTAGATTATACATTTCCGGGCTTGCCACACTCCATTAACACTCTGGTAACCACCCATTTTCCAGCCAGCCATTAAACACCACCTTTCATAATTGAGATTTAAAGGCTCAGGGCATGATAAACAGCTGAAGTTATAACTTTACAGCTGCCTCTATAGAAGTGTGTAAATCTTCAGATTTGGATAGGCAAATCAGTTAATTAGACTTGCATTAAGTCACAAACTTTGCATGTGCTCTGTCAGCAGATGTCCTGAAGTCGTGCTTTAAACAGCAAGGGTCAAACCCTCAATCCCTCCGGGCTGGGAGAGCCGGAAGTGTCCCACCCGGTGCCCAGGGAGCAGTAGCACCGAGTGCAGCTGCTGTGACCCGCAGCCGGCCGCCAGCGCCCATTCCAGCTGTGTTTATGCTGGCTCCTTCCTGCAGAGCTCCTGCAGTTACACCAGCACCGTCGCAGCTGCACGAGCACAGCCATTCCCGAATGGACATGCTCTACCTGTTGCCTTCAGTGGAGACAACCCCGGCTTTAGCACCCTGTGTTTTCCGCCTGCCAGCACACAGGTTGCTCTCAAAGCAGGACCCACAAGTTTTGGGACTGAGCAGAGTTTTCCCCTGTCCCTACCTGTGGCTGAGGACACTTTACTTGCCTGACCCCGACTCACTGCTGGCCAGTAAAAGTTTAGAACTGGTGACATTGGGAGCTGCAGCCACCAATCTCTTTAGGCACACGGGCAGTAAGAGGTTAACCTTTGGTCGTGAGGCCCAGGGGCCTGTGCTCCACCTCTGCACGAGTTAGCTCCCTGTTGCTGCATTTAAAAATACTGTATGTAATTAACTGTTATCAGGTTGTTAAGCAGTGTGCTGAAGTGTGAACTTATAATTCAATTGTTTCCTTTATTTACAAAGTCCCTGCCATTCTCTTAGACAGCAGCCTGGGACAGGCTGTTGACTTGCTCAGATGAGGAGGGTTTGGCACACCAGACCCTGGGAGCAGAAGCAGACTCTGGAGAAGTGAGACACAGACGTGAATCTGCATACACCCCCTCAAGATGCCCCGAGAATGAATAGCTGTGCTTGAATGAGACACACACATGTGCCACCACTTCCAAATACATCACTGTAAGGTTGCTTTGAGACTTGAACCACTCAGCATGGAGGAAACACAATACTGCTCCCAACTGCTTTATGGGCACAGGTGGAGTTTCTACTCATATATACGGTACTAGGTTTAATGCCTATAGATACACAAATACGTTCCATTCACAGATGAAGACAACATATGCTGATTTTCATACACCTCTGAGTTCAGTTCTTCCCTATTTAATTTGCTGGACTTTGTTTCCTTAAGCAAATCTGGAAGTCAGAGGTCATCATGTTAGACCACAAGATGGAGATGGGTGGACAGGCAAACAGCACAAGATGCCACATCCCCCACTGTGCTCTCTGTCTCCTTCAGCAAGGCCTAGGCTTGGATTTCTGGAGCCCATCACACATCATGTTTTTTACCACTACCCCCTCCTGGCCTGGATACTGTTCTCTTCTTTGCTTTCTTTGCCAGCAGCACCAACCCTGGCAGTGCCAGCAAGGTGTCCCAGACAACACGAGACATCATCAGATTGATGTGATTTTCTTCCATGCGTTCCTGGCTTGATGCAGCACCATGCACCCACAGCATGGTCCCCGGGCATGCAGCATCCTTTGCTCTTTGGGAACTCGTGCAATCACCAATGTCCCTGATCTACGTGCATCCCCCCTAAAACTTGTAATAAACGAGATTTGTAGTTTCTAAACAAACTTCTTCTGTGCCATCTGCACACCGTGCTGCATGACAGATGACAAGATAAAATTTGCAACAGCAAAGACCTTAGAGCAAAACAACCTCTTAGAGAGAGCAAGTACAGGCTGTTGTAACAGTTCTATCAGCTTAGTCATGTATCTAGAACAGAAGATATCAGGATCCTGAAGCTGAAAGAGGAGCACACAGCTGAAGACAGAAAAAAATGCTTTAAAGACACCAAAACACTGCATCCTTGGCAAAGCCATGCCAATAGCTGGGAATTAGTGATACCTGACAGAGGAGACAGCACAGTACTTGGAACACAGCGTAGGAGCAAGCCAGCATTGAGACAGAGAGAGACTGTGGACAGCACTACCTGGCATAGGCTTTAATTTCTTTTGAAAGCATATATTCCTCATGTGTCAAAGACGTGCAACAAAGTCTTACACGCAAGACATGATACTGTCAGCAGCTTCAGCTGACATTACAATGAACAGCACCACAATCAAAGAGGCATCCCTACTCCCCTCAGGAAGGCTACTATGTGCCATCACTGAGAAAAAGAGAAGCAATAGTGCTTCCTGAGATGAACCTGCTAAGAACCTGGCAAAGATTCCAGACAGCGCGTCTCAATTTGGCTGGGGGAAAAATGAAATAAAACCACCCTCCAACTTGCAGCAATCTTTTACATAATGAATCAATCAATTATCTTTGCTCTAGTATGTTCAAATCAAGGGATCATCATTGAAAATAACAACCAATTTATACAGCTCATTTAAAGCCACAGTAAGCTAGGCTGCTGATTCACTAATGAACAATAAAGGTCACTACTATAATATCACTCTAAGTATTTTCAGATTGTGCAGTGTGATAGACTTGAAGTGGCAAGTTCATAAAAAAAATCAAGATACTGTGCAGAGGGAAGTAAAGATGGAAAAACATCTGGGCTTTGCCTAGATACCAGACTGTGAAGAGGGAATAACTTCAATGTGATGAAGAACTTTGTGCCCCAGACTCATCCAGCCCCAGACAAAGCCTCTGGATGTCAATGGAAGCATTTCAATCATCTTTGGATTAGGCTCTTGCATAGAAGAATGGTATCTGAAAGGGGAGGAGAGGGCAGGGAGAGAATGAAACATCTGTATCCTGGAATGAAATCAGGAAGTTAAGGCCTGACAGCCTTAGACAACAAATAAATACCTCGGGTACTAAATGCAGGTTGCTGAAATGCCTCACTTCAAGTGGAAACATTCCTTTTCAGTTCTGTCTTTCAGCTATTCAGAGAAAAGACTGACTGCAATGCTGCTAATTTATGTTTTACTTTTTGAGTGCCCATGATCTAGAAAATGATACATACATGCAATTACGAAGAAACAAGACATTCTGCTGAGATGAACAGCACACCTCTACTCTGTGGATGTTACATCTATGATTATTAACTGTATGGCAACCGGGGCAATGTAGCACAGCGTGCCCTAATCTGCAGCATCACATCTGGGACCATTACCAGAACCAGATGTTTCAGAGGAAGCTGCAATTAGTGGACAATTAATAGGTCTTACAGCATAAAAGAACCTCTCCTTTCCTCCTCAGATGCTAACTTAAACAAAAGCAACTATTGGTCTAAATTTGGGGTTGCAGAAAGGTGCAGGTTTCAGAAACACAAAACACTTGATGACATTTCTGTACTTGCAGATTTTGATACAGAAACCCCCAATTAACCTTGACAGACCTACTACTTGGAACCCACAGGAAAAAAGCACAATATAGTAGAGAGAGCCTGTGGTGAGTTGAGAAAGATGTCTTTTCCAAATCTCAATGTTAAATCTTTAATGCTGACTTGGGTTCCTCTTTAAAAAAAAGATGTGTAATTCTGCTGCCAGTAAAATAGGATTTTCTTTAAAAGAACTTTGCAACATTTCAAAGGCCCCCCTTTTTAATGATCAAAAAGTAAAAGAGAGAAACATCATATTATATCAAGCAGCTACAATATAACCCATTACGAAAGAACATCATTACAGTTTCTAAATCAGAAAAACATGAAGTAGCAATACCATTTTGAGGATGCAAAATTGTCTCTGTATACTAAAGTCCCTTGAAAAACTTATAAAAGTTGTGGTATAAACTAGTACAACTGAAAATGAAATATCTAAGGAAGAAAAGACTAGGGTTAAGGGTTCTGTATTGATTTTTTTCCCTTCACATTGGGATTAAAGCAATTTCAGCTGGGACCCAGAATTACAGACGTAATTATAATTTCCATTTATATTTTTAGACTGTGTACAAAGAAGTGTAATAATGGACAGCTGAGCATTTTCCATTGTCCATTAAAAATGAAATGTTTCTGATGAAATCTGTTAAGACCAAGTACCACTGCAGTAATCACTCAACAGAGCTTGCTTCAGATGTTTGGTGATGAGAGAGAAGGGAGAGCTGCCACCCCTTCATACAAAGAAATCAAACCAAAATGACATTAAGGGTGTTACTCCCCTTGACAATACTAAAGAGATTTCAGGTGAAGATTAGTAAGAAGTCTTTTCAAAGAAAAAGTCAAATTATCATTAAATAACCTTTCTTGACATTATTTACAGGGTAGGTAACACAAAGCATTGCATTAAGGAGGCATTATTTAAACCACATAAGGTCTAGGGAGTGAAAAAATGAAATTTCTCCATGTACCACCGCCTGTCTGCCATCCTTCCTCCATCCTTTGCAATGTCCATTTAAGTTCAGGTTTCCTGGAGGTCTCTGATAGCTAGGCAAATGATTGCTATTGAAAAGCAAAATCTATTCAAGGTAAAGCAGGTGCTTAAGTGCTCTGATGGATCTGGGCCTAAAAATTCAAGTTGTAAACCCCAACTCAATTTCAAATGACTAATTGAATTTGGCCTTTTTTTTTTTTTTTAATTCCCTTTCGTTTTAAACCGATCTGCTCCGTGCTTTCTGCCACAAAGCGTGGTGCAGTCAGTACTGCAGCACAGCCCATCCCACTGCACTGCTCCTGCTTGCTGTTCCAGAGGGGCAAAGAGATTCATACAGGAACGCTCAAAAATGCTCAAGCCCAGCACTGGTATATTCAAGCAGCCTAAATTCAGCCTAATTCCCAAGTCAGAGAGAAACCCAGATGCCTCCAGAGACCCCTACAAAGCTAATTAGAAGACTACCAGAAGTCTACACACAGTGAAGTCACGCGGGTTTTCTGAGCACGGCTACTGGGATCCTCAAAGCTTTTAACTGATTCTGGAAATCTTTAATCGCCGAATGTGTGTTTGCTGTTTGAGCATCTTTGGAGGAAGGGCTGTTAGCATCCTTTTTTCTGTTTGCTTTGTCCCAGCTATTGTGTTGACTGGTTGAGTTCAGTTCAGGAGCATACCACTATTATCTGCTTAGAAAAGCAAACTGAAGGGAAAAACTGTGGTCACACCATGCTTCTAAAAATACATTCTTTCTATACTGAGGACAACTCAGTTCTCAGTAAACAAACATGCCTTTTCTATAAAGCACAGTATCTCAGATTGAACCAAAACTCATAGCAGAAATGCTAAATGAGGGACCTAAACTTGGTGATGGATGGGTATATATACAACGGTACGCTAGCACCTAGATCCAGGCAAAAAGCCAGTCACATGGATTTTCACCGTGAAATCATCCTGAGATTGGTTTTTCTTGCCAGATTTTGCCATGATCTACAACAGACTGCTTTCAAAGCATCTCCTTTCACCTGTAAAACAAGGGCTATTTTTCTTCTTTAAATGAAGAAAAGTGCCAACTACTCAATATCCAAGGACTCCTGTTGGCTTGGGGTTTTGCTTGATAACCTGGGCTGGGTTTTGTTCACACATTTCCTGCCCTCTGGATGGAACTCTGACTGCCAATTTCCAAGGCACTGTCTCAGACTATCTAGTGCACAGACCCAATCTCCTTGCTGAATTACATCTGGGGTGGAACAAAAATGGCAGATAATTCATTTTCTATTACAGTTAACACTCTTCTCCACTTGCTTCCCACGTATGTTATACAGTGGACGTGTTTGCATGTTCTGCTCTATTTTTTCAGCTGTTGGAAGCACATAAGCTATCAATTACACTCTGTGCAGAGAGAAGATGGTGATTTGAGGAACAGCTTCCAGTTTACATAACTCCTCACCTCATCACTGCTGCAACATTTAAATGAAAGCTTTTGGGCAAGAGGCCTGAAGCACAGAGACTTCTTAGGTGCTCTTTTCCCTGCCATTTTCCCCCTCACTGAATGGTTAATCAGAGCAGCGTAATTCTTTAAAACTAATATTTATTCAAACAGCTGTAGGATCCCATCTGCTCACACAGAACAGAGGACAGAACAGTGAGGCCACAGTAACAGCAGGCAGAAGCCAGCAGAGGGATGAGTTCTGTCAATATCTCTACAGCCAGCTTAAGTTACGTTTGGCTGACAAAGGTTGTGAGTACAGCAAAGACACAACCATTACCGTAAAGATGTGGTTAAGTTTTTAGCATATGCATTATGGTATGGAATATATTTTCAAAATAAAGCTTGCAGAAAGTCTGACTAGTGGCCTATGTGTTATTTAAGACCAACCACACACCCAAAAAGCTTTGCTGCTGTGTTTCTGGATATCTTTACCTGTGGTAAAGATGCTCAATAGCTTATGCAGATTTTCCCAAATAAGCATCCACAAAAGAACAGTATCACTGTGCATCTTTTGCTTTGTTTATGCCATATTTGAAAGAACTGTTCTAGTAGAAAATTTTGCACAGGTGCTAAATGACAAAATTAGTGCTAATTTACATAGCTATTAAATGCTAGAACAATGCAATCTTTTCCAAGCCCGGAGATGAGGGTAAAGATTCTTAAGAAAGCAGGAATTAATCTTCTCTAACAGGGTACAATAGGAGTTTTAGCTCTATGCTTGCTCTTAACAAAGTTATTGGTCCATAACCGCTAGTGATCTGAATGTTTGTAATTCCTCAATAACCTTGAATTACATTCATTTTTAAGGACTACTTTTATTTCACTGTATCTGGGATAAGATTGGATGGGCTGAAGAAGAATGTATAGAGCAGGAAAAGATATATTCCTTCTACTATGATCTCCAAAATCTGGAGAGAAACTGCTAACATTGATGGGCAGAATTCTTGGGGAAAACTACAAGTAACCTAATCAGAGTTTATCAAATTACTACCAGACTAACCCAGACAGCAAAGAAATCAAAGAATATGCTCCAACAGTGGTTGCCTTTCACTCTAAACTGACTGCAATCATTAGGAACACATCCATGGATTGCAGGGGTTCTGGACCAGGCTCGTACTAGCTTCTAGTAATACATTTCTACCTGTTCTCAAGCTGGATCAACACATCCAAAGCATGACTTTCTAAAGCATCATATTTGAAGAGCAACATAAAAGCCTTTGGTGAATAGATGAGCAAAGAAATTTGGACAAAATACTCTAAAATGAAGATTCTTCTCATGTTTAAGACTTCTGTGCAGAGAAATTAAATATGTCACCTACTTATGAAATGGAAGCAGTTTGGCTGCCAATTGTCTGAGCTGTGTTGAAACAGCTGCTCTAGCAACTGTTTTTACTATTAAATTCTTCAGTGATTCTCTTAATCCCAAATTAGATACCTCTTTCCTTTAATCACCAGTTTATATAAAAGCTCTTTCCTCACAAGGCAGGGTTTCACCAAGGATAACAAACAAGGGCAGGTCTGCTCAGCACGCTGCCCTTGTGTTTCCCTACTCCTCACATCTCCCCCACCCTGCTTCTCATTTCTCTGTGGGTGGCACACGGAGTGCTCACGACTCTGTCCCCTCCATGTCCGTAAAAGAACACAGAACTACATTTGAGGTCCTCAGATTTCACAGCCTGTCATTACCTAGCAGCATGCAATTAAGACTGTCCACGTGCAATTCACTTTCCTACTTCACCATCATAATCTTTCCTCTTTCCTGAGCATGTACGTAAGAATAGCTATAACTGATTCGTTTTAATGGCTTGCTATTAGAAGCTTGAAACTTACCATTGTTTTTGGGGTTTATTTGTGTGGGCTTGTTTTTGTTTTTTGGGGGGGTGGGTTTTTTTTGTTTGTTTGGTTTGGTTTGCGGTTTTTTGTTTGTTTTTTCTGAGCATGCTTTGCAAAGATTGCATGGAGACAAAGGAATTGGCTAAGATCTAATACGGAGAACTAACTGCAGTCTGCCTCTGAGCAGAGGGTGCCCACTGCAAGCTGCTGTTTGCCCACAGGAACATAGCTGAGCAATGACACAACATACAGGAGGTTCATGCACAACACAGAGCTGCAGGAAGCTTGCTCAGAAACTCCTGATCCAACATCCTCAAAAATAATACGTATTTACACCTGATACTGTTGGCTTCCTACATTTTCCCTTTGTTAGCTGTTTTTAAAGCACATTTGCTGACAGCCATCTTTCAGCTGCACCTCCAGACATATTTATCTAGGGAAAGCCAAAACCAAGAACTGCAGCACAGTTGTCTTATTTTACAATGCTCTTTCTCACCTTTGCAGCCTAGAGCCCACAGTGTTTGATCAGTTCTGAATTACAACGCAGCAGAAGCAGCAACATTTTTATTCCAAATATCCATACCTACAAAGCAGCCAGCTGAGCTTCCCAGTCTGCTGGTCTCCTGAGCCATTTCAATATCCATCTTAACAATGCAATGGATATATTTGCATTTTGGAGCACACATCTTATTCCCCAGGTTTCACTCAGCACATCACTCTGTTGATGCATTCTATGGGATATATGCTTTTGGTTTTTAATTTAATCTTCTTTTTAATTTGCATTCACTTATCTTTTTTCCACAGATCCTTCATCTCAACCTAACCATTTTGTACTGACACTTTTTTCATTCATTAATATTTTGTTCCCTAACAGTTGTTTTGTTCTTTTACTCACTGGAGGCATAGTTAATACAGCTTTCTTTTCTGAGGCAATGTCTCCATGACTTCATTAAATTTTATAATATTAATTCAAGCCCTTTTGTTCAAATGCAATATTTTCCTCCATCTCCCATATTTTTAAGCTGAATTTGGTGCCTTTAGTTTGAGTGGGAGGTCCTTATGCCTGATTTTATACTAAAATGCATACCAGATCCATGTTTTCTGTAAATGTGACACTTGAAAGTATTTTTATTTACTCCGGATAGTATCTCCTTGCAAAAAGGCTGGCTGTTTAGTTTCAAAATATTAATTGACTTTTAAACTATTCCATATTGCATTAACTGGCTTTTTGCTATGAGGAGTTGACTGACTTATTAGGAAAATTGACAATCCCCATCCCTGTCTGTCTCCTTCTACACTTCCAAAGTATTCTTCTGGGACATCTGGCTTTTAGTGGTTTTTTTCAAGCTATGTCCCAGTTGTTACAGACATTTTCTTGGGTCAATTTTCTTTAGTTATTCCCATGGAAATTATAGAGGTGGCCTGCCAGCTGCAATCCGTGATTTGATGTCACGAACCTTGACCTTTCTGACTTTCCAAAGTATACTTTTTCATTATTTAGACTTAATTTGGCTTGGAGGGAGGCATCATGTTCATTTCAAGTGATATTTCTATTTTATTAGAAAGCTGGAGGTATGTTTTACAACTAAACCTCCTTCCTTTTATATTCACCACAGAGTTTTCTGAAATTGTGATCCTGCTTACAAATTTCTTTCCTCCTTTCAATCAAGTCCTAGAGACACAAGACCATTTTTTGAAAGGTCTGTAGTACACTGACCCCTTTCCTACCTGCTCTGCTTTTAATGCCTGAGACTCTCCCTGTAGAAGGTATTTATGAACTCTGCACAATTTTGGACAAATGTGTTTTGACATCATATATGAAGAAAAGTCTTCAGACTTCACATATGGCACTGAGGTAATATTAGGTACCATGGCACACCTGAGCAGAGTGGCTGAACTGAAGTGGAACAGAAAATGTTGCAACAGAGCAATTCCAGCCTTCTGCTGCATGTATGTGTCACAAATCTGGAGTCCTGCTGTAGATTTGGGCTCTGTCCTTGAAATACAATGATTTCCCTGACGTCTTTTAGACATTGGGTAGTTTCCACAGCAATCAGTTTTATTATCTTCCAGAGTTAAGAGAAGTTAGTTAGCCAAGTCTTAAAACTGTTTGAAATTGGATTTAAGCTAATCTTTTAATGAGCACATCAGCTTGGTTCCCAAGCTTGGGCTCTAGCATGTAAGAATGATCTTTTTTCTTTGCCTGTATTTCATCTTGGCTGGTTTATTGCAACGTATCTTGGAGGTCCTTGAGTAGGACCAGTATTTCCATTAAAACTGATTCTAAATTCACCTGCCAGCACTTAAAATCCAACTATAACCATACACATATTTCATTTATAATGAGATCACCACATTGGAAGATACAGACAGACAAGATTTTGCTGCATTTTCAATAAAAGCACAGCTGTCAAGGTAAAAATCATATTAAAAAAATTCCCTGAATTACTGATATTACTTTAGATGATTAAAACAGAAGAGAAAGCTAATAATCAAGTAGACTGGAGAATATACTCTTTGAATATTATTTATATTTCACATGACTAGGGTGATGAAGTTAGTCAGGCCATTCATTTTTGCGCCCTACTTAGTTCTTATCCTGTTTAAGATGCCGAATTATCAAGTCTTCTTAGTTTTGAAGTTAACACCAGGGGAATATTAAAAAAATATGATCTATGTAAAAAATAAAAAAAGACAATTTGCAATTGGTTCTCACACATTCCTCTTGACCATCTTCTGTTATTTTAATCAGTATGAGAAATGAGGGAGATACAGACTTTACTCAGCTACCTGGAACTACACAGTATTTTCCCATCAACCTTCTCTTCACTGGTTTCTACCCCTTTGGAGGCAAAATCCTGGGCATTACTAAAAATATTGGGTATTACATTATGCACCGTAAGTTAACAGGCTCACCTTGTAGCCATATAACATATGTTCAATAACATGGTTTCCCTGACAGACTAAGATGTGGGTGATTCTGGACAGGGTTGATAAATTATTTCACTGCCATTAACACTTTGGCACCCCTGCCCTCCTTTATGAAAGAGTATCTGCAGATGCTCTTTTTAACCAGGTGAACAATGCTCCAATTTAAACAGTACTACAAGGCAGTGATGGCATTCCCTGCATCAGCACTGTCACCCTCTGCCTGCCATAAAGCACCATTTGGGGCCAATAAAAACCAGAGGAAATTGCCGTTTCAGTAAAGCCACGTAATGAAGTCAACTGCTGAGAGGAGCAGTGAAAACCAGAGGCAGGCTGTTAGTAAGGAGTGTCAGAGCACCAGGAAGGTGTCTGGAAGACAACTTGGCAGAACAGCAGCTGTATGGTGGGACAGAGCAGCACTGTGACTGAGAGCCACTGTGCCACCGCATGGCACTCGTCACCATCAACACCAAGCAGGACGTGACAGCCCTCAGCTGATGGCCACAACCATGACTGCAATGCTGGGTCAATGCTGTTCAACAAACTGTTGGATGCCAAGGAGGAATGGAGATGAAGTATACTAAATAAGAAAGAGGACAGATTTTTTTTCCAACATGTGATGGAATATGTTAACTCAAAGTGATTCACAGGAAAAAAAATTAATTGTGGTTTAAACCAGCATGCAGGGAATTTTGATTTAAATAATTAATTTTAAACCTTGCTTTTTCATCTGTGGTCCTTGGCTAGTCAACTCCCAGAGGCTGGGAATGCTCTGACAAGTTGATTTACAGCTAATTATAGTCTGCACTAAAACTGTGATTTCTTTTTTGTTAACCAAGAGAATACACTATATACATATTTAAGTAATGTCAGTATATTAATTTCAGATTCTGCTAGACAATGGTGAATGATGAGTCTTATTTAATAGACAATTAACTTTTTGTCGTGATTTGTGTCAAGTCACTTTCTGATGATGTTTTCGGGATTCAATTAAATTACAGAAATCTTGCATTTTGAAGTAAACTCAGTAAAATAAAGGCAAGAACACACAAGTGCAAGAAGAAGCTAACGAAACATGCTGAGGAATCCATTCCTTCTGTTGGAGGAAGCTTATCTGTTTATTACACAGGTATTACCAAAACTTTGCTTTTGATCTGAAGAGCTGGAAATGTTTTTGACTCAACTCTAGAGGCTACCTCCTAAATTGAATGCATGGGTACTCTGGCCCCTTGAGTCAATGCTGTTTTCATGCTCTACAGTGTAAGACTGAACTGCTCAATCTAATTTATTGAAAGCGAGGTGAAAACATAACATAAATTATCTCTGCATAGAAATACTCAAGTGAAGGCATTTTGAGGCTTGGCTCCTAAAATCCAGCAGAAAAAATATTTGCCATAGTATCTAGAAACTGAAATTGGGTAATTTCAGACTTTGAAGGGGAAAAAAGGCATATTCTCTTAAGGCAGTAAAATAATTAACCTCTGAAGAAAGTAATGAATTCTCCACAATGGGACATTCTAATTCTGGGTTAGATGCTCTTGTAAATACATTTACAAAAGTAATGGGATGGATCAAAATCGAAATTTGTTTGATGCAGAAATGTAGAAAGTCCTGGAGGGCTCAGGCAAGGTGATAAAAAGTGCCCTTTCTGGCATCATACCTGGAAATGGAGAGCATGCTGCTTTTAGCTACTGCCTTAAGAAGTGCAAGTTGCATGGTCGGTCTGAAGAGAAGCGTCCAGCTAGACTCTCCATTGCCACTGTACAGCAGGGAGAGTTCCTTAACACATTTCTGAGTTTCCCAGTTTCAGGATGCATGTTCCATTTAAGACAGACATCCTTGTGAGCCAATTACCAGTTTTCTCAGCAGTCTCATCCCAGCCACAGCAGTACAGCTGAACCCATCTACACAGCCTGAACTCATTTTTCCATGCTAGCAGTTATTTTCTGATGCTCTTACAGCCTTTCTGGCCCTCCCCCTTTTCTTGACATAAATGTGTTCTTCAATAATACGAGGATTCCAGAGAAAGTCTGAAGTACTAGTTTTCCCTTGGAATCAGCATTTCTTATTGGAAAGATGGCTGAGCTTTCTAATCCACACTCATCATGTCAACCAGCGTGCCGTCTCAGTGTCTGTCAGCCTGCTTTGGTCACAGCCAGCTTTTCCACCACCACAGAGAAGAACGTGTCCTTGAACATGAGGCTTCTCCAAACAAGGCTGCCATTAGCAAGACTGTGATTTACATTAAGACAGACTTCCATAAAAGCAAGCTCAAAAATAGAACGATGAACAAACAGAACAGCTTCAGCTTCATATCTGTTCCATAGCTCCATCAGGAAAATATTCTGAATTACACCAAGAAAGTAGGCATTAAAAATAGTTTAAAAGAGACAAATGTTTTTCTGGCTCCCACAACCTTGCCCCGCTCTTCTTCCCCAAAGAAGAGGCTAAGAGGTATAAGAATCAAGCCATTCTCCTCCTAAGCAGGAGGATTTAACATTGCTTAATACTACTACTCAGCACTACTTAGCAGTAGCCTCGGGGCAACACATAAGTATCGAGTGCAAAGAACTGTATCTCTCTTGCAAAGCCTTCCATTCTGTCTCTCCCTCTTTGCTGCTTTTCTGCAGACAGAGCAACACAATGCAGTGAGAGATGAAGACCTGCCACTCTCCTGCCACAGCCACTTATCATTTAATTCAGATGTTTGCCTCTGTAGATTTCCAAAGCAAGCCTACAGGCTGGCATTATTTTACCTAGAAGCTGAACTATGCAGCTCAGCTCGTCACTCCTTAGACCAGTCACATAGCAAGCCTTTCTCCAAAGGCTGCTGCCTCCTGTTTTCCCCTTTTAATTAAACACGTAACCTTACACAGGAACAGATCCTCCACTCAAAGGCAAAAAGGACATCATCGACTTCAGTGAGAGCAGGACAGTGAATTTGCTGCTGCACCTACTGAAAAGACAAGCACACTTGACAGCTGAATTCCTCAAATATGGTTAATACAGACTTGTATCACCTGAATTTGGCCCTTAATATCTAGACTTAAATTAACAGCTTCAGAGAAAACCAGGGGAAAAAAAAAGGCAAAGCTACAATGATGTTTCAAAGCTTAGAATTTTACAAGCCAGCAGCAGGTAAGTTCAGATCTGACTTCAAGCAGGATGCATGCCTTTGCAAAGGAATGGGACAGTGTCTTAGAGCATCAAACACTCATAAAAATATTTGGCAGGTGAACACTCCTCCTTCTTGCCCAGTGGGGAGGAAGACCAAAGCTCTCTTCCTTAATTTGTCCATGCCCACACACACTGGCATGAGTGCTGCTGGCTTTCAGGTGAGCAGAGCAGTCTCACAGTGTAGGTCCCAGCTACTCCAGAGGTAGCGCAGATCCCCTCCTCCCTCATCCTGTGAAACTGGCTGCAGTCCAAGCGCTTTCCTCTCCTTCCTTGTGTGTGCCACACCAGAGAGGCAGGCAAAGGTCATATCCTCCTGGACTCAACACAATATTGCAATAAGAATTTGTTTCCCAGCATCTACAACCCTCATCCGAAGCCTCTGGAAGTATCTCTTATTAAACTGGGCTTAAATGGCTAAGTATGCAGACAGTTCCATATGGCATCTGTACCAAATGCGGCTCAGTGGTCTCACCACGGTGAGGACAGCACAAAAGAAGGGGAATAAACCCAAGGGCAGGAAACTGTGAACTCATTAAAATGCTGGAGAGAAGAAAGCTACTCTTTTGAGGAAATACTATCTCTTCATTTCTTTCTACGTTCCTGTTTCTTTCTCTTAATTTTTTTCCTGGTTTTTTTTTCCCTTTTAAATAATGCTGCTCATTACAGCAGTTTTCCTGGATTCTCCACCGAGAATTGGTTGGCAAATGGGTGGTTTTTACCTGGATTCCTCTATACTCCTGGGCAGTCAGCCATGAGAACAAAAGAAATCACTCATTTCCATTAGTGGCTGGCAATGAGACTGCATCCCCTTCGTCTGGATTTAGACTTCACTGTACAATCTAGTCATTTGTGACTGCCAGGGCTTAATTACTGCAGTAGCATGAAACTGCAAAACTTACAAAACTGAAGTATAAAAAGCAGCAGCCAATTGCTGAACTGTAGGCACACCCAAGGGCGTGATATCCCAAAGCCCTGCTCCTGCCAGGGTGGAAACCCTCTGGAGACACAGCTTGGCTTGTGTGCAGCAGCACGAGTGTTTGGGTCGGGAAGCACTAACAGCCCTGCTGAAGTGCAGGTCTTCTCACTCTCCAGCATAATCTCCTCAGGCACGGAGAGAAAGGACACTTTCACAGTGATCTTCAAAAGCTTGGGGAATATTTGGATGACTTTCTAAATGGAGAGCTCCAGCCAGTTAACTACTCCAACCTGTCATAAGAGATGGAGAGTTGTGTCTCCAGCAAGTTAAATGGAGGTTTGAGGAAGAACACTGTAAAATTTGTGATCTGATTGAGATAAATCTGCTTAAAAAAAGCAAAAACCAAAAACCAAACAGACAAACCCCACAACAACACAGGTTGTAGAGATGAGCAGTATACACACCTAGGGAACATGCTGAGGATGCAGCAGTTTGGAAAGGAACAGGACAGAAGGGATACAAAGAACACTTGCTATGTAAAGCAAGGGCACTTCTACCCTGTAGTGCTCACTTCTGGTCATTCTCCCTTGAAAGGAATACTGGTGAAATCAAACCAATTCTGGGTGGAAGTTACTTCACTAGGAAATTTTCAGTTTACAATGCTTGAAAAAACACAGTTAATTTTCTTAAAGGGAAAATGAATAAAAGAAGACATGATACATAAATATAAAAATTGCTGTAGAGAGTTACACTGGGCACCAATTATGAATTTGCTCTTATCCACAAGGAAGTACTCAACAAAATGGAATTTAAAAATAAATAAAATAGGAGTGTGCATAATTACAGTATATCTAACTAACATGCAAAATTCACTGCTAAAAACATGATGGGGAAACATGAGTGTTGGAGAACTGGGAAGAAAGATGGCTATTTACCCAGAAGAATAAGAATATCCACAGTCAGCCAGGAAATAATATGCAAGAAACACTGTTGGAAAGCCGGTTACTGCCCAGGATGAATCTCCAAGAAAAAATGGTTGACAAATGCCATTTGAAGGCAGTAAGCAAACTGCAGACACATCCTTTGGTTTAGAAACCACATACAGTAAAAATGCCTGCAGACATCCAACAATGTGTTGTGAGACAGCCTTTATATTCTGGTTTCCAACAGTAAGATATTCTTTGTATTTTCATCTGGAAGTGGACACAGCATTACATATTTATCAATTTTTCAGTGACACCTTTGAATGTAAATAGCTGAGTGGCAAAAGAAAAAAGCAGCAAAAAGAAACAATCCACTGATTTCCTAAATGCCAGCACTGCTTCACAACAAAAAATCCCTTCTTGCTTATAAATACCTTTTTTTGCTTTGCTTTTACAAATGAGCCTGCTTTTAAGTCCAAGAAGTGGATTGGACCACCCCTCTGAGGACTTGTCCAGCCCTCTAATTCAAAAGGGGGAATATTTTTCTATTTTTGTTTTCCTCTCACTGCTTCCCACTATCTCTTCTAGCATCCTCTCACTTCCCTTTCTGGCTTGATTTATGTTACACTCTGCTATTAGAACTCCCATAGAAACACGGCTGAAATCTCTGAAATGCTTCCTTTTTGTTATGCCCCGCTGATTTCAGACTAGAATTACTCTTCATTGAGTTGATAAGGATTAAAAATTAAAAAAAGCCCTCAGAGGATTCACTCACATTTCCAGAGCATTCAGTTAAAGCACAGAGATGCTCTACTGGAATAGGACTGCAGTCAGACAGCCCTTGCAGCAACAGTGGGACTTCAGTAGCTGTGGCTGCTGTAGTGGAAGCTTTCCACAGCAACATTCTGTCAATGCCAGCTAGGATTATATCACCACAAACTCAGTCATTTATGCCCTGCTACGACCTGTTATAACTCTTGCAGAGCCAGCTCCCTCAATACCGTGTTCTCTACCTGTGGTTCATGATTCTTGTTGATGTGTTCAATGAGAGACCTGTTTTTTAAAATTCAAAAGTCCAAATTAATAGAACAGTTATAAAACGGCAGTAAATCAGCAGCAAAAGGTGACGAGACAAAAGTACAGAATAATCTCTCATGTCAGAGCTGGACATCAGCTGCGGGCTGCTTCCCCTCCCCGCGGCAAGGAGGGCGAGTCAGTGTGTGTGTGAGGCTTGGTGCTGTACCTGGGTAAGGATGCGTACTGCCTTTCCACCCCCTCGAAGTGAAGACTGTATGAGCTCCCATCTGGACCTTTTCCAGGCACCTGTGGAGAGGAGAATAATTAGAGATGAAGATCAATTATGCAGCCCAGCTACTAACAATGCATCTCAAAACGATAAGCAGAGAACACATGATGCTGCAACACGCCAAAATCAACAAAAGAAAGGCAGGGGCTCAAAGAAGCGCTAAATCCCATACATAATCTTATCACTGCTAACAAGAAAGGCTTCTGTATCAAAGAAGTGTTTAGAGCAGGTACAATCTTCAGAGCCTTTCCCGTGTCTGCTTACTAGCTGGGACACTCTCTCCTTCCCTGGCTGGCCTTCCTCCTGGAATTCAGTAAAGTGAGGACATAATCTAACTAAGCACACCCTTCTGATTACAGTGGCATAACTACCTGAATCAAAGCTAACATCTTAGTACCACATCTGCTTTTTTGCCCTCCACTAGCATGTTTTGCTTAAGTATAAAATATGATACAAACAGGTTTTCTTTCATTCTTAACATGAATCCAGGAACTTTCCCTAATGCCACTGCAAAGCTAAGTATCCAGCTGGGAGTTAAGTGCATTTATGATGCTCTGGTGCCATTTCAAAAGTGCAACATTAGTGCACTCAGTCAAAATGCCAGCGCCACTTGGTTTGTGTTCAAGATGGCAACTGGCGTTGGCTGGGGAGCACAATTCTATCAGGAAGGCTCCAACCGGGTACCAAACGGTGAACTTCAATGCTTTTAGCACACAGGAGCTCTCCCAATTTCACTCACTCAATGCCTGCTGATGGCCCAAAGTGTTAAGAGCCTTGTTAAAATGGAGCTATTAGTCTTTTCTTCCATAAATGGAGGAGGCTCTGACTGCCTTCAGTGTTTCCTACATTAGTATGTATTCCTATTCCGGTGCTGCTAGAATCAGCAGTTTTATAAAGCAATATACTAAGAGGCCATTTAAAATCCCCTTCCCCTTTTACAGATTAATAGCAGAAAGGAAGATTTAATGCCTTTTCAAACATTTTTAACAATTCATTAAAAAGAAAGTAATAAATCACACTGAGCTTTCGGCAAATGCCCGATTAGAAAAAAGAGAAAACAAAAATTAACATGTTTTTTGCATTCGACAGGTTAAAGTACATTTCTGTCACTCCTGTAATTTATGCACAATACACCATTTTCACTGAAGAGATGTATAAGCCCCTGCAATGAGAAAAGTTGTGCATTCAGGTGTGTCCAGCGTTACCTACCTTTACAAAGCATTTCTGTGTACATTACATAAGCCCAGTCCAGCTCAAAGAGAGGCAGTATCATTTGGAGCTTAGGAATTATTCCCGACAAATTCTGTTATGCACCTTGGCGCTCATCAAACATCCAAGACATTTGTAAGTGAAAAAAAATTATTTCGTACAGGCCTCTTGCAAGCTCTCCTTTATCTGACTCAAAACAGAAAGGAGTCCTCACAGAACTGCTGGCCACAAGAAATAACCACCTGATTTGAAATGACCCATGCTTTAGCACTGCCTGACTTTGGATGAGAAAAAAATAGCAATAATTGCCCTACATTTCAAAAAGAGGGCAGTAGGCTAAAGGGATCATTCATTCATTTTTTTCCACCAGAAAAAGTAACATGCAGAGAGACTTTATGGAGTCACTTAGGTGAAGAGTCACAGCCGCTTTGGCTGGTCTTATACTACTAATCTCATCAGGTTCATAATTTCCCTTAAGTTTTCAGGTACACTGGTGAGAGCAGACCCTCCAGATTTCTCCTGTTTTATGAAGAAGAATGAGGGGAAAAGAAACAAGTGTATAATCTGGTCTCTCACCATAAAAAATCACGTAGCACATGGTCTACCTGTGCAGCTGTGGATGGGTTATTAATTATGTGCATGCATGGTAACAGTGCATTCACAGCCCCTCTGAGCTTCCTGCACTCTCACACCTAAAGGGAGTAACAGCAGCCAGGCAATGTGAAAAAACACGAACGCTCAGAATTGTGCCAGCATCAAGCAGCGATCCCCAAACTTATACCAATCACCAAAAGTAAAAAATATTTACATCCCAAGACTGTTTTTCAGCCTGAAAACACCCCTTTTTTGATGGTTTCCTACAGACCAAATGGAAGGCAATACCCCCTGCCAGGTCTGTTTGTATATATGATTTGAGAGACAGTTACCATAGAAACACCCTGGTGGCGGATACACAATTTTGCTAATTTGGATCCATCGAGCGGCTGAGTCTCCACACCCTATATAAAACCCCCAATGCACTGGAAAAGCAGGCTCTGGCTCCGCACAGCTAATTAAAGGCTCAGCCATTTCTTCTGATTTCCCTTCTCCATCTGTCCATGCGACAGTAAAACCGTATCATCACTCAGCCTGGAGTGCCAAAATGGTGCCTGGAATAAAATACTACCCCGATGAAAAGAGAAATTGTGAAAATAGAAACACCTCCTTAGTAGAAGTTATTTATGTTTCAGAAAGAGTCAAAGCAAAGGGTTCCTTTGCTGCCTTCTACAACAAACTAAGCTAAAAATTGGTGTGAAATGTACTAATTAGTAAGACCAAAATATTCCAGCTTCTCCTCCTTTCCTAAAACAGGACATACGCAGCTGGCCCTCAGACCAGGTATGGAAGTTTTAACCACACAGTTAATAATCACAACATATTTAGGCAAACAAACAGCAATCTTAATAAAAAAGGATTAAAACCTGTAAGTCCTATTAAAGCCAAATGGGAGGTGACCACAAGGTGACCAGCAAGGTGGGAGCTGACAGAAGGTGCAGTGCTCAGCTGAGTCCCTACAGATACAGCTGGAAGAGCTTATGAGACCAACACCCCAATAAATAAATAAACAGAGGACACGACAGCAGGTGAAATACACATTTCACAAATGTATGGTAACACACAACAGAAATAATGATCCAAAATATGCTCCTGTATTTTTAGGGTTTAAATTAACAACATCAACTTAAATAAGTGCCATCATTATGAACAGTTCATCTCTTAAGAGCGGCCTCAACTAACAAGCAAAACATGAATATGCAAAAATAACGGGCAGAGATAAACACAGAAACATCCATCATCCTATCAGTGCAATTAAAAGAGCAGCACGCTTAAACTGAGGAAAGGAAACACTATCTTTATCAAAAAACAACAACAAACAATTCATGAAATAAAAGTGTTGCAAAGTATTGATATGACCAAGGGCTGTGTGGAATGTAAAACTAAAAAACTGAATACAAATCTGAATCAAACCAACTACACCCAGTTAACAGAAGAAAGTGAAGTCCTTGACAGGTTGAAGAGAGGCAAAACCTCAGAGAACTGAATGGGAGAGCAGAACCTCTGTACCAGCAGGTTATTCTACTAATTGCCCCTTTGGGAATCGCAGTGAATTCTCTGAAGCACACAGCATTGGCCATGCTTGGAGACAAGGCACCAGACCAACTGGCAAGACACTGCCTCCATACCTTCATGGTCAGGATTTTCTGCGTACCAGAGAGGTGTTTTTACTACATGGCTACTAAATGTTTTTGTTAAGTCCCTTTTTTAAGAAACAGTAATTTCCACTAGCAAATAAGATTTCTGTGATAGAAAGGTATCACTTCAGAAAATATCCTATGACACCTCTGCATCCTTAATTAAACCCCTGCTGGTTCCCAGCAGCAGAACCAGGCTGGAGGAAGTGCAGGCTGAAGGACAGCATGGGCATTATGTGCTGCTCTCCTCTCTCCAAGTCTACAGCCTTCAGCAGGGGACCAATCTGAAAGGCCAAAAGGCAGAGAAGAATGAGTAAAGGCTGGAGTTCCCTACATTTCTTTAGACAAACAGAATTTGTATTTTTATCGAAACAGAAAACTGTAGGAAGATTAACAGTTTCACATTTCACATGCAGAAGCAAAACAGACAGAAAGGGAAAACAAGTGTAAAGAAAAAGGTGAAACAAACTCAGCGCAAGTGCAAACTCAGTGCAAGCAATGTCCCTGGCCAACATGGTAACTGCAGCAGCTCATTTTGAGGAGTTTTCTAACACACGGAAGTGATAAGCTAGCAGTGAGTATCTCTAGCCTACTAACTTTCCCTGGGAAAAGGTCCCAGGAAAATAACAAAACCAGCTGATATGAACCTGCACTTGTAGATCAAGTCAGAAACAAATATCTTAGAGCATTCAAATATCTGAAAATAAATTTTATTTCATAAGTAGAGTATACCTGCAAGTAGGTGTCTTGAGTAATTCTGGAATTTGCCTACAAAAAAGTTCTGGGGTTGCAGAATAACAATTCTTTAAGGGAAGAAATAGGATTTATTTAATCCTGAAGCTTCTGACTATCTTAAAAACTGCATAGAAAAGTACATGAGACTGTGTTTTTCCCCCAGGAGATCCTGCATTTCATTCCCCGTCCCCTGTCTTATACTGCCTTCCTCTTGGAGCATTTGTTAAAGGCTCCATTTCTAGCTGCTAGCAGGGAAGCCTCCCTTGCTCCGTCTTTATAGATCAAGGTGTTAGGGGTTGGGCAAATGCTGTGGTACAGAAAATAACAACCATAGCAATCTTTTTCGAAGTTTAAGCTTCATGAAACCAGAACTGACTTTTTCTTGTGTATCCACACACAGCTCAAGGTGAGAGCTACCACACTGCAAATAGAAATCAGTATTGATTTCCTCCTACCAGCAGGATTCAGCAGGACAGTGTGCTTTTGCCTGGGGCCCTATTACTTCTCACAAATTCCTACCTGACTCCCTGGTCAAGGTCCATCCTAGGTGGAGTCAGCACACTGAAAACCCAAGACCATGGATACTGGTTACAAGGAAAATAAATGATGCAGAGACATTTTTAGGTTGGTTATCTCATAAAGTTGCAGTTACTGTTCCCTCTTCTGCAGGTATTTAGAGCTGCACATAGAAAACTTAATCATCCTTGCAGAGGTCAGTTTGCTAAAAAAATTGTTTTAAAGCTTCCTAACCAGCTACAGAAAAACCACTGCTCAGAATTAGAAGTTTCCCACTGCTAAAAAAGAATAATATACAGTGGGTGTTGCATTCAGGATTATTAATTCTTCACTTATGGTAAGCATCTCTGCCCTTTTACTTTTGCTTTTTTAACCCTTTGTTTTCCTGACTTCTGAACAATAAGCCTTCTCCAAACATTTCAATTACCATTAAGATCAGAATGAAAATTTGGACCATGTGCTGCCCACTAAGTAAGTAGCAACAGCACAACTTCCTCAAGGCTGATGTGATTTTAGCTACACTTTTGTGAATCCAGGGCAACACTACTGACTTGAGCCACACCTGACTTATTTAAAATTATGGGAGATCAGGAAAAGCTTAAGAAGATAGGTGTCCTGGGACTCCTAACTTTTTCACTTATTCACTGTGCATGTTCAGAAAAGTCACTTGAGCTTGTGCACTGTGGTTTTCTACCCATAAAAAGTGGCAGGACACTACCATTGTATTTTATATGACTGACATGCACTGTAAGACAGGAGCCACCCCAGGAAGGCTGCAAAGTGAAGCCTCTGCTCTGCCATCAATCCAAGTGCTTTGAAAATGCCACCCAGTTCTGCTTTTTGCCTGAAAGTCTGTGCATAAACATGACACACAGAACTGCTGCATTGCTTAGTACATTTTTCAATAGTCTTGTGATCATCTGTTAAAGGACTTGATTCAGATGCTGGTTTGACCTCTGTTCTCAAAGCTCTTCTTTTGTCTGTGAGCGTTTCTAATCACATGGGTTGAGATTCAGCATGCCAAAAAGAGCCGTGGTATAACGGAATTTGCCCTTTAACCTTCAGGTCTCCCCTCTGCTGAGACACAGTTGGTTTTTGTTTTCAATTAAGTGAAAACTGAAGAAAAACTGAGAGGTAAAAAAGTGGATTTGTTCCCCACTCCGGTCTCAATGTTTCATACACAGGTGGAGCATCAAAATTCACCCATTTATGTTTTGCATTTCAACTCTGCCTAGTTCTGGGAACTGCAAGTGAAATTTAAGACCACAATTTGACTTGCTAACACTTTCTTTAGCTGTTAAAACAGAGGTGGGTGATGTAAGGCAGTGAACTGGATGTTCCATGTGAAATGGAGGAAGTTGATCGATGGGGTCTTCTTAATTCTTTACTGCTGTGATATCCTCATTATCCCACCCTCGAAGACCTCCAGCATTTCCACAGAAAGCATGTTTTCTTCCATCCATTTTTTTATGTTTAGCGTCAAAAGGTAAAGATTAAAAATTCTACCAGTGTCCATGATTCAAAAGAATTTTCCTGATGTTTTCCTTATATACACAAAGAGGGATATATTTTGCTTTCCTGGTTTTGCAATGGAAGTTGAAACAGTGATTTTGCGTTATTATAACACTCATCATTTCTCCCTCTAATTTGGATGGTTTTTAATAAAGCTCCATTGATTCCTCTGAAAGAAATCCCTCCTGGCAAAAGCAGAACACACACGCTGATTGCTAAATATGCAGCAATTATCATATTCAGCGGCGCACTTTAATATCTTATTTATAGATGTATCTATCTATAATTTGCTTTAATTAAGTTGCATTGATTTTAATGGCAGAAGTAGTCCTCAAAGAGAAGCCTAATGTTATATGCGCCCATCGGTACTGCTTTACCATTGTTTGGATAAGACAGCACCTTTAATATTTCTTTTTGATATTCTTAGTTGTGCTTTTCTTCACTAAGTGGCTGCAATGGCAAACCAAGATGATGTTCCACAGCAACTCTCAAAACCACCTCCACCACTGAAGAGAGGGAGCACTTTGAACTTCCCTGTTACAAACTTGTTCGTGGGACAGTTTCCAAGAATAAGGAAGGAAGCAGCATCTTCCCTGCAGATCCTGAGACAACTTGTTTTTCTGTCCCTGCTCCATTTTACAGGTATCTTAGGACTATAATTGTTAGAGGTTCTCAAATCATGGTCTAATGTCTTCAAGTTTGTTTTGAGTAGTGTGGCAAATAACTAAAACTTTTTTATATTCATGTCAACAGAAAATACAGGTTAAATAATTTGGGAAGGTGAATCAACAGGTGGCTATAGGTGCCTCTTCACGGCTCAATCACCAAGCCATTACCTTGCAGTCTCCTAAAGTTCTGTTTTCTGGGCTTAGTCCCAGGGAATGCTGTGCTTTCTTTTTGCTAAGCACACACTCACTTTAAGCATCTTATACTAATCTGGTTTCGAGATTATTCCAAAGAACACTTGATGCTATTAGAACCGTGACTGAGTTTGTCAAAAAACATTTTGAAGAACAAAAGCAAGGTATGGCTCACTAGGAGAGTCCCACAGCCTTGGTTTCTGCTGGGTGCCACCACATACCCTGGCCCTGATTCAGGAAAGCATGCTAAATACTGATGAGGGGGGTTTTGTTTTAATTTCAATAGCATCTGATTCCTCTTGGAGGCATTCCCAAAGCTAACATACACCTGCATCTCTTGGTGCCTCTATCTCCTTTCTGAGTGAAAATACAAGGGAAAAACATTTATATCTCTGTATCCTGAACATGTCTTCACAGATTTGAATACAGCATTCCAGTGATGATGATTTTGGCATCTTCATCTCTTAAGTAAATTCATAAGATATTACTGGTTCATATCAACTGAGCCTTTATCTCAGAGACTACTGAGGTAGCTTTACAACATTATTTATGCAGATCTTAATGTATCATTCACTGTTAGTATTTTTTTTAAAGTGAAAAATAAGTGCTGGCTTTTTAAATCACTGCCTTTTGGAATATATCAGCACTAATTTTATAAGAATTGTTCATGTTAAAATGCAAGGGCATGATCTCAAAGGAATAGCACCAAAGTAGCTATGCAAGTACATTTTCAGTTTCTGGTCATCATTTTTCATTCACTGATTATTGCTTAAGTGTTGATTAATAGTTATGTTCATGCTGCTAGAATGCATTTTCCCTTGGATGAGAAAAACATCCTTGTCCAAAGGAAAAAAGAGATAGTAATCAAACCATCCTTCCTCTTCCCCATAAGAAACACAGACACACACTCCAGAGTCACTGATGATCTTGGTTTTGCTGTTGAATAGGTTTGAAAATTTTCACTTAGAAAATCAGCTGTATGCAATCAGAGCACTACTTGGTTGGTCCGATTGCAAGGCAATTAAATGCTCCCCTTCTGACTGTCTCTCTATACAGATATAGACACACACACGCTCACACACAAATGTACACACTCAGAGTCACTTGTTCCTTCTCCCTATGCAATGAACACCAGGAACACTGAAAACAGCAGTGTTCCATGCTGGAATTAAGCAGGGCTGATTATCTCAGGATTTACTTTTCCTCCTCGGTAATGCCCTACCTCTTGTTCAAGGAGGTGAAACTAATGGTTTAGATTTAGAGGGAGCAGAAAATTCTCTACAAAGGCAATAGACTGAGGGAAATACAAACACAGATGGGAACTTTAAAAGGGAAACAGGCTGTTCCCATAACAGTTTAAAAACATGGCAATTGCCTTAGTTTTGTAGAAAACAAGCTCCCAGCATTTGCTGTATCTTGTAACACCAAGGAGAGAGAACACAGCAAAGATGGAGGTGAAGCCAGAACTGCAAAATGTTTTTGCACATCCCCACTCTGCTTTTTGAACCCTGGCTCTGCGATCCCCTGATCCCTGGTGCTGGAGGACTATGGTTTCCTTTGACCAAGCAAAATGAGATCATTTCCTGGCCTGTGTCTGTCTCTGTGGGTGGCTTCCTTTTCCATTAGTTGTATAATATGTTTTGGTTAATTCTATCTCTTAATTGTCTTTAATGAGCCCCAGATTTGCAACACCCTCACTTGCAAACCTATTCTCAAAGTAGAGGCAAGCAGAAGCTCTTGAGTTGAGAGAAAATCTTAAAAGCAGCAAAACAAGAAACCAAAAAAACCCACAGCACCCACCAGCATTGATTCTTTCCTACTACAAGGAGCATTTCAATTGCTCTTCCCCTGAACCAGGCCAATGTAATTAATCTCTTCCCAGCCACTAAAGAGAATAACTTAACCTGTCACAGAGATACACTTGTGATGTAACATACAGCATACTAATCCATGTGTGGATACATTTCTAAAGCAAGTCTCTTTTAGCTGTTCTACAATACTGTGCGTAATTCCTCTCCCCCCATGAAACCAGTCCTCTGCTTTAGCCTGTTTCAAACTAAGCTGCCTCTTGTTCCTTCCAGTCTTGCATTCTTTGCTTTTCTTCTCACTGTAATTAGTTTACAAGACTACTTATCCAGATGATTACTGCTTTTAAATGACAGTCGTCTTTTCTTTTACTCCAGTTCATTGTTGTGTATCATTTTGTCTTGCTATCTCAATACTCAGTTCTCTAAAGCATTTTCTCATTATGTTATCTCCAGATATAAGGCATTTTGAAATACTTCATGAGAGACATTGTATGAAGTGAATTGAATTGAATTTTCTCTCAAAGTCAGGGGCTTTCAGCATCTTTCTCTAGCTAAGTCAGCAGAGTTCTTGGCACCAATGCCAGGGTGTAATGGCCATGCTTTTCAGCTCAGCTATGAGCTTGTGTTCTTTTTAGGGAAAATGAAATGACAGTGTCAGTACCTGGAAAGCAAACAGAGGACAGATCAATATTTCCATTTATGATGAGGATGGCAAAATGAAAATGTTTGGTGTATTTTTGAGGGTTTTAACACACACATTGAGATAATCCTATTTTGCTGTGTCTTCCTACATCTGGTGCTGATGCTGAATGTGCATGCAGGGGGTATATGCACGTGTATGTCAGGGAAGAAAAGAGAGGGAAGGGGGAAATAGCAGGGCATGGAACTAAATTGCAGAGCAAGTAGTGGAAATAGACAGTGAAAAGCTTCCTGCAGGCAGACAGCTTCACAGGGGAGAGCAAGCCTTTCATTGTCTATAAAATCATGCCTTGCTGGAGGTCCTCAAGAGTAGAAGGGGTAGCACCTAGAGGCACTAAATCTCTCACTGTTGTATTATTGCATTTTATGCACTTAGCTACTGTGCAAACCAGCACACTGCTTCAAGAAAAGAAAAGGAGGAAGAAGGGGGAAGATGACCGAAGGGAAGAAGAGGAAGACGGCAATAAAATTGGAAAACAACCCCCTGCCACAGCTCTCCCCAAGAATACTTCACATCAAAGAAAAACTGCAGAGTAAATTGTCACAGAGTTAAAAGTTAACCTCAACTCCTTCCATTGTGATTTGACACCACTATGGAACAGTACTCCTAGAATTTGAATGGTTAGTCTGTAGCACAGGGTATTAAATCTACCTTAATCCTGTTAAACATAGATGCCAATAAAGAGAGGCACTCTCTCAATGGCATCATGACAAAAGCTCTCCACACTGCAAATTCAATATGGTTAACAAAAAAAAAAACCCCAAACCCAAACCACCCCCCCCCCCCAACCTGGATTAATACTGAGCAAACAACATCAGCATAAGCAGGCTTAGAGACAGGAATTGCTTTCCATATGCTATGGCATCAGGTTCCTCCGGATCTTCAGATACCAGTCTGTAAATGTTACAGACATTGTTTCTCCTGCTTGCAACTGCTGTTGGGTGGTGACCTTCTTTGCTTGCTGATACCAATTTAGCAGTTGGTACAGTTTTTCTGTGATTTGGTACTGTCTGTTGTTTGCTGGTACCAGATGGATACCAGATGGGTAACTGTGGGCAATGGTTCCTCTGTGTTCCAGTCCCAAAAATCACTGCCTATAGGGTCAGTCTTGTCAGTTGACTCCTAAGTGGCACTTCAAAGCAGCATTCTGAAAAACCTCAACATCTGTTCCTTACTCCTAATGACCTTAAAAAAATGTTGCAGACATACTTTCCTTTAGCCAGGAGTTACTGTGCATCTGCAGGAAAAATACAACCTTACAGATGCTCACAGCCATCAAACTCACTCTCACTAATGGCAGCTCCAGGAGCCACCACCTCAACTCCGAAAGTCAGTACTGAATGTGAAGTATAATCAATACATTCTTTTCCGTGGTAGCTCCAAAATATAGGAGATATTTCAAGGCATTTTTCAAAAAAGTACTTTCAGCAGTGAAGTGGAAGAAAAAGAAAAAAAAAGTGGCTTTGAAAGACAGCAGGGATACCTGAGGGCTAAGTTTAAAGCATGGAGGGAAAGCAAGGAAAGATAAAGTGATAGAAGAGATCTGTTAACTATTAATTTCTGGTTGGTCTTTTAAAATGTTGACCTAGTTGTCAAACTATAGACAGGAGCTGAAAGGTCAGTTAATGGAGCTGAATACTGCCTACTGCAGTTACCTCCTATGTTATTCCATATGACAGCTTTTGTTTCTTAGAAGGGAAAAAAAAGTTGATTTAGGACAGTACATAAGCATTTTGGTAAATTCTCTATATGTGCTAGAGCATAATGCTGTCTACAGAAAAATATAGCTGACATCAAAGCATGCTCCCCACCCCCTGTCTTGCTTCATGGAGAAGTTATGATAAACAGGTTATGTGTTCCCTAAGGTTACCATGGAAACTCATTCTTTTCAGGCCATCATTTGCAAAGGTAAAATTTGCATTAAAATGTGATGGAATTTGATTTTGTGCATGTGTGTGTGAAACTCAAGTGGGGTCATGCTACCATGCAGTATAGCTATTACTTCAAACCCAGGAGCATACGCTTAAGAGAAAGATCTATTAATCCATGTAAACACCTCAGTGACCAAATTATAGTTTAATAGCCAACTTGACAGGTATCTTCCTAGCAAATTAAGAGAAATACATTAAAAATTAGCTTCAAACACAAATGTAAATGTTCATGCTGATCCACTGGTAGGTATCACTAGATCGCATTTTGCTAAATTCCCCATAATCATTCCACAGGAAAGATTGAATTTAGATTGTCAGAATGACTTTGTTTTGATGATGGCAGACGAGGGATGGAAGGCACAGGCATGTATTTCAAATTATAAATTTTAATCTTATCTTGAAGGAGTTATCATCACATTATGACCTATAGAATATAATTGAATATATCCATGCTTACTGCATTACAAGAAACTCTTGAATCCAAGTGACTCACTTTGTTTTGAGTCACACAGTAACTTCAAAGTCAAAATTTCACTCTCGGTATCTGCCACTCTGACTTTTGTTGGAATAGCTGATGGTGGAAAGCATACACCAGATCCAGGCTTCCCCAGGGTCCAGGTTCTTTCAGAGCTACTGCCATCGTTTGCTGTCACGTGCAGCACTGGCATTCCTAACACAGAAGTGCATTATTTGCAACAGCAATTTTGACAATCATTATTCCAGCCTAGCAAGAAAACAGGTGAATAGACTAAATCTAGAAAAATCTTACAACCTGTGACCAGACTGCATTTTGGAGGAGATACCAGAATTTGTCCTCCTGCTCAGTTGTACGCACTCACAACTTAAATGCTAGCTTTGATATACTATTTTATGAAATCTATGCTACTCTGGGGCACTGGATTATTCACATATCATCTGTCCTGAACAGCAGGACAGTCTTGGAGGCAGCAGGGTTAGAACTCGTATTTCTGCTTGCAAGGCAGGCATTCCAATATCACCTGGATTATCACTCAGTATCTTCTATCATACAGGACTTAAGACATACAGTTCAGCGGGAATGACTCTACTTAATGTTGGGCAACATGACACTTAACACAGCAGTTAGGCCATTTGATGAAGAAAAAGCAGCAAAAACTCAGGCAGCAGTACGTGTTGCTCTTGCTTTCTTAGTGTTTAGTGTCAAACCCACTTATTTAATATATAAAAAAATCTTGATTAGTGTCTCAAAACAACCATAACAACAACAACAAAAAAATCAAGATAAATCCTTCCGATTAGGTTGCATAATGACATTCTGAACTGGGAAATTTCTGCTTACAAATTCAATTTACTAAACCAAGCAAGAACACTACAGAAGTTTTAAAAAAACAAATGCAAACAAAGATTAAATTGATTACTAACTTTTGCAGAACTTCTCAAAACTCAGCACATTTGATAGAAGGAATGTGTTTCAGTCAGATTCTGTATGGAGCAACAAGGAATATGCTAGTGCTTCCTTTTCCAGTGTTTTTTTAAGAGCCAGACTTAGGGCCTAGCACTGAAGAGAGCTGGCCTTGAGCAGAACAGTCTAAGTTATGTAGAGTACCAGCCTTACAGGGTAAATGCAATTCTCTTTTTCCATATTTTGTACTTTATTTTAATGCAGTCTTGATATTAGATTAGCATCTGCACTACAGACCTTAGACTGGGAACTAATAAAGTTATCCACCCAATCTCTCCGTGTCTGAGTCACTGACTTTCTTTTTCATTTTAAATAATTATAACGATGTCGCTTGTTCGTCGAGAAAAATATGGCCTTTATTTATTCACAGATAATTGCGTATACCCAGCACCCAGTGATACATTCTAATTACTTTTCACACCTTGGCTGTGAAGAAATCTTGAACTTTTTAGTGTTTTTTAACTGCAAGAAAACAATGTAGCCAGAGCACTGACACCTTGACTGCTGAAACTGTGCCTAGGCTGAAATTTAACAAGCAGCTCTGCTAATGCATTTTGCAGTGAGGAACTTCAACAAAACTCAAGAAGACCCAATGCCTTCACCTCAGATCTTGCGCTGCAGTAATGAGAAGTGCTGTACAGTTATACAACCGAAGAACTCAATCCAGAAATCAAAAGTAATAAAAAGTCCATTATTTCAGTTGGCTTCTGTCAGATACTTAACTATAACAAATACAAGATCTGTGTTCTCTGTGCCTCAATGACATAGTTGTATTACTTGACCCAGCTTCTTTCAAGCTCAACCCTTGACCTCCAAGTTCTGCACACACTGGGCAATCACTGCTGTTTGCCTCACTGAGGTCATTCTGCTTTACGTGATATTAAATGGACAAATTTTGCAGTCCTTTGTCCAAACCACTCTCTGTTTCAGTGGGATGTTATCCCTAGCAGGCAGAGCTGGGCAGTGACCAGCATCTTCAGGAAAGGGGGTGTTGTCTGGGACAACAGTAGGCAGGCAACTCTTTGGATCATTGGTATGTTTTAGGGAAGAGATTTCTTTTTAATCAGCAACACACGGAACATGAACATGACCCAGGGAGATTAAGCTGTGAGAACTGAAAAAGAAGTCAACCATGTCAGCATCTATTTGACAAATGCACCGGATACCTGGTAGTAAAGGCCAAAGCCTGTGCCTGAAAAGGGGTCAGGTTTGGGGCCTGATTTCAGGCCTGATCCAATAAATACCTAAGTGCATGCTTAGCCTCAGACATGAATTTCAGTGGCATTACAGACTTGTCTTGTGATTAAAAAATGAGTGTTGCAACTGGGGCCTCCTTCCAGAAGTTGAAGCAGGCCTCTTACTAATGGCCTGAGGAAGAGGAGGTCAATTTTAAAAGGAAGTCTACTACTCCCTTGCAGTCAGACCCACGAGCAGCTGCATTTGATTCTATTGGTGTGTGGGGCACCAAGCTGCCGGGGGCCAGGACCAAGCTGTCACGGAGAAGTATCACTGGGTAAGTAAGGGAAAGCTCAGGGTGCAAAGGGCTGCCTTTGGCAGCCCCACGTGCGAAGGCTCGGTGTTCTCAGTCCTCTGCCAGCTTCCCCACGTGACGCTGGCCTGAGATTCGGGAAGGGAAAGTGGCCACAGAGTCCCTGTCTACAGAGTGACTTACAAGCAGTCAGAAAGTTGTTAAAGCCTATACTGGCACAAGCTTGCCAAACATGAGGCAAATTGCAAAGACCCAGCTACTACTGAGAACTGCAGTCAAGCCAGATTACAGCCTAGCTGCAAAAAGGCTATTTGCGCCCATTTTCTGCGCCCCACAGAAAAAAAACCCACAGATAAAAGCTGCAGTGCTGTGGGCTCTGTGCTCAAACACAGTAACAGTTCAGCATACTAAAGAGCATGGATTACGTGCTCACAAACTCCCCTCATCAATATAATTATCAGTTAGAGATTTGTCTCTTGCCTCCCTTAACACATTGGCAAATTAGGCAAAATGTATACAATGGAAAACCTCTAGGGCCCTTCATACCATATCAAGATGATCCACGGCAGCTGTCATGGTCCCTGCAATGCCCCACTCAAATCCTCCATTTGGGCAATATCAGAAGAACCTGTCCTAACTGCAGGAGACATGATTGCTGGCACATGTGTAAATTTGGAATCTCTCAGTACTGTGAGTCTGCAAGGATGGCCACAGCCTGGCAGCACTGCATGTTTTTGTCCGACTTCTTTCAACAACTTGTATGAAATAAGAGAAATGCTTAGGCTTCGTCCTCCTCAGAATCACCCCCCTCCACTGAAAAACAACAAAACCCAGCTGTACACTGAGGCACCTTGTGGAATAGATAGCATGATGTATTTCTGGAATTCACATAATATTGTAGGGTATAAACTATACCAATGAGCTTTGATAAGACAACATATGGCACCAGAACTGTTTCCCCTGGTAAATGAGAGCATGTACAAAGGGTATGCATGAAGACATGAGCATTTCAGACTCCCCTCTGGTTCAGATAATCTGTGCCAAATCTAACCTTTGTGTAAGTAGGAATGATTCCAAACAAGTTATAGAAGTCACTCTTCATTACTAGTATTAATGGAACTGAATTTGGCTCTCCTTGCATGTGCCATTTGGAATAGTTTATTTTTCACATGAGGTTTGGCAGAGATTTCTCCCAAATAACTTCCCCCAAAACTACCCCCAAAAGCTGGCCTGTAAATTTCAAAATTGCTCTGCTTAGTTAGAACAGCTCAGTACAATACATCCCAATCTGAAACCTTCATTATGCAGAGATAAGCTGGAACCATAAAAAGTTCTCACTTGGTAAATTAATCATACATCCTAATAAAATCTTTTGTGTACTCTCTTAATTAGTACTCTAACAACAAATACTTCCAATCTGTATTTTTCAAAGCAGCTATACTTTAAATACGTTATTGCATTTCTCTTTTTTATTTTTTTATTTAATATTTTCTACAAATAGCCTGTGGACTCAGAAAGTCTGGAATTTGCATCAGTTTCTGCTATATGGTTTCACATAAAATTGTCAGTTTCTCCCATTGCGCTAAAAGACAGGAATGTTACTATTCTAGAAGCTGGAATTCTGGTTTCTAACCATGGTCCAACACAAACGTTTGTGTGTTTTAGGAACCTAACCTATTTGAAATGCAACATCCTGAACCTGGAATTAATTGATCATGAAAAGTACAAACAGCTCCTTATTCATCCTGAAGGAAGTGCAGAACCCTTGACACATTATGGAAAAATAATGCAGTTATTAATGCTCCTTTCTTTGTTCTCGTTGATTTTTAGGCTTGGAAACCTGCCAGGCACACAATAAAGTACGTGGCCTTTAACACACACATGCATGATTCTTCTTTCCTAGTCTCAGCTGGGGACCGACAAAACTCAGTACATCACAGGTTTGTTTCAACTGAAATGTTCTCAGCTATCCAGAGACAGGTTTTCTTGTATCTTTAAGTTATTTACAAGCTTGAAAATCTGATCTGCAAATAAGGAAACGGCTTTTAGAACCAGTTAACCCAAGGTTCTGTGTGGTGAAGCTGATGTGGTCACTAACAGGTGAAGAACTATTTGCAATGTGGCTGGTGTTACATGCAGCCCTTGAATGTACATTAAAAAGAAACTTTCAAGGATTTACTGCCATCCTGAAGGAAAGAATTGATGTTTTAAGTAACTGGATTTGTACAAAGTCTGTAAAGCAATCCAAGTAAATCCTCAAATAGATGATTAATTCCTCATTATTTAAATGCCCTTAAATACAAGTGCAGATGCTAACTGCATGGCTTTGTCTTGACAGCTCCTCAGCTATTTCTCATGATCTGCTATTAGGCTGTGACTCCAAAGCCCTGAAAAAGACTGCCTGTGAAAAAGCCTTCCAGCTCCTAGAGAGACTAAGTTCTTGCAGCTTATTCTTACATAGTTCTTTCAGGGTCTGACTGATACCGCAGCTATGATAAATGTACATAAACATCTGCCTCATTCGGGAGACCCGGATTAGGTTTTTACTGAGTATGTTCAGGAGTGCTTTGAATATCTGATGTCCCACTAAGACACGAGCATGTATGCACATGCCTAAACCCCTTTTGGAGCAGATACATCCCAATATTTCTTAGCTGTCAGAAAATTTTAGGGTAATCTCATTTTATGCTGACAACAATAGGTATTCATTTTCTTGGACAATATTTATACATATTATCAGCCTGTCCTTTGGCTAACTAGCTAGGTTTACTTTAAGCCTCGTGATCCACCATACAGAATTTGGATATCATTTATCCTAGTTATAAACCTGAAAAGAGGGGGTGAGTAGTGGGGGGGAGAAAATCCAAAGGATGCAAAACTCAACAACAAACTGAAGCACAATGGAACAGGAAAAGAATTTTACAGGGTCTAGCTCTACAGCAGAGACAGTGCTATATACATTTGTCTGTTTATGGAGACACACTAAACTGAATTATTCAGTTCCTTACAAGAAGAAAAGAAACGTACTGTGGGGAAGAGAAAGCAGAATGAAGGCGCAAGAGAGCAAAAAAATCATCCAGCAACAGATGAGAAGAACAGAGGAGAATTGGAAAATGGATGCAGGGGGGAGGAACGGATGATGAGAGAATAGCAGGGCTATTTAAAATGAATTTTTGACCTTATTTTTAAAACATTTATGGATCCCAATTGCCTGTCATGAGATCATTTTCCCTTACAATGCTAGCTTTTCAGCCGGCTCTGCACTTTAACTTGATTTATCCCACTTAAAAAAAGTAGATTGTTAGAAATACCCCTTCTATTAGAAATTCTGTCCCATTACAGTGTCGGCTAAAGGCCACTTGTCAATGTCAGCTTTATCAGATAGAAATTTGCTTCATGAGTTCTCAGATACTATTTTGGAGGACAAGACCCAGGGTCCAGTTTTGAGGCTGCTGATTTGCGATGGGATAGTGTCTTCTCAAATTATCCTCTGCTTTTCCCAACTTATCTACATGTTTCATGAGATGGTGGGAAGTGATTACAGCAGCTGCTGTACATTAGAAAGACATCTTATAGGAAAGTTGGCTTAGGTAAAACAGTTGACTGAGAAAAGTAAGGAAAGGACTAATCGAGTGTTAAAAATACAGAGACCCAGCATCTCTTTTCCAGCTGCAGCTTCCCTGGTGCCATAACCTCCTGCGGGAAGAAAGAAAACTTCTACCAGAAGGTTTTCCTCCTCCTCAGCTGTCTGTTGTCTCTTTAAAAAAAGACCTGACATCCTGAAGATTAGAGTAAGTTTTTATTTATTCACAATTATGCAATTAGTCATCAGGATGTCTCGTCACTGATGATAAAGGTGGAAAAAAATCAGCTGTTGTTCAATCTGAGTTACCACAGTACTGCTGAGGGTCAGCAGCCTGAGATGGGAATGATGGCATTGCTTAAAAAATATCTTGAGGACTAGCCTGGCAAGATGCTTTGAGACATTTGTTTTTAATATTTTGATTCTATTTTTGTTCCTTCTTTTCTCTGTGGATTGTAACATAGGTATTTTAAGGGTGAAACTGCATGCAGGAGTAGAGCTTTCAGCCATGAATCAAAACAGAGCAAGCTGTGGCTGCAGTATTTTCCAGACTAAAAGACAGTGCCTATGAAAGCAAGGCTGGATGAATCAATGGATGATATTGTTGCAGTGAAGAGACCTGAAGTCTTTGAAATTTATAAACCACTTCAACAAGAAGAACTGTTGCAGCAGCAAACTTCAGAGTACTAAAGTCCTCAAGGAAAACTCTGATTTTTGAGCAGACTGCCATTCCTCACAACAAAACTATTTATAAATATTCTGCATTGGAAGAACAAAAAGCAGCAATTCCGGTGCCACTATTATGAATCATTTCAAGACTGAGATACTTTAAGCACCCTTTCAGATGCTTTAAGGACAACATGCCTCACAGGAAAAGCAAAGCTTTGGAAATCAGTAATCACTGGGCATGATACCTAACAGGAAAGGCTTAGAGAGGATTACCTAGAAGAAACCTTTGTGAATCTTGTGAAACTACACTGGATCATAAATCTCAACCTTCTCTGAGCATTAATAAAGCTTTATCAGTTTCAGATAAGAAGTAGAAATGCTCAGGCTGTTGAAGAGGTAGCACTGACCGTGTCTGAGGCCTGTCAGGACACTTATCACAACATGGAATTTCAACAGAAAGACACATTTGATGCATATTCTTATTTTAGTTTACAAAAGCAATTCAAAAGAAGAATGGCAGGTACATTGACTCACAAATTTGGGTCACAAAATTTAAGGCAGTGGATTAAAGTTAACTGCTCTAAGGAAAGAATTATTTCGCTGAAGATGACACTTTTGGTAATTGAATCAGAATAATATATACAACAACAGTTTTGGAGTTAATGAACAAATATATATGATAATTTATGTAAAAACACGCCTTTTAACTCTGTATCTCTCTGTGATTGCAGTAAAATCTAGTCTTGCATAGGATTTTTTGTACTACAGCCCCAGTTATTGCAGATTTCACTTCAGCATTCACACTGATAGTTTGGAGACATTAAAATCAGTGCTAGTTCAAACTTCAGATGCATATAGATGCTCAAGACTTCAACTTAATTCCGTCCCTTTTTAAACTAGAATTTCAAATTTAGCATAAATTGCATTTTCTCAAAGTTACATTTTTGAATGCTGGTTGTTTATAATTACTTCTAAATAGAGAGAGTCCAAGTCCAAAACTTGCTCAAGCAGAGCTCTTGAGTACCCATAGACTATGGCTGTTGCATTTATTTAACACATTCAAAAATCTAGTAGTGTTGATTTAATTTCTGGTTCTTCTGTAGGTTATAAGTTACTCTTCAGTAGTGGGGTAGATAACATGTCCGTGTGAGTCTTAGATGTAAAACAGGGAATACACCATGCCTGTGCCAGTTCTATAGTGTTGTGTGAATATTTTAAAATCTTTTGATGGCAGAGGAGAAAATTATTACATTTTTCACATTATGAAAGTTACAAAGGCTGTAACATGGCCAGATTGCTACTGTCCAATGTGCAGAAGGAACGGTAGGACATTTCCTTCCCCTCACTGCAGCTAAGCACAGAGTAAGCTCTTCTAATGCTCTTGTTAACCCTTAGAACCAAAACAAATCAGCACATTGTGCTAACTCTGAATGTTGCAAAAGTACTTTGCATCTCATTGTGGACCTACCCAACGCTGGTCGTAGTCGGACAGCTGAGCTCTTCCCTCCTCGTCCTCATAGAAAGGCAAACCTTCCCTCCGGGCCTGGTGGTACTCCTTCCGTAACCTCTGGATACGGTCAGCATTCCCACTACCTGTGCAGCCACTGAGGAGGGAAAAACAAAAGCTAAATAAAACTCCTGTGAACACACATCTCTAACACCAGGTATACATAGAATTTCCAGAGCTGAGACAAATGGGTTCTGTCTGATTTTCTTGATTTGCATAGTTCCCACTGGCCAATGTCAGCCTTAATTTTGCTTTCCTGTATTAACAAAGCTGCTAATTGTGAACTTGATCCCTGTTTTTAAGAAAGGCTGTCCCTGTCCAAAGAACTTAACAATTCCAGTACAAGACAACAGACAACAGATGGATGTAGACAGATGGGGGAGCACAAGAAAACTTTTAACATTCCTGTGAGCAGCTATAAATGACTATCATATTTTAATAATAATGATGATGATGATAAGCTGACAAAATATGTTTCCTTTTGCTCCCATGCTAAATGTGGAATTTCCCTAAAATTGCATGTGTTCTAGGTAAAGAATAAACTATCATTCACAGAGAAGCATAGAAAAAGTTTTGTCTCATAAAAAAAAAACAAACTCCCTCCCAATTATACAAAGAACTCAAACATCAGCCATGAAAATCCAGGGGAGGCAAGAGAGATGGGAAAGCACACTATTAAATCTTGACACCATCTTTTTAAAGTGGTAATTTAACAGTAATTCACTTAGTAATCCACAAAGACTCACTTGTATGCTGAACTGCATACACTGCAAACTGCTCTGGTAAATCGAGCGGAGTTGCTTAGTTTATCAAGTTAAACACATGCCTTTCTTGGGTTTTGACCCTAGTGAGCCTTCTAAAACCTTACAGCTTGACTGGTACAACTGTGGAAGCTCAAGCTATAACCAGGAAGTATTAAATAAAATCCTGAAAATGGCTAAGAATTCAAAAAACTTTGGTCATATTTAAAAAGAATAAATTAAAAGTTTCCTGCAGCTATTTCCAGCCCTGCTCTAGTCAGCACTGGGGTGAGTACTGACTGCACGGCTAAGTGGCATTTACTGGCAATCACAGGGAATTATTAATTATACAATTAATTTGTGGCTGCTCCTAAACTCAAACCATTGTTATTGCAGCACATCACCATATATTCTCTTTCTTAATCTAAAACCTTAACTTTGCCTCATCAACAGTGGACTACAGAGACAGAGATTTATTCACATGAGCACAGACTCAGTGGAGCATCTTGCTACACTGCACTCCACTATGACTGTGCCAGAATCTAGGGAAGCCTTTATAGGATTTGCATAGCAAACTGAATTTGGACAGCACATACAAAATACTGGACATAAACCCATCAGTCTAACAACAGTTTCTAGTACCTATCAGCAATCTAGACTGGTTAGACATTAACTACCAATGAAGAGAAATTCCATGTAGGCTGCAAATACAACTGAACATGCAGTCAGGATTGGTAATGCTTACTTGTGGCATCAGTATGTTTCCATGAAAAATCTAATGACTTCCTTTCCTGGAACCTATGATATCCATCCACTCTACAAAGTCCCAGAGGTTTCAAGCTTCTCTGGCTGACTGACCCAGAACTTACAGAGCACATGAAATTTTTCTCACGTTCTGCCAAGACAGTGCAGAAAGCTTGCACAAGTTCTGTGGACTACTGAGGAAAAAAGAAGTATATTCCCTCTTCACCTTTATTCCTTCCACAGATAAATGCCTCTGTTCCTTTCATGATTTCTTGTCAAAGAGTGGAGAACCATTTCCAGTTTGCAAAACACTGAAGTTGAGGTCTAGCTAATGGGGACTATGACTTAGAACAGTGAAGCTTGGTCCATAGCTCATGAGCAGTACAATACCTGTGAAATCCCCTGACATTACTTGTGAGTACAGATGAAGTGTTTAATGAGGACTGCTAACATACAGGTAAGTCCCAACGTATTGTCCCTGCTGCTTTGCCAACATCATTGCCCAAAGCAGCGCTAAGAGGGAAACAGAAATACAGGCAACAGGTCTAGTTTGATTCCAGCCAATCTGGCTCCCTGCAGCTCTCTGCAAACTGTACAGCACCTGTCACCAGTGCTGCACAATGACCACTTTCTACCTCCAGGTTCTTTGGCTGAACAGACAATTTGAAAATATCACACAGGTTGGGTTTTCTCCCTCTTTTTAAAATTAAATCTGAGATTGATATTTTGCAAGAGACAGTAACAGGAGCCTGTGCTCCACTGACTGTAGATCTCCTGTACGTGAACGTCCTTCTGCTCAAACCCTTTAAGCCAGCAAGTGGAAGTGGTGCTGCAGAGTTCAAGCTGATGATATATATTACAAGACAGGGCCTGACAGATTTTGCTTTGGCAAACCTCTGCCACGCGGTATTAAACTACAAACCCTAACCATGAGAATGAGTAGGAACGTTTGAATGAAAGATAGCAGCACATGGAAAGTTATCCATCTGGATTAGTGTGAAAATACAAGCATAATCTCTGTGGAAACAAGCAGCTCCGTGAAGTCTGATTTCCTGTGCTTCTCTCCTGTGGGTTCTCTTGTGTCTGATAATGGTTCACACTGCACTGTTTCTCTCCAGCAAGAGCATTCCTTTGGGCCTAGGTTGCTTATTTTCACGAAACTTAATGTTCCAGTATCTCTTGAACATCGAGTCACCAGTCAAGTCTGGTCAA
The DNA here is from genome assembly GCA_036630365.1 of Acanthiza pusilla. Lineage (NCBI taxonomy): Eukaryota > Metazoa > Chordata > Aves > Passeriformes > Acanthizidae > Acanthiza > Acanthiza pusilla. Next base: position 10,977,023 of record JAXCHO010000019.1, read on the forward strand.
AAATGGTCAGCAGGTTCAGAATTTGTTAGAAAAGTGCGGAGAAGAGGTAGGAAGAGGGCTGGTCAGTACATCCGCTTCATATTTTCAAGATACAGCTAAAGATTCACTTTTTTTCTTTTCTCCACCACAATTTATAGGCATAAATGTAAAAGACATTGGCTTTTGAAAGAGCTGCATTCTAGCTTACCATGAAAGTTTTACCCACTCCTGAGTAAAGTGAGATAAATATGATGCCCTGTGCAATGCTCATGAAACAGTTCTGAATTTCAAGTTGGCTCCTGACAATTATGGGAATATATGAACCACATTCAAACTCACCAGATGAATTCAATCAGCACTGTGCAAATATCGCATACATAATCTATTAGTTTACCCCAAAGAAACTAAAGCATTGAATTCAAACAGAATGAAGTCATCAGTAATAAAAAAAAGAAACTGATAAGGCAATATTAAAAAAAACCCAACACAATATTCCAAGATTTGCAGGGAAGATCATACATTGACTGTAACCTATTCTCCCATCTGCCTATAAATACATAATTAAAAAATATTGGTTTGATCAGATAGCAGTTCTCAGACAGGGAAACAGCGGATGAATACCAGTTCAAATGTTTCAGATGCATGACTATTTATACTGAAAAGGAACCTGAACTTACAGAGGAAATATAAAAACAATACTCCAATCAAAGTCAGCTTCTATTAAGGATACTTACTGAAGCTTTTGATAGTATGCACACCAGACAGATTTCTTTTACAGTAGCTTTACATTTAATGCAGTGCTCTCTCCTTGAGGAGATATAAATATTACAGTCCTCATCATAACTATAATTTTGTGCACACTTGCTTCCCTGACACGGCTCTGGAGCTGCGTTACATGTTCTTCAGAGAACCATGCAAGCACACATTTACCATTCCCTCCACCACCACATGTTCCCAGGATCCAACATTTAAGCTACCCAAAGACCTCTCTGTGTCACAAGACTGTGAGAGAACTGTCCACTCTGCATTTACTGATTGATTTTAGAATGATTTCCTAAAATTGTGCTACATATAAGGAGACTGATTCAGAAGCAGCTGACACTGGGATGTTTTAAAACCATGTCTATGTGTAGGAATACATCCCTGAGAAACTTCAAAAAGAGTTGTAAAGACTCAGGTGCTGATTACAAACAATAGTAACAAAACATATCCAAAATCCCAAGCCATAAACCACCTTAAGACAAGTTCAACAGTTCTTCCAATACACTGCCCACACTGCAAGGTTTTTTGTTTTTTTTTAAATAGAGAAAAAGAAAAAGTCTTACATGAACATTCAAAAGAGGAAAAAGCACATTTCTGTCAGTCATTCTGTAGTTTCGTTAAATACAGTCCTTAAAACCTAAGCTTTCTTCTGGCTCGGGAGAAGGATAAAAACAAATCTGTGCTATCATTCTAACCCACACGATCGTTCTAGCCCAGCTGCTGGGGCTGTACCACCAACTGGATGAACAATGGCCACAAATCACCTTCCTGTGCCCTGTGCCTGCACCCGTCAGAAGCACCACGCAGGGCCCACCCTGCCCACTGTGACTGCAAAGGGACCGACTGTGAAACAGCTTCTCAACCCATGCAGCTGGAGCAGATATTCCCAAGACAAAAAGGGAACCATAATATAGCAGAGACTGAGCTTCAAGTTCTCCAACACCATGTAAAATATGACTCTGAAATTTTGCCCCATCATCTCTGAAGAGAGAGATGAACTAGCACCACAGCAATAATGTTATATATCCAATATGACAGACTAGTTTTTTTCAAAGAATCCAAACACCATAATCAATATTTAATATGTATGGCTCAGGTTTTGCACTATAAAATCTCCTGTGTTCTTCCTCTGAGTTGCTAATCTGGATTTCCATCATTCAAGTTAAAATGACATTTTTTGAATTAGCGACTTCTTACTGCAGCTTTCTTGATAATACAGAATTAAAAACAAGTGTTGCACATACAAAGTAAGATGAACCACTTAAAGCTATATATAAACATACATTTGAAGAGGCAATAAACATTTTGTTTCCAGTGGTTTTCCTACCCACATTAATATTGCACAGGGCTTTTTTGCCAGCCACTTCTTTCAAACACTGATTTCACCCAGCTGACTGTCAGCCCCCTGAGCAAACAACTGGTGCTTCCAAGTTAAAATAAAATAAAACAAACAAAAGAGAAGAAAAAGAAAAATTATTCTTTTAGAGAATTTTCCATCAACAAACAAATCCAAGACAAAACACAATTCACAGACTCTAGAAAATGGACAATCTTCCATTCACGATCTGCTAAAAAACAAAACTAATTTTACATACTGACAGGAATACAGTGGTCTACAAAGATATACAGTACAAGGGTGTCCAACAGAGCATGTAAGAGTATCTTCCACTTAGGATAAAACTTCCATTTTGAAGTTACAACAAATAAATATTGAATAAGTTACTCTTTCAGTTCCTGCCCTTGCATTTCTACCCTGAAGTATTACGTTGCTTACATAAATTATTTCTGCAAAATATTTCTTAAAATATTTCTGCAATCTCGATAGTAAGAGGGAATAAAAAGAATGGTGAGAAGTGATAAAAAGATAATCAATGGTAAGGACATAATTCTACAATATTTCAGCTTTCATCTTTGTCACCATCAAAAGAGATTTTAGAGAGAAATGAACATTTGTTGTTTTCATATGCACTCGAGTAAGGAAATGGTATTGCAAGGAAAAACTTGTCAGAAATGTCTTGCTGACATCACTGATACAGCCTTCCTGACATCACTGATATTGCCTTGTGCATACAGGAATCACCTTTGATGTTAAGCCAAAGCCAGCCTGGATTTTGGCTACACACACACCACGCATATAGCTTTATTGGTCTCCACAGCACCCGCTTTCTTGCTCTGCGCAGGAATACACTCCATGTATACACAATTCCTGTCTTTCTCCATAGAGAGGGGCTCTACAAGGACACCTGATTTGGACACCTATGCAAAGTGACTGGTAGGTAGACTTTGAGCCCTGTTCCATTTAGGCAGGACTGTCTGAGATCTGCATGGATGGACTGACATGAGAAGCATTAGATAGATGTGCTTCTCTATGTGTACATAAATACATATATAGAATCAAACTGCAGAAAATCAAATTACACTGAAGAAGCTATTTACATTTATTTGAACCTGTTTATTAAAGTCCAAATTTATTAAAGCCTGAGTCTTCATCTGCTTTACGATGTTTTAAAAAATCATAACTGTGCTTCAGTGGAACATACGCTGTCACCTTTCAATTCTTTAGGCTAACATAAAAGCAGTACAACCACTTTTGTCCAAAAGGTCAAAGCCTCCTAGGGCAGCACATGACTACCATTTGTCTGGACGTAAATTGAGTCCTATTGACCCTGTAACATCACTAGTGACCTCCTGACATTAGGAGCTTAGTGGAAAGAGAGAAGATGATATTCTCAGGTTCCTACAGACTCATTAGGAAGAAAGAAGGAAAGAGAACCTTGCATGATATGAATTAGCAATGTCATGAACCTTTTCTTTCCCCAAATAGATCACAATATGTTTACAGAAGCCTCAAAAGAACCATTTGAAGATTGAGACCAACAGATTTGTATCACTTTCAGTTTTTCCAAACTGTTTATAAAATATCTCTCAGTGGCTTGACACAAAGCAACCTTTTATGTTTCCCTCCCTTCACATGACATACAACACCTTTTCCTGTTTGTCATGGCAGACGGCTTAGACATTCAAATGAGCATCATCTTTTCAAACCAGCCACTTCTCATCTCCATTACTCTCCTTTATAACTCATAGTTGACTAAAGTCGGCCAGAAATAACGGGAGGTATAGCCTAATTTGTTGTTTTATGGAAATGGAATTGGCATGCTGAAGTTTAACTTCACCGTAAGCAGATACGGTATGTGCTACTCTAACAGAAACACATTATTTGCAATCAAGTAGAAAGGAAAGAGACAAAGGCAGACATTTTCTTGTCTGTAGCCAGATTGCCATTCTTATTTCAAAGAAAAGTAATTTTTTTCCTTTTCTCTGCTCAATGTATTGTGCCTCATCACAGAAGGCAATCACCAGATCTTAACTAATAATAAAAAAAAGACGCCTTTCCAGTTCAGGCTGGTTAATGGTGATGTCTGTTTCTGGCATGGGACCAGTTTACTGCTGTCTTGTTGATGTGAGATGTGCACTTGTCTCCGAAGGGCTCGGAAAGCAGGGAGATTAGGGACTCGGCTGCTGACAACAACCAAACTCTCCATAAACAATACACAATGAAAATAATGAAAAGCAGATTTTCCTGGTATTTTCAGTAGCCTCTAGACAATGCAACAGTTTCTGGTTTCTTCACTAAAGATGATATCAATTATGCCTTTTATCCATCATGCAGAAGTCACGTGTGAGGCATAATTGAAGGCCTTCTCTCCAAGGTAATTTCATCTGGATTTACACGGCAAAGTACTTAAATTGCCTTTTTTGGCACTTTGTATTACAACACAGCTTGGGAGGGGGTATTTTACTTTGCTGATGTAAAGCAGCTGGCATATTTACAATAGATAGGTCACATCAACACAGAGCAGATTTTCAGCCCTCCAAACCCCATTTACAGCAGCTTTAACAATTCAACAAAGCAAACGCTGAATGCTAAACTCTAGTGTAGAAATGTAACTCTATTTCTTAAAGGCAATCACACCTGCCTGCAACTGGCAGCTAGGTTTTTTCACTTACAGGCTATTGCTTTTCACACTACCGTTTATTAAACTTATCACTAAAGCTGAAATAATAACTCCTTTACAAACTTCCAATGAATTAACCATTCAAGAGTCCCTCCGGAATTCTCTTTACCACACACAAAACAAAAGCAGGAGGGAGAGAAGGTGACAATTCAGTGCAGTCTTCATTTCTGCACTCCCTTGTGAGAGAAGAATTGACGATCTAAGAATTCCCTCACAGTAGATGCTGCTGCCCATGTTCTGAAACATATTTTGTTGAAAACTACAAAGCCCAGAGTAACTATCCATTTTCTCTCAGAGATTACTTCTCCAAGTTTCACACTAGACACTATGTAATCTGCTCTTCGTTACATACATGCTAATCCATGCCATTGGCAGAGTGGCAGCAACTAATCCTCTGTGTAGTTTGCTTTTTTAGTGCCTGGCCTAGCTAGAAATGAGGTAGCGATCTCAACCTCAACTTAAAAAAAAAAGGTCTCTGTGTCTGTAATTCTGCGATACATATAGCTTACATTTTAAAAATAAAGAATTCACATCATGTGCAAAGCATCAGGGGAAAGCACAGATCTCAACACTGAAACACATCCTTACCATAAAGTTGGCTTTTTGGGGGTGTTTTTAATGAATGGTCACTACAAGGATAACATTAATCCAGTATTACAACTTTTACAGGAAAAAAAAATACAAATGTAATTTATCTTTTTTTAACTGTCAGCTGCATTTCTACAGCTTTAAAGTCTGTAGCTTCCAGCGGCCTTTTGTCTTTCTGCCATGGCAGGAATATCTTGGACAGCTGTAAGAGCTTTGTAAGCTATCTTTCTCAAAATCCATTAGCTAATTCAAGGAACCTAATTAGAGCTGCCATTTTGATGGAGCATATTGAATGGTCTGTATAAACTAGTAACACCATCAATGTTTATTAAAAATTGCAAGAACCAAAGCTCTCAGTTCTGTATAAATATTAATGGACAGACACACAATACTTATTGAAATATAGATGGCATTATGACCACAGAAAAACACACAGGTATACTTACAACCCTGTGTGATGCATTTATTCACAAAGGCTGAAGTACGGAAGCAAAACCTAGGGACAATTTTACACAAACTGTTGAAAATTGACCAGCTTCCATTTACACTATCCTTATGTGCATTAAGGGAAGCAAAGCACACTAAAGATGATTTGTTTCTTGTGTTTTTTCTGAGTAGTGTGCTGACAATTTGGAGTGCATTTTGAGCTTACCTCAAGAATGCACTCCAGCTGGAACCATTTTATAGCTCCTCTTAAACCAGCCACTCCAATCACTGTACTTTGTAGACATTTACACATACTCCAGTACTATACTGTTTAAGGGTATCCAAAGATTCAAAGGGAATTTGCTCTGTAGAGTTAAAACTCAAATTTTGCTGTAGACAGCAACAAAGTCAGTGAAAGGAGCCAGACATCTGGAGCAGTGCTTTCCTACTTTCTGCTGCGTAAAAACCCAACCATAATGAAAAAACAGTTCGCAGACAATGATACAACACATGACATACTGACCATTCTAAGAACATATCAGAGACCTAATTGGGTTAGGCTGTACAAGCATATGCCTTTGGCTGCAGAAATAAAAAGTTTTCTGGCTACTTCACAGCTTTGTTTTTAACTTGATACTTCATAAATGGAACTGCAGAAAACCTCATATGTTACCATTTCAATCTGACGTACACTTTCATATGCATCTAACAGTGCCTGGATTCTATTTATATGTACAACTAAATATATGTGCATAGAAAAATCATCAGATTTGCTACAGAAAGACAGCAGATGCTCTTATTAAGCCACTGGCACATGTAAGGTGAAGCGTGTAAGCCTTACACAGAAAGCATTTAATGCTCCAACTACAAGCTAGAGAAAAGCAAAGACAACAAATGAAATTATTTCTAGCATGTTTTGCTGGCTGTGAGCGCAAGGCACAGCAAAGCGAAAGCACTGCTGAGCATGCTCAAAGGGCTCTTATAACACGTGGGGCTTCTTGCAGAAGGGTATAATCCATACACAGTCTTCAGAACATCCTAACTCCAGTACTATGATCTAAGGGTCACTTATTCAGAATATATACTAAAATGACACATGAAACACTTAACAGATGTGCAAGAGAAACAGGTCTAATTATATTTTCTACACTGTAATAGTGCAAGGAGCTAAAAATTTTATGACAATATTACCATGGGGACAACCCTGAAGGTAAATTCATTTTGGTTCTCTGATAGGGCAGTATTTCCAAACTACAACTGAGATTTGTGCAGTTTCACAGGAACACACTCAAAAATCAAAACATCAGTTACCACTGGCTTCTCTCGGGAATTATATATAGCAAATTTATCTTGTGGTTATTGCTCAACAAAAAACCTGCCAGATGCTGAACTGGTAGAGGGATTTTTGCAAAGTTCTGCTGCCTCCAAGGCTACCCTATCTACCCTTCCAGCAGTCTCCCTCCCTGGACACTTCTCCTGGTGCAGCTGTGTCCTGGGACCACTGCTGTTTAGGTTGCATTCACAGACTGAGGAACGCACATTCCTTCAAGCAACTTTCATCCCCAGCCCTGCATTAACAGAATTAAACTCTTTATAAGCCAAACTGCATTTTGGAGAAGTATTTCTGAATGTGGAGGCCTCAAGTTAACAGTGTAACTTAATTACTTTGCATTATTCAGGCAGTGGAAGCTCCTGGACTTCCAGACATGCATCGTTTTTCTAGCTCCTTCTTATAGCTGCAACTCCACTGCACTTCTGATAGGAACTTACTCCCACTTTTCCACTTGGAGAACAAAGGTGTTTAAGGTGAAGGTAAGCCCTACTCCTTTTTAGTAATTGCTTTGAAAAATGTTAAATTAAAATGGAAAAAATGAAGTAATGGAATCTTCAAACAACACAGAATCATTTCTTGGCATACCTTGCCTAGGAAAGGAAGATTAAGCCTATCTCTCTGCATTTGGCTGGGAGTCCCAGAAATGCTAGAGCAAGTGTTCTGGTTCAGGCTCACCTCTGACTCTACAGAATGATTCTCACATGCTTTCAACTGCCATGTTTAGAGACATGCCTTACAAATCCTTTCCCATCTGTTTTTGTCTTGCTGCCTCAAGTCCCTGTTCTCATCCTGGTGTTGGAAGTCCTTCCCTTCCTATCTTTCAGCCAAGGATGCCAATTTCCTCCACTCATTATTGGCTTCCCATACAAACAAATCTCTGTCCCCCAGGCAGCTGTAGTACAGAAACACCTCCCCGATGCACCTAGGTCAGAATGTCTCCTTCCAGCCCTCCTTGAAACCCATCTTGCAAGAAGCACTTCACAAAGCAGCTGCCAGTGAGGATGGGGCTGCAGGTGACATGGGACACCCACCAGCACTTCCTCCTTTCAGCACTGGTTCAGATGAGGTGCTCATGTCTGACACACTAACAGAGCATCAAACCTGCAGTACTGGTAAATTTCTCTCTCCTTTGAAGCATCCACATATTGTCCTCAACTGGCCTGGCCCAGCACTTCCCTTTATTCTCCCCATTCTCTAGCTGCTCCAACCACTCCTCTGTTCCTATTCTTGTCCTCCCCTGGCATTTTTTAGGGCATTCAAATCAGCTCATCCTTTTCCTCCCTGGAAGGTGGGATATTAGGGCCTAGGAGCACTGACCATGCCCTGTTCAGCTCATCCTTCATTCCTGCAAGAGGAGTCTCTCTGGTCCCTGCAGCCAGAACCTGCTACTGGAAAAACATGTATCGGCTCTGGCAGTTCAGGACGAACACTTTTGGTGAAGTTAGCAGCCAAGTTTCTATCATATGTGTGGGAAGTACTCTAAATCTTATAACTTAGTCAAATTGTCACCGTTCAAGGGATGGCAAAAGCCACAGTCTGGTATAAAACTAGGCTGTGCTCCTTTCCAAAATATGAAGACCCCATTCCAGCATATGGAAAGACTACAGATTCTTGTTGAAAGAATATATGCTGCTTCTTTTTACTTTTTGCACAGACAAAACAACCCCTTGTCATCTTCTCCTTCAAACTACACACCCCTCCTCCCAAAAAAACCCCAACCCAGCTGTTAACTCATTCCATAAAAGATTCAGCTTCAGCACACCTCCTACATAGGCAGTTTCAACCCAAATGGTTGAAGATTGGTTATGAACACGTGGAAATACAGTTTTCCAATGGAAGTCAGGCCAGCAGCTCCCCAGGCACAACTGGCACAGCCTGTTTGCTTCTCTGGCTGTCCCCTCCCTGGAGGACTGCATTCTCCCTGGTCCAGAGGATTGCTCCACGTCCCTGAGGGCAGCACAAAGCTGGCCTGCTCCTGGCACCTGCGGGGTGAGCGCTCCTTAACAACACCTGCAACACCTTTGGGGGTACAGCCTGGTACGCACTCAGTACTCCTGCACGTGCTCCAGATTAAGCTGTAGTCAGCTTAATGAGAGACTTAATTGATGAGTGCTACTTCCTTCACTTGTCCATTAAGATAAGTACAGCACATGGACATTTCAACCCATCAAAGAAGAGAAAACGCATTAATTTTGGTTTTCTTAGAGCTGTTAATAAATCTGACACTGTCTGGCAGTTTTCTTCATTTCCTACCATTTGACAGATACTGTGATCACAAGTTACAGAAGATGTTTTTCCTCTGAAATTATCACTCTGGTAATATAAGCCAGAAGGAAACTTTATCAAGATACCAAGAAGCTGGGTATCGGTTTTATTTTTAACTTTGTGTGGCTGGTTTGTGAATATCTCAATGTGATAAAAAAAAATAAATTCCATCCGGTACTATTAAAAATCATACACACACACCGACACATTACAAATGACTGTATTACAGCAAATAATCACACCATGCATTTATCAGTAAAAGCCAGTATTCCTCTCATAATCACCCTGGCTCTACTTAGACCCCTTTACTGTAAGAGCTCCTGCAACTGTTTGCTTCCTCTTTCTCTCTCACAAATTGACATTTGTATGGAATCAAGAAAAATCTTCCTTAATAATTTTTCATTACTAATGGCTTTTTTTGGTATGTGTATTTGAGAGGAGGGAAGGCAAAGGGCAGGAAAAAGGAGCTTTAAGTGCTCTGCAAATTATCCTCCTGAATCTGGGCCTCATAAATCCTATCAAATGTTATATTTCATCAATAGGCTGGAAAAGCTTTTTTCTCTGCAATGATGAAGCCTGGGTTTAAAATTTATGGTTTCATTTTAGAAATGGACTATAAAAAGAGTCTGACTTGGCTGTCCATCAACTGTAGCTGACATTAGCAAGTTAGGTGTGGACTTTCAAAGTGTGATATGTATTTTTTATTTATTATACAGGTACATATATACATACCCAGATATATGAGGACATGTATATGAGGACCCACAAACACTGTGGGTTTGTGCATGCATAAATATACAGCTGAATTTAAAAAAAATTGTCTTAAAAAACCATTCTCTTTCAATGCAAGAGGATCTGAGATATTCAGCAGATTAGATTGCAAAATGATAAAAGTGTCCAGAACAGAGCTGGCTCAAAGACCGGTAGCAAAACAAGCAAATTGCATTTTGCTGCGCAAATGATCGAGATAAAGTAGTTTAATTTGTTCTCATTCGCGGGGTGGCAAAATGCAATTCAGCAATGGCAGAGCAAGGTTCATTGGGAGGCAGGGAAGATTCCAACAGGCTGTGAGGAGAAAAGGGGAGGATGGCAGGAAAGGACCAAAAGGTTTTAGATGGGGGACAACAATTAGCAAAGGATTGGGGAAGAGTGAGTGCAGAGCTTCTGCACCTCTCATGCATGGAAAGGGTGGGAAGGAGACAGCCTCCCCCATCTCCATGCAACTCTCTACCTCTACTCCCTTCCTTCTCTTTTTCCAAGCCCTGGAAACAATTCTGACTCCCCAAAGATGCGCTCCTATTTGCTCTCCTGTACTGCGTATGGTAGGAGAGCTGTGAGATTATGGCTCCTATTCCTGTTGCTGCCACCACTGACAGGAGCCATGTGGGTGCCACAGCTGTCCTCTACAAGCCCAAAAGCTTCCTCTGGCAGCCACAACAGCAGCTTCCTCACATGGAGGAGGAGGAGGCAATCTGTGCATGCTGCCAAAACACCCACTCCTGTCTTCCCTTGACATCAGAGCTGGAGGTCTGCAGCCAGTGATTACTACTTAGTTCCACCTATGCTGAAAGGCAGCCTTAAAGACAACATGTCTAACAGAAGCATTACCGCTCCCCAAAATCCTCATACTTGTAAAAGGAAACCACATTTAAAATAAAATTCAGATAAATAAAGTGACATAACTTTAGCAGTAGGAGAAAGTGAAGTTCCCTTCTGAATGTAGGGGAGCCCATTTGCCTCCATCTGCTACTAAAAAATGTCATTTTGTAACTCAAAGAATTAATGATGGATTATGTGAAAACAGCAAATCAGATCATGCTGTTGAGGCATTATATGAACTAAACAGAAGAGCAGTTAATCTAAATCGCATGTGAGATGGTTATTATTGTGTGCTGCCATCATTGCCTCTGAGTCTGGCTGTAATATTGGTTTTGGTGGCAACACATGGAAAAACCTGAACGTCCTGTTCCTCATTATAAAATGAGGAGAAATCTTACTCTGGGGAACATGGTCAAAGCTGACAAGTGAGCACTGCAGAAAAGCCTGTGCAGGGGCAGTGGTTAATGGCAAAGGTATTCTGACTCAAGACCAATAAAACAAATACCTTCTTCCATAACCTCTATTTTGTAACATGAACAAGACAAATAAACAAAAGAATCCACCACCCATGCTCAGGACACTTGTATGCTGTGGTTTCAGATCACTCTGAAATTCCCTATTGGGAGGATGTCTGGCAAGGCTCCTGGCAGCAGCTCAGCCAGGGCCAGGGCCAGAGGCACTGCAGGGCATGGCCCCAGCTCAGCTCCTGCTGCACGGGCTGCTGACTGGGCAGAGACCTAGCCCTGCTCACCTTGGTCAGTGATGGCACAGGCAAGGAATATTCACTGTCTTGGTGTTATCCAACAGGGAAGCAAGGAGGGGAAGTATCATCCATCCACATTTTGCAAATCAGAACGTGTTCTGTTTCTTACGTTATGTTTCCACTATAATTACCTAAAAGACACTGTGCTTTCACCAATTTATGAAAATGAGAGGATCTGAAATTGCCCGTATTTCTAAAAAAAGGTATTTGTATTAGGGAAGGGTAGCTATCAAACCTTGATCTACACATCGCCTGTCTCTGGAATTGTACATTTTTTTACTGAAAGGTGGTATACAGCAGTGTCACATTACATGAGCAGAAGTTACTTAGAAATAAGAAAATCTTAAACTCTTTCAGATTCTTACAACTTAACCCCATTTAGCAATGAAGTTAAGGACACTAAACCAATACTGACATGGTAGCATTTTCAAACACAAACATACTCATCCCATAGCAGATCAAGAATATTTCTAGCAGCATATTTTTTCCATAGTTTCCCTGCATGCGTCTCCTTGAAGGTTTCAAAATAACCAAGAAATTCAACTTTCCCTGAAATTCATGGAATTTTTCAAACCTGAATTAACTCTTCTACACACAAACATCTTTCTTCCAGTCTGCAAAGAGAATGTTTTGTCATTGTTCAAATCCTTAATTTTTTCTGCTCTAAAATCTTTTAATCTGCTTTTCCCCTCCCCCTGCAAAGGGTGCTTTGTTTAGTTTTGTTATTCCTTCCTCTTTCCTTGTCTCCTTATTTCCTCATCTCTTCCCTGAGACTCCAGCTTGCTTTCTTTTTTCTCTTCTTTTTTTTTTCTCTTTTTTTCTCTTTTCCTTGAGCTTTTACAAAACTCTGACCTGTTTACAGGGAGCAACTCACAGAGCTTAAGGGCTAATGTTTTACCCCCTGCTCACCATTCTGTATCTGGCTGCAGTCATCAGTAACTAGAATCCATCATCATCAATGGATTTTCAGTGACATGCACTGTATTTGCTCAGATAATGGCCCCATATATCGCCTTTGAAATGAGGGTGTGACCACTACTTAGGGCTATTCTCAAGAGTCAGTAAATGGCATTGCTGCACGACATATTTCCTTCATGTTTTGAAGGCAGACCTGCTGAAAAGCAAGCTTTGAAGTTTTGGGATGCTTTGGACAGTACTGTGCTCAGGACACACCAATATTAACTGAGACACATCACCCTCGGACTGGAGGAGGCCACTTGCCAGCTGGTTTGGACCATAAGAGAAGAACCTCTAGGCGCTGCCTCTGAAACTCTCCTTGCAATAGGCTCTGAAGAGATGTGCAATAAATAGGCAGTCCTGTTCCCACACACAGCAGAGCAATGGAAACAGTAAAAGCAGGTGGGGGAGCACAAGATAATATGGGAACATCACTGCTCCACAACACTACTTGATGTTCTAGGAAGGAGGTGAATGTGACATGCCCATGCAGGCTACAAAGACAAATTCAGAGTTTGTGAGACTCAACGCTGCTTAAAGCCACTGTGGACAGAATACGTATTTTTTTATTAAGAAGAGCTAACAACCTGATAGAGCTACTGGACAAATAGGACCAGGCTGCTTTGGTGGCAGGTAACTATAAAGAGTATGCAGCCTGCAAAATTACTATTTCCAATGTAAAATACACATCCCTTCACTTCTCTAGTCCTCAACTTTATAAGCTTGCCAGCCATCAGAAATGTGGATTACAGCCTCCATTCCTGGAGCAGCAGATAGCTGGGTACGCTGAATTCAGTCTAGGTTTGTACACTTGTCCCACCAAGAGAGGAAAGCAAGCTGGCCCAATGAGATTTGGAGGAAAGAAAGAGCACTTCCATCTGCTTCATGTTTTCTGCAATGACCAAAGTTTAAAACCCCATGGATGTGCCCTATCACTAAATTAAGCACATTGACCATAAGATTTTTCCTTCCCTCATTTTTCTGCATTCAAGTATATTCTCCACTAATGCACAAAACTACCCTTTCCCCCCCATCTAATTCACTGCTTCCCATGGGATAGCCACTCAATTTGATTCATGAATACAGTACATTTACAGGCAAAAGTGGGAACAGAAAAACCCCCTCCTCATCACCTCACTCTCCAGGAGGGAGTTTGACGCACATTGAACAAAGAAGCCTCAAATCTTCTGGCATACAGCTTAGAAATCAGAATGTGATTTCCATTCTGTATCTCTTGCTTCATTGCAGAAGATATGGTCCTTAAAATAGGCAGTTTGCTTTGGCCAGTTTAAGGTGCTAGCTTTTAGTTTTGTTTTTCTGTAGATTCCACACCGCAACAGGCAGCTTCCCTCCCTCCAGTCCTGCCCCCCAGCCCCAGCTGCAGAGTGAAGATACCTAAAGGATTCAGGCAGCTGGAGAAAATGCAAGACTCCGGCTCTTGGGCCTCATCTGTGTTTCACTCCTTTCACATCCATCTGGATTTGACAAAGTCATGCTTATCAGTTAGATCAGCAGATAGTCTCCTATCTGTGCTGTGGTGCAGAATTAGGTCAGAAGAGCATTCTGCCAGCTTGTGTTTTGCTGTTTAATCCTGCATAAGTGGTTGTGGAGACAGCAATAAAGGACAACTCATCACACTAACCAAATTCTTTACCCCCTAATCCTGGTCAATTTTCCAGCCTTGTGAGGAAAATGAAATAAAAATCACACATTACTACTATTTAACTGCCTATTCCAAGAGCACAAATTTTTGAGAATACAAGTGAGGCCAGGAGGCAAGTTTATTTTATGAAAATATATCACGTTCGAAGGCAAATGGAATGTTATGAAAATAAAGTCTGAAGAATAGTAGTTCTCAAGTTTTAAGCTGTCTTCTTCGGTGATGCCATAGCTGGGTCTTCCAGCCGGCCTCACCAGATGGCCACATTGGCCACCATCAGAATAGCAGTCTGGAAACAAGTGCCCTACAGCCTTGCCTAAGCATCTTGGCTGGAATACACTCTGAGGCAGCAGTTCTGTACTCACAACTCACAGATATTCCCAATGCACTTGCTTAAGAATTCGTGAAATTTGTGAAGAGATTAAAGCCAAACTTCTGGTCCAACAGAGGTCAGGGGAAATAACAGAATGTTGGTTACTAGCTTTTAAATGTTAATTGTCACTATTCACACGAAAACCCCATTCCACTAAAAACAACCCCTCCCCACACCAGCACACAGTATGAAAATCTGCTCAAATACAGTAATCATAAAGAAAAAAAAGGAATTTTCTCTCATACAGTAGGTAAGTTCAGCTGCGGAGTATTTCAGCAGCTACATACAATTTTTTGTTTCATAGAAGCTGTACAACCATTCCTCCTCTTACATACAACTGTGCAAATCAGTGTGTTAGTGATGCTTTTGCAAAGAGGGTTTGACAACAATAGAGAGTCCCCAGCCTGCTAAATAAGAAGTGACAACTCCATTTGAAAGCTGTCTCTGGATGTGTTTTATGTGCAGAAATTATCTGTGACAGTTCAGATCAAAATAGAGTTTTCATTTCATGTGGGAGGTAAATGGACGATAGAATAGGTTACTTTAAATGCTGCAGTCTAGTCCAATTAATGTTTCAGACTTTTCCATATTCTGCGCTCTAAACTTTGGGGTAAAAAACCGTAAAAATCATTTTGTCAATAGCATGATGCAAAGAACAGGCCAAAAGGTAATAAAAGCAGTTAACAAAAACAGCCATGCAGAAGTATGGCAGAAAAGCTCAAGTTACAGTAACCTGGCTGTGAAACTAATAAGTATAAAACAGAAAAGAAAATATCACTTCATTCTTCCAGGGTGAACCAGGCAGGGGAATCAATTCTGATTTCCCATCTCAATCAGCAGAGATTTTGCCACTTACTTTGATGGAAACAGGACTTACATATCAGTTTTCTTTCTGAGCAGCAGACACAAATCCACATGCTATCATTTGCTTTTCAGATTGTGCCACATAAATTTACAATTTCTGTCTCATGTAACTATACAAATGACATAATTTGTATTTTAAAAAAATGTCAAATCCAAGGTGTTCATATTTGTTACCTGTAAATGAATCAGTTGTTCTCTGACCCATTTTAAAGAAACATGTTTTCTTAATGGTTTGGACCTACTGCTGTGTTACTCAAGCACATCAGTGGCCATGGTGGGAACTGTGCTGATAGAGTGCATGTAGCTTTCCAACTATCTTTTGCAAAGTTGCTGGGGAAACCAGTAGCTCACGCATGGCTTTTTAGATGTAAGCACAAAGTACTGTTAGGACAAAAGGTATGGACCCAAAAGTGAGTGATCTCATCCCAAACAAGGCCCCATGATTCTTACATAATCTATTTTGTTTATGCCACACTTTAAACAATGCATATTTTGATCTTTTCTGAGAAACAGCATTTTTCTTGGCATGATTTTCAATTTCCACCCACTTGGAAGAGCAGGTGTTTTTGTGTATCACTGCTCAACCCTGGGAATACAGAAAACATTTAAAAAACATGTTAAAATTGTTTTCCTAAAGTCAAGGGACATTGATTTAAGGTTCCATAGGCATTAAAGAAGAACAGACCACTCACTCTAAATGCACTGAGCTAGTAGAAACACTAACTGAGACAAAGCACTCAAAAGATATGAGACCTCAGTATCTACTGGCCAAAGACTGAACACTGGTAATCTTATTCCTCGGAGGCGAGTTTTAACACAAAAGAGAAATTAACATCTATCTATGCACTAGAGTCTGGAAAAGAAAAACAACAGAACAATGAAGCTGCTCAGACATCTGGTATATTTGCCACAGCTAATAGTAATGAGATAGTGGGCAGAGTGCAGATTAAAGGCAAAAAGGTATGAAAGAACACTGGTATTTCAGAAGCCACACAGACATGTAAAAAATACCTGTACTCAGCCTAATGAGTCTAAATTTTGGGAGCGATTCTCAAACCCTTATCATGTTTGGATTGATAATCTATTTGCAGCAGCATCCAAAGAAAGAGAATGAGACTTCTGCCTATTCGCTTTTGGAGCCAGAACATGTCAGTAAGAGCAAGAGACTTTTCAAGCTGTGTAGTAAGGAGGTCAAAGCATCACCACTGATGCAGACAGTGGTATTTACAGAGAAAAGGAGGAAAAGATCAATCCCTTCCCCCCAGTCCCCTTTACTCTCCCTTTCTGAAGCAGCTGCTGCTTAAACATTGTGATTGTATACAGAGGCACAAAATAATTGCCTCTTGGTTTGTTTTTTGTTTTTTGTTTTTTTTTTCCTTTTCAAATCAGGAACAGCAGAAGATGTTAAAGGAAGAAAACAACACCTTATTCAGGTGAAGGTCTACAGACTACTTGTCATTTGTGTACTACCAATCAATAACAATTAGGAACAGGTTTATTGCTTTGATGCTGTTCCCAACCCTCCTGCACAACCTCACACCCTTTTGCCATGTTATGGAAATTTCTGCTGACATGTAAAGCAGGGAGCGCAGCCAGAGGAGGCCTCCTCTGCCATTACCCAAGAGCAGAGCAGAAGCAGCCCAGGTCCCCTGGTTTGCAGCACATTTCCAGCACACAAGTGCTCAGTTAAAGCAATCCTTTCAGACAGGTATTGAGCATTATGGTGACTCAGGCACAGAGAACAGCTGCCCTCTCCCTGCCTCGCCACAAGACCCACCATGTTTTAATGTGCTTCCATTCCTCTGAAGGTGTCTTGCTGCTTACTTTTCAATTGCCAGGCCATGTACAACACTTGCACTAGAAACATGTTCCATGCTTAAACTTACATGCCAGTCTCAAAATAATTGTTTTACATGCATTTATGTAAATACCATAATGATCATTTACAATTTATTCCCATTCACAAGGTAATAACCATATACAGGACTAACTAGGCCTCGAAGCCTAAGGGCAGAAGTGTTTACAACAGATAAACTCCACAGCTGAAGGACATGTTCCAGCTAATACTGGTTTGGGAAGAAATGCCCCTAAGACACTATTATGCTGAAAAATTTTACTTAAGATTAAAATTAAGTGATTGAAGGCATTAAACCATAAATATGGGTCAAAGACTGACTGATAAGGTGTTGTTTGAAATTTAAAAACATTAGCTGTCTCTCTTTTGTTCCTCCTTACTGCTTCCAAGTCATTGGAGGGAGGGGGCTAACACCCTCCCAGAGTGCATGTTCAACAGAGGACTGTGACACTGCAAAACTGTCACACTGACCTACTGTGCACAGGCGGGAAACTGGAGAGAAACAAGAAGGAGAAAAATAAATTAACAGAACATTTATTGCTCCACGAGTATGTTGCATTTATTTCAATTTTAGCACTTTCTAGAGGTATCTCAACTTACTCCTCTTGCATCTTTTTTATTGTGGGCTGTTTTTCTGTTTTTCTCTACTTCAGTTTGGTGGAAAGGAAAAATGAAGGCAGCTACCTGTTTGACAGGCAACTGAAGAGTATAAAATCTTTCATGCAATCACCCTCCACTGCTTTCTAAAGATGGCCTCCAGACATCAAGGACAAGTTAGTGATAAAAAGAGATAACCAGTGTGGCTATCTGAAGCAACATCATTTTCTCATGTCCCTCCGTCCTAATGAAAGACCTCTCAGATGCAGACCACGATGTAGTTGAAGACAAGTTGTTTCTTTCATTTTCTAGGAGAGCCTAACATCACTCTCCACAAAATAGTCACAATTCTCTCAGACCATCCCAAGATCAATACCCATACCTTGATCAATGTCAACAAATGCCCTGCTGCTGCATGACCTGCCAGAGAAACTGCTGCTTAGCCACAGTACACGTGGACTCCACATGGTGCCAGGTCTCCTCGTGGGAATGTAAGGGCAGTCACAGAGGTTCAGAGTATACACCAACTTAACTACATCAGAAGACTTGAGCTGATGAAACAATAAACTATTTCTTGGCTTGCTCTGACCCCTTGGATTACTGTCTGTGCCAGTGGATTTGTGATCATGGATTGAAAAACAGCACGTTTTAGAGTTTGTCATCGACTGTACACTCTGCACAGCTGTCAGACAATAATCACAATTATTGTCTTTTTATTCAGCATCCTGTTGCCTATTAAGCCATTTCCATCACATCTCATCATTCTTCCCAATATTTTTGCTAGCACAATATTGAGTGATTTTCAGCTTTTCAAACAACATCAGTTTTTACAGTTTTCTGCTAATCAAAAGATCTGGTTCATGCTTTTGCCTATACTTTCTGTCAACAATGCTGCCAACTAAGCGCTTGGGTAACTTTTTGCCCCTGGCATCTTGACACAAACAGGGAACGAGGTCATGGATAATTTTTAGGAGCAGTCATTTTATCCTGCTATTAGATGCTTGAGAGATGAGAATGCTGGAGATCCATGAGAAGATTCCCACTGACTCATTCTGAAGTCAGACCTGTGGCCCTTTATTATGTGGCAATAAGCAGTAAAATCTTAACAATCTGCCAATGTAAATTCCAGGTAAACTGTGACTGCAGAAAAATCAGTGCACAGTAGGAGTTCCCTATACCTTATGAATGCGGAGAGATGACAACAATTTCCACTGTGAGGTTTCCACTACATGGTTAAGCTGTATGAGAACCATGCAGGGCTAAGCACCCTGCCTGGACATGAGCAGTCATGCTGGAAAACCCTACCAGAGTTCCTGCATTGTTCCTGGTGGCAGCAGAACCTGGCAGTGCTGGTGAGTCTGAGGAGCACCCCATGGGTCCCTGTGCTGCAGCCTTCTTACCTGGTGTGAGCAGCTTTGCTGGTGATCTAGGAAAACCAACTGAGTACTTATTTTGAGAATGCATGAGAAATTGTGGGACCCTGCTTGAAGACTCTCAGGGCTCTGTTACACTTCTCACTGCTTAATGAGGAGGAGGGCTGGGAATTGCTTTACCTGTAACTCAGGGGAACCTGTCAGCACAGGTCTCACTGACCTTACACAACCTCAAACAGAAGTGAAGACACTGAGAAAAATTCTCATGGCTCCAGTTAGCCCATGTCCATTTTTCCTGTCACATCAAAGAGTTACTTCTCCACCCTTACTAGACAGGTATCACTACTCTTAACTGGAGCTACTCAGCGTTTTGAAGCAGTCCAGTGATAACCCTTTCTTTCCCCTCTTCCAAACTTAACCCTTTGTTCATATTTTCAGACTTGGGGAGAATGATTCTTTGTGTCCCACTAAACTTTGACTATTTCTTAAGAACGGTTTGATCACTAATTTATCTCAATGAAGCAGGAAGTCAGGAGAGAGCTTGCCACGGGCTTGTATCCATCACCTGGAGTGTGAACATACTAATATACTAATACATACAAACTGGTCTGTGCTCATTCCAAACTCTCTACCTCCAAAATATACAGATTCATTCCCAGACTTAAATGTCTAGCACAACAAAACCCCATACTCTCATCTTCACTTTTACTAAACAAAGATTATTTCTACAATGAAAGAATGCCTTTCTCCCATCCAACTAGTAGCAGCTAGGAAAAAAACCTTAGGAGAGGATTTTTTTGAAAGTCATGCTTTTGGATAGTGTGAGGTCCCTGAGGTCAGCAAGCTAGATTCACCTTCCAGTGGGCTACACAGCAAAGCCTACACAAGGCCAAGTCACCAGGGTTTTCTCTGAACTACTTGCATATCCAGAAGCTAGGAGATCGTATAGCAAAATGAGTACGTCAAGAAGCTCGGGGAGAAAACGGGAGATGGTTAATAAAAAGACTGGGAACTGGGCTGAGAGAAAGGGAAAACAAAAGAAAAACAAACAGTTCCTTGGCAAAGGACTTGCTGGAAGGACAAGCCTCACAACTGTGAGCAGCATAATGACCTTCTGCTTGTTTCTCTTCAATCAGGGAAATGGGACTAGGCTCACATTCATCATTTAACCAGAACTGCAGTATAGAACAAACCTGACTAAAACATACTTCCTTTTTTTTTCTCCCCTTAGCTAGAGCAACTCTGCAAGGCTAATGATGGGGCCGAAGAGACTCGTTCTGACAGAAGACAACCTGGAGCATTGAAAAGCTGCATATTTTGAAAACCCTAAAGTGCATGAAATAGAACAGACTACTGGAGAGCAGTGGGAAAACAGAACCACATTAGACTTAATCATGTCCTCCACACTTTAATTAAAGTAAGATTTAACCATATTATTTAAGATTACCAAATTCTCAGAGGAAATGCATTTCTCTGTCTGTACTGCTACCAGACAACTGTTAACTTGGAAGAAGAAAACACAGTACACAATGCTACATCCATCCATCCATCCATACTGTGTATCCACTAAAGTAGACCTCTTTGTTTAAAAAAAAAAAAAAATCTAGTTACATTGCTTGTCTACTAAATGGAAATACCAAAGGCTATTAGGGTTTGCACTTTCAGTACAGAAGTGACTGGACTATAAACAAGATCTTAACTGCATGTCTTTTAACCAACTCAGTTTAATTAATCTTCAGCCATTAACCATTCATTTAAAATGCCACTTACAAAATGTTAATTTTGCACATTATCAGCTGGTTCACAAATAGATATCTACGACCAGAAGTGTAACTAACGATCTTCCTCTCTTTTTCTTGGAGCTTACCAACCTTATAGTCAATTCTGGCTTCTTAATTAACCACACACACATATTAGCATTTAAAATTAAATGGTGTTTCGTTTAAAAAAAATTGTGTGGAGAAAAGTTAATACACACATCATTCTGCTGCTGGTTAAAGCAGCAAGCATGAGGTTTTGGTCAAATCACATCCTGCAGAAGGTAGAATTTAGCATCTCTTGCTCACACTAGGAAATACACTAGGGCAGGAACGCATGCAAGGCCATATGATTTCATTCCAGCTGCATGGACTATCTCATTTTGTCTTTATTTGTACATTCAAGAGGCTGACAACACCATCTGCATTTCACTCTATTCTCTGGTATGGTCTCATCTTCCCAGTAACAGACCTGGCTTTTCTCTCCAGGGACCTATCTTTTGCATTTGCATCCAAATGGCTGAAAGAACGGGACATTTACTAGTAAATATGCAGAATTAACGTAAAATAATTCCACACAATAATATATCACATAAGAAAAGACAGGGCTGGAGGGAAAAAACCCAACCCAAACCTGAATGCTTAACACAGCTGCCAAAACTCAGGCTTCCCAGCATCTGCAGCAGGACAGCCACAAGGGAGTTGTGGGAGTGCAGTATATAAAATTTTACACGTCTGTCAATAAGTGAGGTGATCCAAATGCAAACCCTAGCAGGCAGAATGCACGCAGGCAGATTTGTGACTATTCCTGACAGAATTTATTTCTGCTGAAGAATGCGTGGCCACGAACAAGCATGCACACATTACATGGCAGCAGCAGCAGTTTGACAACTTCCTTCTCCTTAGACATGCTCCAAAGTGCTCTGGGTCACCTGAGTTCCATGAAATCTGGCTTTTCATGAGAAATAGATGATAGGGTTTGGGTCTCAAAGTTGGAAAATCTGGACGAGAGGTTCCTGGGAAACAGCAGAGCAAACTCTAATCATAAAGTAACTTTGCTTGAATGCTACCAGATTTTTATTTTTTTTCCCACGTTGGTGGGAAATAAACCCTAGGCTTGTTTAAACATGTCTCCTCAGGCAGTCCAGTTACTCAACATTTCCCCAGGTTAGCACAGCGAGTACACAGCACCCATTCACCCTAAGGAAGAAAACTGCCAGTAGTATTAGGAGCAAAATGCACAGTACAAATCTAACTCCAATGGCACAGCCTACACTGGAACTGGTGGCCAAAGGGGTTTCTGGACTGCCTTGCTTCTGTGAGCAGAACAGCTCTCCTGAGAGCCCCAAGAAACCAGGGAACCTCTGCTGTATTGCCAGTGCCAGTCTGAATTTAACTGTTGTCAGAAGTCTATTAGCCAGGACAGACAGCAAGCTGCCAAACATTAAGTCTTCAGTTTTAACATTATGGGAAGCAGAGACCAGATGGCAGCCAAAGGTTCAGAAGGCCCTGTGGTGTTTCAGAAAGAGTAAATTCCAGAGGAATCAAAGAAGTAGTGTATGGAGTGTAGTACAGGACAAGTACACAGCACAGATGATTTTAGGACACCAAGCAGAAGAGGCTGTATGGTAAGAGAGAGTACAAACCTTGCTTGTACTTGTCCCACTTTGTAAAGCAAAATATTCCAATGCATGACCATATTTCTCTTTCCACAGTAATGCAAGGTACAGTGGCAAAGGGCACATATTACATAGCCTCATTCAATTCCTGCCTTGCGTCCATGATATCCATCTCAAAGAACAATCTTCCCTGAGTAAAGGACCATCCATTCCTAGAGCAGTGGATTGCTTTTATGCTAGTCAGCGATGAAAGGTGTTGTAAATGGGCGCACAATGAGCAATTCCCACGGTACGCTGAACTGAGAACAAGAAAACTTCTGCTTCTGGTGTATGAGACACACAGGACTGAGTGCCACACCTGGGCACCCCCAGCTTGTCCTTTTTCAACAAATCCTTTTTTGTGCAGCTCTGGACTCCTATCGCCTTGGATTGAGCAGAATGGGAGTGGCCCATACCTGCCCAAAAGACAAGCATTTAGCCTTTTAGTAAAAAATACTCCTTTTGCTAAATTTCAAAACTCCACACCCTTTTTACCCTCCTCTCAGGCTTACACATTGCTTACATTTGGCATTTGGCTCCTTAGGACATGCACGGCAATTTCTTTGATCCCCTAGAGAGAGAGGGAGACTGCTCAGTGTCCCTCCTCTCTCTCTGTTGACTCAGGCAATCTCTGAGAGTGACATGTGAGGGACACAGTCAGGGTTGCACAGAGGCATGGGTTTCATTTTCCCATTTTCAGCTTTGCATACTGCTAGACTGAGTATTCTGAAAGACTGCAAGTTGCCATAAGGAAGCTTTCACCCTGAAACAAGGAAGCTCTATTTTTCAGTTAATTAATTAACATTGTAGAAATTAAGATCTTGCACAGTGGGTTCCCACACAGCATCTCCAAAAATAAAAAAAAAGAAAAAGCTGGATCAGACTGGGGCTTTGGACTTTTACTCCTATGTAATAAAACAGTGCTGGTTTTTTATTGGTATTTTTTTCAAACTGCAACAAGATACAGCTCTGAATCTATTCTTGCTAAACAAAGGAAAACTGTATTCATTTTTGTCAGACCAGCACTTTGAAATTCCCCAAGATAAGCCACATAAATAAATGAAGAATTATACTTGGCAATGAGTTTGGCATCAGACTTCAAGTGTTTCATAGTTCTGGGCTGAGAAAATAAGTTGAGTAAAGTCTCTAGAACCTTTCCAGAGATGTACTTGGGGTGTTTGGATATACTTGACAGCACCATCTTCACAGGAGGAAAAAAGAGGAAATTGTTTATTCGAAATGTGAGAAAGGGTTTCACCGTGTGACATGCCTGACATTTAAGTGATAATAGTGTTATGCATCTGCTCTTTTGGCTTTGGTCTGACACCTAGGCTCTGCCACGGTGCAACTTAGCACTGTCATGGCACAGCCTTGATGACTAAACTCAGAGATGTGACTTACCACCCATTTCAGGAACATATGGGCCACAGATCACTCAGCCTCTGCCGCAGGCTCGGAAATGCACAGCGTCTCAGGCAAAGACCCTGTGAGTTCCCCAGCTGCACAAGGTGGCTGTGCAGGCTGCACCATCCTTAGGGATGCCATTTGCATTACAGAAAATTGTGGCTAATTAGAAATAAACAGAAAAATGCTTGATTTACAAAGAAATGTGTGATTTTGCCAGCTAATTTTTTTTTCCACTCTAACTTAACATTCACAGAATACACTGATCATGCTAATGCTTTCGCTATATTCATTAATAAGGACAATTTACATTTATATAGCACCTCTCTTAGTTAAGAATTCCAAAGCTTTCAGCAAAATATACACAAAAAATTACTTCTATTTCACTGAATATAGTCATCGTTGGAATGAAAATCAACAATTGTGAAGCAGTGCAGAAGAACGTTTCACAACAGTTGTAAATAAGACACAAAGCAAACCCCCCAAAAACCCAAAGCAGAAAGCCCCTGAGATGCCAGATGCAAGAGGAGGTAAATGGGACGTTAGTACACGAACAGCGATGTGAAGCAGGTCTGTGTGCCCTGAGGAGCAGTGTTGGAGGCAGCAAACATACTTCACAGTGATTAAAGCAACAGACCCCATACATGTGCAGCCTATTGCTTTCCTGCACACTGAGAGCATTCTCAGTTTAAACTGTGAATCTATGTGAAGAACGAACCAGGCATACTCGATGGATTCTGGTGATGAGGAAAGTGTATGCAAATTGTGAACTGCTCTTTTCTGACCACTAAGCTTCATACTTTACAAATGGCCTCCCCTTTAAAAAAAGGCATTAATTATGCTAACACATTATTCTGCAAAAACAATATAAAATAAAAATTAACTTCTTGTTTCAAACAATGAGTTTTAATTCTCGATCATAATGATACATGACTGGAATTCTCAGACCAAAATGAAGTAATCTATTCTCTGTGTTCAAACGCTCCTTCTATTCCTAATGCCATTTACTTTAGTCACTGATCAAGTCTCCATGCACTATATTACAACTTGAGAGTCATGGGTGGGAGAAAAACCCATCAATCTAAAGTAAAATTAATAGCAAAACTTTGAGAGAAAGCATGCATATGCTAGCGAGAGCAAAGCGTAAGTGTTTACATGACCAATGTGTTGATAAATGTTCAGCCCCACAAACACAAAATAACTGTGGTTTGACTTATAAGCATCCCTTATAACCTTTTCCCATAATTTTGAGGCAGACAAGGTAGTTTTCATACTTGACCCTTGGAAGCAGATTGTTTTCTTAATTAACACGTTATCCAGGGATTTTTTTTCCTCATCTCTTTCTCCTTTCAATACTCTCCCTCTAGCACAGAAAGATTTCCTTGCCTGAAGTTGCCACTTTATTCAACAACTGCTGGCTGAGACCTCACGACCCACTGCATAAATTCACATAGAATTATTCATGTTTGGCACATTTCTGCTGGTGAACAACAACACCATTTTGTCTCTCAGACAAAGAAAATAAAGATTTAAAAAAAGAACAAAGGCAGCCTAATAAGAATCTCACATTTCCTTTTTTTTTCCTAATCTGGTTAAACAGCCTCTACAAGCCTGGGAAATTCAACAAAGCAAAGTTGTGGACTGTTGGTCTTTCAGTACAGATGGAACAGCCTCTCAGTGTGACTTCTAACAATGGGCTCAGCTATGAGGTAACTTTTCCTGCCTGCTTGATGTTTTGGTTGTAGCTTTTCACTGAGTTATCATGTTATCATGCCATTATAGCCAAATCCATACTAAAATCCAGGATCCCAATACCGAATCCAAACTTGGTCGGGACTTCAATCTTGTCCCCATAGCAAGTCAAGAGTTTATTTACTGTAGTCAAAACCACAATATAATAAATCCACTAGAAGCAGCAGAATGAAAGACTTGAGCATTTCTTTCTTCTGCATGGAAAGACAATCTATAGGCCCCGCTTCAAAACTGACAACATATTTAAAATGTAAAGCTATAAAGTCCTGTTAAAATTGAAATTATGAAGCAACTTTTGTTGCAATGTCTTAGTCCAGCTGAGGTACATATGTATATGCTCATATCTGAAAGATGCACACACCTGAATTTAGACACCCTCCACTGGGAATTCTCAGATCTTGGTTTATTGAGCTAGTACAAATTCAGTTTCTGATCCCTTTACTACATGCAACTTTTGTGTGACTTCAGTGACAACTGCCTCAAGACTTTTCTAGTAAAGTGAAACCCACTAGCTGGAAGAAAGCTGGGATCACTGCCTCTTATTTCAATAGGGGAAGAGTTAATACTAGGGAAGTAAAAGAAAAGCATTGTCACTACGTTTGGAAAGAACTCTACCATACTGTATTTAGGTGAAAAAGGGAGAGATATTTGGCCCGTTCCCCCTGCTACAAACTTAGATTTATGTCAGAAGTGTTTTATTAGTATTTATAACAATGACTCAGTAGACTTTTTAAAGTACTATGATGCCACAAACTGGAAACACTCCTCTATGTGTGCTGACATATTTCTCCAAAATTAACGAGTGTGGTATTACATAGCACAGATTGAGGCTATGGGGAGACACTACAGATTGTAACATGAACTCAAAGCATGCGCAGCTCCTTAAGTCCCCCATGTCTGTCCTCTGTCAGTTCTTTTCACATAGACTTGTATATCTTGCCCACACACTTGTACTTTGGTTTGAAAAAGCCAACACTGATATACTAATGCCACAACGGTAATGAAGTCTCATGTTCTTTTAGCCCCAAACTCCAGAAGCAACCAGTTTTAGAATCACCATAATGGTGGGTATATGATCAACTCAAAGGAATTTTTGTTTTCCCTTTAACCCAGGAAAAGCGTGACCATCTTTTTTTAATGCTGGAAGGTTGACAGTAAGGATTAAAAATTGTTCTTTCCTTCCCACTTAGTTATTGGAAAGGCTGTGAAAGGCAATCAGTCTTGTGAAGCCACACTTCACAGTCTGCATAAAAATGCCATGATTCCCAGTCCTCTCCCCAAACTAATTGAAAGTGTGTAATATCACACAGCTGGGAAAATCTAAACCATAAACATATACAATATATCATGCCATCACACAAAACCTGTTACTAATAGGCACTTGATGATCTGCAGGATCAAAAGGGATCTAAAAATTGAGATTGTTTTTGCTGCAGGGTAAGAACTTTTCCCAATTGAAAGAGGAAAAAAACACTCTCTCAGCAGTGCAGGAATTGGACTGCAGTCAGTTCATTCATTCTGTTTGTGAAATATGGACTTCTCTTTAATGATTTCTGTTTGACTGCTGTCTTGCTTAGATGCTCTGGGGTTACTGCTGCAGCAAATCTTGCTTTTGGGTGAGAGGAAATTCATGGCTTTCTAGTCAGTAAATACAGTCCCTGTGTCTGACCCCCTGCCTAGGCCCAGGCTCCCTCCCCATCAAACTATCATTTTTTGTAATGCCAGGAGGCAACATTACCTGTCACCAGAAGTCTGTGGGTAGTGCTGCTTGTTTATTTTTGCATAGAGTCCTTCCAAGTGCTCCCTCTCCATTGGTGCTGAAGAAGAATCCCGCAGATAAACAAAGGTTTCTCCTACTGCTGGTGATGATGGCCTGTAGATGCTTGCTGGTGGATAAGCCTCTCTGAAGTGGTTCACTCTGGCATAATTCGGATCCCCCTCATCATCATCAATGTCAGGTCCTCCAGGACCAGCAGAATAATCACTCAGGCCTCTCAGCTGCTTTTGCCGTAACTCCTGATGCTTCGCACCAATCCTAACAATGAAAAATAAAGAACAAATATACAGTGGGATCTGCTTCAACATTAACCATCATACAAATTTGAAACACCAACCCTGAACCCAACCATTTAGAGCTTTCAGCACACTGTGAAACTGGTGTCAGATAAAACAGAATGGTGCATGCAGCAATTTTGTTCTTTATCTCTGGCAATCACTTTTGCAACCAACGTTGGTCACCATTCCGATGAAAAAAATTAACGCTGAATATAGTATGGCTTTTCACAAGTGTGGATGCATGTATAGGTTCAATTCTACACCTACCTTCCACATTGGAGTTGAATATACCTAGCCCAATCCTGAAACTTTTTATCTAAATTAGCCAGGAGAATTGTTATTGACCCTTGCTTACTTGACCCACCTAGATTCTCCTAAGTACATTAACTTGTGAAAAGTGGATTAAATGTGAACATAAATGGAGAGATGGCTCATTTGTCTCAAATCAAAGGAGCACAATTAATTTGCTGAAGATCTAACTTTTAAAAAATTTTATTTTGGCTACATAAATGTGAAAATCATGCATTATTATATACGAGATAGGGACAAAGTAAAACAGCAAAGAAATTAATAGAAATTTGACAGAAATGAATTGGTACATATAAGTGAATTAAAGACTGTTACTGGCAGTATTCCACTGGGATAAAGCCTTAAGTGGTATTACAAAATGCCACTGCTAATCAGGGCCATTGTGTAAGCTCTTTGGAATAGTAAAACATATTCAGGTAAATTTCAAGCTAAGATGATATTCAATGATTCAACATCCCTCCTGGAGAAAAAAAAAAGTACAGCGTAACTCTGCGAGCTCTTCTGTTAAATGCTCAGCTACTCTCCAACACAGTGTAATTAAGTGCAGTGAGATGGATCTGGCAGAATGCTGACCACAGTACGTAATAAATAGCATTTATAGAAAATACAGGAGCATGGAGGAAGAAACAAGGAAAGATGCAGAGATGCAATGCCTGACAGAAGCCAACATTTGAACTGTAACTAGAAATACAACAGACATGTAGAAAGAACAGTATCATTTGTACCACAGGAGTGAAAGTGAAAAGGGCCTAGCAGACTTGGTTATCCCAGCAAGGCTTAATGGCCTCAGGACTCTGCATACTGAAAAATGAAGGAGTTTGGGAGAAAGTCTTTAAAAGGCACGGAGAAAAACGTTCCCTAAAGAAACAGATGAGCACACTGGGAGCTTCCATCTGAGACAGGAACTTTAAGTGCAGAATGGGATTCATATTACTTTTTTTGTTTCATTAGAATGATACAATCAAAATAAATGCTAATACTTTAGAAATAATCTGTAGATAAAAAGGTTCGCAAATAATTCTAATGAGAACAACTTGCCTTTCTATACATATACTTGAATACATCAATGTATATCACTCATGCTTTCCAGTTCCACATCTCCATTAATTGTGCTAGGACTTATCTAGAGGTGATGCTGGTTTTTAACACTTAAAATGTAATCATACTTTACAGCAGGATGAGCCTGCATAGATGAATCAATCGTTGTGGGGGGGGTGGGTGCCCACTGTTGATTCTGCCTTCCCTACTGAAGCAGATGGCATTTCTCCTCTCTGGTACTCAGATCCTGTGTGCCCCATCTTGGGTACCCATGCTGCTTTGGCTACCTCAATGTAAAAAGCACATCATAGCATTGGAGTGTGTCCAGAGGAGGGAAACCAAGGTGATGAAAGGCCTTGAGGGCGAGACTTTAGGAGGGGCAGCTGAGGTCACTTGGTTTGTTTAACCTGGCAATCTGTGGAGTGCTTCACCCTCAATGAGGGACAAAAAAACCCTAAACACAGAACTCAGTGCAGGAATATATCAAATGAGATACAGGCCCTACAGCACATATGGGTACATATACACACAGTACGCAGGCAGAAAAACGGGAGGACACTACACATCAAGCAGGTCTTACCTACTACATGGTGGTAAGACTACATGGTCTTATCCCATGGCAGTGCAGAAGGCATGGCCCAGACCTGAGATGAGTCACAGCAGTTTCCCAGAAAATGATGAGCCTTCATGTTCTCTGGACCAGCACAACACTGGTACCCCAGGTATCTGAGAGCGCTTTGAAAGAAGAGTAGTGCAGCACAGCAGCATCGCGCTAATCTTGCTTTCATGTCTGACAGAAAGAGTAATTTGTCCTGCTATCAATACTGGTATATTCTGCACAACAAAAGCTGGAATTAGGTCACCACAATTTTCTTTTGTTCCTGTGAATAAGCCTAGCTTCTTCAACTTCTCCTTCTGAATGCAATCTTCAATTGCTGCCAGTATTATAAGTCAAATCTTCTCAAGAACAATTATTTCCATTCTATATTATACAGACCAGTCAATACCAGGCTATGTGAAATTCTTTATGATCAATGTTTAATCTTTTCAATACATCTATTATAATTGCATTAATATTTCTTGTTTTCTTTTTACTCTTCCACACAAATCTATAAATGTGCTTGGTGATCTCTCTTTCATTTCAACCCAGATGTTCAAATATACAAAAAAAACCCTATCAGATGTCTGTTTTTTCTTTCTTTCTATTTACCTGTCCTTCCATGCCATTTCATATGTTTTTCACCTTTGAAATGTCTCACATTTTTGTGAAGTTTCCACACTGTATTTCGGCATAATGTTTTCACACAGTTTTAAAGCAATCTTTTCCACAGCACATAACAGTAGGTGCCCAGGAATTCTTTACTGAGAAAAAAAAAGCATGTGCTGTTCCTTCCTAACTTCTTTAATGCTCTGCCAACTCTACTAAGCAGGCTACTTCTCTATATCCCACTCAAGCCATTCACCATTTCTGCACCTCCCTCTGAAATTCTCCCTATCTCAACCAGCAAAATCTTTATTAAAAAAAAAACAACCCAACAACCAACTTAAAAAACCAAAAAACTTCCAAATAAACACAACTGTAATTGCAGACAGCTCATTGAACAATTACTACAAGACAGCCCCCAACTTGCAGCACCAGGTGGGTCTGGTTAAACAAATGGTGCAAATTTGTGAAGAAAGATAAAATGCCCCTCAGCACTGTGATGCTGGCAGTGAAACCAGAGCTGAGGAGAGGTACAGATCACCATCTGAACAATTTAGTGCAGCACTGAAGTTTCTACAAACTTCCTGATGAGAGAAAGGGAAACGAAAAACTCATATAGAATAAGGGGAAGTTAGATATATTTCCTTTTGAGTATCCCATAGCAATTCTGCTCACTCTTTCCGACACCTGAACACTGCATTTTCCAGCTAAACCACTGCACAACTGCAACAACTTCCCTTAGCTGTGTTTCTGTAAAAACAGAGCCTTGGCACACAAGCAGCCAGGACAGGCAACAGACGTGCCATATCAAGAAATGCCCCTCCTTTTGTTCTTGTGACCCATCTTTTTCTCAATAACATCCAAACATATATCCTACTCTAGTCTTTCTCTACAATAAATAATTTCAGAAAAAATAGAGTTTGATAAAATATATAACCTTAATAGAACTCCAGGCAATATTTAAAAAACATGCTGCATTTGTAGAACTCAAAAGAAGACAGGATCCATATACGTACTGTTCTTCTGGAAGCGGGACACAGTACTCTGGAAACACTTCTGTACACCTCACGTGCTGCTCAGTAGCACACCCCCAGAGCTATAAATCATGGAATGCTCTCATTCATCCTTCAAATAATCTTCCCATCTGACATATCTGCACAAATCACACATAGTCACCTCTTGTCTAGTAACACATGAAAAGATGCATACACCTAGAGTGCAGCAGCCGTGAAAGGGTTAACAGCCCAAACAGCTCCTTCCAGCTGCAGCTCAGACACACGATTGAGTTACTGTGGCTTAACAAGTTATTGTGTTTCTGCTGAGCTACTGTCAATGACCACATATGTATTCACCGCCTGTGACAAACACAATGTAAAACGCTTTAGCCTGACATCAGTGACAGAGACACTGACAGGCAAAAGCTGGATTAAAAGACTGCAGAATACACAGAGTGAAGCAGCTGCAGGAAGGGATGTGAACTACCTCAAGAAAACTCCAAAAGAGCTGAGCAGAAGTGACTTTTGGAGAAGATCCAGAAATGCTTTTGGGAATGAAATGTGAGGGCTAGGAAAAGCCATAAGAGATACTTCTCATCTCTTGGCCCGGCAGCTGGAAGCTGGGAGGGTGGGTGGGTTGTGATTGGGTATCAAGAAAATGCTGAAGCTTCTAAGACTGAGAAAATTAAAATACAGGACTCAATGTTACCAGTTCAGTAGCCCAAAGAAGGCCAGGGTCATTAAAGGCTGTGGAGCCCAAAGATGGCCTTCAATGGGAAATCAACAGCAAGACAGTGACAGCAGCCCAACCTGCACTTGTGGGGGCCCCACAGCAGTCCCAACTCAAACTGAGCTTTGCACACTGAGGCACACGCTAATGAGCCATCTCTCTGAGCTGAGGCACATGCTAATGAGCCATCTCTCTGAGCAGGATGACTTGGAGACTCATGTCCTCCTGGCTGTGCCACCCCCAGGCTGGAGACAGGCTGCCTGCTGCCCAGTAGGAGACACGAGAAGTAACTCAGCAGCATTGACAGCTACCAGGCCTGACCAGAGGGAAAAACCTGCATGTGGCAACCTTGGCCCAGGGGAGGCCAT
The DNA here is from genome assembly GCA_036630365.1 of Acanthiza pusilla. Lineage (NCBI taxonomy): Eukaryota > Metazoa > Chordata > Aves > Passeriformes > Acanthizidae > Acanthiza > Acanthiza pusilla. Next base: position 11,009,706 of record JAXCHO010000019.1, read on the forward strand.
GGGCTCTCTTACTCAGAGAGCTGCAAGGCTGCATTTCACATCACAGCAGCTGAATGCAAGGACAACCAATCAAAACAGGCCACAACAAAAAGCACCACATTTTCCGAGGTGTTTGATCTTCTCCTCCCTTGCACTCCCCGTGAGCTCTGGGTTATCCTGTTTCTTCTGACTTTCTAGGGAAAGAGTAAAAGTGACATACGGGTTTTTTTATTTACCATGCTCTGACCACGTGCTTAGTACTGAGCAGAGCACGAAGAATGATAAGCTTTGAGCCCCAAGGTGCCTGCATAGTCTAACGCAGGACCAAAAAAGCAGTTGCTAACCAAAAGAATGTATTTCACAAAGAGATCTTGTTTATACTTCAGACGAATAGAGCAATATTTCTTATATGGTGGTGTAAAAGTAACAGACTTAGTGGAAGCACAACCAGGTAGATGAATGAGCAAGATGCTGGTGAAATCAACAAAAGAAGAGAGAAAAACGAATAACAAGCAGAGAAAAAACGTGTAACATAAACTGGGCCATAGATCTTTTAGGATAATTTCTATTCCATTTGCAATAAGAGGAGCAGAATAGAAGTACGAAACTGAGTGTGCTTACCATCACTTTAAGGTATACCTAAACTTAAGAGGACCTGATCCTTAAGTTTTTTGAGATTATTGAGATGCTTAGCATTTTTCTACTCAGTTGGTTGTTCCTTGAGAACAGCAGAATAAAAGCTGCTTCACTGCTTTTTTCCCCACTCATGTGACTCTCCCTGAGATCTACATACTGTAATGATTACTCAATTTACATCTGATTTAGTATCTGCTTTTGTGTCTCATTTACCTAATTCATACATGTATTGAGTAACGGATCGTCTAGAGGCAAGCAGCCTATTTCTGCAGGAGGTCACTAAGATTTCCATTGGGTTTAATGTTTTAATTCCTTTTTAGCTGCTAGCAAAATATATTTTGGTAACTAAAATCTTGTTTTTTCATTCATTTACATAATAGTGGAATGAATACAATCTTCCTTTAGACATTCATAAGCCATAATCACTGATGGCACTAAGTATATTTCAGTTGAGTATCTGAGGAGACAATTTCAGTACAGTGCTTTTAAATTTTTTACATTTCATAATAATTTTTCAGACAGACATGGCCTATAACAACATCAACAATCCTATTCAAACCCACATCTCTTACCAGGAGAAAACTAGTTTTTATTTTTTAAAACATCATCACCTAATGAAACTCCAGAGGCAGGCAAGTCCCATAGCTTTAAAAAAAAAAAAAAAAATCCCACCTCTTGCCAGCAAATTGAGGACATCTGATATGGACACATGAAGAATCAAACAATATCTAATTTAGAATTACGTTTCAGGGTATTCTACTGGAGGCATTTTTGTCAGAAACATCCTCCCCATAAACTATGCAAGTGTTTCTTCATTCCAGCTCATTCTATTGTGCTGGGTTTGAACATCTCCCCCATAATTAGTCTCTGTAATTGTAAACAGGAATAGAAACAGTCTCAGAAATAAAAAAAGGCAAGCCACAAATTCAAGGGAGTTAGAGACTAACTCAGGGTAACAAAATATAGCTCTTGTAGCAGCATTAAATGCCCCAATGATAAAAACCCACCAATCCATAAAATACTGCCTGTTCCAGATAACTACCCCATGCCTGTAAAATACTGAACTGACCAAGGAACTGCCTTTGGAGGGTTGTAAGTAAAGGAAGGGAGGACAGAAAAACCTAAGATGGAGATAGAGCTATGCCGACCTTAAAATTTAAGATTATGAGAAATTGAAGATGAAACATAGGCCTTTCATACCACAAAATGAAGAATGTGAGCTTTGGACAGGCAAGACTGAGGTCTTAATGTTCTTCCATTTATTTCAGAGGTGACAAGGAGTGATTACTAACTTGCACAGAATCCTGCCCTCTAAAGAAAATCCTGGCTCTAATGAGGTCAGTGTGTTTTCTCCCATCCTGTGAACTTCAACGAGAACATGATTTTTACTCTTGCTGTTAAATCAGAGAAAGTTTTTCAGCCTGTCCACATTAGTTGTACACTGGGTGAAATACAGCAGATTGCAGACAGCCAAGTATATTATAGTCTATAGTTTACTGCATTATTTAATTTCCTTTATTCACAACTACTTTGGAGTTAACATCTTAAAGTCACAGTATCAGTAAAATTTAGACTGCAAGGAACCCTCTGAAGGTCATCTTGCTCAATCTCTTGCTGAAAGCAAGGCTGACTGCACAGATCAGGTTTCTCAGTCTCCTGTCAACAGGATGTTCCTTGTTTAGTGACAATGTGGATTAAGGAGTGGAAATATGCCAGATTTGTCAAAATTACTTTGACGTCTTTCACCTGAGATGTTCTGACACCTTTAAGAGCTCCCCCTGTAAAATGGCCTTGAGTCCACAGAGACTTTACAGCCTTAGTTGCAGGTGCAAGGCCCAGCTCCCAGTGCTGATTTAAAGGAATTCTCAGGTCATTTGCACTTTTCTGGGAAAAAGATATGGTAAGGTGCTGTGTACATCATACCTGAGTCAATTTTGTGAACGTTAACTCATTCTGGAACAAACAGTCATGAAAAGAGACTCAAAAAAACAATACTCTTGGAAAATAAGACTTAACTTTGTTTACACTTTAGACATTGGGAACTTAATGTCAGGAATGCACACAACACCAAGTGCAGTCAATGCCACATAATCATCCCTCCAAGCTCTCCAACAGAGATATCAAACAAACTGTTTCAGAGAAGTTCATCAGATAAACAGAGAACAAGTATAAAGTAAGCACAGTACACCTGCAGAAAAGCTATGGGCAGACAGAGACATCCACCTATGAACTTATTCACTGCCAGTGACCAACTCGGCTCCCGCAATTGCTGTAGAAGGTATCAGTAAAAACCACCGAGGATTGGTAACATCGTCTTAGGAAAAATACCAGAGACACTGTAATGGCCATGGGAAGGCACAACATTGATCTGACACCTCATGAAAACCCAACATTCACAACCACGTGCAGTAACACAGCTCGGGATAGAGCCAGGGAGACTGGCAGCTGCTGAGTCCCCAGGGCTGCCTCTTTCAGTAACGGGGTATTCTTGGAACATCTCCTGAACAGATACTTGCAGCTCCACTTCCTGGTGACACCTCGGGAGTTCACACAACCATGTCTACAACTGCATAAACATTATGCCTTCATTTGGATGAAATCCTAGTAGTGCAAGGAACAAGCCTAGCTTCATGTGATATGACACTCCATGCACATTTCTTTATTCTACACGACATTGAACCTGGAACCTATTGAACAGAATCTCTCTGTACAAGAACAGGAACAGTCTCCATCTGTTAGTCTGGGATTCACAGGTTGCTTCTAATTATCACTTGATTTGAAAGCAAAACTCATCTTTGACTGAGCAGTCAAAGCTTTAAGACTTTCAGGTATTTTGGTTTAAGATCACTATGGAGATTTACACACGCAAACAGATTTCCTGCCTGTCTATCCCCACAAGTTGCATTCTCACTTTTATCCTGTAGTAGCTAAGGGAGCTGAAAACAGGAATTCTGTGCTGTGGCACTACTTCAAAGTGCATGCCAAAGATTTATGATAGATTGTCATAAATCACAAATGGAAGGGCAAGGAATGAAATGCTGCTTCCAAGTAATTCTTATGCCCTTATTGATTTCAGAGTGGCCAAGAGCCGACCTACATTCAGTACTGCATCAAGGAAATCCCTAGGCCAGGATAGTCTGTCTCCTAGAAAGCACTCTTTTAGCCTCCTTGGCTAGTAGCCGCGCCAGTTTCAGTTTATTAGTTTGGCCTGTTTCTAGCAGCATTTCAGGCTTACAGAACCAAAATAACCACCAGACAATAAAACTCTGATATGCACAAAGAACCACACATTGGCCCATTTAAGCAAGAAAGAGCCAGGTCATTGCCCCTGAGCTGCTCTGACCTCTTTGGTGGACAGGTGGTACAGCTTGTGAAAATGTGTCTCCAGATCAAACCAGTACCTCAATGATGAGCAAAATGAGGAAGCTAAATGGCTTGGATGAGAATTCTGTGCTTACGTTTTGAGGGCACAGCTATGACACCTAGAAGGGCTATTCCCATCAGTGTGCAACACCTAGAATAGTGCTGTGATAGTTAAAGAAGAACACCAATTCCATTTGCTGTTCAGTTATCAGTTCTTAATGTTCTTAACCTGGGACAATTAGGGATCAACTGTAGACCTAATGTTCTCTTAAAAATGCCCTCCCAGCAGTGGAAAAGCCACACAAAGCAGCTCAAAAATTGCTATCTGGTTCTAAATGCTACAACAAAAGCTGTGAAAGGTAGGTGAGACGCATCTACCTCAGCTACTCATAACCCAACATCAATCTCCCAGTGCTCCATGGTAGGCTTTTATTACATGTTCTGGTATGCAGAGCAGCAGCAGATCTAAAATGAGAATCATTCAGAATCAATGGGTTGGGATTAATCTGTCCTCCTGTCCAGTGGAAGTGCTGCCACAGTAATAAACAGAAATCTGATAACTTCATACTGTCAGCACAAAATGAAACTATGACCTTGACCTGTGCAACAGCATCCAGTAATTTTTTCATAACTTCAACATACCATACTACACGGCTATGATCTAATAAGAATCTAAAAGTAATTAACTGGAATTTTTGAAAACTGAAGCCTTAATCAAATATGTATTCTTATCAGGGTTGCAAGCCAGCAATAAATTGGGACATTTAAAAAACTGGGATCCAATCCAATCCGTGATCTGATCAGGGTTCAATGGTTATAATAAATTGGGAGTATTAAAACTGGGATCACATCCAACACTTTATTTTGTCTAAACCACAGGACCTAGCTGTGCTGCAAAGTCAGGAATACTCAATGAACAGATACACCATGCTGGATTAACCCTTAATAAATAATGATGCACAAGCTCAGGTGTCCCAAAAACATGTGGTTTAGCACAGAGCTTAATGGTGAGAGTAGCAATTACCAATGTTTTATCAGAGATCAATATGAACTATAAACAGGCATAATAATGCTTTTACACTTGGCAAGTGGAGAAATACACAGGAACAAAAGCTATATGGGGTCGGCAACAATGTGCACGTGTAAAAGCATGCTCTGAGATGCACTATGCATTAAAAAAATTCATACTTTGATTTTTGCAACAGTCCGAATATCAACTTTTGATTCAAAGCAATTTGGCTTTTCTACCATACTGCCATGTATCCATCTACTCTTGTTTGCATTTTGGTTTCCAGTAACATACAAATTGTTTGTAATTAAATATAATGAAACAAATGCTGACAGGGAATGAAATTTCCCTCCCAAGTACTCTCTCCTCTGTAAGTGTACTGTAAATGTTTTTATTTCTCTAAGATGCATTCCCTTCGTGCAGGGATCTTGCAGCTGCAAAATTAAACCTCTGTTTGCCAAATATCAAAAACACATGTATTGATTTTTTAACTATGGGAACAGGCAACAAGCATCAGGGCTCATAAGACAAGAGAAATACACTTCAGTTGCTGGAAGGTTTCTGGAAAGTAAAGGAAATGCAGTCTCTAATATAAAAACTGAAACCATTTAGTTTTACCCAAAATTCATATACAATATAACTTAAACACTCAGTTCAGACATTGAGAAAGCAGGGGCCAGATATTCCTGCTGCTTCTCTAACATTCTACTCAAGCCTTAATGCTATTAAAAAATTTCCTCAATTAATTCCAATGAGGGCTACAAAACCAAGACTGTTATAACAAAACTACTCCCACAAAAACGTGCAGAGGATTATTTTTTACATAGAGTGCCTCCTTATTAACTAACTCTCATGCTACTTTAAAAAATCACCCAATTTTCAACAAGGTGCTTCATTTTGTAAATTTTATTCTAATGTCAAGTAAGTGTTCAATTCTGCTGGAAGAGAGACTTAGGTCTCAGTAGAAAAATCCCAGTAAAGTAATACTAAACCAACAGGAAAAAAATTTTCTTCCAATTGATAGTCACTTTATTTGCATTTGAAAGGCAAACAAATTATGATGTGTAAAACTCAACCATCTAATATATTTATCCAGTTTGTTTTACAATGACTTTCAAATGTTAGAAAATTAAAAGACAATCCCAAATGAGTGGGGAAAGAAATGGAGGAAGGGATAAAGAGAAATCTTTTTTTAAGGGAAGGAAAAGACAAGGCCACTTCCAGTATTTAATAATGTAGCAACCATCTTGTCGCTAAAATGATAAATTCTGAGTAATTTACACTGAACACACTAAAAATACAGATTTGAGTCAGCTTGATCAAAATAACCCTCAGATAGAGCATTTTCTTTTTCCTTTTATGGACAGAATCTCGACCTTCAGAGCACATGCTTTATTACAGCCAAACTCTTTGAAGCAGGAACAAAATGATGAGTTTATTTAAAATAGGGCCTCAGTCCAATGAAGCATGTGACTTGTGTCAGGAAGGACAAACCACCACCTCAAAGAACTGTACCACCAGTTAAGTCAATACTCCTGAACTAGCATGAACCCCTGTTTTTTTCCAGGCAAGTTTCACTGACATTGCAGCACCTTGGCACAATGAAAACTAAAGGAGGTAGGGGGAGAAGAACAAAGTAATTTAAAGGAGGTGCTGAATTCATATTCAATTGGACACAGATAAGGCTATTACTAAAGAAGGAATGCCTAACATCCAAAGTTCCTGTTCGCTACTTGAAGCTTGCAGAAGTAGTAGTTGTGTAATAAAGTATTGCTTTGAAAAGAAAGGAAGCCTGGGGCTGAGGTCTGGAATGAATTCTTAGCCTGACAGGGACTTTTCAGGAACCTGGACAAGCAGCTGCACTGCCTGCATGTCACATTCCCCCCAGAGGACAATTTTTTTTCCCTGTCAGATTTTCTCTCTTCCACCTCAACTGTAAATGCTTGGGGTCAGGCCCAAACTTCCCTAACAGCCATGAATACAGTGAGACCTTGATCTTGGTGGGGATTGCTAGGGAATACAAGCAGTAAAAAAAATAATGATGTCAGCACTTCAGTGCAGGATGTGGAGCTGCTTCAGAGAACTGCAGCTACAAGGAAGCACAGAGCTGTACTGAAAACTGAGACTGGGACAATGTGAAATGGAAATAGAAATTACTAGGCCTGCGAAATACTAAATTTATTTACACTTTCTGAGGTTCAAATCTGAAACTTGGCAGCCCATAAAAGGAGCTGCCAGGCAAATTTATGCTGAGGACCAATGTGCAAGCAAATCCCATCCTTTTGGGAATCATCTGCACTACAGAGTGAGCACTGACTACTCTGTCTGCATACGCCTACTAGCTCTAACACATTCTGGATGTGCCAGACTTATTGCACATGCACTGTTCAATTCCTTCCCTGTGCAAGCAGGAAATCCAACCTGTTCCAAGCATGATGGGCTTGCACTCATGCAGCACACCTACGTAAGAGCTGATGTTTCCTGTCAGAGCCAGAGTCACTGGGCTTGTACTGCACAGCCAGCCCATAATTGTACAGTAAACACATTTGACATTTTTGCATGTCTAAATCTTGTCAAAATTTCTGGAAAAAGGCTGCAGTCTTTACAGAAAGCCTGTCCCTGGGATTTTGTGAAATATTGTTGTGCCTATCCAATACCAATCAAAAAACTCGGCAAAACTATGAGAGACAGCCTACTCCTGTAAACTGAAAATGCACTTCCTACTGAAAAATATTTCTCAGCTGAGATCTTGGAACAGTGTTCTGCTTTTTGGAGAGCTGCCAAGCATATATTGCATGCAAAACCAATATCCAAAACCAGGCGAGCTCCACAGCTGCTAAGATGCTGAAAAGCACTTGATCATTAATCCTGTCACACCCAGCCCAAAAATCAACTACTCCAATCTCTTCTACTAGTGTCCAAAATGGACAACATGGCCTCTGTAAAAAAATGGTGAGATGAAAAATCATAGTATCAGTATGGCAGGCAGTCAGCATTTAAGAAAACTCTTTATGCAGTAAGTCTGACTTTGGGATTGTAATAATTGGATTGAGGATCTGAACAAGAATCAGTTATACAGCTAATCTTGGAAAAGTAAAATTAGATGTGCATTTAAGTTAATTCTAGAAAGGCTAAATGTTAGAAAGCAATTTTAGTTTGTTCAAGCTGTTAAACATAGGATTTGATCACAGGTATCAGGGGACAAAACTTGCTACATTTCTGTAGTCTATTCTACTATTACGTCCCTAGCACTTTTACCATACGCTCATTTCACTCAACAAGAACAGATTTGAAAATATGAACGTGTTCTACTAAGCTTCAGTTTTATAAATATGAGACCAAGTATGCAGGATTGCAGCTAGTGAAGTCATACGAGCAGATGATCTATGGTGTGAATGTGCCACAAGGTTTTCTTTGCCAATATGTGCATTAAAATCTTGGACTTGAATTACATTATAGAATTACTAAATCTTGGGACAGAGCTATAAAACTTGTCTTTACTGTCTTACTGAGCATCATCATTAGGTGAACAGTCAACAACTAAGCAAAAAGGACTGATCTACCTTCAAGTCAGGTAATGTTTCCTTAGTGATTTTAATCAATTTCCCAGACAGTTTTTACCCACATAGAAGTAGCTTCTTTATATAATTTTCCTCTAATAAAAATAAAGCCTCTTCTATTTTATGATCAACTCAAGAAGAGTTCGATAGTCAGCCTGTAGATAATCTTACGTGGGCAAACACACACAGCCATGATCTTACTTAATTTAGAAAGTTGAAGCAAATTGCTTATTTTTACAGCAGGTGTTGCATTCCTTTGAGGATAACGTAAGAGAAAATTTCTTCACTATTTTTCTGGTTTAGTTTTTATTTTTTAATTTGGATCCCCCAAATATATATGATGTATCACCTGACATAAAAGTGTGATATTCCTATTCTTGTGCCTTCCAGAAGAAGAATCAAATAAGTGAGTTAAAAATATCATCTTGGTTCATCCACTTCTCAACACACCTGCTGTTCTCCATTTCAGTCACAAACTCTTCCAGGTCAAAACTCAAATCATTACTAGAGAAACCAGAACGATGAAGACATTGAGCTGCCAGTTCCTAATGCAGCCGTACCAAGTTACTGTCAATCAGTGACTGTAATTAAAAAAAAAGCATACAATGCTAAAGAAATATTAAGAACAATTATCTTGTGTCCAATCGGAATGTTAGACCTCTAGACAGAAGGGTTCATTCCTCCAGCCTGCCAACATTTTAGTAAATGACACTGGCCCTTTAACAGATGGAATACATGCTTCTTAGCTTGCCAGGATCCTAATAAAAGACACTGGCTTCTTTAAAATGAAGGACACATACCTCTCAAATTGCCAGTATCCAAATTGGGAGTCAGCAGTTTAATATAAAGGCACTCATCAATCTGGCAAAATCAAGGACACGGCACAGAAATTTTAAAACAAATGGTACAAAGTTTCTCCTGACACTACTTAGATGAACTAAATACTTCAGCACTGGCTAAGCATATCCAGTAGCAGCACTGTAGTAACTAGATACCTTGCTAGCTTTTAAAATAGTAAAAATTAGCAGCAGACTTCAAGGGTTTGGATTGACTTTTTTCCTCCATCAAACCCATTGGCTACCACTTATAGGGCTGACCACGCACTGCATGACTCAAATGAAAGCAGGGTGTCTTTTCCCTGGGCACTGACCACTACCACAGAGGCTGACCTGTGTGGGAACACTGTCTGTCCAAAAGGAACCATGTCTGCTTCCATTCCCTCTCCCAAGAGCAGGGTGCTCCAGTGAAGGAGAGACACCTGTGAAAGTTTTCTCCTTGCACTGACAACACAGGTTACTACAGCTTGTAGTTTTACAGACACTTCTTGAGAGCCAGAACTATGGGCACTTTAGCTTTTCTGGTAGCAGCCATCAGAGGGAAACAAAGACCTTTTTCAGCATATGAAGAACTTTTGGGTGGGTTGGGGAAAGGGAAAGTGGAGTTTCCTGAACCTTGTTGACACTGACAAACCGTTTACAGTTTCTGAAAGGTAGACATGGTGGAAAGCAGAAAACTAAATTCTCTTCATCTTGAAAGATAAGGAATTTGCTAAGACTGGCCATAGAAAAGTGCATTTTATGAACAGGACAGGCTCCCAGGGCCTTACCTCAGAGATACAGCAACTCCTAGCTGGCATGCAGCCAGCTTCTTGCCTTGCCCCTCTTGCCCACCCCAGTGCTGGCAGATTCCTGCCTCTGCAGACTGATCTTAACCATCTGAACCTGCTTTCTTCCAGGTGTCTCCTTGGCATATTCAACATCTGTTGCATACATATTTCTGCAACATGTGGCTTACCAGCAAACACTGCGCAGAAAAGAACATACCTAAGTACAAAAACTACCATTTGATGGCACAGCCAGCTGAAGCCAAAGAGGTCTGAAGTGCTGGAAAACAATGGCAGAAGCTGTCAGGAGAGAAGGGAGGAGATTCTTGCTGTAGAGAAGTAGAGGAGAAAATTACGAAGACAGTTGGCCTTGAGAATGGGCAGAGGTGAAACAGGTTTTGAAGGAACTGACCTTCAGCAGCTAAAGCAGAAGTTGGGATTTGAATGGCACAATGGATTGCACAGAAACTGCAGGAGAACGACAAGCTCCTGTCACACTGCAGCCCTGACTCGGCCAGGACTGGCCTGATGCTCTGGGTTGCCTGGACCTGACTGCAGTGGGCACTGTCTAGGACAGGCTGGCTGGCTGTTCCTTCAGGAAACCCCTTGCTCTCAAGTTTTTCACTTCATGAACAAAGACGCTGCTGTCATTTACTCACCTTTCACGTTCATCTTTCATTTTCTCCAGCTCCTCCTCTTTAAGCATGCCTTGCTTTGGAGTCCCCTTCTGATCTGCCTTCCCACTTTTATCTTCTTTCTTCTTTCCAAATCTGTTAAAGATATCAAGGAAGGAGTCACAAGGAAATAATTATAGAAGAAAAAACAGTACTTATCTATCATAAACCACAGAAATTTTAGGCAAGCAAAACACTGAGGTTTTATCTTAGTGACTCATAAACTTCCCACATTGCAAGATAAGTTATCAGTATTACCTGGGCCATATGCAAAAGGAAGGACTGGTTACAAATTGATTTGGACCCTGTACTTTCGAAAGCTATTTTTTGAAACAAAGTTGGAAAGCCCCGCCAAACCTGAAATGCAGGGCATTGCAGGGCTGGAATATTAACATGGCACATTTTAAAGCGGCTGAAGGCTCCTCTCGCCACATGACAGCTCTCTGAAAGTCATCTGCAGAGGCTGTGGTGACAGCACCCAGCTCTTACCAGTTCTATTGTGTTCTGCTCTTACCAGTAACTATTGTCTCTCATTCTTGACGCCTTAATTTTAGGATTTGTTCTTTGCTTAAATGAGGATGCAATCAGAAAGAATAAAATCTTGCTTTGTTCCAAGAGTACAAACCTAGACCCTTCATAAGAGCTCCTTTTTAAACTTCTGGGGTTTTCTTTCTGCCTAGTAATATACTATCATGTAATATTTATGCTGTGAAAGTCCTCCAGAGGCCCCAATGGGTTTGGGGCTTCCACTGTTGTTTTATACACTGTGCAAATACGCATAACAAGGCTGTGCTACGCCGCCTATAAAAGGAGGCTGAACTGTGAGCTACATTTAATTTCTGGTGGAGTTAGACAGAATACTAGGGTCAAATATGCTCATGAATTATGGACCAAAAAGTTTAAAAACCTCCCCTCCTCTTCACCAGTTTGAAATTCTCAGTTCCACAAGTAAATGATCAACCTGTGTCTTCCCCTGCAAATTAATGTGTCCTTATATGCATGACAACAATGTAAAGTAATTACTTTTTCACTAAATATACTATATTGAAACTAATTACTCTGACTTTAAACTGAAAACTCTTCTGTGAAAGTCTGCAGCATTGCCTTGGAGATCTTTCTTTTACCCTTTTTATTTTTCATGTTAGCCCAAACTGCCTCAAGTGGAACAGCTGAACTACTGTGCCTGTATTTAAACTGTAAATCATTGACTTCATGTTTCTCCACTGACAAATGCAGAAATTTTGCAAATAGTCAGGCTCATAAGATGATGATCCAGATTTTTTATGAATTTAATTAATAATTTTGAGCTTGTGGTCAAATGAAGTTACTGGGAACTCTGCAGTAAGTTTTCCAGACAATAAGAACTTTGTTAGAAAAGGAATGATGGATGTGACAGACAGACACCTAGCATGTGGTAATAATAAAAAGGGCAAATACTACAGGTAGTAACATGAGATGCTTTATTGTGGCTCTGTCATGGACTGTGCTGGGGAGCAGAAAGAGTCCTATCAGTGCATGGTTTTCTCCTTTTTCCTACATGTCACAATAGAGATAGATGGTGTCTTGCACTCTTTGAGGGATCCTTTGCACAAAATATACATATGCCTTGTCTACAACCAGTCTTCAGTTCTTTTTTCATGGTCCCAACTCATTTCAGTGCTTCCAGAAACACAGTACGTACTTTCCACACTTTTATTTTTTCTGAGTGTAGAGCAGCACACTGATTTCACTGCTACTTTCTGAGTTCCAGCAGTTCCAAGAGACTGGAGTCACACACCCTGTTGGAAGGTGGTGGTGGCAGTGAAGGCAGCAGTCAGGAAACACAAGAGAGACAAAGGTTGTACATACAGAGTGAAGAGAAACAAAGTAAGGAGGGTGCACAGGCATGAAATGACCCAGGTGGAAAAGAAAAGCCAGATGAAACTCTGCATATATTACTCTCTACAGAGGTACAAGGTAGCCAAACAAGAAAATCAGTTTGGTATGAGCACCAGCAGGCTGCTCCTGAAACATCCACCCCTGCTTTCTGACACTTGCTCATGCTGGGAAGGTCTCTTGGCAGTTTTCTCAAGAGGCCATATTAGCACTTGCATCTTGGTCATAATCCAGCTCGGGTACTTTGTTTATATTCAGGCTGCCTGCTTTTCTCCCACAGTTTCAATTATAGGTTGTGGAGTTTCATATTTGACTGTAGCATGTATTGATTTTGAAAACATTATTCTTGGGCATTTTGTATTGCTGCAGGGATTTGAAGTTGGATATGTTGTATACTCGAGAGAAAAGTAAAAAAAACCTCAGTCTTTAACATGTGTCCCTTTCAAGTCTAGATATTATTTCTTGCTTACTCGAGAAATACATTTTAAATAAAATAAAGTGACAATTTTGATTGCATTAACCGCCAACATGACAAACCTTAGCAAAAACAGAGCTGTTTGCTGGTAGAGCTGCTCTTGCCATAAATTTGGCAAGTTTCAGTGTAATTATAAACTTGGAATAATGAGTCAGTCTTGATGAAAACAACTTTTGTTGTGCTGCATTAACGGCAGTGTGGCCGGCAGGTTAAGGGAGGTGATTTGGCCCCTACACTCTGCTCTCATGGGAGCCCATCTTGAGTGCTGCATCCAGCTCTGGGCTCCTCCAGCGTACAAAGGACACTGACCTGTTGGAGTGAGTCCTGAGAAGGACACAAAGGCGCTCAGAGGGCTGGAACACCTCTCCTATCAAGAAAGGCTGAGAGAGCTGGGATTGCTCAGCCGCAAGAAGAGAAGGCTCTAGGGATACCTTAGAGCACCTTCCAGTACCTAAAGGAGCCTACAAAAGAGATGGAAAGGGACTTTTCACAAGGGCAAGGAATGTTAGGACACAGGGGAATGGCCTTATAGTGAAAGCAGATAGGATTAAATTGGATATTAGGAAGAAATTCTTCACTGTGAGAGTGGTGAGGCACTGGCACAGGGGACCCAGAGAAACTGTGGATGCCCCATCACCTGAGGGTTTAAGGCCACGTTGGACGGGGCTTTGAGCAACCTGGGACAGCGGAAGGTGTCCCTGCCCATGGCAGGGGCGTGGAACTGGGTGATCTTTAAGGTCCCTCCCAACCCAAACTGTTATATGATTCTATGACTATTTTTTGCTATTTTCTGCTTTAGATAGGTTTTGTGCAGGCTTACAATTTTGACCTGTTATACTAAGTGTGCAGCATAAAGCTCAAGGCTAGGGAAATATTCAGATGTAGGTGGTTTGTTTTTTTTTTTGGCCTCTTCTACACATTGCTATACCATAAAAATCCATTCTCTTATTATTACTGTTTTTCATTCCATTCTCTTATTATGTTTTTCAGCTCAATGAAAATCTTGCATAAATATTAGAAAATAAAAGCAGAAAAAAATTTAACACTGTTAAGAAAAGCAATATACACAGACAACATTAAACCACAAAGAACCCAGTATGATCCCTGCCTGAATTTATACACCCTGTCCTAAAAGTTATGGTCTGCTCACTGATGTGTTCTAATTGCCATGGGCTTCTGATGATAAAATTAATTTCCAGCCAACATAATTTTGCATGGGTTTGTGCACTATAGGCTTAATAGTCTCTACTACTTATTGGGAAAAAAAAAAAAAAAAAAAAAAGTAAGAGTACACACTGCATGATCAAACTAGGCTTGATCATATTGTCATTGATATTAGTATAAGGCCCTCTACTGATTTCAACAAAAACAAGACAAAATCGATTGTCAAATTATACTATGGAATTAATCAAATCCATATTAAAATTCTATGAAAACTGAATGGCTTTAGGATTTGAAAATGCCAGTTCTCCAGGCAACATTTAATTGGACTGTGGTAAAATCTGCCTTCCATATTAATATTATTGTCAGCAGAATAAAAACATTAATGAAAAGTTGTATGGTACACAATTTTTAAAAATGTCTGTTTTGCTATACTGTACACAGTCAAATTCTCTTCAACTTAATATCTAATGGATTTATTACTCTGAAAACCTTTTCTAACAAATGGAGAAATATAATTAGAAGACCTGAAAACAAATGGATCTGCTGTATCTTCTCATTCTATAGCCATCTATAATCAATTTATGTCAAATGAAGCCACTGGCCATTGTAATGGCAGTAAGAAAATAAATCTGTGCTTTCCCAGGCTGAGCGAGCGCCCCAGTTCTTTGATTATCCACTGTAAATGCCTGCAAAGCACTGCTAAAGATGATACAGCCCTATTAACCTTAGCATACTTTTCAGCTGGGAAAGTTAATATGCCAACCACTCAGAGCATAGTTCTCCTGTAAATAAAAACATAAAGGGATTTTCTTTACGTGAACAGATCTTTGAGCACTTTGTGCCTTTGGGATAAGCCTATATGCGACTGTCGAAAATATGCTGTGCAAGAGTGAGGCATTATCCTATTTCTATTAATTTCAAAGGGTGCCCTGCAAACAACTGAAATTGTTCCCCTTAGAAACATTACGGAAATAAAATCTGTGAATACCAAATGTACATTGTCTTGCAGAATTTATTGCCATTCTATTGGCTATAGCATTAAAGCATATTGTATGCTTCTTTCCAAGAATTCTAAGGGCTAAAAATGAAAACAAACCTACTACAGCCCCTCTCTGTTATTACTTGGGATAAATGTCTTGCATGCAAGACCTAAAGCTGTGGTCATGGCAACACTTCGCTTCCGTGTGGAGCCGTGGGCTTCCAGATCTCAAATGTGTTGATATTTGCTTCAAGGATTAAAAAGCAGGCAGGTCTATAAAGTCCCAGACTTCTAAGCAGCAGAAACATCTGGTGGGTGGAACCTCTAAGCAGCTTGCTGACTAAATTCAGCAATTTGGATTTCTTAGCTAATTCAGTTGCCCAAGATTAGGAGGTTCCACTGCAGCTAACAAGGTACATAATGAAAGTACAAACATCTGTGGGAAAATAATACAAGAGAGCCTATGACACAGCCAAGCAAGATACAAAGCCTGACACTGTCAGAAAATCTTGGCATCTCCAGAAATGATCTGTAAGAAACCAGAGTGATTTGCAAAGTACATATAACAAAAGCTCTGACTCTTAGTCATTTCACAGCAAAATGGGGAAAAATGCTGAGATTATTAAAGCACGTCCCTTATGAAAGACTAGAAATAACTCTTAAAATTAAATTTAAATGTGAGTAAGAATGAATAAGTGAGAAAGAAAGATAAAGATACTAATAAGGTATGATTTTCAGGTCCACACAGGGACTATAAAAAGCTTATTAACTGCCACTACTGCCGTGTGTTTTAAGTTATTTTATCACTCAGCTTTTACGATAGAAGAAATACTCTAGAAGCAGCGCTGTGCTTTGATTAATTGCTTTCATACATACACTTTTACAGAGTATTAAACATTGCTGTAAAGATCCTTAGTGAATCAGACTTGCTGGTGATTACAGGCCAGGCTCATTTTACATTTATGTTAATAGCAGCATTAATGAAATACATCTTTCACATTTTTAGTGGCTCTCTAAATACCTAAAACGTTTGTTACTAAATGTTTACTTACTGGGCAGATGTATGCCATTGCGTATTACACCAATGGGATCAAGAGCTTTGCAACAGCTAAAAAAACTACAGAAAGAAAAGAAGATCTTCTGGTAAAACATGACTGACAATTTGAGAATGGAGCACGCACAGCAAGGGCTGGGCAACAGTGCTCAAATCTTCATCAATATCCCTGAAGATCAAAGCATCTCCGTGCACAAGTTAAACTTGTGGTAAAAGGGCAGCTCTGTGCTGGGGGGCTGTGAGCCAGCAGGGGTTGAGCATCGCTTTTCCTTGTCCCTCTGCCAGCCCCTTGCTTGCAGGCAGTGCATCCCATTCCTCTGTGGAAGATTCAGTCCTAGCAACATCAGGATGCCCTTCCCAGTGTATAACACACATTGCAGCGAAACCTCCTCATGACAAAGCCTTGCCCAGGAGCAAGTTTTGACCCAATCTCTCTGCTTTGACAGGGTGAGAAGAAAGCCCCAAAAAGATGATGAACACGGGAAAGGGCCATTTCAACCCCTCCTGCTCCCTGCCGCTGAGTGGGTAGTGCCTGCAATTTTGGGGCAGTGCTGTGTACAACACCAATTCTGTTGGATAAATTGGAAAGAGATTTGGAAGAAAAAAAAAACCAAAACAACAAAAGCACTTTTAGCTAGATTTGGTGAGGTTTGCTTGCTGGAAAGACTTGTGCAGCTAGGCTGCTGCTGCCTCCATGTTCTGCCACTGCTGGAGCTCACTCCCAGGGCAGCAACAAGAGGAGGGCAGCAAAAGCAGCAGCTTTCCATGGCAAACAACAGAGCAGCTTAGGCAACCAAAAATAGCTCCCCTGAAAAGGGAAATGACCTAACTTCTGATTTATTACATCAGTGGAGGCATGCAACAAATTGTTCAAGTGTGCTATTCTACAGTTATTATTTGTATTTCACAAATGTAGCTGAACTTCATGAATGTATCTTCATATTTAGCCATCCTAAAATTATTTTGGGAGATAATCCACGTTATTTTAATGCTGTGATCAGAGTTAAAAGTATTATGATCAGCAGGAAAAGAGAAGGTTATGCAGAAGTTGCAAATTTAAAGAAATCCACCTTATTATGCTCCTGCTCATCAAAATTAATCAAACAAGTGCCATTTCTGTGTTTTTTAATTTATTTTTTATTTATTGTATCAGACTGCTGGAGCTAGACTAAAATGACTGAACTTCCAGAACCAGTATAATGGGAGAAAAACTTATCTTTTTAAAACTCTGATTAAACACAACCTCCCCCCATCCGTTTATTTCTTTGATGCCCAAATTAGCATCTTTTCTGCAGCATGCTGAATTAATTAGTACAGTGACAAAGAATTAGTCCAGATAAGATCAAAGCTGAAACCATATTTATCTGGAATTTGAAATTAAGAGCAGAGAGTATTAACCCTCAGCACTTCAAGGAGCTTTCCACATGGCACACTTAGTAAGCCTTCTGCGAGTTCATTCAAAATAAATCAACAGTGCAATATTTTTCCTCACTGAAGCTCTGCTAAAAGGAAAATAAATTTGCCATGAATTCTGCTACAATGTGAAACTGCCTTTAATGCAGACCCTGTACATGCTACTCATTATGTAACTTGTAGGCATCAGTAGAACAAAGCAAACAAAGCTGAGAAAAGATACTTAATCACATTTGTGTTAATGCATGGATTGTCACATTGTTCACAGATTTAAGGGCTACTGAAAGAATTCCCAGCAGTGAATCTGAGAAGCTCCCTGCCGTAACACCTCACAGGTAAATAATCTATAATCTTCAGTGGCGAGGGCCACACACAGAAATGAAATGTCAAACAGAAGCCTGAAATTACACAGTGAAGTCAGAAGTTTACTCTGAGAGTATCAACCATGTGGACAGCAATAAAGGAAAATCTTCATTGCTGGTACCACTGCCTTGGATATTATCAGTGTATATATATATATATTTCAGTACCAGATAAAAGACTGGAGGCCATTTCCCATATGAAATGCAAGAGGTTTCTCTTTTGCCTAGAAATTGCAGAACGGAGAAAATTTAAGTAGTCACCCCAAAATCTTCTAATCCATCTTCCCAAAGCCTTTGAGCCTCCCAAAACCTTATTTTTTAAAACGTAGAATTTGCTTTTAATTTAGACAGAGGCGAGTTATTGTAACTCATTCTGATAATTAGGTACTAGGAAATCTTTATAGTAGAGCAGTCCGGTTCATCTGTACCACATGCAAAATCTTACTTCTGCAGTATATGAAATGACCAAAGACAAAAGCCAAGGAACGTGATGGCACACTATGACTTGGGTCACCCAAGCTGCAGTGTAAACCCACAAAGCCCATCTACTGAGCCAACGGAATGGAATAACTCTCATCAACTATTATGTAACCACAGACAACAGAAGGCAGCTGTGAAGAGTCATCCTTTATACTTCAAGGAACTTATTTTTAGAAAACATGCTGAGGTAGTCTGAGTATTGGAAGTAGCATTTACAAAAAGCGGTCACTACTACTATTATCTGACCAGGAAAATCATAATGTTCAGTGGCAGCTATGCTCAATGGCACTTTGCATGAAATGATGTTTTAATCATCCAGTGACAACATTATGGTCACCAGGACAAGAATTCTGTATCCTACATTACATGTACCACATAAGAAAAATCTGCAGTAAACAACGACAGCTGTGATTTACAGCTTGATCAGGAGGAAAAAAATCAATTTATATTCTGCCCAATGCAACAAGCTCTGCCTGTTTGTCCACCAGACTGTGGAATTATCCTCCACCAAAGTAAGAAATTATTCCCATATATTCTTATTTGTCCCTACTTCCATACAGCATCAGTCATTTTCCCCTCTTGGTTTCCCTTTACAAGCATGTAATTTCTTCTGAAGTGAATACTAATTCTGTTCCAAATCATGCAGAGAAACATTGCTGTACCTACCCGTATGGAATCTGTAAATGGCAACCTGCCAACCCCAGGGGAACATGATAATCCCATCCATGTCTCGGGCATGGTAACTCCATGTTCAAAGCAAAAGGAAAGAACCAGCCCTTGACTCTGCTTTCCTAATTTCCACTTAATAGTCACAGGAAAGGGAAAGGGAAAAGAAGCAGGCAGTTAGGCTTGCTACTAATTTTTCTGGAAATTTGTTATTCTCTGTCATGCAGCAAAAAATAAATGCTGTTTCTGACTGAACCTACTGCTCTAAGGTGCAGTCAATAAGGCAAAGCAGGAGACAGAGACTGGCTGTGCTACTTGCTGACTGTGGTTTTCAAAATCCCATACTCAAGTAAGAGCCAGCACACCTCTGTCCCAGTACACCTCTAGCCCAGCAGCACCTCCAGCCCTCTGCAGGTAACTGAGAACCACTTGCAGGCGGGACAGGGAAAAGACCAAATGAAGGGAGCTAAAGGGTAGCTCTTTGGGTGTCAAACTTGACAAAAACAGGCTGCTGAGTTGCTTTTTTTTGTTTCATGTTTTCTCCTGTGTTGTGTGTCTCTTTCCCCTATTACCTGCCACACAACGCTATAATTCATTAAAGTATCAACTACATATATATGTACAGCATATGTGTGTATTATATATGTTTACCAGGGGAAGAACTTTTCATTTTCCTTGTATCATAATTCTCATGGTATTTAGTGCTTTTCTTAGCATTTTAGGTACTCATGCACTTTATGAGAATCTCCACTTGCACTACAAAACTTTTTGCTCAGCCCTCTTGGCTATGAAAAAACAACATAGAACTGTGACATTATCAGAACTGCAGACACAAAACTCATGAGGCAAATTAAATATACGACATTTGCAAAACAAAACTGAAAACCTGCTACATTTGCACTCGGAGCCATGATATTTCGAGGTGTCAGATTTGCTAATCATCTCACCACTGCAGTGCTCACCTTCTCAACCAAATCACGTGCCTTCCTCTCCTTACGTGCCACAGTGGGGATTTGTTGGGGCTTATCTGACTTTCATGAAGCAAACCCGCACATTGCAGGTTCCAACAAGATCTCCAAGGAAAAACACCCTCAAAAAACAGCAGGAATACGGAGCACTCCCCTCCCTGTTTCAATTGAGACTACATGGCAGTCTTCATGAAGGCTCCATTCGGTGGAATATTGTGACTCTAATGAGCAGTTAATGTCGAGCATATATCATCAAATCCATTCCAATATGAAGAAACTGAGTCACAAAAGGTAAAAATTACCCTATTCTCTTTTTCTACTGATAACCTCAGAGCTATGATTCCATTACCACTACATGTCTACCTGCCTCACTTTCCAGCCAGTTTGCTATGATGCTTTTCCCCCTTGACTACTTCCCTGTCTCCTTTCAGTTCTCTCCTCATTCATTTCCTTCTTCGCCCCAACACACTCGCTCTCCTTGCTCCACACTCCTTTCATATGCTCTAGTGCTGCACTGCTACAGCAATACCTCTTGCTGGGGATTTTTGCTGGAGACTGCACAAAAGGAATGTGCATCTTGGGCACCAGCACTCTTGCTTCTGAGACGCTGAGCAGCAATACGCAACAAAGCCATGCAGAGATCTCTACAGGGGCTGAGCTACCACTCTTTCTCAGCAGGATGCATTAGCCTTATTTGAGCTCAGGCTCAGAGCACTTGAGAAACTCTGAACTAAGAGAGCTCATGATAAAGAGATGCTTTCGAAGGGAAACATAAGAGGGAGAAAGATAGCTCTTGACTAGGCAAGGGAAGTTGTAAAGGCAAAGAAAAAAAAATACAATTACTTGTTTTTAGGCTTCATAATGGACATCTAAAGTTAAAGCAACACAAATTCTCCCTCTGTGCCTTCACTATAGCTGGCATTTTCACAAAGCAGTAATATCGAAAACAATGCCAAAGTAAG
Organism: Acanthiza pusilla; assembly: GCA_036630365.1. Lineage (NCBI taxonomy): Eukaryota > Metazoa > Chordata > Aves > Passeriformes > Acanthizidae > Acanthiza > Acanthiza pusilla. Next base: position 11,030,928 of record JAXCHO010000019.1, read on the forward strand.
AGAGGAGTTATGTATAGACCGCATTTTGAAAGACGTGTTTTGGCATAACAAATAATAGATGTTTTTGCATTTTTAAACTGTCAAAATCAGTTCTTCTGATAAATAATACCTTCCCTCCATGGCCTTGGCTATTGTACATTACTAATTAGACATAGTAGTTTGTGGTTAATATCCTTCCCCACAGATTTATTATTAGCTTGTATATTCTTTTCAGTAGAATTGTGCTAATGGTAAGGTCTGCTGGAGGCCAACTGCATGAAGCCACTGGGAGGAGAAATCTGTTTGCCTGTCAAAACAGTGGCTATCAATTAGAACTGTAAATGTGATTCCTTTAAGTGTCTTGGATAGTAGCAGAGACTTCCAGTGATGGATTAGGGGGCTGAATCACTTTCATATTGTATTAAAGGAAGCTTTCAAGTAAACAGCTATCTGCATGAAACAAATTCACCACTATTTTTGAGAAAGTCTAGAAGAACCTGTCTGACCTGCCAAAATTCCCCTCTGCTGTTTTCCCAGAAATCCCCAGAAATCCAGCACTTAATGTGGCATACTGACAAAATTGATACTAGATTTTTCTGTGGTTTTCTTAGGAAAGCTTGGCTTAGGATAGCTACAGCAATAGAAGAAAAAAACAATGAAGCCGCTGAAAGACACGATCCATAACAAAGAACCAGTGAGATGATGCAATTCCACTGTTCAGTGATTTGGGATGCAGTCCTGGCACACAGATAGCAATTTCCCCTCTGATACGAGCACCCAGATCTCATTAGCATTACTAAGAGTTGTGTGGACATACTGATGGGAATGTGCTCCCCTGTATTTTGCAGGAAATTAACACCACTTGGGGACTGAAGGAGGCACTGTCTGTCACTCTCAGGCATAGCCTCTGCCAGTTAATTAAGCAAAAACCTCTGCCACAACTCTCAAGAGGAAGCTCTTCCCTATTCTCCTCGATGCAGCAAACCTGACACAAAGCAAAATGTCAGGAGCAGGACCTAGGAAATGGGGATGTTCAGGGAAGGTGAAATTCTGCCTGCATTTGCCAAGCTCTTCTGCCACTAGGTTTTGGTGGATTTTGAAAATAGTTATTAGGAATCAAAATGATTAGTTATAGCTGAGTTTGTTTTAAGAAAATATCTCCAGCTCACATACATTGCGGCTTTTGGTTACTGGTTACTCTCAGCAGGAGTAATCCTAGATAGCACACATAAAAACCAGTCAGCCAGACTGTTAACCCTCCAGGACTCCACTGCTATTTTCATGCCAAGACAGAGTGACTAACCAATACAGGAAAAAGCAGAGGACTCAAACATACTCACAAAATGTGGCTCTGGCAGCTGAAGGACAATGGCAGGATGGGGGAAGGTTTCATCCAGTCATGAAACAACAGACTGCCTCATCAGGATGATAAACTAAACTGAACGTATTAAAATCCTTTCCTTGGCACCACTTCATAAATAAAAAATAAATATTAGAACTAAGTGACTGAAAGTTTTAGTCAATTATATGAACTACACAACTCTGTCATATATGTTTCCAATAGTACTGCTCGTAACTGTGAGCCAGAAAATGTCTTTGAAAGGTTTCAATGAAAACCTGGCAATCACTCCTGTTCCTTGAATCTTAAAATAAGTAATTCTGGTGCAATCAGATAAAGAAATACACTTTACTGTACGAACTCAGAGAAAATTGCTTCAATAGTGTTTAAAACAATGAAGTACTTTTATTTTGCTGGCTATTACAACTATTTACCTTGAAATTGTACGAACACCATCAACAGCCCAGATTCCCAAAACTTTTTCCTACTTGCACATTTCTTGCCTTTCATACACTGACTCCCAAACACAAATGTTCATACACTACTTTAAAAATTACTATTTGTTATTGCTATTTATATTTCCAGGCAGCTAATTTTTGTGTGACAGTGCAGGGAAAAATCTCTACTTTCTTGTTCAGATACAGCAATGCTTTGTTCACCACACAAAGGCTATGACTTCTTTTCTCACTACCTCCAGAGCTCCATGTCCTAAGGTTATATTCACTCATTCAACTATTTGCAATACCAAACCACTGGTGCTAATTTTACCTAGAGACCAAAATGAGAACAAATACCTTAAAAATTCTGCATGCTACGATCTTAGCTCAAAGAAGATGTTCTTAAAAAGATCTTCATTATGAGGGTGATAAAAAAACCCGTTAAATTCAAAGCCCATAGCAGCATAGAAGGCTGAAGAACACAGATCAAGTCTATCACTCATTTAATTTAAACTTCTGCTACAGGAGCTGCCAGTATCACTGCATGAATAAAAACTAAATGGTGTTGATAAAAAACTACTCCAGGGCGTGTAGTCAGTCAATGAACCTAAGTCTCTTTTGTTTCCAAACTGTGCTTGATACAATCACAATTTCTCCTGAATGTATTAGACATTAGCCGTTGCCCATCAAACAATTTGTAGGGAAAAATTCTGCCTTTCAAGTTACCCATGAATTACTGAACACAATCAGTATTCACTACCATGAACATTCTGCTTATTCATCATTAACTGTAACTGATCACTGTTTCTATTTCTTAACTTGATAAATCATTGTTTAAAAACTACCTTCACAAGCACAGGGGAGGAGAAGCCACTCTGCACTTCTTGAAAAACATGTTTTGGCAATGATCCCAAAAATTTACTGCATTTAACCCCCCCCCAAGCATATGAACACGAATTGCACCACACGAGTGCTCACAGTTGATGAATTACGTTTAGCTGAAAGTATTTAATCTGTAAAAAAAACTAGACACCTGACTGTGAAACAACGTAAGCATCTGCATTTCCATTTCTTTGGCTGTATGCTTGGTCTCCTACCATAGGACAGAGTGAAAAGAGTGCCTAATTTGTCAGCTATATATACCACTCATCATTTGATCTCTCTACACCTTTATTTATTTTGATTTATTAGTTACAACATTTAAACCAGATTTTTTTGTCATGATAATTGAGTTGTCTTTGTAGTCTTATTGTTGTGTATCTAGACAACTGCATCAAAGATATATAGAATTTTAGACAAAGTCGCATTATTGATTTAGAGGGCCATGATGATGTTATTTTGTTGTGGTCTTATAACTAAAAAGCCCAGTTGTCTGGCTCCAATTTTGTTTTTCTTCTCATGTGGGGAAAATGAAATCGTTTTACCCCTCTCCCTGCAGTCATACATCTTCCTGCCACCTTCTGTCTCATTTGCACCACTGTCTCTTTCCCAGCTGCTGCTGAAAGACAAGTACCACTACAAATATAGGCCAATGTAGCCCAAATATAGTTCAATAACTGTTAAAAAAAAAAAAAAAAAAAAGCGGTACAAGTGGAAAAAACATTCCCCCAAGTTCACGCACAATAGCTGGAATTAGCAACTGCATCTTTTAAGTACTGTTAAACATACTTCCTCTAACAATTAGTTGGCATATTCTCCAAATAAGCAGAGTTGTAAAAGCCAGCTAATGGCTTAGTGCTTCTATTGGAAATCTTTAACAAAATTCGCTAGTATTTAACAGATTGGTTGAAAACTGGTTCCAAATAGGGTACTTTCCTGTTAGGCAGAGAACAGTGAGAATTTCATCTGACATAATGTGGCTAGTGCTGTTTGAAACAAATGAAAAAGGGAAAGTAAGGAAATTAAGGTGCCTAAAGGCTCTTCTTGCTCAAGACACATCCAGAAGGCGGAATGGAGAGTCTGAAAAACAAAAAGCTGTGCACTAAATATCTTGACCTGTAAGCTGATTTTAGGTCTGCTACCAGCATTTTTTAAAAAGGTATTTAGCTGACAACACGTTCCAATTTGTATTATTAGCACAACTAGTCAACGACAAATATGAACAGAGGCATGAACAACAAACTCCCCACCTGGGACATCCTTTCTCCTTTTTCCAGTAGCTGCTCCCTGAATTTGAGCATGGCCTAGGATATTAGCTCAAGATAAGCTTTCCATGTCATTGTGATTCCAATCACAGCCTATCCTAAGGAATGTTCATTTTCCTGAAGCAAGGCCAAAAGAGAAGGGTCTGTTTCATTCCAGCCCATCTTTTTAATTCCCCCAGTAGATGCAGTGTTTACCATTTTACAGAACAGCAGTTCAAAACAAAAGCAAACACCATATTTTTCCTGTGGTATTCAAGTTCTCACACAAGAGAAACTCCATGTCTTCTATCAAAAAAAAGATGATATTTCTCAGATGCATTATTATCCCAAATATCAACAACAGCAAACTGGTTGAAAATACAAAAAAACCCCCAGAATTTCAGCAGGACATAGAAAAGTTCTTCTAAAAGGAAAATCATTAAGATAAATCAGAAAAGGTCTCTCTTATCACCATTAAACAGTAACTTGAGCTCAGGATTAAACTTAGCCAGATCACTTATGCTATTGATGATCTATTTTTTTAATCTGTATCATACCCCTTGATGTTCCAGATATAAAGAAAACTCTTAGACCCCTTCCCTCCTGAATCATCCAAGAAGCTAGTGTGTTTTCCTTTTCTGAACTTTATTCCTAACCCCAGATCAGGACCCCAAAATAACAGTAACCTGTACTCCCAAGATGAAGACTCATCAGTCCTCCTTAAACTCCTTTTGTTACTGCCTTCACCATGAGCCTCTGGGCCCATCGATAGCCAGCAAGAAGCCCCATTGTTTGAGTTCTCCTTTCAGATGCAAACCACAGCCTATTACTAAAATTTGCTCACCTTTGCCATGTCTAAGCCATGTCACTGCATGATCCTCCACCTGGGCACTGACTGGAACAATTTCTTACTTGAGAACCAACATCTGTGAAACAGTGAACTTGGACAACTGTCAGGTCCAGACTTCAGTGATGTTCAGAGAAGAAAATTTTCTTCCAATTTTTTATTTATATTTTTGTGTACGTGCTAGCAGACAGAGAGGGGACAGAAGACGGTGTTGATGCAGATTGGCGCTACAGTCAGAAAGCATATGATAATGACTAGGAAGTGTTTCAAAGCTTTCTAAAGTTTTACAAGATGAACTATGTAACAAGGTAAGTGCTTTAAAACAGCACTAATCTGAAAAGCACAAGCTATCCTCTTATTTCCTGAAAAGTCATCAAACCCTAAGACAGAAAAGAAGGATGAACTCAGTGGGATAGCTCATTGTTAAATAAGAACTAATCTGCCTTCTCTCATGAATTTGCCATAATGTAAAGTGTGTGATCTTTCCACTCTGTCAACGAAGTGAAAGTTGAATCCATGTGAATTAAGTCAATGTATCAATTTTTACAACTATCTAAAGCTCATGAAAGCCTGCAAAACTAGAAAAACTGATGTTTTCGACAAGCTTTTGCTATTGGTATGAAATGCCCCTCCCCACTCTCCTTAATTTTGCTTACATAGCATGATTTCCAGGGGCACAAAGTATACGGAACCTGTCAATTCTATCCTCATACTGCTCTATGTGTTTTTGCACCAAAGCAGGTATGATCTTTTTTCCTGCACTACCTTAGAAAGGCAATTATTAAGGCCAGAGTAGTGCTTCTGAACAGAAATGCATAGGACCCTATAGCAATGGATTCTTTTTGTACTTGGGAAGAAGCCTCATCAGCAAAACTGCAAAAAAAACAAAACTCAAGAACTGACAGTTCAAACTTCTTTATCTGGCTGGATGGATCCTCACAGCTCTGCCTTTTCTACTGTTTCTGCCTGTTACCCTCATCCAGAACAAATTAAATGCAGAAAACACTGATGTTGTGCACAAGGACAGTCAGCAAGCTTCCTGATCACCAGGAGGATGTGATATCCCATAGGCTTAAGGCTGCGACAAAGCCTGGCACTCCAGCTGGAATGTGGCACCAAAGGGCTGCCAAGGAAATGGCAGGCTGCAAACAGAGTCTTTCCCATAGAAATTTTTTTTCTGGGCTGGAGGTCTTGAGGTAACGCTAAGGTTGAGGTAACAAGCGATATTAGCTACTCTGAGCTTAATCAACTTTCAGCTATGCTGCCTGCATTCTGATACACCATTATCCATATCCCTCACCTCACCTCGGTATTGACAAAAGTCAGTCAGTACTGGAACAAGTGGAACTGAAATCAGAATACACAAGATTGTTTTGATCTGACATTAACTGTAGAGTAGAACTTGCATTGTTCAATGAGAAAATCATGCATACCAAAGTTGAAAAAAAAAGTGAACATAGTAAATATAGTCAGAACTTCTTTGGTCCTACCTACTTCAAGAATTCCTTAGAATTTCTCAGCTGAACTCTTAAATTGTCCCCCCACCACCCCATGCAAGACCATGTCTTGTACAATGTCACATTGAAAAATGATGTTGCAAGGCTGCTGTCCAATTTTCTTTTTCTACATCCTTCTCCTAGACAGAAGGTGTTCATAGCAGATATGTCATCACTACACTTTTATTCAATGCCAGAAATGTACCTATACCAATCTAGAAGTCCATAATGCTTTGTTTGATAATGCCTGAAGAGCAGGCAGACTTGACTATATTCCATCATCTAGTCTAGCAATTATTTTTTCCTGTTAGCAACTCATTGGTGGTATAGATTGCTCAAGAGCTGCAGAGAGTCAGCTGCAGTTGGATAGAGGGGATCAGCACTAGCCATTGCCAGGGATCTCTCTCCCAAGGCTGTCCTAGGCACACATTCCTTCCAGCTACCTCAGATATCACTGTCCTTTCTCACTGCTACAATTGCAAAAAAACCCACCCCATCCAAATCTTTTCCGTCCCTATAATCCCAGTATCTCCCCCTTTACATCTTGGATCTGCAGCCAGTAACTCTTACAAGTTCCTCTTACTATTGTTCTTGAAGCTTGCATTAAGTACTTGACCTTCCCTTCAAAGGATTCCAATGACCACCCGCCTGACACATCTCTCAAGCCATTCTGCACAGCTCCAGCCAACACATGGCTCAGCATTCCAGAAATGAGGGCTGGCACAGCAGCACTTGCATCAGCAAGCCCAGGAGAGCAGGGCTGCAGCCAAGCACACAGTGGGCTATGGCCAGTGACAGGCACCATCGGCTCCAACCAACAGCAGGGCACACACAGGCACCTCGAACCCAGCTGTGCACATGCAGCCAGCTGCAAATGTGCCCTTTCTCAACTGCCTTCTGAATTCAAATCAAATCAACTAGCCCAAAGCACCCTCTGGGGAGAATACATCTAGAAAGTCATCATTTCCAAGTGTCAGAAATAGGCAAAACAGCTATCTTTCAAATCATCATTATTATCTCTTAGGTGGTTAGCCCTGCCTAGTATCAGGTACACAGGGAAGGATGGTACAGACTGGCTTTAAAGAAATTTAAAGAGTTATTTCTACTTAATAGACAATCAGTGATCACTGACATGTTAATGTCTCCTGACCCTCACAAATGCCTAAGTCAGGAGGGATGGGCAGTGAGCCATGGAGTTCCCCATGGCTGGGAGCTGCTTGCTGGCTGGAAGCGCTGTAGGAAGCATCTCCATGACCAGGGCACAGGGTCCTCATGCAGGTACAATGGAAATGTTTACCTACTTAGATATAAATGTATTTAAATATGCACATAATCATACCCATATGTAAATACTCCACTTTTTGCAGTACACACTAATTTAAATATGTACATACTTAAATCATAGAAATCTAAGTAGGAACTGAACTTCCCTCTTTCTTTCATCAGTGTGGGCCCAGCCCAGTTCCGGATGAAACAAACAGGAATTTGTAAATTGCCTTCCCTGAACATTAGGCCTCAGAAGTCCCCCGCAGCTCCCTTCTGTACATACACTATCAAAATTCTTTAACAGCTTAATATTTCCTGTGGCCACATATTACAGTGATCAGTTCAGACAAGGGAATATCAGGACACAGAGGCCTTGTGAGAAGAGAGGCCCGGGAGCTTCAGGCGAGTGAGAGAGGAGAGATTTCCGCCTGTGCTCCTTTCAGCACGTACTTTTTCATCAGATAAATATAAATAAGTAGTACAGCAGTTGTTTAGTGAGCAGCTTAGGGACATATTGTTCCCCGTGTCCTAATTTTCCTGACACAATTGGTAAATTTAGACATCTAATTAACAGTCTGTGCCATTTATCAGGTTACTTGTTGCTGGGTTTTTTTTAAGGCTGTCAATTAAGCTTTCCATACCTTTGACATATTCTTCATTTCCAGACTGAGTCCTAGGCCTCTCAGAATGATTATCAATGCTTCTAACACATCCCTATTCTGTTTATTTGGGCTTTACACAGTCCCAGGGAGATGAACCAGGGTCATCTCCAAAGCTAGTTATAAAGTAATACTGTAGCACCTGCATGTGTGGGATGGAGCAGCCCAAGCAAGTGAAAAAAGGGAAGAATTTACAGTTGATCTCTAAAAAGTCAGCTGGGGCACAAGTTCATTCATTAAGAGGCATTATAAAACATTTGCATATTTGTTGACATTTTCAAAATTACATTTGCAACTCTCACATTTTAGGCCTTGCTGCTCTAGGTTTATAAATGCACATTTTTACCTTTGCTTTTTTACCCTCTTTTATGTTAGTAGCTCTTGCCTCTAGCATTTAAGATTTTCCACAGTGAAATATTTAACCCAAATGGTGGCATTATTGGATGTCAAGTCCCTTTCATCACAGGAGGAGAAAAGGGAAGTAAGAGAATTTGAATAAAATGGAAGATCTAATACAGATTCATTGCCACACACATACACAAAAGTAGCTTGCAATGCTATGACAGATACACACTTTCTTTGCAAAGTAAAGAGTCTTTGACCAGACCAACGCTGCAGACCTGCCTTAACGTGAATCCTCCTTACAAGTAGTGTGTTTATTGCCACTTCTTTACCAAAGAGTAACTAACATTCATGTGGCACATAAAATATGTCCCCTCACTTGCTTTCCCCACACAGTAAGGTACAATGAGTCTTCAATTTTATGCTTAGCTAAAAAAATACAGCTAAATGTGCATGGGAATCAAGCTTCTATAATGATATTCCAGTCTGAGAAAGGTAGATACAGTGTGAAAAAGGGAAGGCCTGAGAGAAAATGAAGCTCTCTTCACCCCAGACATTTTGCTCCTGGACCATCCTGATAATTGACAGAAAACCACAGCCAGAAATAGGCACAGGAAGAAAAACCTCTGCAGAAGTACCTATTTGTACCTGCTCAGATGAGACATGTGTTGCTTTATTATGTCAGTAGTAACAGCCCAATTAAAACTGCAAAGGTAAATTACCTTCAGCATTGTGCATTGACCACATGAAACCTATTTACAAAAATGCAGGACACTAAAAATCAAAAATGCCTGTAATGAATGTTGAATGGGAAAAGACACTCCATAGCATTATGCAATGCCAAAAAAAGCTTTGCTACACCTTTCTTTTTTTTGCACATGCATTAAATGTTCAGTTTTTAGGGTGGAGGTGCTATTTACTTTGGCAGCCTCTATGAAGCCCCCCACAGTCCCCTGACAAAGATTTGTAAGAGATTTAACACCTTGTAGTGAAAAATCCTGTCTGACACCAATCTAGCATCAAATAAAGAAGGCCTCCAACTGTGACTCTAAGCAGATCACCTGACCTGCAGCAAGGAAATGTGACCTTACAGCCTGCAGCTCCAGGGCAGAGCAGCACTTCTCTCCTGCATCCCAGACCCTTGGAAGGAGCCATCCAGAGCAGCTCCCGAGTAGTCTGCTGGGATGCTGCTCGAGGAGATGGGAGGAAACTCAACCACCCTGCCTCCTCCACGCCCCTGCTAGCAGCATTGCTGCTACCCTGTGGCAGCTGCAACCTGCTGGGAGAAGCCAGGGCTTCCAGGAGCCTTAACTCTGCGACAGCTGACCAATTTTGAGTATTCCATGCTCCCTAGAAAACAATCTCAGTGTCAAGGTTGGGTACTCAGGAAAACTTAACTGGGTTTTCAAAAATATCACTAATGCTTTTCACTACCTTCCTCATCCCTCCTTGAAATGACTGTAGCTGGGTTCAAATGTCTGTATTGCGCCTGGAAATGAGGGCTCTTGAACATAATTCAGTAACAATAAACTGGACAGCATATGAGTTTTAAAGCTTTCTCTTCAATTCTTTTGCTAGCTCCTTCGTGCTATGGACAGATTTCTACAGGAAAAGCAGTAACTCAAGTTTGCTGGAATTGTGTTGCACACATGCTGGGAAATACAGTCTGGGTGATACAAAGAAATTTGTATCATTTCCTATCAAGATACTCACATTGGAAAGCATCACAGAATTCCAGAAATTCAGGTCACAGGGAATTTATTTTTCTGAAAGGGATAAAAAATTAGGATTCAAAATAGAAAAAGCATCTTACAACTTTAAACACAAGGTTGTGACCAGTGGCTAGTGAAAATCTACACAATGTCTGTGAAGAGAATAATTATTACTGGTTGCCAAGGTGAAAGGTATCACCTCTGACTGAAGAGTAACAACTAACTTGGGTTAGCAGAAACCCTTGATTAAAACCATTGTGTTTTACTCACTCTCTGTGGTTGATCATGCCTAGGGAGACTTCCTTCATTATATAAAGCGTGTAGGAGATAAATGGAACAAAATCTCTAGGATAGTTAGGTCAGATGACATACACCACAGTGACACATTTTCCTCTATGAAGCCAGAAATTTCCAGTCCTCAGACGTGACAGATGTGTCAAGTTTACTTTGCAAGGAGAAAAAAGAAGGTGCTGTTATAGTTCTGGCTAACCTTTGTAAAAACCCTTAATTCACAGAACAAGTGTGGAATCTTGTTTGGGAAAAGCTGATCTCCCGCTTCATGCCTTGAAGCTACTACATGCCTTAAGTACCCTGACAAGATTTTGAATCAGACAATAAGGATGAAACAGAGAAGAGTCTGTTGGGGCACTGAGAGGGAAGGGGGGGGGGCAAGAAGAGAACAGCAGATGGCAACATTTGTTACATTTCACTTTTACAGTCCAAATAAGTCTAAAACCCAAAGCAACTATGCTGCTCCGATGTAATTAAGCACTTCACTAATGTGAAAAACCTTTCTTTATGAGACATATCAGAGTACAGAAGAAAGTTGCCTCTGAATGGCCACTCCAAAAAAACCTCCACCCTAATCAAAGACATTTGCCAGCCTTATCAAATACAGATGCACAAAGTTAGGGGCTGGAGAACATCTCTGTTAGCAACAAAAATTGGCAGCAAGTCTTGCGTAGATTCAAGTACCTTAAAACAGAACTTAACTCTTCATCATACAAAATCCTAAATAGAATTGGAGGTTCTTCAAAGTCCAAACACACAGAATAATGCTGAACACATGTCTGTCTTCAGCGTACTTTTAACTCAGACTCAAGTATTTAATCCAGACTAGCACTCTCTAGTACATGAGAAATGAGTATGAAGTATTGTACTCAGTGCTGTGGAGGGGGAAATGCAAAAGTTGCAGAGGATCCAGCTGTGTTCTCCCCACAAAGAAATGCCCAGCTTCCACAGCTAGCTGTTAAGACCTCAAGAACATTGGTTTTGTAGAGTTACAAGCACATTCCAAAAACGTGCATGGCACTGCACTTACCTCCATAGTAAGAGAAATTACTCTTTTCTTTGGAAAAGAAAACAATAAACTCAATTTTCTAAAACACATCACAGGCTAGACTTCATTCTATGTTATCTGTGAAGAATTAAGTACAGATACCCAGAGCACAAAATATAACTCAAAAGTAATGGGCTCTGTGATAAATTAAGACATTCCTTCCATAGATTATAGTGCATTCCTGTCACATTAAGGCATTTTTGAGCTAAAAAGCCAACCAAGAGATTGATTGAACTATTTTTTCAATAACTGAAGGGATTATACGCCAACATTTATGTTCCAAACAGTTTTCCTTAAACTTCATTGACGATATTTTTCTGAATGTTAAAATGAAATAAAATCGGATTTATGATTAAGCACTGGGTTACCAAGTTAAACACTGGAGCAATGCTACAAAGCATGAGAGCAGTGTGTGTAACTGACTCATATATTTGAAAAAAAGTAAAAGTTCCACCACTGTAAATGGTAATATTCAAAAACTCCTTAGAATCCCTCTACCCCCCAGCAGTGTTTATCAATATATAATCCATTTTACATACCTATGCAGAAGTCAAAATAAATAAGTAGTATTTATAAATTGACACACTGATATTTTTAACTAAAATTATTACAATACTCCATCCAGAGTAGACTAGCTAAATCTTAGATGCAACTGAAAAAACCCACCATAAAAATCTTACTGGATATCTGTTTGCTCTTCAGCCCAGTTCCTAATATCCACTAAGAAATTCAGCTGCCTGACCTATGCTGCCCAAGTTCCCCAAATGAATACTTGGGAGAGGCAAATAAACAACATAAAACAGTAAAGCTAAAGAGATTACCAATTTCTCTCTTATTTCCTGCTCATCATTGCCAGACTATGTTTCTGCCCCAAAGTGCAGGCTTCATTATTAAAGATGGACAGAATACAAGCATATTCAGCAGAGGCCGGCTGCTCAGGAAATAGCTATAATTTGGTAAATAGCATAATAAACACTTGAGCATCCTTGATGCAATGGGTAATGAGCCAGCACAGTCCTAAGTATGCACATAACAATGTTAAGATTATACTGTATTTCACATCATATATCTACACACACACGTGTGGATGTCCATATAATATTTCAACTACTATATTTGTTTCCCTTCTCACATACATTTATTACTTTTTCCTCTGTACTCAACCAGTCATTTATAAAAGAAAGCAACATTTTACTTGCATTCTTTGCTCTTTCTCTCTCATTTCACTCCTAGTATACCTACACAAACCATCAGAAGCTTTTGTTCATCATGGCAACTGAATGCATTACACTCCGAAGCACCAGAGATCCTGGAACTAAATGTAATCTCACAGCAAGTCATCAGCATGTCTATAGCCCATGCGGTGGAAGGCGATTTAAATCCCCAGTCTGTTCTCCTTGCCACCATGGAGAATAATGACAAACCATAACATATCCCATTCATCTAACAGCTGAAAGGGTAATGAATTACAGAGATAGTTCAGCCACTCATTATTAAGAGATTACAACATTAAAAATGAAGTGGTTTTCTTTTTTAAAGGCAAATGATCATGTTTTCATATAATGCAAGCGAAACTATACAATATTATGGATTCTCAGCTATATTATAAGAGGCAGCTTGTAACGAAGGCTTCAAATTGAATTAGATTTAAAGTTAGCACTTCTCTAGCCTGAAACTCAACCGCAGTTCATACAATTTTACTCCAAATACTGAAAATACCAGCATTTTCTAACCGGTGTCTCTAGAATTTCTTGCTCTTTTCCTCTGACAGCATTACCCATTTTCAGTGAAATTGCACATGCACATAGCCAGTTTTGCTTAATACCATTCTTGGTCAAGATTTAAAAAAGAAAAAACTAAAACCAAAAAAACTCATAAACCCCCCCCCCAAACCATCACCAATAAAAATGAAAAGAAAACCACCAAAACCCCCTAACAATAGCAACAAAAAACCCACCAAAAAACCAAACCAAACCAAACCAAAAACCTGCCCCAAAGCAGTCTACATTACATGGTGCAAATGATGAAATACGTAACTGGAACAAAGCCTCTACATGACGTGCTGGGCTTTTATGCTATGCAGCCTACGGTTCCAAGAGAAATACCAGTGGCTTCATTTTAGAACAAACCTGTTAAGTTTTAGTATAAAAAAAAGTTCTTTATCAAACATGCATCAAGTGAGCCCTTCCATCCAAGGGATCTGGTTACCCATAGACTTTTCAGGTTAATTCAGTGACAGATGAAATACGTACATAACTGAAACTGCTCAGAATGTAGTACGGGTAAATGCATGTTTCCACAGGAGACTACTCAATCATTTGATGCAGGACACAGCATCATCTAATATAAAGAGACTTTTTAATATAGAACATCTGCAACCTTTCTATCAGCTCCATCTAAATGTCTACCCAGGGTCAATTAAAAAATACCTTCGAAGTTTGATTCATAACTTTTTCATTTTCCTAAATACATTTCTGCTGTTTGCAGGGGTGGAACCGGGAGGTGGCGAGAGGTGGGAGGAGAGCAGAAGGTCTAGAAGAAAAATTAGGTTGTCAGAAAATGTCAATAGTCACAGCAAATCTTCTGTAAATGATTTCTGAAAGTCTGTTTCACTTTATGTACAGCTGAACAATAACAAGCATAATGCCAACTTTCATTTTGGAAACAAGCTGCAAAGGGCATCTGTATATGGACACAAAGTGTAACCAGTTATGACAAAAGAAAATCCTGCATTGGGACTTCTGTGGGGCAGCCTTTGAAGAACATATATCCTTGGCTGGCACAGGCAGGGGAAGCCTGGAAAGCTGCTGCTAACAGGGCTCAAAGGAAGGGAATGAAAAGTGATTGTTTTATCCCTAACTGTATTTCCTTTGTTCATTCATTCACATTATAGGGTAGATTTCCTTGCAGTGACTGGGAAGGGCTACTGGAGAGCGGATGCACTTGCTGTCCCTCACCCAGCAGGACAGGCCACTGTTATCACTGTGAACACAGGGTGGGACTCAGGGGATCCAGAGAGGAGAGCACTACGGAGGAAGCCCTTAAATCAGTATTCTTCTCTTTAAAGAAGACACACAGTGTCAGCCTCACTTTCAACAAAACAAGAGGCATAAAGAAGGGCAACGATATGCCTCGATTTTCACATTTAGTATTCCCTCTCCACTCCTGGAGAGTTGCCATCATTCTTTAATACTCATTTTCATCTTATAACCTTTCAGCTGAATCTGCTGAGTGGCCTTCCTATGAGTATGTCTATTAGCTCATGATGTTCAGTTTTACTTTGAGCAGGTTTCTTACTCTCCTCAGAGCACTCTGAATGCCACAGTAAATCCAAGCAGATCCTCATGGGCTGCAGCAGGGCCTGGACTGGCCATCGCCATCTGTTCCTCACAGCCACGAATGAGTCAGTGCCTTATCAGAAGCTTATTATTACTACTACAGACATTTTTGGAATCACAAGTTGATTTCACATAAAAGTTCTTTTTAGCTCTGCTCCATGTTCTAGAAGTGTCACAGGCCAGATTTTTAGAATTAATAGCAGCAATGCCTACACAAAAGAAGTTACATTTTTCAGTCCCATCATGCACACTTTTTATGATGTTAAACCTTGTGTATGATAATCACTACAGGCCTTTTTCTGAAGTACTGTAAAATACCATTTCTCTTTCCTGGGATGGTACACTTTACTAAGCAAGCAGACTGTGGGGGTTACTGGGTGTATTTTTTTGGTAAGCAATTTTTCTATGTTATTCTGTAATGTCACAAATGGATTTTTAAAATTGTCCCGTTTTCTTGTATTCTTACAGAAAGTATTTTCACAGTAAGTAAGGATTTTAAACAAAGTGGCTCTTCACATTTATTCCATCTCAGTCCTTATTAAAAGGGTCTAAAAATGAAAAGTGAGAATAAAAATGCATATTTTTAACTGACCCAATCCTTTTCTTTTTCAGAATTAACCCAATAGGAACATTTGAGTTTTGAAATTGCTGTCTGAACACAGGCAAAATATTGTATGAAAGTCTAAAAATTTCCAGGGACAAAAAGCCTGTTTCCTCTCCTGCCCAACACAGAGGACTTTCACAGATCTGCTGCTTCTGGGAATTCTGCCATATATTAAGTAAAAAAAATTGGTTTCTCCCATTTTTTACTCATTTAAACCCTAAACCCCAGCAGAGACAATAGACAAAAACCTGCCTTTTGTTCTTTTTTATGAATTACAAAGGCAAAATTCCATCTGTAATTATTCTTGTGAAACACAAGTAGAAAGAATGGGATTGTAAAGACGCAGTTACAAGATTAATTTGGTCTCAGACATCTTTGTATATGAGTAGGAATAAATGAGTAGCAGAAATATCTCTAAGTTTAGACTGCAGTTTTCAGGACTATCAGTTAAAATATATTTCTGAAGAAAAAAAATCTGATATTGAGTTACTGAAAGAAACAGAGAACTTCAATATACTGATTTTAGGTTCCCTATTCAAGGAAGAAGTGGACCTTACAAATTCTCATAGTCTCAAGCTAGGATTTCCCCAGCAAGTCTGAAAAAATATTCATCACTTCAAAGTCCACACAGAACTGGGACTAGAGTTAATTCTCCTACACCCTTACAACCCAACGGAAAAAAACCAGCCATTAATCCCAACTTCATGTTGGTTCACTTTAACATCACACCTGTTTGTACCCAGGAACACTTAGTGGGTCTCACCCAGTACAAGACTTCCATGAAGTTCAGCAAGCTTTGACTGGAAAATTTTGCCACAAAGCCAGTACGTATTTGTATTTCTGTGGCTTAAGACTAATCCGTATCTCTTTGAAACATCTGCTGTTATTTATTTCAGGAAGACTGGCAAGCTCCAGGACGTTCTCCACTATTTTGAAATGCCTGTTGCTTATTTAGGTTTCCCAAACTCTTCCTTCTGATCACTCTGCTCAGTCCCACTTGGTACTTCTACTGCATTTTTCTTCTGCATTTTCTGCCATCAGGTATGATCACTTCTGCAGCTGATCCTTATTCCTCCTGTTTTTGCCATGAATCAGTAATTATTTTTACTCTAAATCTTACTGCTGGCCATGCAAAATTTAGTCTGACCACCTGGAATTTTTGTGTTGTCATTGAAACGCACAAATAGTATCTGTGATAAAATAAGAGGTTATAAAACCTGCTTGCTGCAGTACTTTATCAGCTGTCTTTGTTCTGTGTTTGAGACTGCCACTGTATATTGACTTTATTAAAGTTTTGTTTTTTCAAGAGACCGACACAATTATTACAAGTCCAAGTTCCAAAATGGACAGATACTGAACTGAAACTGCTGTATTAAAGGTCTGTAACGATCTTTCTTTGCTCAGCCAAATGGATTGTCATCTGTGTTGATTCAATGCAACTCCTCTGTGCCATTCAATACAATTGATCACAAGATGCTTTTATAGAGCATTTGGTTATCCTTGAAATTTGGTACCCAGGGGTCCTGGAAAATGCCCACAGCTTGAGCTGTTTTTCAGTCAACACCTTTCTCTACAGCCCATAGTAAAACTGTACTTTTTCTTATCTTGCTCCTAAAATTCCCTATACACATCCAGAGAAATTCTGTTTAAGTCTCACTGTCTCCTTCTTGATAGCAACATCCACTTGGTAATTTTAATTAAATCTCATGGCTTCAATTATCTGTATACAGACACTGTGTCAATTTAAGTTGCTTTCCAGCTTGGCGTTTTTCCCCTCCTCCCTGACGTTTTATTTTGGTCTCACTCTCCTGTTTGGTCAGCCTTTGAAACTGGGTCCTTGAGAAAGCTACCAACAATTTTTAATTTTTAATTGCTTTTAAAAGATCATTTAAAGTCTATATTTACAAACAGAGTGAAAACCTCATACTTCAGTGCTTAATGTACAGAATTTTCCTTTTTGCTTATAAATTAGCTCAACATTTTATGCAACTGATTTAATTTTGTATTTGTCCTCCTTGTCTGATCAATGCTAAATATGAAATTTCCTCTGACTTGTATTACAGACTTCCATATAAACCTTTATATTGTGGACTTGGTTTGGGTCTGTAGCTGCTCTGCATGGGGGATATTAAACACAAACCTAGACGTTCAACATAATTTTCCATTTACTTATGTGGAAACTTAGGGATAGAGCTGGTCTAAACATGGCTGGGCAACATAAAATGTTAGTCCCTGTAGAGAAGAATTTCTCCCTACAGAAATCATGCTCCCAGTTTCAATCTGACTTATATTTCCTAAATACAACACATAAGATTCCTTACAAAGAAATCTGCTGGAGTAATGAGAGCCCAAATTCACCAAGGAATTCGCTGTTGTCTACCTGAAACGCTAGAACTTTCTATTGAGCTTTAATGATTGTGCAAAGTCATTACAATATTACTGCAGTAAATATGGTACCAAAGCCAACAGACACCAATGCTATCGCAGGCAAACAGCCTCATGAGAGTGACTTAACCTTTGACCAGCAAATTTGATCTGTTATAGGCAATTTGTGTCCCAAGGTACACAGTGAAAGGCTGACGACAAAATAAACAAAGACTGAGAAAGACAATAAACTGACAGCCAAGATCAACAAATGGTCTTGGTGTCCCATGCAGCCATTAATACAATACTCTGTCAAACATGCTTTTTTCCAGGCATGGCCTGTTTCAATGTCTTTGAGTGCCTGTGTGACCTTGAGAAGACGAGGCAGATGTAGGATGTGACAAGACTATTCTACTGGAAAGAAGCTCCTTTTAGCTTATGAAGCCCCTGAGCACCTCCTGGTTCCCCTCCCCTGGAGTTTTTATAGTATATTATGGTATGCAAATGTAAATCCATCACCTCCTCTCCCAATCTTTTGCTGTTTGTGTAATAGAGACAGAAACAGTTTGTCAAAAAGAGAGACCCAGCCTTTTACTTGATATTCTGGAAACTAATATACAATACTTTCAAAGATTTATGTACTAATACATGAGTTCCATAAAAATACAGGTATAAGGTAACAGGTTAAAATAGCAAAGGTAGAAAATTTTGAGTCTCTACATGTGATGAGTGAATTGTACGCACACACACCATCTTTACAGACAACAAACACATTTACCAGAAGAGTTACCTATGTATTTTAATTTTAGTTCCACTGTAGCCTTTTACTATGGTGTGAATGCATTGTTTAAATAAAGATCTAGAACAAAGACGACAGAAGCATACAATACATCTGTAGTCTATTGTTTTATTCTGCTGGATTGAGGCCTTAACACTCAGGTAAATCTTAACTACTCAGTTATTCTGAACCCAAATCCTCATTTTTTTCCCCCTACTCTAGAGGAGCTGGTTACTTTTCTTTTTTTTTTTTTTTTCTTTTTAATCTTCTCTAGTGAAAGATCATTTTGTCTGTGCTCCACTTTCAATTCCATACAAGTGCATGGACAGCAGTTTATGGTATAATGTTAAGTTTTCCACAGCAGATCTAGGGCCAGTAGTGATCCTTCTTCCCACCATGACAGGAACATCATCTTTCAATTTCTTTAAACTCTAGCCTAAAACCAAAAAATACTAAATTGATTCTCTCCAATCTGAATATCCCCACAAGACAGAGGAAGCTGGTATTTAAACCAGAATAAATGTTAAGATGAACTAAATAAATATACTGTTATTGGAGTAATTTTTTAGCATATTTTAGACCTCCTAGAACTTGGTGTGTTTCTAATTAGATGACTAGAACACATATTTTGAGTGTGGCTTCCTTCCTCCACTCCAAGCATGCCAGAAATATGTTAGTCTTTATAAAATACTGAATTATCTCTAAGACACAGATCTTTAATAGTATTTTCCATGCAGGAGATGTAATAACCCAAAATTTGCTTCATTTCAGCACTGGGGACTAAAGCCAGTTATCCACTCAGAATTAGTAAGCTCTCATTGCCAAATCAGTTTTCCCTACACACAGGGTGCAACAGACCTGACAGGCAAGTGAACAAATGGTGCAGTTTAGAGAGGACCAGCACCACGGGATGCAGAGGTTCTCGTAGTGGCCTTACAGAACAGTGTCAGCATTCACACCACCCGCGTGTAAATACAGCTTCCACTGTGCAATTACGGAAATTAGCAAACATCTGACATGTAGGAACGGAGCAGCTGACGCCACTGCTATAGGCAGAGAGGATTCAAAGCAAATCTATACCTAGAAATTTCTCTTCTTATCCTCCCGAGCCATTTCAGCCCAGAGCTCCTGGAGCTCTGCCTGATCCTGCCTACAGCACCCTCCACTGCTGCACATGACTGATGGCTTAGGAAGCAACAAATGACAACCAAGCTAAAATAGCCTAAATAGGAATTAATTACAAAAGAGATGAGGCGGAGGTCTTCCGAGATGAAGAGGTACATTAACCTATTGCAGCACTTGCAATCATAACAATCTGCTGTCTTAAAGGAAAGAAATATTTGCTAATTTCTTTTTGAGTAACTACAATTAAGTCACTCTCTGGTGTATCTATACACACATATAGTCACTAAAATTAATCTGCAGCTGTATTGGGGAAATTTTTTCTCAAAAGCAGTGCATTTTGGTTTTGTGAAATCTTCATTTTGACAAAGATTTATATGAAAAACATTTAAATTGCAGCCTGTATCAAACCAAACAGACAAAAAAAAATCAATAATTTAAAAACATGTATTGCTAAGAAGAGTAAGTGAATAAAAATGAGCTTCCTTGAGGGTCCTTCCTTGCTGTCTGTTCAGGAGGCTGAACAATCCAAGAGCATGCAAATGAAAACAAGCACTTAAAAACACTGAAGAGGATATGGAAAGCATACTTGCGGGGGGGTGGGGGTGGGCACAAAAAGGAAAGCTAACTTCTTTGAATTGTTTATTTCCTCAGTCTAATTTTAATTAAAAACAGAACATTAGGACGTCTGTAATACTGAGCTACTGTAATACAGATTTCCACATCAGAGGATGAAAAGCTAAATGCAAAGATGACAGAGGTAGAATGAACAGTGCCTGACTCATTACTCACTAGTTTCTTTGGCTAGAAGGAAAATAGCAAACAACAATGGTGGCCTTCTGTCACCAGAAAATAGCTTTACAATTCTATTTACACATTACTACCAAGCAATCTGATGATAATCTGGGGTTAGTGTGGGGCCAGGTATTCACTATGAAATAAGGGACAATGAATGGCACAGGCATACAGCTCATTCCTTCAAACCCAAACTGAAGTTAAATGCTAAAGAGCTATAGCAGATACTTAGTGGCCTATGGATCTTGTACTAAATACACACACAGAATTTTTAACACACAGAGTGGGACAGTTTTTTCATGTCAGCATTTGGCTAACATTTTATATTTGCCCTGGTTACTTTTTATTAATTCTTTACTGTTTCTTCTTCACAACAGCAAAAAGCCAGAGCAAAAGTGGAAAGTTGCAAGAACAGAAAGGGGAAAAGGGAAGACCTCTTCATTTTGGCCTCTAAGAGTTACTCGAAGACCTCTAAAGAGCAAGATCAAATTCTCCCACAAGCACCAGGGCCAAGCCAAGACCCTAGAGATGTCATTTTCACGAACAAAGGAAGCAAGCAGGAGAAGATTCTTTGAATGCAAATATTTTTGTGAGGGGAGCACGCAATAGCATAATTAACTTCTATGGTAGATGCCAAACAGCACTGTGACCACTGAGAAATCAGAGCAGTTGCTGCTCATGACAAGGTGCAGAGTGGAAGCAACCCACACAGAGAGCAGAGCCCAAACTAGGGAACTCTGCTGGGCTTATTGCTCAAGGCTGTGCACAAGCTGGGTGACAACCAGGACATGAGAGGGCCCAGGGTGCAGATCAGGGTAGAGAGAGGAGGAGAAAGTAACAAAAGCAGAAAGCTGGTGACAAACAAGCATTGTCCAGGATGAAGGGCTGGAGGTGGTAAGAACACCAGTTACCTGCAAAGTTAACAGCTGAATGATCAGTATCACTGGGGAAAAAGCAGAAGGAAAGACAGTAAGTAATCCTCTGAAAGAGTGGGAAGAATCCTAGAGATTGAGGAAAATTAGTTTGAGAAAATCATATGAAAGCTTACTACTTTTTCATTTTCTTAATAATAAAACTATTTGCCTGCTATACTGTTAAAGGAGTAACAACACTAGATTTTAAATGTATTTAATTTTTCACAGGTTTAGCTGAACAATGATAATACGAAGCAGGCAAATGTTATTTTCATTTTTTACAAGCACAGAGGATAACTTCTGTGTAAAAACTGGGGATCAGGGCAGCTGAGTTAACCAGAGATTCCCAAGAAATCAGTAGCAGAGCAGGCATTTGAAACAAAGCCTCTCTCACAGGACCTCGTAAACCTTTTCCTATCTAATCCCAAACCTAAAACTTTTCCTATCTCCTAAACCATCTCTTCTTCATTTTCTTTCAAAAATCCTGTGTGGAAAAAAAAGACGGAAGAGCTAGAGTAGTTCAAGGGGTCAGGTTCTTTCTGAAGCTAGCATACTTCATATGCTCTGAAATTGTGACTACCCCAAAAGGAGCTTTGTTCCTTTTATATGTCAGCAAAACAAAAGGTCAGCCTATTGAAATATTGGTCAGGTCTGACTTTCTTCTATTAATAACAAGTGGAGACACATTTTTTAAAGTAATAGTTAAATAAATGACCACATGTCTGCAATCATTTCAACTTAAAATGTCAACTGGATTTGAGATGCCATGTGCATTTAATCAATGACTCTGCACTATAATATAAATATTACTTTGGTTTGACTGTGTTGTGTGGCATAAATCATAATTCAGTGAGATGAGTACATTTAATTTTCTCTACAGATGGCTGTTAACGGCAATACTTATTAAACCAGCACCCACCAGCACTCTGTAGTTAAGGAATCTGTCAGGAGTCCCCTTCTGTATCATTTCTCTGTTAATTGTTGTCTCTCCCCCAGCCCCCCCCATTTACCAGGTTCATGTTACAAGAATTACTGAATCAAAATCAGCAAAAATGTGTTGTTTCTTTTGGTCTCAAGGTAGAACTTATACTCTGCACTGTATTCCTGAGCAAAACATGTATTTATTGGTTAAAATGCAGCTCAGGAAGCCTTAATTCAAATTCTTGTGGGCCGGACTTTAAATCCTCTAGGACATTTAACCGTAATGCATCTGTACTACCTACAGGAATATCCAATGTACCACAATTCATATGGAAAACGTGGAATTCAAGTTTTATCCTCAGCTAGATTTTAGGAGGATTTTAGAGTAAGTAACAGCCAACTCCAGTGAATGACGGACAAACACAGCGCTGCGGTGTTCAGTATTCCTCAAGAATACACTCTGCTTTCTAGGAGTCTTCTTGCAGAACACATTTCTTGGGAGATTAGAGATGGACACTTAGAAGAAATATGCTACCTCCAGAAAAGATCTGGAGTTTATTTTTAGCAGGTGTGGCATACACAGAGGTCAGTATTAAATAGGCAAGTATCCATTTAAGTAGAATTTAGTGCACAAAGTTAATGCTCACAGACAAAGCACACAGCCTTTTTTTTTTTTTTTGCTTAGTAATGACTTGAATAATGATATTTCAACTTGAAGTGAACATGCAAGTATTTCACAAAAAGCATGCTCCTTGCAAACAGTTTGTAATTTCAAGTCCTTTTAAATAGTCAGAGGGAACTTTCTGCTCTGATCTGTTAAGTAAATATAAATCTTGTTATCCAAGTTCAGTAATGAGAGTGAGGGGTCTATTCTTCACTGCACTTGCATACATCTAACGTTAATGAGATTTATGCATGCATATTAAGGGGAGAACAGATGCTTAATTAAACAAATCAGCCTTTAGTAGGCAGTCCGCATGATCATTTTTAGTACAAAACCCCCTTATTTTCTCTGCTTTAGTCTGACTATGAATGCAGCCAAGGAGGAATTAATATGGTGGAGGAAAAGAAAAAAGCATACATATAAAATGAGATGTTTGTTTGGTTTTCTTAGTTTAAAATACTTGACAAATTTGAGGTACAATAAATTGACTAGATATATCCTCTCTCTCATGTTCTTATGCTCTTTAAAGGAAAGTGGAGTTTTATTTACTAATTTACCTAAATGAAAAGTGGGAATTTTATTACGCAAAAGGAAATCAAGGCCTCTAAATAACTCATCTGCCTCATTAACTGATTCTGTCTTTCAAATACACATGATCCATCTCAGATCATTCTGCAATTGAGGACAAAAAATCTAAAATAACTTTAGCCTAATTAAAACATAATTTAATCTAGTCGTGATTTTAAAAAAATCTATCCATGTCCATGTTGATTCCCAGCATCATACACACATAAATACATTAAAAAGTTATATACACTGCCTCTCTCCAACAAGTCACATCTTTATTACTTACTCCTTCTTCATATATTGCTACCTTTTCTTCTATAACACTCAACTTCTAAGGGCAACAGAGTAGGAAAAAAAATCTCTCCATAAGTTATCATCGTGCCATACTTAATGGAAGTCAATATCTGTATATTATGCTATCTACTCTGCAATACCATTACAGGCTCAACAGTGCTGGTTGTAAAAAGTATCATTCTGAGCACAAGGCCTATAATAGTAGTAATGAAAAAAGGGTCATTTCTGTCTTCCAACTAGAATGAAAAATTAAAATCACTAAGGCACTTAGCTCAAAGGAAAATTGGCAAATTAAAGGGACAAAAAATAAAATATTCATGGCTCATATTGTGAAATGGAAGGTAAATAATTTAAGATGAACTATTATGTGGGAAATTGCATCTTTCTGAAGAGCAAAAAGCAAATCTAACTAATATACACATACATATTCCTTCTTCACGGGCTTGCAGTTATATGTATATGTGCACAAATATGCAAGTCATGGTTGATGTGCAATATTGCTGGGGGATAGACATTTTTTCACCTATTCAGATTTTTAAAATACTTTCTAGTGAAACAGTCATGTTGACAAGCATTGCTTTATATGAAGAAGGTTGTTTGCTTTCTTTTCTTGAGTCCAGCCTAGAAATGAGGACTGAAGGAGAGAATGCTCTCCCACTGCACTCCAATTCAGCACAACTCTTTACTCTGAGTCACCAATTACATACTTGCTCTTAGATTTTTATACCACCAAAAAAAATTATGACTTCAGCCTCCTGGTCTTTGCCTGGGGGAGCTACCTATTAAAATGCCATTGGTGTGGCTGCAGTCCATTAACTATCTTACCTTCATATCCATAAAACTGAAAGGGCTGCCCAGAATTTTTACAATCCCTATCTGGAAAAGGTAAGAGAGAGCCATAGACTTCTGTTTATTATACTCCAGCACTGTAACAACTGCATTGGGATTAGGATACAGAACTGCACTGCACGGCAGAGGTCACATTTCCCTGGTGATTTAAAGGTTCAGTCTTCTGCCAACTCAATTTAGAAACAAAGCCTACCTCTGTTAGAAGAGAATATTTTGATAGTATTTCAAAGCATGGCAATTCAATAACTAAGGATCACAAATTTAGAATCTGGAGTTCATCACCTAGCAAACTGAGGAACAGTTTTTTTATTTATTTTATTAACCTCTTGGTTAGATCAGCTTTGCATTCCCAGTCCTAAGTGATAAGACATTTTGCATTAGTGTTCAGCATCAGGGATTTCTAACACCCTGCACCAATGGGTTAATTAACCCTTCCAAGCAGCCTACAGAGCCCTCCACACAAAGCTTCTGACAGTTCTAAACCAATGACACTACACACTATCATTACTCAAAGGCACAAATATGCTGTTTCACTAGTGCTTCTCCTGAAAATACTGAACACCTTCAAGGAAAGCTCATTTGAGGTCCAGCAGTCTTCTAAGACTCACAGTGCCCTGAAAGAATCAATCAGCTCAATGTGAGAAAAGGGATGAGCCAAAAATCAAATGCGGCATTGTCAAATCTTGCTGCTTTTATGTATCTGCACAGAACTCAGTATTATTTCTGTTCTGAAAAAGATTCAATATAGATGCTAGACACCAGCTTTTTCCTGAGACTGAAATATACATTTAGTCACAGCTCCAGTAATTAAAGTATTTAAGGCAGTTGTTTTCTTGATACACAGTAACAGTTTATTGTTCTGTCTGTTATCTAGTGGTGGGTTATTAGTGAATAATGACAGCACCATGTGCCAGAAAACATCAAAAAGTAAAATATAATGCTCCTTGGCCAATGTTACACAAAAATAGTTAACAGAGTCAACTTCTGTGGTTCCTTGGACAGCACACACACACACACTATCAGAACTAAGGCAGGCAGTACATGCATCAGAACCAACAAACCACGGAAACAAAACACTGTGCAGTCGGCACCACAGTAAACTAGTGGATTATAGACATGTTAACCAGTGTCATCTGCATTTCAAATCTCCACTACATTAACCTACTTTGCCCAAAAACCACAGTTGTTAATATGCTGTAGCCAAGAGCATCAGTTAATACAGGGTGAAAAACAGGACTTTAAAAAAAAAACAATGATTACAAAAATAAAAGCATGATTTCTTGATGGTCTCCCTGAATCACAGTCACCTAAATAAAGCTTCAATCAAGGAAAAGCTTAGCAGGAAAGCAATCATTCTTCTTTTTGTATGTGTAAAAAAAGACCAGGAACTACAAGTAAATAGCAGCTGAGCAACAGATGAGGCACTAAGTGAAATCTGTTAGCAACTGCTAACAGCTTTGCTATTTTCTGTTGTTAAATTAAAAAAAAAAAAAAGGCAAAAAACCAATGCAGTAGCAATTCCAATATGTTCAAAAATCTCAGATGCAAAAGACTAAAGCTCAACAATTCTTGTACTACAGCTGAATGCTTGGATTTGGTTTTAATATCTTGAAATGCTTTGCTATTGATTATAAAGCAGAAACCAGCCAATTCACATGGTCACTATCAAGGTAAAACTTGTTACACCTGTACGTGTGACCGAGCAAGTATAGCCCAAAAATCCCACCATAGACAAGTGGGACTTTTCCAGCAGCTGTTTTAGCCTCAAATTCTACTTTCTTTTGTCCTTTAGACCTGACCCCATGTCATTCACCAGAAAGTGCATGTGTCTTAATTAGCACTGAGCTTTCTGGCAAGATCTCTCTTTTTCATTGTCCTTCTGGTCCTGGAGCTTTCACCACAGATGCTCAATTCCTACTTATCTCAAGCCAATTTTGACATGGGTTCAGCAAGTCTGTTTTTCTGTTTGGATGCATCTCACAGCACAGTAGAACCATGCAGGCACAGCTGAAATAGCTCTGAACAAAGCTGCCCACGAACTACAAACAGTATGAACATACCAGACTGGGGGTTCCAGCTTCCAGTAGGATTGGTCACATGGCCGCAGTCACCAGACTAGTTGAACAAATTCATGACATTGCCTGGTCCCAAGAATATTATTTCCTTTTCCCACACCTGCCATTTGCTTTCACAATGTCTTTTCCCTTGGCTTGATCTCTCTTGTCAGTCTAACAAGGGCTCTGTTCCTTGCTCCTCCTTTTGGTGGCCACACACATGGGGGATCACAGCACAGCCACCACCACACCTACAAGAACACACACTGTAGATTTCCTTCTCCATCAAACTTTCTGCTCCACTACAGTGTTTACATTTCCAATGGCCCCTATGTGGCAGACTCCCTTTCCAATTTAAATTCATCATGTCAAAAACTGGGCTCATCTCAGTTTCTAAATACTTCTCTCTACTTCTTTCTCTTAAGCTACCAAGAATTAGTAGCCACCTTGCCTGCTGCAGAAGCTCACAACTTTTGTCATCTTAAACTTCTCTCATTCCTTCCACAGATGTTCTACCAATAAAACATGCCAGTTTCATTCCCACAACGTCATAAAAAAATCTGGATGTTTCTTTCCATCCGTGTTGCTAAAATACTTATCAGTCAAACCTCCTTACTGCATTCTCTTCCTCCCCATCCCTCCTGACATTCCTCACCTCAGTACAAGATTCCAGTTCGAAAAAGCACCTCTTGAATATAATATTTAGTTGGTATGTGACCTGTTCTAAATTCCACTATTAGTTCCTTATTATTTCTTTTAAAAACATTCAGATCAATTGGTTTTGTTCTTCATGTCATATGCAGCAGCCTGGATTTCCTCATCTTGCCCAGGACATATTGCCCCCAATTCTTTTGTAAACTCACACTGGTCACTCTTGTTCAATTTTTACTTTACAGGTCTGCACCTTCCTTTCACTTCTATCATGGCCAAGATTCCTTAGGACTCCCACCTTTTCAGGAAGGAATTTCTTTTCAAGTTTTATAAATTCTGGATAGAAACACTGACAAGGATGCAGAACCTCTAAAAACCTACCAGCTGAACTGTTAGCTCTTACCTGCTCCTCCTCTGTTTATTATTACGTGTTGCTTCCGTCTTCGTCATTTTGTAGATTTTCAATGGTGTGGGACAGAAAATCCCATTCTGTCCTGCCATACTGATAAATATTATTAACAATTACTGTCAGCTGGGAAGACTATCAATCTAAACCAAAGACAAGCTTATGGAAGGAGCAGATGTATAAACCTTGTATACTACCAAAATGTGGAATATATTCTGAAAAGGGGAATTGCTACAAATGGTAACCTATTGTTCCCAGCTTTGCGTATTGATCACTATCAGATAACAATAATTTGTTTTGGATTCTGATGTCATCCCATGTTCTTTCTGGCTCAGATATCATACCCTTGTATGATATCTTTGCAATTCAAACTTTGAATCTGATGTGTATCTTTGATACATGAAACAATACTTATCCTTTTGTCAAACCTCTGTGCCACTCCCCTCCTCTTTCCTACGCATGCCAAAGAGCTAAAAAGAAGAATGAAAATAGATATAAAGCTCAAGATACACAAGAGTTTTTGAAGTCACCCTCCTAATTATTCAGGATTTCGACTACTGTTCCATGTTAAGTCCTATTTCTTTAAACAGTCTGAACACAAAGGCACGTGCAATGCACAGGTGTGTGCACATGCCTCCTCTGCTCCTGAAGAGCTCATTTGAAAGCAGACTGGTAGAGCAGTCTGTACCAGGCACCTTCATCTTACGAACGCTAACAACTGTTGAAATCAAGCAAATCTAGCACACAGGCATGCCTGTATATTTTTGACAGTATCTCCACACTGTTCAAAAGTTGATAGGACAATTGCTGATATATGTAAGAAAGTCAGCTAAAACCTTCCATGTTAATACAACATGAGTAATTTTACTCTAGAGAACACAGCAACAGCAAGCTGTAATGCAAGTTCATGCATTATATGTCCTAATGAAGATCATTATCAGTGAAGGATTTTGTAGCTGAATTTCTTAGATTACAAGTTAAATGTATCTCTGCCTAAGCAATGATTTTGGCTTTCCTATATATGTGGCTCGTCTACAATACAGCATGACGAGAAATACCAACAGCTTCCCAAAGCTAACGTTACGTGTTCAGTGCCATAAGCAACCACATGCTCCTTCAGTTTAACCTCCTCCAGGTGACCAAAACATTTCATCCCATACCCTGTATCAAATGCAAAGAGCTACTTAAATGGAAACACTTAAATCCTCAACGGAGCCAACAGGTACCAGAGGGAAGGGTGATAGCAACCAGAGTGCCTACAGCACCAAAGGTGCCAGCAACAGCAAAGAAACAGCTTGAAGAACTCTGATGATTCCAGAGTATACAGAGCCACAGAACAAGCAACCACAGCAGAAATCCAAACACTTGCATGCTGGGCAGGGAGGCCAGTGAGCTTTTGTTCACTGCAGGCAATGGATGAAGCCACGAAGCAAAGATTTCATCATAGGCAGTGGTTTTCAGCAACTGCAAACGTTAGGAGACCTTTTACAGTAACACAAGGAATTCTGCTCTCCCCACAGCTTGTGAAGGAAGCAGACAAGCAACGGAAGAGAAGGCAAAGGTGTGAGTGTGGGAGCAGCTCCTATATTACTCAGAAATACTCCCCACAAATCCTTCCCCACCGATACATGCTTGTTTTAAGCCTGAAACCTTGAATCTTTTCTGACATATGGGAATGCATTTCAAAGGCACAAAAAGACATTTTGTCTGCCAAATGTCTTCTGCCGCAGTGTCAAGTTTGGTGTAAAAGTATAAACTGCTTTCTTTTTCAATAACATAAACATTATTTGAGTCCAAGTGAAATAATTTTTCCACTACTTTATGAAAGCATCAGTTTTTTCCTATCTTATAACAAGAAGGAGTGGTTGTTTTGCTTTGTAAAATGCCATACCTCAACATGACACCAAAGCCCTTCTTCTTTTTCTTTTCTGGATCTTCATTTTCTTCCTTCCTTTTCTTCTCTTTGATTTTAGATTTGCCCTTTTTCTTCTCTTTCTCCCTATTTTTCTTGTCTTTTTTTGCTTTGGTTTCTGCATCATCTATTTCAGGGTTCCCTGGAGGAGCAGATTCCACATTTTGAGCTTCTTGACCACCGTGAGAGCTCTTATCAGAGCCACCATCTGCACAGAATGAAAAAGAAGCAGTGAGGATGGCTACGGGCCACTGAAATGCAAACATGTGAAATACAGCATGAGTGTCTACAAAGTGCTCAAATGACTCACAGTAGTTACTCATTTAATTGAATAATTTAAAAAGCAGACTAAACAGATCTAGTGGATTCAAACAGATTTGTATTGTAAATTAAACACAGAGTTGTTTTAGTGAATTGTTTTCTAGTTATTACTCTGGATATAAAAATCCTGACACAGTAAAGCACTATTCTGTTTGAAATCTAGCTTGTTAACCTCCATCAGTTCATGAAAACCACGTGCTGGGATTCGAACACTGAGGGCTTACTTCAACGAGATTCTGGTGACTGACACAACCAACCTATGTAACAAAACAACTTCATTCTCTCCCTGGAATCTTTCTATTTTAGTGGCTGCACAAGAAATAGATAAAATGCTCTGTCTGGCTGGAAAAGAGCTGTGTTCTTTCTATTTGGGGGGCTCAGGATGCAAGCACAGTTTTACACTCCATACTAAAGGAGATGTATTTCCAGACTGGGGTCTATAAAACCCATGGTGACAGAATGAGCGGCAGGGCGCTATCAATACACTCTGCCTTATCTACAACATGAAACAAATTTCCTGGCTGGAAAAGGGGGAATTGTAAAACAAGAGAGATAATTTTAATGTAATCTGAAGAAAGCAGCTGCTTCTTGAAGTTGAAAAACATAATTATTTAAGGATTGAGTTCTAAATCCTCCAACCCACCCTTGCCCCAAAGGAGATCAGTGAAAGACTTTACACTAAACCCAGTCAAGGTTGGATGGGGTACTGCAAAGACAGCTCTATTCCGTGGAAGATGTGAACAGCTTTTAAAATGTGATCAGCTTCAATTGGACTAAATGGTGCTCATGGTGCTCTGTCAAGCTGGCCCTCAGCAGTGCTAAGTGAGCATGGCTCCCTCAGTCAGTGCCATTAGCAACATACCCTCTTCTCCATCCTCAGGTCCATCGTAAGACTTGTCAATGGCAGCTCGGAAACTCTCATTACATCCCCGACCCCGCACCACGTGAGGCCTGGGTCTGTGAAAGGGGAGTTCATTCTTCCTTACTTCAGCCACAGCGGTCTGAAGACTCTCAAGAGAACTGGACTTCTTTAATCCCAGAGTAGGACCAAAATCTTTGCCAGAAGAGTCTGGAAAACAAATGGTTACATTTTTATACCAAAAACCACACAGAGAAATTAAACTAGTCAGATACATTTAATTGTGTACTTTATTACTTGGGGCCTTTGAAATAGTATGCAATCAATGTAATTTGTTCTAAAAATAACATCAAGTTAAACCTAGTTCAGCAGATATCCCCATTCAGACTTGGAGGGAATGGCACATAATTTACAGACCTGACAAAGTGATGGGCGGTAGCTGGCTCGCTCTGGGCCACTGTAAAGCCCACACCAGTGATGAGAGTGGGGCTGCATCTTCCCCCTTTGCCAGCAATGGCCAGCTGGACATTGTTAACAGTCTCAAGGAGAGCTTTGTCTCTAGATTCACAAAAACAAACACTGCTACAACAATAAGTTTTGCCTTTTAGGAGACAGGTTGTATGAATGGTTGATACTTTCAAGCACATTTCTTCTGTGAGAAGATACTAGTTCCCTCAAAGTTTTATCCAACTTTTTTGTTCAAGCTGAAACTGGTGCTATGATACCAACACAAACAGCAGGTTTTCCAGTAACAAGCGAAGTATAGATTAACATAAATCATGTTGCTGTTGCTGCCTCATTCCCTGAATACAGGCATAAGAAAGCATTTAATAGAAAAACAGAAGAAATACTGAGTCTGTCAAATCCTCCCTCTCTTTGAATGCTTGACTATCTGACCTTAGAAAGGCTTTATTTTGTGGCAGCATTTGTGTTAATGAGTATTAATAAAATGATAGCAGAATAGGTAAAGAACAAAATTCAATGAATACATGCACTCCAATCAATGAAGAAATTCACAGACTAATTTAAAAGCCTTTGTAGCATCTACATAGTTTTTATACGGCAGAAAAATAAATGTGCCATAGAAACACAAGGAAGAGACTTTGCTTTGCAATATGCCTTCTGTCTTTGAGAACTCAAGTGCTTTTGCTTTCAACTTTTAAGTAGTCCTAACACAAGAAACAAGAGAACATAACAGAAGGCCTTCACCTACGTGTCCATACCGTCATGCCTGAAGAGATTCAAGGGTCACAGAAAAGACCGATATGTTAGTATGATATGCTGTGATTTTAGCAATCCTAGAGTGCAAGTAATTCTGAACAGCATGTTCAGTGAATTCTCAAAAGTAAAAAAACTGAGAATTGGCAGCAAATAGAGACTTGTCAGTAGTGCCTACATAAAGCAATTTACACTTCGATTACCTGCAGACTGATATGTAGCTGAAGACAAGAGGGGGATTGGGTGTGCGTGTGTGTGGAGACAAACAGGTTTAAGGGAAGGCTGGCTGCTCCATCACACAGTGCAACCTTCTTCTGCTCACTAATTGCCATTCTGAAGACTACCATTACTGATAAATTAGCAAGTGCTAAAATAGAGTTAGAGTAATGACCTGCATACAACATAAAGGTGCTTAAAATCACTAAAAACTTGTGCATCAGTAAGAGGTACTGTGGTGCCTATCTCAGGCTGAGAAGGAGAAAAGCCAAGGGAAACATAACAGTGTAAAAAAAGGCAAACTGAAAGGCACAGATGAGCAGAGAAGCAGCTCTCTCAAGTCTCAGTCAGCAGCTAGCCTTGGTGAGCTGTTTGGTGGGACACAGGGCACAGCGGTCACTGGTACAGCTGCTGGCCCAGGGCAACGCAGCATTCAGGCAGGCTGGGCTGCAAACCAAGGGCTGCCTGGGGAGGAGGGCAAAGGCTGCCAGGGGCCCCAGTCTGGACGCCCTGCAGGCAGTGGGCCCCCAGCACACTGCAGGCAGAGCCCCAGGGAGGAGAACCCACTGGGAATGGCTTCAAGGCAACTGCAGAGACTGCAAGGAAGCGCCAGGCACATCCTTGCCTCCAGCAGGGGCCCATGTGGGCCCACCGCTCGGGGAGGTCCAGCAGCCAGTTCCAGCTCCAGACTGCTGCTACAGCTGCCTGGCCAGCCAGAAAAGCACAAAGGTGCTCACACACATCCCAGAGCAAGCTGTACTACACTCAGTTACTGCCCTAAGCTCCATTACCTGAACAAAAAGCCTCAAGTTAAATGCTGGTTACAGCCTGTTTTATATAAAGCTGAGCCAGTTACTAAGACTGGAAGACTGGAAGGTATGAAGGCCATTCCTAAGAAAATCCAAGTCAACACCTGAAGTTTGGAGTGATGCACTCTCACGTAACAGACAGCAAGCTGTGTGCTCAGCCTCCCCACACACACCGTCACTCAGTCCTTTGACACCTGGGCACAGTATGAGGTGTCCTCATTTGTTGAAAACTTACTGAGAACCCTTACTCACAGATTTGTATGGAGCATTCAATTGACCCGTTCTAAGACTGTAATAATTTAGTATGAAATTTTACTAACAACAGTGAGAACTTCATATTTTCTTACAATTCAGCTTTTATTCTTCCCCCCCCCGCCCCCATTGTAGAGCTGCAGTAATCACATATTAGAGCACAGCTAAAGATACAGGAGCTAAAAAGCTTCCCTAAGCAGGGAGACCTGTCCATTTGCTTTCTGAGCCAGCATTTATTACTGGATGCTTTCCAGAGAAACGCACAAGACTCCACAATGGACAAGGATTGCATCCCAAATTGGGAAATTTCCTTCCCTTGCCCATCCCAGTACCTTTTTCATTTCTGCAGACCTTTAGAACTCCTATAAGCCTGGAAACATGGGTTTTTTATCTTATGGGTAAAAAAAAACCCAAACCAACAAATAAACAACAAAACCCCTCTCTTATATTTTACAAGTTATTAACAAGCATTTCTGCAGATATATGGTGTATGTTTATATCTAGCCTTACCTGGATTTTTAATACAAAAACATAGTTTGGCAATGCGAAATTCAATTGCTCACTGTGTAAAAATGTTTCTTTTTATGGATTTTAAATTCTTGAGCTCTCCTTTTACTGCTTCTTGTAGTACAATGATAAAAAGCCAACTGAAGTATCCACTTTATTGTTTTTATAAACGGTGAATTACTTTATACATCTCTACTGAATTTATAAGAGAAAACAACAACTGACATCACTACCTGTCTAGACTGGCTGAAATCAAATTCTTAGATGTTACTTGTTGATCATCCTTTAACTGAAAGGTGGTGTTATACACACCTTAATTTTCTGCTCAATGCCAACATGGCAAACACAGAGTTTTTAATTCTTAATGTACCAATAAAAGTAAACCTGCTTGCTGTTCTTTTATTACTATTATTATTAGTCAGGTCTTTCCAAGATTATCTCTTTCCCACATCTGCACATTCCTTTATTTTATAGCCCAGCTGAGGGAAATATGCCAAAAGCAAGGTGTCAGTCATGAAAATCAAAGGGAAACAAATGACACAGTGTTGTGGGCAACGCAAGCCACCCCAAAGGCACGTGCAGAGGGAGTAAAAATGAAGAGAAGCCATGAATCACTGCCACTCTATATGAAATACGACTCCCAAGACACCCTAAAGAGTAAACATTTTAGATATTTATCATTAACTTTATTTTTGAGATAATGTTTCTTCTTGAAAACCAAAACTACAGGAATACGCCTAAAGGAGAATATTTAGAGGAACATATTTATGTGAGCTAGACTAACTTACTATTTACATTCTGAAAGACACAGTGAGGTAAAAAAAAAAGCTATAAAGGAAAAAAGAAGGGAAAGCATCATTGAGACTAAGAAAATAGAACAAACACAAAGTTTTAACAAATTATAAATAATTTGGCCCTGTTTTTACCAGTGCCCTAAACACATACATTTCTGGTTCCTATTGCATTGCACATGGTGGAGCTTCATGAGGTACTAGAGAAGAAAAAATGGTTATAAAAACAATGAGTACAGTGTCTGCCCTGTGGATGCTGGAGAGAGCATGTGATGACTTTTAACAGGAAAACAACTGTTTGATCATGAAGCACCAATGGTGCTTTAGTGGTAGGACTGAGTGAGATGTGCCAACAGCTTCCAAGGAAGCAGGCACAGCTCAGTGCCTGCTCTGCTGAGGACACACACCTTGAGTAACATTCATGATGTCCATCCTGGGCTCACTGAACTCCGGCCCACCCCAACCTAACTGATCCAACTGCTCATGCCACAAGAGTGCAACATCATATGGTGATTTAAATTACTTCATGTTCCATTCTTTCTTAACCATTTTGTTTAAGGTAGTTTCATTCATTTCTGGTAGGATTCATGGTATGCAAAACTACAAA
This sequence comes from Acanthiza pusilla, assembly GCA_036630365.1. Taxonomy (NCBI): domain Eukaryota; kingdom Metazoa; phylum Chordata; class Aves; order Passeriformes; family Acanthizidae; genus Acanthiza; species Acanthiza pusilla. The sequence goes on from JAXCHO010000019.1 coordinate 11,066,280, forward strand.
GGATTTTTTCCTCTCACTTATATTTTTATATTCAGATACTTTTCAATCATCAACCAATTCAATGCAGAGAATGATTTAGGAAGGAGGAATCTGAAAGTCATTACATCTTTTAGCTTGTGATTTTCAAATGAAGAGCTTTAATATAACATTTCTGTAGAAAAGTCTTAGATCACACTGTAGCTTTTTCTTCAACATTAGTTTATACAGGTGGCATAGAAAAGATTATTAAGGGCTTGATAAAAAGCAAGAGAAGAATCACTACCTTGCACTTGCATATTAAAGACAAGATATATAGTTTTGCTCATTTTATACCTCAATCCAAGCATTCCAAATTATAAGCAGAAATACTGAACATAGAATAACCCCACAAAGGACAGAAAAAAAATCTAATAAAGAGAAATCAAAGCACAGGCGAATTTAACATGTTCTCTGATTATAAGAGACAGCTACAGTCTTCAGATTTACAGATATTTCAATATATTTTACTACATATAATGATTGCAATTTAGCCCACATTTGCACAAACTGCAATTTCAGCCCTGAATAATGGCCATTCACAATTTGGGACCCTGAAGGTATGCTGAGCTTTAGCCAGCTGAAAAGGAAATGCTTGGAATAAGGTAGCCATTAGGCAAGAAGTGAAAATGCACTCCTGTCAGCTTAGTTTATATGCTGGTGTCACTGTTTTCTACAGTCTTATCACTAACAAACAACAACACTGCAATGAGATGTGCTAATATTTCAAAAAGAATATGTATGACATTAAACATCTCAAAAATGCTAACAAGTTTCACAGTATAACAGTACATATAATATTAAAGCTAAGAATTAGAAGCAAAGGCAGAGGGTCAAGCAAAAGCCTCAGCCAAGGGGCACGTGCGCTTCCCAGGTTAGTGCTGAATGTCAAACAAAATGCAGCCAAGCCTGTCTTTGCATAAAACCCCTCTGATCTTATCTGCTGAAGTAATTAGTTTTCTTCATTTGGTCACAAGAGTCTATCCTCTCACATAACCTTCCACTTCACAGTCTAGCCCTGCATCCAGTGCAGGCATCTGAATCCCCCCTTCTCCACAGACTTGTGTTCTCCCTCCAGTTGGAACAAACGGGAGTGCTTGTCCTCCAAACAGGTCCCAATATAAATCAAGCTACTTATCTTGTACAAAGCAGGAGCTTTCTCCTCAAGGATATTTATGTATAAACTGACTTTAGATATAGCTGTCACAACCTGCTAGAGGAAAACTACAATAGGAGAGGCAATGCAGACAGGAAAAAGTCCACTTTTTAGAAAACAGGATTACCCAGTGGTTTCAGGCACCTTGTAAATTGATCAGTCTGGAACTGAGTAGTAGCAGAAAAATTCCAGTGCCCTGTGATTCCTTTATTTCTACTTCCACACCCGCCCTCTGAAAAGGTCAAACATTTAAATCCAGCTTTAAAAGATTGGGAAATGTGACACTTTCTGAGACTAATTGATATAAATTATGCTTCTCAAACTAAACCAACATTTTTGTTCCCAGGCCAAAGTTTAACATGAAGCAAAGAGTCCCTGCACTAATATTTAAACAAAGTGATTTCTAATGCTATGGGGCTAACATCTAGAGTGTTACCTTTGATCTGTGGGACAGATGGGGAAACTTCTTCAGTACCAGAACAGAAGAAAGCAAGCCAAACCTTACATTAAATTCATAGCTATCATCTATTTTGTTAAGCCTTAAGACTACTTTGAAATAAGCTGCTAAATTATTACTCAATCTTAGTCATCAAGTCTGAAATAATATTTTTTAAAATTACTAATTTAAATCAGAAGTAACAAATTAGAAGGATGCAAAAAGCTCATGTTAAGCTTTCTGTTTACTTCACTAATTCAAAGCTTTTTTGAGTTCTGTACAAGTGAATGCAGAAACAAATTCATAACAATCATATTAGTCATAATTCAAAGAGTGATATGTCATTTTTCTACATCAATTTTAGTCCTGGGCACATTTTTATAAATACTTACATAAGCCGCATGTTAAAGATTGCTTTAAGCCTTGTTTGGTGATTAATTTAGGCTATTCAAACAAGGAAGATGATTATCGTAAAAAAAAAAAAAAGCCAAGGCAGCAAAGGAAAATACATTTCAATATCAGCAACTTAATTTGCAATTAAAAAATAGGTCTTCCTTATCCGTGAACATTGACACTAAGAAAAGAGAGACTTTTAACAAAATAAGCAGGAAAAGGATACCTTTTGCTAATAATAGCATTGCTTTTGTACACCTGCCCACATTCTGAGCAGTGGATCCTACATGTTTGAGATATTTATGAGCTCTTTTATTGCTAACCCCACCACCACCGAGCTGCCCAACAGCCGCTCTAATTTAAGATGCTCTAAATATTGTTGCCATGGGTGACACATGAACATGGAGTAAGGCAAAGCTCTGCTAATAAAAAGGCTTTCACAGCATTTCAGTCCTTGCTCATAAGTAAAGTTAAAATTTATGGCTTTTAAAATACTGGATCTGAGAGAGGTCAGGTTAAATGGCTGCTAGTAATAAAAGGAATCAATATGCCACAGCATCTGAAGCAGCCAGCAAACTAAATAAACACTTCATCCAAATCCACTTGGCCCTGAATTAAAAGAACATAAAATACTGTATTTATTTTGTTTGCCCTCCACCAGTCTGTAGTTTGCATCACTACATCCGCTAGAATTCTACACAGAGCAAGCACCAAACATATGTTGGCCAAATAGCAATTAAACTCTGTGTCAAGGCTAGGAGCAATTAACTGGGCATTAACCTTATCAGGGAACCACTTCTGGATTAGCCAGCTACAAACAGGCAAACATCTCAGTCTGGGAAGATTCTGCAACGTGTATTTACAAAAGCTTCAGAGGACTCAGACTTTCTGTCTCAGGCCCATACAGAGTAAATGAGCCATTTCCAGTAATAACCCTTAATTCATAAACCCTGAACAAAACCAGAATCACCTTTTCCAGTGATTAGTGTGTCCTATTAGCATAGGAATGCAAAACAATTTATTCCATGCAGCACTTTAAAATAAAGCAGACAACTTGCATCCTTCATTCCTAACCTACATTTGGTTCAGTTTTATAGATTGACAACCAGGAGAATTTATGAAAATCTATTTTCTTCCATTTATCTATTTGTATTTCAAAGGAAAGTGCACAGGTTAATTTTCAGTTTAAGAAATTAATGCATATTTTGCTTGAAGTTGCCAGCAGATAACCTGTGAAGAAGGTAGACATACACCTGTAATCAATGTCTCTATTTACACACAAACACAAAGGCCGTTCACAAAGTTATGCATATTTTTGAAACTGCTTTGTTTATGAGTTTAATAATATTTGTCTTGAAACAGTTTCGTAAAGTTAATTTCAAAAATCCAACTCTTAAATGGGAATATGCAGAATTATTTCAAACTTACTATTAACTACGAGAAAGAGTTATCTGGCAAGGCTGAGACTCAAAATCCCTGCAGAATTTGAAAGGATTATGAAGGTTTTCAGGAAAAGTCCTCAGCAAAGGTTCCTTTTTATTTCCTAGTGAGATTTTTAAGATCGTTTGAATGCTTATAAAGTTGATAGCAGTATTTTATTCCAGATTCTTCAAAGCTGAATCCATAGCTGTAGTGATATTGGGACTTTAACCAAGCTTTATTTTATATGCTTCACCTTTTTTCTCTTTTTTCCCCCTTAAACTATCCTCTGTACTGGAACTTCTTCAGTTGCTCCCATTCCAGAGATGAGGACTGTTTTAAGAAAAACAAAAAATCTCAAAGAATACACTTCCCTCTTGCCATATCTGAATAACTGTGGAGTGGGAAAAATTCTTCCAGCTGGTTAATACTTGTTTGCCTCTATTCACCAATAACTCAAAAGAGACTGAAAGGAAACCTTTCAAGCCTTGTGTGCAAGCAGGCTCTGAACCAGATCCTTCACTGCAACTTTTAGGGGCGGAAAGCTTGGTTTCACGTCTACATTCCATATTCTTCTAACATTAGTTGGATCTGGGTAAACTTGCATTTTCAAGGCTTTCTTCCACAAAATGGAATTCTTAGGAAAAGCAAGTCCAATTCATGAACCTAATGGCAAGGAAGTTTTCATCTAAACAGCTCCAGCAAAGGGTTTTGCTAAACTGTTCTGCAGTGTGCAAAGATACAAACTCACACCCTGTAACATCTGGCTGTCTTCTGAGTTGTTAACAGACATGAGTCACAGCTCATGATTACACTATTCCACTCCCAGCCTTGCTTACAAAAAAGAAGCAAAAACAAAAAAAAAAACCCCAACCCAAAATACTACTTTAGATGTACTGGTTAACTCTGAGACCTAGTCTTTGCAATTCACTTCATTATACTTTATATATATTTCGCCATGTGTAGTACAACCCTCCCTTAAGAGGTTTCCAGCTCCCTTGCTAGGTATGTCCTGATGTGTCATTTTAATGAAAAGGTTTTATTAAAAAAAAAAAACACAACAAAACACTGGGAAGGATGAAAGATATCCAATAAAAGCCATTTCATAAATCTGTGTTTTTTGAAAACTTGTTACAATCTTAGATGTTTAACAAATGTGCACCTAGCTCTTTATATCCCCCATGGAAAAGGGGACCTCCCCAGATCTCTAAGTTTAGTTTTTCCTGCAGCAATTTTCAGTATTCTCAAGATAGTATGCTATTAATTACCAAGTCATGTATTTAGGGTCTTTTCAATATTCAGTTCTGCATTGGTACAATGTGTTTAAATAGCAAATTAGAAAAGCTAATAGAATTGCTGCATGGAACAACTTAGAATATGATTTAAACAGCAAAGGAATGTAAACTTTTCTTACTCATTTTTCTCGCCTGTGTACAAATGACATTCCTCTGTTCCCTTTCACTAGCCCAATAAATGGAGAGCAGTACATGCTCACAAACATAACATGGTACCAGACTGCAGAAATGTCGTGTCAAAACAGAAGAAAAGGTCATGCCAATTCTTCTTGGTGATGTCCCTTATCAACCAATGGGGACACTTCTGGAGAAATTAGTCAAAATACTATCCTAAACTATGATCAAAAATTCCAAATGTCTTCAAGTTTAACAGGATGGTAGAAGCAGCAGCCACAGTGACACTGCAACCAAAACAGCTTGGTTAAGCACAGTCAAATGACATTTTAATACAGACAAATCCAAGATAGCATATCTTAGAAAAATAAAGGTTTCCTCTAAGCTAGCACTCCATATTACCAGAAAACACATGATTCTGCTCAGTGACCCAAACACTCTCAAAGCATGAACCAGAGACTAGCTACAAGGAGATCAGGATAATCCAGTCCTTGGATAACCACACGCTTAATCAGCTGTGTCAGAAAACTGGTACAGTACCATGGATCAGGTGCAAAACTCAGTGCCCAATTTCATCTACTTCAGCTGCTTGGTCTTTGCAGTCTTGGATGAAATTTCAAAATCTGGTATTACAAAGGCAACTTTTCTACTCTGGCTTTTTAAATAGACAGCAATCCAATCAAAATACATCAGTACAACGAAATATCCTAAATTAACACTGAACTCTAATTTTTGTGTAGAACAGGGTCCTAAGCAGTTGACAGCAACTGCAATTTTCAAGAGTCTTAATCCAAAATCAAGGCCTAAGTGTGCTCAAGGTAAGAGACACTCCAGAAATAGAACAGCCTGGTTCAAGCCTGGTGACCAAATCCTCAGCTGGAGTAAAGGAACACTTTTCTACTGTCGGCCAGCTCACACCAGCTGTATCTGTCTTTGATCACTGTACTCTGTACGTGCCACACTTTGGCATTACAGCCCTGCCCACAGAGAGGCCAGCACAATAACTCATTTTACACCAGGTACAGCATGAGTGTCAGATATGAGTAAGTTCAGCCTGTAGTGGATTCAAAGTAATGAACTGCAGATTAAAAAAAAGCTTTCTGTTATTTTAGCAATCCAGAAAGCCATCTTCAGCTACACCCTGGTCTTGCTAAAAGAGTAAGAAGAAACAAATGGGTTCATGCGCCATTCAACAGGAACCTGTTTACTCTTTGAAGGCGCTGTTTTCACTTAGTTCAAGGAATCAAATGTCTGGAAAGAAGTAATAGCTTTAGAAGTATAAAGAGCACAAGGATGCATCATCATAGATTATCAGTAGTTTTGAAATATTACTCATGCTTTAAACACATCATCATATGAGCTTTCTGAAAGCATCTCTGCCAACTGCAGTTCACAAGGATAGTTTGTTGCAGTATTTTCCCTGGGTTATTTTTTATCTTGTGTGTCCATCTGGTGAGTGCAGTACAGTTTAAAAAAAAAATTTAAAAAATTAAAACCAAACAAAAAAAACCCCTTAAAATATTTGGAAGACACTTATCCACATTACGGTAAATTTTTATTGTGTTCTTTTCCTAGCATTAAAAAAATTAAGAAGTATTTACTTATTAAAAAAGGGCCCATGCTTTCCAAGCAATGCGCTTTGATTTGTTCTTTTTCTTATTTTAAGTAATGGTTTCCACTTTTTTGCTGAAGTTTTACTGGGTCTTTGGTCAAAATTGATGGAATTCATCCCAAATATGCTGGATAATGCTAACTTCTGAAACATGAATCTGTAAATCCTTAATCACAGCTTTGGTTTTCCTTCAGACTAACAGATAACTTTGGTAGGGCCTGACCTCTGGGCAGAGCACCTTCATGGAGTCAAAGTAATGATATTCATGTGCAATACAAGAGTTGCTGTTGATCATTCCCCAACCAGGAAGTAAATCTGTGTTCAAAAAATGCGGTCAGATATACAGCACAAATAAATAGAAAGAACTGGTATTTGTATTAACCCTTTCCTATTAGGTTAATTTGAGAGTTAGCAGGTAAAAAGTTTTCAAATTCTAATGTGATACTGCAGATGACATATTGCCATTTAATACCCTGAATCATTTGCAACATCTTCCTTTCTAGTAATCTCATTTTGTATTTTGGTTTTCTAATACTAAAAGGATAGCACATTGATCACTCTTTGCCCTCAAAATGCAGATATTGTCTACAGACACAGCTTACTTACAAATGAAGGCAAATATATTTGGCTATATAGAGTCATACAATATAAAGCTATAAAACCTCATTTTTGCAAACACATCACTTCTCCACTCATGCTGTGTCCACACAAAAATTAGAAACTACTACATGTGTTATTAGCCCAATAGCTTTTTAAAACTAAATAACAAATATCACTTGCATTTTTGAGATCATAAGCTTTTGCTCCAACTCTAACAAAAGTCTGTCTCATAAACATGAAGAACAAACATTTTGAACAATGTCACGGATATTAAGCAGTTCTGCCAGATTTCTCTAGCAATATCAGAACATCTCATTTTGCCTTTTTTATGGTGGCTAATGCTGCAGTTAACTTTTTCAAGTTGACCAAGTGAGTAGGAAAAGAGCTCTCATGTTCAGTGATTCCCTTACGTAAAAAGCTATTATCATCTAGACGATTATTTTAATTTTTTCTTGTGTGTCAAGAGTGAACACTTGCATCTGTATTCTATTTTTCATCAAATACTTTCACCTTCTTTAGTCTTTTACTGTGGACCAGTATTTTCTCCGCAGAGAAATTCATAGGGAAATTTGGTTAATCTGTGTAATACATGCCATTCCATATCCTCAAAAAGATAATGCAAAATAAGCCATACTGTGGCTGAGTACAGACTTACAGCAATCAATTACTAAAGTATTAACACAATTCTCCAAACTGCACGCATATTAGCACATGGTTAATCAGAGCTTCTTGACAGCTTCTTCTTCAGAGCTGCTTCTACAGCTTCACAGTATGTGAACCCTCATCCTGGATAGTGAAACATACTATGGAATTTATTTCAGAGCAAAAAGCTAAAATCAGATTTTGAAACACTGAAGCTAATGTTATTAGAATAAAAAATGTAATGGCTGTTCTACCATATGCTTAATTGGCCCCCCTGCGAAAAAGCAGTCCCCCAGGAAGGAGCTGAAAGCTACTACTTGGGTTCAGATCTTCCTGAAAGAGTCAAAGAAAGAAAAGGGTAATCACTCAATTTCTCTTCACAGCAACAACCCTGATAAACATTTATGTGAATAATTTTTTTTTGCTATTGTGGATACTAAGAGTTTACATATGCTAAAAGGGAAGTAAGAAAACTCAAGAGAAACAAGGTCTGTTGAAGATTATCAGCTAAATGAAACCTATTCTTGCCTTCTGTCTTGAAGTCCCTGAAGGCAAGGAGAAAGCTCTTGGAGAAAAGTAAGACAAACTTGTTATCTTCGTATTTCTCATTAGGCATTAGCATTTGACACTATCAGAAAGATGACACAGGCCATGGCAGACTTTTTGTCTGATCCAGTATGACCACTGTTAACTTCCTGGGATGTGTGACAGGTGAAACGTGTCCAGACCAACAAACAAACAAACCCCCCAAAATAAAGACACTGCTGCTTCCTGTTCCTATCAATTCCTCAGTGCCTGCATTATGAAAACAAACAGAACCATGGGCCAAAAGCTCAGTGTGCTTGGTGTTATACTAACTCAAAAAAGAATTAATATTCAGTACGTCTAATAATTTCTGATCCAAGACTACTCGTATTCCTGCAATACTGACTTGCTTTTGAGTGGCAAGACGATAGATCTCTGCACAGAATTACATTATGTTCTCTTAAACTTTGCTATTTCTTTATTTCAAGTCAGTTCTGAGAGAATGGTCCCTTCTTGCATAGATGCTCTTCACAGAACGGGTTAATTTTTTTCAACATAGGTTATTAAAAATCCACAACCCTCAATGCACTTTTAGCACAGAAGCTCTCTGATTTGGAGCTGGTATTTTGTGGCAGCTTTAATACAGCCTTATCGCAATGACACTCTTCAGTGTCTGTACTCTTAACTCTAGAGAAGACTTAGATGATATTCCTGCATGCTAAAGCATATTGCAAATATACTGCCTTCTGGGTTCATTCAGTTTGATCTAAACCAGCTACCCCGAGTAAGAACTAATATTGATATTGCCTGATACCACATGATTGTTCAATTTTAATCACTAGGTTCTTAGTCTGATTAAGCAATTAAATTACTTAACTGAGAACTACAGCGCAATTGATTTATATGAAGGTACTAAGAAATGCTATTTGAAGTTTAAGAACAATTCCTTATCAAAGGTTAAGCTCAAATTGCAAAAGCGTATTTCAGTATTAGTCATTCTAGTATTGTTGGCCTCCTCATTGTTAATTGTTGCTATTTAGTAGAGCAGTTATTTCTGGCTTCCCTTTTCTAAAAATCACTACTAAAACAGGCACTCTGTTCTGCTAATGCAAATTACAGTGCAAGTAAAGACTCTTCATGTGCTGTAAATGTCACTCATCATTAAACTTGGAAAAGAATCATTGTTTCTGCTTCTTTAGCTACAAAAACTTCCTGAAAAATGTCTACGTTTCCTTCTTTCCATTTGAATCATAACATATTTGCTGTAACAAGATTGAAGATTGAAAGAGGTAGAGCTTTTAATGCCAAGTCATATAGGTCTGAGAGGAGTTATTGCTGCAGACACGTGTTGTCACTGTGGTCTGAGGGGCACTGAAATGAGCAGGACTACCTGCGAGGTGAGAAACTGTCAGAACAAGGAAGGGCAGAGTTCGCTCTACATTTTGAAAATTTTACCCTTTTTTACTCCAGGTGGGAAGATTCCTCTCTCTCCAGTTGACATGAAGAATTACACATACAGAACGTCAGAACTTCACCAAGACTCCCCTAAAAGCCCCCAAACTGCCATGAAAACAAGGTTGTGTTGGTCTTCGTAAGTGGTGCTAGGAAGTTTTCTCCTGTGGTGCTGGGGTTCTCTCTTCAAACAGAAGTTAAACAAACAGATTATTTTGGCTTGAAGAAATCAAGTCTATACCCACATCTCTTAACACCGGTAACATTCACTACCTACATGTACTTTCTCTGTTGCTTTGCCATCTCACAGGGTGAAGGAACAGTAAAAAGACAGGTAAGCTAATCACTGACACAGCACTGTGCTGACTGGTGAGTGCTCAGGTCAGAATTTTAAAAGATTACTTGCGAGCTCTGCCAGGAGGGGAAGAAGGGTAGAAAAGGCAACCAGAGAGTCTATGGGATTTTATAAAATATTAAGTACTTGCTCTCAGAAAAGGAATGTTTTAAGGGTTTCAGCTTCAATCTCGTGCCTCACAATTCATGCCACCCCCCCTTAATTTGTGAGCGCTAACATAATTAATCTTTTTATACTATCACTCTGTATTGTTCCAAATCCAGAGGTTTGGTCCAGCACTAGCTACTTAAACTCAAAGTGATTCTTTATAGCCTATGTGGTTTATAGACTACAGCAAGATCTTTCAACATAGGGTTTGTTATATTAATAAACATTTTTATTTGTTTACACATACAGTAATACTGTATCTACTACATACTAAATAAAATGCATAATTTATTTGCATTTTCCCATCTGATTTGCTGTAAAGGCTCATAAAATTTTAATGAAAGTAGTTAAAGCAACAGACTATGTATTAAAATTATACACAAAAAATGACCTTAAAAGAGTACTATTAAAATTGCAAAGTAAAGCGCTTAGGCTTGAAAAATGCCATAGCAGAGGTGTCCAACTTATCTCTCTCTCTATGTGCACATTCTAATAGACTTTCATTTTATGTCCCAAATATATCATGACAATTTTATTTACAAAACTGCAGTTTCTTTCTTTCAGGATACATTTTCTTCCACATATGGAGAAATTCTCCCTCCTCTCCCGCACCCCCTTTGTAGTGAGCACAGACTTTGATACCTGACATCAGCAGTAAACAGCCTTCCTGCCTCCCTCTCAAAGCCTTACTAGCAAAGGTTTTTCAATCAACACTAATGACGTCATTTTAAGAGAAACGTGTACAACCTGTGCCTCAGTGACAAGGCACTGAAACAGGAGGATGAAGATTCAGGTTCCCATTTTAAAATTCTCAAGGCTTGATTCACTTGCCCTCCCCTGAACACCTCACATGAGCATGTCCTGGGCTCGCAGCACTATCACAACCAGCTCTGGTTGCAGCCTGAATACACTCAGCACTTCTGCAAGGCAGCACACACCCAGGCCAGGCACCATGGTGAAGAACAGCGATCTCACTGAGTGTGGTTAAAGACACCTCCTGGCCCCCAGCAATACTGGGGTACTGGCAAAGCTAGGAAATCATTTGAGCAACATTTAAAGGCCAGAAAACAGAAATTACGATTCTTTTTCCTTAAGAGCATTTACACCACTATTGTCCCTCCCCCCAGCCAGAATAAATTGAAAGCCACGTACCTTTCCCCTTCAACAACAAATGAGGTGAGGGCTGGGCCCTACAAAACATCCTTCTTTGCCCTGAAGCAGAAACCTTTAGTACTGTCAGTAAAGCCTTGGGAAGTGTTAGGGTTTCATTAAACACTCATAACACCAGCACCCACAGAAAGGGTCTGAGCTGCCTTTACAGACATTGTTACAGCTAGAGCTGCCTCCTTCAGACATATTAAGCCTTCAAACTTATACTCTTCTAATTAACAAAGCTTTTTATATTAAGTTTTCTACATGTGGGGAGCTGGTGGGGGTTTTTTGGTTGTCACTTTTTTCGGTTGTTTTGTGGGGTTTTGTTGTTTGGTTGTTTTGTTTGTACTTAAAACAGTTTTCTCTACTGCACAGCTGGTTGCTGCCCTTTTTTCCCCACTCTGTTTGCAGATCCACTGTCCTAGATCAGCACAGGCTGGTCTCCCCTCTCTCTCAGTTATGTGACCCTTTCCCACTCTGCTTCTTTCTGACATGGCCAATCTCCCTTTCCCCCCCATTCCCAGCATCCTTTTCTAGCTCCCCCACCTCCCCTAGCAGCTTGCTATCTTCCCAGCCTCTAGCCATATATTCTTACTTTTTCCTCTCCTAAACAAAAACAAATATCAGAGTTATTTTAGGAGACAGTGAAAGAACAATCTCTGTCAAAAAAAAAGCAAATAAAACCCACGCTTCAATTGACACTTGAATGGAAAGTTTTACTTCAAACGGCTCCAGTTTCATAGAATTTGTAATGGGATGTGTCACGCGTGACACTTAACAGGTGATAACATAGTGACTACTGCACACTACACCCATACTCTGTACACAAAAAGAGAAAAGAAAACCAAACCTGAGTAGAGGAGAGCAAAGGGTTTTTTTCTGAGACTTAATGAATTATCCATATTTCCTACAGAATGGCAGAAAAAGAATGACTGCAAGAAATCGTTTTCTCCTGTATGTTTTTTCTTTAATGTGTTTGCTTCCTTAGTATAAACTCAGACCGAGAATTACTCTTTGTAGCTATTTTGCGATGTACATTTCAGTCATAAGAAGTCAGTTATTCCATGCAACTGCTGAAAAAATTTAGTCCTGCATGTAATGCTCATTTTTTTGGTACCTTTAAAATTAAACTACTGTGCTATTTTTTAAAAAGGAATTAAACTCTAGAAGCTTCGATCAAACACTTCTGTCATTTTGTTTTCAGAATTAGGCATCTGAGAAGATTACAAAGCAATAAAAAAAGAGGCATCTGATTAACTACACTATATTGAATTTCTCTTTTAGAACATCTCTGTTTGTCAACAGCAGCATTACAACTGGCAACCAAAAATACAACTCCTTTTTTTTGAACACAGGAATTTATGCCAACTCCAGATAGCAACAAAAATTGTAATTACATGAAAGACCCGAACAAATCAATGCCAGATCCTCTGGTGTGGTCCTTCTGCACAGAAACACTTGGAAACTGCCATAGCAAGGTAACAGAGGTTTTATTAGCAATCTTTGTAAGTGCAATAGCCCTTCAGTAATGGATGCAAACTTCTCGTGCCGAGTTCTAGTTCTGCTCTGCTCACCCCTGTGTTTGCCAGGTCCTGACTCCAGCATGGGAAGGGACACAAACCCTATTTGAGCTGTCAGTGCAGCGGAGTCAGGGCCTCACTGCTCTAAGTAAACCAGCATTTTGAAGCTGGGCAAACTGTAGAACTAGCATCTGCCTCTCTCCACGGAATTCCCTGCTTTGCTCTGAGCCCATGGGTCACACCAGACAGAATGGGTCCTTCCTACTCCCTTCAGTCTGAAATGAGCAGCTCTAGGGCACGAGAAGGTCTACTGAAACATGTTGTGCAGCAACAGTTCCTGCGACTTGATTATGCCCTGCATGCTCCCCTGGTCCTTGAGAATCTGAGGCTGAACCTTTCAGGTCACAGATCTGCTCTCCTCACAGACAGGTATTCAGTCCACAAAAGCTGCTTTTAGATAAGAGAACCAACTTGAAGATGGGGGAAGGATTAAGGAAAGGACTTTCACAACCAAAGGTGAATAATCAAAAAGGGCAGGAATCACATATAGATCAGCCTCAGTAGAGATGTCACACTGCTTGGGGGGAGGCTGTGGGGAAGGAAGGAACTGGCATTTTAATTTCTTTAGGAAAACCCAAGCAAACGTAAATAAGTTTGCTCTCATGTCAATAGGGATCTCCATGCATTCATAGAGTTAAGGTATCAATCATGATGCTTATTACCTGTAGGCCAAACCAGAACCATCAGAAACTACACCACCCCATGCAAGACTAAATTAAAGCAAATTAAAAACTTTATCTATTAACTCATCAGGCAGAAAAATGGGTAAACACAATGGGAGATACATTTTGAAAGGGCAGCACAGCGCCATTGCCTGAGGCAAAAAGAAAGTACCTGCTGATAGTCGATGGTAACTCAAGGAAGCGCCTTCTATTCTTCTACAAAATGCTTTCCATTTGGGTTGTCACTATTATGTACAGAAAAGCTCTCCTGCTCTGCTCTTAGGCTTGGTAGGACACTTAATTAGGGATGATATTCTGGGTACTTTTGGAGTGCTGTGTAGCTAAGTGCTAAGTAGCATTGCTGTATTGAAAGACCCACTAAAAATAATGCTGTTTTATGCAATATACAAATAGCAATGTAATTCTTTTCTTCTAAGTTAATTTCTGAACCATATTGCACTGCACAGCTTTTATTACACAGAAATGTGTATTAATAAATAGCGCCAGCAACCCATTTTATATAATAAAGGCTTATTTCAAATGTTATAGGAAGCAAACATTGTACAAGATACTATTCCAGAAGTGTGCTGGACTAGAAATATCAATTACCTTCAAAATCCTTTTTATTGACATGGCAACATGATGGGATTTCAAAACATAGAATGAAGGAGAAGAATCATTCAAAGTGGAGAATTAAAAATGCTTCCCTGTCTATACTCAAGCCTCTGAAGGCAGAAGAACTGGCAAATACACAGTATCACAAAATTTAAAAAAAACGTAAACAACCAAACCAACCACAAAACCAAAACCCCTAACAAACCCACAACAGCTAAATCTTCTGTGGGACTCCGTAATTTTTAACTTTCAGTCAACTAGTTTAAAAAAAGAAAAGTGTACCCTTCCTCTCTTCAGCCAGGAGCTCATTTAGTTCAGTGCTCTTCTTTCTACATCTCATACTTCATGCTCCAAAATGTGAGTTAGAGGGCCAGATGTATTATCTGGGAAGTTTTCCAAATTCATTAACTCCTTGGCACCAGTGACTTCAGGATACCCACTGCCAGCACTGAATATTATGCCCAGCAAAAAAACCAGCTCCTGGAGGGAAAGGATTAATAAAATGAGGCATTCAGCAGTGGCTGTTGGTCTCTTTGGTCGCAACAAGCAACTAAAAGAATCACAGTAGCTGCCAACACTGATCACAGCCAGCATTCAGCACGCAGTACTCTGAAGGTCTTTCCTGAATATCTGCAGATCATTCACCACAAATCTTGAAAAAAGCACAGGTATTGCTGAAGGAGCACGAAACCAATAGTCAGCGAAAAGATTGACAGGAAGGCTGTGACTCCAGTTCTAACTGCAGAGGGTGGTAAATGTTACACAGGGGTGTTAGAATCACATCATCACTTTCTCCTCTACTACAGAAGACACAGACTGAGGGAATTCAGTTTGCTTTCTGAAATGGATGCAGTCTGGCTGTCAACAGCTAAAGGACTGATGACTGAAGAGCCTTGCAGAGCTCTAAAAAGGCAGGAGACACGATGGATTCACTTGTTCTCAGCTTTCTTCTTAGGGCCAAGGAAGGAGTTCCATGATGGGAACCAGCTTACTAGCAGTCATGAGCCATCTGTTCAGGCACCAGCACCAGAGAAGCTCTCTACTTTAAAGATCAACATACAGCAAGAGGCCCCTATGATTTTAAACATTAAATTTGCTTTGCTGGTTGCTATGCCTTACTTTGAATCTTCACAGTTTCAATGAAAAGCACTGATTTATTAACATTCTTCAAATTTCAAATATACTGTTTCTTAACCTTTGCTTAGGCCTAATGCCAGTTTTCTTTTTTTTTGCCATCTCCAATCACTTAAAATTTAGTAACAATTCTTACAGCATGTGATATTCCAGGATCCAGAAATACCAAGACTTAAGGTCCTAACGACCACTTCTGCAAAACTGCAATATCTACTATCCTGTGTGAAACTGCACTAACACAGTTACGCTGCTTTTTCTTCCAGAGAAAGTTTTATTTCTGCATTCCTCATATAGACACATCCACCATATTTACAAGCTCTCCTACACTCATATGAGTCAGGAACAACCTGGAATACAAGGCAGGAGGAAGCTCCAACTCAAAGCAGAAACTTTCAGCAGAGACACGAAATGTGGCAGGCTCAGCACAGACAGTCACAGTGGAAAGTGTTGCCAGGTCTCAGGCAGAGAATGCATGCCCCAAACAGCCCACAGCTGGTAACTGCTGCCAGCACTGTTTCCTAGAGAGAGAATTTCAGTGCACAACAGACACAGAGCTCTGCAGGCACACGGCTCCTCCAGCCCACTGCAGGCTGGCAAGCACAACGGATTTAGCACAGACAGATCACCGCTTCAAACACTAGCAGGCCTTACGTTAAGTGGATGCATTCATCACAACTATTAGAAGTCTGCACTTTATTTCATTTTATACTACTTAAACATTCTGAGGGTTTTAATGCTCTCTTGACCTGCTTCACTGAGTTCTGCAGAGAGCAATATTCAGCAATACTGACCTAGCGGAGAATTGGCAACTGTGGAGTGTGAACATCAAAACCCACCCCCAAGCCTTGGTTAATACAACAATATGACCAGAATCACTTCAGGAAATTAAAGAGGAGGGGGAAAAAAAAAATCAGAGTTAGTATTAATGTATGGCTGAAAAAAATACCTGTTTATTTTTCTTCCTAATCACTTTTCCCACTTCTGTATTGCAAAGAGCTGTAACACTGGGGAACTGCTGAGCTTGAAATTGCCCAAGCCACACTAAACAAAGTTCCCATCCCCTTCTCTGCTCCTAGAGCAGAGAATACTCCCCAAGGAAAAAAGGCTGTTGGTTTGCAGTCCCTGGATGCCAACGATTCATACTGGGTAATGCATAATTCCCATATTACTGAGATGTGATCAAAAAGCAGCAAATCTTTCACCTCTATTGTTTGTTTTAGAAGACTGTAGTTTGGGTATCTGCCAGATCAGGCTTTCTCCTCTGGGAAAAGTCCTTTCTGTCATGCACTCGAAGTTTACCC
This sequence comes from Acanthiza pusilla, assembly GCA_036630365.1. NCBI lineage: Eukaryota > Metazoa > Chordata > Aves > Passeriformes > Acanthizidae > Acanthiza > Acanthiza pusilla. The sequence continues at coordinate 11,082,885 of JAXCHO010000019.1, forward strand.
ACATTTAAAAATAAGGCATTCCTCACATGCAGAATCACTCTCTGGCATCTTGCTCTAATAAACTAATGTCATAGCTTTAGCAGGCAGTTCCCTAGCTGTGTATTCACAGGAGGACTCTCTCAAGTTCCTACCTGCAGGAACTTTTATTTCATGCTTGTTAAATCAAAATATCTTACTTTGGTCCATTTTTAGGGCACAAGCTTCCTTCACAGAGAAGCCCAAGTTGTTTAAGACTTTCTTGGTAGACGAACTTTTGTTCTTTAAGTGGGAACATGAAAAAGGCTTTGCTGTTGAAGTCAGGATTGGTTTACTACACTTTCATAGTATAGAAAATTACCATTTTCTGGGTGAGATAGAGTGAAATAAATGCTTCTGCTCAACTTAGGCTTTTACAGGGTCATTTGCTCTCTGGTTCAGCAGCTTTCTGTGATCAGCTGGATTGAAAGGAAACCCTACCCAGTCCCTGTGGCTCTTAAGGAAAACTGTCCTTTCTGTCCCAGCGGCCTGTTCACTCCACCTGGCCCTTACAAAAGCTTCTCCCTGCTTGTCAGACTTGGCTGCTTTCAAGGACTGCTCCATCTTCTCTCACTCCTTAGGACAGGACCAGACCCAGAGTCTTGCAGCCTGAACAAAACTAAGAGACAGTCATAGTACTTTAACAGCAAGTAACATCACACAGTCAAAAATACACAAAACCAACTTGCACTGGCCATTAAGCAAACCTCTCAGAAACTCACTTTCAGTTGAGTCTTCAGGACAATAAAAGAGACTCAAACTTGCTCCCCCACCTCCTTTCTTTCAGCACAAAGACATCTCTGAAGATCCTCGAATCTTCTTTCATCCACACTTTCTCCCTCAGATGTATCTGCCTACCCCCTCCACCCCAGTCAACTTCCTTCAGCTTAGGCTGATCCCAGGATCAAAAAATGTCAGTTACAAAATCATTCTTCTCTTCTCCTGAACTTCCTTTTTCTTGCTCCCTTGACTAAACCAAAAGGATACTATTCTTTTTGGTAGAATTAGTTTTCTGCTAGGTTAGCTTCCCACAACAGCTCATCATGGAATTACAGGAATAATTGGCTTAGAGAGAAAGGGGGCAGAAACCTGTGGCTCGGCCTTTATGAATATAAGGCTATCATGGGATAAGAGGAAAATACTCAGTCAACATGTTATTTTATAAAAACTCAATTACAGACTCTTGAATTTGCATCTGCACTGCTGTTGGTCTAAATTCAGTTTTGCTCTAGATCCTAAATCCCACACAAGAATATGGAGGGAAACAGGTTTCTCCTGCAAGCTTGTTATTGTTCTCAGCACATCAGATCTATTCACTTTAATAAGTGTAATTCAAAGAAAGATCAACGGGCACTGCTCTGCCATATCTTAGTACAAAGCACACTAAGAGTCACGGAACACAAAGCATTCATAAAATCAAAGTGAGTAAGTGATTTAAGAAAAGATTCTTACAATCTAAGGATGAGACAGCAGGGATGCTCTTGTTCAGTTTGCAGAGGTTTACTGCCACTTTTTATTCCCTGGTCCTGCCACTGAGAAAGTGGTTTTATTCATGACAAGAAAAACAGTGTTAAAAAAATAAAAATAAAAAAAATAAAATCAATGCAAGTTTGGCATTTGAATTTAACAAGGATATAGTTTGACATGGCAGATATGGTGATTTTGTAGACAGCTGCCTCACAGCCCTCCAATCCATCCACTTGCTGAGCCTTCTACTGGCACACCAGCTTGTCTCTCAAATGAGTGGTTCAAGGAGATCATCTCGGCACAATTCATTTTTGTCTTTCTTGTTTTAATTTTTGGCTGGTTTAGCTCTCTTAACCATCTCACCAGCTAAGCTGCGGGACTGGAATAAAGAAGTAACGGGAACCAGGCAGCTGCAGATAGGAGGCATGGTGACCAAGACTGCTTTTTTCGGCAGCAGCAAGCTTTTAGATCAACATCACAGCATCAAACATCACCCTCAAGTGAGGGATTTTTATCTACAGATGACTTTCTCAGGACCTAACAAAAAAGGGGTCTCAACAAATCATCATCACACAGCTAATAAAGCCTTAAAAAAACAACAACAAAAAAAAAAGCTGTCAAAGGAATAGTTACAGCTGGTGAGTTACTGGGAGTATAAAATGATTCTTCTCAAGAGTAAAAATTAGTGTTTGTGTGCTTCCACAGAGGAGAACCATGTAGCTATGTTATCTGACAGCTGTTTATCAGCCACACAGACCTGGCAGGCACGGGGTACTGTAAAGGCCCCCAGCCTGACATTCACAAGAGATTTTGACTTGCCAACTGCTTTTCACTAGAATTCAACAATACAGAAAGTTCTGTTAATTTAGAATAATGGTTTGAAGCACAGAACTGGTAGGTGTCCAGCCTTCCTTTTCCTGAGTCAGTGAAAAAGCAAACTTCTCATGCACAAACACATACAATTTTTGTGCAACTAGCAATATTAATCAAGCCTCCCATTCCCTCCCAGCTCTACCCAATGAAGGTGGTTACAACAATATATAACATAATATATAACACTATTATGCATGGTGAACAATAAAAAATAAAATCCACTAGAAAAGGATAGCAAAGCCATACTGGCATTGAGTATTAAGGAAGTTAATGTATCACCCTAGGTTCACTAGACAAGTTGTGTTTGAAGCAAAGAAAAAAAACACAGCAGCCAGTGATTCGACAAAAGTGGACCATTTTAACTTTTGGACTAGAAATCATTTTAAACCCCAACAATATAACAGATCCAATGTAACATCCTTGACTTTATACTTTTCAAGACATAAAGGAAAAAACATTCACTCCACAAGTGACCTGCAGGAAAAAGGGAACCTTATTTTTTGCTTCTCAGCTGCATGAATGGATACACGTTCTCAGATGACAAATTATTTGGAACTGTAAATTCAAAGGAACACTTTGCTTGGAGAATCATAATCAAAGTTGCTGATGATGATGATAATGTTGATAATAACAAGAAAAACAACACTACAAGAATATAACCATTCAGGGAGAGACGCCCACGTGAATGTAAGAGTGAAAGAGTGAGAAGTCTTGCAAAAATACTCCCCACAATAAAACATCAAACATAACCCACAGCTTAATGATTCAAAACATATGGGGGCACGAGCTGTGGGTATTACAGTGAACTGAAGCATCATAGGAAGGTACTTGTGTTTATTTTTGTGCCAGTCACACTGAAATGGCACCAAGCACCACACTGGCTGAACAAAGGGAAAAATCACATTGTACAGCTTCCAGTGACACCACAGTTTGCTTATAACCAGTATCCAAGCCAAGACACAGGTTAGGCTACACTGCTATTGCTAAGGTATATAAGTCTTCACTGCAGACTGTGAAGCAGACAAGTCTTCTTCAACTCGGAAGAATACTGAAGCAGCCAAGTATTACATTCTTATTCTCAAACAGAAATAAAACGAACTAAAATCGACCTTTTCTCTCCTCTCAGAAATGCAAAGGGACGGGTCAGATTCCGTATGCTATATGCTTTCAGTTAGTGGTCAGGCCCTTGTTTGGACAGGTACTTCACTGCATATGCCAGGCAGCTCAGCCATTTACATAAGTTTTTTCTACTGTGGACCTAGTTACTATATAAATCCTTATGAACTCAGTACTAAACCCAACACTCCCTTGGAAAAGCGGAGCTTTAATGACATCTACAGCAGCAAGAAGGCTTATTTAATAAAACGATAAGATCTGGCATAAAGAGAGGAGAACAGCACTTCCCTATACACCTCTTCAACATAATTGTGTTACCTGCAAATCAAACTTACTACAATGGCACCAGTCTCAAACAAGCCCAGCAGCATGCATTAAGCTTTCCTAAATCCACTATTAACCCCCAGCAGAATCCTTGATTGAAAAGAAGCCTTTTGTGCTACAAAACTATGCATAACCCCCTGGATTTTTCCTGTGTTCCAATAGCTCAATATTTTGCATGATTCCTCCAGCTTAAAAAAAAAGAAGTCTCCAGTTTTGCCTGCTCTTCCAAGTCTGAACTCAAGCTGCAGCAAGAAGCTTAGCTTAGTATTCACACTTTTACCAGAACAAACTCTAACACACTGGATTCTGCCTGCACCAGACTCTATTTTGTTGCTGTGAAAAACTAATCTGGAACCCTTAAAATCACAGGTTCTGTTTATATTTGCAAATATGGCGGTATTGGGGCACACCTGAGTTTATTAGAAGGTAGTTGTCTACCTACAGAAGTCATAATAGCCCTTCTGCTCCCACAAATGCTCCCTAGGAATGGTTCAGGAGTTGGGATATACCAGGCACAGCTTCCAGAGACAACCTAAAGCCATCTTACAAGGAAGGCCCAGAACACAGACAGGGATCATCCTGTGCCTCTCAAATGTAAATCTGATTGGGACGTTCCGCTTACACTTTCACAGATGCAACCTGAGCATCTCACAGACTTTTTTCCCCTACCAATGTAACCATGGCTTTTGCAAGAGGCTGAAGAGCCTTTCCTGAATGTAATGATGAAGCTAATTTGTTGCACTTTCCATACCCTATTCCAGTGGGTCACATAAAATCTGACAATAAACCTAACTTTTCAACCAATCCTATGTCTTAAACCATAATCTTAGTCCTCATGCTTAGCCTTAACAAAACCTCAGTAAAATGTCCTTAATGCAGAATACATGCTGACATTAAAGGATGCAAAGATACACCAAGACCTTTAACCTAAATGACTCCAAACTATCTCCACTTTTCATCTGAATTGCAGTTTAACCACAGCTCAGTCACCCCCACACAAGGCAGTACAGACATGATGGCCCTCAAGCCCCAGGAAAGCCTCCCTTGCAGGACTTAGCTGTACAGCTGCCTCTCCAGGCCTCCTTTCCCAGAACACTAACCCTACCTACAGGCTGAGCAGCAATGTGGGAACTGCACTGGCAGCAAAAGTAACAGTAAGGGGCAGAGCTTGACCAGAAGCATCCTTCCAACTATCCCAATGGGCCTTTTCCTACTCCAGCCCTAACCCTATCCCTTGCCATATGTGTTTAGCCACACAGCATTAATTCAAATTCAGCTTGGTAGCAGAGCTACCCCCTATCACTCAGCCTTGCTGGTACTAAGCCATAGCCCAGCCACATGTTTCTCACATAGCAGCCAGCAAGAAAATAAGATCTTACTCATCTTGTCTCAAAACTGTCTTGAAACACAACCCCAGCCAAAAACATGGTCTAGTGACATTAAAATAAAAATAGGAAAGCTTTTCTGACCATTTTGCTAATTAATATGTCAGAGCTCATAAAAAAAGACTCATCAGCTTTTCTCCAGCACTGCATCATCTGAAAGAGCTGTGTCAGCAGAGACCTCAGCCGACAGTCAATACATACTAAAAAGTGTTCTAAGTAGTAAACCAGAACACAAAAAAGAATTTTAGAAAAAAAATTAAAATAGCAGCAAAGAATTTAGTACTCAGTTTCAGTATTTGATATAAATCAGGTTATATTTGATATGCAAGTCCATCCTTATAAAGGATATTCTCTTAACTTTCCTAGAACTGCTTTTATAAAAAGCTAGGAGGTAATGAAAAACTAAGCTAAAGCTTGCTGTTTTTTCATCTTTGTGAATTTTCAAGGATCTTCTCTGCTTTACAATAGAGGCACCACTTGTCTGCTTCTCATTCTCCTCATTGGTATTGGCATACCATTGCTGAGCACACAGGAAGGTTACAGAGGACAAATTACTCCTTAAAGGATTCAGAGAAGTTGTCTTACACACACACACTCTGAACTCTGTTTTTGTCCAGAAAAGGATGAGCAGACTGCATCAATACAGTGCTTTTGCTGATGGCATTGTGGAAAATATTTTCAACACTAAGAACATCTGCAATCACAGCTGGGGTCTGCCGTCCATCAGGATGAAGGACAGGCCAGGTATGAAAACCAGAATTCACAGGTGGGTTTCTGTGAGGGTCATATACACGTGTGGAATAAAGCTCCAGCCATCTTCCCACAGAACATGCTTACAAGCTCAGGATGTATCCAGACACACTTCTAAAAATCAAATCTACTTTTTAATGGAGGGTGGGTGGGAGGGGAAAGAACTACTTCTTGTGGGAGCAATATACAAAGAGACAGGGCTGGAGCTACAGACCTTCTAATGCCTCAGACTTATGGAGAATTGTGATAACACTTTTTGAAATGAATGCAAGCCTCCAACTCTTGCTGCTCAGTAACATGTAATATGTGAGGGATAAAGTAGCTGTACCAGAAGCTGAGACTAAATGCTTGAAGAGCCACTGCCCCAGAAGAATTAGAAAGGATATTTCCCTAGAGAGAATTACTCAGCCATGTATTTTATAGAACAAATCATGTTGAAGGAGAGATAGGATAATTGCATTGATTGTTAGTAGGTGATAATTAATTCTGTAGAGAAATATGTTTCGTTTCCTGAAGTCTAGAATAGGATGGAAACTCTTCATTTTGTAATGAGAAAATAGCTGTGTTTTGCTCGCAGCACAAGAAGCTGCAATGTCTCCCTTTTAACATTCTTAAGGTACCTACAGGAAGGCAGCACAACGAATGATGTTAAAATAGGAGTTCTGTGGTGTGACTGAATGCCAGAAAATTGCACATATGACATATAATTCCAGAAAGCACAGAGTAAAAAGAGACCAGGGAAAAAGAACACCATGTTCTTGAACAGATTTGAATGGAAAAATGTGGAAACCAAAATTGTAGCTTGATTTCTCTTTATGAAGGATTAGGAAATGAACACAGAGAGTAGGAGAAACATTTTTTAATGGTATTTGAACAGTATTGAAAGTGGATAGGACCAACAAAAATTAATTACATACCTACCCTCTCAGAAGTTAGCTACATTATTTTATCCTTAAAGGGAAAGAAACAACTTGAGGGATTTTTGTATCTATTCCTAAGGTGATCTGTTGGCCATTGATTTTAGTTTATGAGAAAACATCTTAGGGATATGTAAGAGATCTGTGAAGAATAAATAAAGCAAACAAGCCAAAGTTCAATAAACATGGGTCCACACATTCATATAAAATTTGTAGTTGTCTTCAAACAGAAAACTTTTCAAAGCCAGTTTTCAAGAATCTGCAGAAGCGTGCAGATGAAAGATCAAATGCTACTAAAAATTATATTACAAAGCTTAATGTACCTACAACAATTGATTGCCAAAGAGTTATGATCTTACCCCTCCAATAGTCTTTGATAGCAGTGAATTCCATTGATCTTTGGTAAACTGCATGATGTTGCAATGTTTGCAGTAATCTTTCCGAACAGGGAAAAGCCCAAGGGCAACACCCCCAGCTTCTTCAAGTTGACAAGATCATTTCTTTGAAGCTTTCACATTCCCGAAAGAGAAAGTTGAAAGAAATTTTTTCTTCCCAGGAGTGATAATGTTACAAGACATATGAACTATTCCCTGATTCAGAAAGAGAATCCAAGAACTTCACAGACTTAGGAAAGAAGCCAAAAAAATTTTAAAAGAATTTGTCTACTAAGTTCAGGAAAAGGTCTTCAGATAAGGAAAATCCACACCAGAGAACTAAAGCAGTTGTACAGAGAAGGAATACCATAAACAATCAGGAATCTCATAGCTGACCTTCTCTTACATGAATTCAGATTTTTAGATCTATCAACAGAATGGAAAAAGACAGTGTACAATCATGTTACAAAGGGGCAGTCTGAAACTTCAGGATTTTCTACCATCAGAAGAGATTGCTGAATAACTAAAATTTTCTAGGAAGTTTATGGTTTCTCATGTCAGCTTACCCACAGCTCATCAAAAATTACAATCTTACGTGACGTTGTCTTGGAAGTTTTTTTAATAGAACAGCTGCAAGTTGTAAGGTGTAACCATGGCATGGTTGGCAGAACTCATGTAGTAAGCAGGTATAGTAATTAGAGTACTATGGACTAATGTTTTTTATTATTGTGGCCCGAGAAGTTTAAGAAAAACCAAATTATTTCTCCTGCACAATCACAACAAAAGGAAAAGCTGTGACACCTTTTTTACTCGGTAGAATTTTTAGTGTTGCCTTCAGTATTCCTCCTGGTTAAGGGCAGTATAACCCAGAGAAAGAAGAAAAAGCAAAGAAATACTTGTATTTCTGGAAGTGTGTATTATTTAACTCTCTACACTCCATAAGATACATTGCACTCCCACTTACTTGAAAGTGCATTTTCTTCAATTTACAACACATCTATTGAAAAATAAAGTTACAGCTCTTCCTGAGAATGACTTGGCTACCTACATACACTACCTGGCTAAGAGCAACCCTTAACTCATCATTGTTCAGCTTGGAGTGAGTGCATACAAAGTAATGCCTCAATTTGCAAGTCTCTTAGCCACCACAGATTCCGGAAGCTGATTTCATTTACTGCCTATACTACTTTCAAGTTGCTGACTTTTTCTCCGAAACAGGAGGACAGCTTACCCGATTTGTGTCCGGCCAACAAACCAACTTTGCTTTCATCTGCCACTGGAGAAATAAAAGAAAAGACACAAAGATCAGAAACTTATTTAAATTCACAAGCCTTTGAAACACTGTCAAATTATTTCAGACACAGCATCCTGAATCTTTAAATTATAATAATCTGAAAAAAAGCCTTTCTTTACCTAATCCACATGGGGTGCTTCAAAGTCCAAATATCTGAATCAAAGCCCTCTGAAACCAATAAAAGGACTACCAGCAGTCCTTGTGGGTTACAGATCAGGACCTCAGCACTTACACACTCAAAACTGAGTTGTCAGAAGAGCAATTGCACTTGTAAATAACTCATCTTGCCAGACAAATCACAGGGCATAGGAGAGTTGTAACATTTTCAGATCAAAGACCTCAATTGTAAAAAGAATCCAGATGTGGAAACCTTCCCATCTGCAAGACATCTCACTGACTCATGGGACCCTCTGCAGATAATAAGGTCTCCTAAAGCCTGATCTTTTCGAAGGCTTATGCATTTTTTGTATGTTATGTTTTGTCTATAAATTGTAACTTTGTAGTATTTCACAACACCTTATAAAGAAAGATGTTTGCAGCAGCAACAGTTTGCAGACAGTAGTGGAGGAGCAATTTCTGAAGGTAACAGGAATTGCAAGTACTGTTCAGTAACTTTACTTCAGTTTATCATCATATATCTCAAGAAACTAATTAAAATACTCTCCTGGAGGGCTGAGGGGACGAACCAATCACTATTTCTTAAAATGAATTCTATGCAAGGAATCTGTGGTAAATGTAATGTTAGGGATGATAAAACAAGAACAGGAAATGAATGTTAGGGCTGAAAGCTTATCCTTCAACTCTGCCTGCCCAAGCACTCCCTTATAACTCTCCTTTACACATAATCTCTTTATATGACAAAGTAAATTGTCAAGTCATACCAAAAATTCTATAAATGCAAACTTAAACAAGTTTTGTATAGTGGTCACTATAAAAAAATTACATAGAGGGTTATCTGCAACGATACAAGAACCTGCCATTTTCTACCCAGGAAAGAGCAGTACAGGAGCTACGGACATTTAGGAGTTACTGCTGGGAAAATAATCACAGTAAATATTTTCTTATATTGCCTCCCCACTTCACATTTAGGGAAGCTTTTACCCTCAAAAATCAACATCAGATTCAGGACTGGGATTCACAACTGGAGTCATGAATCCACAAATGAGCACTGCATCTCTGCTCTACTTTTCTGATCTGTCACCTGAGTATCAGTCAATTGGCTGAGTGCAGGGCTTTTGTGGGACACAGGTGCTAACAAAGTAAGACTAATAGTGTTGGCAGCATTATGAAGAGTTTGTGCTAAACAAAATGGCAACGGGACTAGCCAAAATTAGAAGTGCAACCAAATCTCATGGAAGTTCTGCACTTCTTGACCTTTAACCTTTTTTCTCGTCCCTGTAAATGATAACTGTTTAACTCCTTGCTATGCAGTTTGATCCTATAATGCAAAATGACTGGCCAAGGATTTACTATAAGGACAGTTCAAACTCTTTTTCCTCCTCCCTCCCCCCAAATTTATCTCTAAGCAAAACAACTGTGGAAAACTTTAGTGCCAAAGGTTAGCGTTTTGACAAGTTATGATTGTGTGAAAACAAGGGATTATAATGGAAACTGATTCACAACCTTAATTATAGCAGTCACTAATGGCAACCAGTATAATGTATGATAATTAGTTAAAGCAGGTAATGTTACAGTACATAGGAACTTTAAAAAACAGACAAAACCCAAGGTTCACAGTATTTTTTTAAAACTATGCTGATGACTTGGTTTGCCTGAAACTAAGTTTTACATTATTAAAAGGGATAAATCCATTTAACTTAATCATACTTTACACACCAGCTTCACACACAAAAATTAGATTTTAATACTGGAGGGAAAAAGGATAGAATAAAATTATTAGAAAATGAAAAATAATCTTACCAAAATACAAGGTTAGCATTATGAGTTTAAGCACACACATGCACAAAAACTGGGAAATGCAAATATTAAAGTTCTATATCAAAGTTGGAACAAAATATGTGTGCACCTCCACAGGGCAATCTTCATTTCATGGGTTATTACGCTTAGGCAGGGCCTTCTAGGCTGGCCATCTTTCATCAGACTGAACAGAAGTTGCACAGACAAGACATTGGATAAGAATCCCATTCCTTCCCCTGCTTCCCCTGGAAACAAGGAGAAGACAACAGGAGGAAAAAAAAAGGCTGACAGAAGGTAAATACTTTGTAGGCCAATGTTGAAAATTTTGTAACTACACAGTTCATTTTGGAAGTACACAGGCCATCCTGTTCCACAAATACTATTTGAAAACACTTCTTTGCAGGTTGTTCAAAATTGATACAAACATTCAGTTATGATTAAAAATGTCTTTCTAATCCTTGGCCTTTGAAAAAAGGCAAGAACTGAGAGGAAATTTTTCTAAGATTCTACTAGTGTTGGCCTGTCTTTGTAGAAAATCACCCGAAAGACTTTAAGCAAGGAAAAAATGCCATCTACTCTTAAAACTCAAGTAAAAAGAATTCTAATTATTTTTATATTGCAACATCAAAAAGTAATTACTTTGCAAATAACTGAAATATTTCAGCTCAAGAAGATCACACCTGGGAATGCACAAGGAACTATTTTTATGAAGACACTAGAATTATTGAATATTTTTGAGCTAGAATTATTAAATGCGTGACATCTCAAAAAAATGAAACCACCTAACTTGGGAACTGTAATGAAAAACTCAAACAAAAATCTTGGAAGGATTCATGCAAGAGAATAAATAGATTCACAAACAAGAAGACACTTCTCCTTAACTTGTGAATCAAACAAATACGTCACATTTTGAAATGTCCCTGGAACCCCAGGGATTGTTAGTTCATGAAGTTATTAATGTTTGTCTGTAGAAATCACGCCAGCTCTTTCAAAGTAACATCTATTATTTAGGAACCACATTTTCACCACAGAAACCAGTTATGCATTCACTGTCAGTACTCAAAGTAATTGCTGAAATAAAAGATGAAAGAAGTTCTACAGCTGCTTAATAAAAACGTGGACATTTGGGGGACTAGCAAGACCACAGATTATGAAAGATGGAATATTACTAAATCAAACAGATCTGCCCAGCTGATGGCAAACAACTGATACTTTTTTTTTAAACTATGCCAACAACCCCTAGTGATAGTAAGAAACCACAACCCTTCATGCCATGAATAATCAGAGCTTTTCAGTATTTCCTACAATAATATTCTGGAGTGCTGTTTTGCTTCAAGAAAATAAGTAGTATTGTTTAGCAACAGTGAAAGCACCCAATATGCCTTCATGTCCTTCTACAGAAATGATTTGACATTTCTGTGCCCTGCTCAAGGTAGCCAAGGTAGCCATTTCATGTGAATTGCATGACTTGCAATGGTTTAGTGCACAACAACCTTCTGTACTTCTCAAAGTTTGCATCAAATACAGTCCAGGCTTAGGTGCAGGCCAACAATCTAGTTCCAAGCTGTGGTTTAGAGAAGCACAAATCAATGCTGCTGCCAATTGTGAAAACCAATTTCCCTCCTTATGCCCAGTTCAAATCTGAACCATTACATTATTTTTTCCCAAACCTTAGAGTTACTACCATTCACAAGATAGAGGGTACTACTATTCAACTTCAATGACTCTTTTGTGAAAGATCAGTTTTGCACATTGACCAAGAGCTACAAAAAAAATCTAAACATGTGAAAGTCACGTGTTTTCTGCTGGACAAACTGACACGTACCTTTGAAGACCAGCTGCAGTGCTGCACTCAGAAAAGAAGCAAACAAGGATTAAAATTACAATTAATGAGAAATAATAATCTAAGATACTGAAACATGAAAGAATTTCCTAGAAAACAAATTTCCTGATATCTTTATTAGTTAATAGGAAGCCAAATATAAAATTTCTTACTGTTCATGAATCAATTCACAAGGGCTGTATTCCCTCTACATAAATAAATGATGCTTCCATACTTTTCAGAATCCATCAGTTTCTATCGCATAAACACATGACAAGAAAGCAAAGCCTCAAATGGGTCACTGTTTTTTCCTGGTGAACTGTATCCTTACCCAGCCCTTTCATCATAATGAAGACAGTGCATCATCAATTAGTTCTAGTCAGTCATAGTGCCAAGGACATAATTCTCCTGCCAGTTTTATTTTCTGGACGAAGCATTTCCCCATCTAGGAGCAGCATAAATCACTCGGAGAAATGGTGTCAATTGTTTCACAGCCACCACTTAGAAAATGCTGCTTCCTGTTTTAGGTTTGTCCTGAAGTACTACGTACAAAAACCACAGGCTAAAATCTACAGTAGCAATAAAATGTGTGTATCAAGAAGGGTCAACTTGCACTGTCTTAAAATATTTTCCTTCAGTAATTCCCTCTCCTCATCTCTCCAGTGACAGTGAAACTTCACATAGGGGCATGTGTTCTGGGGTCACCTAGATACGCACCAGCTACTCACTCTTGAAGGATTAGAAGTCCTTAATAGATTTCTGCTCACTTCACTATTGAAAAGCACTGAGACTACCAAAAAGCTTGCACAAGGGCTGAGGAAAAAATTGTACTTACGCAGTAAGAAAGAAAAAAAGTAAGCCTTTTCCAAAATGGTATCTAACACAACATTTGGGATTCAGCACATTCAAAGACAGGAATAAATCACATCCAAACCAAGATTCTGGATTCTTTTTCTCTCCTGTACAAGGTTTTCTCTAATTAGATTTTTCAGAACAATTTTGTTAGAACTGATTTAATACTTCAATTCAATTGTATTAAGAGAAGATCCCCAAGGGATACATCTTGTGTGTCAGCACACGAGAATGAAAATGCTTAAGCTTGCATTTGCTATTACTGCTACTTGTTGAAGAACCAGCAGTACAGTCGATGCTGTCCACTGGGCACATTTAGCTTTAAATCGAAGTTTTTCTCCTGGCAGAAAAAAACATTGTTTTACAATTTCCCAGCCAGCATGATACAAATTTCTTCACTTTCTTGTAGTGCCATAACTACTTGTTCTTGAAGGTTACACTGTTAATTGAGGCCATCACGGCTTCTTTTACACTTCTGTTGTCTTTTCTAATCCGCTCTCACCTCTGTTCCAGAGAAACCATACTAGGCTAAAACTCCCCCGCTGCACGTCTTCTGCATGTCATTAACACTTCTTCCAAATTCCTAGGGTTAAACTACAAGTTCCTAATGTAATCTGTCATTCACTGATTGAAAACATTGATAGGGAACAGATTTAAGACAAAGTTTAGACAACATATTTGTACCAGTGTTCTTAAAAGTTACTTCATTATCATCTTTACTTTTTTCTTATAGTAGTTGTACATTAACTTACTTGCTATTTTCTCCCCCTAGCACTTTAATTATCTAACTACATTAACAGATTCACTCCCTTCAAACTGACACTAAAGCAGCCTAAAAAAATACCACCACCTCAAGCATGTGCTCCCATGTTCTCAGCTGTGTCACCATCACAGCTCAAACAATGCTTTCAGTCTGCTCCACAACAAGATTCCTTGAGTCTTAGATGATTTCTACAAAACAAGTCCAAAAAGTTGATATTCTCTTTGCCCATTTCTGCCTTTAGGCCACAACTCACTCCCCCCTCAAATGCATCAATGCAGATTTGGTATAAAAGTGAGTAACAAAATTAGCCTTGTTAGAAGCCTCTCTCTTTACACAGAATAAACCTAATTTCAGTCTCATTTCAATTCAGTTAACAGTATCCCTATCACTTAAGAAATGATTTTGTTTCATTCCTGCCTTATAGATCTCACAAACAGAAACTTGAAAGTCATTTAAACTACGAAAACTGCATCATGTTAATTTGTAAAAATGGATTCTGCAGAGTAGCCTCAGAAAATATACATCCAATCTGACAGTACTAGAAAGCTACTCATGACATAAATTAGAATAATGTTAAAATCTCTTGGCCTTGATAGCAAAGACAATCACAGCCATAAGAAATATAGTTTTTCCTAAACCCATGACATGTCTGTTTTTGTAAAGTCTTTCTCTTCCAAAGATGATTTGGTAAATTACTGTGATAACCCAGTAACATTTAAAAGACTCTTAGAATTCTGATCCATCTTCTCCATTTCCTCATTAATGCCTGAACAAACCTAACTAGCTCCTAAATGCAGTTCTGAAATTGGTTTCAAGTCAAAGCAACCAAATAAATGTAATCCATACATACAACATGGTTAACAAAACAATGATTTTAAAATACCAAACTTCTTTTTGTCCCACTAATACCATAAGTCTCACTAGGGACCTCCCAGATGTATTCTTTTAATTGTATCTGAATGAAAATATTGCTTGAAAGAGCAATCTTCATTAGCTCTGTCTGGTCCTCATTTGTCTATGTTTTGAGATATTTATTTCAGTTTTCAAAAATTACACTCAGAGTCTCTAACAATAATCTGCTTCAGAGCAAACCGTGAAGCAGCTAATAGGATCTTGATTGCATTTGCCACATCCTTCTGGATATGGGACACGGGTTTCCCTTTGTTTTGAGGCGTTTGAAAAGTCTGAACTGTAACTGAATGCATCCCTTCACTAACACAGAAATTAGCATTTAGTTAAATAACAGCTTCCTTGCAGAATACTCCATACCTTATACCTTGCACATTTACTTACCAATTATTCCTAAATAAATAAGTTGGCTGATATTTTAATAAATATGCCCCAAGGTTAAGGGACTCCAAGTATGTCTAATGATGTTTTAGCAAACAATATTTCACTCACATTTAAAATTAAGTAAAGGACATATCCATTTCTTCAGGCTATAGAGCTTAATCAGTTAAAATTTATGGGGTCTTGCCTTTGATGGGGCAAAGAAGAGGGAATTAAGCAGCACCTTGGGATAGTGGTCATGGGTTATTATATGAACATCCTCAAATATAAATCTACACAGTACTTTGCCTGAATTGATTCACAAAAAAATTGCTATATATTCGTATTATTTGATTTCATGTTGCTTCAGGTTAAAACAAGCCACACTTTCATGTGTTTGCATACAATTCCCACGGCTGTAGTTTCTACAGTACATTTATGCACAGCCTAAATCACTCCCGCGCATAAAGATTTATGGAAAGTAAGGGTGTTGGAGATAGATAATAGGACACCTTCTTTCCTTTCGTTTTCATAGAGCACACCCATTTACACCTTCCAATACAACATTAAAAAACAATTTCACATTAACATTACAAAAAATTACCTTTTTAATATAGTTAAAAGAACAAACACTATTGAAAATGGATTCTGATGAAATATTATATAGAAATTATTCTCTAGAGAACTGTGGTAATGTAAGGGAAAATGTGTGTGTATAGAAGGTTGTAAAAGAAAGGGAAAATCATCCTTCCAATAACTTATTTACAAGCCATTGATTTCTTAATTTTCAATCTACTATTAAGTTTCAAAGAAAGTGCTCCAGTTCAGTGGGAAGGGAAAACACAACATTTATTTCCAACGTTTTTGATTTTGTTTTGCTTATTTTTAACACTATGATCCCAAGCACAAGTTCAAGTGGCATGCAGTCCAACTCTGGTCAGTACAAAGTCAGATTTTTTTGGCCCTGCACAAATTCTTGAAGTCACAGTTATAAGGGGAATCTTTGCTTTGCTAACATATGGATGACAGTGGCTGAAGAACAAACAAATATATGCAACTGAAGGGACGTGTCAGGTGCTAGGATCAGTAGAAGAAAACAGGGGGCTGTGCTCTTTTTATCACCACCAGTTCAAAATAAAAGTAGGAAAGGCAAAGAAATATATACCATAAGACACAGGATATGAACTCTGCCAGTGATCCAGAAAGTGCTGTCATTATCTCAACACAGCAGCAGGGAAGAACATTAAGACTTATGGTTGACACGGAACTAATCTGTAGCCTATTACTCTGAATGAAGCTGTAAATTTTGAGAAGCATTTGATCACTGTGGAAATGATGGATGCTGAAACAGGGAACCAGTCACCCTGCCCCCACAGACTCTGCACAAGGACATCTGTACATATGAGGCAAGTTTTGCTCATATCTGCAAAACCAAAAAAATTATCATTACCACTATATGTGCCTTTTTCTATTTTGCTTTTTTTTAATTTCTGCAACAGGAACTCAATAACTCACACATGCCACTGCTTTTTATTTTACTTTTTAAAGTAGGTTCAAGCAAAAACTAACTCATCTGGAAATAAATTGAGTTCTTGAAATACACCAACTTCAGGCAATGCTGATTCTGGATTCATGCTATCTGAGAAGTTGGCAGTTTAGACTTGTGTCAGTCCATAGGTCTCGTGGCATGACAGCCTAAACAACCAGGTGGCAGTGGTTCATGCCCTCTGCTCCTGCCCAGCTGCCCAACCAACAGCACAGACATGCACCAAGTGTCAATGAACTGAACTCCAGCTGCCCTACTGGCAAGTAACCTACAGCTGGATGTGCCAAGATCCTTTCACTGCAGGGTCTGCTCTGGAGACTGATGAAACATGTTAGCAGTACTGAACACTTTTTCATCACCCATCCTTATTGCCTCACATTATTCACTGAGGATATTAATGTAGAGCAATTATTATTTTGTAAATAGGTATGACTGGAAAGCAAATTAAGCACTCAAAGGGTTCTGGGCCTAAATATATATAAAACTGCAAAGATAAACATCAGCATTAAACTGGTTTCCATTGTGAACATGTGTAATTATAAACTAGTCTTTACTCAATAGATTTGCCTCCTGTGTATACATCAGCCCTCATCAAAGCCAGGAAGACCATTACAATTTCACTAGCTCCCTAAATTAATGAATTTATTATTTCACATAAGGTTCACAATCCATAGTAATATCTGAATTTTCTCCTGTTTAAAATGTTCTATTGTTACCCACTTTGACGATCCTTTGGATGGCAATGTCATTAAGCAATCCCTGCCTTTGTAACCATATAATTAGGCAATGGATGCATTATACACATTTCAGGGTGAAGCAGAATGTTTCCTAAGTGAGTAATAATATAGATTTCCCATTTATGCCCTGTGTTAGACCAATTCTGTTGTCTACTGAATTTGTGACGTTGTTCTGGGTCTCTAGACCCAATCTCCGAGTGATTCCACAGATCTGTGGCGCCACATGACTCAGAGACAACCTGGTTTAAAAAGAAAGAAATGGCATCTGAATCACGTATTCTAAGGTCTCAGAGCTCTCCTCCTGGACTCCAATTCTGTGTTTTTCTCTGTTCATCATGTCAGATTTATTTTTGAAGTGACTGGCAAAACTTGAGAACAAAAGAAAAGTAATAGGTGCACAACATCCCATGACTACTGGAAAAATAGGGCCTAGCACTTTTCAGAGAGGGGACACCTCCCTGTTGTTACCAAAGGTGATGGAAAATGAAGACAGCACTTCCCTCTTTCCTGTTAAGATGACAATAAAAATCAACAATACAAAACCTAAGACCAGTCCAGAACATTTCAGGGGAAAAAACCTGCAAGGTAACAAAAAGCTACCTTGAAACTATTTATGAAATTAATCATTTTTTCTTAATGGTGTACAAAGTCTGATCCAACAAAGCACACAAACCGATTATTGAAAATATCCTAAGGCCTCAAAGTTTCCCCATCAACACTGGAATTTGAAAAACAATAAAATAGATAAAGATTGACTGCCGCGAAGAAGAATTAAAAGGAAAAAGAAAACCTTTTTTTTTTTGAGACTTAAGAACCTCACAGATTTTTTCCTGAACCCTCATTAAAACGTGACTTGGTTTTCAGCTGCAATAACCCTTCAATCTTCCACCAGCAAATGCTTTCCCGGTATTGAAAGAACCTTTTACTTTCTGCTTCACCCCCCTGCAAGATTTCCTGCACAGCACTGATGGGTAGAGAACCATAACCTTACACTTTTCAAGGATTTATAAAGATCTACTGCAACACTGTGATTGCCTGTGTTTGTCATTGTCAATGAAGAAATAAACAACCTGTGTTAGGAATGTTATCTTTCCCCAGTGTAGTTTTACAATCATTTATATTCTATAGATGAAATTACTTCTGTGATTGCTTGTTTTGCTTTATATTTTAGACATACAAAACTTGTACAGTCATTCTTTTGGCTCATTTTTCCATCATTCCCCCTTTTCCTCAGCTAAGATTTCAATACAATGGGCCTTTAAAAAACAAAAAACAAAACCAAACAAAAACCCAACAAACTTTCTTCAGCTCCAGTAAAAAGGGTACTTGCAAATAGCTGCCAGAGGAGGCTGACCATTGTCCCCAGCACTGTAGCTCCTCTGCAGAACTGGCTCCCTGATGTTAGTGTTAGAGAAACAAAAGCAAGAAACAGAGATGGTGCAGATGGGCTAAGGCTAAAAAGCTGACCCAGATGTGACCCCACCCCTTCTTACCCAGATCCATGCTTTTTGAGGCTTTCAGATTAATTGATTCAGACTGCTTGGCTGGTGTCAAAGATCTGAAGTTGATGTGCTGATCTGTTAAATGCATTGCTGAATTTATGATAGGGCTGTAGGGAGAAAAAAGTTATGTAAAATATTAAGGTACCAGTTCAAACCACATGTGAACTAATTAAAGAATGCACAAATATACATGTGTTTCTTCCTCCAATTGCTTACAGCATGCATTTTAAAAATCAGATATTGATCTTCAACTTCCTTTTCTGAGACTTAACACCTTCAGTCACTTGGTTTTTCATCACAGATGGAAATATAAATGTAAACAATTAGTAATAATTTTCTTTTCATTTTGCTAGTTCTATCTAACCACTGCATTTCCAAATATCATGCTACAGAATGTTGGAGAAATACTGACAATCTACCTGGATCAATTCTACTTCATCTGCTAATATGTAATTATTTTACAGCCTTGCACCACTTATGCAGAGGCTGGAGGTCTTATGGAGCATGCTATGACTAAAGAATTCCAGGGTATTGTGGTTTGGTTGCTTTGGGTTTTATTTTGTTTCGGTCTTTCATTCTTTTACTTCAAGGCAAATTTCTAAGCATTTCAAAATTGCACCTGGGTGAAACTCCAAGGAACTTTCAGCTCAAAGTGCAACACCTCAATGCAAACTGAAATCTTACATGTCTCTTTTTGATTAGAAACAGAAATTATTATTTTTTAAGTACTCCTAAGGAAAAAAAAATAGAAAAATAAAAATATATATTTCCAAATTGTTCAATCAAAAGGTTTAGTTTTACAGTGTCAAAATACTTTCCTAGGTGTTTTGTTGAAATGCTATTTCAGTGAAATCAGTGTGACTTGATACAGCATTAAGTTCTGAATGGAAGAACAATACAATGGTGGAAAAGTCAGGCTGGGAGAAAGGGCCTGTAAATTCATCATCATTTTAATACATCATTAGCATTTAGGAGAATGTTTGTCTCCTAGCTTGCTGAAAAAATTAGGAACAGATTCTAACACACAACTGCAGTTGACAACGTAATGTGGAATTGCATTAATCTGTGTAGACTTGTTTGTTTATCATGTCACACATACCTGCCTGGAGAACCAGAAATAACAAAATTATTCTAGTGTAATTACTCTGTATTAGCAAAAAGAAAATAGTTATGGAAGTGTTGAAGATATAATTAAATATATCTAGTCTTTGATACTACATGCAACCCATCATTTAAGGGTAGTTTTACTCACACCCATGCACAAAAGGACAGACACATGGCTAAATTTTTAGCTGAAATGCATACTTTCTCAATATCATTGCAATAGATGCATGACTATCAAAACTGAATACACAGAAAATGAGGAAACAATGTTCAATGCTGCATTTCAACATCCTCATCAGGACTGGTTGCATTCATCATCATCAGGAAATTATGCCTTTGATTTGAATCGTGTGCCGCTTGAGATAGAGTACGAGCCACTATGAACTTCAATGCGTTTACACTTTTTTCTGCACCTCCAAACTTCTGTATTTACTAAGGAAATTAAAGCTTATAGCTGCTGTCAAGCACATCAGCCTTTGCAAAAGTACCTGAAGAACCTGCCCAATACCTTTACAGCTGGTAAAATGTTCATTAATTTTTCTCCTACACATTTCAATGTTCAGACTTACTGAAAATTCATTTTGTAACCTCAAGAATATCTTTGGGTGACATAAGAAGATTCAGTTTCTTACAAACTGAGTTTGGCTTGGACTTTTAAAGGTTTAAGAAACTTCCCACCACATTTACACACTGCACCCATGGTACAGTTTTACATTAACTTTTTCTTTTAATTGGGATTATGGTTTGGAATTCTTTATGTTTCACTGAACACTGGACAGATATCATATATCCTGGATAGCAGGCACACTGCAGCTTATGAAAAACTGGAATTAATAACACACTAAATGCTAAAATAACATTCACAGTTTATATTAAAAGATCTTCCAGATGACTAAAGAGAGTGGTACAAAATTTTAAGAAAATAAAAGGTGATTTTATAATCAATTAGAACTACTACCACAACCACTAGTAAGCAACTAGTACTGTAATTATTAAGAAGAGCTGAAGTCAAACCTGTGATTATAATCCTCATTCAGCAGATCCTCACTGGGATGCGGTGGGAGAGGGGGAGGGGTTTCGTTTTCACCACGGCCACGATCAGAAATTGGAAATTCTGAAATAAAATTAAGAAAGGGGTTAAATAACCTGCAGAAACAACTACATTACACCAGTTCACTGACTGGTGACTGGAAGGCCTCAAGCAATGTGGAAGTAAAGTACAAATTATTCAAATCCCTAAACTAACTAAACTAGAATTAAAATCACACCAAGCAGAAAATACACCCCTTGGGATTTCCTGAAGAGCTGATTTTCAGATTTGCATATATATAATTAAAGGTAAATATAGGGAAACTGTACTTATAGTGAAGTTGAGTGCAAGGCAAAATTGCTTTACTGCATTTTAGTGGAGTGCTTTACTCAATTTTTAACTTCTCCATAACTGCAGCCAAACTGATTGTAGGTTCATGCTTTCAGTCCCTTTGATGGGGAGCATTTAACACCTTTCACGTACAGAAGAGAACCACGTTCTCAGCAAAGAGCTCAGAAGAAGAAAAATTTCTGTTATCCTATAGTAAGAAAACAAAGAGGCATTTCTTAATTACAGTCTTTGCTTTCTGCCATTATGGCAACTCCTTCTTTCCCTTTACAAGCAGCATTCAGCTAACACTAGAAAATTACTTTTCACAAAGACAAATACGAACTACTCAAACCATTGAGTGCTTTGCTAAGCACCAATGCTTAAACACCTGCAATATTTAATAAGACTGCCGTGCTCACTGTAGGCCAGTTCATTATTGTCCTGCAAATTCACTTCTCAACCCAAAGGCCTCATCTTAAAAAAAGTCCCTGCATTTTTCAATGTAGAATATGTCTTCACCCCTCCAAGCTCTTCACCTAGAACTCAAGAGTTAATGGTGTACCTCATTTTTAAATAGCGTCTAAGGTTTCATTCTTCCTATCTGAAAAATGACGGAATAAAATCCAGAAACATACTGAAAAGGTAGCAAGGATAGTTGAACACAGGTAGAAACGTTCCTACAAGGATCAGGGATTAGGATTCTTTAGTTTAGAGAAAGAAAAAATAAAAGGGGATACAGGAGGAGTCTATGAAATTGTAGAAGCTATGTATAAGGTGAAAAGGAAGCTCTCACTGTCTCACAGCAACAAGAAGGCAACTAGTTTAACTAGCAAGTAGCACACCTAGGACAAACAGAAAGTTGTGTTTTTCACAGAACTCATTGCCATGAGGATAATTTGGAAACAAAATTTTTAAAAAATATTAAGAAATGTATCAAAAGTTAGACATGTATTAGTGGCACAATGGTCCAGACAGAACCTCTGACTCCCTAAGTCCCTAAACCACTGACTACCCAAAGTAGGAAAGAAATGCCTGACAGAAAAAAAATTTAAAAACTAAAAAAATCACACCACACTTAAACTACAGTTAGTCTTTTGAGCAGACTCCTACAGCCATAGCAAGAGACTGAGCATATCACATAGGTATACTAACTCAGATTCACAGTAATTGGTACATCATTTCACCAAGGCTGTTTGATCATGGGTTACCACTGGTACTTCTTGCAGTAAAAAAAAGGGTACACGCAGAAAAACGTCAGACTTCCTTAGTGAATCGGAAATGATCACAAGGGACTACAGCTCCCAGCAAAATGGGAGCAGGAGCCAGAGAGTGAGAGAATTTAAGCTAAGGGGCAGTCACTGGATCCATGGTCAAGACCTCAGGAAATGACCTTAACAGATCCAGATAAATCTAAGCACTGAACAAAATGTATCGAATTTTCAGATATTGAACAGACTAAGAGAGTAAAAAAGAGAAACTTAGGCAGACTGAAAATTGAGTCTGGCTATAAGACACATGCAGCATTTACAAGGAAAATCTAAGTAATTAAAAGTTTCACGTCTTAATTTTCTATCTTGATGTTACCACAAATGTATGAAAACAGAGGTGTTTGTACAACCATGAGGACTTGGCAGTCTCTGGTAGTAGAGACTATTTGATTATTTTACTACTTAACCAGAGAGGTGACAGTATTTTCCCTACAACTGCTTATAATGCAGGGTAATAAGAAATATATCAGAACCTCTAATGAAACATATTCCAGTAATCTTTCAACATCAGAAATGTAAAGCTGCTGGCACTGAAGTATCTATTCTCAAAGTGGTTGTACTAAAAAACACTGTGCAACAGCTTGGCAGCAAAAGAAGTGAGGACCTGAAGGCAGCAAGTATTATTCATGCAAAAATAGAACAAACACTGGCATTTCAATACTGGATCATTACCCCCTCCACCTTTATTTAAATATCCATGGGCAAGAGAAAATTTCATGTTTTGGCTACAAGCACTTTTCCCCAGACATTAGTTTTTCTTGCTCATGTATAATAAAAAAGATTCTTAAAACAGACAGCAATATTAGCAGGCCAAGCTTCAGTGTATTTTTGCAGAGCTCTTGTAAGAATTTTATTGGTAGGAGCAGTGAATGGTACTGGAAATAACTTATTAGAAAACATTAATTAAGAAAGTGACATTTTATGAAACATAATACAGCTCCTGTATGAAATTCTTACATTAGATTCTGCATTACATTAAAAATCTCTTCCGTATTTTATTATTCTTTGCATAAACGTACCAACTGCATTAGTATATTCAAGATGTGGATTGCACATAGTGAACATCTATAAGAATCTGTTCCTGCCTGACACAAGAAGCTCATTAGGTCTGTGACTCATGGCCTTAAACACAACCTAAAGTTCATAACTGAGATAAAAGAGGGCTGTGCACAGGCAGAGTGTTTCACCCTTACAGATGCCTTGGAACAAAAGGACAAAAGGACAAAACTTTGTGAGAAACAATGCAAAAAAAATTTGAACCAGTGATGGGAGGAGATAAGTGACAGGCTCATATGGAAAGCAGAATGAGCGTTAGTTCAATAACAATTAATACTATGATTTCAAAATAAGAGAAATATTTCTGCAATGTGCAAGACTAGTGTAAGCCCAAAGTGTCTTTTACCAAAACAATTTCTTATCAGAGCTGTCCCACAGCCATCCTGCTGCCTGTGCAGTTCTCCATTACAATGTCTGAAATTTTACTCATCAAATGCCAAATCTTCAACAGAAATCGTAATACAATGATTCCTTGAGTAAGTGGCAGCAACATCTTTGTCACGTCTTGTCCACCAACTCCAATTCCAATCACTTTCCAGGTACAGCTGTGAAGACCCAGCCATACTTTCCTGTACCAGCAGCACTCCAAAACTTCCTTTCCACATCCGACACGTTTTCTTCTGAGGCCATCACATTTTTTTTTGCCAAAATGCCTTCTTACCATAATTCTTTAATTAAAAAGATGCCTATTTAAAATGATTTTATGACTGACATGCAAACTACTCATCCTGATTTTTGGATTGCAGTTGTAAAATCCTTATCTGAAAGTACAACTCTTCCACATACTTAGTTCTGAATTTAAGTGACAAGTCAGCAGTTGCCATTCATCTGTATCAATGGCTTCAGCGCATTTACTTTCATGGTTTTTAAGGAAGCATTTAAAGGTATTTGCTGCTCTCTGATATTTCTTTGGTAATGACTAACTCTACAGAGCACGCTAGCTCCAAGGACAGACACTTTTCTCCTGAAACTACAGAATGAGCATAAATTTCATTCAAGAGAAACATAAGGCAGAACCAAAAGGATCTGCTCTTTCAATATTTACAATGCTTCAGACTACATCTAATTCTTTGCCCAGAGTCGTACTGTCAAAATATTGAAGTCAACACAAATAATTTACCCCTAAATTCTGTGGGAGTTTCTCTTGAGTTTTACAGATAAGGGCTCTTTGGTTTTGATTAAAAGTACCCCACACAGTCATCACAGCAGCCTATGAAACTACTTTTTGCAGGTTACCCTGATTCCACAGTTGTCTAGGAAAGTGGGAAAAATCATGCATAATTCAACTACATCAAAGAAAATCTTTTTTCCTACTGAAAGGTATTTAAGTATGTGCTTGGCTTGAAGAATGAGAGCACACTTAAAAGGATAGGGGTCAAGACCATCTCAAATACTTAAACTTTTCAAATAACTAGTACCTTGCTGAGTCAGGAGCAAATTGGACAGATAGTACAGCATGGCATCAGAAATGAAAAAAGACAGGAAAAGAAGTGGCCTTAAATGCTCTTACTGGTATGCTTCCATATGCTCGCACATGTGGGTTTTCTTTGAACAACTTACACAATTACCTAATTCTTTTTAATGAGTTCATTAATATAATTTCAATTTGTAAATTAAGGGAATGTTTCTAACCTTTGAACAAATTTTACCTTAAAGTCTAAAATAAGTAAGTGTACTTTTTGAACATCATGTTTGAGTATAAATTAATTAAGCTTATAATAACCTAGGACATAATCTTAAAATTAAATGTAAAAATCATTGCACTCATTAAAGATATATAGAAAATAAACATTTTGACAACATATATTTTGCACTCATCATTTGTTTTTTATCCAGCCTTACGTGTTGGGGCAGCGAGCTAGAAACTGTTACTTAAATTGGAATTTGTGCCAGGAATCTCATTCACAACTTCTGAGTCAGCTCTCCCACCCTCGCTGGATCTTCAAGCCTCCAAGTAACATAGCGTGCACTTACTCTAATTAACTGCTTTTCGTGGCTGTGGATTTCAGAAAACAAAACCACAAGCGCTCGCTCTCAGCACAGAGAAGGATATCTAGAGACTAACTACCTTTTATTCCTTCCTGAGGACTGCATGTTACAAATTGCTGAAGAAGGGTGTCATTGCGTCGGGAAGCAGCTGCGAAGTTATGACTCCCATCAAAGGCTGATTTTTGAAAGACTCCCTGGTCTGAGCGTTCCTAAGGGAAAAACAGAACCACACGTTGTAACACAAAATTTACATATTCAACAATGAGAAGAGCATCCATCACTGCAGACAGCGCATGGACACAGTGTGATATAATGTGTTCACTGTATATTGCCTCCTCTCAAATGAGAAACCGGATAGATCTCTTCAAAATTGCCATCTAGTTTTGCTGACCATGAAATAAGAACAATATCCAAGCAATAACAACCATTAAGAATGATGCACAAAAATGAAGACTTCTTTTTTTATGACCCACAACTGGCTTAATTCAAATTCTCCATCTGGGAGGGCAGCTTGTGACATTGTCAACACAAGAACACGGGCAATGCCAATGGTATTTTTCTGCCAGCCAGCTGGTTCCCTTCTCCCTGAGACTGTGTGCATATGTTCTGATGATCACACACGAGAACAGTTTTGCAAGTAAGGAGTTACACCAAACTCCCAAACGCAGGTCTTCTGGATAGCAGCTAAACAAACTCCTGTCACACCTCTAGTCAGCTCTTCTTTTGAGAGATTTCCGACCCCCCCATACACGCCATAGCGCCTAATTTATTCTCCTGAGCAGTTGCTCAGAGGAAAAAAAGTTGGGAAAAAAAAATTTAAAAATCACAGTTTCTAAAACTGGGACAGACCCAGAAAGACATTTCTGTACTCATTATTCATGGAAAACCAAAAACCCACACAAGGGAATATTATGGCTAGTTTTCAAAGCAACCTTTATATTTTCTGTGATTTTATATCTTTTTTTTGAAGCAGGCTCCAACTGGCTTCTATTTTTAAACTTCATGTTCATTATGTCAGCAAATATTATACTAAATACATATTTTTTAATTTCATAGTCACATCTACAGAAGAAATGCATGTGTTTAGCCCATGCAGTTTATTTTTAAAATGATGCAAGCAGTTTAAGGTATTGGCAAGTGATTGCTTGAAAACCAAGACATAAGGAAGGACAGGATGTTACATCACCTTGCAACCTGTCTTTCAAGCTTAATAATAAAAATAAAATAATGTAACTTAATGGAAATGAAATTGTAATAAAATCATGCTAGAATAAATACAATGAAAATAAGCATAATAAAATGGAAAAAAATGCACCTCAGAACACAAATCAATGCAGGGATGCTCATGGCAACACGGCTACAAATGTAGGCTCAGAGGACAGGCAGCACATACAACATTCTGTTTTCCTCAGTGCAGCATCGGCCATTTGAAAAGGCTACTTTCAACCTCTGTACAGAAACACACACACCCCACAGGCACTGACAATTGTGTTTCCTCTTGTAACTGGAATCTTTAGTTTACATAAGCTTCCTTAGGTTGCAAAGTCCACATTTACTGCTTTTTCAAACTATCCATTGGAGACACAGTGGGATAAGGAGCCTTAAATTAACAGCAACAACAAATCTGCTTTTCCAGCTCTCTGATAAATGACACAATCAATATCCCAACAACTGATCAGTAACCAACCTAATTCAAGTATTCAGCTTATAAAACATAGCTGTCATGGAAGACCTCCATTAGTGTCCTGCCCAATAAAAACAATAATGCATTTCTAAACATATTCTCCTTCTGCCAAGCTGAGATGCAGTGCTTGGGTAGCTGTTTTGGGGAAAGGAAAGAATGGGCAACAACCCATTTCTGCTACGGTCTCCAGACTCAAATGGAATTACAATTGAACGCAAAGACTACCCTATAAAAATTAATTCCTGTCTAAAATGAATTTGATTCAATCAAGACCTCATTATGCATTCTTCATAGGGCATGAGTCAAGACTATTTACCTTCTTCATACATCTGGATAATATTCAAAACTATACACTTAACTATAAAAAGCAGCCTCATACTTTTACTAGGTCAATCTGATGTTTAATTGTAAGCTTTTTTAAAAGAAGTGGCTTTAGTTAAATAAAGAAAACTCACAGGCGTGAACTTTCTTTGAAGGTGAGCTATCTTTCTTATACCCCAAAAGTGCCCAATAAATATAACATATACTTCATAATTCTTCCTTACAGCAGGATGCTGTCACATATAAAAGGCAAGCAAAAATGTGTTTTCTTTTAACATATTCCAGAATTGCTAATGGATACTTTTCATACTGTCCTGGCACAGTCGACATCATGAGGTTTTTCCAAAGTGTCCTACCAACGAAGTTAGAGCATAATGTTTGGGAAGTAATACACTCCTAAATCCATTTCTCAACCAATAAATGATGGTAATAAATTAAATAAAAAATTATCAGAAAAATATTTAAGAGTTAATTAAATCAGAAGAAACCGGCATCCTCTTCCTCCCTCTGGTATTTTATGCAAATACACCACAAACATGACTGTTTGTAACATTTTAAAATGTTCCAATGATGCTTATTAAATAAGAAGCTTGAAATAATATCTTGGAATTCTATAATGAGATTGATTACAACCTTTTACACCCCAAGTCCATTTGTATGTACTTTTATTTTAAAGAGCTCTACAGATGCTTAAAACCTTTTAAAATATTTACTCAAGGGTTAAAATTAAAACTGGAGTGAGTAGAAAAGGCAGCCAGTATACATGCATATTATCTATCTAAAGATGATAAAAGAATGTACATAAGTGTGTGCATGCATAAATGAAAGAGGGAGCAAGGAAGATCATAAATCCAATCTTTTTCAAAATAAGAGGTGACTGGCAAACATCAATTTATATGACGTCCAGTAAATGTATTAGTTTAAAATGTATTTCTTTTCTTATTTTTTTACCTTACTTAAATAAATTCTATGTTAATCAACTCAGAAACTCATCCTGAAGGGATCATCATCTGACCAGGAAAAGTAAAATATTAATTTCTTGAAGATCAAAAAAAGAAAAAAAAATGCAAGATAGGTCCAGAAAGACACACTACAAAAAAAAAAAAAAGTATTAATGAAACAGAAAAAACAAGAGTGAAGTAAAATCCAAGTTACGCTAAGATACTAAGGTCTCTGATTATAACTACAAATGAAATCAGAATAATTTAAATTGCCTGTATCACAGCAGTTGCCTTGAGGAGGTAGGAGACAGTCAAAATGACATCAATATATTAATCCTAAATTAACCCTTTTTGGAACCACATTTGCTTTTGTTCTAATACTTGTCAAATCAAAGTAAGAAGAAATTTTTTGCCTAGTCTCAACGAGAAAAGCGAGACCAGGAGACATCAACCAGAAACATTGTGTGAGTCCTCTGTCCAGGGGAGAACTCATTCTTCCAGGAGCAGCTCTCTATGACCAAGACTTCGGCCATCATCTCTTACATGCAAAACCACTGGACAGACTGGGACTGGACAGACATTTATCTCATAAATGCGTGCACTGCTTCACCTCTGCCTGCACCTCCAGCCTGCGGAGAACGACCAGCTGGATCCTGCCCCGAATGTTCCCCTCCATGGACATGGAGCGCCTGAGTGTTTCCATGGCCTCGTGGTTTGACTTGCCCAGAAGCGACTCCCCGTTCACTGCAATGAGCTGATCGTTCACTCGCAAGCGACCGTCCTACAAGCAAAACATGAAGACCAAAAAAAAAAAATCAAGAATTATTAAGCAGAGGTGCTATGTATGGGAAAGCAAGATGCAGGCAATCAGACATTGCTCCTGCAACTCAATAAATAAGAGATTGGACAGTGCCAGAAATAACTTTGTGGCCAGTTTTTTCCTCTATTTACTACATTTTGGTAAGAGTTTCTAATGCAAATAAAAACATAGAAGTGCATGCACAGACTGTTGTTTTTTCTTGCATTTGCAGTTTAATTAACATCAATTAAAATATCCCAAACCCAAACATGCAAAACCAAAATAATACAAATGACAAAAAACCTCAGACCTACCCTTCCCTCCCTCCCCCCCACCCAAAAAAGAAAAATAAGCTTTTTGCTGGTTAAAAGGGCCCACACCATAACTATTAGTATCCACACTACAACTACGAAGGAGTACTACAACCTATTTTCCATGCATTTTTATCTGCTATTAAGATCTGGTAAGAACCAACTCCAAAAATTTTGTCTTACAATCTTACTAGTGTCTGTCTTGTCACAGTTCCCATGCAATCACACGGGCCAGTGTCCTCAGTGCAGAATGGCCACTAAGACTTAAGCACCCTTACTAATTAATGCCGTCCCTATATTACAACATCCAAAACTGCTGCCAATAACAAAATTAGGGTTAAGCCATATCAAGTAACCTATGATTTGAAGAAGTAATTCAGCTTCATTTGCCAAGGTTAACTGACATTTGTGGGTGTAATAAAATTGTGGACACTGCTATTTTGTGATTTAGGAGTCCTATTGCTGCTGTCATTATAATCTGTGATTTATTTCTTTTCATAAATGAATGTGCCATGGACTTTTCTCTCTTTAACAAGAAAATAAGGTCTGTTTAATTGAGACAGGCATTTCTTTTAAAGCTTGTCAAGTTCACAATTATCAGGCTGGCATCAGACCTCAAACAAGGAGGAGAAAGAGTAAGAAACTGAAGACATCTGATATAAGGCAGTGAAGAAACAATAACAGGGAAAGATCTTGCACAGAAATACAATGCCTGGTTAAAATGAGTCTGATTCATTCACAGGCTCATTACAAACTCTTCGTAAGGCACTCATCCGAACTGTTTACATATTTCATGCATCTGAGCAATACAAAATATATATACTATCTGATTTCTATTGTTTTCTGTAAGTAAAATGTTCAATTAACTGTTCTGCTATTGCTGCCAAGTCTAAGTCATTTTTGAGTGAGTTACAGTAGCTGTGACACACCCAGCTTTATTAAGTGTTATTTTTGTTGGAACTGGGTATCATCATTCACATCCCAGAGTATAGATAACCACAGAGCTGAAGAAAAAAACAGTGTATACCAGAATCCAAAGTAAACTGGGATGGACAAGAAGATAGAAAGAAATAAATAGGAGATGAGTCACTTAGTGAAGGAAAATGAAGGGAAATAAAACTTTTCTTGGGAGGGTGTGGGAATAACAAAGAGAAAACAGAGATGCCACTTGGAAGAGATACTGAAACCTCTCCCACCTCTCTGCTGAATATTTTATTCTAACTTAGATGTATATACAGCCAAAGTCAGTAAGTTAACCCCACCCTTTCTCTACATACAAACGATGCCATCACAAAGGTTAAAGTTTAGTGAGACAAGAGTTAACACTGCTGAACTGAAAATTTTATTATTTGCATGTGTTGTAATTCCTTTGTGTTCTATCAAAATTTGCTGAAATGAATGAAGCAATTCAGAGCAACAGGAGTTTGAGGAAAAAATATGTTATTTTTTGTGAGTCTCTGTAAGACTTCGAAAATTTTACAGGTCCTCATGTCCTCCCGCCTATAGTCCCCCAGTTTCTTAGATTACTTTTTTTCCTTTCTGGAAAAAACCCACCATGTATAAATATCTGTTAAAGTTTCTTTCTGAAGTATATACAAATACAATGCCAAATGCATCTTGTCACGACTACATCTGTTAAGTATGCAATTGTCCTGAACACAGCATGCATTTTAAAATGAATCACTGAGCCTAAGAACGCTCTATATTGGCCTGATTTTTAATTTTCCTTGTAATATTTTAGTATGACACTTTATGTTTATTTATGTTTTAGTAACATTAGTTCTTAAAGGGCTTCTTTAGATGCATCCTCCCTTCTTCCCACTCTGTTATGTAAAACACTTAAATGAAAAATTCAACTTGAATTTGACACTTCAACTGTGTTTGATGAAAAAAAGATGTGCATCATTTAAAAATGTTGATCAACCACACTTGCTAAGTCACCTGTACAAGACAGGCTGGAAGATGGCTGAACGCTGAGTTCACGTGACAGGTAGAAGTTACTTCACAGAAAAACCTTTTGCCTTTTTAGAGACCAGGAAAAAAAATCCCAACGTCTAAACAGTTTCCAAACACAGATTTTCACATCCCTTGTGTTATGGCCTGGTTT
This sequence comes from Acanthiza pusilla, assembly GCA_036630365.1. Classification (NCBI taxonomy): domain Eukaryota; kingdom Metazoa; phylum Chordata; class Aves; order Passeriformes; family Acanthizidae; genus Acanthiza; species Acanthiza pusilla. The sequence continues at coordinate 11,114,748 of JAXCHO010000019.1, forward strand.
GGAAGCCTGAACTGCAAGAAAATCTGCTTGGCTCAAAACAAGCTAAATGTTGTTTTAACACGTTTCTTCTTTCATCTCTGAGAGGTAGGTTTCTTTGTGGCTTTTGAGTAGGAAAACAACATTTGGCATTTCAGCAGAACAGTTTTCAAATGCCATCTCTGGAACTGCGAGTGAGCTATTCTAATAGAGGGTGATGTTATTCTTCCTTCCCTCGCTTATTCAAAAAATGCTGGATTTTTTATGGAGACTCATAGCAAGGAGCAGAATCTACCACCACATGGCTGCCATATTCTTCACAGTCAGTCACAAGACTCCCACATTTTACAGTAGAGCAGGAAGATGTAATGCCATGATCTTCAAGGACTTATGATTTTAATCAAGGCACAATAAGCTGTTTCCTTTATCACACCAATGACATTTCTGTCAGAAATTCCCTGACGGCATTTATTGGAATCCTCCATTTTCCCATCCATTGCACATAAAGAGCAATATTTACTGCAACAGCACTCAGAAGGACCAAGGACCTTCAAGCTACACCATGTTTGAGTTGAACAAATGCCCACACAGAAAATATTCCATTATTTCCTGTAATGAATCTGTTTCATTTCAGCTGCAGTGGACTGCAGGTACCTGATCCTCAGGAATGCATCATAAGTGAAAAGATGACAAGATGTCTTGAGGGGAACAAGGCTGAAATCCCTGAAATTATGGGGGAAAGACAATGCATTTAAACTCAGTCAAATGTTAGTTTTCTTCACATGAGAGGCTCTGCATAATTACAAATACCACGTAGTCCAGTAACCTCTTTATCTCAGGGATGTTAAAACATAGATACTTCAAAAATTACAAACAGAGGTTAAGAAGGGACATAATGGTTCAATCAGCAAAAACAACTGGTTTTATTCCTGCAGGATACAGTGTTAGAATACAAACTTGGAACTTTTAAGGCATGTCTTTTTGTTTGATTTTGTAGGCAGAGCAGTAAAGACGGCTGAGTCTTACTGTAGCATGTATGATGCTACATGCACTGACATTTTTTTAAAACCTTTAGCTAGGAGAAAAGAAATCATAAAAGATAGAATTAAAGACTTAGATCTCCCATTCTGTTTTTCTTTTTAAAATCCCTTACTGCACTTTGCAATGCCACCAACGTATTAGACCTAGATTAATGTGTGAATGTATCAAAAAACTTAAAAATGTTAGCCTCTCTTCAGACCTTGGTTTGAGCCAATAATGAGTAACAAACTAGATGGTCTGCACCTCATAGTTCACTCTTCATTCTAAAAAACACATGGGCAAAAGAGAGTTAATGTATCAAAACCTTAATACAGCATTAGAAGGATGGAGCATTTACTTTATCAGTGAAACAAATGTGTTGAAATTCTATGCATTACATGTCTTCTTCTGAGGACAAGCAGTGACTGTATAGACAAGGGGATAAAGTTCCCATTTATATTAGCATGAGCCACAAAAATCGAAAAAATTTCAAATTCTAAATGCAGAAGTGAGAAATAGTAAGAGAATTCTCATGTCAGTGAGCATTATGATTTCCTCCTGTGACAGTTTCCCAAGAAAACACTGTACACTGAAAAGCAAATGCACATGTCTTAATCCATAATAATCCATTTCAGAGAGCAACAACGAATAGCATGGGAAAATGCTCTGGACAACTACCAGCTGGAAAGAACAGATTTTATTTCAAAACTTGCTCCAAGAAGAGATTTAAAATAAGGACAATAGGACATCTTTAAATATTTATGCACAAATATGTGCACTCTTTTTAACTCGATACAAGAAATTTTATTAATTGTTAATACCCACTGATTAGGTTGTGTTCTACAGAAAGGTCATTAGACAGAAGAAAGACAGCTGTTCTCCATGCATTACACAACAGTAGACTGTAAGTCTTAAAGCATTGTCAAAATGACTGCATTCTGTGAGCACTTGGAAAGCACAGAGGAAAAAGCTCTGGTTGAAGCCAGAGCCTCAGCCACTGTCTCAATTGCTCTGGAGCCTACATTCAGATCTATTACCACAGCACAGGTCTAATTGGTAAAAGGCTTATAATGAGGCAGAATAGAGAACAGGTCACAGGACCACGGGCTATCACAAGACAACATAATCTGCCAGTCATGGTGACTAACTCTGCCTGCCTGCTTAGGGGTGAGCGCAGAAGTCCTGCTCTAGTAGTCTGTAGACATCTCAAGCCAAAATGAACTGCTCTGGAGTGAGTCTCTGTGGGGGAACAGAGAGCAGCAAACAGAGCTAGAAAAGGTGTCTGTGATGTGACGAGCCAGGCAGCCAGCCCACGGATACTGACAGAGTATGGCTCCACAGCTTGGCTATTCAAAACAAGGAGTTTATCTGTGGCAATACACTGTCACCGCAACTGCTGTGGACAATTACTTAGGGACACAGAGCTGGGAAAACAGAGGGCAGCCTCATTTCCACAGTAAAATGAGTCGTACTCTGCAGCAGACATGCACATAAATTGAGTTTATCCAGCCCTAATTTGGCCAAATGTGTGTTAGCACCAAGCAGATGAAGATCCAAGCTTTGAAATAACTGTGAGACTAGGACAGGTAAATAACAGAAGCAGGGAACTATTAAACATTCTCATGAAAGCTAAAACCTTGATTATTGCTATTTACTAGCTGCTGTAAATAGATGATCATTAAAGTTTTAATGCTGTGAATTGTCTTACTCAGCAGGCTGATGTCAGTAGCGCAATTTACATAATGCTGAATTAAAAGGTATTTTTACAGAAAAGAGAACTGCAAGGCATTGCTGAGATAAAAGACAAAAATTACATTATGGTTCTACAAGTGTTAAACGTACTAGCCCTGAAAGATTAAGTAATTTGTTTCCAATTCAGAGAAGTTACCTTTTCTAAGTTTTATTTGGGGGAAAAAATGCAGTCTAGAAACAGATTTTCCAAAGATTACAAAATAATTCAAATACTTTTTTATCATAAAATATACAGCAGTCTTTGTACAGGGCTTAGAGGGAACAGAACAACTCATAATACTGTCATTTACCAATTTAATATTACCAATTCAATCCACCTCAGGAACAACTGATAACTTCTGCACAACTGATGTCAAGCTCAGCTAAGACACACTTTTAGTACAGTGATAAAAAAGTATTTTGAATAAAAAAAGAAGAAAATTATGAGAGTTTTTTATTTACAGGCACAGTGTAGATATCAGCTTCTTTGTCACTGAGCCTATCAAACTTTTCCCTTTCTGTAGGCTGTGGGGAAGCTGGAAGGCAGCCTCCACTCACACCTACCCACCCTTATTCTTCTTCCCCTTCCCTATTTCCTGCAGCATCCAAATGTTCCCTAATGTTTGCACCAATTCACTTTCCTTTTGGCAAACCCTACCACACACAACCCCAGAAACCATGGGACAAAACATTAGATTGGTAGGTACTCAAAGGAATATGTGACAAAGGCATTCGTTCCAAGAACGCTTCTCAGGTGAGATGCAGCCCTCAACAAGTGTTCTAACAGACAGAACTCGAACACATTCGACTCCTGATGTGCGCCTGCCATACCTTAAAAGCAGCACCTCCGTGAATAACAGATTTGATGAAAATCCCAAGGTCAGCTCCTGTCTCCCGAGATTTGTTGCCTTTCAAGCTCACACCAAGTCCAGCAGAGCCAGAATCATTCAGAGGAATCTCAAAGGTCAGCTGCTCTGTGGTTTCTGGAGAAAAAATACTGCAGTTTGGCTCTCCTTTCTGTTGGAGAAAACAGAGGATGAAAATAGGGGTGAAAAGTTGGCATGAGTTGTATCCACAGATTTCTATAACAAGAAATAGTCCTCTTTTCCAGAAAGTAGCTTGAAGAAACATCCTTATAATCAACAGTGCATTTAGCTGACATTTTGTCACAAGATCTGGCTTAAAATGTTATTTTTAATGATACCTGGGAATATGCTTAAAAAGAAGGTAAAATAGCTTAGTTCCACATGATATAAAACTGATGTTGCAGCAGAATGAGGAAAAGACATTTATACACAGCTGCATTAAAAATGTAAGCCATAAAACTCTCAACATCTTTACATGCAGCTCACAACTATAATGATAGTTGTACTGTTAAATCCCATTCCCCTTTGAAAATTGAGTTTCGTCCTTAAAAAATTATCCTTCCCTTAAACCTGTCTGCAGAGGAAAGCTGGTGTAACAAAAGCGAAGGTGAGAATTGAAAGCAGAGTAACTTATTCTGCACTAACTCCATTTTTACATACTTTTATTCCATAGAGGTTTGATTGTTCTTTTTTTCTTTCTGGTATAGGTTAATCCCAAGATTTTCTCTAGATTAGAGTGCTGTTTACAAGACTGCCAAGTCAAGCACCCACAGCTACAGAAGATCAGAAAGAACTTTCTTTTACTGTACATTTTATCTGCAGTGTGGTAGGGCTGTCTATTGCTGGGGAGGGGGAAGGGGGGGTAGTTGATTGTCTTTTTTAAAGCAGGTTAGAATCATAAAATTAAATAAAATCAAACTTTTGCCTGAAAATTTTATCTAGGCACACCTCAAAAACAAAATGAGGACAAGGAGACCTATTACGGAATAAAGTGTTCATGGAAGGTGTTAGTGGAAAAAACCTTATGCAACACATTTGATTTTATTCCACTTTTCCTTCTCCATGTAACACTAAGACAATTAACTAGCTTTTATTTCTTGTCATTTGAACATTTTCTGTTCTTTGAAACAGTAGTATCAAAAAATGAGAGGAAATAAATTATGAAAAGGAAGCACACAGATAATTACAAGTTGAAAGATTACTGACTACTACCTTCAAGGGCATCAAAATCTTACATTAAATTCTCAAGTAGAGGCCACATGCAAGGAGGAGTGTAGCAGCTGGGCCAGTCCTCCTCTTTCCTAATGAGGGAACCCTTCCAGAGCCTAAGCTGCAGTAGATACAGCGTCAGTGCAATTGTCAGCAGAGGTGCCAGCAGCACACAGTTCCTCAGCAGCCAGAGCACACCTGTGCATTCAGGTATCATGCTGTCTGATCAACAAAAGTATGACCCCAGAACTAAGTGCACAAATTAATATCCTGAAGAAACAGTAGCCCTAAGTACACTTGCATTTATTTCAGGCGCTCCTTCACTGTTCAGAAACAACTACTGACTAGAGAGGAATCACAGCCAGGGAACCAGGACTATCAATCTCAATCCCAATATGCATCATGTTTAAATTTTTCCTGGAATGTAACTACATGATATTAAAGTCAATACAATTTGCCTAACTGCCAAATATAAAAATGACATAGCACAAACATTGACAGTTGTCTTGATACCAACATTCATCTTCAGTACCTGCATTACTTATTTGTGCTTCTGTTTTTGTTCACCCAAAGTACAGAATTCTCAGTTACACATCTGCCACTTTTACTTCTTAGTTTTGGATTTAGATATCCTTAACATAATCCCCCAAACCCCATAAATTTGCAACAACTGTGAGCAATACAGAATAACTCGTAAACACTCCTCCTGTGACTTCAGAAGAACCAGTGTAAGGAAAAAACCACACTACTACTGGCCTCCTAACATAACCATTTTGTGTTTAACTTTCTCTAGGTTTTAGAGAAAAGATTTTCTGCCCAATCTTTTGGTTTTTCAATTTGCACATATTCTAGTCAGATGATTCAGAACTCTTACATCAGAACCCTACTCAATTGGCACATCCTGTCAAGATCTGGACAGAAGAAATTCTTCTCAGGGTCCCAGACATGTGATGACTCCTGCCTTTAGGACAGGACCTGGCATTAGTTTCCGGGTCCCCGAGGTAAGCAGTTCCTGTGTGCTGCTTCCACTTTAATCCATGACATCTGCACCAGACTTGCCCCTCCTGTATGTCAATACTGTGGTTTTGTCTGTCTCCATACCATGGGAAAAGTAGTGAGAGGGCTGTTACCACAGGACATAAAAGCTCCTGGTGCTCATGCCTGTCTTAACCAGAGCAGTCACAAATTGCTTTATAGTGCTACCTTAGTACAGACTTGCACTTCATAGAAAGCTGAATTTGGTCATCCAACAGAGTTGCTCAATGTTCTGTATTTCCCAGCTTCCTTTAACATAATTATGCTGTGCATTAGCCCTTGTTAAGTAACCTACCACATCAGTCTATGCATGCCTGCATGTGTTCAGCAGGACACCAGACAAGCACAGCAAATTTTTGTCACTATTTCATTTCCTATGTTTTCCTTAGTATGTAATTTGGAATCTGTAACACGTCTACATTTTCCTTGCTACAATTCTCTAACAAATAGATAACTTAACCATATAAAAACTTTAGTAAATTTAATTTAAGCTGCTTTTACCTATTACTGGAGAACTCTAGTATTTTTTAAAGTCCTTCACAAGTTTCGTGTTCAACATAGTCCATTCATCCTAAACATCTCTTCTTTTAATTATTTATATTCAGCTTTATCCAAAGATCCAGCAAAAGCTGATTTTAAAATAAGGTTTAACTTCGTCTAACAGTACTATCAAAAATTTGTTACCTGTGAAGGAGGCTGAATGCCAATTCAAAGATTTCACAGGGATGGGTAAAAGGAAAGGAGATGCATATATATACAAGTCAGTGATAAATCCACTGTAAGGCAAGTAAACTCTGTCCTTACTCCCTTACAATTTTCCTCTGCTACTCATTGTATGGCATCTGATAGTAAATACCTGGCAGTCAGTCTACACCATCAAGACTATTTGGTGCAAATACAAGATTGAAAACTTACTTGTGGGAGGATGTGAGAAGCAAAAGAAAGGAGGAAAACCAGAGGAGAAAAAAGGGATAAACAAAACCTAGAATCTTGATTTCATCCTATACTTGCTGAATGCTTTCAAATTATTATCCTGATCATAATGCTGTTCCCAAGCAACACCTTTTCACTAATGATAAAAAGAGCTCCAGCCACTCTTAAGTTAACAGCTCATCAATTAACTGCTTCATTTGGGCAACTAATTTAATGAATGATGGCCCCTGTTCCTAGAATATGCAGGTATGAATATTAAATGCTGATAGTGGCTCACAGAGCTGGATTCCTACTGCTTCTATTTCCCTGACTTTGCTAAAACATTATCCCAAGACATCAATACTTCACAATATACCAACCACCATCAGCTGAATTATGGTCTGGTAAAGGAAACCGTCTCCATTGCACTAAACCTTGAATTCTATTAGAAACACTTCTTACCTCAAGATCATCCTAGAATCTGAACACACTTACGCAATGAATGAAACGAGCTGCAACACAGAAACGTTTCTAGCCTGGAAAAAACTTACAGCTTTATGTTATAAATTACCCAGTCAACAACCACATCATTTATTTTCCATAATAAGTGTATCATACCCCAGCAGGAATTAAATGATAGTATATCACTGATGCTACTTCCTACTGCAGACACAGGAAAGTAACTCAATTGCAGTAGGATAAAAAGAAACCTTCACATAAATCCAACTAGCCAACTAGCTGCTCCAGCAGGCAATCCCCAGCCTGTGCTGGTGCATGAGGTTGTGTCTGCCCCGGTGTGGGACCCTGCATTTGCCTCTGTTGAATTTCAAAAGGCTTCTCCCTGCCCATCTCTCTGACCTGTCAGGGTCCTTCTGAAGGGCTGCACAGCACTCAGGGGGATCAGACACTCCTCCCAGAGAACCTGCTGAGGAGGCATCTGCCCCTTCATCCCAATCACTGATGAATAATGGGCTCAGTATTGAGCCCTGGGGGATTCCAAGGCCTCCAAGGACACCCTGTGCCACTGTTCAGCCAGTTCTCAATCCACCTGACTGTCCACTCATCCAGTTCACACTCCTGAGTTGGCCTATGAGGATGTTGCGAGAGACAGTGTTGAAAGCCTTGTTGAAGTCAAGGTAGACAGAGTCCCTTCTCCATCCAGGTATTTGTTTCATTGCAAAAGGCAATCAGGTTAGTCAAACATGATTTACCATTAGTGAATCCATGGTCACTACTCCTGATTACCTTCCTGTCATCTGTGTGGACAAAGTTCCCTGAGTCCTCCTTCTTTCCCTTTTTGAAAACTGAGGTGACATTTCACTTTGCTTTCTTCCAGTCCTCGGGCACCCCTCCTGATCGCCACAACCTTTCAAAGATGATCATGACTGGCCTCAACAGCTCTCTCAGCACTCGTGGATGCATTCCACCAGGGCCTGTGGTGGACTTGTGGATGTCAGGTTTGCCTAGGTATTCTCTAACCCAATCCTCCTTGACCAAGGGAAACTCTTTTTTCCAACATTCCTTTACCTTTGTGTCCCAGGTCAGAGATTCGTGAGGGCTGGCCTTCTTAGTGAAGACCAGTGCAAAACAGGTGTTTGGTACCTGCTCTTCTCTGCATCCTCTGTTACCAGGCTCCCCGCTATGTTTAGTAATGGCCCCACATTATCCTTGGTTTTCCTTTTGTTATGGATGTATTTGAAGAAGCCCTTCTTGCCATCCTTGACATCCTTGGCCAGATTTCATTCCAGATGGGACATGGCTTTCCTTATCTTGTTTTTACTTACTCTGACAACCTCTCTATATTCATTCCAAGTGACCTGACCCTGCTTCCATCTCCTGTGTATTTCCTGCTTACGTGAATAATCACAGGAGTTCTCTACTCATCCACACAGGTCTCTTGCCCTCTTTGCCCAGTTTCTTGCTCATCTCTTTCCTTTAAGATGGGTACATTGAGACAGGAACACTCTCAAGTATTAATAAAATTTAGCCAACAGAGAGACAGGTTGAAGTTAAAAACAAAACAGAACAAACACCCCAAGAAACTCCAACACAAAACTGAAAAACAACCCAACACTTCAAGAATCAGTCTCCACTGTTCACTTTGTCCGTGTTGGGCAGGTCCTTCCTCCAGCTTTGCTAAATCTTAGCCCATCAGCTTTCAATGATTTCTACAGCTGCAGCAAGCTCTGAACAGTCCCCTCCTGATATGCATGTCCCTGCAGCCTAGTGATGTTTGTTGTCTAATAGTTACAGGAGTCTGCCAGCCTCAGCTTCTGCTCCAAGCTCCCTCCTGGTTGCACCATCCAGCATTCTAGGCAGCTCCCGACCTCTCTCAATTGCTTGGGGAAGACAAGGATCTCCTGTCTCTCACCTGGACCAGAAGGCAGCAGACAGAAGTTGTCTAAGAGGAAATCTTTTCGCTTGCTGTCCAGACTCAGCGGTTAAACAGAACAGAGCAAACAACCAAACAGGGACTATCCCTCACAAGGGAAATCAGGACAGGAATGTTTTAATCTACCAATACACCTCCACGCAACTTCAGTAAAATCAATTCTGACATTTACCAAATCACCAGAAACCAGACAGGAAAGTTCAAAAGAGTTTATATGAAGGTGAGAGAATAGAGAGTTTGCTAAATATGAAAGCAGAAAGCCCTAATAACACAGTACTAAATAATGTTCACCATTGCAGACTGAAAACCTATATCTAAGGGAGTCGAGATACATTTAATTAATCTTCTGCCAATGACTTTAATTTTTAGAATCACATCTATACATCAGATCTCTGATTTCTTAATTAATTAAAAGATTATAATAAAGGATTATTAAAAAAAATCTAAAATCTTACTGGTCTCACCAATAAATTCTCAGTATTTTAAAGATCACAGAGAATATACTTTTAGCCTTTTCCTACTCCCACAACAGACAAAAACTGCTCGGTCACCAGAGCAGTACAATCAGAACTACAACCTTTGAAAAGAGTACTTTGCATTTTATTCTTCCACTTTCTACTTAGACCGTGGTTATATCTACACAATATTGTGTCAATCCTCTATGGGACACCACTTTCAATTAGTCCTTTTATTTAATCTTACAATGCCTGTTCTCATTGACCACAGCACTTTTAATCTGTGGATTTATGATAATCTAATGCTAATCTCTCACTGGAAAGGTTGCCTTATATATCCTTATTGTGTTTTTTGCCGAAAGAGAAGCTTACAAAAAAAATTAGCTCTCACTTAGGCAGGAAGGAAATAGCATTTGTTTAACATGACAAGAGACCTTTCAGTACCTGTCTGGTGCCCTTGACCAACACACTACTATGGCCTCTCAATATGCTGACTGCCCCTCGCCTGGCTGCTCATTTCTGATAAGAGATGTCAACTCCCTGGGGTGCCATTCAGAGCCGACAGCAAAAGGGAAAATACCCAGGAGGATTATTTTCAAAGGTTTATGAAGGAAATAAGACATTTGCATGCTTTTGCAATTACTTTCTGATAAAAGTATCTGAATTGTGGCACCACATAACTATTATTGGTAGAAAAGCTTGGAAAGAAGAGACCTCTTTATTTGCATCATGCTCAATGCTCTTTCCAAAAACTTAGCCACAATTAAGAAATACTTTGCTGACAGTTCAGTCATTCAGGCACTATAAAATCTGTACTGTATTTTGCAATATATACACTGTAACACACTTGAAAGTAATACTCAAAGGTAATACACTGTTGCAGTGTTGTCACAATCTGGTAAATAACTGAAGTCACTGTCGCATGTATTCATCTTTAGCATTTCTGATAGATACTTTCATATTGGCTTCTTTAAAATTATCTGTACTCCACACCGCAATAAAAACTAAATGGTCATTAATGGCACACTCTGCTAAGACAAGAAAGCCAATAGCAAATACATGGAGATATATTATACTGTATTTGGATAATTTTAGCATTAACACAGTACACTACAAATCTGTGTGATATTAGATAAAACGGGTCTGGTTTGAATCATGTAGACTCTCTGGAATGACAGCTTTGAAAACTGACAAAACTAGATTCAGCTCTTCATCCAAGGCAGACACAATGCATTTCAGAAATGGAGATTCTCCAGTTTACTTGACATGCCTATTTGAGAATCCACCAAGGAAATGGTTTGCCCTTGCAAAACTTTTGTATTTGTAATTTGGTCTGCATCGCTCTTCAACTTTTAAAAATGCAGTCTCACTTAACCTTTTAAGCTACATAACTGTAGGAAACAGAGGGAGAAAAAATTAACTAGTTCAGTCCTCAATTAAGGTCAGCCTCACTGTGAAAACACCCATTTTCAGCCCACGTATGGGGTAAGCCATGTGCTTATGCACCCTACTGAGCTGGAGCCTTGTGCAGTTAATACACCTTGGCCCCTAGAGCCTAAAACCTTATCACACATGAAGATGGAAGACTGCATGGTATTTTCAGGGTGAATTGAGGGTTGCTTCTACTCTATCATTTCAGAATACATTCCGGGCACACAGGTCACAACACTGTGATGTACAAATCCAACTCTTTACTCATTTTACTGGTTACTGTTTTAAACGGATGGTAAACAAAGCAATAAGCAGGGTATAAGGCTTTTATGTCTACTTCAAACACCACATGCATATGTTTTACATTAAATCAGCCGAGGAAAATGTTTTTCATGTATTCTAAGACAGAAAGATTTTAGAAATGCTCATTTGGTATATGGAATAAAACTGGTGACCCCTGTAAATGGCAAGGCACTGGATTTGTTAGCAGGATTTAAAAACTGCCCAAATACTTTGGTTTCATTAAATGCAAATACTGTAGATCTGGGCAAATGCATCTAAAATATAGGAAGACTCAATTTTTGTTAAGATCAGATTTTATATGCCTTTATTCTGATGTATACATACTTATGATATCATAAATTAAAGTGGGCTTCCAAACAACTGTGGGCAACCTCAGAGCTAAGACTGAGACTATCAAATAAGCTGTTTTATTTACCAATGTTCTGAAGTAGGATTTCTAAACCTAGGAGTTTTGGGCAGCAATCCCATAATATATCCTATAAACACCTCATAGTACAAGTAACATTAAGCTTTTCTCTCCTTATTTGTATCCTCTCTAACTTTTTATTTATCAGAGCAGAGCACTATCAGAGGTTCTTGCAGGCAAGGAGTGCCATGACCAGGTCTTTCAGACCATCCTTTTAAGGTTCCTCATATTTGCAGGAATATAGGAACAGTGGGATCTGAATGGCAAATTGTTGCTGGATTGTAACACTTTGATGGGCTCCACAGGGAAAGCAATAGTAGACCAGATGCAATAAGATCTCTGCGGCCTAGAAAAGGCTGACAACTGCTATTACATGGAAAATCACATTTGCTGTGCTGCTACCTTTATGGGCACTTCACTGCATATGACAGCTCAAAAAACAACCACTTTTTAAAGATCCACAAGTTACCAACCAGTTTATTCCCCTTTGTTAGATTTTCCACCCAAACCCTGGATAAAGAGAAACTTTTCACTGCTACAGGAAAGATTGTCACAGTCCTTTTCCACAGTGACTCTCACTGACTTTTGTGAAGAGCACAGTAACAATTCAACAAACCTCAAAGCACAGTTTTCAGAACTCCAAGATGTAATGAACTAGTAACCATCTTCTGAAATACATAACAAAGCTGAAAACCTTTGAGGGGCTGCACTATACAATGTTTTCTCTTTAAAAAGATACATTTGTGTAGACACAACCTACACTCGCTTCTCAACTATTCCAGATAAATAGGTCCAAAAGTAAAATTTCCTTTAAAACCGCCAGGATATTTAAAAATCCACATAGTTTATAAATGATGAAAGGTGCCAAATGCATTCACAATCTCCTACTTCATTACACAGAACAATTCAAAAAGTCCATCTTGTGTATGCTATTGAAATTCAATATTTATTTCTTTTTTTCCTTATCCAATTCATCTCCCTTAGAACAGAGGTAACACAACAGAAATGGTACTTCCTGGAATCACTTTCTGACTGAAATTATTTGTCTAGATAATTGAGCACTAGAACCACGGTTTTGACCTACAAAAACAGGTGCAAAAATGGTTAAGTTCAGGCTGCAATTTCACCTATTATTTCCTGCACATAAAGAGGCAAGAAACAATTAAAAGGAAGTAATAGAAATTAAGCTTTGAATATTGAAAAACAAATAGGCCAACTGGTTTTCCTTCAGGTACGTAAGTTTAAGGAACTGGAAGAAATTAACTAGAGGGAAAACTAAAACATAAAAGTTAATCACACGGTAAGTAGAAAAAAAATGCTTAATTGAACTTGCCACTCATCCTGTTTCCTTCTATCCTGTATAATACACGTTAAAAAAGCCTTAAAAACCAAGTCTGTGTTCACTACATTGTTGTTCATTTAGCTATTGTTATAAAAATGATGGTTTGTTTCCTTTCACCCCCCATTCTTCAGGGATCTGTTAATAGGCCAAGAAACCACAGAAATAGCAATTACAGTTGCAACTGGGAGGTCAAAGTGATCTTTAAAACAAAAAATAAAGTGTATGCAAAAATTACAATGTATGTGCTCTAATTTACAGAAAAATGCATGCAAATATTTTTGGTGCTATACTATTTCTGGCAGTTGCAGAACAGTCAAATTCTTCTGCTTATGTGCATCATACAGAATAAAAAATAGCACAGGATCATAGCACAAATGGGTTACACCAGAGCTGTTTTCATTCAAGTGGTTTTTCTTCTTGTACCAATGCAGGGATAAAAAAAGAGTGGGGAAGTAAGTGATTTTTACATCATTATTAAAAGAAATGGCACTTTCAGATCACACATTTTCCCAGGAGAAAAAACATGATGCACCAGATACACATGATCAAAACACTGTATTTCCGAAACACAACAGAATGATAGCCACAGTTGCATTCCATTTACTTTGAGAAGAGCTGGAAAATCTTACCCTGTTCAGTTAAACCAGTTTCTTTTTGCAATATTCATCATCCTTTAGAAAAGAGTGTTACATGGTTTAAAACCCAAATGCACCTTAAAGAACGCACTAATCACTGGCCACTCTGTAGACTCTGGTAATTAAGTGAATCAAGATCTTCCCCCCCAGTTTTGGAACCAGCTCCTTACTTAGCTTCTACATTATCAACAGCTGGCATGAATTACTAGGAACATTTGGCTAACTGGATAATAAGGAGGACAGCCTGTGGTTGGTCCAAATTCTACTTCACTGATCTCTTTCAATATATATAAAAAAATCTCATTAGAGCCTCCTTTTCTTTTTTTTTAAAGGAGTAACAACCCTACAAATACTGGGTTTTCAATTCTTTTCTCTTGTTATGTACAAACACTGCAACTGTATAACTCTCCCATGTTGCATGGGCCAGTGTAACCTAAGCCCCACTTCCCTATAATTTAATAATGCCTGTTTGCAACACTGATTCATCCTCACCCATATCACATCTCGGCTGCTGCAGCAAAGGCTTCTTACTCTGAATATATTTTTCTACTTGCTAGCAATTTATAAGCATAGATCACAGTAAAAAAATCCCCAAACTCTGCTCCCATCTATCCTACTGAAGAGAAAATATTTGTGGGACCAAGCTTTCTCCAAGCCGCAGCCTTAGTACAGGTAAAGTCAAATTATATTATTACAGACCCATGCAACCAAATGCCACCCAGTGTAACTTTATTACATTATTTGCTTTGTGCACATGCAGTTATCAAATTCTCTCCAGCAAGTTCACATAAAAATCCAGTTCTAGTGGAGTAACATGCTCAAAAATGGTTTTGTGCACAGGTTTCAGATGGGTCCAGCCTCCAGATGCATCTGCCACAGGAAGCTGTGGGGAATGGGCACATTTACTAGCTGGCCCTTCTCCTTTTCCTTTCAACAGGTAACAGGGAATCTAAAGAAAACATCTCAGATTACAGATGGTGGAGAACCACTCAAAGCAAGAACAGCTCTGATATAAAGCAATTACCATATTATTGCCAGGCATTAAAAAAATCCCCAAGTATACAGGTAAATTCTGCATGCATGTTACGCAGTCAGGGCACTCAGTTACAGCTGTCCTTGAAAAACACTGGATTACCCACTGCCTTTCCTTCCAAAAACAAACATTTAAAGTGCTGGCATTTTTCTCCTCTTTGATCAAAACAGTACTGTAACTTTTGAGGTAGAAGAGGATTAGTCCGATGTAATATCATGGCTAAAGCTGAAACCAAACAAAAAAGCGAAACCAATTTTAATTTTTTTTTTTTTTTAATCTTTGTTGATACTACTCTCAGACATCTCATGAATTCTAACAAGCATTGTGTTAGTATCAACATCTGGTAGCTTAGTGGTATGGTAACTCTCACTTTTGCTGTGAGCTACCAGATGTTGCTGAAGGGCTTTTTAATTTAGATGGGCTGGTTCCATAAATTTATCTAAGGCATTTCAGTAATTTACATTTGTATTATGATGTACTTTACTGAGATAACAAGAAACACTGAGCAGTATTAGAAATCCCATATCATCACTGTTACAGTGAGGGCCATCACTTGTGCATCATTCTTTCACAGAGAAAGCAATCTAAGTGAAGGTCAAGCCAGCAGGATAAATGTGGCTTCTTCCTGGATTTCAATCATGCCAGTCATAAGTAAATCACCTTTTGAAAGGTAGTTAATCCTTGCTGTAGAGACTAGAATTTAATATCACACAATTGTGGCAGGTAAAAATTATAAATAGCTTTTAGATTCTTCCAGTCTTTTATACCCACACACTGCTACAGTGATTTCCAGCAGAATTTGTACTATGACAATACATAATAATGTATAATGTTGGTGGAACAGGAGAGAGAAGAATGCACATTTTTTTTAAAGTACATTTTCAAAGTAACAAGCTTTTTGACTTAAAAAAACCCACAAGAAAACACTGTTGGTGGGTAGCTTTTTAAAAAAAAAAAAAGCTCTTATTTGGAAGAGCTGGTGGATGAAAAGACATTCTACACAGAATAGGTAATTTAGCACTTTAAGACTCAGAAATTTCCCTCTGATCCATACAGACACTGACTCTACAGCTCAGGGCTTACTCAGCAGAACAATGCAATGACCAACTTTGATGCTTTGGGAATTGCTGACAACAAATGCCCAATTATAAGGCTGAAAACTGCCATTATACTCCTTTAAAATTACACAATAAAAGAGAAAATTGAAAACAAAAACAGTTTTGCTATGACACTTCACAGCTACACTACTACAAGAAAAAGTGGGCACCAGTGGCACAAGAGAAAAGACTCACATGAGAGAACCTGAATGTCCCTCCAGCTTCCTACCCTATCATAGGCAACCCTGACCTCAACAAGGTCCAAGTGGTAACAGGGAAACAAGAGGAAAACTGTCAGCAATGTTTTGTGAGGAAACATAACGGAGGATTTCTGTAGAAGATCCTGACAACAGTCTAAAGGAAAAGCAAGAAGGCGGCATCTTAAGAAAAGGATGAAGGCGGTTTGTGTTCTTTGAAGGAGATAAAATGAGACAAAAGCAGGAAATGCTGTCCTTCCCTTATCCTGAGGACTTAATGAAAGGTCAAGTATAGCCATCAATCAAGATAAGGAAGAGGCAACCAAAGAGATGACCTTCTCCGAGGGGAAACAAGCCTGTATTAGATAGCACATTTACACTGGTGCAGGCCTCTGCCTATGTGAGAGAAAAGAGAACACAGTTTCATGCCAGTGTTAAAAAAAAAAAAAGTGAAAATTAAGCACTTGAGATGGAACAAAGACACGCAAACGCCTATTAAGGCTAGCAGCCAAGCAAAAGCTTCCTTCCAAAATTTGTGAGGAGTGCCCTGGAATTCTATTCCTCACCACTCCTGCAGCTGGGCACCTGGTGTAGGAGACACCTCCTGGGGGCAGCCACCCTCACTAGTTTGTTACTGATAAGCTGCAGGCTTATTACATGGACTTTAAATTTCTGATTTAAAGCTTGTTGCTTTTCTGAAAGAGAATAACCCATTTTTAGTTATGCTTGACCTCACACTTACAAAATTAATTTACAGTATTCCCCTGTGAGTTATGCTCATGCTGTCATTTTTGGGGATGAAAAATCAGATTGTGTGGAATTGCATCTAAAGTAGATAAAAATCAAATATCCTTCAAAATCAAATGTAACCAAAAATACTTTTTAGAAACAACCTTACATTAATGCCTTAATAATTTCTGGTTTACTCTTCATGTATCTGTAACTTGGTGTAGTTCTGTGCTTCTTACAAAGTGCTAAAACCCTCTGTTCCCAGCACCTTTGGCCAAACAAGGCTCTCTGAGTACAGATTCAAGGACACATCCATTGCCCTAGGGCCTGAAAATATGTAAACAACTGTGATATGGGGGGATCAGGCCTGGGGTGGTTAACATCATCACCTGAGGGTGTAACTGGAGAATTAGGGGTCAATATGCTAATGGGACAGAACTTATAAAAGGTGAAGGGCTCGTGACCCCGTGTCCATTTTGGGTGAAGTCCCGGACGGGGACTTTTGCTTGCCCAGATGTGCCTTCAAGGCCTTGAAGGCCTTGAATAAATTTGTCCGCTTTTTATACTCCTCATTTCTCTCTGCCTCTGTTTCAGGTCGCCTGCTTTTAGGCATCAACATGACTACCTTCTGCTGGCTTCCTCAGCTGACAACAGTTCATTTCTATTTCTTGGGCTAGTTTTAAAACATGGAATCATTTCAAAATCACTCTTTGGGAGAGAATAACAAGTTTACCAGCTCTCGAGGTAGAAAGGCCTCCTCCTGACGAGCCACAATGAGACAGACAGTCTCCCCTTGCTTTGTGCTCCTCAGCATAGCCACAAGCTCTTCCTGGGTCCTGCCGGTGATGTCCCGTCCATTCACCTACCAGACACAAAGGAACAGAGGATGTCATATCTCTGACTGTGACTGCTTTTTATCAGGTTTATTAGGTTCCCCTCGCCTAACACAGGTGCCATTCAGTAACTGAGAGCAAAGAAAAATTAGCAACAACTCCCACAGTCTCCCACTCTGGCCCTGCACAAATTACTTAACCTTTTTCCTCCTCATTTTCACCATCTGTTAAAGCAGCTCTGTAGTACTTACCCACCTTGCGGGGGGTTTGTGAGGCTTAATTAGTTTGTAAAGCACTTTGAAGATGAAAAGTGCAGAAACAAGACCTTAGTATTAAAACTGTTTACCTTAAGAGCTTTTTGAGGTTAGTAAGTAGAAATAATCCATTAGATAATAAGATTGTAAGTCACAAGATAGCTGAAAATTTTAAACAGACTGATTTGAACAAAATTGCCTTAAAATGGGCACTTTACCAGCTTGATATTAACTGGAGATTTTTGGATATGGCTGAAGAGGCAAGGCATGTTTTGTTCCTCTACTGATACATCTATCTGCTTTAAAAACCAAGACTTTATCAGGTTCCCCTTGTTCAAACACCCCATGGACCCTTGTGAAAGGAATCATTTTCCCATCTCATGGTGTAAAACACTTGTTGACAAACCAGTGGCAAAGAAACTGTGAGAGTGATGTCTTTTTGAACCAAGGGCAAGAATTTTAGTTCCATACATCAATAATATGTATGAGGAAATAAAAGATTTATGGCAAAACTAACGATCAATTGTCAGCAATGCAAATACAATGGATGTTTATCCTAACCTCCAGGATTCTGTCTCCTGACTGCAAACGACCATCTTTTACTGCTGCACCTTTTGGCAAAATATTCTTCACAAAGATTGGACCAGGACCATGCACTGAAGAGTCTCTGGTGACCACCGTGAAACCAAGTCCTTCTGGACCTAGAGTGTCAGATAAAGAACTCACAGCATAAATTTCAACATGTAAACGATGATCATTAAAAGTAAGCAAACAATGGCAGCAAGATATCCCAGAGACTCATTCAGGTTAACTCTCAAAAAAAGCAAACAAAAAGCTGCGAACACAAGCCAATTTTCTGCATAGTCTAGAGAATAAGTCTATTGATGTCTAAACACATACCCAAATCCTCCTACAACAGCTACAGACGGAAATACTTTTGGTAAGCACACAATAATGAAAAACAAGCAAGAACTCTCTTTTTAAAGCATTTGTCTTTTCTTTAGGTCATTTCAATATTAGTCTTCACATTAACGTCAATCATCTTTCATAGAATCAGAGCAACTGGAGTTGTTTATTTATGAGCATAAATATAATTTAGCAGGTTTTATTCAAACTTGGTAAATTGCAAAAATATCACATGATTTGAATGCAAAGACTGATGATGCAGAGTGCAGATTTGAACGCAAAGACTGATGTTCAGAAAGGATGAAGTGGTATTTCCAAGCTTCTATTAGTGAAATTGTTTGCTGCTTGGAAATAAACAACCTCAAGTGTTAACAAGTATGCTATAACAAATAATTAGGGAGTACAGTAAATATTAGCCAGTATTGCTTATAAGCTACTAAAATCACCAGGAAGAGCAGAGTCCACAGAAGTCTGAGTAGATTGAGTAGTATTACTACCCATGTGATAGTTTTCAAAGATATCATCGTGTCAGTATCACATTGCTATAATTTCTAGAAATATAAATGTTTCAAAATCAAAAGCATTGGATCTAGAATGGTGAAATTCTGAAGTAGGTTTCGTTAACACAAAGCTGAAGAGTTCAGAAGTAAAAATGAGTAATTCAAATAGAGAAACAACAAAAATTAAGAAATGAGAGCTTGATTACATTCATAATGTGTTAAAAGAATAAAGTTACAGTTTTCAAAAGGGCCACTTCTAGGATTAAATTTAACTCTCAGACAAATCAGAGACAGAAATTAAATAGAAAATACAAATGCTAAATGGAATCTGCTTAAGCACATTTTACTACATGTGCCTAAACCTGTTATACCCTATATACAGCTGCCTGGGGCAGCAATTCAATACATACATGCAAATTCGGTCTCCTGACAGCTGAATAAATATGATAGGAAAAAAAAGATTTGCAAGAAAATTAAAAAGGAAAAAACAGGTAAATCTGTGGTCAAAGCTCTTGGAAAACAAGAAATAGACCAGAGTTAATTTTTAAACATATGTTTAAAAGAATGTCATAATAGCATTGTGGTCAATTAGCAGATTGAATAAAATAATAAAGACCACCAGCAAACAGCTCAGATTTTATTCTATATCTGTAAAAAGACTGAAGTATCTCTTAAAATCACTTGTTGCTAATGGAATTGCTTCCACAGTCACTAACAGAGATACCTTAAAAATCAGTAGATCTGGATAACATATATCCAAAATTTATGAGAAAGCCCACTGTGGAAAACATTACTTTTAACATCCCTATACGTTTTGAAAGTTTTGGAACTTTTAAATGGTAAGTAACTTGCTTGTACTTTTAATGTCACTAGTTCAATTAAAAGCTAAGGTATCACTATAGAGAACATGATGTAGAATTAATCATACCATCTCCAGACTTACCTTTTTTCAGGTCTATCTTTATTTTCTTTGCATTTTTCTTATTGCCAAAGCCCATAAGGGGAGACAGTGAGGGAGAAGATGGCTTTCTACCCAGACGTGGGAGGTTGGGGCTTTTAGCTTGTTGCAGGGTTCCCTGTACACCTGACTCCAAGCTTGCTCCAGAAAGATTAATTGTTTTCACAGCAGGTTTTGGATGAAGAGGAGGTGGAATTTTTGTTTTTGTAACTCCTTCTTCATTATTCAGAATACAAAGAGGAGCAATAGCAGACTTCTCATATTGTTCTCGATTATAGGGAGGAAGGACTTCCAAGACGACACTTTGAAATTTCATTGCCTGCCGGAAGATGTCCTGAGCCCTTCAAAAGAAAGGTATGAAAATTCAAGTAACAAACAAAAAAATCTGAGCAAAATTTGAAATCATTTACAGAAAATAAGATGAAAATTTACCTTATCTTCACATCTACAGGGTCCCTTTTTTAG
The DNA here is from genome assembly GCA_036630365.1 of Acanthiza pusilla. Lineage (NCBI taxonomy): Eukaryota > Metazoa > Chordata > Aves > Passeriformes > Acanthizidae > Acanthiza > Acanthiza pusilla. The sequence continues at coordinate 11,135,433 of JAXCHO010000019.1, forward strand.
AAAATACACATGAAGATTTAAAAACTACAGCATTTCCTTTACATTTCGAGTAGGAGCAGCATACCTCTTGGAATTCCTAGGCTGCTATGAAAACATATCAGCCATAATAAACTAATGAACACAATCCTTCATGCAGAACATCAGGAAGGGAAGTTCTGATGGCAAAAGCTCAGCAAAAGACTGCTGAAGTCACAGCTTTCTACTTTTTTCAAGTGCTTGTCTGTTACATATTTTTTTTGGCATAGAGGCACACTGAGCACTCATCACCAATTGTTCTGGTGAATACATCCACTCCAAGCAAGCTCAACTCTCCATTTTTTCCAAGTCCACTCTAATTGCTCCTCAAATTCCTCTGTAATCCCTAATGCAACTGCTGGCTGATTCCACAGCAATAAAATGGGATGACGGGTATGGGATACATAGATATTAGAAAAAAAAAACCTTGGTGATCAAAAGGTGCAACTATTTGTGTTTCTACATAAATCAATAAATAAATAGGTTGATATTACTCACACCTTTCAAGCAGTAACCTTTTGCTTAATGGATATGAAAACTTCACATAATCAATGTCTTTACAGATGTGCTCAAATGCAACACCAGAAACTGTTAGAGCATTTAATGAAACTACTCCCCTTGAGAGCGATAGGGCAACAGGGAACAGTTTTAAACCAGAAGAGATTTACGTCAGACATTAGGAAGAAATTCTTTACTCAGAGGGTAGTGAGGTACTTGAAATAGCTGCCCGGAGAAGCTGCAGATACCCCAATCCTTGGCAATGCTCAAGGCCAGGCTGGGTAAGGCCCTGAACAACCTGATCTAGTGGGTGACATCCCTGTCCATGCCTGTGGGGTTGGAACCAGATTATCTTTAACATCCCTTCCAACCCAAACCATTTTATGAAGTGATAACATGGTAACAATACTGTCCTCAGATTCCCGTGTGTTGTAAGGCAATTCAGACAAGCTGGCCAAAAGAACTGTTCATGAAGCTTTCCCTGGATTTTTACTAACCTGTAGATCCAGTCAATCAAGCCATGTTACAAACCTTGGATTCTAAAGCAACAAAAGAGACTTCCCTCTTCTATGTTTTCCTACCTTCTGTTGAAGTGGACTGATTTGCTTCCATACAGCAGAAGACCACTTGAGTACAAACAGAAGTGGTAGCCAAGGCACGCTTTGAGAATGAAAAATTGAAAACCTCTGCTTAGCTGAATTGGGACAAAAGGGGAAGCAATGGCTACATTACATTTTAAATAAATCATGGAGTCCTTCTAAAAACCTTGTACTTATCTCCCATCTTTCTGTAGTGTGTTTGTCAGTCTAAGTCAGTATTTTGCTGAAGTCTTGGCTTTGGATTTACAATCAGTTATGTAACAGGAATCAGTGCTGAAATTACTTCTGAATTTTTTTTTATTTTTACACTGACACAGGAAGGAAGCCACTGCAAATATAAATTTCTTGAAAACACACCTACTGCTTTCCCAGATGAGCAGAGCTGCACAATACCTCCACCTTGCAGCTCTAGGTGGTGCAAAGGAGAGGCTATTTAAAAAGGGTTTTCTGTAGCATGAAGACATTAAAGAGAAGGGTCAGTCCCAATGGATACTGCTGTGGGAAGGAACCATCTTTGCCACACTGAGTATATGAGCATCAAGAGTCAGAATAGCAACATTCATTCCTAGGAGATGCTGCCAGAGAGAAACCTCAAACTTGGAAAAGAAAGTTAGCAGGGAGAATGCTGTTTGAAGGCATTTTTTCAGCATCACCCTCAAGGGTTGGGGTTTCAGAGCTCTAACAGACTGTGCCCCAATGTGCCTGCAGACATTATAGGTTATCTGTTCACCTCCAGCCTGTCAAAGTTCTCAAGGACAGACCATACCCTGACAGTAGAAACCATGGCATGCTTCCAAGAATAAGGATGTAAAATCTTAACTGGATTTCCTTCACACCTCATCTTCATCGTTGCAAGCAGCCACTTGGTCATATGTTACAAGGTAATTTAATAACTCAGTTTCAAAAGATTAATATTTAAAATATATGCAAGAGAAAACATAAGATCTCCTTCAAACAAAAATTAGTGGGAATAACTCAAGACATCCTATGGGAAAGTCTAAATGCAATCTTCAGGGGCAAAATAACTGGCTGCACTTCAAAGAGAAAAAATAATGAATGGAGAAATTTGTATTTCTTGAGACCCCAAGTGCATACTTTAAAGAAAGAAGGGAGTCAGTTAAAAGAGGTGCTAGAAACTCCGCAGCACAACAAAATGTAATTGAATAGATTAGCAGCAAATGAAAAAGCAGACCAACAGTCCCAATATATAGCTATTACAAACATGGGGATACAAAAAGTAGGCTGCTGCTGTTACAGCTGCAGAAGAAGCAATTGTCAGGAGCAATACCAGAAAGTCTCTGCTGAAATTAGAAAGAGACAGCATATAACAGTCTCTTCTAAGTGTTAAAATGGCTTTTACAAAGGTTATGAAGAAATGTCAATTTGAAACTAGCCAACAGATTTTCCTCTCAAAGGAGAATCTGATTGCTATTTCTGGGTCAACAGTCATTGGAACAATACTTTGTTGTATCTTTTACAATTACTCAATTTCTGTAACTTGGACTTCTGTCAGGTTGGTACAGTTATGCCACGCCAGACAAAAACTAAAACGCTTTTTCACGGAGATTAGTTTCAACTTGGAAAGCATCCTTCTTTAGCCATTCTCCACAGCCACACAAGAGAGGTGATGTAGAAGGCTATTTCGGAAAACAACTCAGCAGAACAACACAAGACTTGGGAACAGGCTAGAGCTCAGCCAAAATATTCCCCCCAGTCCCCAAACAGACACTGAGGCCTCAATATCCATATTTTTTCTCCTCAGATCCAACATCACTGCAACCACACCACTTGGTTTTGTAACATAAGGAAACCTAGACCAACAAAATTAGGCTCTGCTCTGAATCACCTTTAAGTCACTTTTCCCCCTCTCCATGTTAGAGAGCCTAAAAAGACTGGCCTCTCTAAGCTAATCCAACTCCCAAAACTTTACACAAGTTTTTAGAAAGTATGTGTCTTGCATGTCTCATTTTGAAGGAAAGCCTGACAGAGAACTAGAAAGTTTACTTCAATATTTTGAACTGCCTCAAAATCTAGGAGCTTCACAGAAAAATATGCAGAGTCCTCCACAAACACCTCATGGACTGAAAGCCTCTGGAAATCTAGTTACATTCAGAAGAAAACACACGGGAGACAACATATTGTAAAGAAAAGATCATATATGATTTTGAAAAGAGAGGTTTTGATTCAAGCAAAGCCTCATTTGAGAAATTCCATTACAAAATTGCACAGTGAGGCAATGAATGTTTTAGCGAGATACCAACAATTATGTTCTACTAAAATCGGTATCTTTTTTAGGGATTTCCATGGATGGAAGAGAATGGCATGTACTATATCACAGTAGAGTGCTTTTACCACCAAATATGCAGAAAGCAGTAACTGAAAAGCTATCAGGAAGCAAAAAGCACAGTCTCAGAAACAAGAATACCTATGCTACAGAACAACGCCTAGTTAAGTTTCAGGAAAACCTATTTTGCAAATATTTATTCCTAACTGTGAAATTATGTATTTGATTTTAGTCTAGAAGCCTTGAGCATTTGGCTCACTGTTTAGAAAGTTAAGCCTCGACTCCCTTGACATCTCAATAGGTTTTTGTTATATTATAAACAATCACTCAGCTGTCTAAACATATGGATTAAAAGCAAAAACAAATGACTATTTAATTACTACAGCAAATATCTGTGAAATTTGAGAGGCTATTCTTTTGTGCAACAATGTCACATTAATTCATAGATGATCAAAACAACCTGTTACTTAAAAAATATTTGAGATAGATAATAAATGTCAACAGATTTTTAATAAAAGTCATAAGAAGTGAGACTTACCATTTAGCTCAACTAATCATAGTTTGACAGTAGTAGTATTTTTTAAAAAATTAAATGCTCAAAAAACTTCAGCACGAGAAAAAATTCTTATTTCATTTGCAAAAGAACAATAAAAACCATGCTGTGATGTTCACTCACTCTAAAGGTCTTATGAGGAAAAAGACAATACAGTAAAAGTAACAGAAGAACTAGAAAGGCAAGATAGCAATTACAAAACTTAATGCTATTAAGTAAGCACAGCAAGTTTATTAGAACTCCTCAAATTCCACCTTATTTGGAGGTTTCAGAAAGAAAATTACAAAGTTTCTGCCACTCAAAAATTTTGCTGCATTTTATCTGAAATAACCATTAATCCCTTTACAAATCACTTAAACACAGCACTGTATAAAATCCTGGCTAGTTAAAAGTATCAGTAAACCAGCACTTACTGTGCAAAGGTTTTATCTGTAAGGTCCACATGGTTTATCTTCACAATGCATTCATTTTCATGGAAAAGACCATCACGCCTAGATCTGCTGTTTTCTTCAATACCGCGGATGAAGAGCCCCAGCATCCTAAAAGGCAAAACACAGGTGAAAACTATCCTTACTGAGCTGATACGAGTTTAGAGCAACTAAAAATAGATATTAATCTCTACTGTGTGGGAAATGATAGAGTAGACTGTCTCTCTATCTATGAAGTGCTTAACCTGGAGAAAGGTTCCAGCTGACTTATTAACTAAAAAGGAGGGGATTCCAAAAAACACCAAGAAAAATTGCTGCACACTAATGCTTTACTACTCAGTAGAATTTGGGGAGCATTAAGTCCTGTACGTCGTATTTGGAGAAACAGAGGAAAACACCTAGATTCCTCTCCAGTTAAAAATGTCAACGTAGCTTATTTTTCTGCCAGTGCACCAAAGAAAAGCATAAACAGATTAAAAGTAATTTTCTACCTTGACTATAATAAAATAACCAGGCATTAGACAAAAAATAACTGACTTTTCTACTTCTGAAAAGGTCTCTGAAACTTTTCAGTTGCCAAAGGCCCTTGTTTTGACAGAAGACAGCAATACTACTCATTCATGTGGCAGGACAGCAGCAGATCAACACCCAAATTGTTTGTTAATAAGTGCAAGTGAAAACTGAGGTGCAGCACAGAATAATGCAGTAAGTCAACCAGTGTGGGTGGTGCAAAATTTCAGTGTTGATAACTCTGCTGGGAGCACCAGGCTAATCCTGACCTACCTGAACACTTCTGTATTGCAGACTATAATTCAGCAGAGATATATCCAATGATACCAGCTCAGTGCCCAAAAAAACCTGACATCTGCGTATTTGTGAAGAACTTTTATAATCAATCTTTGTCCACTAAATTTCCATACCACATCAGCATCAAAGATGGTCATCAAAGATGACCTTTAGAGACCATTTTCTATTGGTTAAACTCCATAAAATATTAATGTGCAATTTTCAACGTGCTAGCACTCCAATCACAAAACAGAAGTCCTGTATTTTTGTCTCAGATTCATGACTGCCCCTCATATGTAAATCCATCCAACAGATTCACAGCATGCCATCAACTATTTCAAATGACATTATATTAACTGAGCGTCTGATTTTAGATTTACTGTATAAGAACATTTAAAAATTTATACTTGTCCTATCAATTAGTAAATGAAAAATTGGTTCCTACTGAATATTACTTCTTCGAAGCATCTAACAGAAAAAAGTGATTTAATAGCATAAAGATTCTCTTGCACCCAGCATTATCCTTCCCTAAAGGATTCAAAGGGGCAGTGGTGGTGAGGGGCCACAGGGTGAGAGGCCCTTTTGATGACATCCAACTACTGGCAACCAAAAACCTAAACCCTAAGACTTCATTAAATACAACTATGTTAAAATGCAAACAAGTTAAAGTATAGAAATAAAGGAAATTACAAATTAAGTTGGTTGCTCACTAATCCTGTGTGCTTAGATACTGCATTCATATAATGCAATAGGATTGCCTACTTGTCTGAAACTTGTGTGTGCTGTACTGCCTGAGTGGCTTGAGTTACATAGACTGAGGCAGCTTCAATTCATTCCTCCATTACTTTTTTCCACAACCTAAATTTTAGCATTATTTTAATGCACTATTAAATTTTGATGTCCTGGTTTTAATGATACTTAAGTGCAACGGAAAGGGGAGAAATTATTTCCATTACTTTTGTAGTTCCTGTATAAACCAAGATTTTGTAAATTAATATGATGTTTTAACGATCTGTAGAAAAACTTTGGTCTGCAGCAGCACTAGGCTAAAGTCAGCATTACCTTATTAGAAGAAAACTTTACAATTGAAATAGCAGACCCAGTTAGTCATGGCCAGTATGTCCTCATAAATTCTATCATGTCACCAAAGGAAATAAAAGATGCTCTTCCATACTTTCTCATGTTATGATGAGTTACAATTTAGGCACTAGTCAGGCTAGATTAAAAAATCGGGTCAGGCCATTTAAGTCAGTCCAGTGCTCTAACTAAGGTATCAGTACAGTTCTGCCAAGGGTCACTAAAATTTCAAGACAACTGCATAAACAACAAGTAGTTCATCTGTCAAAGACCCCTCTACTCCAGAGGATCCCCAAAGGCATTTATAAGCACAGACAGATTAATGTGAATGCAATGGAGACCAAGGAACATTTCTTCATGGAAGTCTTTAAAAGCTGCACTCAACACAGTCATACTTGAGTATAGAACTGCATTTCAGCCACAATAATTACTGATTTTAATAACTCACAATCTCATGAAAATTTTTGTACCAAATGATCTAAAAATACAGTGTGGCACACCTATATCAAAGAACTGCTGCCTCTATTTCAGAATGGGTAACAAACACAAGTGGCTTTCTCAAGACAAACAGGCAGCCCACATAGCCAAGGACATAACTCTGATCTCCTACAGCTACCATCAAAGACCAACTTTCTTCTTGAGACAGTGATGACTTTTTTACAGGCAGCAGGTGGGCATCTATTTTCCCTTTGGGTAAATAAAACAATCTGAATTAATTTGGGTCCACTTACAAATTCAGATCTTGCCAAGAAAACAGACCTTTACAAAGTAATTCAATCGTTCACATTCTCTGTCCTACATAAAAGCTGACAAGTAAAGAAACATTTAAGAATTAGACAATTTTTACTTTTGCCATAATTGTCTTTTGTTATAGGCAGCCATTTTACTATAAAGCAGTGTCATTTATGGCTCTGGCAATTTCCCATCTCTTATTCACGGCTGCCAGTGTCAAATTAACTCTCTGGCTAAGCCTCTGTATGTCAAATTTCAGCCTAGATTTTTTTTTAACACATCCAAGTTACATAGCTTGGAAAACAGTTATAATGAAAATGCTGATGCAGTCTTAACTACAGCACATCAGTATGAGCACGCTGCTATAATAGGCTTTTGTGATCTCAACGGACTACGTTAAATCATTTATAATTAAAGTAATTGTATTGTGACAAAGAAAAGTTCATGGTATAGAGCACATTTTATAAATGCTGTACAACCAAATCTGAAAGATGGCTTGAAAAATAGGTGGTATGAGCAGGCAAGCAATATTTTTGACTCTTCTTGTCTGGTGTGCCCCTAAGGAAGGGCCTATGCAGAGACACTCAATTAGGAAAAACAAAACAAAACAACAAACACAAACAAACCCACAAGAGCGCAACAAAACCAACCCAACACCACACAAAACTACTTACTCCAGTTTACCACTCAGAGAATAAAACCAGAGACAATCAAAAGGGCATATATGAATAAAGATGCTGGCATTGACTGAAAGCAACTGGACACGGCACTCAGTGCCATGGTCTAGTTGACAAAGTGGAGATAGGTCAAAGGTTAGACTCAATTATCTTTGAGGTCTTTTCCAACGTAAATGATTTGTGCTTGTCTTATACAGACAGAATTTGGACTAGAAAATATTTTGGTAATGGACAACAGTGTCATAGACCAATTTTTGTTTTCCTTTTGGAAAACGGTAAGTAGTTTAAGATAAGCACAACTGAAATCCTTTCATTAATATGCTTCTTGAACAATGAAGAAAATATCTTACCTTCCACTCAAGGATGAAAAAAAGGGCACTACATGTATTCCCAATGGTCCACCTTCTCCAGAAATCTCCACTGTTTTTGTCATTTCACTAAAAAAGAGCACAGGTAAACACATCTCATATGCTTATTGGGAGAATTCTCTATGTTAAAAACAAATTCCTGATTGATCAGATAGTAGAAAGTGTAAAAAAAATATTTGACTCAGAGCTCATTAATATATGAAAATAAAATGAAAAGTAAAACAGCCATTAAGTTCTTTTAATTTTTTTAGATTAGCTTTTTTTTTTAAAGGGAATGAAATCAAATACTAGACATTTTCCTAAGTTAACCGTCAAGTAAATTAATTAGAATATTAAAGAATAAGCTTTTAAATGAGGAGAGATTTCACCATCAAAAAAAGGGGGGGAGGTTATTCTACATGTTCTTAATTTAAGCACCATGCGAGCTGCTTCAGTCAATTTTCCCACGTGGCCACATTATAAACACGAAGATCACACATTGAGCCTATAAATTCAAATAATATATAAATATTCTGATTTATTCCCTCAGTTGCATACAACCTCCCTGACAAACAAAGAACAAAACAAAATGTGATCAGTAGTGCAACTCAGCTCATTTTATCAAGAAGTTTCCTTCCTCAAACACCATTATGAAAAACATCTCTATCATCTCAGACAGATTTTTGCTCTTTCATGGCATGTGCTGTTTCATTTCCTATTGACTATTTTACACTGCCAACCTTGCGGTGACCTTAACTCTATTCTGGGTGACCATGACTTGAGAAGGAAGGTACTTGAACTGGTTAGGACCTTAAAAAAACCCCAAACTAGTAATGTCTGTATTTCAGCAGATCACGTTCCTTCTTTCCATAAGAGTGTCCATCTTCCACAGCACTCCCTCCCCTGCCCACCGAACTGAGCACCCCCAGCACTCAGGACTGGCGGGCAGCTCCTGGGCACAGCCATCCAGAACAGCCTCCCTGCGTGCTCTGTGTGCACACCAGTCCTACGGCGTGGATAGAACACGTGAACTGAACTAAAGAGCCACTTTAGACACTGCCCGGAGCTAAAGACTCAGTCTAACCCATCAAGTGCAGACTGCCAGTGAAAAAGACACTTCTGATCTTTCTCCATGCACCAGATCTAGACAGCACACATTTGCTAGGTAAGATGACCAAGCTGACTCTCCTAGCACCCTGCCCTCCCCCTCGGATGATTCTTCCCTAGTACCACAACTTCCTCTGGCATCAGCTGACTGATTTTGCTGACCCATGGTCTTATGACCATTTAATTTGATGCAAGAATCAGTAAAAATGCACTGGCACTCATCAGGAATCTGTGACCACCCTTGAAATGGCAGCACACAGTTACACCACATCAGGTACAACATAAACCCACATGGCACAGCTAAGCCTTCTCACAAAGAGCACAATTACTGCAAATGACCTTAGACAAATTCTGGCATTGCTTCTTAACAACACAGGAATATTTCGTTGTTGTTATTATGAACCTTTATGAAGTTGCACAATGATTAATGAGAAGCAATTTGCCCCAGATACAATAATTCTTAGCTTGATTGGCTAAATATGGAATAAGGCTAGAAAATAAGTTTATATAATTTTTTTTTTTATAGAGTTAGGGGACAGAGTGAATTCTAGGGAGCTTCCTTTTTTTGTAAACTGCTCTTCCAAGAAAGCTGGCACAGAAATGAATTTATGTTTTGTAAATATTAAATTGAAAGACCCTGAACAACAAACCACCACTGATCCCAATGTAACAGATTCACATGTTACTGTATTTATAACATAGGCACCATCAACAGGCATTTGTGGATTTTTCTTTCCTGTATTCCCCCTCTTCATTAATTAAATAGGGAAATCCTGACAAAATCTTCCTGTAAGTTTTTTTACATACATTTTTTTCTAGTGAAGCTGGTCAGAAAAGCTAATTGGGGTGGTTACCAAAACCCTCAACAATGCATGCATAGGAAATTAACTCCTCTTTCAGTTCCATCTTCTACTTCCTCCAATTCTCTTAATACACAAAGAAAGATAATTAAAGGGCTACTTATATTGTCTTTTGAACTTCTACAAAATCAAAACGCATAAGTTAATTAAGCAGCCAAACCCTTTAGGTTCAGAAAATAATCAGAAGTAGTGAATGGGCTTTCATTTGTACAGGGAAAATTTAAGTTACAGCTATCCCCAAATAACCCTGTGCACTCTAGGGAGGAGTTGTCTTCCCAAGCAACTGTAAAACAGAGCAGCAATTTTTTTGAGGGCTATCCCAACAGACAGGTGAGCTGTCATATTAAATCAATGCACTTACAGTTATAAGTAGGCTCAAAGCCAGGGAAAACATACAAGTTTATTTTTAAATCTAATGTGAAATCTACACACTAAGAAAAATAAGCTTCTTTGGGAAAACAAATAGCCCACACGCATGTTATGTATTACTTTTAAAAATTTTGGCACACCCTAAAACTTATGGATGTTCTAGAGCACTAAATGTGCAGAATAAGAGCATATTCTGTATACGTGTATTAAGAAAGGTACTTTGGAATTACAATTTTAATCAAAAATCCATGAACCTGAAGACTTTTCATTCTCAAACAAAGAAATGGGATTCTTAGTTATATCTGAGAAGAAAACAGCCCTTCACACTAACTTTCAGGGATTTTTGAAGACGTTATTTTGATACTACAACTATGAAATAATGACAGTTAAAAATTTTAAAAACCAGGATATCTTGGATTTGATTTGGTTTTTTAATTTGTTTAAAAACCTCAAAGAGTAACGATTCAGACACGTTTGTTATCATTCACTCATTCTGTCCCTCTTCAGGCAGGTTTAATCTGCCCACAAGGACAGCTGAACTCCGCACTGTACTATTTCACGCTGGCTTACAGTTTATACTATACTGGAGCAAGTATTCAGCAACAGGGAATGGCTGAGTGAGATCCTAAACAGGGTGAGCTCTAAGAATACTAATTACTAAACTCCACAGGCACATGGAACACAAAGGTGCTAGGACTCCTCAGATTGACGGAGATAGGTTAAAAATTTAAAGGAGTGGGAGAAAGCAGAATTGCTGTCCACTGCTGATAGCTGTGACAACAGAGAGTGTAATTTATAGATTTTCTGCAATATTCAAAACATTTTAAAAACAAACAAACCCCAAAATAGGAAAAAATTAAATTCCAGAAGTTGGTAACCCACTCGTCACCTACTCCTCTTTTAAATCTCCCCTACGGATCTTAAATGCCTTTTACAGTAAAAGAAAACACAAGTCTGGCCAATCAAGTGAGTATAAAAGATCTGGAGCACAATTTCTAGCTGGGGAGGAGAGGCTGGGAGCATCAGTAGTGATATTCTGAGGGTGCCTCAGTGTGCTGCACTCTGAATATCGCCTGCTTGTTCTTCAAGGAGCAGACAGAGCTCTTACCTCAGAAAATACTGTCCTTGCTGAACTTGGAACCCAGACTCTATAGAATACATACAGATACATTTTTACAGCAGTCAAAACAAGTGAACATTTTAAAAGCATTTATACCAGTGAAATTTCTCCAAACTGCAAGGTTCACCCCAACTAGAAACACAGCACTCAGGCTTCTTCCAACACATTCTGGCACCTCCCTTCCCCTTGCTGCTCTGAAGGTACCCCAGGTCTCACTCCAGGGAGAACACCTGCCCAGCATGACCTGATCCAAGACCACATTCAACACGGTACTACTGATTTTTAACCTGAAGGAGCTGTCATCATTTACTATTTAAATTCTTCTTTGCTTGATGTTATTGAATTCTGACAGATTCTTTACCATCTATCACATTTGTCAGGAAGGCTTGCCATGCATGTTATTAAAAATGCTGATAAGTACTGATCAGCAAAGAGAGAGAGAAGGTGTACACATGTGTAGTGAGCATGCACAGCATTGGCAACATGGAAAGCAAAATGTAAATGGAGTGCTGCACATTGAGTGGTCATATTTGGTGGTGGATCAATCTGATCCTCAGATCTGCAGTGTTCTTGCTGTGGAATGCTATAGCTCCCTCTCCTGAAACCTGTATCAAGAATTAGCAGTTTGTGAGTTACACAAAGGGAAAAGATGTTAGGTGACAGCTTCTCTAGGAACTATGCAACAAGACACGACTGAGCACACAGATGCTTAAAAGAGAACTCTCCCCAGAAAGAAATGTTTTGCATTGTGCAGCAAGACTTGTGCAAGCAAGTTCACTGAGGTGTGTTGACCTTCCCCAGTTACAAATGCTCAGAGAATCTTGGTGGGATTTCTCTTGGAGGATGCAGTAAGCACAGCCTAAAGCAGATTAATTGTTTTGCAACACAATAAAGACAGTACCTCAGAAAAGCTGCTTACTGCATGGGTTACTGGGCAAAACTTGTCCTCATGTGTATGTCACAAGGATCCACTGCTTGAGTAAACACAAAGTATTTACCATTCCAATGGCATTTTCTTAGCAATTTTAGTAATATTCAACACTTTCTCAAGTGTTTTTAAGAAAAGGTACAGATTAGTAAGATACCTTATCTGAAAAGAAAAATCTCTTAGTGCAGCATGTCAATGTTTCCCTTGCGAACAGAAAGCACAGCTGGTATTCTGAACATGCTTTGTGGTGTTTTTATTGACCACGGCCAAGTAAAAGGCAAATGAAATGTCAGTCAGATGTAGAGAGCTCACAGACACAGTTATTAAGCTGTATCTCCTTGCTGTTCTTCACTTGCACCTGCAGTTCCATGCCTCCTCCTCCAATGCTGCCATTCCAGCAGAGAGAGCATCCATCGACAAAGGGTGTTGACATTCGGTAGAGAGCACAGGCTTACCGGGGATGTCAAATTCCAAAAGGGCATGTTAAAGAGGAAGCATGCACAGATTTATCCAAATAAAGAGGGTGATGACTCTGTACATGTACTTCTTTCACATACTAAACCAATACAGTTACTGCTAATAATACAGTATTTGTGCCCATTCTTCCAGACAAGGCTTCCAGAGTAGTCAGCTCAACTAAAGCTGTCAGCACACTTCCCACTCACCTCCTTCCCCTTTTCCACATTTTTCCTTCCCTCTTTTCAACTAGGTGCTCAAAGCTTGATGAAAATGTCTTGAAAGCCCTGAAAGGAACTGGCACTCAAGATGCTATACAGTGTGAACATACTCAAATGATGAAAATTTGAACAATATCTAAATAGGGATAGAGAGCACCCTACAAGGAGAGGAGAAAGCAACTCAATGTGCAGTCAAGGATAAGCATTCCAGGTACAGTTAAGGACACTGGCCGCTCTTATGTAAGAGACAGGAACACAACAGCTGTTCCATTCTACACAAAATGAAGCAAACTATCTGCAAAGTTCAAATATTTACTATGAAATAATGTCACAGTCTTCCAGTTTCAGGTTTGAAGAGGAAACAAACCACCTCCTCCTAACTGAAATGCATTAATCTAGTTACTCCAGACGCTTTTCCTCACTAAAATGAGTTAGTTCTCATAAGATTAACTCTGAAGTTTTAGAGGAAAATCAGACAGCCTGCAAGCACTGGGGCTTTGTGCCTTTTTTCTCTTCAAATCAAGTTGTTCCAATTCTCTGTTGTTAAGACTAATGAAAGACACAGTAGGTTAAAAATAGGAAAATACAGAGAAGGAAAAAATGCTTCAGCTACACTTTAATTATGTATCTACACTGCTTAAACCAAGGAACTGACCCTGACCTCTGCTAAAAAGAAGTGGGAAGACGGCAAAACCAAGCATAATGAAAACACATAATGAATTATCTATGCATAAATTACCCTTTGAGTTCCAACTAATCCACTGCTATTAAGCTAAACACCCACTTCCAAGCAGATTTGTGTTTACTGTTCATAACACAGTCATTTTACTAAGAAAAGCAAGGTTTTCAAAACCAGTATTCCCATGTACAGAGTGCTAAGGAATTCAGTGTTAAAAGCTGTGACAAATATCTACCTGACCATCTATAGAGTATCCAGACCCTGTTCTTACTATGAAAATATTTCAGATCTAGTACAGAACATGAAAGGAGGCAAGGAGAAATACAAAATTTTATACATTGATGGCATTAGCTTGGCTTTCTTTACCCTGAACATAATTTTTACTCGCAAATAAATAAAAAAGCCACCTTCAGAACTTATAAGAAGACTGCCATTATTTATTCCATTAAAAAACAATCCAATGACCAAGTGTTCCAAGCCTCTCCTATAGTAAAGCTCAACTCTCAAAATATTAAATTAAAATTTTCAGACTCCCAAAGGATACAGTCCTGAAAAGTTTCCCAGTACTTTTGCAGTGAAATATTTTAAGAGAACCCAGGCAAAGAGACTTTCCATTAACTTCTGAATAGAGCAGCCAAAAGTCCTCCGTGCTGCCACTCATTTGCCCCATGTTCAACTCATTTCATGTACTTAAACCAGGGAACTGACTTTCTTCAAATGAAACAGTTTTCCTACTTGAGTGAGGAATATAATCCAAGTCTGGAGCCTTAAAGTTCAACTGAGTAGGCTTCTCAGTCATGAAATATTAATCATGGTATTCTTTTTTCCTGCTTCCCTCTGAAATACCCATTATTGGCTGCAGTTAGAAAGGGACTCTGACCTCAGACACACTGGGTCTGATGAGAAGACTCAGACCATTTTCTTAGGTGATGAGCTGCTATTTTGCTTAACCATTGTAGCCCTTAAAGCTTACCAAAGTCAATGACAGGAAGGAAAGCAGTGAAAGCAGCAGGGACAGTAGCAGTTTTCTTTCTTCCATAGCCTTTTGTCCACAGCACGGAGTAGCTCACAATTAGGCTGAAATATTACCTTTATTAACATCACTTCATGTGGCTTATTTAAATGAAGGGTTAAGGTTCATGACCTGGTGGTCCCTCACGGCCCCAACAGCGTTAAAATACAAGAAAAATGCCTGAATCAATCAGAATTATAAGCAACACTTTCTTTCAGCAAGGACAGTATAAAAGGAGACAAATTAGATATTAAGATGCTTGTTTTACTGCTTGTGGAAAAAATAGTTTTATTATTTAATATTATTTTATTAATAAAACCCTCCTTACTTACATTCAATCAAACAAAGATAATTGAGACAGACAGATGGTCTCTAGTGAGTCATTATTTCCCTTTATAAACCTTCTACTCCTAATGAAAACACTTTTGGAAAAACAGTTTAAAAAACTTGACTTACAAGAAAAAAGCCAAACAAAAATCAAAATCATTGCTATAAAATTTAAATTCTTTGACTTTTGAAATTCCACAGAGCTATGAACTAACTTTGCTTTACAAAATACTGTGTTCAGAATTTCTCTAATGTTCACTGTTTGAAGAAAGTGGAATATATTATGAATACTCCAATATAATTCACAATTTTGAGGAAAAATTCCTCATAGTACCCATCTCAATTCTTGAAGGCAAAATAGTTTTTTTTTAAATGTCCTCACGACACAGGAACCACAAGCAAGGCATATTTTGCTAGAATTATTCTACTGTGACTCTGTATTTAAAGAAACACTGCTCTTTTCTCTCCATTTTGTTTTGGTTTTCATTTGTTTGGTTAGGATTTGGCTAATGTTTTTCTTGAACACAATCTCAATCAAGATTAAGAAAATTCATCTCAAAAAAAAAAAGAAAACAAAATTATTACCAATGCAAAAAGATTCTCAGGCATACACTGCTCTGGCCAGCTTTCCCTCTCTTCTCTACCTGTTCAACACTTTGATGCTCAGGCATCAATCAAGTGGGTCCCAGCCTATATTCTTTTATATATATGTATGTATGTATGTGTATATATATATATATATATATATAATTTTTTTTTTTTTTTCTCCTTGCATGCTCCTATGTCAAGACAGTTTGCAGAATTCAGCAAAAATTGTAAGAGAACTACAAAAACCTAAGCTTATTATTGTCTGGTCTGTGACACACCAGGGAAAACCTGGCCATTTCAGAAAACTGAATACCTCTGAAAAGTGTCACGAGGGTTTTTGTCATTGTCAACGTTTCCAACAGCCACTGAATTATGAAGCAAACAAGTATCATAACCTTCTTCTGAAGAATCCCAAATGCAAGCAACGAATTGTTTAACTTGATAAACAATAATATGCTCTCAGAAAATTCCTAAGAGGACTTAGATAGTCTAAAACACCCTAGTAAAGGCATAAGGAAAACAGTAAATATGAACAGAGTGTGCACAGAGCTTGATTAATCCCCATTACAAATTAACGGATCAAGAGACAAATGAGTGCATATATTTGGTGATGCATAATAATTACCTCAGGTGAAACAAGCTGTAGAAGTCTTTAGCAACATTCCATGAAGAGAAAATAAGCATTAGCAACTATACTAAGTTCTATACCTGCATGATGAACACTAATCAGCAGGCATGTAACTTGGAGGCCTGGCAGGTGCAGAGAAAGCTGAAAAAGCACTCCAGTTCCTTTTCATGATGAGACCATTCTAAAAATATGTATCAGTATCAGCAAGCAGAAGAAATTACAAAATGGCATAGGCACTGGGTGACAAGGAGGCCTCCAAGAGGGAGGAAAAAACCCAGACAGACTGAGTTGAAAAACACAATTGTACCAAGATTACAAAACTGTCCATAAATTTACTGAAACTATGACTCAAAGAACAAGAAAAACTAAGAAATTAAGTCCCTTGTAAGGAAAAGACATATTTTTGATGTGCTCTGAAAGGAAAGGTGATCCTTTTCCTCAAATGCTGGCATGGCCCAGACCACCAGCAATGTTAGATTCCCTGCTCTTGTCAACTTCTCCACAGCCATGGGGTACATATTCATGCCTCTTTCCCAGACTTCATGTAGGTAAAATGGGAATATTAAGACTTGTTTTTTCTCAGGTGTTTGTGAGGATAACTGCTCTAAAATTAAGGCATGCAGATAGTGTTTATTTCATGAGTTTTATTTTATACTGTTTTGACAAACATCTATAAGCTGCAGAATTATAGCAAATGACTATCTGCCATCATCAAAATCGAAACAGATTAATTTTTCACATTTTAGCTGTCACATACAAGTTTGTCATGTAACACTTCTTAATTTAATTATACAATGTGCTATATATACCACAAGAGTTCTGCAACAAACACAACATACTGGTCAAAGTAATGAATTCCTTTACCTACACAAAAAGATGACTTCGGCATGAGCTGGATCACCAGTCAAAACTGAAATTTAAGCTTATGATGAGACAGGAAAACAGCAGCATGAAAACAATTAGCTCTAAATTTATCAGGTCAACTCCTCCAACACCACCACTGAGGATCTGACCAACCTACTCTATGACACTATGGCAGCCTGGCTTGATAATTTGGTATAACAAATGCTATCAGCAAAATCATTATTTTTCTATTTCATTTCAGCCATTTAGAATTTTCCTTTTGATTTCAAGAGCAATAAACACTGTTGCTCATTACTAAAACTTGACAACACCTAATTTCCCCTCCTCCTCTTTCAGCTATGCAGCTCTCAAGTTTTACTCTACTGGTTTCCAAGGCAGATTATGTATTTACCTAAGTTTTGTTCAAAATTTAGACTGATTAAACTAAAAGTTATTTCCCAAACTGTCAATAGAACCACAACCACCATCAGATACAACAGCACTAGCCATCTCTTGTTTGTTATAAATGAGGAGAAGAAAAGGATTCGTTCCATTGGACTACTGAAGTGAAGCAATGCACAGGGAAATATTGCAAATATTAGCAATAGTTTTCACAGTGTATAAACACAGGTATAAAATCTAATACAGGATATAGCAAAGTAATAGCCTTACCACTCAATACTGGAGGTGACACTTAAACTGAAGAAGATCATTTTAGGATTATATGGTTCACTTACATGGTTATTTATTGAGATATATGACTTAGGAACATCATGTATCTTAAGACATGGAATACTTGCAAGACTGAATAGAAATCAAAACCCAAAGTATACTAAAGTAGTATTATTTCCCCCTTACCCTTATACTACAAACAGCACAAAAAATCATTCATATTCATCAACAAGGCTAAAAGACTGTCATGCTCAAACATGTGCTCCAGTATGTGAATCTAATGCAATTTTAGGGTGGGAAAGGAGGGAGGAGGAAGAGATCATAGGAGAAGCACAATGCAGAACCAGAGGTGCAGCTGGAATGAGAAGTCAGTCTTGTATTGCATAAATTGATAAACCACACTTGAGCCAGCACCAAACAGCTGTTCCTACCTGCCAGGGAGCCGGGCCCTCTGAGCCAGCAGTAGTTCTGTGGGTCCAGTGAGGTTCATCTCTCCATCCTGAAAGGATGCCTGGGAAGCACCCTGTTGAGAGATTTCAAAGCACACACTGAAACTGCGTACATAGTTACACATATAGAACAAGGCTGTGCTTGTATTTTTGAGTCTGTATTTGGAGGAGAAAGTCACTCAAAAAGTGACATCACCTCACTGACAGTGAGGACTGAGAGACCCATTCTGGATGCAGCACCTGTGACACAACATTTGATGAAACAGGAGGTATCTGAAGTCCTGCTCCTCGTGCCAGTCCCACCACCCTTGGACTGGAGAAGCTTGTGGTACTACTTTACTTTCTTCTCTGCCTATCTAACCAGAATGCCATTCTTTCCCACTCTGAACCTCCTCCTTTCTCCCAAGAGATCACACAGACCTTGAGTAAAACAAATAGCCTTTTTTTTTTTTTAATACTCTATCCCTTAGTAGCATTTATCTGGCAAAGACATATTTTCACAGTAACTTCCCAGAAAAAGAAATGATGCAGGCATTTGGACAATCAGACACAAAAATACAGTGCACACGGTGTCCAGACATCAATGTTAAAGCTCTTTAAAACTATTCCTTAACTTTCTTTTTGTGATCCTTCCACTCAATGTTTGCATTTTTTTTTCATACTCGGAGAAGGAAATAGTTACCAATGAGATAAGACCACTGTCAGCAGGTGATGTATTAGCTTCAACATACTGTACTTCATCCCAACCCTTATGACAATAATGTAAACAGAGCAAAATCCGTAACAAAGACCTTTTTTGGAGAGGTCACTTCTGTCAACTCTGCAACAGGAATAGAGCTGGAAGACATAAATCTTCAGCTGTCAACACACTAAGAGAATTCAATTCAGAGCCTGATTGTAACTAGATAAAGCCTAAAGTTAATCATTATTTTTTTTGTTGTTGCAGTGGTAGTTTCCCAGTGTATACACTTGCCATATTAAGTTGTCTCAAGGCAAAAGGTAGCAATGCTATAAATTAATTTCAAAGAACAAAGCCAACCAGATAGGTAATTTAATTTTCAATAAAAGTTCTACACTGGTTATTAGAAGTTCCAGCTTCTCTCAAAAAATAACTTTAAATGTTTGGTGTTTCCACTCCCTCAAAGATTTGTAGAACTTATTTTTAGTTTATAAGTATCAAGAGAGTTGGGGGAAAGTGTGGGTTGCCTTGCGCTTCAAAACCATGAGCAGCCTTGCAAGCAAACCCTTGGATTAAATCACATTGGACCCCTTTTGGTTCACATAATATTGGTAGCGATGCTCTTTGCGTGTTAATTAGAGCAGAAGGCAACAGACTTGGCTTCAACTGCAAGACCAATACAGTTCACTCAAAGTGAACTTCTGTCACTAAAAACCATTTTAAAAGCTGTGTATTGAGTATGTGCCATCTTTTCCAATCACTTTTCCCAGTGGAACCACATGTCAAGGAACAACTCTTGTTATTTGAAGTATATTCCATACCAACCTCAT
Organism: Acanthiza pusilla; assembly: GCA_036630365.1. NCBI lineage: Eukaryota > Metazoa > Chordata > Aves > Passeriformes > Acanthizidae > Acanthiza > Acanthiza pusilla. The sequence goes on from JAXCHO010000019.1 coordinate 11,155,197, forward strand.
AAATCAAGAATTTGACCTCAAGCAGTGCGTTACCTACAGAAATCAGACACACAGCCTTCATATGTTAAACCTTCATCTCAACAAGAGCTTTAAAAAGGAAGTGTCTTGGTAGCAGCAGATGCTGGAAGCAGGCAAATCTCTTAACAATAATGCTCCCAACAAAGATAACCTCTGTTAGTTAATCACGGAAAACACTGGCGCTACAAAAGCTCTACTTTTTTGAAAGCTAGACATAGTCACGCCATGAGTAGATTTAGGGTGGTGAATTAACCAGACTCTTTTCTTCCAGACACTGCCAGCAACACAGTACATGACAGAGAATATGCTACGCATGCCTCAGAACTGTTCTGCTATTTGAAGTCTCCCTTGCAGTCTACACAAGCTGCATAAGATGCTATTTCTCTGTTTCTGGGATTTTGGTTATTATTGCTCTGCTGTGGTGAGATTACATCCATGCTTGTCCCCTATCTCCCACTTCTTGGGAGAAAGGTTTCACAGCAATGATAAACACTGATGTTCAGAACACAATCTCATTTCTTGTTTCGGTTGACTGATTCACAGATTTTTGACCACAAGGAACCATTTTTTGATCAACAAGTATAATCTCATCCTTCAATTTGCTTTGCGGCACAGCACAACATTGCTAAGAGCACAGTTACACTCCCAGATAAACAAGGGGTCCTTACAGAAAGATGGCAACAAACAGCTTTCTTTTCTGCTAAAGGCTGGACCAGCAGAAAGTATCTTGAAGCTGAATAAGAGGATTATTATAGACACTAGGGGTATCGGACCTTTGGAAGAGGTCTTCAAAAACATATTTATAAACATGTCTCATATGTTTCAAGACATGATCATTCCTGTGTCAGAAAATAAGGGGGTAGCCTTGTGAGGCACCTGACAGTCACACATGTCCACATTTTAATCTTTCCACATGATAAAACTTCTGTGAGAAATTAGAGGATATAGTTTGGAGTCATAACACCATTACAGCTTGAATTTTTTTGTTACTTTTGTTTGTGGGTGTTTTTTTGGTAGGTGTGTTTGTTTTTTTATTGTGGTGTGAGGGTTTTGCTTGTTTAAGTTTAAGGGTAAAACCTTCTAAAGAAAAGTTATCCTCTCCTGACTGGACAGAAGCATGCTGAAGGATTTCAGAAAAAGTTCCGTGTCAGAGCCCCCATCCTGCACACCACTGCCTGTTTTGATTTGCAGGCATATAGTGCTCCCACGTATCACAGATTATCACATGCTCAAGTCAGTAAACACAAAGCCAGATATATTTAAAGGCTTAACTGATCAAGGAAACATGAATCATAACACTGACATTATAACTGAGCTCTCTGAGAATGACATTAGAGCTTCAGTCACGTAACAATCACTATAAATGGACAAATTCCTTTCATACTTCAGTGTTGCATTAGAAGCACGGTAAATTTAAACAGATCAACTGCTGACAAATGAGCAGAATAATAGCAAACCAAAAATGCAGAACTAAAGACACTGTCAGAAGACAATGATGCAATACACACAAAAATGCTCAATCTCTTGTTCAGTTTTTAAAGACTGATTGTCAGTTTCTCAATAGTAGGAGAATTAATGACACGACTAATCAACCTTGACTCAAATTCAGCTGACAGTGTAAGAGATTTACAGTGACAGAATTGCAGTTCTCACTTAGGACATAGGAATAAAATGCAAAATGGTGTGGTAAAAACAAAAGCCAAGGAAGCCTACGCACCTAAGAACAGTGAAAGCTTTAAAATTTATTTACATAGGGATAATTTGAATTAAGCAATTCTTCATAGTGCTACTAAAAACATGCTCTTCAAATTAGGACTGATGCAGAAGAGAGTGATTCTATTAAATAACAGCCCTCTGCAAACAACTGCAAGTCAAATGCTAGAAGGAGTCTTGTATTCATTACATGAAGCTCTCGAGTTAGGTAAACGTGTGCATGAGGCAGTAGAAGGAGTGACAGAGTATGCACCAGCAGTAACTTTTTCTGCCTTGTGAACATTCACTCTTCTCAATTCAACAGTCAGCATGGGCATATATTAGCCCCAGCAATAAATATGATGGAATTAGTCATGGTCTTATTGAGCTTAGCGAGTATGACAAAGCCTATGGGCTTTTTCTTTAATTTTTGAAAAGGCTCATTTCATAAAAAACACAAAATATTGGAGGGGAAAAACAACAGTGGCACTTTTGGACAGGGACATTAAAGTATCCATTTCTGGCTAGAAAAAGAGGCAAAGAGAGACAGAATTGACTAAAAATGGTCAAACCAACCAATTCTATTACAAACAAAAGGTGCAGCCCTGAGCAGCCAACACAGCAGTGGCTGCCCACCAGCACCACTGCTCTGTTTTCTGTCTTTACAACCCAAAAAATGTGGTTTTTGCTGTCTCCAAAAAAAACTGCACTACATCTGTTTTCTACCAAAACTCTGGCTATAGTGTAGTTTTGAATTCCATTTTATTTAGCTAAAACCAAATCTTTTGTTGACGTTTTTCTGCAGCAGAAGTTTGCACATTCACGCAAGAGCAGACAATACCACGTAGCTCAGCAAGAAAACTTTAGAAATATTCACAGGCCACCAGTGGCTATAGAAGAGCCCTAAATCACCTCAAGTCTGTCTGGTAGACTCAAAATACAATTCATTCTTAAGACAAATAAGTTTTTGGGTAGGACAAAATTGCTGTGTAGCAAAAAACATCCTTTTCTTTGAGAAAAACTTATTATACAATAACCAACATGAAAAAATCTCAAAATTTATGAACTTTAGAGAACAGGGACTCTAAATAAAGAACAGGAGAAAATACTGAGTGCAGAATACACTTGGAGTATAAAATGGTCATCAAACACTAACAATAAACTTGAAGGAAATACATAAGATCTATTAATAGAGGAAATACACATATCTACTCAAATTAGGACTCAAGCAGTCTGGTATACCCAAGGGAAAGTATCTGTAGCTGAGACTTTCTTTTAATGACGAAGTTAAAAGTGAAAATGTATGTCTGAAGTTCCAGTTTCCAGTACTGTATTCCCTGAGGGTATCAACATTTTAAAACAACGGAAAAGTATCCAAACCAAAGAGCAGAAGGTCATGGAGCAGAGTGGCAGGCTGCAGAGCTCCCTCTCCCTGCTTGGCCATCAGCAAACCTTCTTCCAACAAGGTTCAGTGAGAGTTCAGATCCCACCAACATAAACAGTGAGATGCAAGGAAACCTGGCGGTGAAAGGGATGCTCAGTTTACAAATGCAGGAAATGTCTCATCTACTGCTCTCACAACAGACAATTTTAATTACCGTATTTAAAAACTGAACATTTTTAGCAACACTTCCAGGATCATGTGAGCATTTCTGACAGCCAGAATGAGTTTAAAAAGCCATAGCACTATATTTAGCTTTAAAAATCAACACTTTCATAAATATTCCCAAACCAATTAGTCCGTGTTATAAAGTAAAGGTGTTTACCTTTAGTTAGAACAACAAATGCAATACCTGACATTGCATATAGAAGACCACATAACTCATGGAACACACACATAAAGGCCCCTTTTTGTTCAGTAATAATATAACCAAGCACAGGTTCAAATATGAAAACTCTATTTAAACCAAAGTTATACATATCTTGCTGCACTGCCCAGCAGTACCAGCCAGTGCTGTTTTCAAGTTGTGGCCAATTATACATGACTTTTTAAGCCCAAAAAGTTTCTCTGTGGCTCACTTCATTTGTTGGGACAAAACGTAAGTTGTGTGTTCTTGAAATGGCTAAGAAACTTCATTCAACCAGAATAACCACTGCCCTTCATTACAATAGTTGTTAGCCTTGGTTTTCAAAAAGAAGAATGCAGGATACCACAAGCTTTCAAAATATTTCAGACTGAAAATCAGTATCTCCCTTCCTCCAAATGGCCTTAAATCCACAATGGGCCTAATTGAAGATGTGGCACTAAAAGCCTTCATAAAGAAAATATTCATCTTATCTTTATTACTTTCCATGTACAGAGTCAGGTTATCTCAAGGCCAGCAAACAATCTGGCAATTGAAATACATAACAAGTTTCCAGCTAGCAGAAACATGTACTGTAAATGTAGCAGCAACACCTCTGTGTAAGAAAAACTTTGGTAACTGAGGAATCCTGGTTTGGACTGGGACAGAACTGATTTTCTTCCTAGTACCTGGCACAGTACTATGTCTTGGATTTAATATGAGAATAATGTTAACAAACTACTGATATTTTGGTTGTGGCTAAGTAGTGCTCACCCTAAGTCAAGGACACTTCAGTTCACCGTGCTCTTCCAGAGAGGGGTGCACTAGAAGCCATGGGGGAGCACAGCTGGGACTGAACTGCTGACCTGAACTGGCCAAGGAGATGCTCCACAGCCCAGAACATCATGGCCAGGGCATGAACTGGGGGCAGCTGGCTGGGAGGAGCTGATCACTACTTAGTGATCAGGCTGAACATTAGTCAGCATTGGACATCGCTCGTTTTTCTCGGGTGTTATTCACAGTCATTCAAGGATTAGGTATGAAGACTAAGTTGGTGCCCACATCTGCGTTTCATTTCCTCAGCTAATCTTTCATTACCAAGATAATAACAGACTAACTTCCAATCTTCCTGTCCATATAGCTTTACATAACACCCAAAACCATTTCCCAAAATATATGCAAGAATGATTTAGTATTGCAAAGGCATGCATAACAATGCCTCAAAAAAATCCAGATTAATTTTTAAATTTAACATAGCTTTCCTTTTCTTCTTCTAAATAAGCATCATAAAATATAATTAAAACTGTATTGCTACATTAATACATCAAGGATAGAAATCAATGCAAAGGAGGCTAATAAAACGTTGCTAAACTGAAGAAAAAGTATTAGTGTTTGTTACTGTATATTTCTTATTTTTCCAGTGGTCTGCTTAATTTAAATCACTGGGCCATAGAATGTGGGAAGTATTTCTAAACAGCTTACAACACTTCCATTTCACTTACTGATTAAACTACATCATCCTCTCAACTATTCAGAATGAAATTAATTTGAAATGGATAATTGATGTAATTGTGCAGTATCTACAAATGCAATTAATCACTTGCTAAAGATGATTTTTAGGCAGTCAACTAATACGAAAATAAGAATCACACAGCTTCTTTCAATCTTGTCAATTGAAATGTATTCTACTGGACTGGTAAAAGATGCTTTTCAACATAAGAATAGCTGTATGTCTTCAGATATTTTTAATAACATCCAAGTGAATTCATGTTTAATTAGCAGAGCACAAAGAAAAGCCATAATATAGTACAGCTTTTAGCAATTACATGACAGTTTCAGGAACCACAACAGCAATATTTTTCCCCTCAACTACCAACGGATTTCTTGAATATTGTAGTGAGTTGTGATCTTGGCATTTAAAATGTTATTTTAAACCAAGGGCATAAATAGACACTCTCCTGAGAATCAGTCTGGAGTAAGAAATTGTTGCCCCGAAGTGTTTGTTAACAGCTCTCTGCTGAGGGTCACCATTACAGCTGGACTGTACTGTGGATTACATACACCGTGTTCAGTGCAGGCACTGAGCTGCCTGAAGCCCTCTGCCCAGCAGCTCCCAGTACTGCGGGTGACTCGGCAAGAAGCAGATCAGGAGCAGCTCTATCACCTGTGCAGTTCCAGGGAAGTACTCACTGTCTTTGGGAAAAGTGGAACAGGACCATCATGTACACACACACATTTTTGAAGTTATTGCTTACGCTTTAAGCTCAGTGGTCAACATTTCAGTTAAAATAACAGGAGGGCAAGTCCTCAGTAGCAAACAGGAGGTGCTGAGCCTGTGGAACCAGGGAGGGTACCCAACTCCTGGGGTTAAGTGTCAGAGGCAACACCGTCTACTCTCCTAATTACTACTGGTCTCAAGCTGGTAGACACCTTTGAGTCTCTGCCTTCTACATGGGCAAGATACTGTTTGTATCAAACACAGCTCCCAGGGAGCACCAGAACCAGCAGGAGCCAAAACCAGGGAAGCTTCAGTTCTTCAGGGACACAAGCTACACCAGCCAGGTTCTCTCCTCTTCACTCCACTGAGCTCCCCTGGACATGTTCAACTTCTGCATGTAAAACACACCTTGCCAACGCCAACCTTCGAAATGTTCTCCCTGACCCATCCAGCTATACTTACTCCCAGTTTGTTTCATCTTAATCATTCAAAAATCTAGCTAAGGAGTGTTCCCTGCTTGGAAAAAACAATGCTCTGTTTCCTAAAGTCCTACACAAACAGTAAGTTCTTAATTATTAAGAGCACCAAAGATTATTTTAGGCCTGGGGATCAATATGGCTACATATTATTTTGGCAACAGAACTCCAAGAGTCCTCATATGAAAAACTTCTCTACCACTGAGAAAAAATTCCATTTGCTATAACAGTACTGGAGAGTTCACATCTTCTTTGGCAGTTGTTTTGCATGGGTGAAGGGAAGGAAGAGGCGCAGCTGGAGTGCCTAAGTACTTCAATTTGTGAAGGGTTGAGAGAAAAAGGAAAATGGAAAAACACCTCAGTTAAAAATCTCCAGAAGTAGCTTTCCTGCACATAAAAATCTGGACCTAAGCCCAACGTTTTTAACAATTTCTAGGCTGAGGTGTGAGCAATGTCTTTTCCAAAACAGTAGAAAGCTGCTTTTAAAAGCATTGGTAGTATATTGATAAATATTAGGATTTAGCACCTCTACTGGCCAAAAACCATTTCTTAAAATAAAAGAAAATGTTCCAGCAGTAAGGGCAAAAAAAAACCTAAGCCAAACAACCCACACACCAACACCAACCAAAAAACTACTGGAAGCATAAGGAATATGCTATATGTTCACAACTTTTAGGAGCTGTCAATACTGGAATAATTATTTAAAGGATGCAGTTAACTGCAGGCCAGCCATATGACCACTGGCACCTTTAAAAAGGGGGATATGTTTATTAGCTCTCTCCACATTTATCATGCTGATTTTAATTGCCTATGAGCTCTCTGCCTGCACGGCAAGCCAACGAGACACTGCAGAGGACTCTGTGCTCAGTCAGTAGTATTTGCATCTCAGCAAGATTATTAATTTGAACTAAGCCATGCTTAGAGCACTTAAAATATTTTGGCTGACCTGAGGCATGCTATCTGCTAGGATATTAATATTTTTATTTTATTTACTTTGTAGTGTTTTTATTATACTTTCATATTTTAAGGACTATTGCTAAATTTACTGACCAGAAATACATGGGTGGCCTTTTATTTACAAAGAATATTTAGCAGTCATATCAACAGTGTAAGGCAGCAAAGAAGCAGGTGCTTCCAAGCAAAAATTTGTGATTTTTTCTGTATCATCCATTTGGTGACAAAAATATGTGTTCAAAAAAGGAGCACAAACTTTGGACATTTGAGTTACTATATAAATTATTTGTAAGCAATTATTCCCATGGCAACAAGTATCATTTAAAAGTAGACTATCATTAGCTCTACAAATGCACACTAATCCCTTGCCTTGGTTGGAAACTGCCACTGGGCAATTAATATTGCAAAACTGGGAAAGAAATTGTTTCTACAAGAAAATCTACCAAATTTTCTCAGACCAAGAAAACACCAGCATGACCTTTCTTGACTTGACTCACTGTTTTAAGCCTCCAAGATCTTTAATTGACAGAATGTTTTACAAGAGATTTGCAAACTACAAAGCTCCGTTTTGACTAATTTCTTATTTGTGCAGAGAGAAACAGCTTGTATTCCTTTTTTAAAGTAAAGGAAAAAAAATTTCTAAACCCACTACGCATTACATCAGGATAACTTCTTTATAGAAGTAGTAATTAGAGGACATCTGAATCTTATCTAGACAGTATTATGTATGATGGCACATCCCTACTTCCCCCACAAATAAAATGCGAATTTTATTCCCACCACATAAAGTTACTAATGCTGAGCATTAAAAAAAAAAATCCCTCAAACCTAATGCACAATAAAGAAAACTTTACAAATGTAATTGCACTACTGAATCAAAACTTTCTGATTTTGTTACAACAATATGCCCCCAATATTATCTCAAAGGCTTCTAAAAAATGTGTATTATCTAAGAGCTCAATGTACAAGTGATACTTTAGCCTTGCATCTCTATTCCTTGCAATAAATTCTTTATTGACTTCACCTGTTTTTTTCATCGAAATTAAAATTAAACATATCTTCACCACCACCAATGACAGTGGGAGTGAACAATGGAGGTTTCCAAAATTTAAAAATCATATCCCCTTTCAAAATTAAAAAGGGTCTTCATTGAAGATTGCATCTGACATTTTGCTGTTAATTCTCTTTATGAATGGCACATATTAAACACGCTAGGTTTGTCAACAGGAGTCCATAGATCCACTGATTCTGCAATAGCAAGGACAACCAAATTGCTACCATCAGCCTACTAAGCACGGCTCACAGCCTGTGAGAGCCAATGCTAAGCTTTGTCTTGAATCAGAAATTTCTCCTCATTGCCTTGGAACAGTGACATCAGTAAGACACTGTAATGGCATCGCAATGCTTTTTCTTTTACTTCAGCAGTCGCTGTTGTAGTTCTATTTAAGCCAAGAAGGCAGTTACCTCAGTAACTAACACCAGATGAAACTAGGAAAAGCCTGCTTCTATCTTCTCAGACACATCTTTTTTACCACCCCACTCACTGGGGCTAGGCTGACACAGTCCCCGTACCAGTAATCACTGGGCCACACATCCAAAGACCACTACCATCAGGTCCACCTGGCCAGATCTCCTCCCAGCAGAAAGGCCTGGCTGGGGCACCGCTCTGCTCCTGCTAATCTGCATTTGCCCTGGGTATTATCTATTATTATTATGGTGCATTGTGTTAAGTTTTCCTCAGTGTGCAATGTATGTTAGTAATTGCCAGTTATGTTAGTACTATTCCTCATATGGGATTATCATAGTGGAGCAACAGCACTGATTAATCAATTAGCAGGGATTCATTAGAGATGAACGATAGAGCAATGTAATTGTGTTTACTGAACAATGGATGACAGTGTGCTTAAAGCCTAGGATTCCTAATAACGGTATATACATAACATTATGAATATTTAGAGCACCCTCACTGCAGAGCTAGAGAGACAACAATCAGGATGTGATTCTGTGTGCAAGTAATGCTGGAGCCTGAAGAGTGCAGAGATGGGAGAGCCACAAGACAGATGGCACAGTCAGATGAGTATTTTAGCTTTGACTAAATCTTTGCAGAGCAGATACAGCATTTCCTATACTCCAGAACGCACAGGCACGTCTGCACAATACAGTGGCCAACAGTATAAACAGACAAAACCCCAGGTGAAATAAACAGAAGCATGCAAGGCTAAGTTAGAAGCTTTTCCCTAGGTGTCTGTGGGGTACATCCCTTATTGTTTGTCAATGGCTGAACACAGCTTCCATCAGCCATTAAAGAACATAAACACCAAATTCCCAGACACCTCTCTCAATATGGGATTAGTGCCCTTTAGGCACTAATGCAATAGTTGGACCATTCTTCTGCCTAATGGTGATATAGAGACTAGCCAGTAATTCACGTGGCTATCAAGGGATGAGCCAAAAATTAATTTCTTGAAAATATGGTGCAAAGAAGAGATATTGAAATCTATCTTCTGCTGCAGTATGCCTGAAAGGAAAAACACTAAAAAGGAATGTAAAATGTTACAGGGGAAATACTTCGCTAAAACATTAAGGTAGAAAACATGCTTTCTATTACAGTCCAGGAAATCAGAAATTTTCATGTAAGTCAAATACCGGGGTCCCATGAGAGATCCAATCTACAGCAAGGCAAGGACCTGAACGCTTTTAGAGATCCACTCATCCAGCATTTTCCCAAGATGCTTCCACAATGTCCCAGGGAACCAGAGTCAGTGATTAGTGTAGAGCTTCCTCAGCTTGGAATGCAGCCCTTGAATACAAGGTATTAAGAATTACATTGCCTGTTTAGATCAAAGGCACTTTCATTCCTGCAGGGAGTTAAGTATTCCTCCTTAACTTTGTGGGCTGCAAATTTATTTACTTTTCAAAAGATTCACACATTGAGTTAATTTAAAACTTCCCAGTTTCCTTCAGTCTAAGCAACTTACGGAATCAGTGACTAAGAGTGTGAATACTGTCCTGCAGACATCTTTATATTTAACCATTTTCTCCATATGTTTAGAGATGTTAAAGTCTCAAAAGAAACCTTTTATATTTTTATGTACATATATAAAAATGTGTGTGTGTGTGTGTGTGTGTGTGTATGATAAAGTCGCAGATGAAGTTCTTCCAAAAATTATATCTGGTCACAAAGACAGTATGGAGGTCTCCCAACATATCTCAGTACAAGAAAGAATTAGTTATTTTTGAATCATTCTCTCTTTGGGTCTGGGCATTCTACAAACCAAATTGCCCATCTTCATTCTCAACAAAACCTCCCCAACACTGTGGCAAGGAAAATACATGATGGCCGAAGGAAAATACAACACAAATTCGTCTTGCCAAGCCTCTATTTGACAGGCAAGCCCTAGACTAGACATACTCCTACATTTCTCTGTTGGCATACTTTAAACCAAATTCTAGAAAAGAGTTTGTCAGAGAAAAAGCAGGCCATCTGTTTTGAAGATTTTTGTAAGGGACCATGAGAACATCTTAACCTACAGAGCACAAAACAAGTAAATAAGGGTTAAAATGCTGTCTGAATCTCTTCAAAGAATTGAGTTGCCTGCATCCAAATGGGAGAAAACACGCTGTCCTACATAAACCCCTTGATCTCAATCCCAATTCTCAATGGAAATTAAGGCAACTGTGTAGCATTTTAATTCTGCTGAACTATATACAAAACCTTGTTTTAGGCTCTGAAAGTATAGGCAGAGTGTTATCCTGAATTTATGACTGAATATTATTAATAAACCTGAGTTGACTCCTGTGAGCCAAGACATTACTATCACTGGCTTATCTTAAACCTAGCAGACAATTTAGACTAGAGACAGATCACCTGAGAGTATACTGTTATTTCCAATAAATCCTTATGAAGCATAATGGTATTTTCAACCTCTCCTAGGGTTTTTAAAAGTCATCATAAAATAACCTTTCATAAAATGATCTGGTTCCATGTTAATTATTAATGACATCTTGAAATAACAGCACTGGTTAGTAAATAACTTGACAGCACAAAAAATTGCAGTCTAAGAAAACAGGATTTATCACACAATTGAAATGAAGCTGGGCGAACAAAATTTCTTAAGCAAAGATATATCAGCATATTTGCTGGGAATAAAATAAAACAGCAATTATAAGACCTTATAGATGAATTAAGCTCAGGACATTTTAATGAGCACACTTGTACCGACTAATCAGATTATGATGGGGACTCTCACAACCATGATTTTTTTTAAAATTATTTGAAGAATAAGCAAACGAAATCCCCAGGGTAACTTCCTTTTCACACTACAAAGTTACTATTACCAGAAACAGCTTTTTTAAGGTTACAGGTGGACTTAATTGCACTATTGTTGTTGACTAATAGCAGCATCTCTAACTGCAAGAACAAAGGTCAGGGAACACATTGCTGTTGCTTAGGTGAGCACAACAGGTGATGTGGACAAATGAGTAACTCTCCAAAAGACAGAAAGGAGCAGGAGTTACCAACTGTCCTATTTCTTGCATGCATTCCTGGATAAACATACCATTTCAATCCAATGCCCATTTCTCTGCTTTTGGGAAAAATACAGGGGAGGTGTAACAAGAGAAGCGTTGGTAATAACAAGGCCTTGCAGCAAAATTCCTGATTTTTGTTTATTGCTGTTTTAAAATAAGCATTCTAAATCATATAAATGATTTCCTAGAAAGAGACTATCACAGAGATGTTTAGTACGTAAGTGTTTGCCACAAAGTGGAAGCAAATAGCTAACCTGTCTCCTTGCATGCCTTTGTGCAGCTCTACCATTTCCTCACCTCCCCACACAAGATGCTGAAGCTGGCTTCAGGTACACAGAGAAACTACACTCCAAGACAGAAATGTTTCCTTCTTCCCAGTTGCTCAGAACTTGGAAACCAAAAGTATGGCACCGAATAGCAGAATAAATCAAGTCTGCCTACCTGAGAGGGCCAAGGTCAGTTAAGACAAAGTGAGGAATGTGACAGATGCAGGGAATGATGAGGTTCAGCACATCTCAGCTCTTTATGAGCCTTCTCAGCTAAGACATGTGAAGCCAGATTGATTTAAACACGAGTATCTCTTTAACTTACAATTCCCTTAATTTTGAGAAATGTGTTGACAGAAAATTTGAGCAGCCTGAAAAGTTAACAAAGTTTTTATGTATGTGAATTATTTAAGCTTTAAAACTTCAGTACAATATGCTTAGATAAAAAGCATAGTACAGTTTTATTTACCAGTGAAATGGTTCAAATACTATTACTTATGAAGAAATTCAATGTTAATTATCCAGGTCAGATGATAATTAAAAATACTTCACAACCAGAAATGCTGGGGTAAGGGTGTGGGTTGTGTTTTATAGATATTTTTATTTGTTTGTCTTACTCCTACTACGTATGCAAAGTTCATCAAAATGGACTATTTAGAAAAACAAATTTTAAAGCATTTTGTACAGTGGAGTTTCTTCTGCTATCACATAAAAAAGCAAAGCTTTTTTTCTGAAGATTTTATAACTGCATCATAATAACTCAATACACTGTAAGCTACCAGAGTCTGCTTGCATCTTTCTTATATTGAGCACTACTCATCTGCATATTTAATGGCTCCACATCACTGTAATGCATTCTGGGTACTCACAAGTAAAGACATTATCTTTTCTTCTAGAAAGAAAAGGTAGAAAGAAATAATTTCAATGAGTTACTTTGTGAAGGAAAGAACAAGGTATACTTCCTAAAGAAAAGCCTCTCATTCACAGATGAACTTTACCAAATTCAAAAGCAACTGAAGGAAGCATTCACTGCTTTCTTCTGAAAATGAGCTTCATAGTCCAGGAGCTGATACATCCTGCAGGCAAGAGCAATACATCTTAGACAAAAGTTGCCCCCAGTAGAAGAGAAGATCACAGAGGGAATGGCATTTTTTCAAGTGTCTGTGCATAATCTCATGCAGGGCTTTAAATTTCAACCAAAAAAAAGCACTATGAATTAGGCTTAATATTTTAATAGGAACAACTGGATACATGAAACAAAACACTGAAATAACAGGGTAACACTGTTCTGTGTTGCTAAACTGATGCACTGCTGCATTTTAAGCTACTCAGAGCTGCTGCAATATACATTCACTCCTGCACAATGGTAATGAAGTGATCAAGCCTGGAGATCACAAATACAAGGGCCTGGGGAGCTGAACTCCTGCTCAGAAACTAGTCTGAACAGTTTCCTCAAGCATGAACTGCCTACAGCACAGTGTTGTGAGCACAGGAGGAGTCCAGGTTCTAAGAGCACAGAGATAAGGCTTTCTATTTGCTCCATCCTCTTCCAGTAAATAACCCTTTCCTGTTTAAATGGTTATAAATTTCAATAGAGACAAGTTTAGTCAGTGAACGTTCACTGGAACTTAAAACAGGAACCCCACCAGAACACTTTCAAGTGTAATTACACTTGATCTGGACTAAAAATTAGTTTGTTTCCTTCGTGCCATATTTGTTTCTTTGTACTCGCCATGGCTGCATCCAAATCCAACAGCTACATGCACCATTAAGTCTGGAAAAAACAAATGGAAGGATGGAGGGAGCTGAACACAAACTGAAATAAAGTTTGAACAGTTTGTTTTTATTTGGTTTTTCTTCCTGAAGCCTGAACTGCCTTACATACTGGTAACAATCAAACAGGAACTGTTTACCATATGAAAGCAAATATTATTTCTGTTGTTATGGCTATTTGGACATCTGATAGCCTCAGGCCACCCAAAGGGGCCCCAACAACAACAGCTCAACTTAAAAGTCAAAGGGCAGATACCTTTGAAGTAAGAGATGACACAGAAACAGCAGTAGACCTTGAAGTTATGTCTGACAGAAAGAACCTGAACACTTCAGAGTAAATCCTATTCATCTTCACAATTCTCTTGAAGGCAAAATAGGCACATTTGATCACCAATGGTGCTGAATGCCAGAAAATCTAACAGCAAAATGCTCTTCTCACAAATTCCTCCTGTATGGCAACAAGAAAGTTTACCAACGTTTCAAAGGGGTTTGGCAAACAGCACTGGGGAACGATTCTTGAAGTTGTTAATATTTTGTGACCTAACCTTTTATTTTATACTCTGGTAAACATGAGTGACAGAGAACCTCTGTCAAAAAAACATTAGCTGTGTCTAGTAAGAGGATCATTTGATTCTTTAGCATCCAGGCTGAACAGGTATAGAAAATTTTAGGTAAGAGCATGTGAAGATTACCGCTCAAGCAGCAGTTCAAGCTAGTGGGAAAGACAAGACTGGATTTCCAGTTCTGCACGTGGACTGATTTTTAGAGCCCTACAACACAATTCAGGACACAGATAAGGTACAATCTGGAAAATAAATGCTGGGTTCTAGGAGCAAAGTAGTTTCCTAGTGGAAACCTGCAGGTGTGTCTCCCAGATCTTTACCTGTATCCTGCACTGGCGATCACACTGCATGGCACAGCAAGAACAAAATGGCAACTAGCTTTCTGCTGCGAAAGGAGAATACAAGTCCCTACTGCAGAGGTAAGCCTGTGGTCTCGGGAAAGGGCCTCACCCTGCCACTTTGGAGAAATCACTCTTGTTTGTGCAACTGCTGCTTCTCACCAGTTAGGAGAGGTGCACTAATGTGGATAAAAGGCTTCCATAGGATGTAAAAGCTGCTACACATTACATGATTTCAAAGCTGGTCTAGGGAGAAAGACTTGTCGCTTCCCTTCAAATCAAAGATTAATAGTAACTGTGCACCTAAGAACTGTAAAAGTAAGAGCATATTTGCCACTGGCATTTTTTATTTTTTTGCTGCAGAAAATGACTTCAATTTGTGGTCAACAGACCTCTAAATTCCTTGACTACTTCTAGAACATCATAAAAAGAAACTGTGAAGATCTAGCATAAGATATGTCTTCACTGGAAAATTTTTGGGAGTCAACAAACCAAAAAAAGTGAAGCTATAAACCATCCTTCAGATTATAACTTGGTTGGCCTTTCTGACACTGACAAAGACAATTACTTTTTTGGGTGGGTTTTTTAGTGAAAGGACAGAAAATTCCTGGCTTTTGTTTTTCAGAGATAAAACTGAAATGTACCAAGGACTACTGCTGGTTTTTCTCCTGGATTCACTTCTGATTTATTTATAGGAGGGCTTTCTACCCTTACCTGCAAATGTCACAACTGAGCTAGTGACTTTTATATAGTTTCTTGGTTTAATAACTATGGTAGATACAGCATATATTCTGCCTCTGCCCCTCTCTGAAAATACACAAAACCTAATCACATCTAAAAACTAGTTTATATCTCACTGTTCATAGCGAATAGAAAGAGTTGGGCACAGATAACCTAATTTTCACCTGTTTCTGCTTACTGCATATACACTAACTCAATTTAGATTGACCTGCTAATGTTCGCAGACTTACTACAGTGGCACAAGGGTACTACATCCATTCAGCTTATTTTTAAAAAAGACAAACCAAGATGAAATGTTGCTCATACTCCTTTTTAATTTTATTTTAGCTCTTTGTTTATCTCTTCACTTCAAAGCACTTCCAATATGAGGCACGGTTTCAGTGTGACAACTTTGTAAAATTAAAATAGAAAAAATGTGCCAGCATCAATCTGCTTTACATTGGAAAGCACAACAGCCTTGAGACAGAAATGACGACTTGTGAGAGTAAGCTATAATGAACCCAGAAGTGCTATCTGCAGTAGGAAAAATATATTAGACTGGAGGCTGAACACTCCTGAAACAATTTGTCTTTCTCAATAGGAGTCTCCTGTTCCCCAGTTGCAGCATGCAGCCAAGTCTGACTCCAAAAGCAAGGGAAAATTGTCAATATGCATCCCCACAATTCTGTTGGCTAGCATTTCTTATTTGACTTGGAGCTACTTAAAGTCCACATTAAAAAAAAACACAGCACAGAATAAAGCTGAGTCTGCAAGAGACATCCCCCACCGGTGGCTGATCACTTCCTCCCCAGCTGCCCAATTCCAAAAAGCCCAAAGTCATGGCAGAACAAGCACATTAGCAAGTATGGTCCTAGTTAAGAGGGAGGCTACAGAGGGTCAAGGGGCTGATCCCAACAGCTCCAGTCAAGATCCATGGCAGGTGTGCCCAAGATAGCCAGGCCCTTCTCAAATTTCAGTGTTGCTGGAAAATCAGTTTTACTGCCTACGAGCTGTGTTGTCAGACTCCATTGCACAGACATCCTTTCAATACCTGTGAACTGCAATATATTGATATAGTTTCTATTCTTTTCACAACAATGTACCTGAGGCACAAATTCAATTCTCTTAAAACACATTCTTGGTAAAGGGCATCACATGAATATATATACTACATACGCATGTATAGCATTAGCAGGTAGCATTACTTGATATTACTTTCCAAAAGACATGCTTTTGTGCTAAAAAGAGCTTCCAGTAGGCTCTCCCAATAGGCAGAGACATTCTTCTGTCTTCTGCTTGAAAATTACTTATTTTTCCTTAAAGAGTGAGTGAAAGCTATGAACTTGCTTTCCAATTTTAATGTGTACCTTTTAACTTAATACATGTTCATCAAAAGCCTAGATTATTTTAACCACTTAAAAAGAAAAATAAACCTGTTATAAACTGCATATATCACATCAAAGAGTATTTTCTCACTCGGTTTTTGTCCAAACTGAAGAGACTTGCTAACCAGCCCTGAATGTGCATGTTTGATTGTTACAGAATAAAATACTAGCAGCAGTGGAAGTAGAAGACCTGAAGTAATCTCACTTCTTAAACAAATAATAAAGAAGTATTTATGTGGTAGTCAACATCATATTTCTATAAATATAGAATGATATGTAATGAATTCTAAACATTGAATGATTTCAAGAAAATTTAAATCACTCTAAACCTAGAATCTGCATGTTACTCCTGACCTCAACAGGCAACCAACATCAGACACTAAAACCTGATTACTATAAAAGTAATTTTAACAGTACTAACATCAATAATTTGATGTTTTAGACACTTGTGTAGTATTATAAATAAATGTAATTGGCAGCAGATTAATTTCCCAAAAGTGTTATAATTTTTTGGCATATTACCAACTTTTTTTTTTAAATAATTTTATTTATGAGTGCATGCATCTGGTTCTAATGAACTAACTTTACCTGGTAATATCAGTGTTTGTGTAACTGATGCCATTAACACAATAAAGTTATCAATGTGCCTCTCAAAACAGCTTTTTGAAAATGACAACTACACACAAAGTAGACAATGAAAGGCAAAAAGGCAGAAAATCACAGCCAGGCATTAAGCAATCATCTGGTTCAGTGTTTTGTAAACTCAAGGATAGCTTTGTTATCATTAACATGGTAATCCCTAATCTAATAGTATTTCTTCTGTTGACAGCTCCTTGCTATGTTCTGAAGTGCTTCAAAGAGAAAATACATACATCAGAGATCCTCTTTTGTGTACTAACTAGACTATCAGTTTGACCATAAGACAGCATCCACCTCATACCATCCTGTTACTAATGTACAGACTTGCCATGAACAGTGATCCCATTTCCTTTCTCTTCTGGATGATGGGATGGAGCATTTTCCCAGGCTTAACAACAGCCAATCAAAGACAGACACAATGGTCTGAAGACTGAAGTGGAACTGACTTCTTTCACCCCAAGTTAATTCTGCTATTTAGAAGTTTACAGTGCAATTAGTAAATAATAGAATATTGCGTAAAAACTTCTCTAGCCCATTCTATCTGTCTCTACTCCTTTGAACCTCCATGGCAGGAATACAAGGACTTACAACAAAGCATTTTGCATTTTTTCCACAAGGAGCAAACCATTCCGGTTCCAGGTGTTCTTACCACTGTACAGCAGTCCAACTCAGTCACCAGCATTTTCAGGGTATCTTTCGTAGACTATTGTTCCCTCAGATATAAAACACTACTGAATTCACTCTCTCAAATAAAAATCCAAAAGCATCCAAGGTGGCACATACTTCACATGAAGGAAATGTGGATACATTCGTACATCAGCCACACTGATCTCATAGCTGCTCTTTGTGCCACAGAATTTTCACCAATACCATTAAAAAAAAAGTCTTAGTAGAAGCACACAGCAATGCAATACACAGGCAGCTATGGTGGATGCTACACAGATTTGAGGAAAATGTTCCTGTATTCTTTTAAACCAAGTATGCAGTTAAGACTATATTCCTTGGCTGAAAAGAATACCATGACAGGAACTTCTGAGCAACAAACAGATTTGTCAGTAAGAACTGCAATATTTCACAGTCTTGATTGATTTAAGATGAAACATCTGTATTTTGGCTACATCTTTCTTTAAAAGCAAATTGAAGTGGTATCTTTCTACCTGCTGATAAAAAGATTTAGTTTTTCCTTTGTGACTTAAAATCCATTAAATCTGGTTTTGTTCCCTGGCCTCTCCTCCTTTTATCATGCTTACAATTTTGCATAGAAGTGTCTTATAAAATTCCTCTTGGAATATGCCTCTTCTGCATCAGAAAGAGAATTCATTTGGGCTTTTATGGGAAGTGTCAAAAGAAGAGACAACAAAGACTAACTGGCCCTTGCTCAGTAGTGCTGCTTGCAGAACTTATTTTACCCCAAAACAATACATTTCTGTTTGATTCTCACTGTGTTTTTTGAAGGACAGAAAAATATATGCAGATCCTAAAAGAAAGGGAGGGGTGGGGGTGGAAGTGAACGCCATACCTGAGGACCCTTCACCGTATTCTTTGACTGACGTGAGGCAGGTGAAAAGAAGGGGTTTCCTTTTGTTTCTGTAAAGCTGACAGATGTACCATGAACTTGATTGTACTTCGTAGTTCCAAACAGCAGAGGAAAGAAAAAGGAGGAGGCCAATTTATTTCCACAGGTGTTAAACATGTAATCATCTCAGATGCACTGCTATCAGGTCAATGGAGCAAGCATGCCACAAGAAACAGCAACTCTTTCACTTGAGGTCCAAGCTCATGTCACTCTAAGACAGCTGATAAACAGACTACAGCACAAATACCAACTCAGAGAGTAACTCTGAGATACTGTGATATGCTCTCAAAGATACCACAAGATGCTTCAGTGCAGTCACATTACAAATTACCAACAAACAAACAAAAAAAAGTTCAAATACAGAAAAGAGAGTATTATAGCATCCTTTGGACAAGAAAAAACCTTTTTACTTGAATTTGAGAGGAGCTTGAGAATCCATATTGAAACCTATATTAAATCAAGGTTTAAATGAAGAAGAATTAAAGTCAAAACCTATTGCTACTAGTACTTTAAAGGAGACAATTTTTTAAAAAGCACAAGCCTCTACTCAATTTGTTGAGAAAAAAATCCCAAAAATCTTACAGGAGCAACTGATCCTATAAGGTCTCTCTAGGGGGCATTTTTTCCCCCTTATGATACTGCTTGGAATGTGTAACACTTTGAGCTGGCAAACACAGCTCTTAGGATCGGAAACATGCCATAAGAACACCTGTGCCAAGTGAGACTAAAGGTATGTCTGTCTTTGAATACCAGGGTGCCTCACAAACTGCTACTTATTGTCCCTCATGGTACAAAGAAATGATGAAAACAATTTGCTCTTGCATCAACGCAGTTATTCCACAGCCTAACCACTTCCTTTTAACTGAAGATTTGCATATTTACAGTATTATTTCTTAATTTTATTTATTTAAAGTTATTTCAGAGAAGTTTATACTGCTGACGTTACAACAAAAGGTCACATTAGAGGCAATTACTGACAAAAATGAAAGGTAGGATGTTTGTCCAAAATCCCGAAGCTCACTGACTCACCCTTGCTATTTCAGTCTATATTCACACTGATGTCAGTTTATTATTCCCAACTCCAACATGTCAGGACACCTGCAACAGCAAAAGCATGCAGTATACAGAAGGACTAAAATATTCCTCCCCTCATTCCAGCTGTCAGAGTCAGAAATTGTTTCAGAGGCATGAAGTAAAATCAAGACCTGCTGCCATAAAAAAATAACCAACTGAATGTGCAAGTCTCAAACAGACCTATATTATTATTATTACAGCTCAAAAACCTGTAAATCCAGATTAGCTGAGACAGCAGCTACACAGAAGAACAAATCCCCAGATTAAACTGTCTCCAACAGGTTGGGTAATTTAGTGGCAAGAGGCCTCACCTAACAAAATAGAAAAAAAGAAATCCCGTCTCCTCGGAGTGTGAATAACTGTCAATCCTGTAACAGAAACAAAGCCACACATCTCACTTTTGGAGAAACGTGAAATATTAACCAAAGAGCAGAACTTCATACAACAGTGCACGGCAAGATGACATATTAAAAAAATCCAAAACAAGTTTTCTTTCCTAACGTCACAGCAACACTTGTGTTTAGGTAAGAATGAAAGAGCTCTGCCATTATTTCTAGTTGTCCATTAGATCGCTACATTTATGGAAAAATTTAGTTAGTGGTAGGCATTTCAGTAGGACACTGTCTGAGAACCTATTTTATTTTAGCTAAATGCTTCTAGAGCTTGACAGTAAATGATATGCATGAGCCATGTTGACTGTCATCTTCCACTTTTGACTGTCAGACATACAAGTAACTTGCTAATGTTTCATTCCAATTTCAGCGCCATGAGCCTGTTGCATAAGCTGCCTGCTAAAAGCTGCTCCAGATGGAATGACAGTATTTTGTAGGACCCCAAAGATGCAGCTATAGAGATGAATATGCGTCAACAGCATTGACAGCATGACCTTTTTTTTCCTCTTTTTGTCAACAGTTCTTATTTCCACCCTTTAATTTTTCCACATTCCTTATAAGACAGGCCACGTAGGAAAAGAAAGAGTTTCAGACTCTCAGCCATCTTCCATCATCTGCAATCTCATCTACCTGACTACCCACGGCAGAGGACAAAGGAGGAAGGTGTATAAACAATGAGGTATTTTCAAAATTACAGCCAAGGCCCAAAATTCATTTTAAAGAGGAAACAAAACCCAATCCCCTACTAACACAAGAATGATGAAGAGCTTTGATGATTTTCATTAGAGATACTTTCTCTCATGAATAGTCAGTAAAATGCTGGTACTCCTCTCACTAAAAACAACCTGTTAACAATGAATAACAACTTCTACTGATTGAACCATTTTTACTGATAATTTATATACCATATTAACATCACAGAACATTCATTATTAGCTCTTATTACAATAAATCACAAAAAGTCTACTTATCCTGCTCAAATAAAAATATGTAAATTACACCTACCGCTAGTTTAAACAATCCAGGTAAAACAATACAATTTTTCTGACATGTAGGCTGTGCAAAGAACACAAAGAGCCCTTTTCCCCACACACATACACTTACTGCTTTGCACCCTCAAAAGAGAAAATTATCACAGGGCACTTCTGTCCTTTTTCAGATGAACAATTTAGTATTCTGACAAACATTTAATTTACATTTCTTAGTTTTTCTTCTACAATATAAAATAATTTCTTTTTGACACAGAATGCTACAGCACACAGTACATGGAAGGAGAAAAAAAAGCAGTGCAGGGCTGGAAGGCAGCAGAGAGAATTGAGAAGGAATGGCTTTTGTTATTTCGACAGCCCTCAGCTCGCTGCATAGTTGGATTTATAATACGTTCTTTAAGAGCAGCAGTTTTCATGGTGTAAAAGTGCCACACAGCTCCGGTTCCTGCAGTGCTCACACCAACAACTTCAAAACGAACTCACTGCAGATGCCCCTATGATCATCTAATCAGACATCAAAAGCAATATACTGACAAGCTCCTGTGCTGATTAGAAGTGTTCTATATATGTTTCACAGCGTAAACAGACACACAGTAGTTGCTTTATAAATGGATTCACCCACATCAGAATTCCCTTTTAAAAAACTCCAACTGTTTGGAACTCCCCAGCTGAATGACAGAAAATCCTTTTAAATCTCCCCAGATCTTCTGTTCCGTTCCACACTGCAGTATTTCAAGCGCAAGAGTTAAATTATTAATAGGAAAACTTTTACCAGAAAAAAGTAAATGCCTTCCAGAATTTAAAAACCTTGCTATTCTGAATGACAGCCTGAGACCACACCACATCAGGGAAGCAGTCTTGCCTTTACCCTACAACACACATGGTAATATCTGAGATGTATTTCCATATCTACTTTGATGTCTAATTATTATACGTCAACAAGCATGGATTTAAAGCATTACAAGTGCACCATCCTTCCAGCACTGCTAGCTCCTGAAAAAATACTGTGTTTCTCCCAATATCTGTTTTCCTTCTCTGAGGCCACTTCCTGTAATA
Source organism: Acanthiza pusilla (assembly GCA_036630365.1). NCBI lineage: Eukaryota > Metazoa > Chordata > Aves > Passeriformes > Acanthizidae > Acanthiza > Acanthiza pusilla. The sequence continues at coordinate 11,177,640 of JAXCHO010000019.1, forward strand.
CTTAAAGAGAACTATAAGAAAGATGGGCACAGACTTTTTAGTAGAGCCTGTTGTGATAGGACAAGGGCTAATGGTTTCAAACTAAAAGAGGGTAAATTTAGACTAGATATAAGGAAAATGTTTTTTACAAAGCAGGTGATGAAACACTGGAAGCCCAGAGAGGTGGGAGATGCCCTGTCCTTGGAAACATTCAAGGTCAGCCTGGATGGGGCTCTGATCTAGAAGAAGATGTTCATGCTTATGGTAGGAGGGATGAAACCACATGACCTTTAAGGGTCCCTTCCAACACAAACTGTTGTATGATTCTATCATATCACTGTGGGAGGATCTCATATTGAAATTCTAACACATAAAAAAGGAGCAGAAAGTAAAACTGCCTGACCTAGTCCAGTAAACATACTGGACAAAAGTTCTATCCTCTAAAATCAGTCAGACAATACAACTCTCATGGCAGTACAGTCTCTTAGCTTAAGTCTTAGCAGAAATCTGCTGAATCAAGTTATAAAATCTACGGAATTATTCCACCACTGTACCAAAAAAGACCTTTTCTGCCCTGCCCTACTTTTAAATAGCATGATTAGGTGAAATATTTCTGGGGGATTTTGATACCAAAATACTCACACATTGTGAAAGTACAACTGATTACCTCATAGCCAAATTTGTAGCATATCTTTGCATTTACATTTGTATATAATATCGTACAGAAAAGGAACAAATCATGAAGCTGCATCCTTATACATGTGGGCATTATGCTAATCCGTAGACTCTTAATCAGGAAGGCTAATACACCACAAGCACAATTAACAGCCAGAAGAACCAGAGGAGGTTTCGACCCTTTTTAACAAGAGCTTGAAACAGAAAAATGTTCTAATTATATATCAACCTTATTCAAAATTGCAAATTACATGTCCACAATGCATAAAATACAGTCAATTTCAAGTCACATCTAGGCAAAAATTGAAACTGTATTGAGCCACTGGAGCAGCTCTTCAATTGATCCAGCATCTCATTGTATCTTTAAATATGGATAAATACAATTTAACCAGCCAGTCCTATTGATTAACTCCAAGATAACCTAAGTATTTGTACAGAAAACATGTAAGTATAAAAGACAGTCAGGGAGAAAATAGCATACCATAATAATCAGCAAGTTAACAAGAGGGAGTGAAACCTTAGTCCCACCAGAATTAATGCAAAATTCCCGTCAATTCAAATAGGATCACAAACCTCTATCAAAAACTCATGACAGATCAAGTCTTATGATAGTAGAGGAAGTCTGTCCCTGAGCAAAAAGAGGGACAAGCAGAAGTAACAGCTTCAGAAACAGAAGTTCAGATGCTATAATTATACATTAGCAATTACTTCCTGAATGAACTGGACTGAGCAGAGGCAGCAAAATGTATTCTGTTCGCTAATACCAAGCCAACAGAACCCCACAGTTCTGACTTTGTGCCTTGCTGCATCTCATCTTTACCATGTTGGGCAGAGGGATCCAGTCAGGAACTTGTGAGTTGGTGAAGAGAATCCGAAACTGCAGCTCCACTCAGCAAACTGGGGACAAGTGTTGAGCAAGCGTTAAGTGCCCCAAGAACACTTGTTTGTTCTGAAAGGTTTCAGCCACCTCAGTCACACTGCACGGCCTCGCTCCCAAAGAGATCCCCAGCTGAAGACTACACGCCCATTGCTAAACCCCTTTCCGAGTCCAGGCCATTTGCAGCCAAAAAGCAGCTGGACCAGCCCTTGGCTATTGCCACAGCAAAGCTATGGGTATAGAACGTTCCAGAGAAGTAGAATCACAGAATCCTAGAATGGCTTGGGTTGGAAAGGACCATAAAGATCATCTAGTTCCAACACCCCTGATACAGGCGGGCACACCTTTCACTAGAGCAGGATGCTCAGAGCCCTATCCAACCTGGCCTTGAAGACATCTGAGGATGGGCATCCACAGCTTCTCTGGGCAACCTGTTGCAGTGTCTCAACTGCCCTCACAGTAAAGAATTTCTCCTGAATGTCTAACCTAATTTCCCATCTTTCAGTTTGCACCCATTAATCCTCGTCTTGCCACTACAGCTCCTGATGAAGAGTCCCCCTCCAGCTTCCTTCAGAAACTGGAAGGTTCTCCATGAGGTCTCCACGCAACCTTCTCTTCTCCAGGTTAAACAGCCCCAGCTTTCTCAGCCTGTCTTCATAGGGGAGGTGCTCTAGGCCTCTTACCAACTTCATGGCCATCCTCTGGACTCGCTCCAACAGGTCCATGTCTTTCCTGTACTGGGGACCCCAGAGCTGGATACAGCACTCCAGGTGGGCACTCACAAAAATGGAGTAACCTCCCTCAACCTGCTAGCCACGCTTTTTTTGCAGCCCAGGATTCAGGTGACTTTCTGGGCTGCAAGTGCATGTTGCTGGCTCTCAATGAGTTTTTAATCAATCAGTAGCCCCTCGAGTCCTCCTCTGCAGGGCTCCTCTCAGTCACTTGTCTGCCCAACCCGTAGGTGTGCATAAGTACATTAAACTAATTCTGTATCCCTAAAGTCCTCTCTGGACATCTAGGGAAGGAAGTTTCCATTTCTGAAAGCCTGGCCAAGGCTCTGTGATTCTAAAAAAGCTGAAGAGCTAAACAGTAGCTCTAACAAAGCAAAAAATTCATTAACAAATACTTTTTCTACAATGACAAATTCTGATGTGTGTTATCCCTATTTTTCCCTGATTACCATCTTTAAATTTTCAGTGGCAGCTATCACAATAAGGAAAGAGAGGTTTGGATGAAAAAAGAAACTCAAATTTTGTACCATCTGTTAAATGACTTCCAGTCTGAGGGAACAGATGCTGGACTTCACTATTGGTTTTTGATTGATCTAGAAGTATTTTGTTAATTGGGGCTAAAACTACAGCTAAGATGTGTCAAAGAAAATAAGAAAGAATAGCTCAATTTGTCCTTAGACTACCTGGTCACTCAGAAAAGATTTTGTTATTTTTGTAATGATTATATAGCATTAAAAAAAATAAATCTTCCTTTGAATAAATAGGACAACATCTGAAAAACAGAACACATGCTCTGCTTGATGCTATAAATACTGTGAACAGCTCAAATGGTTCACCAGGTTCAACCAGTTCACCTGAATGAGATAGCAATGATCTTTTCTTGTATTACTGCCTGTTTGCTCTCCTATTTCATGCAGTACTCACTGTACAACTGAACTGCACTGTTCAGGAGGTAAATCAGCATTGCCTTCAGAGAATCCTGTGATAGTCACCTCTCAAGAATCTGATGAAGCACTGATGCATCAATGCACACCGTGCAAGGCAACACATGGGTATTTCCACACAGAGCAGAACTGCCAGTTCCACCTGTGCCAAACACCAAAATGCCAGGAGTGCCAAAACAGCTCAGCTCATCAGGAAAGGCAGTTTCAATTACAAAATAATTGCTAAAATAATTGTGGCATAAGTAGAGATTTAATTTTCACTACATGCACTGAAGAATGTTTCATCTACCAACAGCTCTGCGTTTTCTAACTTGCATGTGACTGCAAGGAAGCAGTTTAATGTAAAAAAACACTGGTTTGTGGCAAAGGAAATTCAGCATTAGCTTTAAATTTTCAGCAGCAATGTACAGAACAAATGAATTTTTTCTAAATAGTGCTTAAACACTTGAGTAAAAGACTATACCTCTTTTCAAAATGCAGTGTTCAGTTGTTTGTGCCATATTTTTTCATTTGTCAGATATTGATTTTTCTGCATGTTTTAAAACAATCTGTACCTAATTTAACCTATGTTATTTAAGCTTTCTGTGTTTCCTAGAACATTATGCCAAAGCATATTTCAGTATGATTGATGATGAGAGTTTTAGAAATGGTACTGTTGCAAAAATAAGAGCTGGTGTAACTGTATTTTGTTTTAACAGATTTTTGCTTTCACAAAAAAAAACCCCAAAAAACAAAAAACAAAAAAAAAAACAAAACAAAAAAACAAAACAAAAAAAAAAAACAAAAACAAAAAAACAAAAAAACAAAAAAACAAAAACAAAAAAAAAAAAAAACCAAAAACCAAACCAACATCAAACCACAACTTTCAACTTTCTGGGCCTCCCCCATTCCCCACTTTACATGATGTATTAAAAAAAAAAATCCTTCTACAGCCTGCTAGCTGTCCAGCTTTGACTTTCACCCCTGGAGCTGACAGAGGGATGCTTTGTATTTTAGCACAGAGAATTCCTTTAGGCCTAGAGTATTCCTGTGTACTGATGCAAGTCAGTGAAGCATGGTGAGGTTTTAACCTCCAACTATTACTGCAATCCTCAAAATGAACTTGTCACCACTATTATTACATTAAAAAACCAAACTCAAATTGCTTTCTTTCTCCTCTTGATGGTCTATAAAGCATTCAAAACACACCCTGGAATGAAACAGATTTCACCTATTTTTCCACCTTTTTTGCCGTTTTCACAGTTATAAAATACCAGAGGTCAGCATTAAAGTGAGTGACATACTCACTTTAAACATTTCTCAACTTTGCCAAGAGTGTAAGATCTGCACTGTTAACTAAGAATTCTTCTTTGTACTTTCATTTATCAGACTAAGTCAGTATTTCATTAATATGTAAATGCTTGCAGCAAACGTCATGAAAAACCTCTCAGCTCAAACAGGTCTGACAAATGATGCAGAACTTTGACAAAGTTCAGCCCCCTGTAACATCATAATGTACTTGGAGAATCACTAGGACTTTTAGAATTGCACCACTTAGCAAGTAACACAAGCCATTGTAAAATAAGGTGCACGCAAAATATTTAGATGCACATGCATTTGACCGTGCAAAGAAAAACAATGAACAGTCAATTAAAATCCTGTGCTGGCCTTCAGAATTACAGTGGTAGACTGAGACCCACAGAACATCATTTACATGCAAGTCAACTGACTTTGTATTTTCTTCTTTTATTCACGTGAACTTAACTGAAAGTTTGGTCTTAAATACACCTTCAGCTGAAAGGTTCTGACCTTCAGCACGTGTCGCTGAACCCCAGTCCTCTCCCCCTGCTCCCTAATGTGCCCATACAGCCATTTGTGGCACCTTGCTAGAAACTAGCTGTGGTCTAGTCTGCAACATCCCTCCTGCACCAAACAACTCAGGGTTTTTGAGCATTGTTTGGAAACAAACCAGCCAGTTTGCTTTGCACAGCTGAGGACAGGGAGTGAACTGCATCATTGTATGGAGAAACTAAAGGGGAAAAGGCAGAAATGTCACAAGAAAATGAAAGCAGCACCATTATTTAAGCCAGCATTCATGTGGCCTACAGTAGAGCAGAATAGACCCACCAGGGTTTTCTAGGCAAACACTAAAAAATAGCTCTATTCTGCCTGAGACACTTATGTGTTCCAGCTGACATTCAGAGATTCTAAAGAATTTCATGGTTTTATAAGTAATGCAGGAACACCTTCCCCACACACAAAGCTTCAGGTCTCAAAACTGCAAAGTAAAACATGTGGCCCGAGTGTGACCAAGACAGCATCACTTTTAGAAGATTAAAGACAGCCTGGAAAAACATATGATTAAGAGTCACTGCATCTTCATTAGATGTGGCTTTGCAATAATACTTAGTAATAACTATACTGAAAACAAATTTGTACTCAAAAGGGAAGAGTCAGGTTGTTAACAGAAAAGTGATATAAAGAAAAGATCATGTAGGATAGTAGCAAGATACCAGAGATTACAGAAATGCCATTAGAAAACAAGGGAAGTGAAAAAGGGTGCAAGACCAAAGAAGCAATGGTAAGCTGGACATGACACTGAACAAATAAATAATTACTGAAAGTTCAGTTCATATTCTAATGACTTATGACACCATTGAGATTTATGTAAATCTCTTATTAAAAAGAAAACAAAACAACAAAAACACTGTTGATTCTATCATCTTAATTAACTATTTTTCCAGAGGAAATTCTCTGCTTTACAGAAACTGAGTATGATGTATTTTGCTCTAGACCCAAATACATATATAGCTATTAAAACTATTATATACCAACAGGAAAGAAAAGTTTTGGTCTTAAGAAAAAGGTGAGTTACACAACACCTACTGGCACAACATGCTTGAGACTGTGGTCACTGGGGTGAGAAGCACTTGGGAAATCAGCAGGTGCGCCCAAAGCTGGATCACTGCTCCTCCGTACCAGAAGTGGTGTGCCTACAAGACAAAATAGAATTCAAAGGTTCAAGGATGCTAAATTAGTACAAGGGAAAGCTTCATGTGGCTAAATAAGAGAAGTGTGCAGCACTTTAAATATAAGCTTATCTGTGGTAATATCCACCTGTTAAATTACTACATTTCATAGGGTTGTACCATTCTGGATTCACTAAGCTAAAGAAATGATAACATTGTTAAGCACTGTTATATAGACCTCCATCCATGGGCTGCTAAATTAGGTAAACACTGCTGAAAAACAGGAGAAAAAGGCACCTCCTCAGAAAAACAAATGATTTGTTGCATGTATCTATGACCACATGTACCATCAAGTGCTGACAGGGAAACCATATCCTTGTTCTAAGGAACACCTGTAAGCACAGGAAGAACTGACTACTATTATTAGTTCCTACAATTGGTATTGGTTGCTCAACCAGATCATGGTCTAAAGCCTTTCACTTCCCACTAAGGACAGCTCTCACTGTGCTATTCTGCATGAATCCACTAAACTGCGGTCTCACCTTCAGCTGTTCCTTAGTTTCTCCTGGTCAATGTCCAAAGGCTGCACTGAGCAACTGCTTTTCTCTCTATACCCATTATAGAAGCCCACACTTAACTTGTATGGAAGGTTGCTTTCAATATGATAGCATGGCCATATACACACCCGCAAATTTTATTGCCATAAGCTCGCAAGATGTAACAGTCCATCACCACTACACCTCTGTGCCACCCAACCCGAGGCCTATAAATGACAGTTCAGGCACAAGAAACAGCTGAAGGATAACTTCCTACATTAACCTCATTTAGTATCTAACATGCCTTGGGCTGGTTCTGCAGAAATGCCCTAAATATGGGTATAAAGAGAGGAGGGGGCAGAAATTTAATTCACAGCTGAACTGTCTTCCACTACTGACTGCCAGGATTGCCAGGGAACAGACATAGCCAGTAGCAGCTGTCTGAGAAAAGCTGAAGACTAAACAGGTTCCACTTGTAGGTATCTTCAATCAGACTCCCCAGCTATCCGTGACTACTGTCCAATTAGCAGAGGCCACTATAAAATACCCTTTGCAAAACTTCCACATGGGCTGAGAGAGAAAATGCCTTTAGGAACACAAGAATTTTTCACATTATCCAAAATAAAATTAAACTTAAACAAAAATCACTTCCCCCCCTTCAAAGTAATTCATTCATAGACAACAACACCACCAAACAACCCCCCCCAAAAAACCATAAAAAGCCCCAAAACCAAACCCCCCCCAAAACACAACAACCAAACAAAAAAAAACCCCAAAAAACAAAAAACCAAAAAACCCCCAAAAAACCCCCCAAACAAAACCCCCCCAAAAAACAAATAAAAACCAAAATAAACAAAACCCAACAAACAACAATAATAAAAAAACCCCCCAAAAAAAAAAAAAAAAAAAAAAAAACAACAACAACAAAAAACCCAAACAAAAAACCCCCCAAAACCAACAAACCTCATTCCCCAAAAAACAGACTAGCACATTGGTCTAAGACAACAATTTCAAGTGAAATTGCGATTATAGCTGTCAGTTATAATACTAATTACAGTGGCTGAGGCTGATGGCAGCCATAATTACTAGATCTATAAAAGAAGTTCGAGCATGCAACAGTTTCCTCATTAGATGCTAACAAAGCTGGAGAGACTCTACCACATTCACTTTCAGCACAACTTTGTCAATACAGTTGAATAAATAGCAGCACCTGATGTTGAGGAGCAGCCAGAAAACCTAATGCTCTAAACCCTTCCTCACAATGAGCAAGTTTTTTTTATGCAGGTAATCCCTTCTATGTTCACTTCTGCAGGAAATCAGTAAGAAAAGGAAACGCAAGACTTAAATTTGTGTCCCGGTAATAAGGAAATGCTAAAAGATCAGAAGGTGAATACTGTTTTTGTGCCAAGTGATTATCATCTTTGTACCAAGAGCTACGTATGTTTTTACAAGGAGGTTGTGAAGAAAGGGACTGATCACCAAACTTATCCATTTTGTGTGATTTTACAAGTGTGTCAGTATGTCGAAATGAACAAAATACCTCCACTCAAATATTCTTGCTCTTCACAGGAAGCTGAAGATAAATTTGTTTCCCCTCTAGATATATCTGATAATAAGGTGCATAAAAGCTAAATCCCTTCTTTAAGATAAATACTTATTCCTTAAAATCAATTTTTCTGTGTATGACTAAAGTTTCTGGTGGCCTGTATCCAATTTTTTGTCTCTCTTCAATATAACAGTTTGAAAACAGATGCTGAGACATTTTTGTGTGATTCAACACAATTTAGTCTCCAACTCCTTTTGACATAAACATGAACAGTACAGAGAAACTACTGAAAGCCCTTTGCAGTGGTACTTTTATTTGTAAAATTTGCACAGCTCAATGAGCTCCTTAGACTCTTCAAGGCCATCAACCCAGCCCCTTTCCTCATTTCTGTCCTCCTTTTTCCACAGTGAGAAATCCACAGCAACTCAAAGAGGGTAGAAAAGATTCCCCACAGTCAGTTAAAGAGGTCAAAGATGGGAAGGGAGGGGGAATGAGTGACACCACCCAAAGAGATCATTTCTATCAAGCTCATCCTCCTCACAAAGCCAACACACTGAAATTAGGCGTCTCCTTTTTTTCCTGAGCTGTCTTCTACAACCAGCTCCTCATTTCATTCTCGTTCCTCTGGCTGAGAGAAAGATGAAGGCTCCCAACACTGTGACTGCTGGGAGATAAGACCTGTGTCTGTTCCAGGGCCTTCCAGCAGCTCCAGCAGGTGAAAGATGTCTCCTGTACCACACCACTCAGCACTTCTGTCTACTCTTCATATTGATAGTTTCAAGATGCTTATTTTAACTACATTCCCCAACCACAATTCTAAAGATCTCCTTTCACTTGCTTTTTGTCAGTGTTTTCCAGAGAAACTGGAGCAAAATTTACAGCTGTCTAAACTTCAGTTTCAAAGTCTGCAGAAGCAGCAGGATTATAAAAAATACTGGTTTCCAGTTTGGGAAGATGGCCTTGCAGCTATTTTATTTCTTTTTATTCCTACAAATTTTTGCTTATTGCCATGAGACAATGAAATTTATGGCGCTCATCTGGAATACTTCCCTACTTACAGAAAAACAACTGGACTTTTTGGCTATTGTATACAATGCTTTCTCTTTTCTCCCAGTATGTTGTAAATTTTAGGGTCTTACAGATAATTTTTTTCATGAAGAGAAAACCAGAGTCTACTTTCTTCATTTTTTAAAATGTATTTACAGACATCTAACATAATTTCTTGTACAGAAATATCACACATCATAACATCTCTGTGAAACTAGTCAGCTGTTGTCTTTAGCTAAAATTATACAAAATAGTCCCTCTGGCCCTTATTGTTTTACTTGTGCACACCACAAAAACATAGAATGAACCTTTCATTAGACGAAGATAAATGGAACAAAAACGTGCTTTCTAACAGGAGGAAATACACAGCAAACAGGACAACTGGATGAAGGAGCTGAGAAGAAGCTGGACTGCCCCTCCTTTGAAGGCAAGAGTCCCTTATTCCCTTTCATGAGACAGCAGTTCTCAGCAGCTCCCTGAGCTAACAAACTCTGCTCCATCTCCCCTCATCTCTGTGGCTCGGGCTGTTCCCTGCCATAAGAACACATTCCATGCTGCTCAGTGCATTCCAGCCTGTGCCTCTCCCACAGGCTCCTTTCTTTTTCCAGCCTTTCCCTGCCTCCTCTGTACAGCACACTCAGGTCTCTTGAAAGCAAGCTCCCTCGCATTCCCAAAGAGAGAACTCACCCCACATCCTACTGCCCCTGACTCAACCTGACTCAGGAGCTGGACCACGTCCATTACACATACATACCTGGAATTTGTTCATCCCCATCTTCCTCAGCCATGAATAAAACATAATGAAAAACCATCACCAATACTATTTATTACAGATATGCTGTAGAAAATTATACGTGTTTTCTTAAGAGATTCTGTCATCCGTTTTCTTCTGTCAGGAAACTGAATGTTGCTTTTTTCCTTACAGCCTTCCTTTAGTCATGCTGCATTTCCATGCTATTCTACTCACGCTCTTGCATTTCTGCTGAACATTTATAACAACCAGTGTAAGCTCAAACACAAAATCCATCTTTCCCTGAACGATGAGAGAGAAACTCCTTCCTGCATACCAAGCTGACCATAGAAACACGGTTTTTAATAAGCATTACTATTTTGTGCCAGAGTAGCACTTTGTATTTTAAACTTAGGAACTCAGATTTTAAAAAAACTAGTTATCCTCATTTTGCAGCACTGCGTCAGGAGTTTGCAGACAACAAAAACTGAAACACAAGTCCAAGACTAAAATTCTTTTTATAATGACAGCCTTTAAATTCAATCACTTCAGGGTGTACTTCCTCTTCCTTAAAAATCTGTACTGAGTACCTTTTCTTATGGTACCATAGCACCTTCTAAACACATGTATCAGCCTTATTCACAATACATACTCTTAGACAAAACTGATGAGGAAAAACTCCTGCAGTTTTCCTTCCTTAAAGTCTATCACTTATTTTCAACCAATGTAGATCAATCTTTTCATTTTGCTAGTATCACCCTCAAAAATTAGTATCTACACAGACTCATGGTTAACAGTGTATTTTCCCTGAACTCTTATGTTTTGGAAATATTTTAACTGCAAATATGGTTGAAACAAGCATATGGTAGAAACCACACTTAGATTTAAATTGGTTGCATTAGGGAAGAAAAAAACAAACCAGAAGAGAGAGTTCTGCCATTTGTGTACAATTAAAAACTGAAAACTTTCATCAACACAATTGCAAACGAAACATCTCCATAACAGATGTAATCCGATCATCTCCGTTTGTTTTGCTAGTTTTTAAACTTCACCAAAAAGCTGTATGCAGACAGTAACACCATCAACAGGGGTCTGCTGCGCCTCACTGAAGCCCTTTGGCAGTTCAAAAATCAGCATCTGAGCCCAGGGGGCTCAGGAGGGGCCTGACTAATGAGAAGTGATGTGTTCAAGAATACTATGCAACCACAGGTAAATAATGCAAGGTCTGGAGTTCAGGCTCTGAGCATGACCAGGGGAACTGGAGCTCCAGATGCCCTGCTGGTGTCCCCCATAGCTCTACAGGGCTCCCAGGCTCTGAGTCCTGGCATCAGATTTCAGACCTACATTTAGACAGTTGAGTAACATTCAAGTTGACCAATATCACCAAAAAAGGTTATTCCTATCCTTCCTTAATTTCACTCATTTGCACTGGGGATCTTTGCTCAGGAAAACACAATCCAACTCCGGCCTGAAATCCCTTTATTCTTTGAGAATTAGGTTGTAGGTTGCCAAAAAATGCTGAAGACAACCAGACTTTATCACCCATGAGAATTTTTGGCAGGCTGGGCTGTCTATACTGCAGTCAAATTATGTACTAAGAATGGATTTTAGCATTGCTTTGGATGCAAACACTCTCAGATGACTTTGAGGTAACCTAACAAACCAAGCAACACAGGAAGCACAAACACATGTGTATTGCTGTGCTACTGCATCACTGACAACTAACATACTGTGAGGTCAGTTGGTTGGTTGCCTTTTCTAGGTAACAGGGAAGAATTATGCTAGAGGAGAACTAAAGATACACTTGGACAGAACACTGTAAGTGGGTAGAAAGTTTTACAATAAATCACCTACGCAGTTAAAGTAATAATTTAAAATTCTGCTTCTGAATAGAAAAATGCTGACTATAATGGGAAAAGAGCTGTCCATGAAGTGTGTATCAAACTGCCAGCTGCTGAAGGCCCTATCAATGACAATTACTCTGCTGCCTGCTTCCAAATTACACCTGTCTGGACGGACAGCCAAATTATTTACTTACCTGCAGATGCCTCCAAATATTTTTTCAGAGCTCCTTCTGAGCAAATCACAACATTACAAGTCAGTCGAAACAAAACAGCTAAATACTATATGCATGTACACGCAAATGTAAATTTGCACTTAAGCATTGACAGTTCTTGGCTAGAAGAGCTCAGAAGAGACACAAAATAAACAAGTACTATTTAAATCGAGAAGCCAAAAATGCTTTTAAACTGGTTTTGTCATGAAACAGGTCAGGCCCTGGAAACAAAGTTACAAGTAAGATTTTAATTTATATTTAAATACATAAAAGATTATTGTATGTGCCTATTTTTCTTCTTTTTATCAGACAATTTTCATGTTAACAGCATACAGACAGTTCTTCCAGTCAGCACTTTTTGAGAGCACTGAGCAATCAGTGTGTGTAAATGTGGTCACCCTCAGATATATTGCTCACCACCACCTGAGGCATCATGTAATGGTTCTGCCATGTACTTCAAATGTAGCTGACACAAGTTTTATGTCCTACCTTGTGACAGTACTGTACAGCTCCTTTTATTTTTCAACATATGCAATGCTATGATGATGTGACTCCTATGTTTAAAGCTAACTCAACTTGCTTATAATAGTACCTATCAATACAATTTCAAATCTACAGCTATCTGTCCTTCCCAAAGTGCATAGTGCACTTCTTAAGTCCCCATGGATAGAAGATTAATGAACTACAATGGTGTAACAGTTAAGACAATTGACTTAAATCTATAAACATGCGAAAAAACAGTTTCAGCAAGTGCTGTCTTTTACATATCAACCCAGTACAGAACAAAGTAGTTCACTATTACTCCAAATGAGGTATACATAATAAAAGCAGTGGCCTACAAGTAAAACTCAGTAATAGCTTTAAATATATATTGTTTTAGGGTGATATTTTTCAGTGCCAGTTATTTCAAAAGAATTATTTTCTCTGGTTGCATGTGCTATAATGTATTAAGTCAGGTTTCAGTTACAAAACACAAGAACTCTTCTCTCAGTTTTTATGAACAGAATGAAATTTCTTTAGTGTTAACAGGGCCTAATGAGAAAAATATGGAATGTTTACATTTACAGCTTTTGCAGTTTCGAAGATGGACATGTAAGAGTCACCTACACACATTATTTCAATCAGGAAGTCTTGTTTTCAGGATCAAAATCCATATGATAAGAAGTTAATCACTTCTCAAAGGCACTAGGTCACTAGGTCAGAGGATGTACTCTGTAGATGGATACTTTTTTCCCATTTAAACATTTTTCTCAGAAGAGTTTCCAGCTGAAGGACCACACTTGAGTTTGGATCTTAACCAGGTATTCTTTTCTTGCACTTAAGGTCATAATACATGCCAGATACAGAGTAATTTCAGGATCTTCTCACCTCTATCAACACAGTGCTCCTATTTTCAGCTCCTCATCAGATAGACAGGGAGCACACAGACTTACTGGAGTCAAGGGAGCACCAAGACCCTGCTCCAAATGATCTGGGCTACAGGTATCACATGGAAGAGACTGGGCTGAGGAGGAGGAGCTACAGCAGAATCGTCCTGGAGGCAAGAATTAATCAGCTCACAACAGGCAGTTGTAATTTTCTTTTTTTTCCCCCTTCCAACTCAAACTCAAGCAAAATGTGGAACTCCTTCCCTTGCTGAGCAGACTGGTCAGATTTTTGTGGAAACATGCTGGCTATTATAAAAAACAATCAGCACTTTCCACTACAGGTCAGGCTTTCTCTGATGCTTGTATAAATGAAGCATCTTCATGAATCACACTATTTTCCATCTACTGACTGATGTAGGTCCTCCAATTTAGGGCTTTAGACACAAGATTAAAAAAGTCACAGTCACTCCAAATATCTTATGTTTTTCAATCTTTTTTTTTGGGGGGAAAAAATTGTGCTACATTAGAATTTCCCTACACACATATACACAGTGGGGGTTTGGTTTGGTTTTGCTTGTTTGGGGGTTTTGTTTGGGTTTTTGCTTTGGTTGATTATTTTTTTATGTTTAATATCCTTCAAATGGCATTCAGATGTCAAAAGAAATTGAACTCCAGATACACTTAAAACACAAGTTGTCTTCATCATCCAACTTGCCGGACACAGCAAAAAGTATTTATCTTATTATACACATTGGTTTTTTACACAGCATATTACCTGTAGTTACTGAATTTAAATAAATCATTTTAGGGTAATATATCCTATAAGATTTTAAAACTAATAGATCTCAGACTCTTGCACCTTATTTTTATTCACAGATTGAAAGGTGAAAATAAGTATTTCTTCTATTTCAATTCTCAGCCCATTTCTCAACTTCAAATGAAATACTTAATGAACTGTACTAGTTGAATAAACTGACACAAAGAAAATATTCTGTGCACCTGCAAAAGAGGCCATGCTGCCAAAAGCTGGTTTAGCACTTCAGCTAACATCAGTTACAGGTGCTTATGCAGTCACTTTTCCACGGTTCAATGATTTAATTTTCTTTAAAACTTTGGCAGCTAAACTGTACAGCTTGAATATCACTTTGGCAGCATTTTATTGCAAGCAGTAGAGTAGCAAAATATTTTTTGAGTATTTTAATGGTATTTTAAAGGATGATCACAAATTACAACATTAGAATACATTTCTGTAATAGTTAAATATGACCTGTGTTTTACATACATAATTTGAATTAAGAACATTTTCTGATTTGATGTTTCCATAAAAAGAGCTGTCTTACTCTTGTAGATACTATTTTCTATTCTGGTCATGGTAAACTAGTTTCAGTCTTAAATTTTGAACTTCTTGACAATTTTAAAAGACAAAATAGTGAGACCTCCTGAAGTTGAAACTTTCTGTGAGGTTGCAAGGAATAAGAACATAAGAGCACCTATACTCAGTGCATCTCACCTCACACAGAATCCTGAATCTAACAATGGTAGCAAAGACTCAGGGAGAAAGCCTAAGAATGTTGTATTTTACCAGCTTACAAAAAATACCCTTTAAAAGATTTCCAAATCTGTGAGGCATGTAGACCACCATATTTCAGGACACTGATGAGCCACCTCCTGTGAATGTCTAACCCTATTATAACTCATCAATTTTTGGTGTGTTACATCAAGTTTTATAGTTTAGTTGCATGCTTCACAGGAAGATCAGCTTAGGGTTGTTTTGCTTTGCAACTTGTTGAACAACAGTTGTGTTTGATACTCGAGTTTTTACATGGTGAGGAAATTGAATAACAATTCCTTATTGATCTGTCTTAATATTTACAATGCTAAGATGATTATTGCTATAGGAAAGTTAAAAAAGGACTCAATCACAGCGCCTTACTTGTCCCTTTTTTGGGGAGGGTTAAGAAGAGATTATCAGAACATTCTGCAGGATTTATCTTTCCAGTGAACATTATATTTCCTTCTTTTACTCAGTGTCTACAGTAAACAGACCTCCCTCCAATGACGTAATGATTTACGAAGACAGCGAAACACAAATCCACAGCCAGTGTGTCTACAGGAAATACGTACAACATATTGGGAGGGAGGTGCACCTTTTGCCAACTATGTTCAGGTGTAGTGAGTGAATACACAACTGTACATTTTATTTGGCTGATATTGTAGTTATCTGTTGTGAGAAACAATCACAATCTGAAGTGGCACTTGAAAGAAGAGGGACAAAAAATGAACTATCAACTAAAGCTCTTGAAAGGGTAAATCAAATAGAAAGCAATGAGAAAGAACTTCACAGAAATGGGCAAATTGAATGGTCCAATGATTATTTGTAACTTCTTTAATGATGACTTTCACAAAGATGGGTGCACCTGTGTACAGAACATGCTCATATGGAACCCAACAGTAAACAATCATTAGTGAATAAATCATGCAGAAAAAAGCATAAAAACTCTATTAGTTTGGTTTCTTAAGGAAAAAAAGGTGATCTACTACCTTGAGACCTTTAGCTGAAGTCCCAATTCTTTTAACTTGAACCATTTTAAGCTTTCAATCAGCCAAGCTTAGCAGGCTCATTTCTGCCTGAAATATACATTTTGCCACATTGCCTCGGAGCTAATACACCGCGAGTACTGTAGAGAATTATAAACAGACACACTCTCCTCTGTCTTACCCAGCACTAGAGGGTACTGACAGAGATTGCACTACAGCTTTGAAGTATGATTTATACTACAGCCTTTCAAAACCTTCAGCTGCAAGTATTTAGCTAAGTGGGTTGGTCTGTTTCTTTTTAAGAGATACTACCTTTAAAACTAGCTATGCATCATAAAAACACAAAAATACTAACAAAATCAGCAACATCACAAAAATCATAAAACAGACAAAATCTGAGTAAAAGCACTGATATCAAACAATGTCTGTCAAAAAGCACCATTGACTTTTATAATGGAATCTATCCCATCATTCTAAGTCCCATTCATTACCTTCCCCAAAACCTTCCCTGAGGCAATAAAAGGCTGGAAATCAACCTGCCAGCTAGAGAGCGACTGCAGAAAAGTGTCTAACTTGGGATGGAAAAATATTTTTCTCCCTGCTTAACATATTTTCACGAAGATATCCCTCTTATTCCAAAGTAAGGCATATTAAACCAAGTGCAAAGGGAATAGAGACAGGCAGAATAATTGATGAGAAACAATCTTTAGGGAAATCAGAGACAGAAGGGCTATTAAAAAGAGAAGAGATTCTTTGGTAACCAACTATGCACATAAATTTATTACCTACACTAGCACTAAATTCCTGGGTAGAGTGAAAGAAAGGAAAGACTGGCTTGTTTTGTAAACAGGCAACCCAAAGACACAGAAACACATGGAAATTTTATATACATCTTTACAGAAAACATTACAGTATTCTTTTGCTGCAATGCAAAGATAAAGCAAAACTCATTTCCATGAATCAAGGACAACTAAATAAGACCAAGCTTAAGTCACGAGGTCAAAATATACCAGACTTTCCCTCTGACTGAAATGAAAAGTTATCTTCAAACCTTTAGCTTGCCTGAGAACAGAAACCATTTGTTTTAGAAATGCAAGTAGACTTGAATTGATCATCACAATTCTTTTAAAGCAGATTACACTGGATGCCACAGAGGAGAAAAATCTATCAAGTACAGTGTCATCCTCACAACACCTACAGCATACAGCACAGAACAACACTTGATATCATTGCTATGGGAGGAGTCCTCCAGTGCAGTGAAAGAGAAAACAGCCAGATTTCCTTAAGGAAATGAGCAGTATTCCCTTGATGCCTTCAGGTATTTCTAGTTTTTTACTCTTCATGTAGCTGTAACTTGCTGTAGTTCTGTGATTCTTACAAAGTGCTAAAATCCCCTGTTCCCAGCACCTTTAGCCAAAACAAGACTCTCTGAGTACAGATTCAAGGACATATTCATTGCCTTAGGGCTTGAAAATATGTAAACAACTGTGAGATGGGGGGAGCAGGCTGGGGTGGTTAACATCATCTCCTGAGGGTACGATTGGAGAATTAAGGGCCAATATGCTAATGAAACAGAACTTATAAAAGGTGAAGAGCTTGTGACTCAGCGTCCATTTTGGGTGTAGTCCCCAACGGGGGGCTTCGTTTGCCTGAATGTACCTTTAAGGCCTCTGCAGGCCTTAAATAAATTGTCTGTTTTTATACTCCTATTTTGTCTTGGCCTCTGTTTCAGGTAGCCTGTCTTTTAGGCAACACCCTCAAACCACAGAAAACCGCATGTTCTTCTATAATGCATTTCTTTTGAAGCGTACCAATTTCAAAATGTTAGTTTTTCCAGAATCTTATGGGGAGAATTGTTACTTGAATGCAGTACACTCCATGTACTGATAAACATGAGAATCTTCAGCCAATAAATTGACATTGCAAGATTAAGAAGAAAAGGATGGCTTTTATGGAAGGAGGAGTGTCTTCCCTCCTTATTCTTTTATGCTGTATACAAGGCATTAGCAATATTTGGTTTATCAGATTAATAGTTTCACATTGTATGTTTTCATAAATTTTAAAAATACATAATAATGTGGTTTCCTCTGTATTTAAAAACACAGTCTGCATCTCTGTAGTATCTCAAGACCAACTTGAAAGAGAACTAATCAAATATATGTTGTTTAAAATGCCCCCAAGCCTACTTACAATGCTTCCACTTCAAAGAGGATGAGAAAGAAAAGAAATTCTTTCCAAGCTCTGAAGTTACACAGAAATTGTCAACATCCGTACCCTGGAGGTAACAATTTAATCCCTGTCAGGCCTATCAAGGCAGAAACTTCCAAAAATTCCTGGAAGAAACCTTCCCTTCAATTCCCTGAGACTTCACACTAAGACACTGCCAATGAAAGCACCTCTGCTGACTGACTTAGCAACCCAAACATATAGGGCCATTCAAAGTAAGTAAGTGTTTTAAACAATCCCATGAAGCACAATTTAAACTAGAGAAACTCCAAAACCACAGGAATATGATAAGCCAATTGAGTATATTCTCTGTATGAATCACCTTCAAGGCAATTCCGTAAGAGTGCAAAGCAACCTTTCCCAAATGTCAAAAAGACATGGCCAGAACACGAGCAACTGCATCAAAACAGAAAATCAAAACCTCCTAGGCTAATACTCTTATTATCCTGTACTAACTAGACCTTCTGAGGGTTGAAGCATTCCCAGCAATCTCTGTTTTCAGGGAATAAATGTTCACTGAGAAGACACTATATAAAATGTCCAGAATGAAAGGAACTGACTGCTCAAAAGCCTGCAAGTGCTTGCATGTAGCTTGAACTCCAACCACCATTACCATTTGTAAGCTTATTCTAGGAGACAGACATAGTCTATATAAACTATAGTCTATACAGACCATAGTATTCCTACCATTATTTGCACCTAATTCTTCCACTTGCCTAGAACACAGATCAAATGTGGGGATATGCACGTATAGAAGGAGAAAATCTCAGAGATTTGCTATAAAACAAAGTCATGAAAAATCTGAAATACCAAAGGAAGACCTTTCAGTGGGAAAACCAAGACATTTGCTCTACTGAACAGTGAAAGCTTCCAAAGGGAGGAGTTAACTCCGGCAGTTTACAGGCGAAATTTTTCACCTGCTATCAATAACTGTTACAAGGAATTATTTCTTTATCTAATCTCAACTTTATATGAACGCTAGTAAAGGTATCAATCCATTAGGTGCCTAATTTTATTGTAATAGCCAACAAAGTAACCTAAGTGTCTGCTTCCAGACTATACTCACAAAATAACTTCAGGATTCTTTGAACCAACTCCCAGATTAAGGAAAAAAAGAGTAAATAAAACAACAGACAAAAAATCATGGAGATGCCTAGTTTATACCTTACTTTTTCTCTACCTTAGTATTCAAAAGCAACAAGTATCTCTAAATACTACCTGTCCTCCTTCAGGGAAAATCCTGACTACTTAACACCAAGGAGATGAGCAAGAGAAAAGCAACAACTAAATTTGTGTGTCCTTCATTTACCAAATGAAGCAAACAAAACACTGAGCCAATCATGAAGGCATTTCCAGCTCAGAGTGACTTGTCCATAAAACGGATCCTCCATAAATAAATTACTGCTCTCTCCTTCCTGCCCATATGGACTGAAAAGGAAAAAACAAATTGACATAATGAAGATAACTCCCCCTTTCCTGTTCTACGACCTACCATGTGGGGAAAACCACTAGAAAACAACAGTAAACTGTTAGGTGCAAAAGGAAAACAGGCGTGCTACTGGCACGCTTACAGGTGCATAGAAAATTACAAGATGGTTTACGAGGGCAATAAACTCTTTCCCTGGGATGTGTGTTACCCTACACCCACCATGGGCTGAAGTCATGCAGCTACAAAGTATTCAACATACTGAGATTTAACTGTTCACCGCAGGGTTTTGTCTATACACAGTTTTATAATTAAGAAACATGGTACAGAAAAAGGCAATGAAGAATTTACAGTGGTATTTGGGGTTAGAGATGTTGAACTTTATCTCCAATAAATTTTTCAAATATAAATGAGTTAGTTCAGCATTTAGTTGCCTGTATCATTCTTTGAAAATTGTTGTCATGGCCACATCATTATTGTACTCTGGGAAATTCTGCTCACAAGAAACAGTAACACAAGACAAGCTCTGCTGCCATCTTAGCAACTGTGTCTCAATGCTCTCCTACCTACAGAAATAACAAAATCAGTAGATCAATTTCTCCCCTGTTTCCAACAGCTGCCTGAACACATTAAACACTTGTGTGCTTCTCTAAATTTTGTAATATATCTTAGCAGGTGCTTTATTACCATTTGTATTCTAGCATAAAATGCTTTCTTTACTTGAGCACAGAGTCTGTCAAATTGTGATTTTTACTTTTTCATTATTAAAAGATCCTGTCAGCAACAGCACCTGATAATCCAGCGACATGGGGTAGGGAGGGAGGCACCTAAATCTGTTATGACTTCGCTTCATGTTATGGACACAGAAGATACTATGTCCACCAACAGTTGAAGTCTTCCTGCATTTTTCTTAATTAAATATAAGAAGCCACAATTGCACTTGTTTGAGAACAGTGTTAGCTTTAAAAGCAGAGCAGTGTTTATTTCAGAGAAAACAAATAGCCAAATAATTTCCTGAACTGCTTTAAGAAGATATATACTAAGTATTAAGAAAGTAATTTGATGTCAAGTACATTAAACTTACGTTTTTGCTTTAAAATTTTGCCAATCTGTGGAAACAATGTAAAACATAAGGCTATTTTAGCTTTTGAGTCAAATGTAATATTGTTTTTATTCTGGCTCACTTTCAGAGTTACAGGCAATAAAGGAAAAAATAAAGGGTAACCAACTACATCATAGCAAATCTGTGATTTCAGACAGTCAAGCTGATCAGTATTCTAGAATACCAACCAGAAAAACACCCTCAAAATAACCATACAATAAAAATACAAAAAAAAATTTAAAAATTATTGCCATCTCTATCTAAACACGAAGAACTTTAAGATTTGGTATAAAATACAATTAACTAGATCAAATACACAGTTTATAAAAGATTGAAATGTTTTAAGGCAGTATCTCATGTGTCTGTTCTAAAACCAGGGCCAATTCTCTCACATCTGACAAGTGCAGTGTTTAGTTTCCCATGCTTATTAAGCATCAAGCACAAAGTATTCCACAAGCAGATCATTAGCCATTGTTTCTACATTAAACCATGGATCTGATTTCATAAAATATATAACACCCAACAGAAATTAACAGGCAAAATTGTTCCACAATCTGATAATTCATATAACAATGAATTCCCCTCATTTCCTTCCTGAAAGTATTCTGTAAAAATACTCAGAAATGTAAGCACACAGATAGTTCTTGAAGCACAGCTCTACCAGGGAAAGGAACACTTTTTCCCTATGTGTATATTCAATCACATCCTTGCTCCCAAAATAAGAACAGCTTTATAAATTAATATTATTTATTTCTGCTAGCAAGCAGGAGTCAATTCAATAATTAGAGAGGAAGCCAGACTACTGTGGTTCATGCATCAATGATATTGATGCAACCAAATTGTCCTTCTATTTCTTCATTTACTTTTCAATTTGCCTCTAATGGAAATAGGCACATAATTTAAGGACCAGGAACTTCTACACGAAAGACAAAGGCAAAAATTAAGTCCAAAGAATTGTAAATCATTATGTAAAATCCAGAAGAGAAAACAACTACATTTCAGAGTACAAAGTGAGTTACAGGACTAACGGGTAGAAAATCTTTCACTTACTTTGTAAAATAAACCAATCTGAAACAGAACTGATGAGACAAACCCACAACATTTATGTTTTCTACTTTTAAGAAGCAAGCACCATTTTAACTGCAAATACATGCTAGAATTGCAGCATATATATATTTGAAAACAAAATAGAACCCTAACTGACAGCTCTTCCCGTGTTACATTTCATCTGCTTTACACTCTATAGTAGGATTTCATAAAACCTAGGAAATTAACTATGTGGTAGCTTACTGAGAAGCTCAACATCTTGAGCACTTAAGTGCTTTACGCAACTGTGTGAGGCTCAAGTACTCTTCTCTCCAACCCTCAACTTGCATAACAACAGTAAGCATGCAAAACACTTTTTTTTTTTTAAACAGTGCTCAGAGGTATTTGGAAAACAATCTCTACTTTCTGAAACATGCTAAAACGTGGTAACAGCACAGTTTAAAAATATGTAATAAATAAAGTGGTAAAACTTTCAACCACTAAACCTTAAGCTACAAGGTATTCCATATCTCATGCTCACCAAAAACCTTCACAAATACATACAAGTTATGTTAATAATAAGTCTTGTCTCAAGATTTTTAATTATGGGAAATTCCTGTGTCATTAAAAACAGAAAAAGATTTTTCTATTTTAGGATATAGAAAAAAGCAGATATGATCCATTAACACAAATTTTACACTAAAATGTCTCATGCAGCTTGAATTTCAGTATTTTCTACAGTAGGCACAAAAATGTGCAATGACTTCTGTTAGAAGTTCAGTTACACAGCCTTTAGCTCACTACTTTTGTTAATTAGCCTTTCCCTTTAAAAATATAGTTATAATAGACAAGTGAGCACTCAGTTTCTGAAGTTGTAATCAGACCACTCCAGGAGAGCAGCACAACTACTTCTATCCTTACCCCAGCTGCCTACACTCAGATTTTATCGCACACCATTTGGAGACTGCCAGCAGCACTCAGGAGCACAGGGTGAACTGCACATAGGGCTCTGGTGGGATGCAGCACAGGCTCTCCTGAGCATTTTTCATTTGCTAAATTCTGTTTTACAGGCAGACAGTCAGAGTATTCACCTTCAATCTGGTTTTGAAAGCTTCTGTATCTAGTAGATAGGTGACAGCTCAGCCTACTCTCAATTCAAGAAAGTATTTCAAACTGCTGTGCGTTCAACATACAAGACTCCAGCTCTTCATAACTGGAAACCAGTCTGAACAACTGGCCATCTAGGCACATTTGAACAACACAAGGCACCAGAGCCGCTGCAGTTCATGTAGTACCCTCTGATATAAGAGGGAATTAACCAACAGCCTTTCCTAATCACAGTCTCCTCACTTGAAGATCAGAAAGGCAAATGGACTCAGTTGTGCAACTTCTTCAAAGGCAAAGAGCTGCACTGTTTGCAACCAGCATACCGCTCCTCCCACCTCCCACACCCAAAACAAGACACTAGCTCAGATAACTGTTAAAAGTATTTGCACTCAGCAGTTTTACACTCATTGAACCCAGGTTCCTCAAAAACAAAGCCGAGGTTTTTTTCAGTGACTTTGTTATTTGGAAATACTTTGCATAACTTTTATCTTGTGTGCTCTCAGAATACTGTGATGAAGGATTGTCAGCAACTCCTGGCCCTGCACAGGACATCCCCAAGAGTCACACTATGTGCCAAGAGTATTGTCCAAATGTTTCTTGAACTCCGTCAGGCTTGGTGCTGGGGAATCTCCTCCAGTCCCAAACCAACTGCTGGGTGGAGAACCTTTTTCTAATATCCAACCTAAACCTCCCCTGACTCAGCTTCAGGCCATTCCCTTGGGTCCTGTCACTGGTCACCAGAGTCTCCTCAGAAGAAAGCTTTAGATCACAATGAGGCCTCCCTCAAGTCTCCCCTCCTCCAGGCTGAACAGACCAAGTGACCTCAGACACTTCTCATACACCTTCCCCTCAAGGCCCCTGATTGAACTGCAAGGCTAAAAACTGGGATGCTAAAAATAAGTAAGTCTTTAAATATTCAAAATCAGATTACAGACATACACAGAAAAATAAAAATAAAATTAAAAAATAACCATACAAGATATACATACCCAGTTTTAGGGCAGAAGGAGTCACTTCAATCTCACCAATGGGCTGAAAGGCAGCCAGCTGAGTCGCTACTTCTGTCTCAAATGAGTCTGGGCTATTTCTGTCTGTCACATTGCCATTGGTGCCATCAGTCTTACGGGGAGCTTCTTGTTCATCATAAACAGCAATCAGCTATCAAAACAAAAGATAATGCAGTTTGTATATTTAAAGTATTTCCAAACTTCACTTTTTAAAAAAAATAAAACTTACATTTCCTTTAAAGTACAAAAATAATGATCTTATTTCAGAACAGCTAACAAACATACAGATTCCACAAAGCACATACATTGGTGTTTAGATACATTGACTTCAATATGACTTAAGTATATGCTTCAGCACTGCCCTGTGCTGACACACATTTCTCAGAGTGAGCATGCTAGCATTAGTGAGCATTTAAAGATTATTTCAAAACACTTAGGGATGAACATATTTAAAAACACAGAACAGCATTTAATTCTTGGGGGCAGAGGGTGTTATTAGTCTAAAAAATTTTAGTGCTATTGACTGACATGCTGCACAAAGGTAACACAACCACAGCAGCTGCACTGAGCGAGCAGATGCATGTTTTATTTGTAAGAACACCAGAACTACATTCCAAGGACAAGATACATCCAGCACAATGAGAGAGCACGAAGTTGTGCAACCTGTGTCTCTGAAAGGCTGAAAGTTTCTTGGTCCAGCACAGCACACATACACCTGGCACTACCCTACCCACCACACATCTATCCCTTCCATCCTGCCGTGCAAGCCTGTACCAGGTACGCTGTTTCTGAAAACTGTGCTCAGTCACCAGCTCTTCCAACACTTCAGGCACACAGGAAGGCCAAGAGTAAGCAATGACAGGCTACAAAGTCTGCTGTTCAATATCACACCAATGGGGAATTAAAATGATAAAAAACACCAGAATAATTATTTTTTGGCTCTGTTAACCTGACCTTTCACAAGGATCGTCCTTTTGGTTCCTACTAATATAAAGTGATCAGACAGTGGTTATGCAGCTTCATCTAGAAGTGACTCACACACATGTGGCTGGGTGTAAATTGTATTACAGCTCCAGGAAAACAGCTAAGTATGTTACAGCTCTGGGAAAACAAACCAAAATACTATTAAAATGAAATAGAAGACATGATGTTCTCAACCAACAGGATGCTTGGCACCCCTGAGTCCTCTCCAAAAACAGAGGAGGTAAGAGCAGCAGTTCAAGTGTTTTTCCTACCCCACCAAGTGACATGACATAGCTCTTCTGCCATTTAAACGGCAAACACTTTGCCTAAGGCGCTAATTTATTTACCTTTTCTGAACTCCTTCAGATTATCCTAATATTTTTCCCAGCCAATCATGGGAATTATACCACAACACACACAACTGGTTAGGCAATGTCAAGATATACACAGAAACGAGTTTAAAGGATTGATTTACTACTTTTTATCTCTCTCTGTGTTATTTTAAGGTATGCATATGCTCTCTCTTATAAAAACATTAGTACATCAAATCTCCTCTGACACTTCCAAGAAGTGTCAACAATTATATCCTATGAAAAACAGTATACTGAAACAAACGTTTAAACAAACTCGTTTGCCCAAGGGAAGAAATGAATGTATGAAAGGAAAGGAAAGAAAAATCCTGAAGTGCTTCTAAAAGGAAGAAACTGACATTTTCAGGTCTTCCACTCATTTATAATTTGGTTGCTAGAAATGTGTCAGCTCATATTTACCAAAGCACGTTTCAGAGACACACAAAACCCTTTAAATACTTAGGTAGAAAACTTGCTCTCTTTTTCCATGTGAAGGCTATTTCTTTTCCATGGACCTGTAACTAAGTTTTTACAACACACAATTGGGGTTTTATTTGTCCAAAGCATATAGAAAAGATTAACTCCAGTAACAAGAACTCTTTTTGTACCTTATTCCTGCATAACATGTAAAGTATCCAAGTGCTCACACTGCATTCATTATGTCCCAAAATTACATACAGCCAAAACGGCTGACTGAGATCAGACATCAACAGATCACAGCAATTTTCTCCCATACCAAGAAAAAGAAACAAAACAAAAAACCCCATCCTATTGTATCTTTCATTTGTTTCTAAAATGACTATTCATGTTCATGCTGTTACGGAAGTTCATCCTGATTCAGTAAGTTCCACGACCATTGTGCACCAAAGGTTTGCTTTCTCAGTCTCACTTTCGCTGTGGAAATTTAATTTCTAAGAAAGAAGCTGTTACTAATGAAGAGGAAATTGGACATTGTGTAGGACTGTGGCACTGAAAGCACTTCAGGTAATAGCAGGATACAAAGTTCATTTGAGCATCCACAATGTAGAATGGAATAAATGGAACTCAGCTGTGATTTGATGGGAACAACTGAATTCCTCAACTAGACCAAGCTGAGTTTCCCCTTGGTTTCACACTGTAGCATATTAAATACTATATTACTTTGGAATATTCTATGCTTACTGTCCCCAGGATGTTGCAGAGGTGAAAAGTAGGAATTCGTTTTTAAAAAAAAAAAAAAAAAAAAAAGAGACAAAGTGATGGAAAACGCCAACAAGAACTGTTAAATGGATAGGAACAAGCACTACCTCAGTCCCAGAAACCTCCAAAACAGGTAATAGTATAAATGAGAAAGGCAAACCAGGACAAACTGATGCTATGATTACCTTACTTCTATGTGCTTTCTGCAAGTATTTTCCACTGGGCACAGGCAGAGACCAGGGCGGCAGCCTGGCCCTGACAGAGCCTTTTTCACAGGCTCGTGTACGTTATCACACTATCACATACTGTGGTTTCTAAGCATCACACCTTTCCTTAGTCCCCTGAAGTTCAAATGAATGTCATGCAGGAACGATAAAATAAAATTATTTTAACAGGTAAGTCACGTCACAGACTCCTGACAGTGTAAGACAGGGTGCCTTACCCACCTGCCAGCCCTGAGAGGCTGACTGCAGCACGGTCCCACCACAGCCATTTCCCTGCATTCCCGGCAAGGCTGCTCCTGCTCCTCACCTCAGTCACCTGGCTCGTCCCCCAGGGCTGGGAGCCATGTCCCCATGGCTCCTTCTGAAGGGGCCCTCAGTGCAGCGTCACAGCAGTGCCCTAGGGCTGAGGGAGTCCCACGTCCTAAGGCCCTGCCCTGCACGGGGCCAAGGGCATCAGCGGTGTCCCCCCCACCTAGAGATGGCCCAGGTTAAAATAAAGTTTCAATTGCAACAACAATATCCTCATGTCACCGAGGGTCCCTAAAGCACCCACCTGCCCTAGCAGGGTGGGTGGCACTGCCCAAGAGCTGACAGGTTACAAGCCAAACACATGCCGTGACACCTGCTCAGAAATGACCTGGGTTCAGGCAGGTTGAGGGGCAGAAATCACAGATAAAGCCTGCAGATCTTCTCCCGCCCGAATATATGGAAGGACTATAAGTGATTTGTGCTTCCATCACAATGGAAGCGCTGCACCTCAATGTACCTGCCACTCACATTCACCAATCAAGAAGGCTTAGCAGATGCAGACACGCTGGCTCCTCTCCTCCCGACTCATGTAGCAGAGGCACAAGAAGAGAAGTCAACACTACTCCCCTTCCCAACTGCGCCCATACCAGCACTCCATTGCCACACTCTGAGCTGCAGCAGAGAGGGCACAGCCAGCACTGGTGATACAGCTTGGCAAACAGCTGCAAGAGCTTCCACCTGAGTTAGACTACACCTGCCCAACACCTGCCTGAAAATGGGAAGTCTCTTACTGCTGACATGCTGTGAGTGACTTCTGTGAGAAACCCACAGTTCCTTAGTCTATACCCAGGCACTATTTTGACAGATTAAAAAAAACCAAAGAAAATGTATTTCTTCACAGTATGGAACACACCAGTAATTAAGTAACATGATCTAGAGTTAAACTCCCACTTTTTACAGAGTGTGGAAAGGAGATGCTACAGTACTGTCTGTGGAGGTAGCAAAGATGTCACGCCTTTCCTCCCCAGGCATTTGTTTTTTAAAATGTTTATTTGGGAGAGAACTTCTCAGGACTACAGTTGCAGCGGCATCTTATCAGTAGCAATTCTAAACAAATACACTGCTAATCAATCAAAGTATTATAAATATCTGCTCCAGACTTTCAAAGCGAATTAATACAATTAAGGTTATGTAAATTAACTACTCAAAAATAATTCTCATAATTGACTTCTCATTTCCAGTATGAAAAATTCTTTAATTGGAACAGACTGCCAAACTCTTCTGATTGAAAAGAATTTCAGGACACATTAAAAAAACCCCACAAACATATAACGAAAACAACAACACTGTTTGCAACACTGGTTTGTTCTTTACCAGTTCAATATTTACAAATATTGGGAATTCAGTAGGTCAGCTGATTGGGGATTTTTTAACACATCCAAACATTACTGCAGACATTTGTAAATTGCATAAGTTGTACAATTTTGTACACTTGCTGTAGTCAGGCATCTCCTTTTTTAAAGGCTATTTAAAGAACATGAATATTTATTGTGAAAAATATATAGGTATTTCTATATAGGTGAAATGGTTCTACAACCATTAGTATTATTATTACAATCTCTATTAACTTTGTATGCTGCCCTCTGGCACTGTTCTTCCAATACTTTACAGGTATTTCAGTTTCAAAGCTTATGGAAAGGTAAAACAAGATCATCTACGAATTTGGTGACTATATTCCCAAAGACACTCATTCGATCAAGATCAAGCGAAGGGCACACACTGCAGCCATGCCTCCCTGGGCACTGGGAGAGACACCACATACACAAGAGGCAGCAAAAGAAGTCCTTCCAAATTAATACTGCAACAGTTTTGTTTCAGTAGTTGCTAATTAAGCTTAATTAAATATTGGAGTTTCAGAATTCTAAAGAAAAACATCCTCACCTTTGAACAAATAGCAGTGATTTAAGGCACTTGTTTGTTAAGTCA
Organism: Acanthiza pusilla; assembly: GCA_036630365.1. NCBI lineage: Eukaryota > Metazoa > Chordata > Aves > Passeriformes > Acanthizidae > Acanthiza > Acanthiza pusilla. Next base: position 11,206,459 of record JAXCHO010000019.1, read on the forward strand.
GAAACAGCTGACTTTACAGTGCCCTATACACCATTTTAAATAAAAGGTTTCATAATTATTTCCCTTCAAACTACACTTTTGACAACTAGATTACTATTAATAAGGTTAAAACCTGTATATTTTACTAGCTTTTCTGTACTGAATTAGAAAATAGACACCACTATTTCCTTTCTGACCCTGAACACCAGGCATGTACACGAAGTACTAAGGAAGAAATGGCAAAACACAAGCTTGTTTGCAATTAAATTAATCAGCTTTCAATTACTGTCAGGATAAAATCACTAAGAGAAGTTCTCAGTCATAGGCTAGCATCAGTACATGATTGAAAAGATACAATTTTCAACAGCTGAAATGATATATTCCAAAACACAAAAAGCAATTAAATGCTCAACTTGTACTATATTTTTCATTCAGGTTGGATAGAAATTTTTCCTCCTAATTTTTTTCCCCACATTCACTTTATCTAGATTCTTCTGTTAGTTATGGAAAACTGGAGGCCAGACATGTTTGTTTCCTGTTGAAGTACTCTCTGTCCATGACTTCAAATGCCCGTTTAGAAAAAAAGACTTTTTTAAACTATGTCTTTACCTCTGACGGCCAGTGCTCCTCTGGGAGTTGTTGCTCATAAAATAATGTGGCTAAAATATTCTCCCATTAGTAAAGACATTTCACAGAAAGCACCTGAATTGTAACAAAGAGCTGTCAGGAGGAGTGAAGGAAAAGCTCGATAACTATTTCATCAAGCTTCAGGACATAAGGACAAATGGTGGCATAAGCTACAGCAGAAACTGATGTTCACCACAGTACCACATGACCTTGTTCTCTCGTCCCTCAGTCTGGGATCTGTAGAACTAATCCTGCATTTATCCCTACACATACATAACAGAGAAATAGAAAGATACACGGTGTCTCTGTATGTGACACACTGATACCACAAAATAGCAATGTTCAAAATAACACTTAAAAGTCATTTAAAAGATCAGAACTTCAGTTCTCCCCAGGTGCTTGCACCTGTGAAAAACGAATGGAAAAAGGCTGCAGTACATATGACCAATGCAAAAAGAGAAAAGGGATCAAGGGATCTGTGGTGGGTCCAGCCCTTGCTGCCTCAGCCTCTCAGGCCAGCTCCACCTCCTCAGAGGGAGGAGCCCTGCTGTGAGAGGACACCAGGGTCTGAGCGCCTGGACCCGCCCCTGGTGCTTGAAGGAAAGGCGTGCCCAGGGCTTGGGACCTACCCACTCTTCCAGAGCTTTCTGTTAAGTTTATTGAACATTGGTTGCTGTCTATTGTACCCTTCCCTTTTATGTCATGATTGGACCCTGTACCCTCGTTCCCTCCCCTTGTCTCCTCTCCCATTGGTTATCCTTCCCCCTTTATAAACAGCTGCCTGGGGACAGCTCTTCGGAATTCTCCTCCTCTCTCCCTCCCCAACACCTGCAACCTGACCCCCATAATAAAGGAGAGCACGGGGGAGACCCCTCCCGCAACCCTTTATCTCATCTCACCTCCTTTACCATCGGCGCCTGTAGCTGACGGCTCGCCAGGAACAGCCCCACCTCGGCTGGAACCATCCCAGCAGTAGCCTTGGTGGGCCGGCGGCTCGTGTCCCAGGCGAGGGCGGCCAGGAAGGCCAGGCAGCTTCAGAAGAGCAACTACAACAGGGATCCTTTCCTCGTTTTGTTTTTTTTTACCCCTTCTTTCTTTCAGCAGTTTGGCCGGGTCAGTTCTTTACTGCAGGCATCTAAGACACTCAAGCACCAGCAACACAAGGTAAGGGCAAGGTTACCTCTTTTGCCAAGAGTTTGCACCAAACTATCTTTAGTTCAAAATCTGCCATCTACTTTGAGGCTGTTGTCAGCTGATTTTTCTCTTTCCCCAACCACGAGTGCTACACTTGCTAGACCCACAGTGGGGCAGTTCAGGGAACTGAATCAGGAAGTAAAGCAACTCTTCATCTCCAGCTGCTTCAGCTCTGTGAACCACAAGAAGCAAATTTCTGTCAACACATCATTGAGTTAACAATTCCTAAGACTACCACTGTCCATAATCTTGTGATAGTGACAGATCTGTCTCTTTTAACAAAGCTGGACTGATGTTTGTGCCCCTGCTCCCAGGATGGCACCCCAGAGCACGGTGCACATAGGTGTCACAAAGTCTGAACAACAGCAGGAACATTTCTGCAGTTCATCTTCCTAACAGAAACTCTTCCATAGGCATGAGTTATACTTTTAACTTAAGCCCACGAGGGGACAAGAAGACTTTACATCGAGACAAGAAGAGAGTAAAGTGTACCATATGTTCAAACAGAAAAAAAATCTTCACAAAGACACTGTGAAAGTTGCTTCAGAACTCCCCAAACCAATTAATGTAAAATAAGATTTTATATATTACTTATGAAAGAACACTGTTCAAATGGTTAAAAGATGAAAGACTGGTAACAGTGCAACATAGACAGAACTAAGGTAATTAAGGTACCTCAAATGGATGAAAGCGTTATTTAATTTTTCAATTTAAAGCTTTCCAGGCGTTCTACAGCTTTTCTTCAACATTCTTTCAAGGTATTCTTCTGGTAGATACTGATGTGTGTTTGAAATGGTATTCTTGCATAATAGCATGCCTTGGAATTCCTTAAATTTAAAATAAAGGCTGTCAAGGAAAAATACCAATATACACACCATATGGCAAGCCTTCCTTCACACCTACATATGAAAACAAATTACAGATATATTACATGAAAGCTATGGTGATTAGCTCATCTTGTTTACCTACATGCCAAAACGATATACACCAAAGTATCTTCCCAAAGGCCACCTGACACTTTTTCTATCCTTGTTATTCAGATTTTTTGGGACTGTCCAAAAGCAGCCAAGAACAGACTCCTACTGCACACATACAAATATTGGTAGCCTTTGCTCTAAAAAGTTTCCAAGGATACAAGGAAAATATTCAATGGGAAGAAAAGCGGCATGTCTAGCAGCTGCCAGGCCCAGCTCAAGACCCAGCTCTTTCAGGAAGAAGGGAAAGGAGTTTTTGAAAGGTCATAAAAAAACCCAAACCTGATTGATAAGCCCTTATATAATTCTTCTTCCTGTCCAACCTATTCCTCTGTGGGCACACGTGACAGTACTTCAAACAATGCAGCTGATTGGGTACTTAACATTGATATTTGTGGCAAAGTTTGATGAGCCCTTCAAGCATGACTGAGATGTAATTTTTTAAGCCACTTAGTAACTACTTGAGAGCTGTTATGGAGATCCATAGTACAATACAGACATTCCTTGAGGGTTGACTTCGGGTAGCTTCCCTGGCAGATATAAATGCTAGTGCTAAAATGTCAAGGATTTATAATTATGATGGCGGATGCATAAAACACATAAAACAAGCCTTATTAGGGTTGATTGAAGTAAATATACCAAAGGACATTTCTCCTTTCTTCTGTAAAAGATTCATGTTCAATGCTATTTGTAGCCTGTCACACTCATTATGTTTTCATGTGAAATAGCTTCTGAGTTTTGCTAGATAACAAATGCCCTTTGCTTTTATTCTTCCTCTATACAAGTGAAAAAAACAAATTGAAGAAGGACTGCAGAATGCAACACTGATTATTTCCTTTCTACTTAACTTGAAACTGAGTACTTTCACCTATATGGACTTCACAGAAGACGAGCTAATTCTGGAGAGTCCATTTAAAATGGCACTATAAAAATGTAGATAATTAATACCAAAGACTGCATTATTTACTAGAACCATGCTTGTCAAATGCACTTATTGGAATCAGTCATTGAAAAGGAAAAATTTACTGTGCCATGAAATAAGACAGTCTGTACTCAGAAATGAAAGTGACATCTTAGTTATTATATTGTGAGTAAGCAGCAATAAATGTTCACTCTCATAATATGAATTATAGCAAATTCACAATATGAATTATCTTACCTTAGAATACTACTTCAATGCTAAATTAACTGCTTAGTTACACAACACAAGCCTCACCTGACAGAAGAAGAGTATTTGTTGAGAGAGAACGAACAGTAACAGTGTCCAAGCCACCTGTGCCCAAATGAGGCAGAGGGGTGGAAAGCCAAATGAGGAGAGCTGGAGCTGCTCCCAGTTCCTACTGCAGCACAGGCATTCCCATGCCTACTTTAAGTAGGCACCTTGCCTAGCATTCAGCAGACTTCTCCAGTATCGACCTCTTCTTGCACCTTTGCAGATGCTTTTCAAGTCCTGGAAAAGCTGATAGATAAAAATCCAGACTGTTTGGCAGCCTGATTTAAGGCAGAAAGAAATGTAGAAGTGGACTGTTGCTGAGCATTTCCTTACAGGAAGAACCTGAGCGGCTCTTCACTGCTGGGACTTTGTAGCAGGTTTTGTAAGAACCCAAAGCAGGAACAAACAAGCCTCAATGCAGCCCTGTGCGAGGTGGTAGTAGGCACTGGATTCACATTTGTTAGCAGCCAAAGCACCCTCAGTGCTCCTTCCCAGAAGTTTCCTTCCCACTCCACTCATACCGTGTGTATACTTCTCAGCACATCCACGTGCATGCCTGCAACCTCTCCCAGACTCCCACAGACTGTCTGATCAACATGATGACTTTTGAGGTGGCTGAAACATTTCACAGCTTTGTATAAAAAGAGCAGAAGCTGCTGCCTAACTCTCCTAAACGCCTAAAGAAAGCATTGGCCTTCAGTACCCTACCAGATGTATTTGTGCTACCAACAATTTTTACTTGTTCTTGCTCCTCTAGTGTCTCAACCGCATATATCGAATACAAAATTTAAGGAAGCGGAGTCCTCCAAGATAGCTTGTTAACCTTTGGATTATATAGGCATATGAAAATCGTCAGAAATTTAAACCAAAGAAAACTGTGGTGAAGAGACATTATGCCATGAATAAGTTCAAGGCCATAACTGAAATTTTTAAGAAATTGCATGGCTCTTCATACTCTAGGCAATGACTTATGATGCTAAAAAACAATCTGTATTGAGCACTTCAATGTTCATATATTTTCCAGATTCAATTTTAATGAGTAGGGCCCACAAAACAATTTAGGTTGGAAGGATCTCTGGAAGTTACTGGTCGACTGTTTTATTCAAAGAAGGGTCATACTGGCACTTGGCTCAAACTTAAAGTTGACTCTGGTTGCTCACAGCCAAACCAATTTTTGTGCATCTCCAAGGATGAAGATTTCACAAGTCTCTGGGCATCTGTTTCAGTGCTTGACCACCCTTGTTGCACAAAGAAAGGTCTCTCATATATTAACAGAATCTTCTTCATGACCATTTAATGTCCATTACCTCTTCTCACTGTGGACTTTCAAGAAAGCAGGGTGTATCTCCTCTACACTCTCCCTTACCCTATGAAGTTCACTTACCCTTTCTCCCCAAGTCACTTGTTCAGTCGCTGAGCTTGCTGGTGGATCTTTTGCTGAGTTAGCTTCAAATATGTCAATGTCTTTCTTGCACCAAAGGAGATCAAAAGTAGACATGACAGTCCAACTGTGGCCTCACAAGTGCCAAACAGACAAAATTGGTTCCCATGGCTACTGTCCCAAGTGTGTATTTAGCTTTTTTAAATGTAAATCTGAGACAAACCCAGACCAACTTCTACCAAGTCACCCTTTCATATTTTCTCTCTCTCTCTCATTGGTTTGACAATATGCATCATGTGCAAAAATATGTTTTTGCTTTGGCCCCAATTACTCATTGACAGAATATGAATTAGCTGCTTGCTTGGTTTTAAACAGCTTTGAGCTTTTTAGAGGACGTTACAGGATGGGGCAATGGAACTTTGGAAGTTGAAAAAAAAAGCAGCACAAAAAATACTTGAATTGTAAAACCCCTCAGAAAGTGTAAAACCATCTGTACAGCATAGCACACACAACAACTTCCATTAGTACAGACAGGCTTGATAAAACTTGGGATGTTGCCACACGTCATGCAGTTCTCACACTGTGTTTCTGTCTGTGCAGAAAAACATTTCAGTATTTACAACTGCCAAGAGTCCTATTCCTACTGATGCCTCGCTTAGTGAGACTGCATTATTTGCCCTGTCTCTGACAGTTTATATGTCAGGCTCTAGAAAGGCAAAAGTAAGCTTACAAAACTGGTTGTCACCTTGATGAAGAAAGGTCTGTCCCTAATGATAAACTAATGCTATCAGTCTCTCCTAGTTTGTTATTAATTCTGTCAATACACAGAATTCATAGGCAGTTACCAGTGCATTATAATAAAGTATGCGCAGCCCTTTGAAAAAAATACAAAATAAATACTTTCTGCCTTTGACACAGTGACCTCATTTGCAGAAGCATCATGCCCCTAGATGATTCAGTAGTAAAAGTCAGCTGACCTTGACCTCTAGCAACCTTTCTCTAAAGAAAGCTCCTAAACATCATGATGCTTTTATGCATCAAATTTTAGAGGGGAACATGAGGAGAGGAGAGAGACATTCAAAAGAAATGCAGCAGAAATATCACCAAAATCCTCAGAATGTATTTTGTAATTGGCTAATTCACATAAATTGTTTCACCATATTCATTAATAGAAGACAACAAAGTCACTCACAGAAGAACTGCGTTTTCTTTTTTTTTAAAGGCAAACCAGTTTACGAAGTCTACAGCAACTGAAGAAGAAACCTATAAAGTTATGCTGTCTCAGAAGATCAGTAACAGGCAAAATTGTGAAATAATCAGGAACTTTAGAAGCAGCGTAGTTGTTCCAAACACAAATATATACTTCCAAATGAACTACCAGAACAGAAGGACTAGAAAAAAATTATTTTGACTTGACATTGTAATGCACCATTACTACGAAAACAATGAAACTAAAAGTAACATTTCTAGAGATAGTCACAGCCCTGGCAATAACAAAAAAACCTTCCAAAAGAATTACTCATTTCAGCAATCAGTTCATAACAGACATCCTACTGCTGCCTTGCTCATTATACTCCTTAAAAGAATGATCTACGTATTATAAATTTCAGTCATTTTTTACCCTAACATTAGTTGCCCACAGCATAATTTCATAGATAAGTTCCTTAATTTCTCAGTAAACAAATTAAATGTCGACATCATGCCCAAGATTCACAGTAAAATTAAACATCCATTAAGGTTTTCTGAGAGTTAAAATTCAGAATTCAACTGAACAAAATGGCATTTGCAAAGTTAGTAGCAGCTATGTATGTACACATGTGATGCATACCTTGCACACAAATGTATTTTCAAGCAGACAAGACATCACATAAATACCCTTCTACTACCCATGCACTGATCCTTGTTATTCATATATGAACACGTCCTATTAAATCAGAATGCACAAGAAAAAAATAACAATCATTCGAAAAATTGCAATACTAGTAATGTCCTTGTCCTTCCACAACAGGATAGGATCCAAAAGGTAAAACCAAAGCACATTTTCTGTGGTATTATAATTGCTCATTAGATGGATGACACAAACCTCATTTCTAAGGCTGGATTTCAAAATCCTATTAAGTACAATGCTGAACATTTACTTGATGCAAAATTTTGTGTAGCATTTAGCTATAAAAACGTGGATTGCAAGTCTAACCTCTGAGTAATGATTAAAATTATCTTAATATTTCTTAAGGAGACTGTTTTCTGCAAGAAAAACATTCAAAGAAAAGGAAACTTTTTTGTTGTGCTGAATATGCTGCATTATACTGAGCATTGTTTCTTACCTACCCTAATTAAACTAAAAATTTTTATTAGATAATAAAAACCACTGAAGAATACATTTAGCCAATCTGTTGAATTCAATTAGCAGAGTCCTATCACTCCAAAATACTGGTTAAATGTGATACAAAGCTTTCTTTTTGGGGAAAAAATAATCTTCATGCTTAGGGCATAGTTTAATTTTGATTACAGTAGTTTGAATATTCTGCAAAACAGTGATATGTCTTGGGAATAAATGATTTCAGAACATTCAGATCATTACTCAGAAATTTCAAACGTGATTTTTTCAGAGAGAAGCTTGTTCATCCATTTTCCACTCCTCATTACAAATGATTAAATTATATTCATAAAGCAAAGCACTTTTCTATAAAAACGCTCAAAGTGAATGATATACCAGGCTCCACTTTCAAAAGTAAGCCAAACTACTTAATAAACAACACAATGGGAAAGGCATAAAATACTTCCAGCTAAGACAAAATTCTCCTGAGATTTTTCAGTTGTCCTACATCTTCCAAAATCTTGAACATCACAGAGAGTCATCAAAACTGAAGGCACACAACTAGCTCAACATTTTAGGCCCCTCCAGGAAAGTGATCATGGCTATTTCCTGACCTATCCATGCTGAAGTCTCACCAGACCCCGTAACAAAAATTTCATGGTTTTCCAGCTTTACTGCTAGTACATGAAAGGATTCACTGCAGAAACACATTTGCCTTCCTCACTGCCACATCACCTTGTTACCTAGCATTATTCAAAGGGTCTGAAATACATGAATGTCCAAGTTGTTAATAAAAGCTAATAATATTGATTCAGTTATGTGCCAACTTTTATGGAAGATTATTTTAACATTTTTCTTCCAGTGTGGAAAAGAAAGCAATACTGTATTATGAGAATGCCCTTCCTGCTCCTCTGAATCAGCTCCTGCATGCGGATGGCTTTCTGTTCTTCTGTGGCTATGCCACACTGAGCATTCAGTCCCCTCCAGGTAAGCCCCACTTTCATAATGGCACGCTGCACTTTGAGGCTTCTGAGGCTTTAAAAAACCCAAGGGGAAAAAAAATCCACAAAGAAAAATTCCGAACATGTTAACAAATATATTAACTCTGCCTTGAATCCTTATCCTCCAGTCAAATTATTTTCTTTCCAAGAGATTTAAAGTGTTTTCTCAGTTAGCTGAAATCAAGTCTCAGGGGTTTCTATCCAGTGTCAGTTAAATAGCTTTTTATTAGTAATTCGTCACACATACTGCAGAATTTGACACTGGTCTTCACACAGGTCCCCAAAAGCACCTTTACTTCTGATTTAAAGATCTGTGTGCCTTTAAAAAAGAAACCACACCAAAACCACACCTAGAAACATTAAAAAAAACCCAAAAAAACCAAAAAAACCCCAAAAACCAACCAACCAAACAAACAAACAAAACCCAAACCAAACCCCATGACACAATCCTTAGTGAGGAATGGCAGCCACAGCTGGCAAACCCCAGGATATCACTGATTCACTTTGACACCAATTGGAGGGAGATGTTTAAGACAAAAAGATGCCACTCCTTTCTCTCCCAGGCTGTACTTGAATCTAGAAGTTACATCAAGGCACCACAGTCTGAGGCTGCAGACCAGTAGCCAAAGGCCAGGCTCAGTTTGGCTGTTCTCACTGGGAGCTCCATGGTCTAACACTGACACCACTCCAGAATGGCATTTCCATCAGCCTGCTCCAGAATGTCAATCCTCAGGAGAAGCGCATCCCCATGTACCCCTTGCATGGAGATTCAGGGATTTCAGAAAAGCTGAGAAAGAGAAAACAACAGAAATTCATCTACTCTTCAAAGACACTAAGTGACAAAGGAAAATCTGCCAAATATCTCCTGCATGGGATATATCAAAACAGAAATGAACATTGTGTGCAGATAAAAGACGTTTTTTCCTACATTTGAACTTGGAATTAATTTTAAGTAAGTTTGGCTAACATAAGTGAAGCACAAAGACATTATAAAAAATGTGACAAGGGATATGTACTCTAAACAGAAGTTCTGACCATATTTGTGGTAAGAATTTATTTTTGCTCTTTGCATTTTCCTATACACACTGCTTAGGTTACGGGGGAATAGCATACAGTTTGGAATCAAAATGAAGTTTGCAGAGCTGTGCTTCCAAATCTGCTGGATTCTTCCCTCTATCAGTAGCCTACTAATTACTCCTTAGTTCTTGGCCACTTGGCCATCAGGGCTTTAGTACAGGGAAGAGGTAAGGAGGGCAGCTCCATCCTCTCCCCTGGGCTCCAATCCAAAAGTCATCCCAGTAATTACTAGGAGGCCTCCTCTCTCATTCTGTGCTTTCAGACTTCATCAGAAAACTCTACAGCTTCTCTTGACTCATCTGAGGTGTTAGTCTTTGGACATGTCACCCAGTCCACCAGGATTAGAACTGTATACTAATAATTTCTGATCTATACTTCAAGCACAACTTGGCAGCACAAGAGAGCGGAAGATGACAATTCTTGGTGAAGAGTATATTCTCATTTCAGTTTATCCAGGGAATTCAATTCAACAAGAAGCACCATCAAAATGAAAAATCATCTGATCACTGAAAAGCAGGGAAGTTTACTAGGCCTCCTTTCTTACAGCCTCTGAAAAACAACTGAATGCAAGAGCTGAGCACCATTCGCTCCAAAACCCCGAGAAATTCCTCCTGGTCTCATCTACCTTATCAGCTGCACAGTCTAGCATGCATCATCTGCAAACTGCTTCTGTGCAACATATCCGCTTTAAATGCAAAACTCTTCCCAATACACATCCAGAATGTTTCCCATCTTTTCTTAACTAAAATTCATTTTAGTTCTCTGCAGCTTTAATTGAACTTCAATTACTAAAACTAGCTTGACACAAGCCATGAAGAAGGAATTAATAGTCTACTAAATAAGAACTGTCACTCAGCATTTCCTAAGCTAAATGTAAAAATTAAGACTCTGAATAAATGTATGCTAAGTATCATTGCATACATATGCATATAATGCATTTTCCTCTTTTAAAAAAGTGTTACATTTAATTTAAAGACATTTGATTGCACATCATTTTAGTGGTGATCAATCACTGAAAATCAATGATTCTTTTAAATAAATGCAGAAATATATTTAATTGAAATCCAATTACTTTAAATACATTTTTGTTTACTTTTCAATCACTTAAGACTTCAGGCAGTTCACTCTGTGGTTAGGAAACAGGATCTCAGGACATAACCAAACAACTACTAAAGCTATTTTCCCTTCTGCAATCAACACAGTTGTTACACTGACAGTGAAATACACTGGCAACCCAAATTTCTCATCCAAAAGTGCATCACTGAGGGTTTACCCACACTCAATCTCTTTACAGACTTTTTTATGCCATTAAAATATTCCAATCCTATTAGAATGCAAATATAAAAGGGTAGAGAGAGCACACATAATACCATTAACATTCAAAGATTTCTTGCTCCCCATTATCAGATATTAATTCTCACATTAACTGATGTTTTGTTAAAAGAAAAAACCAACAAAAAAACTCGAATCCATTAGCAGCTGCATTAAAAGCGAACAAAAGAGACAACAACTGCTGATGTGATTATGCACCTAACCCTTTCTGAAAGTTTCCATATCCAAGAGCACCCAACAAGCACTGCTTCAACTTTCATTTCACACCAGGTATGTAAGTACATGTTACTGAAAAACAACCTTGACAGGGTTTCCTGCATACTGGTATTTTTAGCAAGCTTTAAAAAACAATCACTCATTTTTACAAGTCTCTAGATGGTTTCCTTTAAGCTTTTTAAAGCCACAATATGGTATGTCTGGGGGGAAGAAGAAAAAAAGCATTTTTTTCATGCAAGCAGCATGTTTGAGTTTCAACTGCACCGAGGCGGCAGGTGCCAGCCAGGAGCCTGCCAGCAGATGGAAGAGCCCAGCTCAAGCAGGCACTTGGAACACTGTCAGCCACCAGACCTGGTGTACCCTTCTCTTCACATGCATCTCTCTGTTGCATATGATGGCACGTGGTCCTGTTAGTGGAACAGCCAGAGCAGCCTGACACTGCAAACAGGAGAGAGATCCCAAGCAAACAGCTACGCTTCCGTTACAGGCATACAAACAGCACTTGTCCACTCAGCCACTTCATGCCCAGGGAAACATCAGCAACTGAAAGCGAGATCCTGGGTGATACATCTTCATCACAACTTGCATTCTCTCTTTGGATATCCATAAGTCAAGATTCTCAAATCAGTACTCTGGAAACAGAAATCATATAAATTGACAGCACATCTCTATTTTAGTCATGTCCCCACTCACACCTGCAGGAGTCTACCATTACTTTTCCTCATCTTGAACATGTGTTGACCAACTGCATTAGTCTATAAACCTCCCCAGAACAAGGTCACCCAAAACATCAGCAGAAACAGCCTAAGATGTAGTGCCCATCCAACCAGATTAGAGCCTCACCGGCAATCAGTAAGTCACTCAACTAATATTTCCTCGGGCATTATTAAAAAACACACTAACAGTGAGGGACCTACCTATACTGTGGGTACTTTCTTCCACATCCTATGAACATGAAGCCTACCAACCAGTTATAGCCCCTCTGAAAAGTCTGGCACTTCCATATTCCTTCACAGATGTTCACATTACCAATTAATCATCACCACAGGGAGTCTCAGCACTGAGGCTAATGGTTGAATATTCTCACTTCAATCTTACGTTCGAACTCTTTCAATATTTTCCAAATCAATAACAAAATATAAGTGAAATAAATCAAAGAACTCACATCCACACCCAAAGATATAATGCAGCACAATGAACTGCCCTATGATTTTACCTAAATGAGGTAAAATGATTTTAAGGTACCACAAAACCCATCCCCAGCTCTACCTCCATTATCATTATATAGATTCAGATGCCTTTGACAAGGTGAACTAATAGTCTACAATATGTAAAGCATACACAAATACTATTAAAGCATTCTAAAAAGGGACATGAATGAAAAGCTAGCAGATCTGCTAGTAAACAGAATTTTTTTTGTAATGTATTCAATTATTTTTTAAAAAACACCCCAAAACATGGAATTAATGCACTACCAAGAGTGTTAAACAATATGAAGAATTTCCCCATATTCTCAGTGGATGATGCATTAATGTCATTAAACATTTTCTATTTCCACAAACAAAAAAATTGCAACAGCTACATTCCAATTCCTTAATTTTATCTGAAGCAGAAAACTGCACTGGTTTCACTAAGCTTGTTTGTTACTAACAGCACACTCTAGCTATGCACTAACTATGGAAGTTTACAAAAATAACCAAGTACAAGAAGTGTACTGGGTGTATACATGTGTGTGTATGTACATATATGTTTCACGAAGACTTACGAAGTACAGCAGAATGATCATTCCTACTCCACCAACAGACATAAAGGCACAATGAAGCTGATATATCCAAGATTTTACAGGATATCCATGACAAACCTGGAGTTAAGCCTACTACTTGCAAGTGCCATGAAATTATCTTTTTTCCTTACTAACATTTTCTGTCAATAGCTCAAGTACTGCACCAAGTCTTGATATTAATTTTAAATACAGAAGAACTGATGTGCTACATCAAATCACTTACCCACGACTGCCCACAAAACCAATGAAACATCTCAGAACTGAAGGTCCTGCTCCCTGTGTTACCCACCAGGCCACAAGAGCCCTGTAGGTCAATGTGAGCACTCTAACTGCAAAAAGCAGTAAGGAATTTTAACCTATTCTTTTTACAAGGAAAGAATTTAAACATCACAAGCCATGCTGTTTCATGCACACATAAGTAGATTCCACATAAATAGAAAGGTATTTGAAATTAAAATTCTTTATTCAGGGTTTCAGGTGAACCTGCAGTTTTTAAGAATCCAGAGCTCTCACAGAATAGACTAAACTGCCTGTTGCATGAAACAACTTTGTTAGAAACGCCCACCACGTAACAACTTGCACTTTAATTACTTGCCAAGACGCTTTATTGGGAGCACATAAAGTCTGTCTGCAGAGACATGCAAATATTGTTAAGCAGAATTCATGCGCTCTCCATAAAGCTTGTTTTCCAAATTTGGATTTCTTTGTGTGGGAACAGAATTCCCATACCAAGAGATGGAAATTTTAGAACTGCTGATTCACTACACAGAAGCTCTTACTCTTAACATCAATATGTACACTCTAAAATAAAGACTCTGAGCTGCAAGGCTCATCTGTGGACAGTGCTGCCAGAAAAAAATCCTTGTCTATGCGGCTGACAAGCATACATTTGCCTGAATCTTTTCATAAACTATACATTTCTCAAAATTCATCCATTTTATGACAGATCAACACTATATCCTTTCCCAAATCTCATATTTAAATGCACTCTTTCAAAGGGAGAATAGATTTGAACAGCCTATAAAGCAGTTGGGTCTTTCACAAGCCCTCATCACTGTTTCTATACAGCAGCAGAGAAGTAGATAGCAGGATTTCAGAGCAGACAAAAACAGGCAGAAACCAAAGAAAATGCATAATTCAGTAGGTAAACACTAACAAACCTAAATTCTCGATAGGCACTGTAAGGACCGATAGTTTCAAGGTCTCCCAGAAACATGAACTTTTCTTTGTTGGAAAAGAAGAATTTCAAAACACACACAAAAAAAGCATTACCAGATAACTGGGAAAAAATACTAAGAAATATAATTTCAATACAATTAAGGCAAAAGTGTTGCACACCTACCTTTGTAGCAGTTAAGAGAAAAACACCTACAACATGCTCTAGTTTTCAATAACAGACTACTGGATCTTACTGAAATTTTAAATATTCAGGGCTCAGTTAATAGCAGCTTTGAAAACTGCAGAGATATATGAACAGTTTTAATAGGAAGTTCCAAATGAGTAACTGAAAGTCTCGAACACTCCTATTAAAAGTCATCATATATGAAGTGTGTCCCACAACTTAAACAAAACAAACAACACCCTGCATTTTAAAAATGGGGAGTGGAGGGAAGAATAGAAGCAGTTTCTCATGGTTTGATCACAAAGAAGGAATTAAATTATAAGTGACACCACTCTAATGAACCAGAACTGATTATAATCCTTTTTTAGGAAAAGGTATGCAAAACCAACAAATAAAATGCATCAGAGCTTGATAAAGATCACTAGTTTAGCCTCAATGTTATCTACTGCACATCTGCCACACCACATTATCTTACTACTCAAGCATCATTTTTGCATTCTAATGTAGTAGCTTCATCAGATTAATGCCCAAGACATTTCAGCTGTGTTTCAAGTAAATAAGTGGACATACAGGAATATTATGCATGGCCTGTACCACTGACACTAAGCAAAGAAAATGTGATTAGCACCAAATTGCATCTGACAGGGGAACCAGAAAGCTGTCAAACACAATGACATGGATTCAGTATTTAGAAGGTAAAAGGGGGAATAAAGAAGCTGGCCAGTCTGGCATCAAGACAGCAATAAAACACAACAGCTATGATAAATTAATTCATTTACTTATGAAAAATTAGAGGCTTCAACATGCAGCTCTCATTTATAATCTTGTCAATCTGGCAGAATAAATAAAAAGCCTATACAATGCACAGTGGGATGGAGGGGGGAAAAACAAAAGAGAGGGGAAAAGAAAAACAGATTTTTGCATTTAGGCTAACAATAATTTCTTACATTAAATGACACTGGGTCAAGCCTTTGATAGGAGAGACTAATGCAAGGATACATTACAGCAGGAGTGACTAATGCAAGGATATATTACCGCAGGGATTACTGTGTTTACTAGAGACACATGAGACACACAGTGTTAAAACAACAGGAAGGCTTGAGATCAAACATTCAGTAGCCACATAAAACAAAATGAATTTTTTACATGCAAGAGATGCAATTACTAATAGTCTATCAGCAGGATACCAGGAAGAGCCAATGGGGCAGAAGTGGAAGTAAACTAAAGGACTGGTCCCTGGGACGGGAAGAGGCACTGGAAGAAGGCGATGTCCTTGCAACAGCTGCCTGGTGTGGCCACTAATACCAATCCGCCTTGGAAATCCTTTCCAGCTAAAGCAAGCTCTGCAGCATCCTGCAGCTCTGTCTCTGCAGTGGTTTCCAAGATGTTCTCCTGGGATCCCCAGGTAGACCTAGCAGTTAATACCTCACCAGCGACATGGATACAGTAATTTTTTTCTACTGAGATCATTGTCATAACCGGGAGATGGTCTTTCAGAGGAGTATTTCAGTGTCTGGCAATTGCCAATGGGTGAGTTCCGAGCAGAAAATAACAAATTTCCTCATAATGAAAGAAAAAACTACCCATATCTTACAGAACATGATGGATGACCGTGAAAGCAGCAGCAAGGCCAACTGTCAGCACCAGAACAGAGGCTGGATTTGAACCTTCCAGCATTTCCCACTTTGACTGATCACTGCAGATTATTCAAATCTTACCTATGCTGAGCCACATACTTAACCACAAAAGGTTTAGGGCACAGCCTGTTCATATATAGCCCTGAATATTGGAGAGATTGCTCCAAACTCCAGTGAAAAGAGCTGCCCCTACACTTGCTAGACATTTACTGTACAGCAGCCTAGAAAGACCCCTGGATATCAGGCAGCCATTGTGCCCCAGAACTCAGTTTTGATGCCCACTGAAAAGGCTGGCATCAAAAGACAAGCTAGCCACTAACAGCGTTCTTCCACTATTTACTACATGTGCATCTTAGGGGGAGTGACAGATCAGGGCAGACAAGGCCTTTGCTGACAAGCACACCAGAAATCTGTGCCAGCACACATTCTGTGGCACAGCTGGAACTTTAGCTCATTCTCATTTAAGACAGGAGCTGATAGCTTAGTCTAAAAACACCCTTCTCCCTATCAAGTCCAGTTCAATCTACATGACTTTTATTTTTATCAGCACATGTGTGAAGTGGCGGAAGAATAAGGAAGGAAAGTGTCCCTTCTAAACCAATAGACAGAGCAGCAGAGAGCCAGGTCTGTGCAACACAGCAGTTCTGTCATTGTGACTAATGCTAGTGTTACTGTTTGTGTTCTAACTTCCAGAGTTAAAAACAATTAGTACTAGTATCAGGCTGCTTTGAAATCTGTGAGATACTTCAAAACAGACACTTTCTAGTTCACTAAGGAGAATCAACTAAATTAACCTTTTTTCATAAGACTGTTAGCCCTCAGGGTTTTGACTTTTGTACCTTTGCTACATACACCATATATCTCTAACCATTACGATGAACTTTTTTACTATGCGTTATTTTAACTAAAATATTTTCACTTTGTGCTACAAAGTACTTCATATCCAATTGAATATATATACAATTCAATGCACATATACATACTGTTTGACACCTTCTGTTGCAAATCCACAGATTACAAGTGTTGCAAGGCCAGCTGGGGTTTACTTGTGAATTTCTGCAAGATTCTGATTTTTTCCCCCATCTAAACTTAAGTATGCAACCCTTATGTTTGAAGGGCCAGCCCTCCAAATTCGGGCTTTATCCTAGTTATACAGAAGATGAGGAAAACAAAGATGGCCATTGCTTAAACACCTAAGAGGAAAATAGTTAAGCAGGACTAGAGGCATAATTGATCTCCTACCTGTTCACATTTAGAGGCCCAGTGAAAAATTACTTGCTATTGAAATAACAATTTATTTTCCCAGTGTTCTGCATCTTCACAAAAAACAAAACCAATCCTCTAGCATTCCTGTAGTGGAATACTTACTACATTATCATATGGATTTTTTTTTTTTTTTAAAATACAGAAGTACAAATATAGGGGGTTTGGATCAGCCAGTACTTCAGGTTCTCTGCCAATTTATGGCCTGCTTTGCTTTTCCATCACTGAATTTTACTCAACCTTTTGAGAAAGACAATCTTGATGTACTTTGTGATCCCAACACTCAAGGCCCAGAAGAGGGCACAAAGTGACCCTGAGAAAGCCATAGGTCAGGCTACCCAAGACCATTTATTAGCTGACCACTCAACCTTTCATCAGTCAAATTCACAACCATAACCTCAAATGAATTTTTAATTCTTTCATATCTGATTTTTACAAAGCATTGAGAGAGGCAATTCAAAAGGCTGCACTGTATGTATCACTTGCAACACAACCAGAGGAAAAACCCACAATTATTAAGTGACCCCTACATCAAAAATTCTAACATCCAATTTAAAAAATTCAGCCAATTTCAAGCTTTAAGTAATGAAAAATGTGCATATGTACAAGTTTACATGACCTATGTGAACTCAAAGCATAACCAGAGCAGGGAGAAAGGGAAGAGAAAAAAAAAAAGCCTGATGCCTCCGTGTGACACAAAAGTTATAGGAAATACTTGGTGCCTGGCTAAATCACCATACCACATAACAGCCCTTTAAAGCATTTTAAAAGCACACTTTTCAGCATAAATACCTTTTTATTTTGACACTACCTGCTCAAATATGAAAATTTTTTATTACAGCTCAGAACCATGCCACAAAAGCCTGGCTTATGATCAAATTTCTTGTACTGTACTCTGAAACAGAGTTTTTGTGTTGTTGTTGCTTTTAAGGTACACTGCTAAAGAAAACAAAATACCTTATTGAACAAGTATGCTAAAAAAAAAAATCTTTTCTCAAGTCATCTATAGGTGCAATTACAAAAAACTATGAACCAGATAATTGCGCTCCCACTGTCACTGAGAATTCCACAGTTGGTCAGAATACAAAGCATCCGCGGCTATAATATCTTGTTTGAGCATTTGCTGCTCAATTAAGACAGATTTTTGAGAATGTTTTCCTATTTTCTTTTCATCTGCACTATTGCAAGGGAGCAACCCATAGGGCTGAGAGAAGAAGCAGATCACAGACAATACAGCATTACTAAAACAAGCACTTTGTCTACAAATTGCAAGAGAGGCGCAGATATTAGTCAACTGCAAAGAAGTATTGAATTGCAGTCTAAGTAATTTGTTTGCATTTCTCATCCACAAATTCAAGTAACTTAAGCAAACATTTAAGTATTTTGAAATATTTATATCTGAAAACTGTATAAACCCACAAATTTCTATGTAAGTCCAGTAGTACAAGCTAGAGCTCAGGTCCTGTAGTATTTGGCCTATTCGATTACCTTTGGGGAGTCTGTCCTGACCTACAGGGGCATTTGGGGAACTCCCTACATCAAAAACGGCAGGGGATTGCAGCTTCGCAGAGCGCTGCCAAAACCACTCTAGCAAAAAGGGCTCTGCAATTCCCAGAAAGATGTAGCACAGCACAGTCCATTGTCATACACAGCCTATCCCACACCTTCCAGCCCCCATGAGGAACAGTAAAAGCACTTGGCAGGTGACTTTCTGGAGCAGGGACAAGACCCTTTCTGCTCACCAGGAAGCAAAGCAGAGCTGCAGGCTGGAGCTGCTCACTGATGCTGTAAGAGGGCAGGAAGAGCATCCGTGTGGCACAAATGCTCATCCAAGCTCCTGTGTGCTTGAGCTGCAGCTGCAATCTGAAGCCCAGAGAGGGCAGAAAGGACTAATGGCATCACTAGGGCCCCAAACAGCTTTAACCTTATCTCCAGCCCAACTCAAATAGAAATTTCTCTATACTCGCCTTAAGAACCTCTACTTACCTATCCTTATCCATCACTGTCTGCACCCAATGTCTCCCCCCACGGCCTTCTTCAGCACTGAAAGCCACAATGGTATCAAATAGATGCCACTGATGAGGAACAGCGAAAGAGAAAACAGGGAGGCTACAGGTGTATCTTAAACTATAATGCAGCGTAATCCCTGGTGATTACATGGAAGATTACACAAAACTGATGATCCTAGCTTTGGGCAACTTTGAAGGCTAATAAAAGTCTAGTACTCCAGAAGTTTAGGATGTAAGGTGGGCTCAGTGGGCTACGAATACTGCACCATGTTTTTCTGCAGAACCCACACTATGAAACCTGGAATTTTCCCCATATTTTCCAGTTCTTCCTAAGTCTAGCATTATGTTACCAAGGGTGACCCATACAGATTAATCACTTTGTCTTCAATACAAATGTCTTAAATTTTTTATGAACTTCCAGCAGAGAATTTAGAAATTATTTTCCTGGAGAAAAGCAATGTAACAGTTCTTTTTAAAAATGCACTAATACAGAATTAATGACAAGGAAATTGTTTATCTTGTCTGGTTTGCAAATGTTTCTTTATATCTAATATAGCATTAGCTAAAAAATTACTGTGATAAAAGTCTTTTTCACTGAAATCACATGTACATAAAGTGACAGATAAAATGTCAGCCAAACAAATATTTAGCTTTAAAGGTGAAACACTACCTGACAAAGGGGGAAAAAAAAAGAAAAAAAAAAAAGGAAGTAAGGAGTTCTAAGTTAAGGCTCTCTGTCTTCACTTTTCATGTTATATCTAACCTTCAAGCAGAAAGCAATGTTGCACCACTCCCCATTACAGTGAGTGTGCCAAATACATACAGCAAAACAAAACTGAGCAGAGCTCAAGCAATACCTTTTGATTTCTCTGCTTTTGTCAGCTTGAACCCAAAAAGCAGCACAACTTTGCTGTCAATTGACTCTGTGCTTTGCAATCTCCCTCTACCATTGGACAGCACTTCCCTGAGTTTTCTCAGGAGTGAAGAAAAACGTCCCATTTCTTGAGAAGCAGTTAAGACAACTGAAAATAAGTGTTCCACAGAAGGGTGAAGAAGCAGTATCAGACAAAGACAGAAAAAGTAAAACAAATTATTCTTAAGTAGATTTTAATACACAAAAACCATAATTAAAAATGTGATGAATTTTTCATAAAATAAGTTCTCTTTGCTTTATAAAAAGCAAGATTCTTAACCATTTTTTTACCTACTTGGAGAGGCTGAGCAAATACAAAGTGCCTTCATAATGATAATAATCTAATGTATAATGTAAAGAAATTAACTTAAGAATAATTCCACTTTACAAATCTAGAATACAGAAACATTTTCCAAACTCATTCAGGTATTAAAAATCCTTTAAATGGACAATCTGTCAAAGGTTATTCTTAATACAAGTACAGCTGCTGTACTACAGCCCTTTGACAAGTCCTACATAATCAATGAGGAAGAGATGAAGATCCATAGAATAATCAGATGTCAGAGAGAACCCAGGGCCCATCTTTCTATTCCTTTACAACTCGCAGACTTTCCTCTGTCCTTGTGCCGTAGGTCAGACACGGACTGACACCTTAACAGGGATTTCTCCCCACCCCACCCTCTCCAAGGAGTGGCTTTCTGCTGTATTTGCTACTGCTGAAGGCCAGGACAGGCCCTCCCGTTCCAGGAGTCAAAATACCAACAAGAAAAATTCACCAACAACCACTGGCTTGGAATGTAACTGCAGATCAGTCACTCATGAGGGCACAGTGGGCACCTGCAAACTTTGATAAGCTGTTTTTCAAAACTCCTTATAACATTCACTGCAAATGAGCTAAAAAGTCTCATAGAACATATATTGACCTAACAGACAATACTGGTTAGTTATAAAAATGAAACCATTACTGTAAAAATATTTGAAGCATAAACACTCTCTGAAAAGCTTTACTATAATTTATGAGAAAAAAACAAAAAAACCACAGTGGCCAAAGCATCAGTTATTTTCAGATTTAGATTCAGTTTAAAAGAGTAAGAGCACAGCTGAGATGCATCCAAGAAATCACACAAAGCACCCAAGATATTTAAATTGTAAAAAAAACCCCCATACTGGTACTAACAGTCTTCTGTCAATTAGAAATTGTTGAAAAACATGCTCAACATATTGTAATGCAAATTAATCACTTCTCCACCTAAGGAAGTATTACGTATATATTTTGAACATGTTAAGTCACTTCTCAATCAGTCACCATTTGCTCAATCTCTACTGTTTAGGTAAAGCTATACATTTCTGGTTTGTCATAGATTACTGATTTCAAGGGTTTCAGGAAACTGTTCTTCTAGAATTCATTGGAAATCTGAGAAATTAGGAAGAGTTTTTAAAAAACCCTGTCAACAGCTGTTTCTATAGAAACAAATACTGAACCTGCAATAACAAGGTGAAAGTTATTTGCTTAGTGGACTGTGAGAACTCTATTTAAAACAGAAAGTTAACAGGGTCCTAAAAGCCATCACTTCTCAAAATAGAAACTGAAATCCAAATAATTCATATTGATTTTCACTAAAACTCAAGAAAATAAGTAAACCTTAAGGTATAAATCCCAGAGTTTTTCATAATAGCAACAGTTTACATACTACATACAAGAAGCATTAGAGCTTCAGATTAAAAACAAACCAACCCAAACCAAAAACCAACCAAACAAAAAACCCCAACAAAATACCCTAGCAACCCAAGCCAAATCAAAGAATGAAAGCCCAGCTCGTGGGATTTATCCTACCACCCTGAGAGTGATTTCTCTGCCCTTTACTGCCAATAACGATTAGAGGCACCTATAATGCTTCATGAGGCTCTTGAAAGGTCACCCAAGAACAAAAGCTATACACGATCCCAAATGTCTTTCCCAACTGCCCCTCTTCACTCCTGAGTGTGGAGCGAGGCAAGGGGTGAGGAGAGGCTCCCACCAGCGGCTGAGCCCTTGCCCAGCCCATGAGCCCCAGCGCCCAGCCAACATCCCAGTGGTGGGCACAGAGCTCATGGAGCCACCTGCCAGAACAGCCCTGCTCGCTGGAGGCACAACCAGCCCTTCAAGGCAGCCCAGAAAGAATTTGCAGAACTCATCAGATTTTTAACCTACAGCTTTTGCAAATTTGATCTTTAAAATCTAAATAGTCAAATAAAGCTGAATCTCCACAGTAGCTCCCATGAAATACGGCACCTCACCAGCATTCACCCCAGGAATTACATCTCAACCTTATTTTACATCATAAATTTGCACACCAGCGTAAGTTTCAGTGAGAAGGGAGCTGGCAGCATGAGAATCTGGTTTGCAGAGTCAGCAGCAGATCCGCAGACAAGTTAACCCATGCTCATATTTTTATTTCAGCATTTGGGGTCAAGCATAATTATTTGAAAGCAAACACACAAAGAAAATGGTGATTTAGACATTTAGACCCAGACAACAAAATCTGTGTCAGATCTATGGTAAAAAAGGTACACCCAATATTTCAAGTAGAGAGTATTTTAATAGTTCTCTGCACAGAATAAAACTCTGCTCTGAAACAAAGATTAATTATGCCAACTGAAGAAAAATGTCAGACACACACAGAATACACATTAGATCAAACACCAAAACTATATGTTAAATAATGAAAAAATTTCCCAGCAAATAAAAATATATTAAGCATGTTAGCTTAAAGTCATTAAACCACCAGACCAAAACTTGTGACACAGGAGGATACAAAACAAAAAAAAAAAAAAAAAAAACAAAAAAAAAAAAAAAAATTGCATTATCTGGGTGGGAAAACTGTGAGTTAATGGAGAAATTGAATTTTCACTATTTAAAAGAGGACACAAACATTCTGCTTTGACATCTGTTCATAGGTTCTACTGCAGCAGACAACCAGAAAACCACCAGAATTTTAGCTGTCAAAACAAATCCTCAAATTAAAGAAAGGAGGAAGAAGTAAGCACTGAACAATTACACACTTCCAGCACCACAAGTCTAGCATTTAGACAGAAAAAAAAGTATGCAAGAAGGATGGATGCAGTCTTAACACTCAGCCAAATGCTAGAAGGATGACTAAATTGGAAAGGCACTCAGACACCACACGCCCAGTTTTACAACAACGTATTGAGATCTATGAAAAAACCTGGACTCAGACTCAAGTGTTACTCATCACTGCCAGGGCATCTAAACACATGCTCAGCTTCACGCACATGAACAAAATCCCCTTGGTCTGGAGGCAGCTCCCAGCGCTGAGCACTTGCTTACGTGGCTCTCTGGACCGGTCAGTACAAGTCTCCTCTTCTGATTTGTAACACAAAACCAAGGCGCTGATGTTGAAAAATGATTACAGCAAAGCAAAGAGACATTTTCACTGCAAGAAGGTACAGAACTCCTTTAAGAAATGTTCATGATATTGTTGAATTGAAATTCTTCTTCATAGAATTTAACATTTACATTTCCAATGGTCCTTCTCAGTTTGAGTTTTACTTTCTATATTGTAACCATCATTTATTTAAAGTGTTTGGCAAATTGCAGTGTTATGATGTTCAGTTTTATTTTCTAAAAAAATCTAAAACAATTTTAAAAACCCACCCACACAAAACCCAAACACAATGTAATTACCTTCACGAACAATCCATAAGTGAGTTTTAACAAGTTTCTTTAAGGAGAGAACCTGGGAAAAAGACACTGGTGAAAAGGCTACAGCATCGTAAACAAACTGGGACATAAGGTGCTTAACTGCCATTTAATGTCCTTGTAAATCCTGAACTGGGATGCAAATTACAAATGCATCTCACTCTCCTCCAAGCTTTTGACATCACAGAACCCAACACTGCCTTTAAACACGGTCACTAGAGACCAATTTGAAAAGAACCCCACTGACTACAGCTTTAAGCAGTTTTTTAAATTTCAACAGGTGATGTTCCTGTCATCTGAGCTGATCTGACTTCCAAAGAAGACAAGGACACCACTACAGTAGCGACTACTACCACTGAACAGTTCAGAGATTAGAGAATCTGCGTACAAACAAACAACAGTTTTTGAATCTGAGCCTGCATTCCAGCCTACAACAAAAACGTAACACAGAAGCAGAATCAAGACTTTCAAAATCCTGTTCAAACTTTCTTTTGATGTGTTATAAACAGTATTTTAAAAGGAAACTTTTATGAATGTAACTGAAGTGAATACAAGGCATTGGGAAAACCACTTTTCGAAGTTTTCTACTTTGCAGGCAGCATATAAGGACTGCAGTTGGTATCTGAGGAATACAGCATCAATTACATCAGTATCAGGAACTCCATAAGGGCACATGACTAATCAAACCATCTTGAAATGAATTTTTCCTTCTGTGGAAACTAAAGAAAGGAAACAGTTGTTGAAGGAACAGACTCTTCTACCAGGGTCTATATTTTAGAAAAAAATACTTTCTGTTCATATGAATGATGAGCTTCTTTGCATATATACACATTCTTTCATACTTTTGCTATGAAATTGAAAATTCAATACTGTCATGTTATTAATACACAGCAATACCTACAATCAGCAGTTACTACTGCATGTGTAAACAGGTGCAAGGCAGTGCATATTTTTCCATATTTTATGAAATACATTCAATGATATTAAGGCAGGTGGGTAAATCAACTGCTCTTCTTCAAAAACTGAATTTGATACCAGACTGCTGGCACAAATTATGTTGCGATCCGATCCAAAATGTTTCATATTAAAAATGGAAAATTCCCAACAGTACTTCGGTTTTTTTGTGTAACTGAACCATACTAAGCAGACAGGGAAGAATGTTTTTCTGTTTAACTGATCAAATTAAACAAGCAAATTCAGTCTGAAAATAACACCCTGAAAAGTGTAATAGCCATTTCTTTTTGCTTCACGACACAACACGCCTTTGGCTATAAAAAGGGGGAAATTCACAATTAAGAAGCTCCGCTTGTTGACCTTGAACACAGAAAGACCAGTCATTAAAAAGAAAGCTCATTTAATTCAAAATTAAGTGAGTATTGGACTTAACCATTTCCCCCCCCCCCAACTTCCATTTAACCATCAATTAAGAAAACCTTATCCACATTCTAGGGCTATTTCTGCAGCTCGTGACCTGCTGCTGCTTCCCCCTACCCCTCCTCTTCACTGGAGCCTTTTAAGAGCTAAGTTTCAGCCCACATCAGTTGTTTATTTGGAGTAACACAGAATGGACCCCATGCAACAGACAACGAGCCATTTCAGAACTCTTCCTTGGCTCCTGTGAAGGCCCAGCTTTGGGAGCAGATCTTCAGCACACCAAACACTGAGAGCACTTCACTGGCACCAGCACTGCCCATGCAGGTGGGAGCAGGCAAACCACTGGATGGAGGCACTGCCAGAAGTTTGTTAGTTAGGACAAGCTCAGGAACTGAACCGAGAAAGCAAGTAATTGACATGTTGGGCTTTGCTTTAATGGGGCAGGTTTGTCTTTCAGCAGTGCAGTTCCAAACGAAGTGCCTGCTCCAAAAGGCTAACAAAGAGGCAGGATGGTGCTGGGCTCAGCACTCCCCAGGAAGTTCCAGCAGTGCAGCAGCAGCACACCCTGCGCAGAGGCACAGCTCAGCTCCTGGGACCCTCCTGGCAGGGGGGGCATCACAGCTCAGCACTGGCACCCGACCTGTTCCAAGGGTTGAGCCCCGGAGCTCTCCTCAAGACACATCTTATGCAATCAAGGGGCCTGCACTAAAACAGATACAGCCAAACAATTGCTTCGGAAGTGGAGGAAGTTTGATTTAAGTACTTTCTTCCTTATAGAACTTTGATACAGCGCTCTGCTCCCTCATTCATGGTAATTTCCTTCCAGCCATTCACTTGAAAATGCAACAAAAACAATTTTTACTGCACTTACTTCCCAAGTTACAGAAAATAAATAATTCGCCATCAAGTCAAATCACCCAGAGATCAAGATTTTAATAATATATGTAGGCAGCCTTTTTATCACAAAGAAAATTGAAAGAAGTGTTTGTTTTCATGTCTAATAACGCTGCAATCTTTACCACAGTGCTGGAATTGACTCAACATAAGGCAGGCTATGAAACCAAGATTCAGATGTGCCTTGGGGAAAAAATTTGTATTTCAAAAAACAATTAAAACAATTTATGCCAACCCATCTGACCACCATCTTCAACACTGCAAAGTCAAACTACCCATAACTTGCTGTGAAATTTGGTAGAAAAATAACTTAGCTCAAAAATCTGCTGTACTTGCCGCTTTCATTATAGTGACCTTTCACACAGCCTATGCAACATCTATGTTTACCCTGGGTGCCCATATTATTAAACATCAATACAATCTGTGTTTATATAATCTCCACTCTAATCGATTACTTCTGATATATTGCCCTGTCACACCACCATAACACTAATCAAACAAATGGAGCTGCAGGGAGATGAAGCTGATGTATAGGTATTTAATACTGCTTTTCTCTTCTTTTTTTTTTTTTTTTTTTAAATGCTCATGAGCATCACTGCCACAGGAAAGAACTGTCACAAAACTGCCAGCAAATCACAAGCACTACATAAGCAGCACTGCATAGTTTTGTTAGAGGCCATCCAGTAAGAATATAATCCAGCAGAGTATCGCAAAAACAACCTTGAATGAGAAATGAGACTGGTGGTCTTGCTGCAGTTCTAAGAGGCAATTAGAACACACTATTTGAGAACACCCCAAGAGTGCCTTAGGGTAACAGCAGGACACTGACTAACAGCGATTTGCCTGGTCAATCCTTAAAGAACTTTCTCAAAAGACATACAGAGATAACCTTGCAATTAAAAATGTCTTTATAAACATTATAGCTTTGCAAATTTTTCTTACAACAAGACTCTTTCACAGTTAATCACAGTCTACTGTAGTATTCCTGAACAAAGAAATTTAACTTTCAGAAGTCATTATCTTTTGAATTCTTTCATCTCTAGAAGCAACATTATTTCTAGAGCATTATTAATCTCATTTACAGCTTGCAAACCAAGATATAAACTGTATCTATCACTGAAACATACTTTATATATTACAGAGCTGTTAAAAGCATTCCAGTTCATTTCTAGGTCTATTATTTAATGAAGCCATACTCCATCTTAACATACAGAATGAAAAACTAGCCCACAAAAATTTCTTTTCATGGTCCCAAATGGACTGATGAAGATAACAGGGAATGTAAATACATAATTGTTTTTGAATGCTTTCTGATTTAGCTGTATTGCTTTCTTCTGTGCATGAAAATATCGATTAATATTTTTCAATAAATTGTTATTTTCAAAGGTTTTTTGTGTTTGTTTTTTTTCTTTCAAACAAAGAGAGTTCTTTGTAATAAAATCAACATTTATGCAATGTTTTCTGGACTCTGACATCCCACTTCCTTGATGAGAATGGGGTGAATTCTAACCACTGGCATTCTTGGAACAGTACAAGTCACAGGGGATTAACAGTCTACCAGCCCATGATGACATAGAAATAGGTTATTCCATGCATAGGTCAAACAACTTTCACAACTTCGCTATATTCCATAAAGAGAGATGGTTGTTTTTCCTGACGGAGCTACCATCAGAGCTACTATACAGGCAGATTGGTCTCTTCAAGCAGAGAGAACTGCTGACCAAGACACCAAATATAGCGGTACCATCTATAGGCAAGAGCCATAAATATCTAGCATGTTTACTGTACTGAATACTTGACTCCATTCAAAAAAATAAAATACTAATTTTTTTGTAAGCATACATTACCGCTGTTACAAAAGTATTATTACCAATCTCAAAGCACTTGATTTACTCCATCTGAATAATCTCCAAAAAACTCTCTAAGCAAACATAAAACCTGAAAAAATCAGTTTGGTTTCACTACTGCTTAAGCTAAATACAGTACAACAACAAAAATCCAGAACATTATTCAGAAACTAGAAAAATTAACTTTGACTTCTTAAAAACACATCAACAGGAGCTTTAAATCTAAAGAAGCCCAAGGCTGTGTTCTTAATTTTTTTTACATAAAAGCTTCCACATTGCTGGAGCAGTCAACAAACTATAGCCAGACACTACTCATTTGGGCCAGAGGAGTAAAAAAACCACTCCAGAGTACTCCAGACCTCAAAAGAGCAGTAATATAGAGAAACCATTCAGGTGAAGACAGTATATATGTCTGAAATCATAAATTCTTTCAGTAAAGAGCTAATTAAAGCCAATTACACCCCATCTAATATATGTTTCTTAAAATGAGAAGGGTTACAAGTCTGCTGTGAACTCCAGGGACAAGTGTGGACAAACATGCTACAAAAGAGCCTGCAGAGGAAGAAGGAACCACAAAAATTATGGGCTGCTGAGGTAGCCATATGCTTCACGCAAAGAATTAGTAAGAAATGAATATAAATGCAGGAAAATTCTGCTACTCTGGATTGTATTTTAGCAGGGTATTTCTGACTCTTCCCTCCCCTTTATTTTTAATACAGATCACTCAAGCATAATGAGACATTTGCTGCTCAAGAGCTGATCTACTCCTGCTGCTAATTCCTCACCTAATATCTCAGCCTACCATGGGACCATAATTAGGGCCACAGAGATGATTAGGTTCAGTCATTAGGACTAGAACGGGGCACAGCCTGACATTTTCCATTAGGCTGGGGGAAAACACAGGGAGTGCTTTCTCATATGAGTCTTCTGTTTTGCTTTGCCACATACAAAGCCTTCCTCTGTCCACCACACTTCATTTTGAATCTTTCCTCAGTTACACACCAAAACATGGATTAACACAAATTTGGTTTAAGATGATTAAATAGGGTCTGAAGTTTCTGGTTCACAGGAAAATCAAGCAAGTTCCTTCTAGCTCCATTGTGCAAGTTGAACGCCACTCTAATTACACTGTCAAGCTGAGGATTGTGAACTCTTAATAAACAGAGACCTGTTTTCATGCAAATTTTGCTAGCAATAAAAAGATAGGAAGAAAAATATGTCAGCAGAATTGTTCCGGTAAGCAAAATGTTTTTCAAATGCTTTCTTGAGTTGTCAGCAGCTCTAAGCAAAAACAGTTACCAGGGTAAAGTCTTGCAGTAGCAGCTGAACGTTTTCAGTCAAACATTCTACTTGAGAGCAGCACAGTGGAAAGCAAAAGGTAACAGCTACAAACACAACCACAGTGGTCTGTGTGCGCCAGACTCATACAGAAGCAACACTTACACATGAACGGCTTTATTCCCACTCCACCATACAAACTGGGGATGAGGGAGAGCACTTACAAACCCAATCCAGCGCGCACATTCCTGCATCCGTACGGATCACCCACACTGACACCTTCGCGTTCTGCAGGACACAGCAGAGGGCAACGCATTTCCAAAGCCACTTCTCAACATACTCACCCAGCGTCACTAACGAAGACTGGAGCTACAGCAAAGTAAGTGCACGCTTAGAAGACAAGGGCAGGACTGCCGCAGAGAAGTCTCAAATCTATTCCAAATAATTCTTCCACCACCACAGTGTAAGCTGAGGATGCCAAAGCATCGAAAGAATAAGCAAAATAAAATTGAAATAGTTTGATTTTCATCTCTTACCTTCTAATGTAATCTGTGGCATCTAGAACACACAGTATTGCAGAAATTAATGCAGTAATAATCCAATGACAATTTTGTTTTTACCCATAATTAATAACAACTTACCCTAATTTAACAAAGAACTTTTCAAAATATTAAGGTACAAATCACCAAGTGGGACCCAGTGAGCCTGCAAGTCTCAGAGCTCCCAGCTGCTCAAAAAAACAGCAGAAAAGAAAGCATTTACCTACTGCACAGGGGTGCAGTGACAATTAATTAATGTTTGTAAAGTGCACTGAAGCTGAAAATTACTAGATACCACGCTAAATATTAATTACCACAACTACAACACAGAACCAGAACTGTCACAGTGCTCTCATTGTCAACTTCACTCACTGAACAAGCTGAAAAAAGTTTTCAGCAGCAAGCTGCGGTGAGCACTTTCTATACAGATATACAAGCACCTTTGCTAAACATGCTGTGCATGGCACCTTCCCAGCCAGGTCCCCTTCTGAGCACACTCCCACACGCCCAATGTGCACGGCACATGGATCCATTCCTGGCTGCGGTCACGAGCAGAGCTGACGCACACAAACTATCTGGCGGCAGTTCCTCATCTGCGCCTTGCTTCAGGCCACTACACAGTCACCAAGAGCCTGACAGCAGTTTTCCAGTGTGCCACTGGTTATGGATCCCAACATCCAGAGCTCACTAACTGTTCATGATCCCCTCTCCAGAGGTGTTTTGGGAAAGAAGGTAACTTTTTATTGACACAACAGTTCTAAACACAGTGCAAACTGTTTCATCATAGTTATACAGCTTCATCATCTTTTTCCTTCCTTACCTACAGCTCTTCCAATGTGACTAAAATAAATATAATGAATTAAAAGTGAAGAAAGTGGCATCTTTAATGCAGAAAATAAGCAAATGGCACAATCAATATAGAAATGAAGAGTCTATCAAAATATTTTGCACGGTCACCTGTTTGGAGTACTTTAAACAAAACGAGTTCAAAGGGAAGACAAGAAATGCCCCTGTTGTGGACTGGCAGTTGCCACATGTGCTGCATAGAGAATGCAGATGATGATACTCAACAAATCTGAAAATTCTAATCAATACCACATCCCATCATGAGCTTTCCACACTGAAAGAAATACTGCAACCTGTTTGTTCTCAGCCAACCACAGGCGTAAGTATAATCAA
Source organism: Acanthiza pusilla (assembly GCA_036630365.1). Taxonomy (NCBI): domain Eukaryota; kingdom Metazoa; phylum Chordata; class Aves; order Passeriformes; family Acanthizidae; genus Acanthiza; species Acanthiza pusilla. Next base: position 11,237,528 of record JAXCHO010000019.1, read on the forward strand.
TAACTTGCAGCAATATGAGGTCAACTCATGCAGCAAAGATACTTCCAAGCGTGATTGGAAAAAACCACTTAACCATTCTTGTTAAATAAGTGAACAGACTACTTTGCTTCTAGCTCAGTCACTGGGTATTTTTTTAAATAGGAAGAAGATAATAAAACATTAATTGAATGTGTCAGGAGGAGGATGTCACAAGAAGCATATCAATATAAAGAGACATTGCAGCACATGTGCTTTAAAGTAATTGCAGGATGCTGGCTCTGCTCCTAAATAATTATTACATCACTTATCTTATTCCCTATAGAGTTATGCAAATTTATTTATTTATTTTAAACGATAACTTGCCCATGGGAAAGTAATTGCTGTGCAGCTACACAACAGCTGTAAGTTTCTGAAAAAAAAAGATGACTTTTACTTCATTGGTTGTATAACATGCATTTTGCTATCTTCCAAAAATATTGTATGTAACGCTCAGGCAACTAGTCAAAGGAGACAAGCAAAGAAGCTCCAACTACACTGATGTCCTACAACTACATTAAACATTTAAAAATCTCCTCCAATTCTCTCCCTCACAGTAAGAACAGCACTCTTCATTTTTACACCACTCTGAATGTCCTGTAATAAAGCAGAACAGGGGCAATCAGAAAAGAAAAAAGTCTCAGCTGGAAATGATACAGAAGTGAAAGGAAGCAGTTTGGTAAAGGGAGGTAATAGCCCACACCCTTCCTTTCTACAGAGAGAAGAATTTCTTTCCAGATGGGATTTTCTACTCCACATAAGAAGTGAAATGCATCCAAATAGTTACACAATCACCACATCTTTTCCTATTAAGGCAAAGAAAACACTGTGCAGTTTAAGTGACTGTTGCAAGCAGACAGACTTGTCCCTCCCTCTGCTAACCAAAATCCCAGCTCCCATCAGTATGTGTCCAATTAAACATGCACTGTGCCTGGCCTTTGTGTACGGCTGGCAGAGATCCTTCTCCAGCTCCTTTGGTACTGGCAACCAAGAGGCCCATGACAGCCACACTCCAGAGCTCAGGCTCCCGAGCCTCACGATGCACAGCAGCCTCTAGGCAGGTTTCACATCTTCGGTCTTTTAAAAATTAGTAGGGGATACTCTTCAACACAGACCTAGAGATCATCAGAAGTGCATTATAATCCTATCAGGATTTCATCACCGACAACCTACTGGCATACCCAGATATCTACCAGATGGTCTTTCTAGAAGCCAGTAGTCCTTGCTTCTGCTGTGTGAGACACATCCTGCAGGGAGAAACCTGTTTCCTTACCTAAAGCAACTTGGTTGGTCTATTCCCACAGATCTCGGTTCACTCGCCTCTCCTGAATGTCCTTAGAAAAGATGTATTTAACCAAGCTATGAAACAACAAATTTATTTTTTTTAATGCATTTGAATAATATGCATTCACAAAAATGGGATCTAACACTGTTAACATTCAAGTACCAGAAACTAGAATAATCATAAGGGACCATGTTTGAAATTGTAAAACCTATATGTAATTGAATAGTTTTCATTTTCCCTTTTAGGTTGTTTCACCAAATATAGGAAGTTCTTTTTAGATTCCCACCCAGTTCCTCCCTCTCACTGAAATCTACCATAGGAGACAGAACAGTCTTTTACTCAAAGAGTTGCCAGCTCCCAAAACACATTTGTGCATATCTCACTATAATTGATCTTATCTCCAAACTGCAGCTGTGGGACACATTTTAGGAGATGAAAGTTTCAGCTTTGACTTAAAGGAGGTTTGTTACTTTATGCAACCTGGAGAAATGCTTCCAGTCATGAGGGTACATCCCATCAACCAGCAAAATTACAAAGCAAATGAATACACTTGCTTTCTTCTTTTCATAATATCATTTGAAGGCACATCAATCTCATGGCCAAGGGAGGGATTAATTGCTGAAAACAGATAACTTTAAGAGTAGATGACAGTACATTGTGTAAGGATGGAAGTTAAGACAGAGCATTTGCAGGACACAGATGTATGTGAACACACACACATGCATTAGAAGCACATTAGCAGATTTCTTCATCTCTAAAAGAAACAAACAGCACAAATAGTCATGGTAACAATGAAGCTTGACAGTAGGAGTATACAAAATAAAAGCTAACTATTAATAAAGTATCATTAACTCTTCCTCTGAGCATCTTCCCAGCTCTAGACAGCACATTATCTCTACATTAATCTAGGACTACTCATGCAGCAGTAAATCACTTTGCTGATTATCTGTATTTATCTGTTCTCTATTATTTCTCTTCCACAATGGAAACAAATAGCCGATGAACAAATTCCAATTTCCTTCTTTTCTAGCTATAGTAGTTAAAGAAAAACAAGCTTAAGCATCTTAGTTAAAATGATAAAATGAATTTCCTTCATCAGTAGGCATTAAAAAACCCACTGCCCACTTAACACACCACCTTATCTCCAAGTCTCTACCAGTAATTCAATCTTTTTGCTTTTTCAGACAATGCAATGACTAGCTGTGCTCTTCTAAGCACCTTGGAAAGCTATCTGACATTGTATCACAAATTTTGCTCCAGTATGAAGAGAGCTTGCAAAAAACCAAGCTTCAGGATACACAGACAGAATATGCACAAATGCATAAAATGCCAGCCTCAATGTTCCTCCTTTTCTAAGCCAAGTGCCATTGAGGATATTGCTGAAGAAGTAAGGAAATATAGCTTTATTGCCTCTGTCCTTCTTGTTTCGTGGCCAAACCACACACCCACCCCGATTCTGCTGGTAGAAAAAGAGCAGAAGCTGGGCCTTCCTTATCACACACAGTCACTACTGCCCCAGAGGTGGCTTTGTGCTCTACTTCACTTGCGACCCACCCCCCCCCCATGCAAGAGAAACTTCACAACTTCCAACTTGTGGAATAAACTCTAAACTCTAGCAAGTCAACGGTGAATCAGAGATTCAGTTAACATTTGGGGGGAAGGAAGGTGAATCAAACCCATAAGAGCTCTGGTTTTTGCCTGGAGAAGATTTAAGGTCCCTTTACAACATTCAATGTAGCTGATAAAAATTGAGGCAGTTTACACTTTCTGTTCATTGGTTTTGTTTAAATCCAATTTGTGTACACTGCACAAAGAACTTTGTTCCTCATGACTGCAAGGCCCAATAAAAGAGCTCAAACCTGCACATTCCGATAAACTCTGGAACTCAAATTATCTGTACTGGTGCATACATACCCTCTTTTCTAAACAATACACAAAAAATGGTGTTTGAATTTGCTCATTTTTGCTATTTTTAACTTGAGAGAACGATTTTGTAATGTTAACAGATACCACTTCCTCTCCTTCTTTACAATCAACTAAATTACAATTTTTGGTGCATTGAAAATTATAGGAGAAGAAGGTTTACAGCATGCACTCGAACACAGATGTGATCAGGGCGGGAACAACAGAGGAATCAGCACCCACTAATTACTGCCTTCTACTCAAATTAGTGTGTACATTTATTAAAAAGTAAAAAGGACTATAAATGTTTTTCTTTTCTTAAAACACCCTGTTGTATATTTCTTTGATGATAACTTCCTTATAATATCTTTCCTATGACAGAAAGGCATCACAGAACCACCATCAATAAGGAGGAACAAGTGGTCATGAGTCTCAACGACTATGTCAAGCTTTTGAAAAAAATCAAGGGCTGGAGTCAGTTACCAGCAGCCACACCTAGCAAATCCTCCGAGCCCAAAATACAGGAGTACCTGAAGAATACACTGATTTCCACAAGTCCCACCGCTGCTCCCTCCATTTACCAAAATACAAAAACATATTCAGGTGCCTTAATGGGGACTCTGGCAGTTAAATTCAGCTAGCCATGTTCAAAGGGCTTGGCCAATCTCACTAAGGAATGCACTTTTCTGAGTATGTGAAAGGTAAAGACAGGAGCACATGCATAAAGTTACATAGACAGGAGCACATGCATAAAGTTACATACCTCATAATACTAAAGGAAAAAAAAAAAGCTTTAGCTCTCTGTGCTACAACACCATGAGGGAATCCACGTCATCTACTTTATACATCACGTTTTAAACGCTAAGGTTAAGATCCCTGCCTAAAGTGACAAGCTCTTCCATCAACCCTTTCAGAGTACATAATTCACTAGGCTTCTAACACAGGCTGATAGAAAAATACTCTCCCATCGATGCAAACACTTGTTCCAGTAAGACAACACTAAGTGCATTTTGAAGCAATCACAAACTTTGAATAACACCAGATGATGTCCATCCATTTCAGAGGTCTCAGCCTCTCTCTAAAATTCAAGACATACACTGACAAAGTACCCTGCTGCCCTGGTTCTTACCCACATACTTGGACAGCCAGCAAAGCTACAACACACCAACTAAAAATCTCATCTGTGACAGAAAATTTAAGTTTTATTTGTGGTTTGGATCAAGCTGTTCAAAACACACTTGTAGATACTACCATGTTGAAATTTACAGCTGAGCTTCCTGAATGGCTTTTACTCACACAAGAGGAAACATGAGACTAGCTGAAGCTCCTACGTAAAAAATTGCTGTACAGCTCTGATCTAAATCAAGCAAAAGAAACATACACTAAAGATGCTCAGTGTTGTAATATTTGCATACAGTAATCAACCCATATACAGCAATTATGTATAGCCTATAATACTTTAATGGTTGAATATAGTGCTACAGAAGTTTCTCCGATTTGTTCATAAGTTTATTCATTTTATAGTCCGTTCACTATTGTAAATAATTAAAAAAACATAACAGCTTAACTTTAAAGTGGAATATGAAATATGTACAGATGAGAAGAACTGTAGTTCCATTGAAGAATGAAAACATGTAATGAATACTGTGTATCTTATGACATAAACCAAGTCTATGACATAAACCAAACCTACAAAATATTACAAACACCTTAATCCAAAACTATGGAGAAAGAATTGTTTGATCAGGATCAAGATATAAAAAAGGATCCCAGAGTGCTGGCATTTGTTCAGTGTCCTGTTACAGTATCCTATGCAACTCCAAGCCTCACTTCCTCAACAGCATTTCATGCCTGTAAAATAAGAGCTATATGTTGCCACAGTGCAACAGTGTCAGGACAAAAATCATTAGATACTGCAGTCTTGTGAACACTGTGCAAAAATTAGGAAATACAGGAACAAGTACAACTGATCCAGAAAAACAATTCCTATCTTCCTGAGCAAGAAGCGGCCAATTTCATATTCCAGATGAGCATATACACAAAGATGCCAATGCTGATGGCCCTCTGCCTACTGAAGACTGGAGACTGAGCCACCTCATTCAAGGTGGTCACTTCAGGGGTGATAAGCATCACCTGGAAAAGATATAACTTTGCACTACCATTCCCTGGAGTGCTGTCTGTTTTCTAGAGATAGAAACTCAGCCTTTGGGCCTGTCAAGATAGCATCTTTTGCAATATTCAAACCTCATAAATTTGGAATGCAGAAAGTATTTTTCTATTCCTTTCTTTTCCTGTCTAGTCCACATGCCTGTCCCCAACAAAGTCAAAATGACAGCCAGATAAAAGGAAAAATTAAAATAAATAAAAACATTAATATTTTTGAGTGCATAAGCAGTTAACAAAATACCTAATTGATTCCAGTGGTGTTTGAAAACTTAAAAATTGTGGCGCTCACCATCATGATTATCTGCATATGTTAACAGCTAAGGACCTGAGCAATCCTGCTAGAGTATCCAACGCAGTAATTTTTTATTGCAATTAACTACTTCAAAGGTGACCTTTATTAAACCAGCTTAACATCACACAGGATTCTTACTTGAACAATAAAAATAAAAATAAAATTTAGCACCTCATGTTCTTTTCCTACCTATCATGCATTGGCAGCACAAAGCAACAGTATAGTTATGACAAGAGGAGAAAATAATGGGGAAAACACAAGTTAAAATACTCAGGCACTACTAAAAATTGGCTACTAGCTATCGAATCCCTATACTTGTGCAGAACTCAATCCTATAAGCTACCCCAACCCTTCTATGATTACAGGATCTTCAGCAGATGCGCTAGGTTCATCATGTTTACGATCCATTGCAGTATCATTGACACCTTATGCAGAGTATCTTCATGATACCTCAGCTGACAATTTTCATACCAGCTTGATGGCTCAGAGGAGCAAATTTCAAATGGAAATTTGTGCCTTTCAAGTAAGGCAACTGTTGGCTACAGCCACAGTACATTTACTTACCAGGCCTTGGTAAACAGTGCACTTCCCTTACTGAGCATTTACGGGTTACAACGTGCTCACTCTTCATAACTCTTCAACAGACAAAGGCAGCCCAAAAGGAAACACAGAAACTCGAGAACTTGGAAGAGTCCTTAGCACTGTACCTATTGACAGAAGATCTTATAGCTCCATCTAGCTCTGTACGGTGGGAATCACTGTAACACCTAAGAAAATGCAACCAAAAACACAAGGAGTCTCAGTCATCACACACACATGCACTGTGGGATAACAGTGCATATACTAGTGCATATACTAGTTCTTAATGGGTACAGTAGTGACCATTCTTAAAGGTAAATGATTTAACCACTTTTGTGCATGGGTCTCTATTCTCCATTGTGACCATTCTCTTCTCAGCTATGTAGTTCATTTAGCGGAACAAGCACAACTGTCAACAGATGAAACAAAAGGGCAACTTTTTGACCTTAAAATACCTCTCAGTGCCACTGTTTCATGTGCATTATAGCTACAGGTTATCACCCGAAAAAAGGCTTTGGGTCTTGTCTAGAAATCACAGTGACATGGAAACAAAGAGGTGCAGCAACCACGTGTGGCCAACCACAGGCCCTGTCCTACAGCTCGCAAAATACCTCTCAAAGCAACTCCACCCTGCAACAGCAGGAAGAGATTGCCACAGGTCCTGCACGGGGGGCACTCGCAGGGGAGGATAGCCAATTTCAACAGATAGCTCCTCAATGCTGTTAAACAAGAGGGTATATACTCATTTACATTTACACCAAATCGTTCTTCCCCCCCTCTGTGAAAAAAGGTTAACTTTTACAGCTGAACAAATTCACAGACTTTGTGCCTTACCTAAAGTACTATCATTTTGACTCTCTGGAGTGAAAACATGCAATACTTGAACATGTAAATAAGAATATTGATAAAATACACTCTGTCAACGTTTTTCCTCAATTTATGTTGATGCTTATTTAATTAACAGCATAAATTCAACTATCTAAGTTTTCACATTAAAGATTCTTCAACAAGTCCTCACGGAGTGTACTTGTATCAAATTTTCCTGCCACAGGGAAAACCATATCCATTACAAATCAAAAACTCAAATTCAAAATCAGGATAAAATACTAATTAAGATTAGCTCAGATAAAAATAGGAATAGAACTCTGGTAATTTTCAGTAGGACACATTGCAGGTAACTGGGTTTTGCCAACTACACATCAAAAAATACAACAGCTTCAGCAATTAAACAAGCAAAATTAATTCTCTTCGTTTATTGATAGACATAATTTTAATTCAAGAAGAGCAGGCTCTGCATTTTTGAGCAAATCTTCATAAGGTTTCCTGTTTCATAATTGCTATTAAATCTTAACAGAAGGAGAAGAAATGTAACTATTAGAAAGAAGAAACCAGTATCGTTCATGACAATTCTTGTGATTCTTTTTGATTACCAAAAAGAGTTTCTATAGCATCTTATAACTACAGTTTCTTTAGGATTATCCATCATTAGCATATTCCAATATTCCCCTCCTTCCTTGTGCAACACTTTGCTGAACAATCATGAAGTAGCGTCAGACATTAACATGCTGTTAATTTTATTTAGGAAAATCAGTACTTTTAAAAAAAGGAAAATCTCCAGCATTATTTTAAATTTCACATAGGCTACCTTAGATCTACAGCATATTTACTCACAACCAGAGTAACATCCTTATATGTTACAATACCAAGTATCTCCGGCCCGATTTGTGGAAAGGTTTTCATCACAGATTAAAATGACAACATCTGATCACTGTGCTACAATACACATCAAATGTTAAGAATACACTGAAAATTAGTAACCTTCAGGTGAAGAAAAGGTTTTTAGTACCTATTTGGCTCTCTGTTCTAGAATAATTATTATTTGGATTGTTCTTACGCTTCTCAGATGCTGTCCCTACAAGGAAAACAGTTCTGCTAATGAAAGAAATACTAATTTTCACAAATTCTGTGAATGAGCTGACACCACTGAATTTGATTCCACTTTAAAGCTCACATCAAATTCCTGGATGAGAATTCTTCACCATCCAAGAAGACAGTGCCTTTATCAAAATAGACTGAGCTAAACAACAGCAGCTTGGCCACAAGACGCCTGCCTGTAGAGGATGGCTCTAAGTGCTATAGGAAGTGATGCTGAAATACTCCAGCGTCCCAGAGATCCCACACGGAACTACATGTGAGATGAAGATGAATTGGTCACATTTCAGAAACTTTTAACACAGATGAGAACAACTTATTTTGTACCACCAGTCTAAGCAAAAGTGAGGAAAACTAAAGACCTACTGAAAACATAATCTGCTTTATACTCAAAACTGCTGGCTTCTAGAATATGATACTGCTGACGGTGCTGTTCTCAGCCACAGGACAAGGAAGCAGGGAAACCTGACCTCACGTTACTCTTTGCTCTCTTTGGAAAAAAGCCAGAAAAGGAAGGAAACTAAAATCTACTATGCAAAAAATTCTCATCTCTGACCATCTACCCAAGAGCTAATTACAAGAAAACCCTCCCACGACATCTTTGTAGCTCAGTTCACCCAGTTTCACACATTCAGCTGTAAAAATCTTCACAAAATAAAACACTCAGATTAAATTTCATTTCCCACAGTCATCAGCACTGCAAACACAAATATAACTTTCCTTTTAATCTTCTATATTTAGTTTCTGAAAGAACCTAAGCTACCTCAAGATGCTCATATACTCTCACCTTGCAATGTGAAACAAGTAATTTCATACTTCATCATCTCCTTTTATTCCCCCCCCAACTCTAGAAAGACACCTGTAGAGTAGCCTTTCCCCCTTCTTTATTTGCAGGATTCCACATGTAGCAGTACTAGTAGCTAAGCTACTGCCTGTAGTCACCATCCAGAGATGAAGGTACTAGAAAAAAAGGGAACACGTGCTTACTGGGCTATGTGTCTCTGCTTAGTGTTAGAAGTGTTAAATATATACTTCGATTAAAATGTTAGTATTTGTTCCATGTCATCTGATATCCTCAGATAGCTGGGTTTTGGTTTTTGTTTCTTATCTGTTAGCAGAGAAAAACAAATACACATCACTTGAGGTAATAACAAATATCAATGTGGACCTGCTGTAGAGCAAAACCTAATGGGACCACGCACAAGATAAACCAGGGAACACACACACAATCATATTGTTTTTTCAATGCCAAGGAAAGTTCTTTGAGAGATAGAGTCACTACCAAAAGCAATCCTTTATTTGCTAAAGCCTTCTCACTCTGTCTGGGTTTACATTGTAAGAACCAACGCCACAACTGCACAAGCAAGCCCTGCCAGAACTTCCCTGCACTAAAGAGATTCACACCTCTCTAACTGCACACCTCTCAAAAAGCACCATGGTAGCTCATCCTGCTCTTCCCCAGCATCAGAATTGGGAGTAAAAAAAAAGACAAAACAAAAGAAAAAAAAAAAATGCAACAACAGCACTCAATAATCCATCAGCACTTTTCATTTGTAAACTGCATTTATATTCAAGATCTATAGTAAGTATTTTCCCCTGCTACAATTCTCTTAATTTCAGTTTCTATTCTCATGGCTCTTTGCAAGTCCTGTGCACTGCAAGAGCACAAGTTAATTGCCTCAGTAAAATACATCCGTTTCTTCAACACATCCAGTGAGTTTTTGCCCAATAGCCCACGACATCTTGCAGCACTGTTCCCTTCTCCCCATGAGGTCTGACAGTCTTTGTATTTCACAGTCCTCTTCACCCTGAGACTGCCTTGCCACTCTAAAAACTAACTAAAAACCCTGCAGAGGTGGGAACACTGTTCAAACACAGCCCAGATCAAACAAACTTGTTATTTTTGAATTAAAAAAAAATAAATAAAACACAATAAACCATCACAATGAACAGAAAGAATGTCTGCTGAAAACCTTTAGTAATGCTAAAGATCTCAAAAGAATTTAGACAGCTTTGCTTTGTTGAGGGTTTTTTTATATAAGTTAAGGGCAAATACTTGACTAAAACAACTGCTGGGGTTCAATGTACATTTTACCAAAACAAGTAACTTTTACCTAAGAATTAACTAGGCACTGACAACATCATAAAACCTGATTCAAACTGAGCTCTGCTAGTCTTCATATTAATCTCCTTAAAATTCCTGACTTTTAAGAACAAACAACGGCCGCATTACAGGCTTATAACAAGGTTAAGCTTGAGAAGTTCTATTAATACCCTCCCTAAAGCTACCAGGAAATTCCTTAAAGCAAGTGATTTTTTTGCTTTGCTGTGGATTATGCTCTAGGATAGTTTATTGAAGCTCCCATAAAATGATGAGTTTATCTTATGTCTGCATCAGCAGCCCGTCTCTTTTCAGGGCTGAGATGCTCATCAGGAGTCACAGAATAAGTTAACAGAAAAATCTGGAATTCTGCCATATTCACTCTCTATATCCCACACATAAATTAAGTTTTAACTGACTGTCAAGCATCTGATTCATTTGTGAGAAATAACAGTTTTATCTGCCTAAATTCCAAATACTCAAGAGCTGAAGTCCTTAGAAAAAAGTGGTGATCTGTTGTAATGGATCCATGATAAGTGTCTGCACATAGTTAATGCACTAACAGGTTTCCCGAGTTTGAAAGGGTATGAGCAAAATCAGGTTCACATTCCTTAATCACTACTTTTTCCATTTATTTCTTTAATGCTTCTTTTCTATCATAACCATGGCATTTGGAATTTTAATCAAAAAAGTTGCTACAGATATGAAACTCTAAATGAACCTGAAAACTGAGGTACAAATATAATGTTAAGTAAAACTAAGCACACCTTTCTTGTCAATTGCTCAGGTCACTGCCCGAATCTTGTAGAGTTACTGAAAAACAGCTCCAAAATAATATACTTCAGCAGGGCTATTAGCAAAGTCCAGAGCAAGAAAGCGAATCGTCTCGAAAGCCTGTAAATAAAACAACTGAACACAGCTTAACAGAGCCTGTCAGCTCAGCTGGAGTGTGGAGACACCTTAGGTGAGCAACGCCGCTATTTTAAGATGTCCAATTTAGTGAATCCACAACTAGTAATTGTTTTGCTTTGTTCTGCCATCCAGAGGGGATGTCTGTAACTATCTCAAACAAAGGAATGGTTGTTGAAGCGCTGCAAAGGAGGGATATTGGGTGTCCACAAATAAAGCAACATTTACTTCTACTAAGTGATGAATCTGAAGTTCAGCTGAGCAGCTCCCTGCATCCAGGGATAGCAGTCAGCTTTCAGTCACATCCACAGTACAAGAAGTAACCTGAGGAAGAGGGAGGTTGGTGTTGCTGTTTTGGGGTGGGGAGGGGATGCCGGGGGTAGGTGATGTTTGTTTTTTGAACTAAACACTGCGGTTGTGACTTTTCCTGCCTAATTGGTTCGGTCCATCTTATATTAAGGAGCCTGGCCTGTGATATGGCACATTTGATAAAAAGCCTACTAGAATCAGTCATTAAAGCAATACAATCTATATTGTATTGCACTTTCCTCTTTTTTTCCAGGAATAAAATGTTGGCATGTGCTAAAATCTTGGTCATGTTTCGTTGTACTGAAAAGCAGTGGTGATATTAGAATCATGTTCATAACAATGCACACATTGCTACAGACCACTGGCCTTAATTACTTAGTTGTGTAGACTTCCTAAGCAGTGTTCAATTTATCCACTGAAACCCATTTCAAAAACATTTTTGCACTAGGGCTATTCATATAAACCATACAGGAGACCTAACATTTTATGTTGTTTTACAATTTGTAAGTCTGTCTTTTCCAATCAGAAATCAGTAACTACAATAAAAGGGGAAATTTTCCCTGCTGAAAAAGTAGTCTAAATACTGCAATTAAGTTCTGCTCTTTCTTTTTGCCCAGTAAATGCAGTGTTAACCAATGAATGTTCGAAACTTATTATGACTGCCCAAAAGAACTCACTATTTGTAGACAATATCTGGCAGATTTGTAACCCAATCAAAACCCAAAAAAATCATCAGGCACTGCATATATCTGCTATTCTGTAATATTAACACTGTGTCATGAAGTATCAACATCCCCAAAGCACAGATCAAACTATAAAATACAGCTTGCTAACATATATATTTTTCTGTTAAAAGGAACATACTGCTAATATTCTTTTTACTTTTTTTCTCTTTTTATTTTTACTCAAAGATAGTGGTTTTTTTCCTGGAATAGCAACAGGGAGGCCATTTTTTTAAGTGGTGGTTACTCCATCAATATTTCTATTCATAGTAATTTTGGAAACTCTATTCCATTTAAGACATGTCCAAGTAGCTGTCATTCATTCCCCATTCAACACTGCTTTTTTTACATACCTTCCATAGTTAAGCTGTTGATTAAATGGTCTTAACCAAACTGATGAAATTCTTCGTATGCCTGTTCTGTTAGGAAGCAGTTACACAGAACACACTGCAAGAAAGTACCTCCAATACCCTTTTAAGCCAAATGTACATTCTACAGTCAATAACAACAAAAAACATTAATGCCCTTTTTCTTTCAATAAAATTGCTGCCATCATAAGCAGCTGTCAGAAAAACTTCAGCTAGCTTTGAGTATTTGAAAACTTCTACACTAGAACACCAATTTCAAAGCATGTGTAAGAGACAGGTCACTCTCCTGAAACCAGCCTTCCACAGAGACTCACACGAGAGCAAATGTAGTGAGGAGAACACAGGCTTGAAATCATGACATCTCCCTTGGCCTCAGCTTTCACATTACCTTCCCATCTTTTATACCTGGACTTGCGGTACCAGAGCCTCTGACCAGCTATCAACAGCAACATGATGCATCTGAATACCTTACTAGGGCATAATTTTCAATACTGAAGAACATCGTTTTGCTTAACTTTGTGCTAACATTCACTGAAGCCTTGTTAAGTGACTGCTGATGCCATCTCAGGAGAAAAAACATAGTACAGTAAGGGAACTTGTAGACATTGCAGTAACAGTATGATTTTAAAAAACAACTATATTTCAGCAAGTGAAACCCTTCATCTCTTGCTTTCTTAGCATGTCTGTAATTCAGTCTTCTTAAGTAACACTTGTGAGATTTATTTGCTTCATTTAGATTCATCCAGGATGTTCATACCACAATTAAGTTATACGCACAACTTAAATAAGTTAGCACTTAAAAATGGAACAATTAGAACTTTTATACAATTAAGAATTAGGATCCTCTAGAGGACAGTCTGTCTGCAAAACTACTACTTGTCATTGCTACATTAAGGCAGAAGCCAAAGGCAAATTGACTTCGCCTTCTGGGAAATTTAATGATCCCCAGAAATTCGCTCTTTAGAGTTAAGTCAATTGTTGTTCATTAATTCCTTACTCCTGAAAAGAGGTTCTGCTCTAGCTTCACCTTTCTCTTCTGCTCATACCATCCTTTCATGCCAAGTTAATTCTCAAGATTTCATTTTTAAAAACAATATGTGTGGGTCAGAGTTCTGCAAAGATTTGCCAGGTTCAAACAATTTCATGTTTAAAGGGACTTTTTATGGCACTTCAGTTGCTCTCTCACAGACAAGTGTATAGTACTTTCTGCAGTAAAGCTCTTTTGCTTTTACTTTTTAGGAACTGCAGTCATAAAAACTAGTGACCCAGTTTTAGTGAAGCTTTGCACAATTGAATATAAATACTACATAAACTGTAGGGACAGTAATGTCAACTAAAAGCAGCACTAATGTCAAAGGAGAGTCCCTGCTTGAAGTTTAAAGTAGCCAGTTTGACAGAATGCACAGCAGTGCAGCCCTTTCACAGAGCTGCGATGTTGAGAGCTGTGGTTTCCTTCACTGTTGACAGCTTATTATTTTCATAACCATTCCATTTTATCACTGGTTAGAAAAATTAAGAAATCTAGTTCAGGTTCATTGTCTACTAAGCTGTGTTTCTGTCATGCTGCCAAAAAGTATGTCAAATGTAATGGGAGGCAGAAAGCACACTGGGAATGCTTACACAGGAGCAACTGAACTGAAATTTTCAATTCATTTCACACATAAATCTTTCTATTAAAAGTCAACCCAAATCAAAAACTGTTTCAAAACTAAGCTTAGTGCTGCATTTTTTGATTGTAGGTTCTATTCCAACTCTTCAAGGCAACATCATTAAAAATTACCCAAATAATTTTGTAATTTCTCTCTTTTACTGGTTTCATAGTACAAATAACAGGGATCACTTTGCAGCAAAAGCTCTGTAGAAATGTACTCTCTCTTCATGACCCAAGATCACAAAAGTGATCTTCACCTTACTGGTAACTTGTCTTTCTGACTTGCAAAGTGAAGTTTGGTGCTGGAAAAGGAAATATAGGAAGACACTTGAAAGATGTTGGACATGTCTTGTCTCACTAGCACCACAGCATTACACTTTATTGATTTAAGTAAGACTGTACTTTTTAAAGTTCCTTCTTATAATTCAGTGAGCTCTGGAGTGTGTGTCCCCAATTTTGCCTTGAGTAGATCTGAATTATACATGGGACATTTTACAAGCTGCAGGGTGATTATATCAGGCTAAAAGCATAATTACAGGTCGATTAGAAAAATTGTAATGATGCTCAAAAACTTGCCTCGACAGCAATTCAGCAGCTCAGGCCTTCAGCATGAGCTGAATGAACTGCACTGAGCCAAGGCACCAGGACCTACCCTGTGCTGTCCCAGGGGACCCCTCTCCGCCAGCTGTCCCTGAGCCAGCCTTCCGCCTGGATTCACCCTGAGAGAATGGGAGGAACCTCCCCAACAGCACACACACTACACAGCTCTGAGCCACGAACCTTGAAAGCAAAATCCCCAATGAGAATATTGCTTCTCTAGCCAAGTATATAGTTCATATTGAAGCAACAATACTAGAATAAATCCTTCTCAAGATCCAGATAGGCAACAGTTCTTATTATAGAATTACTATATGAATTATTCTTATTAAAGTGTTTTAAGAACCTTTATGAATCTTTAACGACTTTTATAAATTTTTAAAACTCTACAATTTACAATACCCAACATTGTTCCTTTTAGATCTACACAAGCTATTACATTTTTTAAAGTTTTTGCTTGTCTCAGCTAAAAAAGGAATTTCATTCTACTAACGTAAAACAGAAGCTGATGAAGGCTTCAATCAGTAAAAAGTAGCTTTGAGCTTCACCACTGCTGGAGAGCCTCAATATTCTGTCATACACAGTCCAAAAATTAGCCAGAGGCAATATCACCGAAACAGTGAGGAGGTCATGACACCTCTGGTTTAATCCTTCCACATCACATCCTCCTGCATGTGGATCACAAGCTGGGCTCACCTTCCTATGCATAAAACAAGAACATCTTCTACTGGAATGTGTCTTGAGTACTCTTACTCTCAATCTTCTAATGCATCTTATCACCATCTTATTTCTTTTCATTTTTACATTTCTATTGCTCTGGTAGGTTGTTCTTCACAGAAGAACACCACAGGCTTTTTCTGGCAGTTTAGTTTGTTTTCCTTTTGGGAGAGTCTAGAAGTAAAAGCAGCATCAAAACAAGTGGCCTGTATACAGCATTGCTAAGCTACCTGGATAAATAACAGTATTATATGGGTTTGTTATCTTCACATATGCAAAACAAAAAAAAAAAGGCTTCAGCAAGGATTTATTCATTTGGTGAACAATTCTTCTCTTTCATATTAATCAAATCATTAGTAAATTCAAAAGCACAGCCCGTAGCATCATATTCTTCACCTGACCTTGAGACCTCAATTTTGTTAGCTGGATTTTACTTTTTTCCTTAAACCTTGCATCAGCCATCCAACCTACAATTTAAAATAACTTTCTACAGAAGCTGTCAATGAACTCTCTCAAGCATTAGATTTCAATTCTGTCCATTTAAACAAATATCACTTTGGTTTGTTTTTAAAGGAAAAAAGAGAACACAACTAGATCTACTTTTAATCCCACAACATATTAATCAGAGATACACAAGCTTTCAGGCCTCTTCCTTCTCTGCTCTATCAACATATTTAAAAATTAAGTAGCCACCCAGAGATTCTGACTCCCATTCTATAACTCCAGAGACTACATTTAGTAGGCAATGAGAAAAATAAATGGTGTATTATTTACATTTCTGAATTATGATCATCATAGCATGGAATCTCTCTGTAGCCTTCACTAATTACCATAAAACTTTTTGAAGTAATAATTTCTAAGTTTTTTGTCTTCACAGTAAGTTATTCACATATTAAATTTTCTATGAAATGAACATGACTTCCAGAAATGCAGCATCTTAAACTATATTACTTCACTTATCTGTATGCCTCACTGTACTTTATGCATTATTCCTAACAACTTCAGAATATAAGGAAGTTAATTTCTAAAATTACTGCATTTTATTATTAATGTTGCTACACTAAAATCAAAAGTATTTAAGTGGAAATACAGTTCTCTGCACAATTTCTTAACTCTCTGAATGGGCTGCAGCCAATAAAATTAAATCTAAGGCTGGTCCTTCTACTTTAGCTGGTCTGGCAGCCTTTGAAAGGCAGGGGGGGACTGGCAGTCTGAAGCCAGGTGGTGTCAGGCAGCTAACTCCAAGCAAGTCTATTACAGCAAGCAGGAGACACAGCTAAACATTCCCTCACATCTGCTGGAAAGGTAGGAGCTTTCCTAAGGAAGCCTGGCTTCATATTCATGCACTATCTTCAGAAGGGGATTTGTATGAAAGCATTAGGCTCCTAAAACAAACAAAAACACCCCCAAGATCCCCAAAAAACAATAACGAAGAGTAATATTACCCCTATTCCTCCTCCAAAATATTCACACAATCATCATGGGAAAATTCATGGTAGGTTTTGGCACCTAGCTAGCAAAAATAGCCATAACACACTGACTGTCTGGCACATACAAGTTGCATGTGCATGCTGAGGCTACTGCTAATTCTGGTGGCAACCTGCAGCTACAGCAGTACTGTTAAACCTATTTGAATCTTCCAAAGCAAAACAAAATGCCATCAGATCTTAAAATCATCCATATTGACAATATCTGCCTTTGAGTAAAAATATTCCAAGCAGAAGCATTAGAGTGAAATCTAATAAGCAAGAGCTAAAACAAGATAATGAATTCAGGAGTGACAGGAATTTCAGGCTTAAGTGTTCTCTGATTGAAACAAATGTGGCTTATCTCCTGCTTGACACTGTGCAAACATGTCTGCTGGATAAAGACCAAAGTTCAGAATTTGAGGAAGTTTTAAGAATGAGTTCTGAAGTCGCTAACAAACATGCAAGATAACAACAGCACTTCAAAGTTCAGTTGTGGATTACTTATTATAATTTTCTGTTATGTAGCATGAGCATTGAGTTAATCCAAAAAATCATATAATTGCTTCAGTAAGATGTTCAAGGCACATTCAGAAACCCAAGTTTAGTTTAACAGAAAATAGTTTTTGACCTTTCTTTTGAAAACAGCAGATACATTTTGAGATCGGAGTTTACTTTCTTCCTACCAAGATGGCACATATGTAACAAGTCTTAACCCAATCAGCTAGAAATTGATTTATCTGTATAACACATGGGTGATGAAAGAAGAAACCATTGTAGGCAAGGAACATGAAAGGCCTAGGAAGGATCTCACCAAAATGTCCACTATTTAATTTTATTTACTCCCTTATATAACAGTAAAGGACTTAGCCACCAGCACTCCAATCCAATTGCCTCCTGTGCAGCACTGCTCACCTTTGGAAGTCTATTTTTATCACTCACTGAGTCTTAAACTCATGCTCTTCACTGAAGCATTTAATTCAATGCAAGTGTTAACTCTGATCTAGAGAGAATGGGGGAGTAGGGCAAGTATCACTGGTGAAGCATGATGTTACTCACCAGTAGAAAAACAAATGGAAACAGTTTGTGACACAAGCAAGCTCACTAGCGTTTTGAAAACCTATTTCCTTGCCATTCTCCCTACTCTTGAAACACACACATGTAAGGAAGCTATACCACAACTGCTTTCTGACAGAGTGCAAAGCTTCCCCACCTAACAAGTTATTTATTGTTTCTCCTTGCTGAGTTTTTCCACCTTTGTCCTCAGGGCAGTATCATTTGATATGACATAATAGAGCATTAAACACATATTCAAACCCCAGAATATTTTAATGCTACAGAATGAAACGTAGGACATGCTACTTTAAGAAAGTCTGTAATGGGCTTTTTCAGAAAGTTCTACACTGCAATAGTAAATTTGTCAGTGGTTCCAAAACCTACCAATTCTGGGTCCACATCGTCCTCTGATGAAAAAAAAGCTCAGACTGTGAAGTCAAGATGTTGCGCTGCTGCTATGAGTTGGTAACACACTATCTGGTCCTCCAGTTTGAGAACACTCTCAAAAATACTGCTTCAAGAAACTTCTGTCACAGACATGGGATATACATGAAAATCAGGACCAGGATCCTGAACTGGAACATGTACAGACTGATGAGATTACCCAAATATTCCTTGTTAGTATGACTTTATTGGCTTTCGTATTTTGATAACAAAAAACGTGATGATTAACCACTAATAAGGGGGAAAAAAATCAGCAATGAGAAGGACAATTAGGAGCACTTGCAAGCTACTGTTTTGACAGGAGCTGCTGATGTAACTACATCACACCCTTGCTAACTCAGACATCCCATGGGATATCACCCTACCAGAATCCTAAGCATGGCACTCCTAAGAAACCAATGTGCAGCAACTGGAAATGAGACACAAAAAAAGCCTTAAACATTTAAAGACTTTGACATCTCCTCCTTTTTCCCTTTCCTTTCCTTCCCCATAGATTTTTTTTAGAGAAACAGTATCCTTTTGATACCTGTATTTGCAAACTCCTCAGTCAAAGTCTCGGGAGCCGGGGGTTCACAAGCACCTGTGAATTCTCCATGTGCTCTGATCCAGCAGAGCACACGTTAGTCCTGCTGAGGAAGCACACAGGCACAGCAGGAGATGACTGGCTTTAGGAAAACACCTCACATGCTGAGGAGTATTAGCAAAAAAACTCTGCAGAGCCCTCAACAGCTAGAAACAAGCACACGCCAGCTTCTTACATGCTGCCATACATACACACCTATAAACTGATACTCACTAGTATTACTGGGAAAAGGCAAACATGATGCAATTGTAGAGAAGAACTACAAAGGCAATTATAAACATTAATAAGGAAGCTGAATATTTTCTCTATAATGGTACAAAAAAAAAAAAATCCCCAAACAGGATCCAAAGGCATCAGACAGAAGACAAAACAAGAAATTTCTATCATCGTGGACATTCCATAAACTGTGTGAAATAAGCAGTTTATGGTATTTACTGTATTTGAATTTCTACAACACCTCCCCATGGTAAACTTCGGGAGTGACTGAATTTCAACTGATTTCCTTTCATATTGTGATCACAGAACCAGAGAAGCCACTGAGCAAGAACAGCAGGTACGAGGAAACTGGCACCTCCGTTACAGATGGGTTTATTGCAGAGCTCAGCCTGTTCCCGTTGAACAAGGACAGCACAGTGACTGCTAACATGCAAAAGAACATAGTTTAAAGATGGACACTTGTTTCCTTTAAACTGATTTTATAAACTATATCCCCATAGACGAGCAGGGTACTTTCATCTAGTAAAGCAGATACCTTTATGATCTATCGTAAGAGACATTTGTGTTTCAATAGCCATCTTAGTGAGAAGCCAAAGAATAGTGTACTGGAAGTACAGATTTGGACAGACTCCTTCAAAACACTTGTAAGGATGTATTAAACTGAATCCTTAGGAGGGAAAATAAAGCCTACAGCGCTCTGTCATGTTAGATTTTTCTCTTAAGATGTGAGAACATGACAGGGAAATTAACTAAACAAAAATATTTGTGAATATTCAAACATTTCAAGTGATGTTAAAGGAGTACCTTAGACACGCTACAGAAAAAGAATATATTCAAAGACAGTACGAAGCTACAAATAAGCTTTAAAAACTAATATGTACCATTTGTCAAACTGACAGCCTAAAGTAGCTCACTTGTGAGAACTCATGCATACTGCACAAAAAGCCAGAATATTAAAAACCAGCAAAGAGTCAAACAATAAATTACAATGTATCTGTACATCATACTTTCACCCTTCTATCAAAGCATGCTATCTGTTACACTTACTCCCCATCTCTTACAACAATGTTTTAGAGAAAACATCTGTACATGATTAGGACTAACCAAATTATTAATGACCAGTGGGAAGAAGATACTAAAAAAAAAAAATACAAGAAACTTGTATAATCATATTTCATTTCCTAACCCAACAGTATTTTCCTACTCTGTGAAGGGATGGTTTGCCTTTGAGAAACCAGACAAAGCATTACCTACACCAGCTATGATACTGAACATATCAGGGGTCATTAACAATTTACTGGTAAAATGAAATTTTGAGCTAAGGTTTTATATATTTAATTTATAGTCCATAAACATTAAGAGTAAAGAAATAGTAGAAGTACTTTGTATCAACTGAAATAAAAGGAACTAATGGGGAAAGAGCATGGATTTTTAATCCACAAGGCAAGAACTTAACTGAATTCTTCTAAATTGAATGCCTAAAGACAACTGAGAGAGAAAGGAAAAGCCACAAAGTCTTAGCAGAAATTTCAGGTTATAAGAGCAGACAATCACAATAGTTTCCAAGTATGCTTTAGTTCCTATAATACTGCTTTTCCTGTAAGTTGAAGATATATGTGAAATTGGCTACAAGGAAAATGTACCTCTTGAGGCTGATTCTAATTAAGCGACTCAACTATTAAAATAAACCTGTTTTTATGCTGATTACAGGCTTATTTGGTCAACATGAAAATCTCAATCTTTTAAAAGAAATAATAATATTCTCAGCAATTATGTCAGAATCAAATAAAAAGAAGGGTGAGTTCCTTTTGGAGAATCACGACTTTACAGATAGAAAACTTCCTTGCCTAGGGATTCATGTGTTTTTACATGCCACAGCATTTAACTTTGTTTTCATTGGGGAAATCCATGTCCCCAGTGCAGACAGAGTCCCAAAATGCCTGCAAGACTCCATGCTACATTACAGATTTCTAGTTTTACTGTAAGTGAAAGAAGAAATGGCATTTCTAAACTCTATTCCTAACAGGCTAAAGGTGAGACCTCTATCTTGGGTATTCTGGGAAGTGCGGAGGGACGACACACCAGACTTGCTGGTTTGTTTTAAAAATTTCTTCCACTTGACTACTGCACTCCTCCTTTCCTCTTAAGTCTCCACACTACCTTTTGCTCTGCATTCTCCATGAAGTCTCAGTATTGAGACATGCCAGGTCTGCTTGAATCAAAAGAAAAATGTCTGTTGTCTTATCTCGGAAATTCTTACCAAAGCCCTTCCAAGCTCTTCACAACTAAGCATTTAGCAAGTATTTAAATGACTCCACATACTGACTTATCCATATTTTTATGCCAATACTTACACAATAGATATTACATTATAATTAAATTTGTAGTTAATAGTCTTAATGTTTTTAGACATTAGGGTGGATTGCACTTTATATGTTTAACTATATGAACTGTGCTAAGGGCTCGCCCAGTCATTCTCCTCCTTCCTTCACAATGTAGACTTACTCCAAGAGGAGAAACTTTTTCTACATGCAGAGCGTTAACACCATGGAAGTGCTTTTAGCTAAATAGCAAATAAGTGTGACCCTGAATTCATTCTGTGTTGGGTAAAAACATCACTGGACAGAAAAATTTTATTATTAATGAATTACAGTCTTTCCTACAACTGCTTGCTAATGCTTACTTTAGTGGGAAAGTATGAAAATGTACAAAAGCCTGTATGCCTTTCCTCCACAACTAAAGGCCTATTTAATTCTTCAGAGAAAGTCTGAAAAAAGTATATGTCATGTTGCCTTTTGGCTGATTTGTGTTTTTAAAGCAACGCTTTTCTCCTTTCCCCTTTCTTCCACCCTTGACTCTCCCCCTCCTCATCCCCCACTTCATCTTGTTGTCTATAAACAACACAGAATGCGAAGAGACTGATATGAAATGTCAGCAAATTTTTGTTTGCCCCAAACCTGTAAATCACAATCTCCTTCTTTGTAAAAATAGCCACCTTTTTCATAAGATTACACGTATTTATGGGACCATTCCAAAATCCCTGCTTGGGCCAGTCCTTATCAATAGTTTATGTAGTGATCAGCTGTAGTTACAATCTACTCAGGATGGTATCTGGGCAAACACAGTGAAATCGAACATTCTCACTGAAACACAGGACCCATAATTTTTAACCTGTTTTCACAAACTCAGAGGGCTTAAAAACATAGTACCTCTCCATGAATTCTATAACTGATTAGCATAAAAAAGAGAATTAAAAAATACTCTCACAGGTACAAACACATTGGCATGTACAACATACTGAGTGTTTGACCTCGCTTGGCTGTCTGAGTGGCTACATGGATAGAATGACACCACAGGAGACAGCATGAAGATGGAAAGCCACTTGTTCCATTTCCCATTAAGTGCAGAAAGGAAATCAAGGAAGCTACAACAGTAGTAAAAGAAAAAAAATTTAAAGCTTTTCTATACTCAACATACGCTCCAAAATGCACTTCCTCCTAGTACTGGGTTATGAAAAACATCGCATGATGATATGATAAAGGAAGTCTTTCACCCAGGCCACAATTACATAATGCATTTCAAACAAACCAAAGTCCTTAAAAAGTTTACTGTTGACTTTTTCAAAATACAGCTACAATAAAATTTGAACTTATGTACTGAAGCACTTGAAAACTATATGACCAAGCAGTCTGCTGAAACAAATTGCAAAAAAAAAAAAAACATGGGCCATTCTCAGGTAAAAAAAGTTCTACACAATATCCTGAATCTGATCTGGTAAGTCATACAAAATTGATGAGTCACTTATAATCTGCCAAATAAAAGTCATGTATAGCAAAGTATATTTTGAATAAGTTCATTATACTCTCCAGCTAACATACACACCCATTTTGACCAGATGGAATTCCATGGTCCCCAGAGGCACCTGTACACAACTGTTTGCCAAACACTCTGTTATGAAAAAATTCAAAGGCATACAAATAGTCATAACATTGTACAGTGAGGAAAAACATTATTGTTAGTCAGAGCTGTCTTTTATCCCCTCTCAACAAGTAAAAAGAGTCAGTTCTGATCTACATGTCAACTTCACATTTAAAAGATAAACACTATAGAATAGGGGTTTATAACAGTCACTTGCAAAAACCCAATGTTTATGAACTTCATTTCCTGCACAATGGTGAATAATTATTGGAATTCCCACACTCCATGTGCTTATTCCAACTGCACAGAGAAGCCTTAAAAATATTCCAAGACACCTTTAACATCAGATTGCTTGCATTAGTTCTAGATACCGTAACTTCCCACAAACAGTAAGCATGGATCATTGCTTCATTCACCTAAGTTACTTCTTCAATCTCGTGTTTGTTTCTAAGAAATAAACAACTACTTAAGATAGCTCCTAGTAAAATTAATGACCCAAATGACAGCAAAGGAAAGCTATAAGAAATGAAAATTGTGCCCAAACCAATCAAATATGAAATCCATCCCTTAAATTTCATTAAAGCATCTACACATTGTCAAGACTGCTTGTGTGAGGAGGGGTTTTTTTCCCCATTAATCTAGCAGCTTTCCTCCTTCAAATGAACAATGCCAGCTTTCTCACCACCATCTCAGTGCCTCTTCACACTACAGTTTTACGGCCTGGTACCACATCTCTATTGTTCAGCTCCGAACGGCTCCTGTCAACTGAACTAAGTTTCACTGAGGTACTGGAGCGTGTCCAGAGATGGGCAATGGAGTTGGTGAAAGGTCTGCAGCACAAGTCCTATGAGGAGGAGCTGAGTGTGTTTAGCCTGGAGAAAAGGAGGCTCGGGGAGAGTATCACTCTCTACAACTGCCTGAAAGGAGGGTGTAGCCATGTGGGAGGTACTCTCTTCTCCCAAGTAACAAGCAACAGCACAAGAAAGAATGGCATTGAGCTGTGCCAGGCCAGGTTTAGACTGGATATTAGGATTGGATAACCCCAGAAGGGTTATAAAGCATCACAACACACGGTTCGGGGAAGTTGTGAAGTTACCATCCCTGGAGGTATTTAAAGGATGTGTAGGTGTGGCATTTAGGGACATGGTTTAGTGGTGGACATGGCAGTGCTGGGTTAATGGCTGGGCTCAACAATTATGGCTCTCTTCCAGGCTAAACAATTTGAACATACAATGATCATCTATCTCATTCCAAAAAACACTTGCCTACATGACACATCTGCATTTAATATAACAGAATTTAAGCCAGAGTCTGAATAGTGGAATACTATATTAGAAGAAATACTGAAACTACATTAAGAAACCAATATAAGTATTTCTGCATCTCATAAGTATCATGAAATTCTCAGAGCTATACAAACACATCAATGAACCACCTCTCTCACCAAAGAAAGTGCTGACTATATAAGTTATAAACTGTAAAAGTTCAAAGAAAAATAGTCCATGGAGAAAACAGTAAATTCAACATCAATTTAAAAATAAGGAGTGGAAGAATAACTAGCGGGTGAGAAACAGGCCATTTTCACATGATAGAAAACCCAATTAACAGTGTTTTCCATTTATTTCCAACACATAATTATACCATCTACATACACTTTCTAACCTAGTTCTACATCTGTTTAGTAATGAAACTTTTCTCCAAGACAACACAGTTTTCCCTAAACTGTAATTTACATGGGCAGGTACTTGTGACATTGTTTTTAATAGCTATTTAAACAGTTTAGTTTTTCTTAATAGATCATGATCTTATTTTGTCAGAAGTCCAAGAATGAATTGGACTACACTAAGTAACAAACAAGAAAGGAAAAAAAAATGCCTGTACTCTGCTGGGGGGGGGCGTGGGGGGAGGAGGGGGAAAATCTGGACAGTTCCATGGCAAAAACTGAACATAATAAATATATCCCAAGGTAGCAGTGAAATTAAAAGAACACTAAACACACACGATATAGTCATAGTATCAACTTGAGGAAGTGATACAGTATTTCCAAACAACATTCAAGTAAAGGACACCAGTTATGAAATACAAAGTCTTTTTCTTATTGTAATAAAGGGAAAGAAAAGCTCTCATATTTCACAGATGAAACCATGTCTTCAAGAGCTTAAACACATTGCAGAAGACTGCATTTGGTTGCAATTCATGGGATAAGGTCAATTCACACATACAGCTAATCTGATATCGATCTGTCACAGCCAGCTTTTCCACCCCATGTCACCCCTTCAATGGACCAGGGAATCCAGCTATCACACAGCCATGCTAGCTCAGTCTGTCACAACATGAAGTGCAACTATTTAAAACTGCCTTCTGAGAAGGAAAGCCTAGAAGAAATCCTTGGGTGTGTGGAAGCAATTCTGTGCTTCAGTCTTAGCCTTCAAAGATGTTGGAACACACAAGTCTTTCAAAAACCTCCGCTTATGGTTTCTATCCATAGAGCAAAAAGACTATTAAAATCAAGCATTCCATGTAGCAAAGCCTAAAACAATTATTTTTATGAAGGGAAGTGCTCAGTTAAGCAGCAATCAGAAGTGGCTAACCCCCTTCCTGAATCAAACTATGCATTAACCACAACAGTCAGAGACATGACCTTTTTTCTTCACACGACATGGCTACTTCTCACTCTGCCTGATTCAGAAGCAGCAGAGGTGCTACACTCCAATTGTAATATCCAACCTTGACTTGATATTTATCTCCAGGGAAGAAAATAATTGGATGTCACACCTACTAACTCAATTTCATTCTGCTAATTATTCTTTAGTGATATTTTTTCTTTTTCTCCCTTCATCACTGCATTCTGAATAGGATTAACAAAGTCACTGGTAAAATTATTCTGAAGACTATTGATCACATACACACCGTAACTACCCCCCTCAATAGCTCTTCAGAAAAAAAGCAGTATATAAAAACAGATCAGGTTTGATATTTACATTATAGTCTTCAAAGAAGAAGATCTAACACATCTCACTATCTACATTTTTTACTTTAAAAATGGTTAAGACATAGTTACTATATTTTTTATACCACTGCAAAAAACCCCTAAAAAAATAAAAAAAAAACCAACAACTGTACAAACACCAATGAGCCCACTTCAACTCAAGAAAGCCAGTCCTAGTTTCTGCACCACTCATTTGCCCACTGCAGCACAGGCTCCTGCATAAGGCCAGTTTTTGTTCAGTGTGGTTCCCCAAGAAACCCACAGAGAGTGAGCACCAAAATCTTTAATGTCCTTTCTGTTACTGAGAAAGTATGTTCACAGAAAAATGCATGTATCATTAATATTCTATGCCAAATATGCATTGATTCAAGCTTTTAGAAGTAAGAATGTGATTATTTTGTCAGTTAGCCTGGTGATCCAAAGGCTGAACTGGGAGCAGAGAACATGCCTTAACAAAGAAAAGATATATTGCTGTTGTTTTGGTTTGAGTTCGGTTTTAGGGTTTTAAGTTTTACAGAGGATTATAACATAAATAAATCTTTACACAATTCTAACAATAATCCAAGGCCTAAATACTACAGAATATTTAACATATGCACACAAGTGCTAATTAACTGCTGCAACCTTCAAATCCAGAAGGACTGAAAGTCATAAAAACCAGCAAAACAAGCATCAATACTGTATAAAGACTTGTTTTGAGGATGTGGACTTTCAGACGGAGGAGAGATTCAACACCTAAAAGGTACATAAGAAAGCAGTCTCCTGATCCAACAAGTCAGTGGTGCACTTGAAACAAACCATCCGTGCACATTATCATAGATTCGCAATTACTGTATGTCGTTATCCTTCCCGAGGGTTTGACAGGTCAGTAGGAGAAAAGGCTCCCAGGTGGACTCTCCTGGCTGCTGCACTTCATTTTGGGCAGCCTCTAAACACAGTGGCAGTGGGTGAGCTGTGCAGAACGAAGCAGAGGGCAGGCAGCTGACACAATCTTCTCAGCCTCGCTCACCCCTGTCCCCACAGAGTCCCCACTACAAGACAGTCTGAGGCTGAGCCTTCCCAAGGAAAGCAGGGAGAACATACACACACAAACCTTGGAAGCAGCATAAAAACTTTCCTTTTGGCACTCAGGATTCCAGAATGTTTGATGTTACCCAAGAAGCCCCTAAGGGCTGTTGAACTAAAAACAAACCTAAGAACTGGGTGCAGCAGATTGGGGTTTAGGGAAATGTTTTACCAGCCCTCTCCACATTTTGCCACACTCCATGTTGATATTCATTTGTTTATATTCATTCCTTTTAAGTACCTTCGCTATTGCAGGTTATGCTGTAGTAAAAACAAAGCTTTTGAGATCCACAGTTCTGATAGAAAGATTTCCCTTAAAATGTTGGCAGCGACGAAAAATATTACCTGCAAATTTTGCCCAACTTAACATCCCATCTCACATTTACAGATGTTCCAGTTATTAAAACATCACTATGAGATTAATATATCCATTAGAATTAAGTTTGCCACCCTCAACATCAGTTCAAGGATGTAATCATTTTATACAAACTATTTGTGTGAAGGTACCCTGGAGACACAGCAGCTAAAGGGACAGCTTTGTGAGCAGCCAGCCCTGTCTCAGTGAGCCAGTGGCATCCTGCCAGAAAAACACCTGCAGACTGAACAACCTGCAATGTACGATGAGATACACAGAGAGAAGAGCAGAAAAACAAAACACTGGCAGCATTAATTACTCAAGCAGCTCAGTGACTCACAAGTGGGACAACATTTATGCCAAGTTAATGCAGGCATTTCTTCCCACCGGCTAATTTCAACATTTTGATCCTGCCTTCAAAATACATTTTATTTCCACCTGCTGCCTTGCTCCCAATATCCCAGTTACTCACAAACACACAGGATGGCCTTGCTCAAATCATTGATCTGGTCCAAAGCACAACAGTTTGGGATTTATTTCCTTAAAAACAACACCACTGCTGACACAGGTGTTTCTCTTCCTCTCAACTAGGAAAAAATCCATCCTAACAGGTTTGAGCAGCATCTTTATTTCTTAGGAGCATGTTGTGGTACACCCCCCTGAATTTTACAGCTGTAGCAGCTCAGAAACCATCGTGACTACCAGACTGCATTTGCTCTGTTCCAGTAACTCACCTCCCCACACAGGCCTGTGCTATAGGCATCATGAAATGGTAAGAGGATCTTTGAATACTCCTACCTGTCAAATCAGGTTTTCTTCTACACTTCAAAAAAATCATAAAGCAATTTAAATCATGAAGGACTGAGCTGGGGTTCCCCCCCACCAAAAAAGCATCTTTATTTTTCCAAAACACAGGTTGGTAACAATTCAATCTCATTAGCAGTACAAATACATAATTCTCATTTTCGAATCTCCTATTC
Organism: Acanthiza pusilla; assembly: GCA_036630365.1. Classification (NCBI taxonomy): domain Eukaryota; kingdom Metazoa; phylum Chordata; class Aves; order Passeriformes; family Acanthizidae; genus Acanthiza; species Acanthiza pusilla. The sequence goes on from JAXCHO010000019.1 coordinate 11,266,145, forward strand.
TTACAGACTCTAATGTTGTATAATGTACATTTGACATTTCTTCATTTTCCCTTGTATTTCAGAGGTACTTGCACCTACCACTGTTTTGCAAACAGACAGAATTTCAGTACCTCATTTACCAGAGTAAATCAAGTCTAACATTAAGAAATAACATTCATTAGAAATACACTGAAAAGAAAACAGAAACACGACAGACATTTTATTTGCTGTTTCAGTAAATTTTACCCTTAAATTGTGAATCCAGCAGAAAGGGCACAGCTATAATGTTTTGTACACAAAAACTTCAGAAATACTTAAGTTATCTTAGAGCTTATTTAGTGTTGTCTAGTAAGTCACACAAGTATTCTATAATTCCTAACCTTGTGAAAACTAATAGCCCTTTTAACATATTACTACTCAAATTTAAATAACTAGAATTTTACAATCTTCATAATTTTAAACAGCAAAATTATTAGCCACTGACTATGGCCAATATCCTCTAAAAATATGAACTCCATAATTTAAGATAATAACTACAGTTGCTGAGGTTTCTATAGTTACTCGTGAAGGGGTCATAGCTCTATGAAATACGTGCAGGCTCTAATAATAAGCTCCACCATAGTATGCTGACAACCTTTAATGATTAATTAGGCAAAGACCAAGTTCCTATTAAGGCAGAGAATCCCAATATATTCATTTCCTACTGAAGCAGCAAACCAAACAACTTTAGATTTTTTGGATAAAACTGTGAGTTTAGGTTGCATTTTGCATTCTGGCAGGAGCAAAAACCCCACATCCATGAGCTGCCCAGTTAGCCAAAGCCCACTGCAGCAGCAAGTATGGCAGAGCTCCAACCACAGCACCACCAGCAGGGTGATGACACTTTGGAGACACCTCCTCCTTTCCCTCCTTTCCTCTCCAATTCCTCCACAGTGAGTGTGACTGTGCATTAGCCTCCCTAGAACTTTCCTGAAGCGATGACAAACAAAAGCAGTATCTGGACTGCGCAGAGCGCTTTAGAACAAATTGCTAGAGTAGTTAAAAAATAAAGTTTATCAGCAGATCTAAGTGTGGGACAACATCTGTCAAGAGAACTAACACATTAAAACAAAATACAATGCACTTGTACCTAAACTGCTGCTCTCATGTCGGCCTTTTGATTTTCTGTTTTTTCTTACATTTTTCTTTATTTTGCATTTAACTGAACCACACAGAATAATACAGAACAGTAATTACCATTAATCACTCACAAGTACTATATGTTGGTATTGGCTTGGGAAGAAAATGGAAGATTATTGTAGAAAATATTTAAGTAGGTAGAAATTTAAAAATTAAAAAAATGCAGTCAGGCTATAAATCTAATGAAATACCATTTTAAAGCAGTGCAGTGCGAAAGATAACACTCTCTTGAATGTTTGTGATCAATTCCTGTATTTTTGCCATGCCTCATGGGAGTAAGAAACCACTTTTATCTCCAAAACCCCCAAACCTGCAAATCCATTTGGGACATTACAGAAATCAAGTTTGTGTCAACAAATGCCATGATGGGAAAATGAAGACCTTTGTTTCTGCATGAGCTAAGAACTCCCACCCCACTTAGAGGGCCTTACCCGTACAGCATGCCAGACTTGAGGCTGCATGTAGATCAAGCTTATGACCGACACATTATTATTGCATTACCAACATATATTTATATATTGACATCTATATATTTTGCTGTGTGCCTATCTATTTGGATATCTATACATTAAGATATATGTAATGTACTATATATCTTATGTATGTTTGCTATAATTCTGGTAACATTGTCTTTCATGTAGCTGTGATATAGACATACATATCATATCTAACATTTTCCGTATTACATAACTGTATATATCTGTATTTTATCCATACAGAGATATATTAGCTACAAAATATTTACATATTACAAAAATGCGTTCATATCTATTATGTATATTACATCTAATATAATATTATTGGTACTACAATTGTAACGGGAGTTGCAGCATGCTTTTTATCTAGAAACAAAGTTATAGAGCTGGAAACAACAAAAATAAATGCAAGACCTCAAATATGAGCCTAATATCCAACACTGAGAAATTGCAGATTTAAAAAGGAATGCTAACTGGAGTGAAGCCATGCTTAGGTTTTGCTGGATATTATGAGCTTTTTGGCTTCTCCCATCTCCAAAAATGCTATCAAGTCCAAATGATCTCTTGAGTTCCTTGCTGGGGGGCAGGCCAACTTGGGGACAGGCTGTTTGGGGTTTGTTGGGCTCTTTTATGTATGGGAAATTCTCTGATCTTTGTTTGGTTTGGCACTTTTACAACATTAGTTTCAATGAGTGCTCTTTTGGGGTTTTTTGTGTATTTCTTAAGCTGAAAGATTACATAGCTAGTTAAAAAGCTGAAAACACAAGAAAACAACTTTTAACGTGTCAATAATACACCAAATTTGAAGTCAACAATAGTTAATTAATTCATTTCTTAAATCCTCTGGGATGAGCAGATAAGTTTGCTTTGCCTATGAATTGCTCTAAATATTAATTTTTTGCTTGCCTACTGGGAATAAATCAAACACAGTTAAAATGGTTACTGTGGTTACAGTGATGGATCAAGAAAAAATAGAAAAAGTTATTTAACCCTCAAAATACAAATGAAAAGCCTGCAGAAAACAGCAAAGCACTACTGGCATTTATATGACAAAGAAAAACACAGACCCACACCTCATGCAATTTCAGAAAAACAAGGCTTGTGATGCCAAATCCCTGAGAGACTGAGGTTTTTTTCTCCAACATTTATAAATTACAAAACTGTTACAGATTTTTTCCAGAACACAACCATAAATATATTATTACATCTTCTTTACAATCATCATAAAGCAAAAAGAAATTGTTTATCCAACCAGTGAGGGAGGGGAAGAACAGTGGCACAACGGTTACATGTTACACCCAAAAGGTGGAGGAATAGGTGACAGGGGGGCAAGGAACACAGGACAGATACAGTTTTTATGTAAACCTGCTAAAGGCAAAATATTATTAATACAGCTTTTAAATGAAATTATGCTGTGGGAAAATAGTCCATAAGAACAGTTCTGCACAATCAATAGCACTGCTCACACAAACAGTGCTAAGGGTAGCAGCAGAACTCCACAGCTGTGGAGCAAGTACTGAAAAACCAAACAGCCTTGAAATAGTACCTTCATAAATGAAGCAGCAACAGCAAATGGCTCTGTAGCAAACTGTACCTAACCAGTAACCCACACTGAGGGGTGGCAAGAGACCAACTTTCGCACCAGGTTGGTTTTCTTGCAGCAGCGCTGGCTAAATCTTTGCTTCAGCATCTGAGAGAGCACATGCGACACCACCTACGACAGGGGACAAAGACATTGCAGAGCTCCTGAAGTGGTAGCTAATCCAACAAAACCAAAACAAGGGATGAGGGAAAAACTGTGCTCATTTGAATTTAAAGAATGAAATCAATAAAATACTGTAACTATTTTAATAAGCATTACAGCAATGACATGTAACCAAGGCTGGATTTTCACATGCACACAGACACAACTCTGCTACTCCTTGTGTGTATCTACAAATCCTATCTAATCCTAGTTATTTATTTGAAAATAAATCTGGTTTACATAATTTCATTTTTTATCTATTGTACAGATCATTATTTTATTTCAAAATAAATACCCTCAATGAAAACATTACATTTCACACCTTTAGTAAAATGTAAAAAAATAGTAAAGTGGCTTTTTTAATATAAGAATGTTCATGTTTTCTGTGACGCATTTTTGTGTTAATTAGCATGGTAGAAGAAGGGAAAGTCATTGTCCACTGCTTCTCATAGTAGGCTGTGTTAAAAGAAATAATCATATTCATTACATTTTAGGAAAAAGTTGGAGGACCAAGGATCTAAGAGACATACCATAAGCATTAAATAAACCCAAATACAGACAACATCATGCATATCCAAGTAATTTTCATTAAAAGTTAGCATAATCTTCTATTACATTTTGATTTCAGGGGTATTAAAGTAGCAGTTTCTTGTCCAAGTCACTCTCCTGTAGAAACTAAGAGTTTCAGCTAACACACATCTGAAGCTGGGCCAGTATCTCAGAATAATCTTGCAGTTTCCACGTACACATGGAATAAGACAGTCTGGGAAAGTATAAATATTTCAGTAAACTCCAGTCTTTCTAAATTATATGCATCATCAGTCTGTCTTCCAAGGCTGGAACTGCAGACAGCTATCTGCAAACCACCTATCCCCAGATTTGAACAGAGGTTCATCCAGCTCCTACTAAAATTCTCCATGTAATAATCCAAGAATGTTGCCGAGTGTCTGCTTGTGTTTTATCATCATAACATAGCCTCATGCTTCATGAAGCTTAAAAAACTCTCAATCTGCTCTCAGAATTTACCTGTCTCATTAGTCTTTACTTTTTGTCTCTATAGACTAGCAGTGACAAAAAATATATAAATTATTAAATGCATGCTACAGAGGCTGTGGAATTACATATCAAGCTCACAATTTTTATTGCCTGATTATATTGAGAAGACACTACTTGCAGACAGCTTTAGATAGCTCAGTTTCTAATATTAACGTGCTTGTTTTGAAGACGAGCCTGCCTGCTCTTTTACTATTGTCTAAAGAAAATATTGGATATTAAAATAGAATCTAATAAATTATTTCTAGTTTGCTAGTTTGGAGAGATGAACAGATCCACAAGTCTTTCATAAATAGGCAAACAATTCTAAATTCCCATAATACAATCTCTGTCCTGCTGCATAGTTACATCCATATCATTGTCTGTTTCCATGTGCCTAAGTACCATTTCAAGCTCTTCTGAGAAAAGGCCTGGTGTCTTCAAGCAACTTGCCAAGTTTTGGGTTACTCTGTGACAGAACATTTTATACAAAGGAAAGGAAAACATGTAAATCACTTGACATAATATCTTTTTGCTTCTGAGTTCTTTATTTATTGCATATGTAAATGATGCTCAGGGCTAACACAAAAATTAAATTGTCCACACTGCAGTTAATATCTGCAATTCTTAGGTAATGGGTATCATCCACAATACTCACCAGTCTGTTGGAATGGCACTAACCAGCATATCTCCAAGAAAGACAGAGGGATGTATTCATTTTAGAGCAGACATTTTACAGACATCGAACTGTTCCTTTCATTATTAGTTTTTCTGCTGCCTCAGGACAACTGTCAAGACTTCTTTCCACCTCTCACTATTTCTTCTAGGAGTAAATATAACCTTTCAGTGCTTTTATTTTCAACAGAAATGGGAGTCTATGAAAAATGGGAAAATAGAAAGGAGAACATCTCTGCTGTCATTTTGAAGCAGCCCAGCAGCAGAAGGGGTAGAGATGAGACTAGGTGCAACACAGTTTTTTAGGCCATCACTAGGGCAAAAGATTCACTGCATTACAGCAGGCAAAAAAATCTCCCCTTTTCCTATTCTTCCCCTGGTAACACTGCACTTCAAAGCCCTAGACATAAAGGAAAATTTCCTATGGAATAACTAGCTGTTTCATTCAATAGGAAATATTTTCACTTGGTACCACACAATCTTCACTTTGTTCTCTAACTGAAGAGAAAATTCAATGTGATTTCAGGGCAAGGGAACCCACAGCTCTGGATTACCTAAAAGTCCTTTCCATCATATTAATATTTTTTAATATAAATACAACATGGAACATTTGCAGGTTTTTCAACAGATTTTTCAAAGGTGAAGAAATCCTTCCCAAAACACAAAAGTAAACAACTGCTTGTCTCAGGGAACTATTTAATTGAAAAAGAAGATACTGTAACAAAAATATTTTAAAGTATTGGTTATACAAGTGCTGACTCAGTCTACTTGGTCTAAAACAAGTTCCTACCAGGCTTTCCTTTATGCTAAATTTAATTAACTGTAAGCAACACAAGGGACTTGGAGAAAGCACACACATTTGTGTACTAAATAAAGAAGAGCCCAGTTCACAGTTCAGCAATTTTAGACAGGTAGGACCAAAGACCACGAAAAAAACCTCCTCAGGGATAGCAAAATCACACAAGATAACTTTTACCCTAAGATGCTGACTCAAGACAAGGAAGAGGGTTAACATGAGAAAAATGTAACAGAAGAACTTTCAAAACTCATTTCATCTTGTTATTTAAAATCTGATCCTAAGATTAAATTTCAGATTTTATAACCACCTCCATGCAAGTTCATTTAAACAGCAGTTTACAGTTTTATGAAATTTGACATCTCTGGGTTTTCTTGCAAAAGAGGCAGACGTGGAATTTGCAGGGTCTTTAGCCATTAATGTAAGGCTCCACAGGAATAAACTGCCAACTTGTAGGACAATAATAATAGTTTCGAAGGTGAGTCCAATGCTCTTGTCATCCATCATTATGCAAAGTGTTTTAAACCAATTCATCTATAAACAGAATCAGTGAAGACTGTATAAACAAAAAAATTTTTTTTTTTTTTTTAAAGCCAGTTCTTCAGAGACATATATGCCTGCAGGCTGTGATAAGCTACATAACATCTTTGTGAGTGGACACAAGGAGAAAAGAGCAAATGAGTCAATGGAGTCCCTGGGAGACAGGGACACAAAATGGTACCACTGGACAAGACCTAGAAAGCAACACTGTTCCCAAGCCAGATGACTACCACCAAATGGCAACAATTGGTGGAAGAGTCAACAACTGCCCTCCACCATAAATGGAATTTCCCCAAGCTATAGTTAAGACCAACATCCAACAGAAAGACCAGAGCTATGAACTACTGCAACACTAGTAATTTGTAAAGCTCGTGAAAATTAATTTGAAGGATGAAATTAATTATGGGCAACCCAAACATCAGTTAACTTCTGTAAAGAAGACATCAAAGACCTTCATTAGCTCCCTCATTTTCCTTGAAGATTTTAAGAAATCTCTCAGGCAAATAACCCCCATTCAGCATAATACAAATCAGCCTCAGTAACACACTCCAATTAAGGGCCAGAAGTTCCCCCGATGACACTTTCAGTTCAGGCTGTGTTACAAGTGTTGGGCGGACAGAGTAACAGACTGGATCCTGCCAACAGCTCGTGATAACCCAGAGGAGTGGCAACAAGAGAGATCAACTAATATTAGAGAGTCTACGATGAGGAAGAAGAAAAAGCTTATTTCTGATTCAAAGGAGTCTGACATACCCCTCTTTTCAGTGACAACACTTTCTTCCTCTGATCTGCAGATGAAAGGAAAGTATGTACATAGCAGGAAGGGAAATCCAGAAGGAAGAAGAAAAAACTGAATCCACACAAGCAATTGCCTTTACACATCTATAAGCATTGACTTGAATTAGATGATCCTGCAAGAAACTACTCCATTTTTCAGGCTTGGCAACATACAACAGCAGCTCTAAAAACGAAGTGTTCACTGTGTCATACAGAAAGGGAAAAGTAATACTGGGTCAGACTCAAAAGAAAAGCTTAACCTGCTTGTGACAGCATGGCCAATGGTCAACAAGGTAAACTTCAGCCCAAAGAAATCAATCTTCTTGTTGCTGGGTCTGGGGTTTTGGGTTTGGTTACATTTGTTGGTGTTTCTTCTAAATCAAAAAATTTAGTCATGATAGGGTACTGCTGTGATACATCCTAGCAGGACAAAGGCCTCCTACACTGCCAATAACACATCAATTGAGAAAACAGACCCTGTTAGAAGAGCAGTGTTTCCCTCCTCACACAGTGATGCCTTGAAACAATGGACACAACATACTTCACTTGCCACTGGGAGAAAATCCTGTTGTCTCCCTGACAATTTTCAGAACTGCACTAAACAGCTTCAGAAGACTGAACATGCAGGAAGCACATCCTGCTGTCAAGTGACTTCAGCTGACAGTACACCTTTTGCAGCCGGCAGTACCAATTCTGATAGACACTACTTTGTCTACAAATTAATGGAAAAATACGTATTAACATTTGCTTCCAGCTAATTGCCCGGGTCATTTTATGTGACACAGGAAGTATCCAGTCTACAGGAAATTACTATGACTTTTAAGTTTCCATCAAGTTCTTACCAGTCAAAAAAAGTCAGAAAAATAAAAAAGCTATTTCATCTTGCTACCATTGACTACACAGAAGTCAAAGTACAGCCCCACAAGACAGATTGCTATTCCTCATAGGTAAGGAGAATGTTTTCAAGCTCTCAGAATTTTGCTCCTAGGTGATCTTTGCCCATTGGAATTTGCGTTACTTGAGGATGAAGGAAGAGTGACAGTGGTACTCTCAATGACTAAATACTCTCTTTATAGACATTCTATTAAGTCTGTGAAATAAACACATTTTGCACATTCTGCTCTTGTAGGCAGTGATGTTTACACCACCACACACCCTGTGGAAGAACTACAACAAGGCAGCAAAGGGACACAGAAAAAGACCAAGGCAGGCCATGCAGAGAAATGCAGAGCAAGGTCTATCACAGTGCTCTGGGAACAGCACAGGAAACTATCATCCATCCTTAGAAGACAGAACAAAAAGGAGAGTTGATATTTTTAAGAAGAGTACTTCAGTTAATATTTCAACACAACGTTAGTGCTTCTGTCTGATCCGCTGGTTTCTTTCTTCCAGTGAGGAGTGAGGGAGTGGTGGAAATATTTCAAAGTCCCAAAGATGTTACCTGATAGACTAAAACCCAAAATAAAGTTTTAAATCGTAAGTTTTGTACAGGCTCAGATTTTCAGGTAGACATAGCAATAATTATCCCTGAGACCCAATTCTCAGACTTTAATGGTATTGCCGCTTAAGAGTGGCTGAGGAACTGCCATAGAAAGTGTACATTTGTGCCACTACTGAGAGAAGGATAAAATCATAAAAGCCTGAAAGCAACTATTATACAAACAGGTACAAAGGTCTATGGCAGGCTGCTAGGGCCTTCCTATTCCGTATGTCAACCCAGTGAATACACACACCTAAGTGATTTTCCTTTCTTTTTTCCACTTTAGTGGAATTTAGAAAAGCAGGGAAAGGTTGTTTAACCCACTGCTTTCTGGTTAAGTCAGGCAACTGTTAGAGACAAGCATAACTTTGCACATAGTAACAGATGTCTTCATCACAAAGAAGCACCTCCTCTATGCCAGAAAGGAGATTTTCAACTAAAATCTGTGGGACCTAAGGAAAAAACCCACCAGTTTTTTCAAATTCCTACCCCTGGTGGAAGATAACTTTGACCATGGCTACTTCAGCACAGACACAGAGCAAAATTTATTTGAGGGAAAAAAGCATAAACTTTGAAATAAAGCTATTTAGCTTACACCTTTAACTTCCTCCAAGACAAAAGAAGACACATACGACAGTTCACTGCCTCAAAATTGAAAAAAAAAATATTTGGAATGACCGTGACGCAACTGTACACAAGGGCTAACAGTAAGGCACCACAAAAATGCTTTTCCTATGAAAAATGAAGTCTTTTCTACTTTCCATGGAATTTTCTGTCCCAATTCTCTTCTCACTCCCGTCCTTAAAGATAACATTCAGTTAATAGACATTTTCACCATTACAGAACTCTGACCAAACATTAAAATAAACTTCCTGCTATATAATTGCCAGAGTAAAACCTTTAAAACGTAGGTGCCTTTCACTCATGTATTCTTACATTAAACAAATAAAGAAAACTTGCTTACAGAAGATGCACAAACTATCATCCTTCCAGCGGAAAAGACTATTGCTGAATTCACCAAGCATTTTATTATTCACATACATTGTTCCTATGGTAGAGAATTCCAAGTAGCCAGATTTGACACTGTAACATGTTTTTTCACAAACACCCTCCCCAACCTTGCATCAAGTTTTCTACACCTATCCTGCAAAGCATTTGAAAAAGTGGGTGCATGAAGAATTAATTCTTTTCCTTCCTTTATGAACACATGACTTCTTTGTCTGTCTTGTCTGTGCTCAAAGAGAGATCTCACAGAAAACACAACTGAAAACTATGTTTCTGATTTTAATAAACTCTAAAAAATTTCCTAGATTGTAGCTTTCCTTTGCAACTCTAAATGATCAAAATACAGGGAGCAAATAAAAATGAAAAATTAGAATTTCAAACCCATGGCCAAAGTAAACAGGCTGACAAATACATACAAACCGAAGATGTTTTTACAGACAGGCATTTCCTGAATTGTTCATTCTCAACACCGAGGCACAGGGGTGGTTCAGGATACTTGAAGGGAAATGGAACAGACCAGACTTTAGTTCAGACTTTGAGCTATCAACACATTTCATAGACTATCAACTCTGTCCTAGAAGATCCATGTAACCTAATCAATGTCATTATAATCTGGTAAATACAGGGGGAGTTTGCATTAAAGGTAAGTGAGCAGCTACAAAATATACAGAATAATTACATTTAACACTTTACCTTGACAAAAGTTTTCTGGGAGGCTTTCAGCTTTTTCTGTCTTCTCTTGTTCTGACAGAAATATCCAGATACAATGGTATTTCTTGAACTGTTCTCTCATTAGGACAGCATTACAACCATATACATTGGTGAGTTATTCTTCTAGGCATGTCCACACACCTCCAGAATACTGATATTATACACAGTTACATGTGGAAACTGCTGTTAAATTTAAACAAAAGCTACGTTTTCAACTCATCACAGATGTTGCCTCCAGATTCTCGTGCAACTCGTTTATAAAGAGACAAAACAGCAGGATTTTCCCATTTTGTTATGAAATGCTGATTCTTGGAGGACAAAACCAGAAGAAAATGCTATACAAATGTACCTCAGATGACAGAGTAAGGAACAGCACACAAGACTCTATACACGGGTGACAGAAGCCATTCCTAACCCATCACTTACTTCTATTTTCAACATGACCTCCATCTGACTTACTGTGAACTTGCAAAACAGAAGGGTAAAGTCAGCATATTTAAACATCATTCTCAAGGTGAAGACTCAAATGGTGAAGGCTAGGGGGCAAGACTTGTATCAGGAAGCACAACATATTAAGAAAACTGTAATTCTTAAAACACATGGCATAAAGCAGACGTTTTCCCTGAAAAGATAGAGGTACCACTACAAATCAATCATATATGGGTTCCACCACCTTCTCCCTCCCTCCAACAAGCTTTGCCTTTTCATTGCACAATAAGACATGTACTCTCCATACTTCTGTTGTCTGAAATACTGATTTTTGTTATATGTGCTTAACACCACAGCCTGCTGTCAGCAGAAATCAACACAGAACAGAGCAAGTTGTGCCTTTCTGCAAGCCTGCTGCTTCTGAAAATAAGTTGTGACATGCCTCACGTGATTTTTTTTTCCTTCTTAAACTGGCTTATGTGCAAAATTAGACTGATGTTTAAACAGTGTCAGGCTGTCAGAGGGAGAAAATGACAGTGCTACTGTGACACAAAACATGACAAGGAGAAAGATTAATCACTTACTCGGAAGTGAAAAGTTGAATACAAAAAGCATAACCATGTGTCTCAAATTCGTTAGAGCAGGTGAAAGACTGAATGCTGATCCCAAGATATGCTTCATAAATTCCAGTTAAGCGAAAAAATGAGTTTATTATAACAGCAAACACACTTTGAAAACAAAGATGATGGAGTTGAAGGTAAAAGCTCCCTAGTGCAAAAACATTTGCTTCAGGGTTAAAATGCATATACATACACCTGAAACAACTTTGTTTCCTACTCAGTACTGGCAAGGAATTTCCAAACAGGAAACAATTCCACTGAGAAGGGAGGGGGTAAAAACTCACATGTAAATAAACCCAAAAAGAGAGTCACAGCTACAATCAAAGTATTTCAACTGTTTATTCCACTACTTTATATGAACTGTGCTACAGCACAATACACACCTAAACATGACCTCTACTTCCATCAGATTTCCATTCTTCCTGAAATGCATCCTTTTGTTGGGCACCTTTCAGAACGATTTCTCAATTTTGGTGCATGTGGGTCATGCATTAGTTTACTAATTAGACATGTTTGAAGCCTGAAAAGGTTAGTCAGCAATGCTGTTAGCAAATAGGTTAGCAAACTGCTGGGGAAATGAAAACGGAAATAGGAGAATTAATTAACATTAAGTGTATTTATAATGATATGGTGAGTGATAACCACAACTTCATGATTAAGGATTTTTAATTCTTCAAGTGAGAAGATATTTTGTTCCTAACTGCTACACACCTGAATTTCTCCACTGGAGTGAGAGGTATAATAGCATGGAAATAGCAGATGATTTACTCAAAGGCAATACAGAAGAAACCAATGCAAAAAGATTTCCCCTTTTAACAAAAAGTTCCTGCCTCCCTGGCCCAAGCACATCTAACAACTTCTTTATGTGCTCTGTAGTTAAACTACTCTCTGAAAAATAGTTCCCTATCAAACCTTTTTCCCTTTCACACATTTCAACCCAATTAAAGACAAGAAAGATTAGTGTGAAAGAGACAGTTAATTTTAGAAAATTTATGCATAGACCCAAATGTGTTTAATTACTTCACTATTTCCCACATGTAGGAAAATCACTTTTAAGTAGGCTACAAAACAGTGTTTTAAAAAGCAAAAGCTCTGTACTGGATTGCTCCTGTCATTGACATGAAATGGATAACAAATGAAAATTTAGCTTCTTAAACACTTATTTTATTTTTCATCAGATTTTTTAAAGAAAATCACAAAAGATACTCAAAATTGTTCAGTTATGTGCTTCTCATAAGGACACTGTAAAACTGTAAGGAATTTTACAATTGAACTATTTCCTTCTATCCCTTTCCCTTCTCCCAAGAAACAATAGCACAAACACTTTGCTTGAGATTAAGCAAGAAAAGCCCTAGTTCAGTTTGCCCCCCATCCATGTCAGTAACCAGTTTCAGAGCCCACAAGGAGCCTGGGACAGGAATACAACACAGTGGCTGAAGGATGCATAGAAACATTCAGACTTTTACAAAACAGACCAAGGCTATGCATTCACAAAAGTGTTCAAATACTATTTTTTTTAAGTCACTTAGTCCAACCAATGTCCAAAGCACCTAACACATCATTGCTCGTTCAGAAAGCCAAGGACAGTAAGACTTAAAATCTGACAGCTTTAGGATCATTCAACAACACTGTTCCTTTTCTAGGAAAGGAGTAAGAAAAAAAGACAAAGAAGATTACATCTGAGCTCAAAGGGAAAGCCCAATATTTTTAAATAAGGTTTGTCGATTACTTGAGAACTGAGACTTGAAGGCTATGCATCTATGCTTTAGATTTCCTATGGAACCAAACCTGTGAACGCCAAAATTAATGTTATTTGTACCTGAAGAACTCTATGAGTCTTACCAGTCTAATTATCTGTTTTCCAACCGTTAAAGTACATATGCCATATATTCTTGGATCTATAAGCCTACACAATCCTTTAAAGTTGCCTCAACATTGTAGAAAAGAGAAAGAACACCTTAACAGCTGTTTAATACTTAAATAACCAGGTTTAGATTACTGGGAATCAGGAGCTAGAGCATTTGGAAGCCTGCTTTTCAGCCATATATCATTAAGACAATAGATATTCATATTTTGTTCAAATCTGTCCCCATCCTTTCTTACTTCACCACCAAAAACACTTCCAATGGCACTTACTAGCACAAAGTCGCTCAGTTACAACACAGGCCTTAAAGGCCTTGGAAGTCTTGCTGTGCACCACTTCTTTCAAATTTACAACTTCCTCCAGAACATAAGAATCCACACTGTGCATTCAAAAACAGTATATTTAAAATCCATGGGGAAAGGAGCATGTGCGGAGGTGCAATGCACAGCACAAGCTGCTGTCCAGAATAAACCACAGCCATTGTCCAAAGGGATCACAAACAAGGGCCAACTGATTCCATGTTCAAATGTTATCACTCCTAGGAAATAAAATAATTCAATTCACCTTAGATTTTTTTCTCCAAATGTTTCTGCATTTTTCAAATTCAAGTGTCATCCAAAAAGCTCCCTTAGTCCAGTTTACTCAGTCCAATTTTTAGCTGGAGCAGAGGCTTTAAATTGAAATATATACCACAAACTCAAAACAATATGTAATTACACTGCAAGTCACTGCAGACAGTATATCCTTCTCCAAACACTGAAGTTTATCCAGATAGATAAATTAAGAGATACTGTGTTGCTATAAAATCTGGTCAAAAAAAACCCCAAAAGACAGCATTATCTAAATTATACAAAGGATGTGATCACACTGTTGAGCTGTTAAGTTTATTTACATTTTGCACTGCTGAAAGCCAATGCATGCAGTAACAAACAACTGAACTAAACAGAAATTGTTTAAAGAGCCCTTTGCAATTAACAACCAGAAAGAACACATCAATATCTAATTAATAGAAAAGGCAATTCTTGTACAAGTTCAAAGACATGTCTCTTAGATCCACTATAAAAATCTTTGTTACAAATTTCTCAGTACTAGCCAGCTAACAGAACACTAGCTACAAGGAATTTTTAAAAGTGCTACATAATTCCAAACTGACAGTTCTTCTTTCCCCCGAAAATATTTAATTGCTTAAGACGTTGGTGCATTCAACATGACAATTAATATTCTACTGCTTAACTGGCTTTTCAAGCCTTCTTTCACAAAATTTCCTATTTGGATACACTACATGTACTAAACCATTTTAAAATACAATGCACCATGCCTCTGCCACAAGTATTACACAATCACTAACACTGTTAGCTAATGAGTGGAAGGGGCAAGAAGTATGATTCCACTAGCACTCAAATGCCACCACCAGGTTACTAAAGCATGGGAAGAGAACATGGGAGCAGCAACCTGCTACAGGAAAAAGGAATGGTGGCCCAAGGCATCCAAAACAACACAAAGCAACAGCACAAGCCTTGCCAGACGCTACATACACTTTTCCCAAGGGGACCTGATCATGTGATCTGCAGCAGAGCTGATGTAGCTCAAAGACTTACGATGATGGAGAATGTACTCCAGTGGAATCTGAACTCTGCCTTCAGATTGACAAGATGACAAGCCCTTGCCACCCAATTTAGCACTGCTAACCACTCAGTACTGTGCCATTAGCAAGCACACATCCCACTGTGGGCTGCTCAGGGCCAGCCGGAGCCCTGCTCATTGTACACTGTGCTGCCCACACCCCAGCTGGGGAGGAAGCAAGGAAAGGACAGAATTCCTCTGCAGCGAAGATGACAAAGCAAAGGGAGAATATCCCAAGGGCAGGCTGGGCTGGGGTGAGACTCATCCTAGACCAAACACAGTTCCATGTTAGAGGAACATGAGGTTGGACCCACCTTTTACTATCCAGCAGTGCCCCCATGCACAATGGAACGCACAGCCCTGCAAGCTGTATTTGTGACTGATCTTTTCCACTCACTGGAGATTTTATTATTACAAATGCTCTCAAATTTATTATTTCAAACATTCTCAAATACTGTCTGCCACTTGCAATTCATGCCACTCTACGCCTACAATCTTTCATAAAGCACAGGTGACAAGGTTAATAAATCTGTTGTTTGTGAAGTGAAAATAGTATAAAAATATATATATATTTAAGAAGTTCCTTATGTGCTCCAGTACTTTGCCAAGTTTTAGAGGAGATTGCCAAAATAAAGCAATCTCAGCTTGGATAAGCAGTTGTTTGCCACTCTGACAGAGCCTCCCAGACTTTGTGTTAGACTTTTATTAAAGAAATGGTCTTGTCTGCAATATGCTCATCAAACCAACTGTCCTGTATCTATTTTTCCTGGCAAGACGGCAGCTGGAAACAAGGGAATTAACACGAAAAAGTTAACAGGAATAAGGAAGATGCTTTGTGCATTTGGAAGTTCTCTGGAAAACACAATTCAAAGGGATTTAGCAATGGCAACAGACTAGTCAGAGACCACAGCTTGTCCATGCTACTAAGGACCATCCTTTTAGCCTTTAGCTGCATAGAAAAGCAGGAAGCAGGCATTTGATGCAATCAATATAATTTATACAACTAGTAAGACAAATACAAGTGTAACACATATAGTTCTAAATGTCACACTAAAATGTGTAGGGGGAAGCGTGTATGTAAATGCAATCACACAGAATGAATAAAGAAATGGAAAATGGTTGCAGGCTAGAGAGAAGTGAAGGTTTTCCAATGAGTAACCTGAGATTAGCCCATTTAGCTTCTCCAAAAATTCAGAGCTGATGACATTAACACGTGTTTTCTCAGAACAAACATTTAGACAATGCTTGCTTATCAAACAAGAATCAACACTGAAAAAGCTCACACTGGGCATATCCAAACAGGCAAGTAAAATAACTCATTCGAACAAGTGACAGTAACCAGTCCTTTGTCCAGATTAACACAAACTTTTCCAAACCAAAAACCAGGAATTGGCCAGTAATTGCACACTTAACAGAATACTGGAGGCAGAGGAGCAGACAGAAAGTCCAAAACAAGTTCTTGGGGTTGTAAGATTATGATGCAGAGATGGAAAACACTGAAATCACTCAATCTGCAAAACCATTGTTCCCTAGTCCAGCTAAACAAATGCTACTGTTACTACTTCCATGATGCAGCAGCAGTTCGGGGTTTTTGCTTAAGGTTTTTTGCTGTTGGTTTGGCTTTTTCTCTCACTTTTTGGAGAAAGGAATTTGGGGAGACAGGAGATTGAGGAAGCTAACTGTATGTTATCAGTTCATACGCTAATTTCTAGGTATAGACAACCAACCAAAAAGGCTGTCTGATATTTTCTTTTTTTTGGTCAGTTGGTTGGTTTTGGTGGGGGATTCTTTGTTTATTTGTTGGGGGGGTGGGGGGTGGTAGCTTTTTGTTTGTTTATTTAAGAGGGTCAGGAGATGGTTTACTCTCTCCTTCCCTTTAATTTTTTTTTTTTTTAGCCTGTCACCTCAAACATACTTTTGGTAAATTCTCAAAATTGATTGGCAGCTAATATCATCCTGTTTCATTATACCATAGCTTTCCTAGATCTGATTCTGTTGGCACTTATGTCAATCACTTTTCAAATCCTGCCTTATTCCTCATGATAAAAACCTTAGATGCCTCTGCCTAATACAAGAACAACTAAGAGACAAAAAAAGGATCTGCTGTCATCCCTAAATAGGAAAGATATTCCATTCACTACCCACTCCACACCAGGCCAAGTTCTGCGTCTTGTTCCTAATTTCCCAGAGAAAATACAGTAAATTGTTAGGTCAGATGGGAAGGGTAACATCCAGTCCTGACAATTAAGGGCAACATGCGACAGCACATAAAGACCACAGAGGGCTAAAAGATGCTTTTCTTTTTCTTGGGGCATAAGCAGTCTAGGAATACTCTTTACAAATGTCTGCACTTACAGAACAATGTACTAGAAATAAGCACTTCACCAGTTTTAACAGATAGTTCGATTTTCTCTGTATCAGATACAGTCAATAGTGTGTCTTCCATTAACTGGATGGAACTATTTTCCACTACTTGAAATTCTACTGGAGAAAAATTCACAAGGCAACTAAGATAGTGCTTATAATGTGTTCACTGTACAAGTCTGGGTTTGGGGTTTTTTGTTTTTCTGCTTTCCTAAGAGTAAGGAACATACTGGGGAAAAAGCCAAGTACTGGAAGTCCCAATAACACCCACTGTTTATAACGCAATGAAATGCTAACACAAGATAAAAATACTTCAAATGCCGCTTGTTATTCTTTCTCAATTCTATCCTATATGACTTGAAGAGATTTAAACTATGTTTATATTCTCAGTTATCTTCCACACAGTGGCTAGTGTTACTAAGTAGACAGCCAACAGCAAAAGGAATAGTTGGAAGTATTTACTCATGTGCTTTATACAGTTGGGACAATTTCAAAATTTCACATTTAAAGTAATAAATAAGCCAGAAAAAAATCACTTCTTACTTGAATTTCTCACAGTTACACCACATACGCCTTTCTCTGTATTAATACAGGGATACAGGTGCACATGTAGGTCTAAACGGTGTGCCATACATTACCCACCAGGAAGCTAGACATAGTCATCCTCAACTTTCCTCTTCTACTATTAGGTTACCAGCCAGGAAGGTCTGCTACAATATTTGTGCACATTAACTTTCAAACTCAGTGCTATTACCAGAACATGGTTAGTTAAAGTAGAAAAGCAGACAGCCCACAAACACCTGATGGCCAATGTTTATCATGACACAGAGCATTCTGAACCTTTTGACATAACTCTCCCAATGCCTGCTGACAGGTATGTACAAGTTTGGATTTTTGAAACAGCCATTGATCAATTAAGTATCACAGCACAAGGACAATCTTTTCAGTCTGCCCTCAATCTCTATTTCCAGGTCTTGTACTGCTTTGCAGACCGCCAAACTGTGGAATTATTCATATCCTCATTAGTTTTAATGAAGAAAAGCTGAGGTTCCAACTGCTGCAATTATCAAGTTTTCCTCCCCTATATGTGACCAATCATCAAGTTTTCTAAACTTTGAAGCAGCACAGCTAATCAGCATAGCTACAAAACCCTTTCTGCTGCAGCATAGTACTTCTCCGCATCATTTTTTTTTAGTCCAAGGAGATGAAAATCAAGTCTTCTGCAATATTTTTGACTTCAAGAAATAGAGCTTCTTGGTTGCCAAACTACATTTGGATGAAGCAGTATATAGATTTTTTTTTTAAAAAAAGCCCACACACCAATCCCAAAACCTAATTCTAAAACCTCCTTCAAGAGCCAGACCTGCAGGGCAGGATAAGAGGCACTGCCCAACAGGCACCTTCTTTGGGGGAGCAGAGAGGACTTCCACCAAGCTGGGTACAAGAGTACAGCCCAGAGCAAGAAAGCATATGAAGTGGCATAGGACAGTTCTTATTACATGTTCAGTTACAATTTCTAAGTCAAAGTCATTATATAAATTATTCACAAATTCCCTGCCTCCCAAGAAACAAATGGAATTTCCTTGATCAGAGGAGAGTGGCAGAAATTGGAGTCTGAAATGGCAACAACATCTCCAAAACCTGTGAGGTACTACAGCAAAGAAAGCCCAGCTCAACAAAGCAGTGTAGTCAAAGGAGTGAAAGATGGTCCTAATTTCTCAAGGCCATCTAATTGTCTAATTCTAGTGTATGATTGCTTAGCAACACAATGTGAAACTGAAGTTCTTCCTGTTGTGGTTGCAAGCAAAGAACAGAAACCTCAACTCTGTACATAACACAGTAATATGTGTAAACCACTTCATAAATGCTATCAGCAACACCTTCCCCTACCCAGAACTGCTGCCTCTCACTCCTTCCGGCAAAAACAGAGCCCACAAAAGGAATTACTTTAGAAAACTGTTCTGGGTAAAAACAACGAAGTTTTATGTTTGTGTCAAACTAGTTGAAATGCAGAACTGCTTCTGTACAGTTCAGAGGGCAAGAGCAGCAGGGCTGGGTAGGGACAGACAGCACCATCTCTTTGAAAGCAAATGCACACCTAAGCTGGCTCAAGGCTGCCACCAAACCACAGCTAAGGTAAAACTAAGCCTAAGAAACATTCACTATCTCTGAGTGGCGCTTCTAGAAGTGGAGCCTTCAGATACTGAAGTAAAAGCCCCTTTTCCAGAGACAAAGGCAACCTAAGAGGGTATGTAAGCACAGCTGTATGCAGCTGCTGCCATCTTCACTTCTGTATGAGAAGACCAGGACAGCATTCTAAAAGGGTTATAGGGAAATGGGAACGTGAATCACTTATGCAAGATACAGAGACCATATATAGCTACAAGCCCTTTGCTGTATCTCAGGCTAGCTTTGTGGGGGCTGGAAGGAGCAGGGAAGGTTTTCGAGGAAGGGATTCTGAATTCAAGAATGTTGTACCTTTGTAGGCTTTCATCTTCACAAAAAAAGGACCAAACCTTATAGAAGGGGAAAAAAAAAAAAAATCTTTGTTAAAGGGCACTTTGTATTTGATTTCTTAGACTAATTGCTACTCTCTCCAAATGAATTTACTTTTCCACGTTGTGTTTATATATGAGACTCAATAGAATTCTAGCTATGAAAGTGTTAGTTAAAGAGGCATTAAGTGAATGCTGCTACTATACAGAATAACAAAATAGAAGCTGTCATTTGAAAGGAGAAATTAAAATCCTTTGCTCCTTTATTCAACAGTTACTATAACCAGTTTGCAAGGAGGAGGCGCAGAAATAAGAACTACAGCTCTATACAAGGATTACAAATAAAGCCAGTGGGTAGTTTTAGCTTCATATAAGATCTGGTAACTTGAAAACTAAATACAGCACACACAGTGATCAAAGCTCCTTACATAATACATTTCATATCTACCTTCAGCAGTTTAGCTCTAATATCACAAAGGGATAGCAAAGTATCTTAAGACACCTAGTTCCTGTTGCTGCATTGTTTGTCTACCTCACTATCGTTATTCTCTACTGACCCACAGGAACTTCTTGATCATACACATTTTTTCCTTGAGGCTTTGACTGCTACAGGGAGATATTAGATATAAAGGAAAGTTTTGGAAAAACCTTCCTTAAAGGCTGAACATAAAACGATGTAAGAAACATGTCATCTAAGAAAAACTTTCAGAAGTGTTAATATAAAATGCATTAGCACCATATGAAAGACTCCTCAGATTTTAAACACGTAAAACATTAAGATCAGGAAAATCTCAGTACTCTGAAATTCAGTTCTTTGATTTCTTATCAGTCAGTAATCTTTGTATAGTCCTAGGAAGGCAAGCAATCATAACTTGAAAGTGCCACTGGGTCAAGCTAAACCTAGCAGCTTAAGCTTAGGACCTCAATCAACAGCAAATGAGGACATTTCTTCAGCAATAGAAGAGCAAGTCTTCATCTTCTCTAATAGAAGTTCTTCCAAGAAAATGATTAGCAACTTGATTACATTAACTTGATTGCATGATCTACTGTGGTGTATTTTATTATCCTCTTGAGAATTACACCTTAAAGTTAAAAATGCATTGGAAAAGGTGTACTTTCTAAAAAATCTAATTACTATAATTACTATAGCCTGTTAAATAATCACATAAGAGTAGAACTTGAGTTCATCAAAAAGTTAGCTCTTATTTTGTTTAAAAAAATCAAAGAAGACATGAAATTGCTTTGTCAGGAAGAGAGTAACCAAAAAAAGCAACTCTATGGACTGAAAACTATCTGATTTTAATTAGTAAGAAATCACACACCACATGAAGAAATGCAACGTTGCAAAAATAATGGTATAAGGGCACGTACTATTTGGATGCTGTTCCAGGAAACCATGTAACACACATCTGCACTTTGCTAGCTGTTCATGCATTTTTATCTTGCATTTTTGACTATTGCTTGTCTTCAACTCAATTTTCAACAAAAAGTGACAGAAAAAGCATCCACAAATGAAGCCTTCAACCAAGGCGAAAATCCATCAACTTCATTTTTCAGAACTACCTTTTGCCATCTATTGTTTGCAACTGACATTCAATGCCATTTTCCTAACATAAATGTATTTCAAACATATGGGAAGTAGAGGCTGTATTTTATTCAACTACAGTTATCAAGCATTTCTTTATCATATGTTTTCATCCTAAGGTTTCTTCTGGCACAGGAAGCCAGGAAGAACCTTGAACTGAACAAGCTGAAGGTAGCCTAGATGCCCTGAAGTTTTTCCTCCAGTTCCAGCATTCCCACCTGAAGAGGGAACAGTACAAGACAACCTCTCAAAAGCCTGCATTTCTGCAGCTGCCCTCTGGCCACAGAGCCTGACCTAAGGAAACAGGAGAAAGCAGTGACACAGTTGCACTCACAGTGCTCAGCCTAATCTTCGTCCACAAACCTGGACTTCTGATACCCAGAAAAGTCTGTCCTCCTCTGTGAACTCAGTCCACTACCTACTGTACCAGCTATTCTGAAGACAGGCTCCTTCCTTCTTCATTGCAGCCCCTGTCCTCAGCAAAGGCAATGGTAAGCACACTCAAACAATTTTTAACATCTTCTTTGCTCTTCACACCATTTCTTTCACACTTGTCCAAAATGGTTCCAACTACAGATAAATTACAATGATTCTTCAGATTTGGGTATCCCATGTTGATTCTCAAATCTGAGTGATTTGCAAAATCTCTCTTATTTTCAGATAATGTGGTAAATTCCTGAAAGCTGAAAACCCTTCAAACCTGAGGAAAACATGGTTGGGTTTCCTTCTTTCAAACAGCCACTTTCAGTTACATGAATAGACAGTTCTACCACTAGAAAATAAAGTGTTTGAGCACGAACTAAACCCCAACAGAAAAAAAATTATACACTCAAAGATGTACGTAGAGGGAAAAGCATCATCCACTGTTGAACAGCAAAATGAACTTAACAAAGTGTCCAGCATCCTTTTGTGGATGGTTTTCCGACACCAACCTGAAATTAGGATAGCCTTTACACACTTCAGAACACCTACTGCCCAAAAACATTAGCATGTTTTGCAAAAGTTTTTCTTTTTCCTGCTTCTCAAGCCTTTGACTTCTGGATTACCTAGCATCCCTTGTAATAGGGAAGGAGTCTTCCAAAACAAGGATGACGTTAAATGCCTGAAAAGTGGCTGGAGTAAAAAAGGAAGTACTGGACTACTAGAACTACAACAATGAGAAAACAGCTTTAAATAGCTTCCTCAGAATTTGAAGGGAAAAAAAAGGCACCAAACCCCTAGTGGAATGGCTATGTGTAAAGCCATTATTAAATGAAATCAGTAAAACGGCTTGTAGAAGGTGCAGTACAGCAAACATATTCTCATTCTAGAAAGTTCAGAATATTTTACCATTACATCATTTTTTCCAACTAGACTACTTATTCCTGGATATCAATTCTTAAATTTTCCTGACTGCACATTTTTATTTAAGGATTTTTTAAACTTTTTTTTTTTTTGGCTAATTAGCTGAACTTTAACTACACAGAGGCAGCACTATATCTTGACCCTTAAATGTGTAATTGTGAATTTTTTTGTACTGAAGTTCTTGAACTATTGTTCCATCTGTCTTTAAAGAAAGAAGAAAACTAAAATTACTTCAAATTACTCTAAATCAATTTTGCTATTAACACCATTGTCATGGAATAAGAGAATGAACAGGAAAGCATTAATACTGAACAGAATTATAGAATCATTTAGGTTGGAAAAGACCCTAAAGTCCAAGCATCTATCCAGCACTGCTAAGTCCACCACTAAACCATGTACTGTAAGTGCCACTTCTACACATTTTAAACACCTTCAGGGATGCTGACTCAACCTCTTCCCTGGGCAGCCTGTTCTAATGCTTGACAACCCTTTTGGTGAAGAAATTTTCCTAATATCCAATCTCAACCTTCCCTGGTGCAACTCAAGGCTATGAACACAGCCAGTGTTCTGGTCCTTTGCAGAAGATACTTTTGAACTCTCAAAAAGATGGACGGTGAGTTCTCTTGTTTTTACAACTTCTCAGAAGATATTTACTGTACAACAGGTCCATATGTCTCCATCCCTACAGCCTTTCACACACATCAGATTCTCCACACCCCAAACAAGGAACTAACTCGCACTTCCTTGGCATTTTCAATAGAAGGCTACTATTCTTCAGCCACCAAGCTGCCTCCTGAGCTGAAGTATGAAGCCAGTGCCCTTCCCTGCCTTTTGAAGTTACACTAGGGTAGACTTTCTGTTAGACTCCACATTCCATATATCAACAAGTTGGCACACGTGTGCCAGGTTCTGTGCGTGCATTTTTAAGGCAATTTACATGGTATTTTCCTCAAACACATCAACTGAGCTTTAAATAAAATAAAGGTTGATGTCTCAAACCTGCACACAAGAATTGAATTAGTTTTAATACTTCTAGGAGGTATTTGCTTTCATAATAGCAGTGGTATTAGGCATCCCACTAGTACACCACCCCTATTACAAGCGCAGAGCTCCAAAATACAAATCCCAAATTGTTTGCAACTGCTGAAATGTGAGTGAGATTTCTACTAGTGTTTCAAAACTTTAAACAAGCTTTAACCTTCTGGAGGGAAGAGTCACAGGATTTAGAAGAACAGAACTTGATAGAGAAGTTGTGTACCAATCTAAAGTAATGAAAGCTTACTATACTGAAGCAGTTTCCCAAAACTGCACGAAGACCAACATCAATTCATTAGGCCAGAACACGGTCCTTTCTGAAGAGGAATGAAATACCAATACAAAACTACTCCTTCACCACTGTCTTCAGCAACATATATCACAGTAGGTGTTTAATTCTTTGTACTGAAAGAGTCTTTGGAGCACCAACTGTAAAACGGAACAAAAACCCGCTCCTCAATCCATATGCAATCTCAATAGGACACGTGATACAATAGAATCATAAATAGTTTGGGTTGCAAAAGACCTTTAGAGGTTATCTAGGCCAACCCTGCTGCCACAGGCAGAGACATGTTCAGCTACATTAGGTTGCCCAGAAATCCATTCAACCTGACCTTGAACGTTTCCAGGAATGGGGCATCTCCCACCTCTCTGAATAGCCTGCTCCAGTATTTTCATCACCCTCATTGTAAAAACTTTCTACCTTCTAATCTAGTCTAAATTGGCCTTCTTTCAGTTTAAAACCATCACCTTTTGTCCTGTTGTAACAGGCCCTGCTAAAAAGTTTGTCCCCATCTTTCTTACAGTCCCATTTCCAGTACGAAAAGGCTGCAATGAGTCTTCCCAGAGCCTTCTTTTCTCCAGGCTGAACAAGCCCAATTCTCTCAGCTTCCAAAACATATCATAATTAAACCACAATGTGGAAATATTTAAGAGCTCAGATTACTTTATAGCAAGACAACCCACCAAATTATCTTACCACAACAAGCCTAGTTTTCACAATGCATATTACTCCCTTGGTAAACACTAACATGTGTGCACTTAACGGCACTTAAGCATCAACACATGTATACAGAATTCTGAGTATTTGTCACACCAATGAAAATCAGTAAGAAGGAGTAACTCTTCCACCAGGTTATGCTTACACAAAGAGATATGAAGCTTCTTTTCATCAGCGCATTTGAATGTTCATTCAGTTCACTGTGGCCAGATGCACTCAGAATGACCTCCCTCCCTCCATCCCTCTCATTGTACAAGGAACAGAAACCAGGCAGCTTCACTTGTCAGATCACCAATTAGCTACAGTACTTTGTGCCCAGATGGCAAAACACATTTTAAGGTCAAGAGAAAGTGTTATGGCTGTACAGCTGAATACTCCCCAAAAACTAAGTGACCCAGGTCCCAAACTTTCTGCCTTGCTCTATGTTTATAATAGTCTTTGAAAATCCAAAATACAAATCAGATCAAGGGATCAAAAGAAAACCAAACAAGAAAAGCACAAGTTTCAGATGTACATGTCTCTTACATAAAGAGGATTTTAGCTCCAAAAATCTCCCTTTTACATTTAAATAGACTATCTTATTCCAAAACTATCAGGATTTTTATCAGTGTCACAGATCCACTGACCCAGTTATTTAACTTCTTTTTAATCTCAAAAAAGTAATGGAATACTTATCAAAAATGGAAAAAATCTGGTGGTTACAGATGTTAAGAGAAAGAGTTCACAGTTCAGAATTTTCAAACACAAACATTACACTGGAAAAAACTAAAACTATGGAGTCCATCTGGTAAGAACCTTCATGCCTACACTACGGTCAAAGTAGGTAGAGCTGAAATAAGTAACCCTTGCAAGATGTTCCAAGATAACTATTTTAAGAGAAATTACATTATACTGCACTAAATATGAAAAAGCTTATAAATTCTTCTAGGATAAACAGGAGGTTAATTTATGCATACAGGCACCATGTTATGGCTCTAAATCTATAAAACTGAATTTTCTTTAATAACCTAGCAACATTTGACCAGGTGTCTGTTCTTAAAGCTATGAACTTATCTTGAAGCATATTGCTAGACCTGAAGTTTATTACAAGAATGTTTCCAGTAACCAGAAGCACATGATAGTGTAATTGCACACCCCGGAATGTAATACCACACTTAAAAAATGGTTATTTTAATGATTACGCTAATGAGTTCTGAACTTCCAACCCATGTGCGTACAGTTTCATAATTACACAGCTTGAAATCCTCATCAGCAAATCCAAATGCTCCTGAAATCCAAATCATTTTATAATCTTGAATAATGCATGGCACCTCTGCAGCAAGAAATTAAAACAAATTTCATAAAAATGCAAAGCTTCATAATCTGTATTCTAAAAGACACTGCATTACTGAAATAAAGTGTTGCTTAGTAAGTACTAACAATGGTGATTTTTTTGCCCCTTCCCCCTGGTACTCACAGTTCAGATCCCACTTCAAAAATAAACAGACCAACTCCTACCAAAATATCCTTTTATATATATATGTATATGGTGGCTTATAGCATACCCTGCTACACAAGAGTGAAATCAGACATCTGTTTCCTAAACTGGCTCAAAATGGCACAAAACTTTTTCTTCCTGAAAAGTGTGAAAACGTTTTGGTTTTTTTTTTTAAATAGGCTGCAGCTTGACTGGTTTGCATATTATTTTGTCAATAGCAAAAAACAAAACTCCATCCTAGTTCATTGAAAGGCCAACAAATCAAGGACTACAGTTTCTCTGTAAGAATGACCCCATCCCCAATGCCTTTTTTTGATTTTAAATGATTGGTAAAACCTAAATAAACTCAATGGAAATTCTTAGCAAGCATTGGTGCTGTCCTCTTGACTAAGTCAAAAAGCCTGTCAAGATGACAGGAAAAGCCATCATTTTGGTTGGAAGGAAGCATAAAAATCACCAAGTGCCCCCCCTGCCACAGGCAGGGACTCCACCCACTAGACCAGGATATGCATAGAGCCCCATCCAGCCTGGCCTCGAACACTTCCAGGGATGCACATCCACAGCTTCTCTGGGCAACCTGTTCCAGTGCCTCACCATTCTCACATTGAAGAATTTGTTCCTGATACCTTATCTGTCTCCTCTTCGAGTTCAGAAATCTCACTTGTCCTATCACTATTTGCCCACATGAAAAGTCCCTCTTCCTCACTTTTATAAATCAGTATTGAGGCCTCTGCCATGGATTTCCAGGGGAAGCTTTTAAAGCAGCAACGCTGTAACTCCACACAAGGATAAACTGCCTCAGAAGTCCCCAGCCCTTTACCTATTGTTCAAACTACCAAGATATTTCTGTCCACTAGCCCCTTTCTCATTCTGACTTCATTTGGCTATTTTTCAACTTGATCTAGAAATTTTCCTTATCACCTCATACCCTTGAGTCACGGCTTCTACACTTACCTAAAGGTTACTCTGGCTCTGGTTTACTTCTCTATTTCATGAGGAATTTGATGGTTGAATAGAATAATAATTGATCAAAGATGGAATTAGCTCATTACAACATAATTTAAATACATATTGCATATTAGAGTGTGCCATCACTCCCACAGTCCAAATGACAACCCTGAAGGTCTACAGAGTAAACTCAGGTCAGAAAACAACTGCTCTATAGGTTCTAAACCCAGCCAGCCATTACTCCCAGTGACTAAACCTGCCTGCAAACAACAGAAAAATTCCAAATCCACTGACAGAAAACATGCCTGACTGCATGTCTTTCTGCCTGGAAAAACCTACCTTTTAGGCACTGGAAGGCTGCAATGAGGTCTCCCTGGAGACTTCTCTGGGCTGAGCAATCCAAATTCTCTCATCCTGTGTTCATTGAAGAGGTGCTCCTTCCCTCAAACCAACTTTGTGGCCCTCCTCTGGACCCACTCCAACAGGTCCACATCTGTCTTATGCTGAGGAATCCTGACCTGAACTCAGTATTCCAGGTGGGGTCTCATGAAAGCAGAGTAGACAGGGAGAGACACCCCCTCAGCCTGCTTCCTTGGATGCAACCCAAAAGGATAGATACTGTTTTGTTCTTGGATTTTCTTGTGCCTCACATTTCCATACTTTAATGTGCTAACAAGGATAAAGGCAGTATTTAAATTTCTAATACATCCCTTCCTTGTAGACACATGATGTACAGCTAACCATCAGATACCTGAAGAGATTCTACTGGGACTCCCCTGACAGAACAGAAATGGCATGGAGCTTCTATTCACCATTCTGTTTTGTCTTTGTAACTTCATCAGTCAGAATGAGATATAAATATTTAAGTAAACAAATACTGTCAGCAATAATAATTTCATATTCTAATAACTCTGATTATTGGAAATAACAGCTGAAACCTGTTACAAAGAATTTACGCAATGAAGAAAGAGTACTCTAAATGTAATGCAGATGACAATACTGTATGGTGCTTTTGGAGGTTATAAACATGCTGTTCAGAAAAGAAGAAGTTAAATCCATTTTAATTTTTACTGTTCGGGGTTTGAAAGAAGAATGCATTATTATTTACCCTTTTGCTAATAAAATTTTAAGATTTCTGGGCGCCTGTAGGATCTCATTACTGAAACCACAAAATATGAATACAAAATCAGAGGCAGCATGGAAGAGTCACAAACAGCTACACATATTCTGGCAGAGCTACTAACCACAGCCTTAAAATTATAAAAAGGGAAAAAACCCCAAAACAAAAAAACACATTAAAAACAAATCAAAGAACAACAACCCTTACATACAAGTTTCTCCAAATTTCTGCAACTTCATTTTCCTCATCTTGATCATATCAGGCTTTTTGATCTACTAATCCCTTGGTTTACCTCATTAGCAGCAAGGAACTAAACGTCAAAACTGGCTGCCTCTGGACACCAGTTTTTCCAAAAACGCATTCAAAAGTGTAACCACGACTCTGCCAGAAGCACTAAGTGTCAGAAGTTTGAAGCGTGTACTTGCTGCAGCCAGCTCAACAGCCAGCAAAAGCACACACATTAGAACAATAACTGGGCCATGGTATTGACTAACTAAATGTCATAAAACATTGTGTCAAAGCTCTAGTCCAGAGCAGTATTAACCACCTTACAAAGAAGAAAAACTATAATTTTTTCTTCTTTGATACATGCCTTTTGGATACAGATTTTATCAACAACATAGAGCATCCAAGTTGTAACACCGTTTTGAACTAACCTGTGTCCATTGCACACTTCCAACGATACCTTCACATTACATGAAACTAACATCATTAAACTGCTTTCTGGGCTCTCAGAAAC
The DNA here is from genome assembly GCA_036630365.1 of Acanthiza pusilla. Lineage (NCBI taxonomy): Eukaryota > Metazoa > Chordata > Aves > Passeriformes > Acanthizidae > Acanthiza > Acanthiza pusilla. The sequence continues at coordinate 11,295,182 of JAXCHO010000019.1, forward strand.
CTCTCTCAGATTCTTATTAAAAAGGGATTTTTTAAACTTCTCCAGGGGAAACTTACCCAATATGCAATAACCTGTAGAGGAGTATACATAAAAAAAACTATGCAGCATATACTTCAATAGGTAAAAATTCTCAGCTGTAATGAAGTCTCACATCTCTTCCTGTTTTTCCCAAACAAGTATAATATACTATTGTACAACAAACTGAAGAATAAAAAACACTCTATTCTGCACCCCCGTTACCAGAAAGCTAAAAAACCCTAGAGAGCTCAATTACAACAGAAGTCTTGAGCCCGAACAGTGCTTCTCTAATTTAAGTATGCATTACTTGCATGGATCATATATTTGAGAATCAAGCCATACAACAAAAAAGCTGTAAAGCATGACATTTTCAGGTTCTGCTGACACACTGGGAGGTAACTTAAACCAGCACTGAGGCCTCTGCCATGGATTTGCAGGGGAAGCTTTTAAAGCAGCAATGCTGTTAACTCCACATGAGGATAAACTGCCTCAGAAGTCCCCAGCCCTTTACCTATTGTTCAAACTACCAAGATATTTCTGTCCACTAGCCCCTTTCTCATTCTGACTTCATTTGGCTATTTTTCAACGTGATTTAGAAATTTTCCTTATCACCTCATACCCTTGAGTCACAGCTTCTACGCTTACCTAAAGGTTACTCTGGCTCTGGTTTACTTCTCTATTTCATGAGGAATTTGATGGTTGAATAGAATAATAATTGATCAAAGATGGAATTAGCTCATTACAACATAATTTAAATACATATTGCATATTAGAGTGTGCCATCACTCCCACAGTCCAAATGACAACCCTGAAGGTCTACAGAGTAAACTCAGGTCAGAAAATAACTGCTCTACAGGTTCTAAACCCAGCCAGCCATTACTCCCAGTGACTAAACCTGCCTGCAAGCAACAGAAAAATTCCAAATCCACTGACAGAAAACATGCCAGACAGCATATCTTTCTACCTAGAAAAACATTTCTTTTGTATATTTGCATCAGTCTTGAAGTTGACATCCGCTTCATTTTTATTGCTTTGTTGAAACAACTTTTCCAAACCAGACTCACACTTGCAAAACCCACACTGAAACTAAAGCTACCTGCAAAGACCTCTGTCTGAAGTAGGGCTTCAAAGAGTTACTTAGCATCTGTGACAAAAGCATCAGCCAGATCTTGAGTTTCTTATCAGGAACAGCCATGGGCCCAATACCCATTTTGAACAGTCAGCAGCTGATTTCCCTAGAATTTAGAGACCATCCAGAAGACATTTTCTCAGTATTGCATTTCTGCTGGTAGTGAACTGAGAAGAAAGAATTCATTGATTTTCCTATTTAGTATTTCATTAAATGCTTAGCTAAAATAGATATCTGAACCACACTTAATTCATACCACTTGATATCATCATTAGAAACACTTAAATGACAGTTGCAGTCACTACAAATCTTGAAACAACATCACTATTTCAGCATTTCATTGACATTGCTTTGCGTCCTTCAAAAGCTTCTGCTGCTGTTAAAAATACTACTCATCTGTATTTAACAAAGGAGATGCCCAAGCAAAAACTGATTTCTAAGATCATATCAGTATCCTGCTATTTCAGTGTCAGCACAATGCCCATCACAATGACTTACTTTTTTTTATTCCTTCCACTCCCAAAAAAAACCACCCCACACCAAAAAACACCTCCCACTGTTAGCAGCCGAGCTGTCAACAAACAAGTCTCTGGAAAGGTTAAACTCACATCACCTCCTAGCATGACATGCCTAATCTTCTGCCAGCAGCACTGATCAGAAAAATGTATCTTTACAAAAATGTTCAGCAGCTTTGTTCGCCCAACTATAGCTACTGCAATACCGTCCTTGCAAACAGTCTTACAAAACAACACCCAAGATATCCACAAAAACTAAAAAGTACCAAACAACAACAAAAAGAGACAAAAGCAAACAAACAGATAAAAAAACCACAAAACAAAATCAAAACAACCCAAACAAAAGAAAAACCCAGCACCCTGACAGCAGACCACCATCTGCTATTTCAGAAGGGCTCTGCTGAAAAGGCATACCTGTAAATATGTTTTGCTTGTATTTACTCCTGCCATAATACAAGCATACATATACATATAAAGTTTGATAAAAGGTATATTTTCCCTGTAGACTTCTACATTTATTCAGAAAGCAGAACTGTTCTGATCCAGGAAGCTTGTTGTCCCATAAGCTAAGTAAGTTTTAACTTAACACAGGCCTTCATTACATTCTCTTAACCTCCCCCAGGTGTTTGTGAGTATTTGAAAACATGATTCCATATAAAAATCAGAGGGAAGTCTAGATGGGTACATTAAGTCTATGCATTAAAAACATCTGCCAAGCACAGGGCTCCATGTACACAATGGTATAAAGGGAAACATTTTGTACTCCATCTTTTTCACAGCAAAGAAATTTTCTCAGAACATCTTCTTGCTCAAGAAGTCATTTCAAGCAGGAGATCTGTTAAGAACAGTATAGAACGAGGACTCCGTTTATAGCCTCAACATTAAAATCAATTTAAATAGCATCTTCTTATTTGACTAACAGAATTTGGGGATTTTAATTAATTCATCATTCCGATTATCAGGACATGAACCAATTGCTGGATAACTCACTGAAAACGAACTATTTTAAAGCTATTCTACAAAACTATGTCAACTAGCTTTGACATGCAATTCAGGCCACAGATTATTGCTGAGGCAAGAGCAGCAAGAGGGACTCTCAGCCAACAGAATTTTCAAAGCATTTTCACATGACACATTACCAAGCACATGCAATACTAATTTAGATCTGTTTTATAGGCAATTAAAAAATGCCACTCTGTCCAGCATGCATAACTGTGCAGTTGACAGCTCTTAATATCATCCACTGTGCTGCCTGTTTGCTGAACTTCGATTAATTTGGAGTTCAAGAGGATTACATGAAGTTAACATAAGCAGAGCTCAAAACCACTGCCACTCCCAGTGCTGGGCGTTATGCATCCCAGCGTCATTATTTCAGGGTTGGAAACTGACCATTTATTCCATTTTTTAATTCTCTCTCAATTGTTCACTAACCCACCACAGCACTTGCTGCTTACCTCATGAGTAGTTGCCCCTCCCTAACAGTCTATTGTTAAGGACTGTCAAAAGCTTTTGAAATTCCAAATAAATTATATCTGATAGCTCTCTCACTGTTTTGTTGTCACAGTGAAAGAATTCAATAGATTAGCAAGGACATTTTCCTCCGAAGAAACTGTGCTAATTTACTGCTATCAAAGTATGATCTAGAGCAGATTATCTCTTTAAAAAGCATCAGCGTTTCCTCTGCTACTGAAGAAGTGCTTAATGGTCAGCAGTGCCAAACACACCTTTGGTTAAAGGCACTGAGGTTAAGTGCAAGGCTTATTTTTATACAGTGACTGATTTAATGTGAAACTGCATCACTGGTTTGGATGCACAGGAAAGGACGACAAGGACAAGGCAGCCACAAAGCTGTGGCCTATTAACTTATCACACATACAGATAATCATAACCAAAGACAAGCAGAGCACAGATAAATGTACTAAAAATTCCTTCATCTATTCAGGGACTTAAAACACCAAATAAGACAGCAGGTCAATTCAACCTGAATATCTCCTCCCCTTTTTTGCAAAGCTTAAAGATCCCCTAGCCAAGATTCTCAGTGTGAAATAACACTGGTGAAGGCTCAAAGACTAACAGGCCACAGTAAAGCTATCAAAACTATTTGTAAGCCTTTTATGGGCTTGTTCTTTGATATCAGATCATACCACACTTTCTAAGTAGGTAGTATGGACAGCTCCTTACACATGCTATGGCCCATTTCCACTATCAAATGAAAAAATTCTTCAACCTCTCAGACCAGCAGATCCCTTACATCATTCTCCCTTACTTTAATCGAAAAAATCTGACTTTTCACTGCAGCTGCTGCTGTTCAGCAAGTCTCTCACCCCTATTTCACCAAGCCACTCTGAAGACAAGATGATAGTGATACATCACATGTAATTGAGGCATCAGAGGAAGAGAAATTGAGAAGTTTGCTGTACTCCTAAACCACCCCAGACGACTTCAAAGATTCCAGTTTCCCAACAAATTTTCCCCAAGGCAGCCTCAGAGTCTCACCTGGCACTGCTATAGCCGAGGGAGCTTAGACCTACAGCTGTGTGTGAACTAGAAGCTTCGTCAGCTACACACACCCCATCAGTGACAGCCACCGATGAGCTACAGCAAAGGCTCCGGGCACAAGTCAAAAACTGGACAGTGCATCAAATGCTCTGCACATTGGTGCTCATATTTGCACAAGGGCTCCTCTATCAGTACTTCAAATAGAGAAAATCCTGGGTGAATGTGTTAATTTTCATTAACAGATGAGACCATTAACACACATCCCTTTGATGTAATATCTCATTTTATGACATCTTATGCCTATGGTCTTATCCTTTATACACAGCTGTTCAATTTCAGAACTCAGTCTTGTAGCCTCCAAACACTCCTGGGGAAAAGAAAATCTTAAGGCATTTTAAGTATATTTTCAGTAAATATGGACAAGCAAGAAACACAAATATGGTAAGAAGAATATATAACAAATAGAGCTCCATTGTTTTTAAGAATTCACACACAAACCACCCTAAAATGACATTGAAGTACACCCTAAACAATTTTCTAAGATACAGAGAAGCAGCATGCCATTAATCATAAGCAAAATGTTCTGCTTTGTATTAAGTCATTGAAGAATCAACACAGCATACAAAACTAGCAATTCTGCTTGCAATATACTAAATTATTTTTTAAGTCATCAAGCATATGGCACTTAAAATAGATGAAGCTATTTGTCTAAAAGCACAGGCATATCCCATATTTGGATCTTTGGTTTCAAGCCATTAGATATTTTTTCTTCTGATTTTATGAAAAAAAAAAAGATAGATTAAATCAGCAAAGCTTTATAAAAAATACCCCTCCTCCTGTATGCTGAAATAAGTCACCAATAAGATTTTTTATAATTTTGATAATTTAAAAAAAAATTTAAAGGGGATTCTCTGCAGCTACACCTTCTCTACCCAGAAAGGAAATAAATTTTATTTGAATAGGAATTTAGAGACTCACAGCTTTTAAAATTAAAAAGCAGCCTGCTTAGACTTTCAGTAACAAATCATAGGAACTCCTCCTGAAATTTAACACAGTTGAAGCTGCTGTTCTTCTCATCACAGTATTTGTCTATTTTGTCACACTCAACCATGACATTTCAATGATTCACAAAAACTTTATTCCATGTAAAGGAAGAGATTACAAGATACTTTAAGTGGCATAAAAAAAACCTCTTGAGAAACTCACATTTTTTCAGCATCTATTTGAATACAGAAATAAGAAAAGCCACAGAACTGGTCGAAAAGGTTAAGTCCTAAGTGAACTGCTAGGCTTCTCACTGCTTTGGTTATGCTGCCCACTCCCCCCTTCTACTGCACATGGGAACAGTTAGAGCATCTATGGGCAGGTATTGTTAAGAATACTTAACACTCATTTCACCTGCCAGATATCCAAGAAATGAGAAAGCAGAGTTAGTTATTTGAAAAGACACATAATATTTTCATGCAAGCTCTACCTTATCTTTGTCTTCCACAACATCTGCCAGCACATCATCTGGGTCCAGGATTCCTCCATCTGTATACTCCAGGTGGTGGATATTTACCCAGGAAGCTGGATCCTGTAAGACAGATACAAGACTTCTTAACATAACCTTGCATGATTTTAGTGCTGTCAGACAAAGCAGTTTTGTGTCCCACTTGTTTTCCACCTACTTCCCCTACTCATGAGGTAGAAGATTGGAGCCACTATCCAAAATTGAAACTGAGAGCAAACGGAAACTACAGATGAAAAGCAAGGCACTACCTATGGAACCCTACACAAGAGAACTTTAAAGCATATATTTTTATTTCCCTATCAATCTTTACCTAATTAGTATAATTAATTTAAATTTTTTTTTAATTCTTGTTTTACAATCCTTTATAGCTAGAATATTTTATTATTATCAGCACAAACATATATATATGGATGGACATGCACCACCCTGACAGGCTGTGGGGAGATGTATCATCTATTTTAGATATATATAAAACACACCCATCATTTCTTTCTCTGAGGAGGTAGATTAGGCTATTGTGGCAACAAACACCCATCTGAATAAATAAATTCCAGTTTGCTTTCACAAATAAATACGTTCAAATTCGAATACCACACTGTGTACCACATTAATAGGGATCATATTAATTCTCCAAAACTAATGCTTTCTTCATATATTAACTCCTTCACTTCAATGACCAGAAGTTTAGCCATCATTCCACTGACCCCTAAGCCAAAAGGCTCCAAGTGTATTGCTCAACAGCAAATTCTCCCCAACAGGAAATACAAAATCAGGGAGCAGATGCAGTCTGTAACCACTGCCCCCCAACTATAGCAGCTACCTGTGCTCACATAACTTCCAGGGGGGACAGGCCAAGTGGTATTTATGTCTGAACTGCCTTACTTAAGGCTTATCATCCTCCTCAGGCCAGTTATGGTGGCTTAATGAGCACATGGCAGCTCACTGAATGCCAGTGACATGCTGGAGTACTCTATGGTATTGGCATTGATGAACGTTCTATCTGCTACAGCACAACGAAGAAAGAAAACATGCTTAGTTAGGATTATAAAGCATATTTGAGTCCTCCATGAAACATTATGGAGAGTGGCCAGAATATGCTAAAATTAAGGGCCAGGAAAGTGGTATGCATGCACATAGCTTTGAAAAATGTTTCAGAAATGGACAAAAAAAGATGATCACCAATGACCTGGAACTGAGGGTTAAGTACAACTAGATACAGTATGGCTGCATGACAACCACACAATTAAGCATCTAAGAGTATATCTACTTGTAACATACACATAATGTCTCTTTAATCTGTAATTTACCTCTTACTGCACTTATTTCATTTTGCAGTGAAAGCACCCATTTGTGAAATAGCAAATGTTTGCTCATTCTAGGTATCACATGTTCAAAATGACAAAATTTAAGAACATCAATTAATATGCTTTTTTCTCTGGGAAGTGATGAAGTGTGGACAACTATTACAGCTCAAAGTTCTATCTTTAAGCCCAGGGCTTAGGTATTTTCACCATAACCATAAAATTGTAAGATGAAAAGGCAGAAAAGAAATGTACCTCTGTGCAATAAATAAGCATGTTAATTTAGATAATACAATTTACCTAACGCAGATACCTTGAAAAAGAGTGTAGCTTGACCCCACTAATAAACTTACAAAACATGATACTCTAAAACCAGAACGCATCAGTAGCTACAGATGTTCCTCCTGAACCTTTTAACTAATGCAGCCACAAAAGCTTTTAATAGTTAGCAACACTAAAACAGCGTAATTGAAAATCACTCCTCTTAATTAGGCAAACTTCTGTGGCTAACCTATTTGACTGAAGATGCATTAAAACCTGTTGTATGTATTATGCTGTTGAAGTGTTAAGAAAAATCCTGAAGTTAAAAAAATATATAGCTGATTAGAATATTTTGCTGTCAGCGCTCACTTGTATTTGTGATTCAGTAGCTACACCAACACAGATGTGTCATTGAAACAGAAACAAAGGAAAAATGAGTGTAAAAACCCTATTGTCCCAATAGAATGCCACAAGTTGGCAGGACACAAGCTCAAGACAAAAGACACCCTAAACTACATTAAACTTAACGAATTTCCAACCTTTTACTTTGGGCCACAGTTAGTACAGTCATTTAATGATTTTTCTTAGTGGCAATATCAAAAGAACATCTCTATAATAATCTCAAAGATTAAAAAGAAAAGAATGCTAATTCACACTGAAATACAAGAACTAAACCAGAGCAGGATTCACAGTTTCCTTCGAAGGAAAATACTGCTTCATGGTTTAGGTTCTGCACTTACACATACTATGGCTCAGATACACACAATCTGATTGTGTGGGACCTTCTGATCTCAAGGACTCTCCAGTTACAATAAACACCAGAAACTACAGCAAGACCGAATACTTGCTGTCTCAAAAACACAAATGTGAAACTGGCTTTTATTAACTTACATGAACTTCATAAAATTAAAAACCTACAATGGGGGCAGAGAGTTTTTTATAGACTTGTTTGATGAAGCAAACAGTAACTACTGCTAGACAGCCTAGGTGGAGGAAATTCTCTCCACAGTCACAGAAGAAATAACACTTCAGCTGACCAGCAAATCCACTCACCCATTCAAAAGAGTTTGCAAAGTCAGAGAGCACTTTCTCTTCCTGGGATGAACTCCAAACAGTGCCATGCATTGGATACAAAGTGTCTACAGAAAGGAAAACTCCAACTACAATCTATGTATCAATTTCATCTGATTCTATACTCCCACGGAAATTCCAGCCAGCTTCACTAAATAAAACACTGACATTTTACAAAATTCACCATTTAAAACAAGCTATTAACTACCAGCACATGTAGAAGTTGAGTATCTAAAGTTCCAAATAGCATTGTATCTTCATACATAGGCACATACTCATATTTATATATTACTTAGAGCTCAGAAGAATAGAACATGTCCAAAAAATAACAGTGGTACCTCCAAGGTAGAATCATTATTGGAGAAAATGAAACTTGCTCAAGAAAAGGGAGGTCTTACTTTAGATACAACAATCTTTACTAAGATACAACAATCAAAAGGAGCAACAAGAACAGTTCTGGTTTCCTGAGTTTTAAAACTCCTAGGCAGACTGCATTTCCAAAGTAACAGAGTAACTTTATACTTCATAAAGTGTATCACTGGAAGCCTTGCAAAACAGAGGGCTTTGCTGCTTCTACAGTGTCTTCTGAGTAGTCCGAAAGTCAGCACCCAGTAAACACCAGTAACAGAGGTGACAGGCTGTGAGAAGGGTCAGTCCTAGATGGCTTCAACAAAAACAACACTGCTTACCTCCTGAAAGCAGAAATGCTGGATTTCTAAGTTTACAGACAATGCATAAGATGACTCCCCATTTCTGAACAGGGAAGAGATTGATTAAGGGCATATTTACTGAGAAAGCACTTGCTGAGAATCTATGAAATAGAAAGCAGAAAAAGTCTAAGAACTGTATTCTAAAGTGCTAGGACAAGTTTTTTTGCTTTTTTTAGCTGATTTTTTTGCTGTTTTTTAACTTTTTCTAGCTTGAGATTGAAGTCTTAATCTAATGAATGACAGTGTCTAGAATAATTCATCACACTATCTTCATCATCACTATTAAAAAGTGACATGTTTAAAAAGAAATACTTAATTTTGAAAAACGAAAGAATGCATCTCTTATAAAAATAAAATACTATCTGCAGCCTGGAAGCTCTGGGCAGCATTCAGATATGGTTACCTCAATCTAGCTATGCTCCTAAATGCTCTCCTGTTAGAACGGTCATCTTGAAGAAAACACCATCTACGGTTCCAAAAAATCCTAACATCACAAGTGGGGAGAAGTTCTCTTACAGCACAGTATATAATGCTTAGGCAGCAGTTCAGCTGAGGTATAAACCAGAAACCTCTAGATACATAAAGAAAAGGTATGAATAAGTTACCTGGTGTAATTCATAACAGCACTTGCCAAATGAATATTGAACAGTTACTCTAATGTGCGTTTTACCTTAGGGCTGCAAGTCATGTTTGTGTTTAACATCAAGCCACTTAAAAGCTGTTTATCATCATTTCCTTTATGTGTGGGAGAACACTTTAGGAATTACTATGCAAATATTTACCAAATGTTAAATTAAAGCCAGGTCACATGAATGCACAAGTGGGATGTAGGCAGAGAAGTGACATAAATTTTAAAAAGTGGGCTTGACATTCATGTTGTCACAGAATCCTGACTTAGTTTAATACAACACCATCACCGTTCAAATAGGCTAAAATAGGTTCAAGAATTCTTCTACACCATTTATTTTCAGTCAACACACACACAGATTCAAATGAAAGACCAATCAATCTATAATTAAGGCACTCCCACTTATTGTTAGGTTTTTCTATAAATCTCTGGATTCACATTTTTAATGTATCAAAAAGTTGAAGCAAATTCTTTATTCTTTTTGTTCCAAACTCAGATAGAAAAGTATCAGTCTACTTTTCTGAAAACTAAGCAACATAAATGTTACAGTCCATACTCGGTGTTTCAGACTGCTAATAAGCAAGAGAATCCTAACAAGTTTAAATACATTTCAACCGACCATCCTTAATATAAACATCACCACTTAATGATTTCACAATTAATTATTGCTTGATGCTGTATTTTGTTCCACTGTGAAGAACGCCTAAAATTAACAGCAAACCCTATACTGGAATTTTTAATTTAAATATAGTAACAATAGGATGCACTAAAAAATTTCAGAAATAGGAATGGCTTATAGACAATTACTTCTCAGGCTGATATTTTAGAAGTATCTCCACATTAATGCTTCACTAGAGCAAACAGACTTCAATGAAATACAACATAAAAAAGGATGTATTAAAAATGGATATCATATACGCCTGTTCCACATACACAACAACAGAATAAACTCTAGGTCAAACTTGGGGGAAAGACTGGCCTCTGTCCACGTTGTTTTCTGTCATTTAGACAGTGTAAAAATAAAATTAAAAACCACACAATTGTAACATTTTCCAATAAAGGGGATATTTTAGGTTAAGGTCAGTAAAAGAGAGGTGTTCTACCACTTAATCATTTTTAGATCATAAATTGCCATGTGATTCATTACCTCAATACATTAAGAAGTATTTAATGATTTCTATAAGCATTTTTAAGGATATATGATGTATCATTATGCACAGCCAAATAGCACTGAGAATTAGTTACTCTCAGACCACAGCTTGAGGTGTGGAGCACAAAAGCGACTTGGAGAGAACAGATGGATGAGATTGGTCACAGCCTCAAATCTCATCTCTAAATCCTTTTCAAAATTTAGCACTGAGTTAGAACAGCCTTAAGCATTTTTGGTTTGCTTACCAAAACCACCTCCATACAAGCCTGAAGTGATACTTTATTCAAATTGCATCTCAATTGCCACCAACAGGGCTGCCACCATCAGCTGTAGTAGAGGTGGGGCTCTGTTTTTATGGCAATATGAACACTGAGTTTCCAAAATCAAGAGCTGATCATAAAGCAAATGTTTGCACGCTCCACCCTGTCACAATCTGGAGCTGAACAGTTAGAGCTCAGCAACAACACAACATGCATGCACTTGATGTCCTTAAACAACCTAAGAAACCCTAAGGGAAAAAACAAACCCCCTGATATTCATCGCACCCTGTCCTTACAGCAGGCAAACAACCACCACTTCTACTCTCTTCATATGTATGAATGCAGAGCTGTATCCTTTCACACAATATTGTAGGTCACAGGGATAACATGGAATAAAAGAAGCCATAAGAAGCTTCTGTAAAAATCAAAAATGAACAGGTACCAGCACAAGAGACTAAGTCTGTTCTAGACATTACTGAACGTAGCAGTTCCTAGCACCAATCTGATCTGAACAGGCCTCCCTATATGAAGTACTTGAGGATACTTTATATACGTATGTATTTACACACATGCACTTAAAACTGAGTACAAAAGAGGTCTTCTTTTCACAAACTTCCAAAAACAGAGAAAAAGCAGCATTTAGGTTTCACTGCTCAGGAAGCTTCCAGAGCTGAGTTTGCATTGCACACAACAGAGGCAGTTACAAGCCCACATTTCTAGGTCTCACTGTTGAAAATAAGTTCTTACCTGGAATTAATTGTATTGTCTTGATAGCTCCATAGTTCAATTGCATAACATTAACCAACATATTTTTAACCATTTCCAATTAGAAATTCAAAAGCAGCAGAAATCTTTAAGATAACACAAAGAGAAACATGCTACAGCACAGTGAGACAGTAGAAAAAATTCCTTGTATATTCCATAGTACTACTGTTCTCCTTTACCAAAACTCTGAATCTGCTTGAATTAGATGTTAAAATGCTTCAAGATGCTAGAGAGAAGATAAAACTTCTTTATATCCTTCTACCAGCTGGAATGACACACATTCTCTCAAGTTATTAATATTTAAGAAAGTGAGTGAGCTCAAAGACAGAAATTAAAGCTGAGGCAAGGGCAAAGGACAAGGTAGTCTGCTCAGAAAGAAACTGCTTTTAAGCATCCAGAAATAAAAACTACAGAAAACACAGAAGGCCATACAGTAGAAATAGTCTTAGAAAGGTGACTGTAAAGGATGCTTCCTAATCTGTCTTCCAGATGAAATAAAGTACTATAGAAACAAAGCTGCACAAGAAAGGATCTTCAAAGTGGAATTCTACCTTAACTGGGGGGGTGATGGAGAACAGAAAGAAGATCATTCCAAGCAATCAAACTTGTGAGTACATGGAAGACAACATTCTTCACTTTTCACAATAAATTTAGCGGTCTAACTAACAACCTTTCAAACCTCGCGCCAAAACACGATCACAAGAAGTAAAGCTAAACTATATATCCATGATGCTTTGGTTCTGACCAAAGCACACAGTTTAATTTTTAGATAGTTTAGGAAGTTTTATTCACACAGTAGGATAATATAGAAGAAACTTTACTCCTCCTAAAAGGAATAAATTAAATATTCAAGTATGAGTTGAATTAAAGATTATTTTCTTCAAAATAACACAATTTCTTCCCGTGGTTTAGAAAGATCTTTTTAAACTAGAGTAGAGAAAGCTATTCCCTGTAAACAAGCTATTTTAAAAAATTAAATCTCATTCTTTGTATTTTCAAATGTACTAAACTTTTGTTCATATTCATTCATTTTATCTTTTAATTCTAGTTGTGGAAAATGTACTCTTCCCTCAAGTGTTTTTTTTCCAAATCATTATTAGATGTGATATAGCCAAATGGTACAATTGCGAAGTAGGAAAGGAGTTCTGAAAAACAGTAATTTACATAAGGTCCCTTTCAATATTCAGTTTTAAAAGTTTCTGTCTTTGAAGGTGCTAAAAACCTGATGTCACAAGGGGAACTAATCCGATTAGGTCAGTAGAGAAACATTTATCTTTGTCAAAAAGGTTGGTTTTATCTCAGTACACTTGCAGGTTTTGTGCAGTCTGGTCACATTGCCTTGCTGGTCTTAAGGATGGAAAGAGCACGAAAAAGACAACCAAACAAACCATGCGTGAAGCCTGCGGACTACCACAGATTTGTGACAAAAAAAAAAAACCCTGTTACCCATCCAGAAAAAAGCAGAAAAATCTTCTCCTGTTCTTCCCAGGCACAGTCAACAACCAAAACACATAATTTTTTTTTAGACTTAAGAATGAGACTAATACAGCAAAAGTACAGCTCACCATAGGTTTTATATTTGACATGCTAAATGGTCCAAAATACCATCAGTCAGTCCCTAGTCACCAGAAGGACCTAGAATATTTCTTGATCTTTAGCCATCTTCAAATTATTATGCCTCAGAAATTAAGACTAGGTATTACCATGACTAGTAGTCAAAGCGCAAGAGCAAGGAGTGACAATCACTTCTTTCTGTCTTCACCTGTTCTCCTCACACCACCACATACCAAGCTGCATTTTGGACATATGAAACTCATTCTTTTTCCGTTCTTGCACTTCTTTGCTTCCACAAGGCAGGAAAGATACTTCATCACCAGAAAGCAGAAAGAAGAGAGAGCTGATTTATACTGGCAGTTGAATATGCAAGGGGAAAAAATACCCATCTCCCATATTCAGCCAGAGGAGGAAAATGGAAAAAGTTGCTGATATCTCCCTATCATGGAATTCTCCATCTGTCAGAGCACAGACATATAAATCCAAAATTACCCAGATTGTTTCAACTAACACTCCAAGTTTTATTTGATTTGCAGCACTGGAACCCTTCAAAAATAAGAGCATTCCGATTTTATGTTGAATCTGAAGGTGAATGAAAAACCATTCTCCAAGTACGGATCACTGTCTGAATACTATCTGAATAAAATATTATGCAGAGAATACATCAGTAGAGGACCACATAGCCCACCTTTACATTACACTCCAACATTTAAGAAGACGATTTTAGTGAAGACCAAGTGTGCCTGTCTTGGTTTTATAAAGAAAGCTGGAGACACACATTTAGACACAGGTCTACACACTGCACTTGTAACAACTAGCAAAACATCTCCTTTAAAGCCTCAGTTAAAACTGGAGCACACTGTATGCCAGGCACTGAATCCAGGATAATTACACAAATGTAAGAATATAAACATAAACTGATCTTCAGTCATAAACTAAGAATATCCTTTAGCTTTTCAAGTCCATTAGATTAGACTGCTTGAACAATGCAGAAACACAAAAGACTCAACCTTGTGTAAATTAACACAACAGCTCCAGAACAAAACAACTCTAAATAAACCTACAACATTTTAAGGGTTACCTTTCATATCCCAAGTCCTCCATGTCAGATATTATCTACAAGATTCAGAGTAGTATTGTTATGCCAATTAACAATAGCAGCAAACTGCTACACAGCATCAGGCACCTGGCAAGTAATTAAATAGCACTGAGTCTGGCTTTTTGTTTGATTACCTAAAGGTAACACTGGGGGGGCTAAGGACCACAGCCATGATTTCTTAAAATCCAACAAAAAGTGAGCAGACAGAACTATAAAGCTACTCCTTCAAACTGCCACACATTTTCCACACAGAAATGGGAGAGGAAAGAAGTAAAGTAAGAAAGGCATGTGTATAGGAGTACTGTATTTCAAAAGTAAAGTCCAAATTAAGTGGCGAACAATGCTGTTATTTTGCCAATAAAAAGTGATGATACCTTAAATTCAAATCATTTAATATAGCTACAGATAAAAATGAGGCTGGCTGTAAATTAACACAACCCCAGTTTGTGACAAACTCAGCACTGAACTACACCAGATCTTCAACAAAAAATGATAAATGGTTCACATTTACAAGGGCAGCCAGCACCTCAGCCCTGCATCTAGAAACCATCTAAGATTGTTTTATTTACAACTGTTGGGCCTTTCTTTGATAAAGTGATTAATGCATTTGCAGCTGATAGAGAACTGCTTATCAGAACCAGCTGGGAGCTTCAAAGAGGTGATTGAGTAACACCAGACTCTAAACAAAACTGAATACAAATGTCTGTAAGCAATGCAGATCAGGTATGTTGGAATCCTGTCAAACTTTAACATAAACAGAGCTTTAGACAAAGCTCAAGTGAGGAAAAAAATAGTAGTAAATTATAGGAGCATATCCTTAATTCCTCATAGAAAACCACTAGACATTTTCTGGAATTTCACAGAAAACAGCAAGACTTCTGCTGCAGTACCACCCTATTTCCTGCATGAATCAACCACCAAGCAGAGGCTGGGCAGGAATTCTGCCAAAGACTGCCAGACGTGCAGCGTCAGTAAGACCAGTCAGAGCCCAGACCACTACGCCCTTCCCACACATCCAAAGCTGGTGCATTTCAGAAATGGCACCAATTCCCACCAGTGCCACTGCCCAGACCAACCTTAATCAGCTCTTTCCACGCTCTCTGACAACCTCCTAGCAGGCACAGTTCATTGCTCTCTTTAGGGAGGTTTTAAGTACGGACCTGGGGTCTCTTTCCTCACTCAGCAAATACGTGACCTTTCACAGTACATTCAGTGACTGTGCTCCAAAA
The DNA here is from genome assembly GCA_036630365.1 of Acanthiza pusilla. Lineage (NCBI taxonomy): Eukaryota > Metazoa > Chordata > Aves > Passeriformes > Acanthizidae > Acanthiza > Acanthiza pusilla. The sequence goes on from JAXCHO010000019.1 coordinate 11,310,884, forward strand.
TCAAGCCATAAGGGACAATCTTACAGCCCAGTGCTATAAAGACACTGAGACAGCCAGGGTAGTTTCAAATATCCAAAGCATTAGAAGTATTTGAAGATGTAAGAAGGCAGAAGGCAGAAGTACATTTGAGGCAGAAGTAAGTTTGTTACAAGTGAAAACAGAAAGGAAAAAAAAAAGAAAAAGAAAAAAGGTGGCAGTGGAAAGTAATAGACTCAAAATCAGGTGTGCAGGGAGGGAAACAAAGCGGTTTAACCATACAGGTGTTGGAGCAAGGTTTGCAGGTCTGTACTAGATGACACTGTAACCTATTTCATTCTCACATGAAACACTAAATTAACCAGCTTCCCTTCTCCCTTTACTTCTCAGGAGAAAAAAACAACTTGGTCAAGAATATTCTGAAGGCACAACTAACAGTCAAGCACTGCCTAATTCCATAATGCTGAGCCAGCTTCACTGGTTCTGGCTATTGTTTGAAAGAAAATAATCACAAAGTTTAAAAAGTAATACAAATATTTAGCAGCTTAACATTATACTGTGGGAATTATTACATAATTTCCCTTGTATTTTGTGCTATATTAATAACATTTATATATCACAGTACCATGTTGATAAGCTTTGGTATTGGACTTCCAAGATACAGCAAATATACCTGGTGAGCAGCCGAAACCATCTGTACATTTAACCATACTGCCAGAGACAAGTGATGGAAGTGGATGGAACCCAAACAAGGCTCCTGAGAACAACTTCCACCTTCACCTGACTGAAATACAGAACATGCCTGAATTAACACATCATCAAAACGTTATGTCATATGCCTAACCTCATCCCATGAAGTGGATTTTGGCCAGATAGAAAACAGTGAAGAGAGTGAGATTATTCACTTCTTTATTGAAATTTAATACCACCAGACTGCAGAAGGGTTCTCCCTGCCCTGCCCTTTATCCCAAAGGGCAAAAGGAACTGCTTTCTCCTGCTACTCCAAGTGCCTTCAGGAAAAGAGAATCACAAAAGAATTGGGAAGAAAGATCTTCACAGATTCAAGAGGAAAAGAGAGGGCAGCATCGAAGTGACTGCAAGGCAACTAACAGACAGGTATGTCTAAGTAAGACGTAAGACATTCTGCCCAAACACGAAAAATGACACCTGAGGCACATGTTCCAGTTACTGTTTTGCCGCAACCTTCTCCAACCCACAGTTTGCAAGGGAGCCACGCGGAAATAAACTCCTCTTACAAAATTTTAATCCAGCCAGCACAACGCCACAATAAAGTTAAAATGAAAACAGATGGTAAGCAAACTTGTTTAAATGCTGTATTTGCATATATTTTGCATCAGTCCTGAGATGCCATTACAACCTTCATTTTCATTTGCAGCTTGATGCCATCCATCACTGATACAGATGAGTCCAATTTACTTTTCAGTCAGCTGTCTCATTCATTCTCTTTGGGCTCCAGAACTGTACCCACATACATCAGCTCCACATATTATGCTATGCCCAAACACCAACAGAAACAAGAAGTAAAATTAACAAAGATCTGCTGAAAATGCCTACAGCAAAGTGGACATAACATGGCCATCATTCACAAGAATGCTCAATACTAACCATGTTACAGGACTGTTCTAGCACAATGCACTATCAATAGGACTTGCAGATTAACAGTTCCTTTCTCATTAAGAGATGATCGTATCCAGTTCCCAGCTCACACACACAAAAACAGGTAGAGAGCTGGTCACTGACAAGTTCAGCCACAAGATGCTGAAGGCTTTTCAGCAAAGTAATTGGATCTACTTCCACTAAATTTTATCACTTTACATGCAGTGCCTGAAAAGGAAACCAGCACATGCAATGAAGCAGTTGATTCTCTTCTTTAAATGGCTACTAAGTAAGGACAAGGCCACTGTAAGTGAATAGAACAAAATGATAAAATCAGAATTTGCTGGTCTAATGGTCACAAAGTAAGTGATTTCGATGCCTACAGAACCTGCAACAGCTTTGGCTGCGTTATTACAGTTATCTCTTACACAAATTACGTTAGGCTCCAAAACAAAAACACACAAAACAACCCCAAGAAAAACAGCGTGAAAATCCATTCAGAGTGCTTCAGCTTACAACAGCATTTAACAGTTCGATCATTAAACTGTAGCTTCTATCTTTCAATATGAACTCACGCACTTATCTGAAACCATCATGAAAATACATAATTCAAACTCTCCATTTAAAAGGTAAATCTAGCTTTTTTCTTTCCAATTAAAAGAAACTCTATCCCACAAAGCCTCCTTCACAAAACTTTTTCTTCCTAGATTTTGGAAAAGTATTTTTTCACTAACAAAAACCACCAGTACCAAACTTACCACATACAAGACAATTCAAAACTGAAACAACAACATTTTGTAGAATGTTAATACTCCCTACAGCCTATTTCAAAACTGCTACGGTCTGCACCACGGAATGTGGAACTATGATCCGCACTATCAAGGCTGCTTATGAACACCAACATCCTGGATTTTGCTACATGAACAAGTTGGGCTTTTTCTGCTCTAAAATCCGTATTGACAAGCCAAGTAGTTAATCTCTAAACACACAATGCATAAAAGGGATCATTTCAAACCAGAAAAATGGAAGACACTTATAATCACCACAGCATTCACATTTGAGTGACAGCTAAACATAAAGACACATCAAGCATTCAGCCATCTGGAAAGACGCTGGAGGATTTTTTTTTCATATTGTCTATTCTCAAACCCTTAAGGCAAGAGTCAGAGGTTGACCAAGACTTCCATTTAGTGAGATGCTCATTTCATATCTACAGCCATTAATGAACTGCACTATGAACAATAAGCCAGACTCCTCCACTTTCACTGCATTCAAAAGACAGTTGTGCCACACCACGACAAACAATGTGTGCATGCTGCCAGATGTATTTTACATTTGGAATATCTGAAGTCACCAAAAAAATCTACCTAGTGTTTTCCTAGTGTCTTTGAATATGCCTTATTTAATAGAACAATGACAGCAATTAATGTATATTTTGTTATTCCAGACAAGAAAGAATATTTTATATATATATATATATATATATATATAAAATTCCTGATACATAAATAAACACAACCAAAGTATGTATCCAGTCTCTACTCGAGTTGAAGGGTAGTAAATATTGCTACAGCAAAATAAACAAAAAAACGACACTGCAAGCACAGCTACCAGAGACCCGGGATGACCAGAGGAGGATGCAGTCCAGCTTTAGCACTAAACTTCTAACAATACATGAAAGATCTAATAAGAAAAAACACCCTGAATGTACAAAAGCAAACCATCTACTCCTCTCACATTCCAATTTGCAGCAATTACTCCCCCACAACACACAAAATTCAATTTAAACAGAAAACAGCCTAAACCAACATTTTTCCAGACTCACGGCTTTGGGTGCCAACACTGGCATACTCTGATCCCTCTTACTCCAAGTGGAAGTATGTGAAAACGATAAGCGTTTAGAGCAATGTTGTTCTGTTGACAGTTTGAAAAAATAAGTGGATTGAGCACAACAGTAATCACAAGGAGGAAAACATCCTCAGAAGTAATATATTTAAAATGCACAGGTCATGAGTGTTCTTCTAAGTGCCTCTGAGATATGTTGAGTATTTAGAGCAAAAATTAATTCTTAATTCTGCTCTTCACCAAGTCAGTGGAGTGGCTTCCATGAGGCTTTTTCAGGTAAAGTTAGGACCTCCCATCAGTCAGCAGCTGAATGAGAGCTATCCAACTAACTGCTCCTGAAATATTAATACAGAAGATTTCTCTGGATTTTTAAGTGCAAATCTTCTTGCTCACACAGACAAGTCACAATTTATCATTGACTGAACAAACCCTAATTTTAGATTATTTTTTTCACACACACCATCTACTTTTTTTTCCCCTCAAATAAAAAATGCATCTTCCTTTTTCATTACAATCTAAACAACACCAGCATCATGACTACTACTATGCAAATGGTCTTCTCTATGCACAATGTTGAAATGTCAATGAACCTTCTCCTTTCTGTCACCCAAAACAACTACTTGAGGTTTCCAGCTCTTCAGGGAGTTCTCTTTTTGCAGCTTATAATGCCAGGAACTCCTGAAACATTTGTTCAGGATACATTCATTACAGCCAGCAGGGGAAAATTAATTGTGAATTGGCAGCAGCTCGTTTTTTCAAAGCCTAATTCTGTAGGAGCTGAGCATGTTAACTCCCTTCAATCCTTGAAACATTTCAGCAAGTCTTTCCACCCTACACAAGACATGGGAAGATTCAAGAGACCAAACTCCTCTCCAATCTTCTATTCTTTGAACAGACAAAGAACAGGCTGAGAGATGCCAGTAACAGAAGACGACAGTCAAATTTCCAACATCACTTAAAAAAATACATATCTGTTAAATAAGGCAATTGTGAGAAACAGACTTTTGAAAAATATGCAAATGAAGCAAATTTGATATATTAGTATACTGTTGTAACCTATTCTATAGAATGGGGAAGGGCAGGGGGGCAACCTAGAGAAAAAGACAGAATTTCTATAGACATCTCAGAAGAGCGAGTAACCTAAAGCAAATACAATTAAAGTCAAAGAGTCAAAGCAAAGTATGCTACATTTTTACACACTAGAACAGATAAGACATTTCCACAAATTAACTCATACTCTGTACAAAATAAGCCACCTTGTAAAAATAATCTAATAGATTGCTGACAACCCCCTACTGCAGCCAATCATTTTATTTATTCCAAAAAATCATTATACCTTAACAAAAATCACTATTATAGCCAATAACTTTTTAACTCAGTATGAGTGGAAGGAATGTGATTTGGAGGCAAACAGCGTTTCATAGAGTTCACAATATATAAACATTTAAATGATGCATATTATATTTGCCTCCTTTTTTATCCTGCAAGCTTAACAAATACTGCAGGGGTTTTTTCTATAAGCAAGCCCTCTGGAGTCTTTACTCACCAAAAAAAAATCTTGTATAAGTTCTGGTTTCCACCCAGGCTTTCATGTAGACTAACCCACAGTTCGAATAAAAAGCAAGATAATGAAAATAAAACTTCTTTAGAGAAATAATTTAAGCAGTGAATGGAGGATTTCGGGACTATGTATTTTAAAAGCAGAAGCTTGCTTCAGTTTCAAAAAATGTACAGATGAGATGCAGCACCATCATCCATTTTACTGATGAAGTATGACACAAGCTAGAGGAAGTCACTTCGTTTTGCCCTGGATAAGGGTGAGGAACAATTTTCAGTGCACAACTGCAAAGGCCTTATTGAAAGAGAGAGGGTACAAGGGAGCCATCCTAGGCTTAAGCTGCTGCAAAATGGCAACATCTCCTGGAACAGATTTGTAGAACCCCTGAACTACTTCTGCTTCTAGAAGAGCTACTGACACACTGTCACAAGTAGCTTTCTTAACTGCTCATCCTACTTATGCACTACTGTATTTCTGTCCCACCCCTGTGGTGTTTAATATCTAGGACTGATCAAAAAAAAATCCTGAAATGAAACGTCTCCACCAAAATCCTTACAGAAATAGTTAAGAAAGCCCTATAGAAAAGGTTGCAGCTGGCAGAGAGAGACTTTTAATAGCTGCTTAACCAGGAATCCACAGGAAAGATGTTCTGCAACTGTCGGGCAAGCAGGAGTGGCAGGATTAGATGGCACATGGAATTCTGACAAGCTCCAGAGGAAGAAGTTAGTTAAGCACAGTTCCAGGTCACATACTGTTCTCTTTAGTCATGAAACTCATCACTTACAAAAGGTTTGTATCCAACTCAGCCTGTGGCCAATACTCCCAATAAAGTCTTAAGAGTTTTAAATTTGTAGTCTGGTTTCAGTTCTGGCTTGTGCTCAGAAATAAGAACTGGCAAGCAGAGAATGTTAGTGGAAAGCTTTCTAACACTCAAAATACTATCCACCAAATGACTATGAGAGAGGATTTTAAAAAAAATTATCACCATCATCATTTTGGGCAAAGGTCACAGCAGGTCAATGCACCACTAAGAACTGCATTCAACAAAAAAATGCCTGACCTATAGGAACTGAAGTGAATGGTGCCTACATTCAGAAGTAGTTAAACTCCTTAAAACACAGAAAAATTATGAAATTATGCCCCAAATCTTCAACATGCAATTCTGGTCTTACCACCATTAATTACATCCAGCACTGCAAGAGTAACAAAAAAATTATATATAAACAAAGGCTAGGAAAGACTATACACCCTCAAAACTTCTAGTTTGAGGAGAAACATAAATAGGGACCTACCTTACTGTGGACATCATCAAAATTCATAAAGACACATTGAAGTCTGTCTTTCCCCCAGGCACACCAGCCTAAGGACAAGCTGCAGAGCAGGTACAAGCATATTTTCAACCAGTCCCCTTCTGCAGCACCAGATCACCTGAGTATCAGGCAGATCACCCATGTACCGACTGGACAGACAGAACCTTGCCACGGCAGCTTCCAGGGCAACGTGAAAACATTGACTACGCAAGCAGTACCTCTCACAGGTAATGAGAAGGCACAAATCCATGCTCAAATTATAAGAAGTAACCCTTAATTGTAGGACAGCCTATAGGTGGGTGCTCCAGAGTTTGGACACAGAACAAATACACCATGGACACAGGATTAACGCATCAGGATTTATGACTTGCCTCTCCTTCAAAAGTCCAAACAGAGACCTGCTAGATTCTAACTTTTTTTGTGCTGGAAGTACTCTCACTTGACCTGTACATTGACACTCAAATTAAAAGAAACAGGAGATGATTATCTAAAGGATTTTTTGTCTCCTCTCAGAAAATCTATAAATTAGGTTTGCTGATAAAGACCAACTCAGCTGCTGATGGATTGATGAAAATGAGATAGTATCTTCCAAGATTTTAGGAAAGAGATACGACTAGAGAAACTGATTAGTCAAAATAAAAAAATAAAGCTACACAATTTTCAAGGAATGCACTTTCTCTTTGGATTTCATCTAATTCTCCTTTAAGCACTCCATTTTCTTCTATTGATTTAGAAATTACTGCATTTTTGTACAGGAAAATGACAGGGAGGGTGTGTATTATGATTCACCAATAGACAGTATTTTATTGGTAATCCAACAAACATTCTATCAGATTAGCCGTACTGCAAAACCATTTGGCTCAATGGAGCCTCATCTTTGAGGTCAAATCCCTAGCCAGGAAAAAGGGAATCCAGTGCCAGCTGTTAGCTTCTACCCATCAGACTGCATTCCGTGATTCCAAATATTAGTCTCTGTAAGAGTACAACCATCCATCTTCCTACCAATCTGCCCTTCATTCCAATGGTATTCTTAGTATAGGCTATAAGAAGCATGTTCATTGAAGCATTCTGTAGTTTTCTTTTTCATTTTTCATACACATAACATCCAATAAAGAAAAACACTAAGGTAAGAAGTCGCCCTGTGGCAACAAGTGCTGCCAGTGCATTCTCATGAAACTTGTCTCAGAACCTCCCAAATTGGGAGCATTCCCAAGAGCAAGTCGAGCACTGGAGTAGTGCCGTGGCACCTGCCACAACAAAGCCGAGTCTTCAGTTCTGAATGGATGCACTTACTGGTGACATAACAATTACAGGTTTACACTGGAAAGGAGGAGATATTCTGATGACAGTAAAACATTACCACAGTTCACGTAATGCAGGTGTCTACAGGATAATGACTAGGCATAAAGAGAAAAAAAATCCAAACATTTAAAAAATCAAGTCTTACACATTTTCTCTTTAAAGTGCAGATAACAGTCCAAAGAAGTCCTCTCCAGTGCAAACAGTAATTTCTTGTAACACCAAGTTTCCTTTACGAAAAAGGTATTGAAGTAATCCTAAGGAAGTAATAAAGTAGTGATGATAAGGCTTACAGAACTACCACAACAACATACAACCTAAGTGGAACAAAAAATGCTTTTATTAATGACATTATTACACAAATACCGCACAAGCTTTCTTTCCGAAAGTTCTTGTAACATGGTGATTTTCTAAATTTCTCTTATGAAAGCAGCTTTCTCAGTTTATCAATGTATTCGGGGCACCACCTAGTTCAGTGGAATTTACAAGACAATTTCTATCAATAAGCCATTCACATGAGCCTGTCATTTCTGTTCAGTCAGTTGGGTAAAATGGGTATATCCTTATGCATAAGCAAGATTCAACAATGAAATATAAAAATACAAAGCAGAATCTGTTTTCAATGATCCTAATTGCTCAAGACCTTTAGTATTATCATATTCATTATAGATGAAACACAGGCATCTTTATAGGGAGCTAGAGGGAGTTTACAATAATGAAGCAATAGGTCTTCATGCCTAGGAAAGCGGCAGTTCTGACATTTGAATCATTAGGAAAGCCTAAAGAATGTTCTGCTCAACAGGGGAGGAAATCTGCTGCTTCAGTAGCAGGATGCCAGACAGCACAGTATGTTGCAATTCAACTGACCTATCATACTGAATGAGTAAGGAGAGCATAGTCACATAACATAAAACATTATGCCCAAATAACTGTATCTGTTAAAATAAAAACATTATGTTTTCAGAAAATATCAATAGAACACAACCCTCCATTTTCAGATACTTAAGAAAAAAAAACAAACCAATCATTAAAACTGAATTTTATGCAGCAAGCAAAAGCACCTCCCATTTCCATCCCACGCCAGAAATACCATTTGAGGTTTAAATTCCTTCTTCACAAATTCCTACAAGTCTACTCAGAGTTCATCTTCAACTTGGCAAAGAGCAACAGCAAGCAGTCACTACTGGGAACTGTGCACTGCTTTTTAATGGTTTCCTCCTATAACTGATTTAACATTCAGTTACTACACAGATCTTTGCTGTCTCCCAATTAATAACAACTGAATAGCAGTCAGAGCTTGATAAATATGACCAAGGGAAAAAAAATGGATCCTCGGTATTATCACATACACTGAAGACTGACCTGCGGCATTTCCAGAATGGGTTACTCATTTTGCCTATCAAATTTCCACCCATTTTATCCTGTTTTACTCTTCAACTGAGCTCCCCTGAAACGCACTAACATCAGGTAACTCCATATTCAGCCAAAAACACATTACTGGCGGAAGTCAACTTATAAGGAACAAAGGGATCAAAGAAAAAAAAAATCTTTTTCATGTTACAGAAATACATAATGTCCTAGAAGACACTTTCTATGACAAGTCTGAGTTCAATGGCAGTTTTCCTGTTTAGATTATAAACACCTGGGAGAAAAGAGAAAAGGAGGCTGAAAATCTACCAAAAATGTCATTACCTCAACACTAGTGGCTATGATACAACACAGAAGCAGACATTTTATGCAAAAGGGATTAAAAAGCAGGCACTTTTTAACTCTCTTTTTCTGGGTCACTGTAAAAGTGATCCAGAAAATACTTTCAGGAACCCAAAGTTCTGCCACTTGAAAGATACCTTCAATCTCAATGAAATATCACCACTAGAGTTTTTAAGTCAATACACAGTTTCTGAAATAATTTGTTTTGTCTCCTTCCATTTTCTTTACTTCCCCTACTTAACATGGCCTGTCTTCCTATATATGAGTCAGTTACTCAAACTCATACAATAGTAATGGGAAAGCAGTGTATCAAGTTAAATTCTCATTTTTTAGTACAGTATCATAGTGGACAAATCCAGAGGCTGAATGCAGAAGTGATAATCAAGCTGTTCATTGAAATATATCAGTTGCCAAAAAAATGTAAAAGCTCACTAAGATACTGAAGCTGATTAAGCATACTTAGAAAAATATGGGAATTAATAATTAAAGTAATTTCTAGCAAAAAAAAAAAAAAGGTACATGAAGACAGAGCTTAGAATTGGCTTGGTTAAACAAAGATTATGGATTCACCCCACCCCTATGGGAACAAAAAAATAAAATAAACTAAGACAAACTGGGGTAGGGAAAAAATACCAAACCTAAAGTCCAAGACAAAAGTACGCAAGTGCCAAAGAAATACAACTCTATTACTCTGCCTTTATAAAGGACCAAATACTTACAATTGCCCAAAACAGAAAAAATGGTGATAAAAAAGGATTTCTTTCAAAACTTTTCACATATACCTTCTAAAGAAATCTTCTGGTTTGGCAAACATCTTTTGTAAGCATGGAGTTCAGAGTCAAAATAAATTGTCATTCTCCCTCTCCCCAACGTATTTAGAGAAATTACAAGAACATTTTGTACTCCTTCTGTTTGCTGGCTGATCTACAACAGCAATACCTAATTCCAGAAAACTAATTGTCATGTGGTCAGCAAGCAGGAACAGAAAGACACTGAGAAAGCATTTTATTAGTAGGACTCACGAAATTACATAGACAATCAACCAGCAGCATTAGCTCTTTAAGTGCACCTCATTTGGGAAAGATCATCAATACAACCCAAACCTCCTACTTTTGCTCGTTCTAATCAAAACCAAACCATTCTTGAATTAACCTACTCTCTTATTGCTTCCTGCTCAGTCTGACTGCCAATCAAAATTATCATTAGCATTCCAGGATTAACTGCTGGGCTCTGTATGTTCTCATGAATGGAAAGACACACTCTAATGCCTGTAACAAGTGGAGATCAAGTCCCTGGGAGACAGAGCAACTAACATTTGACTGTCTCTATCAGTATTCCCAAAAGAAGCTCACAAAGGCTGTTGACAGTGAGCCATCCAAGAATTTAACTATGCTTAAAATGACAAATTTTAAACAACAAATTGCAGTGCTTATTGATTTTACTACATGACTTCCATGTCCCACCCTTTCAGCTGGCTTCTACGAACACTTCAGACAGCCAAAGGAGTCACTTCAGTCAAGCCTTGCAGGTAAGTGCCGTGTACGCAAACATGAGGAAATGAATACATGGATGATAACCACCACTTCCCCTCTCTGGCTCCTCCAGAGAGATGAAGAACATCTGGAGCATCAAGATGTTTTACACATTTTTCTCAGAAAAGTTTCACTGTAGCTTAAAGAAAAGTCACTGTCGATTTCACCTGCTAGTCTCACAGCCATTCTTTTCCCTGGGCAGACCTCACTTTCTGTACCAAGAACAGTCAAGACCTCTGAGATAGCAAACAAGGGTCTCCAGCTGAGCCACGGGCTCCGCCACAGAGCTGGTAATTCAACCATGGCCTCAAACATGTGGGGAGCAGCACTTCCAAGACACGAGCACAACAGTGCATTTACCTTGAGTGCGTTTAGCCCCACATGCATTTTACGGAATTGCTTTAACAGGACCATGCAAATCCAGACAACATCACAAGAGCACATGAAACCCTTCTGTGCTGATCCAGAGCCCCTCTTTTTCCCTCTCATTCACATACTCAGGAGAGGTTAAAAAAAAGGTCTCTGGCAATTGACTGGAAAACAATCCACAAGGTACCTTGTCCTGCATCCAAGGCTATGTCTTAACAGAGAAGCAAACACAGTGTCAGGCACAGCAACTCAACTATTTTGCAGTACATCTGTTCTCACTCAAGCAAAGAATCCTTAATACAACAGATGACACACAACTGCTCCCCAAGGCACCAAAATATCAAGTTAGGGACTGGGCTGACAATAAGGAATCATTAATCCTACTGTATCTACCTGTCAGCAGGAAGCCTTAATGTACATTACTAAACAGCAACAAAAGCAGACCCTGAGTCACAAGAGTTCCAACAATCTTCGTTCTACTGAAACTCAAGCCACTTTCTGAGATGACAGTGACTTCTCTGAAAAATTATTTACAATTCTTACAAAGCAGCTGATAGAAAAAGAAAATTTCTTAAACATGTACAACTATTCACATCACGAAATCCCAGAGCACAGAAATCTCTTAGTTGATACTGTAATACAAAATTCTTAAGTCCAGACAGTTACTGTATCCTTCAGAGAATCAGACAAGACCTGCCCATTCAGAACTGCAACAGTACCTCTACAAGCCACTAAATTCAGTAGCATCAAAAAATAATTACTGTCTGACTTTCCAATTGAAATTAGCCCAGTATTTTGGTTCAGTTAACAAAGCAACTTCATGAACTGTGGCAACTGAGCCTTCATGACCAAACCTTGCCAACACAGTCCAACCAAAAAACCAAATAAAACTCACTAAGGAAACACAGCAGGCTACAATAAGCAACTACCCACAGAGTTCTCAGCTATCTACCAAAAGTCTCACAAAAATGAGAAACTTAATTTACTGCATCAACTTTCCTCTCATTACAAGTATAAAGAAGTGCAAAGTAGTTTAAACCACTTCAAAAATTTTCTATTTGTATACATATGTTTTACAAGATACATTAATTAATACTCTAATCTTGTATCTTCGCCTTTGCCAGACAAGTGACTGTAGTGTAATAGCAAAGTGACTTCCAGAACAACTCCCAAAATACAGAGCCTCTCAAACATTTTTTGTGGTATTTGACAGTACCATAACTAATAAAAAGTTCCTAAAGCTTGTATCCTAGCTACCTTTTTCATTTTCCCTTCTGCAACTATGAAAGATATTCCTTGTATCAATTCTCCCCTCTCCAAATACTTCAGGCACTTTAACAATAAAATTTTCCACTTAGCTCTTCTAAAAGATTTTAACACTTCAAAAAAACTTACAAAAAGAACACTTAACGTGCCAACAGAAAGAGCATTCTGTCACAGAAAGTATTCCAAACATTCTAAGCATCTTGAAAAGAAAAACAAATATTCAGTTATCTTTAGCACAAACCTGTTTATGCGCACACCTGACAGCAAATTTTAGCAGCTGATTATCTTGAGATAATCCCATTCCAACTAAGATTTTATATTTTTTTAAGAAAGTTAATTTTAGAAAGAGCCAATAGAACGAAAGTGGCAAAACACCCAATCAATCATGCTACATCAGACAAAAAAATACTCCAAAAGGTAATAAAATTAATTGTTTGACATCTGTGTGATCTACTTTACCAACCCCAAATTTTCCCCCAGGAAAGCAATCTATTGCTGAATGATGCTTGTCAAGATAAGAAGAAATTTATCTTTTTGGCCAGTTCCACTGCAAACTTTGTAGATTGGATGCTAGCTAATCAAAGCACTACAAGAGAACTGTTTACATTTCTAGTGAACAGGGGGGAGGGAGAGAGGATGCACAAAGGATAAAACTTTTTTTTAGTGACTTGAATGAAAACCTATTCTGCTTTTCAAGTCCTTAGGTTGCTCCCCTACCCTGCCTCTTTGCATAGCCTTGTATAAGTTCTAGTTCTGAAGCACCATTACGCAACATGATCAGCAATTTTTGAACAAACTGGCCCTTACCCACTTTGTTCACCTACAGTATAGAATAAGGAACTCAAAAATTCTACCAGAAAAAAATAGGGAAAAAAAAAAAGAAAAAAGAAAAAAAAAAAAAGAAAAAAAAAAAAGAAAAAAAAAAAAAAAAGACTTATTTGAAAGGAAGAAATACAAGGCCAGAAACATAGACTACAAGGTCAGAAACATGGACTCTGGCCTCTGGCAGTCCTATAAAGAAGGCTGATGATTTTGACCTCATACTGAAGGGCACACAGGAGATGACTGCTAGGCATGAAAAAAAAATCTTTAGATACTACTTAAACAGCAAATTGGTTACAAATTCATGAGAACCGTAGTACACCTTAAGTGTCTGGCATTTATCTGAACCTTTCTCACACTTGGAATTTCTATGCTATAATTGCTTATTGAGCCTTCTAGAACAGTCAGGGCTTCACCTAGAAAGGCAGGCACCCCTCTACTCCTTTCTAAAGGAATAAAAATAAATAAAGAGTAGAGAAGGAAAGGCATTTGCAATACTTATACAAAGGCTTTGTAGGCCCTCTTTAAGTCATCTTCATGAGACTAATTCCAGTGTCATCACAAGCACAAATCAAAGCTGAAATCAATTTGTAAATTTCCAAATTCAACACAGCTGAAAGTAATTCTGTTTCTGATCAAGTCCCTCTCTTGAAGGCATATTTTAGTATTCTGAACTGTATTTCAGAGCAAAAGATCTGACTGTTGGCTCTAACAACACCCAGAATTCTACAAACATTTTGTAGTTATAACACACAAACAACATCATCAGGAAAAAAGACCTTTCATTTGTCAAGCTCTGTGTGTCTTAAGGGAGGTCAAAGCATGACACTGGCTCAGAAGGACCAACATGGAGACCACAGCAATCTCTACTTGAGCAGTGTCAGCTGTTCATGATGTATTTATCACATCAGCAGGAAGTTTTTCTCAAACTAAACCTGCAAGAACAAGAATTTACTTCCAGTTTTGCATTCAGGATATCAAACAATTGACTTGGCCCTTAAGAAACTAGCACATGTCACAAAACAGATCCCATAAGACATTGGCTGTACTTTTTACTCAGACATCTTAGGAAGATGAACAATCCTGCAAGCCCTTAATTCAGGTCTTGTAACCGGAATCTCTTTCACAAAAGAGTATTTGCAACACTAGGCCTTTCATCAATACTGAACAGTACCCCATTAGCCTTCAGCACCTGCCTCTTGGAGAAAAAAAGAAACAATATTTTTATGCTCAATTAGGTACAACCAAAGAAAAACTTAAGAGCTCCTTTCATGTAAAGGAAACCACCTTCCCATACAGACAGCACCTCACTGAGCAGCTGATATCAGAAAACACAAGCTTGAATGAAATAAACTTATTGTTATGCTCGTGTCTGTTTCAAGTTTGTTAGTCAACACGCACAGCACTAACAGCCCTGCTGGCTGGGCAGCTGAGCGGGACCCGCTCCCGGCCCGCCGGCATCAGCTGCTCATACAAAGTACCTGGCGGGGGCACTCACGCAGGGGGACGGTGCCCGGGGGCCCCACGGCCGCGGGGCCCGGCAGCCCCCCGCCCCTCCAGCCCGGCCGCCCCCCGCGCCGGCCCCGGGCCTTCCCCCGGCCGCCCCTCACCCCGGGCCGGCTCCGCGCACGGCCCGGCCGCCCCTCACCTTCTCCTGGGCCTTGCGGTAGCGCTGCAGCGCCTGCTGGGTCAGGTCCCGCACGCGGAGCTGCCCGTCCTTGCAGGGCACCACGATCCCGGTCCGCCCGAAGCACACGGTCACTTTCATCTCAGCGCGCCGCCATGCCCGCCCTGCCCGCCCACGAACGGCGCCCGGCCCGGCCCGGCGGCGCCGGCAGGTGCGGCTCGGCGGCCCCACGGGGGCGGGCGGCAGGTGCTCCCGCGGGGCTGCGCCTCAGAGCGCGGGCAGCGCCGGCAGCGAGGCCCGGCCGCGGCCTCTCCTTCCGCCGTGCCCGCCCCGCCCCGCGCGGCGCTCCGGGAGGCGCGGGCCGGGCCGGGCCGGGCGGGGCGGCCGCGGGCGGCGGCGGCGCTAGCCCGGGGCGCGGAGTGCCGCGCTGGGTTTAAAGGGGCCGCGGGTCAGCGCCGTGGGCGGCGGCGCTCTCCCCGTGGGCCGGCGGACGGGTGTCCCCGCACGGCGCGCTGTGCGGTGCGGTGCGGGCATCCAGGGTGCAGCCACGCCGCAGCGCCCAGCCCGGTACGCACCGGCAGCCACCGGCGTGAAACGCGACGCCGGAGCGCGGGGCACGCACAGTTGTGTGCCCGGCAGGCCGAGCAGCCTTCCCGCCTGCACGGCGCTGGGCTGTACCGCGGTAGGCACAGAGCACCCCTCGCGCATCGAGCAGGCCCTGTGGCACACAAAATACACTTGAAGAGACATTGTGCCCAACCTGCACGGTGGTGCAACGACCAGGGCCACAGCACAGCCCTTGCTCTGCGAAGCTGTGAAACACCTGCGCACAGCTGCCCGCCCCGACCTACGGAGACTGACGCGAGAGCTCGGACACACCTTGCCACACCACACCGCGACCTGCAGGCACTCCCGAGCACCCTATCTGCTCTACAGGATACAGCAACACTCAGAGAAACCCATCAGCCCAATGCAGTGACAGCCCATGCCCTTCAATACGTGGTACAGCAAAGCCACACAACCTGCGCAATGGGATGTGAGGCTCTGCAGCACTCCCCAAACACCTGCTGCTCTGCAAAGTACACTTTCCTGTACTATTTGGTAACCAAGTAGTGCTCCCTGCATCTTACCTAGCACTAGACCACATACAACATAGTGCAAATACTTAACACCATTACAGTCATAACTGATCAATCTGCACAGAGATGTGTATTACTGAAAATCACTGCAAAGCAAAGGCAGTATAAAAATACCTCTAAACCACAGCATGACATCACACAGCACAAGGGGACTATTGCTGCAGTAAAACTGCCCCACCAGTTCACATTAGCGTTCAAACAGGCAGTCCAAGCCCTGTGCTGTGTCGTGTAACCAAATGACAGTACCAGAGATGTTGCAGTGGAAGTGAGCCAGAGCAGCATAAGCTGAAGGTTAAAGTGAATAGTGAAGTTTTGGGATGAGTTGAGGACAGAGCCACATAAACTCCTGCAAGTGGAAAGTTCATCCTTGTTCCTTAGGAACGGGCACAAGAGACTGATGCAGGTGGTAAACAATTCCTCCTTGCCTTTTCAAATCCAGAAGTGTCTGCCACCAGCACACAGCATTTCAGAGCAAATCACAGGGAAACAATCTATTAAGCCGTATATAGAACTGCTTTCCCTGGGTGTGTATGTGTGTTTGAATGTTCAAGTGAACAAACGTGCACCCCATATGTTTTGAGCCACAGAAAAATTACTTTCTTTCTCCCTCCAGGTGCAAAGATGGAATACAATTAAACAGGAATGTTCTATTTCTTCAGAAAACACTGTGGGTAAGGTAGCACAGCTTGCAGGCCAGAAACACCTTCAATGTGGCTAGGACAGTGCTGGTGACAGCTGAAAGGTTCCCTGGAGTCAGTCCGTGTGGCCATTCCAGACATACCACTGTGTCCCTGCCAGCTCAGGCCCAAGCCAGCACACTGCTGGCTCCCAATAGCAGAGCAGATCTCAATGGTTTCTTGTGGGTCAGCACCACTGTAAAGCACTCGTCATGCTAAACAAGCATTCCTGCCAACTGCGGGAAGGACCAGCAAATCAGCTAGGCTAAGAAAATGATTCACAAGAAAAATAATCAAGGAGGAGAAAATGAGAAGCCTTGATGTAACTCCTAGCACTTCTGTAAGCTGTTTGTAAGGAGGGGGAAACAGGGGTACCTGGGGTAGGGAGCAATAGCTCCTCACACCTTTCTTTGCTCCTGAGAAATGATCAGAGGGAGCAATCCCACACAGCAGCCTTAGAGCTGAATAAGTGAGAGCAGGAGGCAGGAGGAATTCAGGGCACTCCTCTAGTTCAGCTGCTGATGTGCTGGTGGGAATCCCGGGTCCCTGTGCTTGTATGGTTTTGGTTACTTAGGTTAATAATTGACTGTTAATGTAAAGACTTCTCTCTCTCTTTCTGTCTCCCTTTCTCCCTCTCTGTTTATAAGCAAGTCTGACACACTGAGGAAAAAACGTGGTATGATTTTCTCTTTTCTCAAGTTCTCAAAAGTGCAGGTGATATGCACTGTAACTGGAGTTGGACAGAGCTTGTTGACAGAGAAAGTGTGTTGTGTTAGAGCAATTGATATGTCTGAAAAAAATTAAAACCAGTTCTTCCCCAGCAGCATACCTGAAGCATAAGCAGCAGGGTTCAAAGTGTCTATGATTAGACTATAAGGACCTATAGCTGTTCCAGAAAGAAAGAAAATAAAAGGTTGTCTTTAAATGTGCGTGCTTAGTATCTTACAGAAACTGCGATTGTATTTAATTATCATGCATCAACAAGGGGGAGTGAGGAAAGGTTGCAGAGGAATCACTAGTGTGTTTACTGTCTGCCAGTGCTTGTTTGAAAGTTATGCATGGTATTGCTAATAAGACATTATTGTGTTCTGGGTGAATTACACATTTGTTTATGCTGAAACAGTCTGAAAGTCTTTGAAGCTATCTGGTAACAATTAACACCTACATATCAAGGTTTTAGCTGTAACTATCCCTAGGACTTCAGTCAGCACAACTTTCTGAAAAGAAACCCTTTCTTCTATCAGAGAGTTTTTTGGTTTTTTTCCTCTCAGGGATGGGGACCACTTTTCCAAAAGTAAGTTCCTCCAATGCAGGTGTGACAAGAAAAGCTGTCATAATGGCACAACTAAGAAACCAAATATGGGAGGACCAGGAGTGAACTAGAATTCAAAGAAAACACTTCTTAAGAAACTACAGGCTGAGTTACAATAGGGTGAAAGAGAGATGAGGGTAGTTTTTACTTACCAGATCTCTACATCATTTGCTCCTGAACAAGATCGTCAGGAACTATGACCAAAAAATATTTTCCTGAAAAAATTACCTCATGAACCTCTGTGAGCTGAAGTCTTTCAAATCCCAAAGCAGCTGCAGAATCACATACTTCTCTTCTTGTTGGGCACACAAAACTTCTAAGAACTGGGTCATCAATATCTCATCCTTATGTCCACTTTAAACTTACTCAGAGTAAAATGCAGCAACTTTTAAAATGGACTAATAATGAGGTCCTGTTTTTACTATACTTTTGTGCATTTAAGAGGAGCTGCCTGCTTGGTTCTGTGACAGAAATCTAAACCATATTTCATTTGAAGTAGATCATCATCCAGCTAATGCTGTAAGCAGCATAAACTGGCTTTACCCCCCAGAGGAGGGCTTCTGCTCCCTCCTGGCCCCAGCTGTTTGTTCCCATCCATTCCCTTTTGTGTGCCAGCACGCACAGTTGTAGGTCTGTGCAATGAGATGCTGTGGAAATTAATTTTTTTGCCAGATTAGCTTTCAGCCAAATCAGTTCTGCAGAAACCAGAAAATCAGGAGAAATCAGAACTCAGTTCTATAATGGAGTTTAAAGCCTGTGCTGGCCCGAAGGAGAACATGGCACAGCAAGACAGCAGCCTTTTTCTTTTGATTTATATCAGCTTACAGTACTTTGCAGGCAGCCTGGTTATGAGTTTCAGACACAAATACATATCCATGAGATAATATTCATAACATTCAGGTATCAGTTTCAGGAGACGGTTGAGCAGATTAACAACTCATTATCACTGAGGGTTACTACCCTTGCCTTCCTCTCTTTCCATCATCCTTTCCCACCTGATGCTCCTTGGATATCTCTGTGAGCCATTTCAGTGCATCAGTGTGGTAGAAAACTAACACAGGAAAAAGGAAAACATGGATTTCTGCTTTGTTGGCAAGCAACGGCCATGCAGGGAAGGTCCTGACACATTCCAAAGCAGGCTAGAGGGCAAGGGCAGGGCCCAGCAGCTGGGAGCAGGAAGGGGAGTAGACAAGACTGCCACTTTTATCAACCACAGTAAGTTCTTTACCCAAATGACTGCCTTAGCTAATCTCTTACACTTTTTATGTGGGCTTGTTCTACAACTGGCTGGTCTGATGTCCCCTCTGGCTCCCCTCCACACAGGCTGCAGGCTGTGAGATCTGTACACTCAGTTCCTGAGCTCCTGAGCATTGAATGGGAAACTCTACAGCCACCTCACAATGCGCTGACCAGGTAGGTATAAGCTCACTTTACATCGTCATGCCTTGTGCTGGGTCAGCCCTCCCGTGTGGGAAAGCACAGGGCTTCTGTCTCACCTGGGTTGTTTCACAGGACAGCAACGTGGTCACAGCTCCATGCCCGACCTGGGTCACACTGGCACTGCTGGGAGTTTCCTGCTGGACAGACATTGTAGCAGCAATGCATCCCCACTGACATCCCTGCCCTCCCTACTGGTCATTCGTTCCCACAGCGGTACTGTGTTAGCACTGTGCCAGCCACAGGAGCAGAATTCAAAACTTCTGAAATCACATTTTTCTAACTTGAATGGCTCTTACACTTCCTCTGCTATAACTGGAAATTGCAATAAGGATAATCAGCACTTTGTTTTTATAGCTATGTAACTTTACCTAAAGATCCTGAACAGTCAGCAATTGTCAGCGAAGATTTGCAGTCACTGTGCCAGCAGACGTGGACTGGTTAAGCAACCTGCTTAAAAACACAAAGGAATTTTTCCTACTTTTGCTGCTAACAAGACAACACAAGTGTTGACCTTTAATTTTTGGCTCTGAGCAGTGTCTTCTTCCTACACCATCACCCATGAGGCATTTAACTATTTGACATCAGTACCAGGGTTGCCAAAGAAGATGCTCCTGGAGCACTATTGGCTCAGCCACTTTTCTGCCATTAATAAACCCTGTAAGAGGAATACAGTCAATCTGAGTTCAGGAACTTGAAAAAGTCATAAAAGAGCCTTAAGATATTATTATTACAGGTATGTTTTGTTCCGGGGTTTCAGAGACTGGAATGGATTTGGGGATAAAGTTGAACCAGATGAAAAGAAAATAAAAAAAGCTTTATCATTTAAATCAATCTCATAATCCTTGGAGATCTGGTTTGTGATTTTTCAAACTTTTTTTCTGGTAACACAGTAAAATGTATTTGTTTGCTACTTACTGAATGTTGTTACCAGTAAACCCTTCAATTACTAAAGGAAAAAAGGGTCATAATTTCTGCTGTTTATATTTTGCATTTCTCCCAGCTTGGATAATGAAAATCAATAAAACCACTTTCACTGCCAAGTCTCAGTGGTAAAATGTTGGTGAATAAAGGGAAAGCAAACTAACAAATATTCTTGGAAACTGCAGTAGAATTTTAAAAAATACAATATAAAAAAATCTGTTTACAATCATATAAAATCAGGTTCTTGCAAAAGTTTAATTTGAACCTAATTTAAAGTTGAAATAGTAAATAAAGAAATTGCGAGACTTGCAAAGCAAGATGATTCTGAGTTTCCATTCATGATGCCACCCCTAGTTCACCTTGGATTTTCTTTCTGCTCATATAACTATATTGATTTATCTCAAGAAATACATTTTTTTAATATCTATGCTCTATAAGGATCTGAAAGAAGAGTGTGCTTGAATATCCGGTACTATAATATCAAAATAAAAGTCTGGAAGCAGATGGGAGAAACCCACTTTCAGTTAGTCTAGGTGGGCTTCAGCCGAGAAAGGATCGCTGCTCCCTGCTGGCACCCCAGGAAGGGTAAGGCAGAGCTGGCGCAGCCCTCCCCTGCGCTGGGCAGGCAGCGGGGCTGCGCTCAGCCCTGCTGCGAGAGAGAGCCCGCGCGTCCTTCCAGCTCCCGCTGCAGCGGGGACACCTGGCACTGGATGCGCGCCTGCAAAAGAAAAGGCTGAGTGCAGAGGAGATGAGCACTGAGGGCCAAACCCCACCCCACAGTGTGGAAAGGAATGTTTTGCTCATCGCATAATGATTTGTTTACAGTTAATTAAGCATAAGAGCTGTTGATAACAAGCTCTGTTTACAGTGTGGGCAGGAGATGGTT
The DNA here is from genome assembly GCA_036630365.1 of Acanthiza pusilla. NCBI lineage: Eukaryota > Metazoa > Chordata > Aves > Passeriformes > Acanthizidae > Acanthiza > Acanthiza pusilla. The sequence goes on from JAXCHO010000019.1 coordinate 11,332,190, forward strand.
CTGTCTAAATAGGTCCAAAGGATATTAACATTCTTAAAAGTTTGGCAGGTGGAGAAATTAGTCCCTCAAAAAAACCAAAGGTATGTTCAGAGAAATCCAGAGGGGAAGGAAAATCTTAATAAAGCCCTAGGGGAGATTTAGGTATAAAAGTTACATATTTAAAGACTTCTTTAAAATGGTCCTCAGCCACAAAGTTATGTAAACACCTTAGTGATACAATCTCTAGGACGTATAGAGAGAGAAAGAAAAGCCTTTTGAAGCTAACTTTAAAGCATAGGTGGATATAATCCTAGATTTCTTTTTTATTTGCGTTCACATATCTCAAAAGAATCTTACTCACCGTTTTCATTTTGACAACTAAATTCTGCTTCACTCCAATCTCCACCTCATTTTGCATGAAGGGTGATTTAGTGGTTCATGACCAACAAACATTGAGGTTCCACTTATCACTTCATCAGAGTTTCATTCTTGCTCTATCTGTGATGTATATTGTCCAGGGTCAGCACGATGTTTCTCCAGGACATCCAAGAAGGAACACAGTTCTCTTCTGCTCTGGAATAGCACAGAAGGACACAGCACTTTGTGGAAGACATGTTTTGTGTCAGGGAATGTTATCAGGCAGAGAGATGGCTGAGAGCATGCCTAGCTCTGGACTCTCCCTGATTCTCCATAGTCAGCTAAACTACAAAGGGGAGGTTTATTAACTCTGAGATAATATCAGCTGTGTACTGTCACCTGGGATTTGGTCTGAGCCATCCCTCCATTACAATCTTGCTCATCTCCAGGTAGCTCAATGTACAAGCAGGGTATAGGATAAATTGAGGTTCTGCAGGAGCATATAGGCTGCCCAGAAAATCAGTCAGGCTTAACTTTTTCCTCGCAGGGATTTGTGGCCAAAAATCTTTAGCTGTTGCACATGAGGAATTCTCCCCTTGAGCTAGAGAAGAAAACAAAGGTTCTGCCCTTTACTACAGCACTGATGAAGGAGATTCAGGTTAAGATCCTAGGGTCTGTCAAATTAGTTCTGATACAGAACACCTTGTGTCCATGAGATGCTCTCATGTCCCATGACAGCTTTATAGTGATGATTTGCTCTCCTGACCACGAGGCTGGCCGCTGTCACCCTTCCTTAGGAGAATGATGCTCACTTGCCAGGGTGGCTTGGAACTGCTGCACAGCAGAGCTGCATTTGCTTGCTGATCTGAGCAAGGGGATGTTACACCAGCTCTCTGTTCTTCCCACCCTCAGGCTACTCCTGTAGCAATGCAATTTATTCCTCTCTCCTTACACAAAGCTGTGCCTAAAGGCACAATATGGCCTTTGATTATCCAAGAGAAAAAAGCGAGCTTTCAAGGGCCACCACTGGTTTCTGTTTAACAGTATGTAATTTCTAGATTCTGTTTACTTATAGCTTTTAACAGTCATTTCTTTTACTGTGGGTTTCATTAGTTGGTTTTGGTTTTGGTTTTTTCTCTTGCAGCTGTTGTTCGTGACTGCTAATGGCAACATCTGTGTTTGCCGTAATCTGGCCAATATCTATAATTTTAATTAATATATGTGATTTTAAATGTCTATTTCAGCACAAGATCCATGAGAAGACCATTTACATCACAGCTAAAGGTGCAGGCTTTTAGAAAGATTCTCATCAATTCTGTTTTCTGTTTACTTTCTCTTGCCTTTTCCCTTTCTTCCTTCCAGGCTATTTTATACTGTCCAGTCATACGAGCTACAGATGCTAGAAGTTTTTACCCATTCATTCCCCAAAGCTGAAGGATTTTCTCTAAACGTGGAAAACCTGCGGGCTCCCAGGCCAGATCAGCCTTGGGGGAACTCAAAGAGAGAGCAAGTTTTGGCCTCTGTGATTACAAATCAATCTCACTAGCAGTACCGCAGGGAGGAGAGAGGACTCAGTGGAAAGAGATGCTGTCCCTGTTGCCAGCTGCATTACCTTCAGCTGCAGAAGGAGAAGGGTGTATAAGGGTCTGTTTCCCTCCCCTGACCACAAAGGATTTATTTAAAATGCATGCCAGAAGGAGGATTAGAGCAGAGCCCACCCTCCTTTCCTTTGTTCCAGGGGAGGAAGGGAGCATAGCCCTTGGCTACTGGAGTCTGGGCTTCCCTAGTGCTCACAGCCTAATTCTCTTTGCCTTCCTCTTGTATTTGCCATCACTATTGGAAAGGATTGCTTGATATTCCAAGAATGACATTGTGCTTTGCAGGAGTATCAGAGTCTCCAGTCTGCTCCATAAATTGTGCTCTACTTATGTAGACTGTGCCTACAAAACTATCTGGGTCAGGCATGCACAGCAACCCGCCTTTCCTTTAATGTTTTACCACAGACACTCGCTCACATGATCCTTTTTCCAGATGGTCCCTAATCCTTGAACACATCCAAAATCCTTCAGCTATGATTTCTTGATCTCCTCAACAACAGATATTTTTCTTTAGTGTATATACTAAAGCACTAGTGTGTTTTCTGGTTCTACAGCACTTCGCAGTATTTCCCAGCAGCATTTCAAAATCTTCATTGTTTTCTGTGGTATTCCAGCTTTCACACCTAAGGCAACAGCTGAACGCCAGCGAGCCAAGCCAACGGCATATAAGCTTGGCTTATGGTAACTGATACACACCTTTCCTTCCAAGAAGCAATTCATTTATGCAGATGTTTTTTCCAGCTGTTTCTGGAATAATCATAAATTCATTGAGGGGAACAACTAAACAACTGCAATGTTGTCACTCTCAGTTTCTGCCGATGAAACCTGAGCTTCCCATCTGCCATTTCTCTCCCCATCCTCTGGGTTTTTTACCCCAGTGCAGCACATCTACAACACAAGCACTCCCAATCCCTCCATTACTCCATGCCTTCATGCATCCGCAGGGGTTTGAGCTGCCTCTGAAGTGTGTGAATCTGCTTCCTGTGGCTCCAGCTGGGCCTCTGTATCCAGCACGGACATGCCTTTGTGACTGCAGTGCAGTGCTCTCCTCGGAGCTCCTGAGGCCCCAGTGGAAGTAGCAGCCTATTATCGGTAGGATGAGTAATAATGCGAATACTGCTGAGACAGCTGGTACTGTCAGGACTGGGTCTGGATAGAACATGGCCAATAGACAGAAGAGAGCTTTTCCAGCCATCATACTCAGTATTTTGTATGACAGATAAATCTTCCTATTAAAAAAAATAATAAAATCCTATCAATAGTTAAAACCTGCCATTGTTTCCTCTAGGGGTAGGATTTGGCCCTAAGTATCTACAACTACTCAGTATTCTGGGTGCAAAGTGTATTTTGTTGCTATTTGTGCGGTATCCAATATCCTGTCTTTTGAATTCTCACCTCCTTCCCCTTTCTTTCCAAGAAGCCAAATAACATGTTCTCCTAACAAGCGTATAATTATTTAGTTATTGCACTGTTTTATGATTGCATTGTTGGTAATTGCTCAATATTGCAAGTGATTTATTAGTAATTGCAGAGTCTTTCAAATCTGTCTTCAGTAGGAGAACAAATAGCACCTTGCATCAATAGACATCATAGTCTTCAAGAGAGATTTTTCTTTAATGATCTTTTTTTAAACTATCTTTCCTACTGCAGCCCTGAGGGCCAAAGTTTCTTTCTCTCTTTACACAATAACTCAAAGTTTCAGTCTTGCCCTGCAGAGGAAAAATATATTACATCAGTCTTTGAATAAGATTTTATTCTGTAGTCCGGCTATCACCTTCTTGTAGTTTCATCTGCATCTAATGGGATTTTACTGTGGTGATATATATTCAGACTGCATAACTCCTCAGCCACTCAAAGTCTTCTTAGAGCTTTCTGACAATAATTAAACTGCAAGTGGTTTTCAGATATTCCTGCCATTTAGGCCTTCCCACATTGACTTCAATGGGGATTCACAGGTGAAATAGACGAATTCAACTTCCCTCTCATTAATATATGCCTTCTGGTCACAGCTTGCCAGCCTTTGTATAAAGCCCTCCCTCATTTTATCACACTCTTTCTCCTAAGGGATTTCTCAGCTTTCCACCAGCTACAGCAAGAAACTCAGGCCACCTAAACTTGTCTGTGTGGCAAACAGGAGGAGATTTTCCAGCTCCTCTCAATGTGCCTGGGGCTGTGCCCCTAGTTTTCCACTGCCTGCCGCTTACTGCTGCAACTTCCGCTGCCACTGGTGCCCGCTGGGAACTTGGCTCTGACTGCACCCTGTGAGCACAGAACCAGAAGGCAAGACAAATTCTCTCCTCACCTCAACAGTTCACATGCAGCCTTTCCCTGGTTACATCCACCCCAACCCCTCTGCTGTCCCAAACCCTTCAGAATGAGGTGGCAGCTAGTACCGACTAGGCTGAAGAGGCCACTCAAATCAGCCTCATCCCCGAATAGCCATTCCCATGCTTTATGGAGATATGAGGAGTGGTGGGACACCATCAAATGTCCTATCAGCAGGGGCAAACAAGATTTTACCTTTGCTATCATTTAATAGGATGAAAAAGAGGAATATGAAATTTGGGAGTAAAGTACAAGTAATGTTCTTGTTAGCTACATGCAAAGCCAAGGGGGTTTTTCAGAAAATAAATGAAGATTGTACCTGTCTAGATAATGTCAAGTATTTACCAAGCGCTGGATCTGTCTTAAAAAATAGGAAAAAAACCTCCTATGCTTCTAGTCACTGCAAAGCTAATGCTGGAGGCCATAATATTGATATTTAAAGTAAGACACACTGTTTAATAATAAATAATATTTTTCAGCTACATTTTTTTTGCCTAAATATGTTTAGACACATTGCAGAGATCAATAAGAATCAAAAATACAATCTTATACAAGATTTTGTTTCATTATATTTAAGCAGCAATTAAGGACATGAAAATTTAAGTAAATATTTTTTAGTGTTATCAGTTAATATTATGCTCCTTGGTTTCTCTTCTTTAATCTCTCATGGGAGAAGCCTGATTTTCAGGAACCTGAAAGCCAGCTACCCTGGCCGAAGTTTGGGAAGCACAAATGCATACTGCCACTTCCCCAAAGTGGCAGCTAAATTTGGGTTTATTTGAGTCTTGAAAATCTCAGTGATTTCCTCTACGATGAGAACACTATCCTGAAAAGCTCTGCAGTTAAACCCTACACACACTATCCTCTGTGCACATATTGACAAACACAGAGGGGAAATTTTCATGTTGGCATTAAGAACAGCTTCTCATCGCCCCAGAACTCATATTAAATGGATGGCAAAATGCTCTTTTTGCCCTCTGCTAGGCTTTGGGAATGAAATACACCCACTAATTCCATAAGGAAAAAAGCAAACAAACAAATAAACACATGCTGATTTCTTTTGCTTGCTGTTTCAACGACTCACTCGTATTTTTAAAAATAGATTTTGATCTGGTCATACTAATTTTGTTTGTATTTGGATTCATCATTAAATAACTTTGAACACTGAATAATCATTAATAATACTATGAAATAATGTTATTGGTGCTTTTAGATTCTTTTCAATTGATGCAGCAAAGCATAAAAATTATTTTTTTTACTGTAACTGGCCCATGAAATCTTTTGCCCTTTCTTCATGATTTCTATCATATGGATTTTCCATTATAATGTTAGCAGTTAGTTTTTCATCTGTTTCCACAGTTTCCTGCAGCAGTTACAATTTTGGGCCTGAAGTTAATTTTATGGTCACATGAAAGTCTGTTCCTGCAAGGTTTGGGTGCTCCCTGCTCAGCAGGATTAGGGCTTTCATTAGGTGCTGTAGAATCTAAGAGTGATTTGGGGAGATGTTTCGATGCTGTTTCCAGTAGCTCCAAGGGAAGGCATCCCAGCACTGTCAGAGCCCACAGCAAAGGGTGCCATGTGCCCAAGAGCTGCCACAGTCTTTGCACTGCTGCTACTCAGCATCTCTGTACCCCAGCTTTCAATCAAAGCTGCTTTTTCAGCAGCAAAATCACCTTCTTATCACTCTACTCAGCTTGTTTCCCCAATCCATGAGGGCACAAAGCGTGAGTCAGGCTGTGGGACACCGGCGGGCCAGGTTTGAGGCAGTGCTGCCTGCACCATGCACATCCGCAGCATGCAGCAACTAAGGTTTCATCCCAGGTAGAAAGTGGGAAATGTGCCTGTCTGCCAACACCCTCTGCTCTCTCAGCTCGGCTGCAATCACGCAGCCTCCCAGTTCCCAGCCTGCCTCAGCAAAGCTTGTAATTAGAAGCATCTTTTAGCTTCGAAACTGAATCCTGCAGGGTGGAAATCACTGGCAGAGACAAACAGAGACAGACCCTCTGTTGCCATTTCGAGAGTCAGGAACACCCTCCAGCCAAGAGCGAGCTTCTCTGGCAGCCTCCAGCCAGCTGCAGGGCTCAGGTAATGATTTGCATTCCTGTGAATACAGCAAGGACAGGAGTTAAGAAGCAGAGACACAACTGAGGCTTTCTGCATTCTCCCCCACAGGACTTTAAGGAGGCTGAACTTGATTTTGTTTGAACTTTTTCAAGCTGACAGCGAGGGATCAGCTTTGGAGAACCCCAAAGCGTGGAAAATTCCAGCTCTGTTGTTTGCAGTTTTATTCAAGTTCAGGCTGTTTGGGAGCACTGGATTCTTTTTGCACTAAAAATTTTGCAACTTCAGTTACAACAGCTGTTACCAGGCAACCGACATAAATGGGAACACTTTGAGCCAATGAAACAGACAGTTTATTCGAGTTGCTTAGTGCCCAAATACCATAATCATGAGAACAGCATTAAATAGATAAATAAAACAGTACAGGAGAGGCAAGGAGGCAGAGTGAGGAATGAGTAAGAAAAAAAGCAAACCTGTAAGACTATAAGAGCGATGTGAGGTAGGAACCCACAAGCTCATGTTTAATGAATAGGAAGGGTAGGAGATGTGGAAAGGAGAAAAAACCTTGTTGAGGAATGACAGCCTGAGGAGGCTGCTAAGCCAAGCCATGTATGGCACCCTGGTGTAATGGTCCTTTGTCCCAGCTTTCTCTGCTTTTCTTTTGATTTTCTGAGACAGCAGCACTACAAATGTGTCCAGCTTTGCTGTGAGAAATGCCATCTCGAGCACATGACAAAGGCAATGGATATTAGAGCTGGAGCCTTGCCCTGCTGTCACAAGCCATGCGGTACATATTGCCCACTATGATGCTGGGGAGCGGCAACACTGAAGAGCCTCTCTCCCAGCCTTTTCCTCGGGACTGGGGTCTCATGTAGCCTGGTGGCTGTGGTGAGAATGGTGTGAGGGGAAAAATGCTAGGGGTCACAGCTGTGGGACAGACACATCAGTGACGATACAATTTAGTATTTGAGGACACAGTTACTTGAACAGTGTGTCATGCTTTGGATACCCACACTTAAAAGTGGCTGTTGAAAACTGTAGAGGCTTTAGAGGAGAGCTTGGAAGGACATCAGCAATACAAAAGCTGCATTGTTGTCAGAGACCATCTGAACTCATTACACTGAAGAGGCAGGACAGAAGAGACAGCTCTTTAATTGAACCGGATGAAAGTATAACAGGACCCAATGGACAGAAGCTTCATACCACGTTACCCATGAAATGCCAATAAAATAAAATAATGATTTCTCCATTAAACTTCAGCTCTCCTAATGGAATACATTACAGTAAAGTCAGTTTTGCGTAAGAAAGCCATAGGTGTCGTATTAGGAGATTTCTCATGCGGTGCCTCACCGTAGGGAGTTCACTTCAGAGACTGATGACATTATTTAATTATGCCAGAGTGTCACTGTTCTCCGAATTACCTGAACAGGGTATTAATGCTCTGCCTCCCTGCACAGGAAGCTATGCATGGGAAATGGCACAGTTCAGAATACAAGGGCAACTGCAAACAAACATTTTTAGCAGCTCTGCGTAGGAAAATGGTGTTAATAAGCAGTGATTAAGTGCACAAACCATCAGAATATAATGATTAGAGATTTAGAAGCAATTCATTAAAAAAACAAAAAGAAACATATTATATTTTGGATGCTGCAAAATGTGAACAATAACTTCTCTGTGATATTTTTTCATGTTTTTAATGTCTTCTACAACAACTGAAACATGCTATGGGAATGGTTTACATTTTTCTAATTTATCTGACAATTTTACAGGGAACCATATTTTTTTAGTCATTAAGATTTTTGAGGTAATCATGTAATGCCACTCAGATAATTTATGGTCCTTTGAATCCTTTTGTTGAAATTTTCAATTGGTTCAGAAGGATTTGCAATAGGATATTTTGAGTAATTTAAAAGTATTTACTTAAAGGTTTTAAATCAGGCTACTCTCTTTTTATAAAGAATTTCCAGATTAATGACTGACACACTAGAAGCCTTAACAGACTTCTTAGCACTTTTCCTTATGCTCTGTTCTCAAGAGATCCTGGGGAAGAAAGGCTCAACCCAAAGTTGTCCTGACATACATGGGTCTTTCAGAGAGTCTCTGAAAGAAAGGTGCTACTATAAATTTGATATTTTTATTGAAGTTGCTACAGAAAATTGTGCCAGAAAAGTAGTAGTGGTCAGCAGTATGCAGTCTCAAGAGCTGTAACCTCATTGTTAAGTTGTGAAGGGAAATTTCTATTCAGATATGTCCATTTCCATAGCAGAGAGTTCAGTCCTGTAATCATCTGCCCCATCTGCGCTCCCTTTGGATCCATTATAGCATTTAGAACCATGTCTTCTTTTATTACTTCTTGCATTTCTGGCAGAGGCAAAAGCTTATGAAGCCATGGGGATAGCTTTGAAAACGAAGTATTCTTTTGCAATTGATGGTGTGTAGTATCCCTGATCCAAGGGGCACACTTGAGATATTGTCAGGTTACTTTCTTTCCTTGACTTAGTCAGTTTTATGGTCCTAGTCTCATAGCTAATGCAAACTTCTCCCCTGTTGGCTGACAAGCTCTACTTAAGATAAAACTGTGAATGGGCAAAACTGAATCTCATGATACTTTATAGCATGCTTAGAGCCCAGCAGATGGAGGCAACTTACACATAACCATTTCAGTTTTTGTTATAAAAACAAGCAAACAAGACCTGCATGTACTGAGGCCATAGACTTCTTAAGTCATATGTTTTCACTGTGCTGTAAAGACTCAGAATCCAAAAGAACTTTTTATTTCTTTTTTTTTTTTTTTTTTTTTTTTTTTTTTTAAGATTTGAATTTTAGGACACCTTCCAATTGGGATCATCTTGCTCAGCTTTAGAGTTGTAGCATTCTTTTGCTTGGCTGGGGGCTTTCTGGCTTGCTTTTTTGTTTGGTTTTTGCTTGTTTGTTTGCTTAACTTCTGCATTTGTTTCAAAAGAATCATCATTTTAAGCAAGTCAGATAAAATCATGAGTTACTATAGTCAGTGGTGATGTATAAATAAACCAATTTATTTATGCATGCCTAGATGACAGCTAAGGGCTGTGCTGTAGAACAGCACAATACAACACCACCAGCAGCAGTGCGTTTGCATCTGCCTCCTCCTCTGCTTGGAATCAACCTGCACCAAGCCTTCTCACCCTTCTTCATCTTTGGTCCTAGAGTAAAAGGCAGTGAGAGTCACTTCCCTTTCTATGCAGTCTAAATAAAGCTCAGTCTGTCAGAAATTAAGTAAAATCTGTCACCCCTTTTCCACCAACCCTGTGTAGAACTAACAGTTCCTGGAAGGATGCTAGGATGTCCATCTACGCAGGACATCATTCCTGTGGGCAAGGAACCTTCCACCTCTGCTTTCCTGGCCTTGCTTAGCTCTCCTGCCTCAGCTGGAAACAGCACAGGTGCTGGGACCAACCTTCCCACAGGCTTTGCTCTCGCCAGGTTCTTTTCAGCTGCAGCAAGGACATCAGAAACTGCTCTGCTGTCCCAAAAATCAGCAGCTTTGCCTTTTGAGGCCTCTTGTCTTTGAAGGTAATTATTGCAACTCTGTTTCCCCTCCGTGGCATGCTGCAGTTTAAAGGGAAGAGAAGCAGTCTGCCTCAGAAAGCTGCTTTACTTCCCTGCGTGCTGTGTGTGTGGGTCTCTGTCCATGGCCTCTGGCAGAGTGCAGCAGGCAGAGCCACGGCCCTCTGCACCATGGCTGTGACCCCACCATGGCCCCACTCCCACCTCGACAGATGAACCACATTTGCACATGTTGTTTTCCTGTGTGTTTGCATACAAATGAGAGTAGAGCACCTAAACCTGAGCCCAGCACAATTAGCATTTATACAAATGCAGCCTCGTGTCTCTCTGTTCATGTCTGTGGGCCATGCTTCCAGGCTCCGGCAGAGCCCACAAAGGAAGCAGTGAATAAGATTATTCATGTGCCCATTTCTACAAATGTGGGAACAGGATGTATGTGCCCTAAGGTCACTCTGAAACTTCTGAGGAACAGCTAGGAATGCATTCCACACCCAGCTGACATCCACAGCTTAGCCAAAAGAAGAACGTTATTTGGTGCACTGATGGATTTTCTGCTTTTTGGAGAACACCATACAAGGACAGTAACCCTTTTCCAAATTCAGCCTTGGTTCTGCACCCTCTGCACTGTGATACACACTGCTTTGAAAGGCTGACAGCGCTTTTCCTGCATTTTCCCAAAGATTAGAATGTCATCACTTGTGGTTAAGAGATTTGGGGACATGTTGAATTACTTTTCTGATTTTATCTTTACATTTTTTCAAGAGCTTAGCATATTCCAAACATTAATCTTCTGCGCTGTCTTGAGGCAATGTGATAGAAAACGCTTTATCAGCTAAGGTTGTGGCAAAAATGCCAGGCATGACTTAAAAAAATAAATAAAAAGGAATCACTCCCTCTAAAAGTCTATTTCCCATATATGTTTGGTTTACCTGTTAGTTCAGCCACAACACTTGCAGTCTTTAAAGGCATCTAGGAGAAGCAATTCATTCTTACTGAAACAGGGTGCCTATGGTAAATTTACAAAGACAGACACATAAAACAGTTTCCAAAGAACCCTCAATACACAGAGGTTATCTTTTGGAGCAGGGAGCACTCGAGGAGTGATGGCATCAGTGGGTCCTCAATACCTCTGAAATTCAGACCAACCCTGCTGCTGACAACCAGATTTGGGCACAAATAGGCACCACTCTGCAGAGCACCTCTAAGAGCAATGCCAGGCCGAGGAGACTGGAAAAGGGACACCACTTCATCTCCTACCTTTGCTGTGTGGAGTGACAGAGACCACCCCACACAGCAAAGGCAGGAGATGGAACAGTGTCATTTCCTGCAATAACCCTGCAGCTCAGCTTCTGTTTGAGTGTTGAGCAGCAGCACCCGCAACAGAGGAACATGCAACCAAAAGATTTCCCAGCTTGTACTCCTGGACAATAGGCTCTTACAGGGGACAGAAGGTGGGCACTTGTTAAATTACCCCAGTAACAGTACCAGGCCTCAGCAGGAGTGACCCAAATGTGCATCTTGCTCCCACTCTGTTTAGTGCTTCATATGTGAACAGAGGTATTGACAGTTCCTAAATCCTTCACACTGGGGACAGCAAACATGAGGCATATGCTCAACCAAGCAGAGAGAAGCAATCCTGAAGATTAACAGCCAAATCTGGCACTCCTTCAATGGCCATACTCTATCAAAACTCCCATCAAAATCAATACGGTTTTTAAATGGGGACTCAATCATGTTACTACTCAGAGTAAGGGGGCAGCTTATTATCACAGTCCTGGAGCACAGCAGAGTTGCTGTAAAAGTCCTGATGGCAGTCACTAGCGGTATGAAGCTCCTGCAGGTCAAACTCTTGTGCATGCACACTCAGCCCTACAGTGGCCTCCCTCTATTAGAGTACTCAGTATCACAAGCCTGTGTGCTTACAGGCTTGTCCTAAGGAGCAGGGTGCAGGAACCATCCCTTTTGACTGTCTTGGGTGTAAGAAGCAAGACTATTTGAAATAGCTGTACCAGTTGCCCCTGCTCACAAACAAAATGAAGATGTGGAAATGCTTGGGTGTAACTTTTCCCACTATGCTGCTACTTATAATCCAGGAAAGTGATGGTCAAAGTTGATAGGGCTTTGTGCTTCCTAGTGCATCTATGCAAAGCACCATGTGACCTAGTTGCAATTAAGGAAATGCAGGATCAAGGCTCTGCTTCATTCCCTGTGTTTCATGGGTTATTTTCCATGTTTCCTTGGGTGAGATGAATTTCATCTGAAAGGCACATAACAAAATGCTCTATTCAGAGGCTGTGTTACTGCACAGTGTATGGGGGTTACCATTGCAGATACTGATTGCTGCGTAAATGGTCACAAAACCAGCATTTCAGTGAGAGAAGCAAAAGGGGCTCATTGCAGAAAAAGGCCAGGAAGATCAGTGCAGTCAGCTCAGAAGATCCTAGAAGAGCAGCTGCACCTAGTCAAAAGGGAAAAGCTGAAGCTATTTTCCAGACATACACCCCAGAACCTCACATCCCCACTCCTCTAACACCTGGGTAAGAAACTGCTAATTTAATATCTGAAGTTTTGGGTTAGAATAATATAATTCACTGGAGAATAGCTGGCTTGGGATATAATTCCTGTGATTGAAATGCAATTGCAGGGAACAATTTCCAATAAGAAAATTATTTGTGCAATTTTGCAAGTGTCACATTCAAATCCGAAGTAACCCAGACAATGTCAGGTGTTAAGCCAAATGCAGGGGTGTTTTCACTTAAACTTTGACTCTGAGCACCTCCTGGAAAGAAAATACAGACAGAAAGTCGACCATCTGCTAATGTGCACAGGTAGCTTTGAAAGTGAAATCATGAGAAAAGGGTAGACACTAAACAGAGGAAATGTCAGAGAAGTGAGTAGCACAAGCAAGAGTGACACCCACCTCCTGAGAATGCATCTGTTTTCTCTCATGTGCAGAGTGTGCATTCTTTTAGGAGGATTGCAGTTCCCTGCTTTTATATGCTTTAATGTTTTAGCAACTGACTGACCCCACAGGCATCTCTGCCAACGATTACAAATCCCCTCCCTCCCTCCCTGCTAGGGACTCAGCATGTCTAGGACACCTGCTATTCCCAAGATTAAGGTGGAATCATTGGGCAAGTATCAGCTGCGATATAACTTTTCTTTCATGTTTAATGTCCCTGAAACCACTGTGCAGGCTTTGCTTCAACTATACAGTAAAAGCATAGGCATTCAGCATGTATAATTTAGAGACTGAGGTTTTGGCCTCCAGGGCCTTGCTTAGCTGATGATAATCCACTTGACAGGGTGATTTTTACCCTAAATGATTCAGCATATCACATCCCTTTTGTCCTGCTTATTCAAGGAGAAAATACCTAACTGAAACGAATAGCTTGTGGGGCGAGCCCAGAATGCCTGGGTTTGGTTCCCTCACCAGGAAAGTGACCTTGCACAGAGCATGCAGCCCTGCAAGAAGGCTGTCTCCAGCCATGCTTATTTTACTCGACGTGGCAATGTGCTGCCTTTCTGTCAGGGCTGTAACCGACCCTGTGGCCTATTACAGCATTGCCACCCTCTGCCCTGGTGAGTAAAGGTTGAGAGGTGCCCTCCCCAACCCTGCCACAGTGATTCTGTGTGTACATGCATTGGAATGCAGCCGGAGCCACATGGAAAAACCTAATGGCTTTCAAGGCAGGCGGTGTGGGGCAGCCTCTGAGCAGCTGGAGTGGTTCTTCTGCCTTATTGCCTGCTGTTCACCCGTGACCAGAGAAGAAAGAGCATAGGCTTGGCTCCAAGGCAGCAAGTGAGCTGCTCACACTGTCCAAATTCAGTCCAGAAGCCTTGGATTTGGTCCTCTTATGCTGGTGCATTTCTCACAGCATGCCCTGCCTTACTTTCCTATGCCTTGGTGTCTGCACAGATTAAACCTTTTGTAAAACTAACATTTCAAGAAAAAACACTTTCTTCCCTTCCTGTCCCCTCCCAAAAGACCAAAGCAGAATCACTGAGCAGGTTTAAGTGTATGGATACATGCCCCTGAGCAGGCTCATCCAGCACTAAGCAACTCAGCCATTTTGAAGCCCAAGGCCCCTGGGAGCCCAGCTTGGCTTTCTATTTGTGCAAACACTGGTTTCTAGGCAGTGTTTAATAATTTCTGTTATATGTATCTCTACAGATGACCCAGATTCATTTGAAAAGCCTCTTTGTTTCAGATTGTTATGCACATATTTAAAGATGGGCTTAATGGCTTTCTCAGATCAGGACTACATCAAAGAGTTTTGTTCCTGAAGAAGGAATGATTGCCTGAATTTGAAGTAGCTGTGCACGTCACACGAAGCTTGTCAACAAGGTGCAAATTCATCTAGGGATTCTCTTGGTTGCTTCTTAGCCACTTAAAACGCACATCTGACGTAACCAGCACATTTTTACTTTTAAAAATCCCTGTTAGAGCAAGTGCAAAACTTTGAAGTCTTCAGCCTGTCTCACGTGCTTTGTCAGATGAAGGGACTGCTCAGCATCCTCTTTGCATGGCAGCTTGCTCCTCACAGCCACGGAGTTCCCAGCTTTGTCACGTTTCCTACAGTTTTAGATGACTGTGCCAGACTGAAGTGTCAACTACAAGAACTGGAGGAGGGATAGCTGTGTGCTGTTGCCTTACTATAAATGTAAAGTTGAATCTGGATATATTACATTCAGTTTACTCTTCGAACTAAATGGATGGCTCTTTCTCTCATCTCATATTCTTTCTGACTATTTTTCACCTTTATACGGTGGACTTGTTACATAGTGATACCGCTGTGCTCCAAATTCTTTTCCTTCATATGATATTTCAGTTACACTTCTTACCTGGCCTTATGCCATTTCTTAACAGTTTCAAGGTGTGGGTAGGAGACTTTACACATTCCCTAAAACAGTACATGTGAAAGTCTAAACATCTAATATTCATGCCAAAATATTGCTATACCCATTGCTCATCTTTCCAAGGCTGCATTAAGATAGCTACCAGATATACACTGGTGTGACAATTGGCTGCAGGGTGTGTTTTGGCAAGAAGGGTGATGTGTTAGTCAAGTTGAGAAAGGAGCAGCACAGGATCAGAACAGAGGGTCTTTGCAATTCTGCTAATGAATTGTAACGTAACTGTAAGTGTAACTTCACCTTCACAATCTCCATTTATGTTTGGGTTTGCAAGTTAACATAAAGAGTGCCACTAAAAATACCTGATGACAGAAGAGGAAGAGAGGGGAAAATCTGAATGAAGAAAGGATGCAGTTTTGGTCTTCCTTTTACAAAAGGATGCAAATAATGCGGAATGTATTCCGTTTGCCAGAAAAGTTTGGACGCCACAAGTCCCTCATCCCAAGGACGGAATTGCCTTTGGAGGAGATAATTTTTTTGGCATAGACCTTTTTACAGTGATATTTTTATTATATTCAATAGAAAAAATACTCTCTGGGGCAAGCCTCAGGCATGTGCTCTAACCAAGAGCCTGTGGAATCATCCCCCACATGAAATACTTTAGCAGTCCCAAGTACAAAGTACAGCTGCAATCCCATGAGAAGGGACTGAGTTCATGTTCCAAGTACTTATAGCCTAGTTAGAAAACCCACCTAAATAAGGTTCCTGCTTAAAATTTAGCAGTTCTGAGAAGGATTTGAACCAGTCTCTTGACATTCAGAGAAGGATTCTTAGGCACTGAGCTACTGAACAAGAGCAGAATAACAACATCATTGCATCTTCAAGCAGTTTTATGAACCTCAGTCTTTGTCTCCTCTTTTTACGGATTTTTTTTTTAATTGAACTAATCAAAATTGTGGGGAAGGGAAAAGAAATAATTTTGTTAAGTAGGACAATAAGTCTGATCTAAACCAATTACAAAAATTAGATGACAACATTTTTTTAAAAATAAATTATTCATGTGACATAATCATGAAGACATTTTCTGAACTCATCATTTTCTACAGTTACAGTGTTCCAATAAATTTGCAGGTACAAATTTAACTGTCTAAATCAGCATCCTGATTCTTTGTCATGGCTACAGAGTTGCTGAGAATGCTATAACTTCTTGGGCAAATTGTATTAGATTTGGGGACTAAAATACATGAATGCAAGTATATAACTAAGCCTGAAAATATTAGCCTACAGGAATAAACACTATATTTGTGCGTTTCTTTGTGCATTTATTAAAAACAAGACATTTTTTCCATGTGCATCTTTTGGCTAACTTGGAATATTTCCAGTCAGAGCCTGGGGGGTGATGTGTGGAGAGGGAGGAATGATTGTGTTATAGCTGTCCTTATGAGCTGGGTTCAAAACCACAATCACTTACACTTATCGATGCCAAGAAGCTTACAAAAGACATTTGAGATTGTAACAATTCACTGCAAAATTGGAAACACATTCATTTGACTCCACCCCACAACAAGATAATCAAATAAAAACTTTAAATGCAAAAGCATTGGAAAATGTGATACAAAGCTTCTTGCTATCCACTCGACCTACGTACCCTAAAATATTTAACCCAGGCAAAATGGAGAATAACTGAATTGTTTTGTTTTATCTGTGGAAGGGTCTTAAATTTAAGACTGCAAAATAAGTATGTAAAATTACTCCTAATAAACTATGGCACTGTATTGAAATGAGCTGCATGAGCATGAAGCTAGATGAATTCAGTGTGGAATAACACCAGATAATTCTTTAATAATTCTCTCCAAAATGTTGCAGTCAGGTAACAGTTTATCCTAATCTATGGGTTTGGGATAATTTAATAATATTACTGTGACTTCTACTTTAAAGAGGGTGTAGATAAAGCAAAATGGCTTTATTTTGTTAAATCACAGTTATTTTTCTGTAATTTACATATATCTTCTCATTCTACAAAGGTAATTTGAGTTAGTATCATTCCCAAATTGTAACATATAAATCAGGATCTATTCCTGATAGCAAGACCTAACAAACTAATAAGTTTCTTTTCACCTAAAGGCATTTCTTCTCAGTTTTAATAACACAAGAAGTAAAGACTACACAGCTATGGATCAAGGAAGGAAACCTTATTGTACATATAAAAACCGGACAAAAGATACTTTAAGGAAAAACTAGTTAAAATGAAATTCTCATACTATTTTCTCCCATTTCACAAAATACGCCCTTAGCTGGACTATGGAATAAAATAAAGATCAATCTTATTTTTGTTATTATACAAGCTTTCATCTCAGGAACTCATAAGGAAGTTCAGCAGTCACACAATATCTTCGTGGCATTGCTAAGTATTACTGACCACAAGAGGCAAAGGGTCACCTTGAGAAACAATTTGGGGCAAAGCTTCTCTCCTGTATTGAAATGGCCATGGAATGCCATCACAGAATCACCGAATGGTTTGAGTTGGAAGGGACCTTAAAGATCATCCAGTTCCAAACCCCCTGCCATAGGCAGGAACACCTTCCACTAGACCAGGATGTTCAGAGCCCCATCCAACCTGGCCGTGAGCTCCTCCAGGGATGCACATCCACAGCTTCCCTGGGCAATCTGTTTCAGTGTCTACAATCCATACAGAGAAGAATTTCTTCCTTATATCTAATGTAAATCTCTTTCAGTTTAAAGCTGTTGTCCTCTCACATACCCTGGCAAAAAGTCCCTCTCTGATACCCTTCAGGCACTAGAAGGTGCTATAAGGTGTCCTCAGAGCCTTCTCCAAGCTAAACAACCCCAACTCTCTCAGCATGTCTTGATAGGAATGGTTCTCCTGCTCTCTCGTCATCCTTGTGTCCCTCCCTGCTCCAACATATCCATGTCCTCATGTTGGAGGCCCCAGAACTGGGTACAGTTCTCCAGGTTAGGTTATTTTCACAAGAGTTTTGTTTAAGCTCTTAGCCTTTTAACTGTAATTTCTTCTTTTTCTAAGAATTTAAGGGTATCTATTGATCACTTCTTTCCAGTCTTCTTTAAAAAAAACAGTCCCAGTAATGGATAGGTGCAGATCCAGGGTTAGGGCAGATTCCTTTTTGCCTGTAGCCTGTGGCTGCAGCTCACTCTCAAGGCCAGCCCCAGCCCAGCTGTGTAGGCCCATGGCCAGGGGAAAGGAGCTCTGCACTGTCGCATGCAGATTTAGAGGAAGGAGCACAAGGAGCTCCACACAAGGAGCAACAGAGTGGGCTGGTGGGTGAGGCAAATTGAGGACAATGCTCAGGGCATGGCAAATCCTTTGTAGACACAGTGCTCCTGTAATTCATGTGTCATGGGGCTCTTAGAAGCGCTGCTCTCCTTAATAAGAGAATTTTGCTTCACTAACAACTAGACCACTAGACAAAGTAGGAATTTACTCTAATTCACAGCCCTGTTTCATTTTTGGTGTTCTGAAAAGAAATTGTAGACAGCCACAGAGTATAAGGCCAAGGAGACTTCCACAAATACCTAATCAGATCTCCCACACAATCAAACAATTCCTGCTGTGGGTACCCTCCCCCAGCAATACATGAACTGTGCAACTTTCATAACAAGAGCTATATAGTGCTTATTTTCTTTCAAGAGAGCCTTAAGGCAGACAGATTATGGATGTAGGCCTCAGAAATCTCTATGAAATAGTTCTTACTTAAGAAAAAGGTAAAGAAAATATGCCACTGGGCAGTTCAGCACTTTTCCATTGTTCACTATTAAATGAGACAGGAACAGAAAATATCAAAATTGTCAAATCAGCCCTCTCCCAGTCCCAGTAAGATGCTTTATAGCTTCCTTGCGCTCTGGCAGCCCTTGTATGGCTTGTTATGCTAATAGCTTTTAATTGAATTCTATCAGTGGCGATGCTAGCAAAGCGCTCACTGTGTATAATTGAGTTACCATGCTCTGCAGGTCCTTCAGATGTGACCAGATATTGTATCTTTTCCTGTTGTTCCCGTCTGTAAACTTTAGATTATCCATCAGTGGCAAAGCAGATAGATCTTTAATGTTGTCTGTGTGGAATCAGAGGTTTCTATTTCCTACTAGCCTCGAAGTGACCCTGTGGCCACTGGCAGGCAGGCTGCAGCCCACTCCAGAGAGCACTCCTTCATCTAATAACACCCAGCACACAAAATCCCAAATGAAAGTGGACATTCAGCCAACTGCTTTCTGTGTCACTGCAGAAACAGGACAAGTAACATCTCCCTGGGTGTGCTAGTTCATTGCCTTTCTCTTCCCTCTGCTTGCAAACACCTTGTGGGCACAACATGCCTGATGCAAAAGACCCTTCACTGGCTAACCTACAGTGCCTGCACCTCTCAGGCTCACACCTCAAACCTGTGCCAGGGCCAAATTTAAACTTCTCAGGTGAGGAAATAGGGAGAGCACAATCATGCATTACATTGGCTCAGAGCATGGGCCTAAACTGCCTTTCCTGTAGTTTGAGCTGTGGGCATGGGAGGGGCTGGGTGTGCTGCAGGCTGTCCTACAGCTGAGGTTGTTTTGATTGTGGGCACTGCCAAACTATACATGAATTATTCTGAGTTCACTACAGCAGAACATGGTCTGACATCCTGTGTATTTGGGTTTATGTTGCAAACATCACCACCTACATGTAATAAATTAGGAGTTAAAATGTTAAAGTACCAGGAAGTCAGTGAGGACTATTTTCTTAAAACAAGTTCACCTTTCCAGATTTCAGCTGCAGGCCTATTTTTGAAAAGCTTGGCTTTCATTTTCTTGAAACCTTAGTGTGTTGTGGGACAAAACAAAAAAAAACCCAAAACCTGTAAAAATAATGAGCCTAGGGACAGTTTTACAGCACATTGAACCATGAGCAAATAGTGTAAATTAGGAAAAAATAAGAGACTACAGAGTGCTTATACAGACAAACCAATGTTTTTCTGGAAAAAAAAATCCACCTAATAATAAATGACAACTTTCATCCCACAGCAAAGCAATAATTTAAAACTAAATTTACATTGTAATTAGCCTTTCAAAAATGCAAAGAACTTCAATATAGCTGTCCATTAATAATCTCACTGCTGTCGGAAAGCCTTTTCCACCCACACGTGCTACTTAATTAAACTCAGAGTTCCTCATTCATACAAACAGACGGTTATGAAGAACAGGTGGTTCCTAATTTGAAGATAATGGATAAGTGAATCTCAGTATAACTTCAGAGCCTTAGATTTTCTCATTTAATGTTTTACTTGTACTTTTGAAAATTTTACTTTAAGCTCAGTTTTGTTTTTCTCTTACAGCCATGACTTAGAATACCTATAACAGAATACAGTCTATGTTTGTCTTCTAATAAAATGTCACAAATCACTTTCAGAGCCATTAAAACTGCTTAAAATGAGCTCATGAGTTACAGTTCAACCTGTAACATGCTGTATTTTTGATGTGACCACAAGACTGTTATTCACTCACACACATACGGTAGATAAATGCTTGGACATTGTGAAAGTGCTAAATATTTCTACCTCCTTTCCAGGCTTAAGAAACTTTAGTTTCCAAAGATAGACTTGTTAGGATTGCCTTCTCACACAGCAACAGTCCAAAGAAATGTCTTTGAGGTGGATCTAAAGAAAAGATTTGAGGACTGTTTCCTACCCTTACGCAGCCTGACTCACTTCTTCCCACACAGACTGGCCATTTGCAAGACAAGCTCCAGTTCCATCAAAAGCCTCTGTGCCACAGATGATAAGTGTAGTGATAGCAAGGCTGGTGTGCAGCAAAGGTCTCTAAGGCTGCTTGCAGCTGGAAAGTTCCCTGCTGGTCTGCAGGATATTGAGAGCATCCTCAAAAGAATCAGTAAAACTTTAGCTGGCTGGTGGGAGAGCTTTGTACTGTTAGAGGAGTAGTGAAGGGAAGAGAGAGGGGTCTGGAGAGAACAGACATGGACAATGAACAAAGATGTTCTGTGCCAGGTTGCCAGACCTACACTCAGCCAGCACTCTGCTCTGTAGGGATACCCGGGTGGTGGAAAAATCCCATATAGCACATGCAGCATTGTTCCCACTGTTTCGATGGCTCCCTTGCATGTAGTCACAGTGCTGTGTGAAGGCAAGCAGCAAGTTCAGGCCTCAGGCCATGCAAGTGCTGCTCAGCTGGCTCTGGACAAAATCACTGAGGATGCCCCTTAATTAATTAGTATTCAGTCTAATTAATTAACCACATGACAGGTTGTCTGTGGGCTGATAATGTTCATAGGCTGCACAATATTTATGGGGAGTTCTTTGCCTGGCAGTTTCTATCTAGAGAGGGCACTCGAACCTGGAGGAATAGACTCCATTAAAGGGAATTTTTACTGCCACCTGCAAATTTTAAAGCACTTTATGTGGGATTTCACTATCCTTAGCTGACAGCGCATGAAATACTGGAAAAAAGCAAAGCAGGGAAGAGCTATGTCTGAGACTCAGGCCTCCAGACACCCTATTTATCTGATAAAAATCACTTCACTTGAGCTGAGCCCTTTTTGTTTGTCTCTAAAAATTACTCAAGAATTTCTGGTGCTGCAGAAAGTTAAATTGCATCGCTGTACACAGGGATGGCAGTAACAACTCTTAAATTCCTTGTATAGGATTTGGAGGTTCCTTTGGAAGGCCCAGAATTAAAGAGGAGAAAAAATGAGTGAGATAACTCCTAGATATTGCCCAGAAAGGCATCACATTTGGCATTTCAGCTGTGCAAACTGCAATGACTAATTCAAAACAACGAAGCATTTAAAGAAAGAGACTATCTATAGTAGAAACAAATGAGTCTTTTATACCCAATTCTAGCAGTTATTTAAAGAGAAAATATAATCACAGGATAATCAATGGAGTGAGTAATATTTACTGGTTGAGTGATGAATGGCTCTCTCTGGAAAAAAGAATATTTTTATGCTTGACTTCTGACAGCTAAGGTAGCTGT
This sequence comes from Acanthiza pusilla, assembly GCA_036630365.1. Classification (NCBI taxonomy): domain Eukaryota; kingdom Metazoa; phylum Chordata; class Aves; order Passeriformes; family Acanthizidae; genus Acanthiza; species Acanthiza pusilla. The sequence continues at coordinate 11,353,906 of JAXCHO010000019.1, forward strand.
AAGATGCAGTCTGAAATAAACAACCCTTTTATTTTAAGAAAGCAAATGATTCAAATAGTGTAGGCAAAGACACAGTAACTCACACCTCCACTAACAGTTTATTCACTAGCCTACTGTTTCTCTTGTTAAACTCTGTTCTACCTCCCACTGTTACTGACACAACTTCTGTTTTTCAGTAGAACTTTATTACAAGCATGGTTTTAAATAAAAAGGGCAAAGATGTTAAACCATGGTGTTACAGGTTACCTCCTACCAACCGTCAACTTGCACAATGGTGGTTAGAACAGGAAGGAGCACCCTAAACTGCACTGCTTTGCACAGCTTGGCTAAGTCAGGATCCTTCAGCACAGGCAGGGCCATGCCTGCAGTTCAGCAACTACAGGAGAAAGTGCCATTACTCAGCTGTGTGCCAAAGCCAGTTCCACATGCGTGGCTGATTTTTATGAGACCCTTCCTTATTTGCATCTATTCAGAGGAATATACAGATAAATAATTTGTCATATTGACTTTAAGGGCGCTCAATCGAATACCTCCATCATGAGCAAGTAGAGAACATATATTCCATAGGAACCACACACACACACGTACGCAATATATCTGAGTTAAATGAAAAGTTGTTGGAAGTTTAAAGGCTGTTTTTCTTTTTTTCTTGAGGAAGAAAGGCTTTACTCAGAGGTATTTTTCTTAGTTAGTTATTCTACAAGCCCCTTGAAACATGCACCACCTGTTTCGCATCAAGGATATGGAGGACTTTACCACCAAGAGAGTCCTGTGCCTAGTCCATGGCCTACACTATACTTCTATATCATCCATCTTTTAAAAAATTCAAATAATGCTCACATTATACAGTACTCAGAAGAGAGATAAAAATATAACAGTTAATGCTAGTACGGCAGATGTTGTGTATTCAAACTCCACCGCCAAACTATAAGCGTATGGTAAAGGCATCAAGAGCAGATTGTCTCCTTCATCTTAAATTAGCTGTATGCCCATCAGGTGATCTCTGTTCTCTGTTCCTTAATTCCTACCCACACTGCTCTCTTCCTCCTAACAGTCAGCCTTGTGCTTTTCCTCACAGTTTTATTTCTCCTGTTTGTGTAGCCATACAACACAATAAGGATAGCTGGAAAGCACCAATTCAGTTAAACAGAAATAAAAAAAATCAAATGAGAGGTCTGGGTTTGCAAGATCACTTAAGCCCATTGTCATGTTATTTGTGGATGAAGATATGTCTGCTGCTATCACTCTCCTCTTTCTAAACAGACCGTCAACATTCCTCTGGAGTGTGAAATCCTCATGTTCAAGTCCATGCTTTACAACAGCATTAGAATCAGCAAGCCATTTATTTAAGGAAGTAAAGAGTTCAAAACGTGTGAGAGCAGAAAAGGTGTGTATTTGTTTTCCTTTCTGTCCAGGTCTCCAAACAATGTTACTAAAGCCTTGGTGAAAAGTTCACACACTCAAAAGTTCATCTGCCCCCTCCCCACCAGCATATTGGTTTATTTAGTGAAAGGCAGCACCTCTCCCTGCAAGCCTTCTCACTCAAATAGCCAGCTCCTCCTGAACCTCTGGCATGACAGCCCTAATCTCCCACACACACATTTTATTACTTTGCTGACTTTGACCCTGTTGAACACAAACTATGAGGCCTCCTTGTTCTCCTGTTCTTACATTCCTATCAATTCTTCCTTCTCATTGTGTCTTTATATGCGTCTCCCTAAGGTCTGTGTGCCCCAGCCCATCAAATGTCTGACTTCATGCTTAAACACTACCCTGAACAGAAACGCTCTCTTGAGTAGGGGCCTCATTTTGGAACAGCCCCAACTTCTAGTCCAACAGGCTCTTTTCTTTCCTTCAGAGCCCTCTTTCATCTAAGCGCTCATTTCATAAAGCTTTCTGCAATCAATTTCCTCCTCAATGTCATCTCCACTTCCCCCTTTATTTAAACTACTGCCCTCTTTTTTGCTTCTGTCAGATTTAGAGTGTAAGCACTGTGACCAACTCTGCATGCCTTGATGGCACTAATAATGTATCATTATATATAATGGTGTAATCAGAGAAAGTTCAAGAGGCAGTTCAAGCATAGGGATGCTGGAACTAGCCCATCTTCAGATGTGTAGAGCCTGCCATATGATTTGAGATAAAAGGAAAATACGTAAATAAACAGTTAAAACTATATAGGGGAAAAGCAAGGGGAAAGCTAAGATATTAACTTTAAATTAACACCATATATATTGTGGGAAGAGTGGAGGGAAAGTGGATCTGAAGTTTCCAATTCCTCCAAGTAGTGTTATATCACTGAAGATTTTGCATGAGACTATTGCGTAATGGGAAAAGCTTGTGCTTGCAGGACGCATTCCAGCAGCAGCCAGGAAGAAAGGCACATTGTGTAGCTTTCACCTTCTCTTGTCAGATTCCCTATTATTATTTTAGGAAAGCCCAATTACATGCACACAATTTTCATAGATATTTTGAAAAATGTCCCATTGATTAGATTTTACAAACTGCCCAGAAAAGGAACTCCAAAATTAATGGCAGGCTGACATAGTCTATATTAGTTTGTTCACAAAACCTCTTTGTAACTGTCAGCATGTGGACCCCATGGCTGCAGGATACTGTCAGTTTCTTAGAAAGATGGAGGAACATCGCCAATTCATTTTTCTTTGTCAAACATTTCATTTATTATTGAGTCTCTATGCAAGTTAACATCTCTCTCCTGTGCCAGCACTATTGCAACAATAACCATTTTTGTATTTCTCTTGCCAGCTAAGTTTGTGCTACTCATGCTCTAGTACAAAGGAGACGTTCATGGCAGTATGCACTTAATGAATGAGCATAATTAGCATGAAGATGTCTCATCAGGCTGGTGAGGTGGCAGCACACTAAATTGCTACATAAACCGTAAAACAAAATGACTCCCACACCTGGAGCTGGTGATAAATATGCTTGACACAATACAGTTGCTGGTCTCTTAGCATGCCAGTTTGAGTTCACTTTGCTATGGCTGGAAGCTGGGAGAAGCCATGCAGGTGCCCTTCATCCTGCATCCCTGGACTCCGGCTCATGTGACTGCGGGCAGAGCTCCCTAAGCCATGCCTTGTAAGCAAAGAAGCCCATAGGGAAGTCAGTGACCCCCCAGCCCTTGACACAAGGGGCTCCCTTCCTCTGTAGCAGATTTGAGAGAGTGGGAAAGGCACCATGTCTTCAGCAATTCCACCTTACTGTTTGCCAGCTGAGAACAAATCTCCTTTTGTTGATGATTCCAGGTAAGAGGCTGCAGGGAGCAGTGGCACCCTGGGGAGCACTTCACACTACTAAACCTGCCACACAGGGGGTGACCTCTGGGTGGGACGAATTACTTGGGGAATAACCATCTTGCCCCCCAGAGGTAGGCGTGCCAGGGTCCCTGTGCTGCTGGTGATATTGGAAGATGAACAAAGAACAAGAAAGGCAAATCTTGCTAGCAAAGGGAAGGCGCATTTATCTGCATTTGCAAGTGTTTCTGGGCTTCTGTACCATGCCATGCTACTGCCTGCTCCATGACTGTGCTTCCAGCACCTATGACTGCAGCTTTGTTTTTCTGGGCAAAGCTGAGCAAGAGGAGGCTGATCTAACTGAAAAAAACATAAAAATGAAAAGCTTGGCAGGTACTTAGTGACATGAGAACTGGCAAAACAGACATTGTGATCTCTTCATTCTTCTTAAAGACAAAAGGGAGCTGAAATGAAACTTAAAAGCTTGTGTTTTGATGAAGATCTGTATTTTGCAGGCTGGGACTGCACCCAAATCATTGCAGGTTATTCAGTGAAGGGATGTTCATATGGCTTTAGTGCTATCCAACCTGGACAGTCTATTCTGGGCTAGAAAGTCCATGTGAGGCAGTTACATGGACACACTTACAAAAGAAAATAGCACGGGCAGGCATGTTGGCTCACAGGCATGCCAGAGCATTTCCCTGTGCTGCTGTGCCCCCAGCTGTGCCAAGGGGGAATGAGCTTGGACTTTGCATCTCGCAGAGTCAATCACATCCACATTCCTGGGTCTTTGTTACGAATGATGTTGTAATAAGCATAAAGAATGCAGCTTGCCGTTTGAGATCCCAGGATGAATTTGCAGGGCTGACAGCTAGAGAAATCATCTCTTGATATATAATCAGAGGGAATTTGATACAGGAGTCACTGCGAGAGGATAAATGTGTCATTTTTAGAGTCGATTTGACTATAACCCCACTTTAATTGCAGAAAATACAAAATAAGTGCCAAATGGAAGTATGAGAAGCAATTTTTTCTGTTCATTACTGACACAAAATAAGCCATGAGCTTATCCTTTCAGACTCTGAAAATTCAAAACACCCTCTACATTTTAAGCCCTATTTCCCTAGAATGAGAAGTAAAGCATATTTGCATATTGTTACAATTATACAGCTATAGGAAAAAATCTTTCTTTTCTATAAGTAAGATTGATAGGCATTTTTCACAAAACTTAATTTTGAGTGAGAATATAAATTATAATTTTTATGTATGCCATGCAGTATGAATATTTTTAGTCAGTACAGACATATTTCATATTGTTCAGGGGAGACAAAAGAAACCCACAGCATCTAACAAGAGTTTTACTAAATAGCAGTCCTTCTATCTGTATTTTGGCCAGCAGCTACATCTTGCAGAAATCAAGTAACCGTGGTGTCTAGTCATCCTTACATCTTCTGAGATCAAATGCAGTTTAAATAACCACAGTTACAACAGCTTTCTTTGGAAAAATAGTAAAATTCAGAGAACACACTTTTCTGTCAAGACACCTTTTTATATTTAAATATATATATGTAGCTGTCACCTCTGACATCTGCAAGGGAGTTTAAACTACAGGAACTATATATTTGGTAAGATACTTTCTCTTTACATAAACTATCCTACAGAAGCTTTATCTTTGGTAAGATACTAAGATACTGCAAGATACTATCTTGACTACTCAAGTTTTACACTTGTTTGGATTCAGAAAACTGGAAGCGTATGGATCAATTAAGAATGAATTAATGTGACACTCTAGCATGAAAAGAGATGCTTGGAAACCAGTTGCAAAACAATCAGTTTAAAATGTCACAGAAGTATAAAATTACTCATAAAAGTACCGGTGGTGAAACTTGGCCTGCAAAGAAGTCAGAGAGATCCTTAAACCAACTTCAGGGTAGGGTCAGGTTTGCAACCCCAAATATTATGACATTTGCCCTAGCTTGCTCTCCACCATCCTCTGACCGTCTTTTTCCTCCCTATTTTAGCTCATTTTTTTCAAGCTTGTTTTGAAGAAAGCTCTGACCCTGGAAATATGCACACACATTTGCACCTTAAACTTTGCAGATACACTCACTAAGGCCCAACCAAGTTAACCACACATACTCTTCCCTACTCCCATCCCTCCTTTCCTCTGCTGTCTCTACACTTTCCTTCCTGACACTCTAATTGGGGGCTTTAAACTGTTAAGTCTTCTGGATATAAATTATATCATTTTGCATGTTTGTACATTGCCAAGCACAAGAATAGTAACTGCTCGCCTTTACTGGCAATCCTTCGACACCTTTGGTAAGGGGGTGGAAGCTCTGGTCGGCTAATTAACTTTCAGTGTGGGTGATCACATTCTGCTTTTCCAAATTCCTCTTGCTTATCTAAATTCCTCATGTAGTTACAACCTGATACAATATTTCTCTTCACTTCCCACTCCGGCTTGCTGTGTAGCGTGACTTTGTGCTTTTCAACAGCTGCTGCAGTCCTTCCCAGAGCTGCGTTTCATTAGTGGCTAACACATCTCTGGCTGTGTCACCTGCAGTGTGGAAACACACAGCTCCGTGTGCCTGTATATGTGTGTTTGAGAGAGATAGAGTATTTCATTAATATGGATTTCTTTAAAATATAGAATAACGCACTGGTTCTTAAACTATGCTCCACTGAGCACTTGTGGATGGCCCATTATGAGCTGGTATGTCACATGGTGTTCATTTGCTCCTTGTTTCCAGCTGCTAAATTGCACTGTGACACTCTTAAATATACGTTAAATACTTTCCTAATGTTACTTAAGCAAGTAAATTGCTTCCATTGCCCGAAGGAAATTCTGCAATTGCAAGCATGGGGAGAAAGGAATGGAAAGAGCGATCAACAAGATTCTCTCTTAATAATGTCATCCCTTAGGTTAATGTGATCCACGCTGTAGTGGATTCCTGCTCTCAGACAGAAAATCTACCCTGATATGACAACATTTTATGTGCTGTTCAGGGCCAGATCCCACTAGCTAAACTGCGTTTTGGCCCAGATCTCTGAGAAGCGCTAGTTTGTTGCTTTGCTTTTTATCAGACATACAGAGCTTTCCAGGATGTTTGGCACGTAATAATTAAGTCTCTTCAGGAGAGTGGATCAAGATCTCAGCTATAGTCTGAGGTACCTGGAATGTGATGGGTCACCTGGAAACCTTGGTGGAATGGGATGTATAGTGACAGTCTGCAAGGACAGAAGTCTCACCATTTTACTGTAGCCTGGGGAGCTGAAGCCAGAGGCTGTGCCCAGTGCTTAGAAAGCAAAGTGTGATATTGCAGTCTCTTGTATCCCAATAGTCGAGGTACATGTCTATTTATTTAATGAATCTGAGCACTTCCAAGAACTAATGCCACAGTCCATATGCCGTTTTCTTTTTCTTTCTCTCTGTTTTTTCTTTTTCTTTTTTTAAAGCGAACCAACAGAATATAAAATTAGACTTGCAACGCATGCTCTGCTTGTATTGCTGTGACCCTAAAGATAACATGGAAAATGTCAACTAAAAATGTAATAAGTGAAAGCACTTTCTACACACACATTCCTTCCCACCCCATTTATATAAGGAGTAGTCAGAGGCAGAAAATAAGGGACTGACTTCTTGCTCCTAGCCAGCCTATTATCTTTGCCCCCTGGCCAAGTCCCAGTATCTTCAGGGAGTTTGTACCCTTGTGAGCATAAGGCTGTGCAAACAGCGTGTTTGCTACACAACAGTGCAAACACACAGATGTGGACACAGTTCAGCATGGTCATGCCATGTCAGACAGGCTGTGCTAGTGGGCCATGTGTGCTTGGGCAGCATGCAGCAAATTTGGTTGACTTTGGCAGGCTTGTGCTGCTCTCTGCTTGCATTAGCATCAGAACATGTAATAGTCTGTTCAGAATAGCTGTAGAAGTTGTTGATTTTAGATTTCTATTTCTAAGTGAGCAGTTGGGGTTTGTGTCCTGTTACAGAACAAGGACCACAGATCAGTAACACGAATATTTGAAGCTTGTACACTTCCATTCTCATTATGGTGTTTGTCACAAAGATGAATTAATGTTGTGCCATTTTCAGTTCTCATTACAATCTTTGTCATGGGATGAAATATTAGACTCTTAAAGTCTCTATGAATCATAGCAGCTTGCTCCATTGTGTTGACCTTTTCAATATTCTGTGTTTGGACTGGCTGGCATTTCCTCTCCTCTTCCTCTGCAATAGCCACACTAAACTTGTGGGCAGGCTGCACTGGCTTACCAATGAAAATGCAGAATACTGATGAAGTCAACATTGCATAGGCATGTCTGTATTTTGAGCATTGCAGAAAGGAGGGACTAAATAAAATGAGCCTATAAAAATCCTTACTTGCTGTTTCTATAAAACACTCCTGCATATAGATGTTTTATGAAAAGAAAGTAACTCCTATGTAGACATAATGAAAAAGAAACACAAACCCCAAACTAGAAGCCATTGTTAAAATTTTTTTTAAAAAAAGAAAAATAAAAAATAGGTCACGAATCTGTTGTTAAATGGCCTGAAAATTGTCATCCAATTTCTTTCTTTATTTTCCAGTGCTAGGTGTACAATTTCCTGCTTTCTTTACACCGCTGATAGCAACACTGCATAACCAAAGCCTGGACTGGGGCATTGTGGAGTGACTCTCCAGTATTCTCTGGTAGTTCCTAGTTGAAACAGTTCATATCAGACTATTTGTATGATACCCAGGATCTTTTAAAGATACCCTGGAAATTGTTTCATTCCTGAATTGTCACAGAGGAGAACAGCTCAGGTGACAGTCAACATAATAGCTCAAGACACACTACGAAGTGTCCTTTTTTATGCCCATTTTCATCACAAATGTGTGTTTCACCCCAACTGTGAAGTGACAAGACAAACATGTGACTAAGGACCCCAAACAACCCAAAAAATAAAAACAAAAAACCCCAAACAAACAAACAAGAACACCGAACCAAACCAAACCAAACAACAACAACAACAACAAAAACCCAACAACAACAAAAAAACCAACAAAAAATTTTAAAAAACCTTATAATTTTGTGCATGCTAAAGGGCACTTTAATCCAGGTAGACTGTTGAGGGCCTATGGGCCAGTGTATCATTTTGACAAATGATGCGGGAACATGCCTGGCTCTGTGGAAGGCTGTGCTGCACATTCCTAGGGCCACACACTGCTACATACAGGCAAGAGGCTTCCCAGGGGGGCTGAAGCACTATGGCCACACAGAGGAGTGGGGCTGCATCATTTCTGGTGCAGGGTTTAGTGTTGAACCTCATGAAGGAAGTAGGGGACAGCCAATGTCCCAGGGTTGTGAGAAAGTGCAGACTCAACCCAACATAAGGAATTTTGGATCTTAGCTCTGTCATAAATTGTCTGCATACAGTGTGCTGCTCCTGTAGTTAAGTATCATGCATGCTGCAGATCTGAGATGCCTCTTAAATGCCTATGGTTTCTGGTCCATTTGTCACATTTACAGAGATCAAAAACCTTTTAAACATAGGAAAATTTACTTGTTGAACTTAAAATCTGTGATCTTGAAAAAAACGTACCATTTTAAAACATTCTCTGAAGTAAAAAGTTAAATGGGTTGGAAAATGTGTCATTTTAGTCCTTGTGAGAATCACAACAGCAAGATGGAAAGGGCCACACTACATCTCCAAGAGTGCAGAGCGTGGACTTGGGAGCACAGCTGACCCAAGCACTGCTTAACCTGCCACCACCTCAGGCAGGCCACTGCCAGCCCACTATGGCCTCTGCTTTAATGCAGTGTCTGCCATGTGAAAGCTCTCAAGCCATCGCCAGTGAGAGCACACTGTTCAGGACACCCCCCCAGGCAGGTGGGTGACACCCACCTTCACTACACTGAGCATCCTTGCAGTGAAACTCGCTCCTTGCACTCATCCCCTCAGAGTTACTATGGAGGGTGCATGAGAGCTGTTCCACGACAGCAGCCTTGGTGTGCTAGAACACACTGTCCTCTGCCCTGACTGGGAAGCACTTACCTGCAGAAAGACCAGCATATAAATCTGGGGAAGGTCTGTACCTGCAAGCCACAGCTCCTTTCATGTGCATAACATAAAATTATGAGGATAATGGCTGCCTGCAACTGCCTCCACACCTCTGAAAGCCTCCCACCCCAGATGAGGGCAAAAAGTGAGATATTGCTCCTTCCTGCAGGCTGCCACCACCCCTTTGGGGTACATTCAGCAAATGTAGTCTCACTCTAGGAGCCAATGCTCAAGGGGTGGGATTTTTAAACTTCTTCTCCTGACCTCTGTTGAAGTCCCTTTTCCAGTTGTGATAAAGGGCTCTAACAAGAAGCTCGGAAACATGCGGAAAGAAGCACCAGCCTCTGCCTTACCATTTCATTTTTTCGTCCAGCAGTGTCACACAGTCCTGACCCTGGTGGTCTGACTGTACATATTCCCTTCTGCCAATCCTATTGTGAACTGCTGTGATATAATAAGAGAGAACTGGAACATGAGAATCTCTTAAACCAGCCCGTCTGACCAGCATAAGTAACAGAATTTACTTCTTCCAATCACGACTTGCATACTGGTAGCAGAATGCAGAAACTGAATTAAACTACAAAGCAGCAATAGCAAAGCAATGCCGCCAGATACCAGAAGATGGGACTGCTGTTTCCAGGTGCTGGTCCAGCCAGTCCAAGAGCTTTCAATTGGATGTTCTTTGTGAAATAGTTGTGTCAATATAACCTCTTCTATGGATAAATTTATATGATTCAGAGGTACCTTTTGTGGGCAGTATATTCCCCTTTCTCCTTGGGGAAGTGTTTCTGTGTAACAGACGCATCAATACACCCACAGACTTGCTCATCCAGAATCCTTATTCTACATATCTAATCCATAAGCATGGACCAGGTTTTGAGTGCAAGAACATCCTTGTGCTAGTCTCTGTGACTGTTACTCTCTCCCAAAGAAGTCACTGGCTGGACTTCCTAGCACACATTGTTATGCACAGTACTGGGCTGAGAATCTGGGGAGCACTGGTTTTGCAGGTGATACTTGGACACACATGACAAACTTAAATGCTTAAACAGTACAATCAACACTCCATATAGAAAAGCTGTCTCATCCTCCAGCTGCTAAAGAAGAGCTGAATGCAGCTCCCCAGTAGCCCTAGAGATTGGTTTATGGAAGTTCCTTTCACAGAGAAAAGGGCACTGACTTCCATACCCACACACAAAGATACTACAAAAGCTGAGTTCCTCCTCCACCTGTAGGACTAGCAATGGGAACTCGCATAAGGCCCCTCCAGCTCCACAGCAATGTTTTTTATTTGAAATCCAAACACGCAGCTCAGCGCAGCACTAGCTGTGAAATAATTCTTCCCCCTTAAGCAAGCTCCATCAGTGTTTTCCTTGTTTAGTGGTAACAGACCTAACATATAAACAACCTCACGGCACACTCTGGGTTAGTCAGTGCCAGTCAGTAAGAGCCCCCCTCCGAGAAAACACTACAGAAAGGAGTACTTCTAATTTAAAATCCTTCTAAGTGCTAGAGACATTTAAAGCATTAAGCAGCAATTAATACAAATAAGAAACTCAATCTCTCACATCATTAATACTAATTATGCTTTATAGTTGCATTTTCTGAGTAAGATGACAGACAACATGCATATGAAGGAGGCTGCTTGACAGAGGTGCAGCAATGAGATGTAACTAAACTGAAGGAGAAAGCAGAGTCAGACATGTTTTAAAGGGCCTTTGGCTTCCTAAGGCAGGGGAAGGCATTTCCAAAAAAGCTGGAATTGGGCCCACAGAATGCTCAGGAACTCAGATGAAGTGCCAGTCAGTGGGGGTGTCTTGGGCGCTGGGCAGCCACACTTGACATGCAGTGGTCAGTGTTTGCTGTGAGACAACTGCTGTGGCTGTGGGTGTTTGACAGCCCTGGGACTCAGACCCAAGGTGTCTTCAATTGGATACTAAGAAGCAGGGTCATTTTGGGAAAAGCTGAGTTCAGCATTTGCCACAAGGAGTATGACACTGTCTCTGAGGACACAAGTGATGATGCTGAGGACAACTGGACTGAAACTGCCAGTATTTTCACACCCTGCCCCTTTAGCAATGGATTTCCTGTCCTGTATGGTGAATATCACCGAATACCACAAGTCCCTGTAGAAAGAGCTGCTGTATTTCACTGAAAATGTAAGGATTTTATTTCTCAGTATGTTTACATGTGAAATGATGAGTGGCACAAGGACTGCTGGAAAAATCAATCTGCCATTAATATGCTTGTTGACAAATTTGCTGTATCCGGAGAATCAGGAGTCAATTTCCACTAAAGCAAACAAAACACATACTAAAGATTGCACTTAGCCTGTTTCTCAGGTTAGGACTATTACCAAACCCTGAGTGTCACACCTTAATGTTGTTACCTGCTTTCTTCTGTACCTTGTACTTTCCATATAGCCATTACATACTGCACTGGGCTGGTGCACCACATGACATGCAACTTCTAAGCAAGGACTAAAGGTCCAGGGCTTAAATCAATTGCAATATGCATGAAACCTCAGAATACTAGTCAAAGGAAATCTGAGCTATGCTTATGACAAATGCTTTCTGTTTGAATTCCCTGTTGCTTCCTTTGACATGGCTCCAGCTGCTTGTCCTGACAGGAAGAGACTTCATTCAGAAAAGTCAGCAAAAGCTGAGAAGTCATTAGCAAGGTTGTCCCTCTCCTGCCTAGTGTTGTGCTGAATTATACTTGTGATGCTAAGAGGTATTTGGCTTTATTTATTTTACTCCAACTTGGAATCCAGGTCTGACCTGGATTAGAAGTCATCTTAACTGTAAACTCATAAAAGATGGCCTTACACAAACATATTTCAAGTTCCCATGTGGTCTCTGGACTCCCTGTGCAAAGGGAAGATATCCATTGCATCATGAATAAGATGAAATTAATAAGAACAACACAAGAAAGACTTTCTGCCAATCAGTAAAACACAGCTAGCCTAGAGAAGGGGGAAGGATGGAGCTCATCATACTTCACGGTTGGCAAATACTGGCTAGTAGTGATTACTTAAAGATATTTCTTGTGCACATAGCCCCTATCCTGCATCAGGATGTGCCTACTCCTCAGGGCTACCAGATCAGTGAAGAGCCAGTGCTAGGATGGCTGCACAAACTCACACTGCAGTGCCCTGTGCTCAAGCCCTGCCAAGGCCATGCACAGTGCTCCCTTGCAGGAAGTAGTAGCTGTTGTTCCACGGCGCAGCCGCACTCTGCTGCTAGCAGCAGCCCTCCAGAAGACTGAGCATTTCAGCCTCAGAGAAATTCTGTACATAGCTTTAGGCAATGGACATCATGCTGGCAAGAAGTAGCAAGGCTTCTTATTCTTGACTCCGTCACTGACTCGCTGTGTGACCTCAGGCAAATCACTTCACTTCTGTGTGCTTCTTCTACTTCCCGTCTTTCATCTGTCTTGTCTGTTTGACTGCAAGCTTTGGGAGGGGGATCATCTCTTACGATGAGCATGCAGCACCAACCACAGGAGAGCTTTAATCTCTGTTGGGACCCTGAGCACGGTACAAAACCTACAGCTATTCTGTAGTCCATACTGTCTACACTAGCACTTTGCACAAAATTATTGCAGAGCGGTCAAAATGGGGCACTACTGCAATATTTGCCACATCAGCACTTCTGCTATCATCCAGTGTGTACCCTGGTACTCTGTCCACAGAGCAGGCAAGACATGCCACCTAGCAAACCTTCTGTATTTTCATTTAGATTGTTGACTGTACATGAAAAGTGAGATTATGAACAGGGCTGCTTTGCCTGGAAGATATGCTTTGAATGTGCTTTTCTACAATGAAACAGGCATGCTATAAGGAAGCTGCAGCTTCTATATATGAGCATGTGAAGTGCAAATAAAATGGTCTTCTATGTTTAAAAATTACTGTTAACAAATGGATCAGTAACAGTGTTATTACCACTAATGTGATGGAAACACCCCACATTTACAAGGTACAGTAGAGATGTATAGGCCAAGGAAAGACCTGACTGGTAGATATCCTATTGGGACGAGTTTCATTTGCTGTAGAAGGTGCACACTCACCACCAGTTCAGCTCTGCTTACAAATGAGTGAATGGATGTCAGTGTGTGTCTAGAGAGAGAAGAAACAAGAAGGGGAATAAGACTGAAGACAATGTGTCAGATGAGAAGTCAAATAGAGGGATCCCACAGGTAGAAGAACCCATTTGCTATGTGGACCTGCAGCTTACCAAATTTTTTAAATACATCATTCCTTGCAGAATCATAATCTTTTGGCATTCATCTATACTTAGCTTTTCTTCCAGTTTTCTAGGACAAAGAATGTGTTATGCCTCCTGAAAATACTTCTTTATGATCTGGAGCTGACTGAAAGATCAAGCTGTCCTCAGGTAGACTGATTCAGCCCTGTGACACTTAAAACACTCTCCCTGAAGAAACTCTCACAAGTCATAATTTTTTCCTCTTTTGCTGGATGCTTTGTGGAATCTCTGTACAAGGTGCCCTTGTTCCAACCGTAAAGCAGCTTTGGTAGAACCTGTAAAGAGCAGCTGTCAGCAAAGACAGCAGATCATGTTATCACACAGCACGATGCTCTGCAACATTATCATTTTGCAAGTTCTGCTGCTTCCCGTTGCCCCGTTTGTGAAGGTGCTTTCTGGCTTTCTCTCCCTCTGTTGTGACAGCTTTTGTCTTTGCACCACTGGTGCAAAACTAAAGAGATCTAACTGAACAATGGAGCAGTTTTGTTCTCCTGCAATAGAGAGATATGCCAGGCTTTTCAGATGAAAAATAAAATATAGACATGTTTTTGAATCCCCTTTTGTTTTTCTAAGTTTTACAACCTTACTTATCTGTAAACAAAATCATCTTTTTTTTTTTTTCCATAGCACACTGCATAAATACAACTTCATGCATCTGGGAAGGTGACAGCTGCCCTATGAGATAGATTGTGACAGTTTAAAATCAGGGAATCAATCACCGAGATATAGTGCCTGGATGCCTTTTCAACCAGGATGTATTGCAGGATCCAGGAGCTCGCTATTTGAGATATGCCATCATAACTCTGATAGATTAAAGCACCACATCCAGGAAACAATTGTGTAAGAAAAAAATGGTGTCATAGATCTGCCAGGTTACAGCACAGACTCCAGGAGCCAACCAAGGGAGGGCAGGGCTGTATCTCTGCTCCCAGAAGCCGCCAGAGCAGCATGATGACAGTTCTGTTCTCAAACAGCCCCATTATGACCTAATTAGCATATATGAATTGCAGATTTAAAGCATTAAAGTGATGTACAAATCATTAATTTTTTGTCAAATCCATGTCAGGCTTGTGTATGCCTTCCTATTTAAATGTTGCATGACAGTGAAAAGAAGTCTAATCCTCTGTATATAAAGAGGAGAGATTTGGTGTAGCTGATATAATGAGATCTATTTAAACACTGGATGTTTTGCAGCTTTGAGTGTATCTGCTCAGAGAAGAAAAAAAAGCTACATATGTCCCATTAGGGTTAATTGTGAAAGGATGTAAATATATTCAAAGCCCCAAGGGCAGTTCTGCGTGTTGTCTGTGTGAAAGAGAAGATATAAAACTTGTTTTCCATCAAAACTTCTTTTTAGTTTTGCGACAAATAAAAGGAACCACCTGCTCACACAAGATGGACCTGATTTACAGAGGAGATGAACACTCAGAAAAATTGAGCTCTCACTTTGGAAACCAAGTCTGAGTCACAGTCTCAGGAATGGCATACAAAAAATTCAAACAGATATCAAAATCAAATCCACATTGACTCCAATGCCTGCAGAGAATCATCACAAAAAGGGAGGACAACTGCTTTAAAGTGGGACTTCCTAAACTATTAGCACTTCACAGTGATGCTGGGAACCCTAGGTATCACCTCCAGGCTGTGGCTGGCTGTCTCTCTCAGCCACCACAAACTGTTCATATTTCAGGATGGATCTCTGTCTGTTCTGGCCTCATGGGTTTACTATTTTCTTACTATCCCATTTCATATCCTCCTCTTGCTACCCCTCCTTGGCTTTAAAGGAGCTCTTGCATCTTGTGCTCAGAACAGGTGAAACAGCTCCTGTTCTGAGCTGAAAACACAATTCAACACCATTGGGCAAACCCTCCTGCCACCCGATTAAAGTGTCATCCAAGTCCCCTTTCAATGAGCCAATTATTCCTCCACAACAAGTGGCATTTCACAGGCATGACTGAACATCACATTTCCATCAAACAGTCTTGCATATTAGACTGACTGAAATCCAGATGCATGAACAGAGAGGTCTTCTTTGACAGTCTACTTCATCTCTCACACAGCTTGGCCTGGGGACGGATTGAATTCCAGGGAGTTGCACAGGAGGTAGGTAAGAGGAATAGTCTTGACAGTTCTGTTCAAGTATTTTATGCATCAAAAGAGAAGTATATTGGTGGCATAATTTCAAGGAAGTACAGAATTCCAGATGCTAGCTGAGATTTTTATAATAGATAATATAATTAGGCAACCAGTTCCAATTTATTGTCCATGGGTACTGCAATCTTGACCCCTACACCCCTTTGAAATCACCTATAATCCCAAACCAGCAGGTTTGGTCAAGTTGTTTGTGTGAGTCTTTGTTTTAGATCTGTGTGTTTCTGCAGTCGACAGCACTCCTGGGCAGATGATTTCTCTTACAGTTCACTAGAATGACTTTCCCAGCAGCAAATAATCAGCAGTGTAGCTCATCTTTTCTGACAGGAGTTGAACAGAGAGATAGCTCTCCTCAGGCTAGCAAAACAAGGATATAGAGGAATGAAAGTGCCATTGAGAAACATTGAACTGAGAGGCAGCCTATGTCATCTCCACACCTGGACAGGTGCTCAGCACTTACCTCTTGAGTGTTATTTCAGTAGCACAGGGAGTAGTTGGTAAGGAGTCAGTACATGGGGATCCCCACACTTCACATAAGTTAAAGTGTGTGTGGTGTGTGTGTGTGTGTGTGTGTGTGTGTCTTACAGAGACACTTGGGCAATCTCTTTCAGTGTAAGGGTATTAGTACTTTAGGGCTAAGGAGGAAAAGAGCAAATGAAAGGCTACACTAGGAACAAGGAATGGGAAGAAAACCTATGGATTTAATTTTCCCTTCAAATCTTGCCAGAATTTGGAGAGCCCCTGAATACAGTGCAACTCTCCTGGAATGATTCTATTATTCTATTCTATGATTCGCAGTCTACACAGTAGTACTGTGTTTTAAAGTGAAAGATGGAAACGAAAATTGCACAAATTCAGAGACTGCAGGGAGAACAGAGGTCATCTCAGAGCAGAGCCAACATTCAGCAGTAGGCATAACTCCAGGAGCTGAAACTAAAGAAGTGTCAAGGTCCTTGTGAAATTAATCCCTATGTGAAGGGCTAAGGCAACCAGTCAAATGTTTATGCAAGAGCCTTCCTGATATCCTTGAGGGACTCTGGGAGCATGTAGGGCTTGATTTGGCCTTCTTTCACAACCTGGAATCCAAGGGAATACAGTTGCAGGGACTTTCTCCCTGAAGACACAACAGCTTTGAAGTGTATTGGCAGAATTCAAATGAACTTTTGAGCCAAGCAGACCCAGCTTTGGCCTTGCTCCTGCTGCTAAGGACAAGCTGCTTGGCCTCTACAGAGCAGTGGTTTCACTGCCTCTTGCTGAATTCCCTCCCCTGCTCATCATTTTCTTCTCTGCACTTGCACATGCAGAGCACTGTACAGGATCTAGCCAGGTAACCCAGCAAAGCAGCTGCAAAGCCTTTCCGGTGTTTGGATTTCAGATCTGACCTGCACCTACTCCAAAACCTCTGTGCCAAAATGGCTCCTTTGCTGCAAGCTCCTGAGTTCAAGCTCTTATGGAGCTATGGGAGAACAGTCTGAACAAAAGGTCCAGTAATGAAGCAGCAAAATCAGCCGGCTCCAGGGACTTGTTTAATTTCATTAACTTGAGAGTTGATGCAATATCTCTTGCAGTAATTGGTATGTTGATCTTGTCCCTGTGCTATTGAAAGAGGGAAACATAAGATCTTCATTTCATCCCAGAGCTCAGATGAGCTAGCCCTACATTGCACTCTGTTAGTGATCTTCAAAAGGCATTATTTATAAAAGTAGCTTTCTGGGATGCTGTTCAATCCGTGCCCATTATCCATGCAAATTCCTCAAGCTGTATCGGGTTAGATAGCAGCTAGTATTGCTGGAAAACCAACCAACCTGCAGAAATCTTTGCTTAGTTCTTTATTGAGCACAATGTGGTCAGGATTAGTCAGTCATGGCATTGGATTAGCATTATTGGTAGCCATGGCAATTTCCATTTGTGTGACAATCCATGTAACCTTTCCCATTAAAATTCAGCTTAAAATACCTATGAAATCCCACAGTTCTCACTGAATCCCAGGAATATCCTATGGCATCATTCAAAGTAGAATAAATCCAAATACATCTGAAGCTTTATTCAAATGAGCTGAAACCACAGTAAGTTCAATTAAAGAAGAAAAGCATTAAAAGCCTAAAAAATGGGCCGTGTGCAGTCTAATTCTGATCTGGGTCTTGCCATGATTAATTACACTTCTAAGTCTTATAGTTCCTTTAAAAAAATATGGGAACTGTTTCCTCTGATTCTTGTTCACTCGGTAGTTAAGCCTGGGAGGCCAAGCTTTTACCTGAACAGAGGTGAAAATTTCTGGTGAGGTCAACTCCATGGCTGCTAAAGATGCTGCACACATCTATTGAGGTGCCAAACCTTGCTGTACAAGGCCACACTACTGATCCTGGCAAAGCAGTTTACCCATACCCCATTCTGAGTTCCACATTCAATTTTGCAGATATAAACCAGGATTTTCTTCACCTCAAGCCTGTTGTGTTTTTCCTCATTTTGAATACCACCAATGAATTATTATAACTGTGCTGCCAGAATTACTGCTGAGGGTGGAATTCAGACACATTGAACACACTGATTTTTAACAGCTAAAATATGGAAGTGGAATGGGAGATGACATCCTCCTGCCCAGGTTCCAATTCTCTGCTCCCTGCTCACTGACCTCCAGATGAAGGGCAGTAACAAGCAGCTGGAACGTACTTACAGCTTGAACTGCTGTAGCTGTTTGCAGCTGACCTGCATGGCTGCATCCTTTTACAGCCAATGCCAGGTAGAGAAAAAAAATTATAAATTCTCGCTCTTGTGCTTCCCATTGGGAATTACTGCCTTAACTCAGTGTGAAAAGCCTCTGTTTTTGAGCCCTGCCCAACCAAAAGATCTCCATTTTGAAATACATCAGGCACCTCCTGCTAAATCTCTACACACAGTAACTTCATTAAACCATTGGAAGCAAACTAATAGGAGTGTCTTGATCAAAGTGTGTAATAAGCAAACACAGTAACAGACATTTTTTTTCCATTATTTTGCATGTTATAATATCCCAATTTTATCCGCTGGGTGTCTCTTAAGGAAGGAAGTGTTCAGTTTCGCAAATTTTTCCATGTCAAGGTGTAACCATTAAAATTTAAAATAAGGTTATACATTTGTTATCTATCCCTGAGTTGTATCTTAGGTCAGTGGAGGGGAAGGCCTGAAAAATGAATTTTGCACACTGTTCCCTCCTCATTCTGATGCACTTTTGTTTAGAAAATCTTGGATTATAGTGTTTAGAAATGCAGCACATCCATAATAAAATAAAACAAATAAATTTTTAAAAATTAAAATAAGATAATATAAAATATAAAATATAAAATAAAACCTGGCATAAAAAGATATCTGTGCATATGAACAGTGAAATAATTTTACACCTCAGCTGGGTAATCTTTTTTCCATGGCAAGGAATCCAAAGATGCTGCAAATACCACTGTGGCAACTCAGACTTTTGGAAAACCAAGCCACTTTTTCCTAGGCACCTGAAGGCCAGGGATACTCACAGCATTTCAGTCTGAAGCAAGTAAGGGTGTCCCCCTTTGAAGAAGCTGTAAGCACCCTGTGTCATTCCTGGAAACTATGGCAGGTTTAGCCCTAGATGTGAAATCACAAATTCAGCAGGTTTTCAGAGGTGGCCATTTCAACACACAGCCCTCTCATTTCTCATGCATAGCCTGTTTCTGCCACCCTGCACTTTGCTCTTGGTTTATGCCTTGAACTTCAGTTCCCTGCCACTGTATCAATAGCCAGCCTTCACTTCTACAATCTGAACCTTTTGTCATGTTGTGTGATCGCACGTAAAACCCTTCTCCTCTACATCTTGGGCTAAGATGATTTTTGTAGTTCTGTTGCTAGAAAAGTCTTATGCTCAACTATAAGCTAAATAAAACAAATTTCTTGCCATCAAATATTTAAACCCACTGTGCTGGCATGGACTCAAAGTGAGAGAGTAAAATATGGCTGTGAAAAAAATGGGAAAACCGAAACCTTTATCTTACAGATACTTCCATCAATAACTTAAATTATGCAGCTGTCCTCAAAATAGATCAGACTCACAAACTCAGTTCTCTCTGCAGCTTTTAGATGCAGAGAGAACCTGATGATAATACATTCATTTGAAAATATAATTTCTCTGAGTATTCCTAAATATTTTCTGAGGCCTAGGACTGTCTGAACCACTGTGAGAGGTTAGAGAACTGTGAATGTTTTTTCTTAAATTGTATGTGAGGCACTGGGGAAGTTGATATATTATATACTCAAATGAAAGCCTTTTTTGAAACTGAGCTCAAGTGAACTGCAAATTCATGTCAGCAGGGTGCTAGTGCCCTCTGTGTTTGCTGTCTGTGTCTTTAAGAACACAGAGTCAAAGACTTCCAGCAGAGACATAAGAACATCATCTTCTCACTGCCTCCTGCACTAGCAAGGGACTGCCTTAACCTAATTTTGCCTATTGCAAAACCTATGTGTGTCTTCCCAGGCCACTGGAGCCCTCTACGAGCACCTCAGCTCGGCTCCAGCATGGCTGCTGTCCAGGGCCCTGGTGCACAGCACCGTCAGCACCCAGCAGGCAGAGGGGCTGCACCGGGCTTCTGCAGCTAAATGTAGCTTCCAGGGAGCTCTGGAGCAGCTCCCACCTGTGGGGAGGCCACGATGTGCTGGGTCACCTGAAGCCCTGCTCTAGGAAGAAACTGGCCACCAGTTGTTGCTGGGCCGGCAAGTTGTCAAGAGCTACATGAAGGACTAGCGGGACTTATTCCCTCCAGTGGACCCCATCCTGAGCGTGTCCCTGCTCTTTAGGACAGGGGGTAGGTCTAGTGGTTCCTGACTACAGGAACATTCTGGCAGGTGATGTGCAGGGTTGGCTCACCTCTGTCCTCATGTATTAAGCCTGTGAGCACAGGAGAGACCACAACAGGTGCTTCCACATGGTTAAATGCAGATTAATGAGGCCTACCTGTGTCCGTTCAGAGGTCACAGGGACATACTGGCTCAAGTTCTCAAGCTGTTCAACAACTATGACACCTGCAGGTTTTATCTCTGCAGTGTGCCAACTGTGGGACAGAAAGAAAGAGAACCAAATATCACAAGTCTTCTAAAACAATTGCAGAGGCTGAGAATACGATGGGGGAATAGAGATGCAACCCACAGAGATAGGGGTGAGGGGATGAAAGAAAACTCCGGGTTTGCCTTCCAGTGTTTTGTCAGAGAAATGAATGTTGGACACACAAAAATGCACACTGTGTCTGAGTTCAGCTGTATGATTCAAGAGCTTTTTTTAGTGATGCCATATGTGTAATCTGAAAAAGAAAGGACTGGCAAAGCTACAGGAACAATGTTTATTTCTTTGTGCTGGGGAAAGGAGGGGCATCCCTAGATACTTTTATTGAACCTGGGTAAGTTATGCTATTGAATTCTGAAAATAAACAAGAGATTATATGCATGATCTTAATTTGAAGTATCCGTTGAGGCTTTTTTTACAGAAAGCTTTAAGTACTTCTTCAAGGAAGAATTAGTCTATTTAAAAGGACGTGAAGAGATCTCACCTATTACCATTCACAGACTGAACTTATCCAGAGCCAGCTTCACTGGCAAACACATCTCGGTTTTTACACCCCTCCTTTGATGACACAAAGTTAAAAGAGTTTATGGCTGCTTTGTGTCACCAGCATGGTACAAGTGGCCTGCACACAGACCAGTGCACAGACTGGTGAATCGGACATTCAGTGTATACAAAATAACACTTAGAAAATAATTATAGAAATGAAAGACTATGCAAAACTCGCTTCTTTGTGGCATTATTAATATCTGTGTAGTTATCAGACTGCAAATAAGTTTGAATCAAATGCAGCAGCACTTTATGAAAATAGAGTGTATATATCAATGTACATTGTGTATAATTGGTGCCATTTGAAATGATGAAGTGCTACTAACTGATCTTCATAAAATAATACTTTGCATTTATATAGTGCCTTCCATCTGAGATCTCAGAGATCTTTGCAAACGTTACTGAATTAACTCTCTCTGAGCCCTTCAATTTAGCTGTTGCTCTCCTTAGTTTACAGATGTGGAAAGAAAAGGCAAAGAAAGATGAAGATCATATGAGGGGACCAGGACTCCAAGGGCAGGCACTTCTTGCCTTGTAAAGAAACTCACAACCTTTCTTTTTCTGAACAGAAGCTGTAAGCTTTCAGCACCTCTGAAAATCAAGCCATTTTAGCTACACTTTTGGATGCAAATGCCCAATTTAGCTTAAATGATTCCTTCAAAATCCTCCAGGAAATGTGTAGGAGAACTGACAAAAAGGATCCAGAAAGCTTGGCGCATGGCCCTGTGTTTTGGCTGAGGGGCTGTTCTCTGCATACCGCCTGACCACTGTGACCGCAGCTTGTGAAACCTTGCTTTGTCTTCTCACGTTTTCCCCCCTCCCCACAGCTCCCAGCAAAGAAATAAAGGCAAAAGATGTCTGCAGCTTGCCAGAAGAGTGCTGGATCCACTTTAATGACAGGAGAACCCAGGACCTACGGCAAAAAGGGAAGGTTGACAGCTGCAAGCTCAGCAAACCACCAGTTTGAACTTCTGAAATCAGATCAAGTGAAATTGATTAATCTAGTCAAATTAATTACTCTGGCTAAAAACTCTCCCTGAAGAAATGATCCATCTGATCTGGGATGGTCTTAAAGAGCAAGGCCAGATACCTGCTTAGGGGTACGAGGATGGGTACGGCATGAGCAGCTGGAGGAGAGCTGGAGTGGCACCAACCCTTCATCTGTGTAAAATGCAACCAAGGCAGTACATTTGGCTTCACAAATAGACCAGGACTTTGCCTTCAGGGCTGCATTCAGACATCAATGTCCTGACTTAATGCCTCCTACTCCCTTGCATACAGTGCCTTATCCAGATCATCGCAGTCTTTTGAGAGGTGTCTCCGCTCCCATCAAACTGGGTCAAGGACATAAAGCCACCACTTCATCTCAGACACCAAAATGTAGTCCTGAGACCTTGAGGAGGCCTGTAGCTGGGCTCTCCCCTCCTTCTGGAACTGTTATCACTGTGGCTGCAGATTTCCCCCCACATCCTGCAAGAGAAGAGCTCTGTGATGGGAGTTGGCACTCTCTGGCCAGGACTTGAAGGCAGGCAAAGAGGCAAGCAGGCAGAGGAGTGCTGATTAAGCCTCCAAAGAAAAGTGCCAGATGCATCTCTTGGTGAATCCCAGAACAAGCTGAGTTGGAAGGGACCCTCAAGGATCAGCAAGTCTGACTCGTGGCCCTGCACAGCACCATCCTGCACAGCACCATGTATAGGAGTCACATGAATGGCTGTTGCCATCATTTGCAGTGCTGCACATCAGCCTCAGCAAGGCACAGTTCCCTCCTCACCAGAGTAAAGATAAATGATGCCACCCCAGAGAGAGCACGCGCACTCACATGCGGAATCAAGGAATAAAAGTCAATTAAAAAGTTACTTATAAAAAATTGGTAAAATAATATAATTGGACATGTTCCTTCCTACCCTATATTAGGTATAGAGCCTGGTATTTTTTCATGGGACCTAATGTGTTGATCTGTGTCTAGTGATTTTGGCCTGTGGTTTTATTCTAACTTTTCTCTATTGTCTTCTTTCTTTCTTGAAAAGGATAACAATGAAGGATAAGAATGTATTCTTTGTCTTGTTTCTCAATTTATTGTTTAAAAAAATATTTATTAAATGAATATGAAATGCCTCAGAATGCTTTGCAGAGCTGCCAAGAGGTCAAAGGTCTGGGATAAAAATGATGTTGAAACAATAATTAATTAGCTGACATTCTCTTAGAAAATTTGCTTTGGGAAAAGCTATAGTAAATCAAGACAACAGACAGAGTGACAGAAAAATGAGTAATGAGGGAAAGAGGGATAGGGAGAAAGAAAATCCGTATGGGTAGATTTATTCACTTTAGAAAATGATCTGATTTTTCTCAGCCATTGTCCTGGCCCCCAAACAAAAATCTTCTCCAATAAATAACTTCAAGCTGTTTTCAGTGACTAAGCCTCAAAATGTTCCATCCTGAATACATTCTTACTTACTGCATGCAAAACTGATTAACATCCCTCCAATGCATTTGTAGGACTTCTGGTCTGCAGAGGCCATCTGTTTACAGGAATTTCTGGAATAGTAGTGTCACCTCTCCAGCAGGACTACCAAGAGGCCTGAAATCTCCACCATACTGTATATACAGCTGTGTAGATGATTCAGGAGCTACTTGGGCAAAAAAAGACTTTGTGCAACTCACTGAGTAAATATACCATCTCTACCTACACAGGAAACCTTTCCTACGCCTTTTGTCAAAATTCACCTGTTTATAATTTATAATGTTACCAAACCCTTTCTGGAAATAGCATGTGATGAAGCTCTGTGGGAATGCAATGCCTTGCACGCTGTTTTCCTTGGAAATATGCCTCACCTATGTTCATACTCTGTGCACCCCACTTGGACAGGATGGCAGCTTCTCGAGACCCGTAAATATACGAGGGGTGGGGGGGAAGAAAGAAATTGAGTTTGTCCTTTAACTACTCACTGAGCTGGGATGAATTTGCCATGAAATCCCTACAGACAGACCACAGATACAGAGGTTGTACTTCTCAAGGCAGAAAAATGTCTAGACCTACCAAGATAGGACAATCAGTGCAAGTGCTGAGCCCAGGATACTTTGGAAGTCCCTACCTCTGTATCCACCACAACAGCGCATAATTCATTGGCCAATCTGAAACTGGAAAGGAATGGGAGCAGAGTACAGCATTCTCTTGATGATCCCTCTTCCATTGCTACTGCCCCAAGGCTGAACTGCAAACCACCACGTGGGAAGCAATAGGCTGGCAGCAGGAGGATGAGCTTCCAAGTATTTGTGTGGATGCATGTTTGTTTGTGCCTAGGAAAACTATTCAAGGTCAAGTTTTCCCCTGCTGAGGAAAGCAGAAGATTCCCATGAATAGTCTGGCTTCAGTCTATTCAAATCCCCCAGCTTTTCTTGAAAATGGAAAGCTCAGCAGCTGTTTAAGAGACCCTGAGGATGTCTGACCAATATGCTTATTTATTTATTTTTTTTAACTTCTCCTATGCTTTGTGACAGCACATAGATATAATAAATACCATTCTGTGAAAGAAAAGCAAGGAATAGATACACTTGGACAACGTTCTGCATGGATATACAAAAGCTCACTGTGATTTGGAAGCTTAAATATGCCCTAACATACTGCAATTATTAAGCCCCAGGTATTAGGGAAATCACATCTGCCTGTGTTGCACAGCTGAGTTAGTGAAGCTGGTTTCATTATCCAATAACTAGGCAGTTTTCATGTATTTCTTAGACTTATATGTGTGTGTTGATACTTAGAAGCAAGTTGTCAAAAGCATTTTTTTCCGAAGGTGGCATTTAGAGCTAATAGAAAGTACATAGGAGAAAAAATAATCCAGATTTTGTAAATCTAAATGATGAGATTTACAAAGCTGCCTCGGGACTCTGCGACATCCTGTTCCTATTCAGGATGAATGTATGAATTGTAAAATGCAGCAAGGGCTTGAACTTCTTTAGATTAGGGGGATGATCCCCCATCTTAGCTCAAAGAAGATTCCTCCAGAAGACAAGTGGAGTTCTGTATGGATTAGGTGTGTAGAACCAGTCTGACAGGTTGGTTGCACACAGCGGTTTTTAGGTTTTGACATCCTCCGTGTGGCAACTGCAGCTCTCCTGTCTCTCTCTCCATAAGGATTCCCAAAAGAAGCCTATTTTCACCTGAGTAAATATTCTGCTCTTGTCTTCATTTTTACACATGAGCGTTCCACTTTGTGCTAGAAACAAGCTACAGTAGCAGTACTCTGGGGATGCTGCTTTAATAGATTCACAAGGTTGACTTGTTTAAGTGGGATTTCATTGTATTACACAGAGGATTTTTTCCTAAGGATGTGATTATTCCAGGACTGATCCTACTGCTGTGATATGACCACTTTTGGCACTGTGCATGCATGGCATGGGATTAGTCTTCTGGCACCGTATAAAATGACTTAGACATGTTGTCTTACTTATTAGCATGTGGCATTACAGATCATTTTACAAAGGCAACAGCTGCAACCATTACTCCTACAGTTATGTCATAATTTGGTATGTCAAACACCTCTATATAGTGCAGGCAAGAGGAACATTTATTCGTCTCACTTGTCAATACATTTATTTCCATGATCTTATGCTTTTCCTTGTTGCAGCAGGAAAAGAATCCACTCCATGCAGCTGGCTTTCCTAGGAGCTGATGAGAGGCTGTAAAAGGAAGGGTACTCAGGAGCTATGAAGCCTAGCACATTGCAAGACCCTATACCACCCAGATACATACAAATTAACTTTAGGAGCATTATTGCTCTCATTGCCATGACAAGTACTTCAGCTCTTCTCTGTACAGCAAAATAATTTTTGTGTTTGGCACACCACAGTCACTTGGCCACATTTACCAGTCATTTGACACTGACTTCAGCTTCAGGGAGCCAGAATCCTTGAGCATCTGACTCAGCCTGGAGGCTGGGGAAGGAGTCAGCAGGGACTGGATGCTCAGTCCGTAAGGGGTAGCCCTGCTTGCGGGTGGGCTCCCCAGCCAGCTAGCTCTGAACCGGGATACGTTATTCCAGGCTTCAGCATGTGCAAACGTTGACTAGTCCTGGGTAGGATGGCTGCTGTCCAAATAGGGACAGTTTATTTAGACAAAAAGACTCTGGATTATGGGTACCTCTTTGGGACTTCAAGTCTGCTGCACAATTCATGTCTGCAGGACATGAGTTAGTCGCTCCTGGCATTTACACCTTTCTCACAGCACCTTCTGGCCTATAACACCAACCACCCAGAACCCAGACTTGCTGGTGGAAAGATAACCAGCTGGTAAACAATGCCTGAGATGGCATGTTCCTTCAACTTCCATTCAAGTAATAAAATTTCATATAGACACAGGTTCAGTGTAGCCCAGCTGGGTACACACAATGACCTCAAGGAATGGGAGGTGGGTATAAAGCTTTCCTCTGCCTTTCTATAAACTCAGATTTCCTGCAGGAGGTTAGAGGCAATCTTGTCGGGCAAGTTCACGTTGCCTTGTCCCTCTGCAACAAGTTGGCCCCACCTCTGTCCCAGATCTTCATGGCCCTCTCCCTGTGCTACTGAGAAGCACACAAAGCTCAGCCAGATGAGCTTTCTGTGTGAACACACCCTCGTCTGCCTTGGGCAAATGAGCTGTTCCTGGTGTAACCCATGTTAAAGCTTTCACCAAGGTAGCCAGCACACTTCAGCCTAAATGGGCAAGGAGCATTCACAGAAGACACTCACCAGCAGATCCAAGGAGAGGGACTGTGTCAGAGCAGCCATGAAGAGCACCTGGGGTTCACCCTGCAGTGGCTGCCAGTAAAAGAGACAGTGTTTTCAAGCCATCCATCCTGGGAAGGAAGCTGCCCCAAAGTCATATCTAGTGGACTACTACAAGAGGTAAACACACTGTGGCTTTGGAGCTGCTGTTGAGAGGAGACAGATTCTGCCATGAGCCCTCTCACAATTTATGTTAGCCCAACATAAATCAGCATAAACTGACATTTTGCAGCAGTCCTGTCCTTTGACGCCCCCCTCGTCCTCATGACTTATCTATTTGCTTTGAAAGAAGGAAGAAGAAGGAAGGGAGATAAGGGGAGCGGAAGGGGATCCAGACTGCAACTTGCAGCAGCTGACATTTTTATTGTCTTTTAATTAAATAAGCCTCAGACGCAAGAGCACATGCAAATTCCCCTGTGTACCCACTCCTCCTCCTCCTTTTCCTTTAAAAAACTCATTGACTAGGGAGACCACAATCAAACCAGGAATGCAGGGTTGCCTCTCCTACTTTCCTACTGCTCATCTGCATTCTTTGCCTAGAAAAAAGGTCACTGCAGAACAATACTGATGGCTATAGCTGTTTATTCATCCTGTCACAAAAAGGCAACAACAGAAGTCCAGTATAAGTCTCCTTTTCCTCTGCAGTCAATGTGCAAGTGTGTGTGGGAAGTGTGCAAGTGGGGGAGAAGCAGCTTGTGCTTTCGGACATCCTGCTTTCTTCTCCAGTTTAGTAATAGTCGACCATATCTCTGATCTCATAGATCCACTGGAAACCACAGCTGAATAAGAGGGATTGCGTTTGTGTTGCAGTATCCTCTCATGAATAGCAATACCCAGAAGGGCAGCAAGCACAGAAGCTGATGCCCACCCTACTCATCTTTTCTAGCCTAGATCTGGATTGCAGGTGGGACCCTGGCTGTGAAAAACACCTTACTCCATTGCCTCATGGGCTGCTGTTTTGCTTCAATGCATTTTCTTTGTAGGTTCAAGGGCTTTGAAGTGTTTAAAGGCCTCCCCTTTCCCTACACACAAGTAAATGGGATCTCTAAGATCCAGCTCAGCAAGAAGAGAAGAGCTCCATCTGTACAGATCCTATTGAGGCCTGTAGCTGCTTACCTCCCCTTTGAGGGTAAGTTAGTGCAGTAGTTATGTTAAAATAAACAGTTATGTTAAAACAAGTGCAAGCCCTCATCTAAATTTATGGCAAACATACACAAGCATATGTGTGTGCATGTTTGTGGTGCTCTTTCTACATCTTGGTTACTGTGACAATTCTGACTTGTAATCTTACCCACACTTTTGTCTCAAGGGGGTTCTTGGGGGATTGGACCGAGAGAATAACTTCATCCTGTCCTCTGTGTAGGCAGTTCATACCCAGGCTGCTCTCTGTCAACAGGTGTTGCTCTTGCAGAAGGGAAAGCCCCTCCCAGGAGAATAGCCAGAGGTAGAATAGAAGGATGACCTCCAAGGTGGTCCAGCACAGTCCTTGAAATGATCTGCCAGCATTTTTCTCTTCCCACCAAAGATCTCTGGGGAGAAGGCAGGGGGTCACTGCCTTACTGAAAGGCACCCTCCTACCTGCCCTCTGGAAACACTTGAGGGCCAGATGAATGTATTTGCTGTTGCATCATTTTTCTTTGCAGATCTGACAGCTCATAATACCTCTGTGCCTGACAGCCCCACTCTTTTCCAATTGATAAATAATCTCTTCTTGATCTGAGCAACCAAGGAACATCTTGAGCCTGTCACACTGGAGAAGATCCATCAGTCAAACACCAACATGAGGTGTTTGAAAAATACTGTTTGTGCAGCCATTCTGGGGTATTAATTCCTGGCAACCCACTTGTATTTTGATTGCTTCTCAAAGAACAACAATGTATTTTAACTCTTTGCAAATGAAGCAGCGTTCTGTTGTTATGGTAACTCAAATTCTAAAAATAATGTAAAGAAAAGACCACCTTTAATTGATATCACAAGAAGTTGTTATGGTAACTGGAATTTTAAAAGTAACTAGGTTAAACTCCATTTCTTTTTCATCCAGAGCTTTGCATAAACAAATTCTGATTAAAATATCAGGTTTAATTTAATCAGTTAATTAATGTCACTAAATGTCATTTATCTTATAACTCTCATTTATATTCAGTGCAAAATTACCTAACTTGCTGAGTTCTAACTATTCAGCCATCAATCTGGTAGTCTGGAATCGGATGACTGTACAATTTATTTTTGGTCATGGAGTGGTTAAAATGGAATCCACTGCTTTTATATCAGTGAGGGGCCTAGTTTTTTCTTTGTATTTCATGTATGTAATGCCATCAGGTAAGCCTGCAACTAAAATCATGTGTGTGCTATATGAATGAAGGCCCATGCTCTGCTGACTTCTGTATTCTCCAAAGCAAGTATCCTTCAAACCCTTCTCAACTGTCTGTCTCACTTCTCTTCCACAGCGTCCAGACTGTCTCTGCACCCTCTCCCCCAAGGCTGTCTCACCTTTCTGCCCAAATTACTCTCTCTTCCCTCCTCTGTCAGAACTGGCAAACGATTTCCCACCCTAACCCCCTAAATCAGCTGTGACATTTCCTCCAGTGTGGGCTTATTTTCCTCTTTCAAGAGCTGCCTGTCACTCCATTGCACAGTCTCCACCATTTGCACCAGTTATACCTCCCTATTCTCTTGGAATGTCCCAAATTGTTCTGCGAGTGCTTCCACTAAGCCTGAGTTACCGCAGCCAAGCCCAGCTCTCTGCCCATTTTTCTGGCAGATTTCTTTGCAACTTCCTTTTACCTTTTCCAACAAATTTAATAACCTTGTCCTTGCTATCCTCAATCTGAACTGCACAGGACCTGGTTACCTGTCAATTGTCTGCTCATTTTTTTCACAGATTAATAGAGTGAAAGGCTAGGAAAGGTTCATTATGAGCATTTAGCCTAACAGGCCACACAATTTCACCCAGGAATTTCCATGTTGAACCTTTAACTTCTGTTTGAACAATTAGTGTGTCTTTCACAAAGGCACCCAGTCTTGATTAAAAGACTGCAACTAATGGAGAAGCCTCTACATCCCTAGACAGCTTGACCTAAATATTTAACCCTCCCCGTTAAAAAGAAATGTATCATATCTTTTATCCAAATGTGGCTAGCCTCAGCTGACAGCCCTTGGACCTCTCGATGGACTTTAACATTTGAGCAGTTCACCTCAAGGGAAAAAATTACTACGGGTCAGCTTCCCTGAAGTAATCACCCCTGTTCATGTCCTTACCTACAGCAAACTACAATAATGGTGAGGCTATATATTAGGGGAGCCTGTCTCCCAGGGTAAGAGGCATAAACACACACTTGCACAGAAGGGAAAAACAGCTCCTGTAGAGTAACTGGTGTAAGGTAACCTATTTTTCCCAGTACTTTGTATGTCTTCCTTTCTGCTGTAGTTTCTTTTCCACATGGAAGATTAGCATCAGAAATGTTCTCATATTGATGTTTGAACATCTTCATCAAATTACTTCTTAACCTTCCATTGGATAAGTTAGAAAATAATTGTAAGAGATTTTAAGTCTCTTATTGAAAGGTAGAATTTCTTTGACTTGTTTTTGTAGTACTTTTCCAGTTTTCTGCATACTTTCTGGATATCTGAGCATGAGCATGAGCACTGCCTAGCCCTAGTAAATCCCTTTGTTTACTTGCACAAGGATTGCATCAGCCCCTGTAGCACCAGCTTCACACTGGGAATTCACATTCATTTGTTCATCCAAAATAGCCTTTACACCCTCTCCAGAATTTCTGCCTTCTAGTTCTCAGTCTGAAACTGAAAATACAACCTGCATTCTTGGTTTGCATGTATGTGACCTTCCCAGGGGCTGTGTGTATACACCAGCCTTTCTTTCTAAAAAAATCCAGCTTACCAAGCAGTCCAGATCTTGCCGCATGAATGCTCTGTCCTTATTAACATCACTTATCATGCCAGAGAAGTTTATCTAATCTGCAAAGTTTACCAGCAGTGCCACATTCTTCCACCTCAGTTGTAACTTCTTTTGCATTTTGCCTGCAAGCTTTCAACCTAACCTCCTTCTGCGCTCTTACATCTCCAGTTTTCTAAATCACAACTCTGAAGCAATAATTTCCCAAAAGCAACAAGCCTGCCTCCAGAGCAGTGCAAGCAAATCATAAGACCTTGAAGAATCCCCTTAAAAAAGAAATCTCAGAAATTACTGTTGGAGGGAAACTGCCCTGTCAGTCACAGCACATCCCCGTGTACTGCATCCATTCTTTAATCAGTCCCTGCCTATTGTCTAAACTGTTTCAGTCAGGTCCCTGTGTAGCAAAGCTTTTGCATACAGTTAATACTATCAGCATATTATTATAAATCATACTAACAACAAATGCACAGGCAGTATGTGGTTTGTAAGCACAAGCATGCAAACAGCTATGAATCAATCTATTTGACTTTTTTATGTACTGTAATCAATCTATAATCCAGTTGTGGAAAGAACTGTGTTTTGTTCTTAAGAAATTAAAAATTCTCCAAGTGCAAGTGGTCTAATATGAAATGCTTCTCCAAAAATGAAGCTTTTAATTTAATAAAATGAATTTTTAAAAAATCTTTCTCCCTTCACAGCTGTCAGCTAGAGAAACAGATTTTATTTTAAATCTTAAAACACCTCCAAACAATCAAACAAAAAAAGCTGCCTGTCTTTCATTTCCATGTTTGATTGCCACTCCTGACACAATTTGCTGTAACTGTCCTGCTTAGCTCCCTCATTGAAATGGACATTTCTAAATTTCTGGCAACCTCCCTACTCCTTGCTAATGTTGGCTCTGATATTTTGCTTTCCCTGCATGTAGGGTCTTCAGGGAATATGGATGGTGTTACCTGCTTATACCAAGAGTAGAATATTTTCGCCAATGAAATTCATTGAATAGCTGAGGGGACGATGTTAACTGGAGACCTACAAATTTACATACCAAGCATTATTTATTGTTATTGTGGAGTTTCTGGAGAAACATCTCTTGTGTCATTCTTGAAAACTGACCTAAAATACTTAGTCACTGGATTTATGGAGAAGAAATGTCATGTCTTACGTGACAGGGAAGGAGTCACCAGATATTATTGGTTAAAACCAACAAGTAAAGAGTTTTGGAAAATCTCAGATCACCAGACTTACTCAGAGGTCCAGTCAAAGTCTCATATCTTCTATCACACACCCAAAGTGCCTATTACTAGAAAATTGCTGGGAGTTTAGCAAATGCAGATGATTTTTAATATTTTATGTTTGAGGTGCACATAGCAAAGCAACATGCAATCCATTTTCTAAACAGTAATTAGGTTAACAGAACATATTCATCATTTAATACAGTCATTAGAGATGCCTGAAATCAATCTTTTTCCTGTAGAAGCTTTTAAGAACCTTCCCCTTTATTTTTTTCAGAGAAGTTTCAGGTTTTTGGCAAAAACTGAATCCCTGAGTATTTGCATTCTAAAATACCTCTTGGGTATTTGTGGTATAAATATTTCCTACTCCCTTCTACTCTGCCCCTTTGGCACCGTGGCTATATTCCAAGTCTCATGGTGTCATCCACCACTTTCCATGTTGATCCTTCTGTGGGGATGTGGTTCTGCTGCTGTTACAAGAATGATCTCAGCCCAGGGCAAGCTAAAGAGCAACAGGTTTGGTGTGGGGCATCACAGTTTTAAAATGAAAACAATTGGGACATCTTTTTTACAAATAACAGGCAATTTCTGTTGAAAGCAGATACCTTTCAGCTTTGTTTGAATGTGATTTTCTTTCATAAAGGAATTTTAAGGGAAAATTCACAGAGGAGCTTTGGCAGTCATCACATAAAAATTTGATAAATGCTGGTAGAAAAAATGGTCTCCCTTCCCGGGCAAGCCAAGCCATGAAGTATGAGATTAGGTGCACATGAACCTGACACATGGGACTCTGGTTCCCACAGCAGCAACTTGCTGACCCAGTGCCCTGACTGAAATATTTTACTTACAGGTATTAAATGTTTGCTCATAGCAGGGTGAAGAAATAGTTACTATATATTTTTCCCAGTCCATGCAGGGAGAGATTTGAAGTCCTGGCCCAGCCAGATTGTTATATCAGAAAAATATTTGGAAGCATAGATCCAAGTGAAACTGCAGCCAGGCCAAGCCTGTGTACAGCAATTGAAGTTACTGGGGGCACAACAGCTGGAGGACATGCAGGGGAAGCCAGAAATTGCTCAGCTGAATCCTCTGCAGACCATGTTTGACACATTATTTATCTTCTTCTTTACAGGTGTGTCCTGCCAAGTAAGTGGGGAAGAGAAGTATAGCTCGAAGAGATGTTTACTTTCCTGTTGAATGAACAATTTTGAATGAGCAAGGTCAGTCTACAAGGATGAAAACGCAGCCCTGTCTCGCTAAAACAAATAGGTAGATAAGAAATTAGCTCTTCAAAAGTTTTTCTACCTCCAGGAGAAGCAATGGAGCTTAATTGCCTCTGTCACTCACTCCCCTCTCAGGAGGGGACATTCTATCAGCCACCAGACCAAGAGCCTCCACATCAGACAAAGCCACTATCTTCAGAAGTGACATGCATAGATGTGACTGCAGCATCCACAGGCAGCCCACAGCCTCTGAGCACCCATCAAATCAGTTGTATAATGGCACAAAATCCCTTCTTCCCTGTGCCAGCACGTGCTGTGCATTAGTGGGCATGTGGGGTAAGGACTAGCCAAGCTTCTGGCCTCTCTGCCTGTAATCCATTCCCTCTGCAGGGCCACGTCCACTCTGCAACCTCAACGCCTGAGGCAGTGCTAGCTCCGCCTCTTGGACATGGGCACTGGGAGAAGACACAGGACATACTGAGCATATGACTTACACTGGGACCCCAAAAGGTCTATTATATAAAAATAGTGCATATATATATATATGTGTGTGTGTGTATGTATATGTGTATATATATATGTATGTATGTATGTATATATGTATATATATTTTTTATTTTATTTATATTTTTTTTATTTATTTATTTATAAACAGTGTAGATATAAAAATAGGGCATACTGTATTAGATATCGTAATACCTAACGATAATCTGTTGTGAGTATTTTGCAATGTTTTGCAATCTGCAGGTGTTCAGATTATTCTTTCCCAAAATATCAAGGTTAAAAAAGATTCAGTTTTGCTGTAGTTGGCCTTCCAGATTCCCAGGGAACCAGATAGTCCTTACTGCATATTACAGCTCTGCTAAGAACATTTTGCCCAGCAGTTATATTCTGTTGGGAAAAGGTTCACAAAGTTCAAGGCAGACACAGTGCAGCTCCTGGACATACACTGGGAGTGTAAGTGCTGGCTTCCCCAGGACCAGAGCAATCCTAGAGCAAACTTCCTGCAAAACAGACTTTACATTCCTTCTGGATTTGGGTTAAACTAATCTATCTCTTCCTTTGCTTCACTGGCAATTTCCAGCCAGCTCCCAACCCAATTGCAAACGTCAGAGGAAAAACAACTCCTTGTATTTACAGGGAGTACTGTAAGCAAGAGAAGCATGAAGCTACATAAAGGATTTTCACTCTTTCAGAAATGAATAATGAGCAAGATGAGTAACCCAACAGAAAGAATTGCCCTTGATTCAGTGGATTAATTTTCTCAATAGCATGAAATAAGACAATTTAAGGGAAATCAGAATTAATATAAAACATTTGTCTTCAGACACGGTTAAACAATAACATGGAAGAGTACAGTAGTCAATAAGATATAGAGAGAGGTTTAGATTGTAATACTGTAGCGATCTTACAAAAAAAGGTTTGATGCCAGATATTGTATCTGTTTTTTCTTATCACAACACAGTTTCTATATAGCTAGTGGGTAGCTATACAACCTTCTTATACAGAGGCACCCTGACAAACATACTTGCTTCTGTTTATGATTTTACCTAACCTGTTAGGAGCCTTTGATTTTGAGTAGCATCCAGGAAGACAGGTCACAGACTGGCTCACTATTTTCCTACACACAGACTACAAACACTGGTCTTGCCTTCAGAGAGTTTACAGTGTGCTGTCTCTTCTTGCTCTGCCATGAAGTGCTATATCTTCTGGGGAATGTCCACAGAATCATTTCATTTTTTCTCGGGATGTTGCTTTGAAAATCCCACCGCTGCCTTTTTCATTGCTGTATTATGAGGAGCAAACCTCTAAGTCACAGGTCTCCTCTCCTTTCTCAAGTCACTTTTTTTATGCTTTGCACCTGCTCTGTCTCTCAGTCAGAGGATCACACTCTCTGATGGGCCTGCATACACAGTGTGGTGGAAACGAAGCTCCAGGGTCTCCAGTGATGTGCAAGTTCATATTCTTACACATGGGAAGGTAATCTGAATCTATAACTAGCCTCAGCAGCAATGGGTAATGGATTGCATTGAGCGCAATATTACCATGGTGCACAGTGCCTCTAACACTGTAAGCTGTTCTTTGGCCACTGTGAACAGGGCAGAATTGTCAGCATGACCTCCTCCTGTGGAAATTAATTCAGGGGATAAATGACTATGGGTGGGCTTTAATACACTGCCTACATTTTAAAGTCCTGCTGCCTGGTGAGTGGTTGTCCCTGGGCATATTACCAGCAACATTTATGTATGGATGGACATGCTTCCCATAAACATCATTGTTCACGGTTAATTGGGTAAATGTTAGAAATAATAATAATAAAGAAATCTATATGAAAAGATGATTCAGCCTAATCATATTCCAGACATTTGGGACTCAACAGTTCAATGAAATAGCTCTGTGATGGTTCACAGTGTAAGAGAACAAGAAAGAAAATATACTTTGTTCCTCCTGGCTGTAGCTCATAGCCAGCATTTTAGCAGCAGGAGTATTCCCAGCCATGCACTGTACTAAGGGCTGGTTTCAAGGAGGACTTACACCATGTCCAGAAGAGCTAACCTAAGTGATCCAGCTGACTGTAGCTGGATAACAGATTAACAGATCAGACCTTGAATGCGAAGAGATATCATTTATAGGTCCTCTGAGAATACCTTGTTTGAATGCAACTGCAGAGAAAATACAGGGTGGCTCTCTGCCTGCAGTCCACATCTCCTGTATTATCCATGGTGGCCTGGGAAAACTGCTCAGAAGAGAGCTACAGGCTTAGCTCTTTCTGGTCCCCAAGTGCTCCATGACTGGCTCTGACAGCACATGTTACACAGCCCTTGAGAGCTATCAGGGAGACATCCTGCCTTGGATAAGCCAGTCCTTCACTGCAGCCTGGACCATGACTCAGGGTGGCAGGGACTTCTCTCACTCTCCTGGCCTTCTGTGTGCTGAACACCTCGTGTCCTGGGGCTTACATCTCAGCTTAGCACTGTGGAAAGGGGGCAAGTCTCTTCTGGGGCTTAGAAAAGGGCAGGGGGTGTAAACTTACACCCCTCCCTCCACTGCGAAATTAAACTAGTCCCCAGCTCCATCCTAATAAGATGGGGTAGCAGTGGAGGGATGTGACCCAGGCTTGAAGAGGGTTAAGAACAACTGATCTATGGCTGTTACTGGCTGTGCTTTGCTCTCGCAGCTGAGGGAACACAGTCAGCAAAGAGATTTTTAAACTTCATTTTCTCTGTCTACAGGTGCCTGTCTTCCAGTATTAGTCTAGGGAACTGCACACCAATTACCTCATATATTCACTGAAAGTGCAGTACAATA
This sequence comes from Acanthiza pusilla, assembly GCA_036630365.1. Taxonomy (NCBI): domain Eukaryota; kingdom Metazoa; phylum Chordata; class Aves; order Passeriformes; family Acanthizidae; genus Acanthiza; species Acanthiza pusilla. The sequence goes on from JAXCHO010000019.1 coordinate 11,390,670, forward strand.
CAACTTATTGTTATATAGTGTCCTTGATAGAAAGCCCCATGAAATGCTTGACAGTACTATTGGGTCCATAAAAGTGTGCGTGGTCATGAATACATGTGAAGGTTCAGTCCCTTGCTCTTGATTCCTGTTCTCTGCTGGAAATCACTCTGTTCCAATTCTCTCAATTTCAGCAGTAGACGAGGTGGAGGAAGGGAATATCACAGCTCTATGTCACTGTCTGCAAATGCATTAGGACACAGAAGGGCCATCCTGCTAGACCTAAGATAAATGGACCCGAGGGACACACAAAGACATGCAAATACAGAGCCATGAATGCTGACCCATAGCTGAGCCCTGGTGCTTGGCCTGACCCTCAGCACCATTAGGGCTCCCAAAGAGAGGAGTTACGTGCTCATTGCTGCAGCAGAAGGGACCAGATTTTCCACGGCAGTGTGTTGGCTCAGTCACACACACTGTACACAAGGAGCTTAATCTAATCTTTGCAGCACTCAAATGAAGAGCATAATGTCGCATCATGAATCACCTGTTTTCTCCAGCACTGAGCCCACAGGAAAAAGAAAATAGGATTTTGCTTTCCAAAGTTCAAATTATTTGTAACCATTTGACTAAATCTGCTTCTAAAAAACACAATAAAATGTCAGTGTAGCAGTTCTATCACAAGACAGCTGGGGATGTATTTAAACGGCCAACTGTGAGGTTGCAAACAAACTTACCTGCCTAATACAGCATCTATACTGAAAAGATCTGTGATGGATTCATGGTGTGCCTGACTTCTAGAGCTGCTGGTTTTGGGGGCTCTCTGTACAGGTAGTGGAGAGGGACAGGCATGAAAAATAACAAGCCACTGGAGGATCTTGAGGTGCATGAAGGACCATTCAGCAGGGACAAAGCAGCCCACCCAAGGAGAGGTCACCCCATTACCAGGGACTCATCTGTGCCAGGGAACACCTATGCAGGTAGGGAAAGTCAGGATACTGCAGGGAAATGTATTTCCCCTTCCCACTCAGAGACCAGCTCCCCACCTCATCCTAATCATAAACTTCACAGTGATCCAGCAGTGACATTTTGTGGCTTCTGAGGGGTAACTTCTCTGGCTGTTCAGAAACCATGCCAGGTCCAAAGAAGGTTAGTCAAAGTAATTCTTTCTGTTGCAGGTTAGCATGACTGCAATAACAGCCATGTGCTGCTGCTCAGACCCAGGGATTTCCCTTGGGTTTGTAGGAATATTTTGCAGAATGAGACAGATCAATACTTAGAAAAAGTATCCAAATACTTTGATTTCTTCTTAATCAGCTGCTGTCCCTTACAACCCTTGAGTTTTCTTTGCAATAATCAAGGCACAGACCAAAAAAAATTCCCAGACTTAATTAGGCCTGGTTTTCATTAAAGCCTTATAGAAATCCAAAAAAAGAACAAAAAACCAAGAAAGCTAAAACCTCAAAAATTTGCTCAGAACTAAACCTCACATATTATTATCCACCCAAACAGACATTCATCTCTCAAATGTTTACACAAGCAGTTGTTAATAAATTGTACTGCAGAGCACTGACAAATCTCAGGAAGAATGATCTGATGCTATCTAAAAAGAAACCACAATTCTCTTTGTTATGTGGTACCCTGGGTAGTGCTGGGAGCCCCTGGTACCAGGAGATGTCCAGAAAGAGGATCTGCCTTGACAATCTTATAAAACCTGAACCCTGCAAAGCACTAGCTGTCCTTCAGTGACTGGGAGGTGCAGAAAGGAAGGGTCCACTGAAACTATAGTTAAACTTTGATATGTTAGTAGTTTCAAGGGAAAAAAATGGGGTGAAAGTACTTTTAGGCTGACATCAAGTATAAAAACATTGCTACACTGACGACTGAAAGAACGTTTGCTTTGGATTGAATGGAAATTTGTATTCAAGCTGTTTTGCCGATTTGTACATTATGTAAACAAAATCAAAATAAAATGGGGGTTCAAAAATAAAAATGTCATGCTGATAACTGAAAATCAAAATGTTTAATTAGGAATAAAATACCAAATGGAGATAATTTGAGCTTTGGGGATTTTTTTTTTTTTTAAACACAGCTAGCAAAATCAAGATTTATTTGAAAATTACTTTGCTGCTGTGAGATCAGGCCATGTAATTCTCAGGGACAGGTGTGGTCCTTTGTGACTCCAGTCTAGGGCTTGTATCTATGCAGCTGTGGGGATGGGAGACTAAGCATATCACTCTGCCTCTAGAGAGCCCTGCTTCTTCTGTATCCATCCAGTTTGGTCCTTCCCAATGCCATCACCGTGTTGTTTGAGTGTCTTGGAAATGGTTTGCTTGGTGATGGAACCCTCTCACTCGTTTCTATGGCTGTTGAGACTGGATCCAGCAGTTCTCGGCTGACCAACCCTCTCAATTTCAGCATGGAAAAAGCAAGGTTAAACTCTAATATCTACCCAGTGCCCTTTAATTTCACAAGTCTGGTGCTGATAATTGAAAAATTAATATTACACAGGCATCGGAGGGTGGCTGCAATGGACTGGATATAATCAGCATCCCAGTGCATGTCCAAGTTAGTCTTGTCTTATTTTAATTCTGGTAGTATTTCTGTTTAGAGTCAGCTCATTACAGGCATCTATTCAAAGGCTGGAGACTACATCCAAAACGAAAGCAGAAAAAAAGGGAAAAAATTAGCATAATGTGCTGGCTTTTCACCTCCCTCTGCTTCTTTCCCTAACAAATTAACAGTAAAGACCTTTTAAACCACCTCACGTAGGCAACCTTGTTATCAAAAGTGTCCTGCTGGTGAGAATCAGGCCCTGGGCGCCGATGCACTGAGGTGACTCCCAGTGCCGGATCGATAGCTGGCAGGGCTCCTTGCTGAAGGAGCTGACAGCGCTGTTGCAACTGCTGCTCGGAACTATCAGCATTCTAATTCCCTGCCGCATGCAACCATGGCAGGCCCCGAGACGAGGGAATATGGGGCACAGAACAGCGGATTCCTCCCTTCCTCCATTTCTGGCACCTTGTTTACATGCTGAGGTTCAACAGGAATTTCAAAATGTCGGGGAGCAGGAAAAGAAAAGGAAGGAGAGAGAGCATTATATCCTGCCTGTCTTTATTTTCTAATGTATTTATGTGGGAATGGAAGGGGGTCCTGGGGCATCACTTTGTATCTGGTTTGAAATGCGTTTTTTTCCATAAACAGAAAGGTTTCAGAAGGAAAATGCTAAGCAGAACAGAGAAACGACACACCATTTATCCAGGTTTTGTTGAATAATGAGCTAGATTCCTCAGTGATCAATCTCTCCCTTTCAATTAACAGCAATAAATTCCTCATAAAATATTCTAAACAATGCCGGACTTTCCTCTTGCTTTACATTATTTATGCAGCATGTTTGCTATTCTTATCCTTAAAGCAATTTTATATATTATGTCTTGTTTCTCGCCCAGAAAAACAACTTGCCCCTGCGGAATGATGTCGGCAGCCGGTTCTCCCTGCCCGGCTGATCCCAGCCGCGCAACGCACACACACACACTGCCCCTTAGAGGTGACATCCAAGCATGGCCACAGGCAAAAAAATCACAGCTATTGAGATGTGTTTTGATTGCAACGTGTTTGTGCAATTTTGACCAGCTGTCTGGCTTAGCAGAAAGAGCTAATTTTTTTTTTATTTATAACGACTGTCCATATTTTGATCTCAGATAAGTGGTGCAATTCCTGCATAGCTCCTTTGACTTTCAATACCGAACTTTTACAACAGACTTGTCTGGTGTCAGGTTCCTGACCCCAGCTATTTTTCCTGAAAACTCTGTTATGTAAAGATTGCAACTTCTGCCACCCTGCCTTTCCAGATGCTGCCAGACAGGGTCATGCTTGGAATAAAAGAAACCCCACAGTGACCAGAGGGAAATTGACATGCTGCCATCCACCTTAACAAATGAGTATGGAAGTGACGAGAAAGGAAACAGCCGGCTAAGCCTTTTACTTCATCAACTGCTACAGCAGCCACCAGCCCTATTTCTGCTCTGCTCTGGTCCTCGTAGAAAGTATGACAGTGACAATCCAGCCAGGCCTCAGCCACCTCAAGGGACACTCTCTCATGTCAAGTGCTTTGCTGTCTCCTGCCCTGATAGAATAATAAAGAAAATCTGTCTCATTCTTTTCAGCAGCAGCTGCCTCTCCCCTCCCAAGCCAGGCAGGCTTGCTCACAGACAGACAGAGGAGGAAAGGAAGAGCAGCAAATGCTTTCTTGTGTCCATCTGCCTGATCTGACAGTAATTTCTCTAGCTAGAATTTTATATTAAGCAAACCAATGTGTGTGTCTCCTGAGCAGGGCAGGAGGTGGGGAATGAGCAGTGAGCTGTGTGGGACACAAAGCCATCATGTAAGCACGCTGGGAAACGAGGCATTTAATTTAAAATAAGCAGATCTAGGAGCTCCAGGCAGGCAAGGATTGCAAGCCACTGCCCCTGAAAGAATTAGCAAAGCATCCTCCTGGGATGGACTTAGCATTGAAATTTCAGCCTGCCCTTTCACACACTGGCAAGGAGAAAGCAGGCATGCAGCAGAGGGCTGGGGCCACTCTTCACTGAAAACAAAAAGATTTCACGAACATGACTTGCCCATTTCCCCATTTGCTCCTTCTTTTGACACCTGATAATTCCAAATGCTTGTATGCTTCATGATTTACCTGCACTCTGCACAAATCAATTTGCCTCCTAGGCAGAAGACCTTCAGGGATGAGATAACCATTCCTCTGGGCTAGGGACCTGAAGCAGGAAGATGTATGAACTGAAATGGGGACAATCTCCAGGGCTAAAAAGTGATCCACCACAAAGTCATGATCCAAGAACAGGAGAAAAACCATGGTTTTGGCCCTGGTGTGTTTGGAGGGGGAATAGATCTGCTGGGAAATGGGAGAAAGACTATGACCCAACCAGGAACAGAAGACCTGGCCCAACCTTTGCAGAGGAAGCCAGTAGGCAACTGTGGTGCACTTTGTCCTATTATAGCTGTCCATACTGGGATTTGGCCCACTTTGAAATGCAAAGGGAAAGTACAACCCCAACAGGGTGTGATACAGGCCCTTTGGCAATGAAAGTGTCCTTGTTCGGCAAATTAAAATAATGACCGTTTTGCAAATCATTACTGGAATTATTCTGCCTGGCGTCAGTGGAAGGAAGTGGATTCATTAATTCCCATCTGACATTCCCTTTTATCTGATGACTGGGGTCAACCCACAAGGGGAACACTCAGCCAGACATTAACAAAACAGGAGGTGTGCATGTGTTTGTAAGGGTAGAGTGAGTTATAAAAATGATACTTTCCTTTGGAGAGAAACTTGCCACAAGAGATATTAATGAGTAATTTTGTTCTTGGAGACTGTCCCTCTACACAAAATTAACCCAGCAGTGCTGGAGGTAGAGGTCAAAAGAGAAGTCCTCTCCACAGGCGCTCTCTTTCCCTCAAGGGGCTGGCCATGCCTGGTGGATGGTCATCCATCATGCCTACAGCTGGATCACACTGGGGATCAGTGTGGCTGAGGATGTCCAGAGCCTGGAGTTCAGCAGATCAGACAGTGCCACAATAGGTCCCTCTGTCCTTGTAACAAAAGCCTCCACCACATCTTCCCTTATCCCATCACTTCCCTTGTCTTCTCCCTTTAAACATGTGCAGGTACACTTGGCAGAGGTATTTCCTGCAGGGATACGCTGTGGGAGAAACTGTGTCCACATACACTCAGCTTCAACAGAGGGCCCAAGGTTTCTGAGAGAGATAATGCAAAGAGTTGCCATGCACAGCATTCAACAGATTTCCACACCTGAGGCACCTTTATCAGGCCTGACCAGATGCAGGATGTATTTCTTGGGTTGCTTTTCTGAGTGCCAAGGATGTGACATTTGTATGTAAGTGACTGCAGAAGGAGAGCCCACCCAACCCTCAGGCACCTGCATGTCCTTTCCTGAAAGCTGTACAGTAGTATGTGCACTAGGGGTCTACTTGAGAAGGCAGATCTGCCCAACACTGGTCAGGGAATGAAAGAACCAAGTCACTGACCCAAGCCTGTGCTTGCACAGGCAACACCACCACCACACAGATCCTTGCACTAAATACATCAAACTGTTTTAAAACGATAAAATTTTTTTCCAGTACCTCTTGCAAGGATGCAGAGTGTAGTACAAATACATCAGCTACCATCCAGACTCTCCACTACAATAGCAGCTGCAAAATTTTCATTGTGATTTGCAAAGAACTGACTGGATGCAAAAAACCATCTAAGCTGCCTGTGATGATGTGCTGGTTACACCATGATTCCCAGCCTTCCTCCTCCTCCTCCTCCTTCTCTGGAAAACAATGTGACTTTGTCAGCACCAGGAGTAGTGAGCACTAGCAATGCACAATGGCCTTTTTTATCCTAGCTTCAAGGCACTTACGCTTGGAAAAAAGAATGCATTCATCCTGTAAGAGCAGTAATCTATGCTAGAATTGGGCTTTGCCCGCAATTCTATATTTGACCTCCAGGAAATAGATCTGAACATTGATCACAGTCAAAACATTTTAGCCTACTCCTCTCTCTTTGCTTCAGCTAATTTTGAGAGCCTACACTTGTTCCTTTTCCTGTATGCTAATTGCAGAAGTGATCTACCCTCTCACATCCTACCTACCTTGGGAAACTTAGTAGTGTCAGCAGGAAGAAAGGTGGAAACACAGGCTTGCTCATTGTTCATGAACAAACGCACCTTTAATTCCTGAGGTCCACTTAGCCAGGAAAGAGTTAATACTCACACCTCTCAGTCAACAAATTGGCCCATCCAGGAATAAAAAATGTCCCAGAAAATTGGATGTCAGTAGATTATCCTTCTGCAGATTCATGGATTAGTGTGCTTGGAGAGGGTATCCAAGTGGAAAAGAATGTAATAGCACTGTATGTGCAGGAAGAGCCTTCACCTCCACTTTAGCTCAATTACACATTTCTCTTATCACAGACATCACATGATGTCTAACCTCATGCCTTTTTTCGCTTAAGCCTATTATTGCATTTTTATAAATATTGGAAAGCCTCTTGAAATGGTGAAGTTTCTTGCTGCACTGGATCATATACTAGCTAAATAATTTTGTTTCATTGGTTGTTCCCCACGCTGCTCTTCCAACATCACTTCCTTATTTGCCTAGTTCCTTATATTAAGTGATTGCAGCATCCATCCTCCCTTCAATTTTTCCATGATACACACACGTACAGGTTTCCATCTACAGCTTAAGGCCAAAGTCCTCTCAGACTCTCTCTGGCCAGCCTGGAGCAAAAGCCACAGACATCAATACCTGAGGAACCAAAAAAATGACTCCAGACTTCCTGTAGGCTAGGGGAAGTTTAGAGTGCAGAGAGAAACCAGGAACCAGCATAGCTGGTGCCAGCTGTGCCTCAAGTGCCTGATGCTTTTCCATAGAAGAAAGGGTGCAGTCAAAGCCAGAGTGGCTGAATGGCAATGCCTGAAGTGGCAGCTGTTAAATTTAATTCAAGTAGTGTGTCAATGTGACATTTCTTCTTAGAGCCCTGGCCTTGGGCTCCAAGTGCTTGTCTCACATTGTCTTCTTTCTCTTTCTTCTGTGGGCTTTTGTTTTTGGGGTGTTTTCCTTTCTTACTTGGTTTTCCCCCCTCCCATTTATTCTTCATATTTATGGAAACAAGCTTCAAAATAAGAACCAAAGAGATTTAGTTTGAAAATGAGAGGCTGATTAACATAAGGAGAGGATCTCTAGCAGATCGAGTGAGGTGACTCTTCCCCTCTCCTCAGCATTGGTGATACCACAGCTGTGCCCAGTTCTGGGCTCCCCAGCATAGAGGGGTACGTAGGCATAATGGAGTGAGTCCAGCAAAGGGACAAAGAGATGGCAGAGAAATCAGAGCATCTACCATATGAGGAGTGGCTGAGACATCGGGGATTATTTAGCCAAGAGAAGAGAAGGCTCAAGGACACCTATCTAGTGTGTATAAACTGAGAGAATGGCAGGGCACAAGGAATATAGATCCTGACTCTTCCCAGACCAGTGGCAGAACAAGAGGCAGTGGGCATAAAATTTAATACAAGAAATTTCATTTAAACATAAGGAAATATACTGAGAACTGGCACAGGCTTACCCAGAGAGGCTGTGGAGTCTGCATCCTTAGAGATATTCGAAAGTCTGACTGGGTATGTCCTGCAGCAGGCTGCTCCAGGCAACCCAGCCTTCAGCAGGAGGTGGCACTGGGGGATCTCCAGAGATACCTCCCAACCTCAGCCCTTCTGCAATGCTGTGATTCTCTAACCCGATGCAGAATTATAATTTTAAATGTTAATTTCTAGCTTTAAAGACATTTAAAATCCTGGGAGAAAGAGCTGATCTCTTCTTTTTCAGGATCTTCATTGGTGATGTTATGTTTTCCTTGAGCTCCAATCCTCCCTCTTAAGTAGGTGGAAGATCTGGGACCAGCCTTGGCAATACACTGCGAGGCATGTTAGACCTACAACAGCTTCTCAGTGAGATGTGAAAATCCCTTTAACCAAGCAAGGATGAAGTAAAGCTCCAACACTGAGCTTGCAATGCCAGGTAGTTTCCAGTGTGTCTTGTATGCTTGCCTGTTTAAACAACCACACATGAAACTGACACTAGAGGTGGAAAAGAGGGAAGATGTTCACAATGCTAGACATATATTTGTTTGAAGTTTGTTTCAGGGATTTGCAGGAGGATTTTCATCAGCACTATCCACTTTTAAAGGTTTTGCATTTAATTTTTGAAAGTCTGATAAAATTAATTAGTAGCTGTATTTATTCCCCTTCTTTTTTTCCCTGTCTGCTACCAACTGAGATTAAAAAACCCCACTTTTAAAAGCACTAATAAGCCCCATAGAACTATTGCCAAAAAAATCAGATTTTCCTCTTCTTTCTCACCATCTCACATCACAGACACAAACTCTTTAAAAGAGAAAGTGTAGAAAATATTTTGAGATATTTAGGTTCCTAGTAGTCCAATGAACAGAGATGAACCACAGAATCATAGAAGCATAGAATGGCTTGGTTTGAAAGGGACCTTAAGTTCATCCAATTCCAACCCCACAGGCATGGACAGGGATGCTACTCACTAGACCAGGCTGCTCTTCTTCCTGATATCTAATCAAAATGTCTCCTAGTTTAGAAGTATTTTCCTTTGTCCTATCATTATCTGCACATGTGAAAAATCTCTGTGCCTCATATTTATAAGTCCCACTTAAGTACTGGAAGGCTGCAATGAGATCTCCCAGGAGCCTTCTCTTTGCCAGGTTGCTCAGCCTGGAGAAGAGAATATTCAAGTATTGTAATGAAACTGATCAAGTTATGAATAATTGGGGAACTTAATCCTGTATTGGGTATTTGATTCAAAAGAGGGGGGATACTTTTAATTAAATAAGTATATAAACCTACAAAATTAGAAGTGTCTCCTGAGTTGAGATTGCTCAGTTTTCTTTATACCTGCTCTGAAACACTGCAAAGGGGTCTGATTTTGGGGAAGTGGTGAGAATTACTCTTCTGAAAAACTGTCTTTAAGTGATATAATCCAAGTGCAAGGATCAGTTGGAGAATATTGGCCACAGCAAAACAGGTATTGCCAGGGGAATTGTCCCTCGAATCCTTTATGCACTGAATTATTGCAGAAGAATATTTCTCCCTCCAGACACATGCTGAGATATAATTTGCTGATAGACTTGAAATTGCATTTGGAAAAAATATTCTAAAAGAGGGTAAGGATGGAAAATCTTTGGCTTTTAGAAGTTCACTACGGAGTGGACAGCTGTGATTATTATCCTAGCTTAGCAATAAACTATTACTGTACACTAGAATTGATTAAGAAAAATGTAAGTGCTTATGGAATGAGAAGAAATTCAAATTTTCTTTCCTTTATTTAACTTAATTCTTTTGTGATCTCAGCCATTTTTCCTCTATATTTGATTTCAAGTTTGAGCAACATGATTCAACTGATCTGTCCTAAGACACTTAAAGCATAAGGAATTCCTGTGTACAAGGATACATTCTAAATTTGCTACAGGCACTAGAGCAGTTTACTGTGGAATTGAGTGAAGTATCTTGAAAAGAAATGATTCTATCAGGTAAAGTCAGCCACATTCTCTAGAAAGAAGCTTAGGTAGGCTGCCCTGCTCAGGTTTCTGTAGTCACTCCCCACTGAAGTCACAAGCTTTTTGGAAAAGAGGGACATTTCTCAACATCTGCAGCATACTGACTATGCTGTTTGTGCCCAGTAAACAAATAATTTGAATAACAAATGGAATTGTTTCTAAATATAATGTTCCACAATGCTTACAGAGATGCCATCTGCTCTGTAAGGTAGAAAACTGGAGCCTATAAAAACTTCCATGTATGCTTAATTTTATACCCTCATGCAGCCCCAGAGACATTCAAGCACATAAAATTGAGCAGATATGTAAACATTTGCAGAGCTACAGCTCCATAATTGGTAATTTTGCAGCCACTGTATTTTTCAAGGATCTGGAAAGAAGTTCAATGGCAGAAGGTGCCTTGAGGGTCAACAGAAATAAACTGTGGACAGCTCATCTCCACTTTTATTCTAGTGCTTGGCTTAATTTGCCTGTCTCCAAAACTCACCCAGTTCACAGTGGAAGGATGGCACATTCCCAGCCCTCTGGCATCTGAGAGACATCTCACTCCTGCTCAGAGCTGGAAGTGAAAATAGAGTGCGAGGAATCCAAAAGGAAGTTGTTGAATGCGTGGCAGATGTTGTTACATTTGGCCTAGCAGTACTCCATGTGGCAGGCACACGACTTGTGATCTTTGCCAGAGAGGTTAATAGCGATGGCACTTCCATGGGAGGGTTTTCTTTCAAAGGAGAGTGGAACAAATGTTATAAGTGAACCAATAATGGCAGGAAAGGAACAATACCAACAAAATATTAAAATAAGGGGAAGCAGAGCTCAGAAATAATGGCATGTCGGCTTGGAAAAGAACACATCAACAGCAAAGAAGAAACAAAAAACCAAGATTATAATTTTGGGGGAAAGTGTGCTGAAGAGACATCTTAAGACCCCTCTGTGTACCTCCATCCCAGTTCCCTGAGTTTTGGCTGGCATCCACATCTCCTACAAACAAATTCAGAGCGAGGAAGTGATACATACTAGTATGAATCATGAATTTCTAGGCCATCCTTCATAATGGGAGCCATGGCTGAGCAGAGGTGCATTACTCACATATTGAAGATGATTTATGTTGGTTTTACATAGCTGTTGGGCTTTAATTATTCACTTGATTATCAATAAAAAATAAGCAGTGAGCAGCACAGAATGTTAACATGTCTGAAAGGGACATGCAGCCACTTGTGTGAAACAAATGTGCACATGCATGGAGGCATTCTGTCCTGTCAGTGCCAGGTAGGAGGACAAATTCACCAGCAGGATTAGCACATTTCTTTTCTTTCTCTTCCCCATCCCCTCCCCACCCTTTTCACAAACAAAACCTGCCAACCTGTTCATCAGCTCTGTGATGGCAGACAAATGTTTCAGCAAAACATGTGCCAAATACCCATGATACTGGCTGAAATTCAATATGATGAAATGAATTGATGCTGGCATCCCATTTGGTGCAATGCAATATCTGATCAATAGCAAGTAATTGGACATCATTTTGTGTAGGATAGAAGGCTGGGGCTGTTACATCACTCTGAGTTATGGATCATATTAATCACTGCCTAACTGTTTCATCAATGTAATTTCTTTTCATCAACATGCTGTGGCATTTAGAATGTTGGACATAAAACCTTGATACTGTATTAAGTAGAAATTAAAAGCTGTGCAGCCCAATGGAATGGAACATCATTACCATGGGTGTGAACAGTGCTCTCACATCGTAGTGCAAAATTATACAATTGGCACCTTTAACAAGCGGAGTGAAGTGACAGGGAAAAAAAAAACAAATAGCAAGAACTCATCTGGACTGGACTCATATGCACTCATACAAGCCCTATCTTCTTCCTCCTCTTAATTGCAGTCAATGCAAGACCACTAGGGAGAGAAATACATGTTTCTTTTAAGCTATTACTAGCTCACAGGTGTTTTAAAGTTGTGGGATGCTGAGGATGGATTAGCAGGGCAGGTCTGGCAGAGGACAAGGTAGAGTCTCTCCATTCCCCTTCCTAGCATGGAAATATGCACAGAGGTGTCACTGATCACTGGAATTCCTGTTGCTTAATCTATGCTCCTTCCATTTTAGCTTTCTTCAAACCTCTCTTTCTACTCCACCAGAGGTACATTTGTGGAGGTTTGTACCATTGCCTTCTATCAGATGATTCAAAGTCACTTTTTTTTCCATCCCTCACTAGCAGGCATCCATAGTCAGCATTTGGCAGTGAAAGAAAGCTTTTAGGCTAGTCAGTCAGAGAACTAGTGCCAATGGCTCTGCCACTTCCAGAGAAGAGAGACCATGGCATGGTTCTGCTCTGAGTGACAAAAAAGCTTTTTGAGGGCTACACTTCAGACACCTGCTCAGGCAACTAACTGCAGTCTGGCACTCCACCACTGAGCCCAAACCTCATAACATATACTGCTGTTTGCAAAAAAGTCATCACAGAAAACTGAAAGTAATTCTTCAGCCAAGCTAATCCCAGCTTTGTGCTGGAGGAAGACATAGTTTTACATACCCTCCCACACTCTGGTTTCTGTGGGAAATAAATGGGGAAAAGTAAAAGGGGTTTAAGTCAGAGTCCTCTTTCAGACCCTAAACACAGAACAGTCAGTTTATGTCTTGCCCAAGAAGCTGAACGACCCTGTCTAAGCCCATAGATGAAGTTGGCAGAAAACAGGCACAAGTCTCATTCTTATTACACAGAAAAGCAGTGGGACTGTGCTCTGCCTGAAGAGTGAACAAGAAGGTAAGTCAACAGCAGAAAAAAGCTGACAACCGGATCTTATTCTTAGAGCACCTGCATTTCCCACTGATAGCGGAGCTGCGGGTGCCTGGCGCTTCTTAAAATATAACCAGCTTATTCATCCTGTCTTAGGTGAGAACATTTTCTCTGTTCTCTGTTTGGTGTGAAGCCTGTTGGGAAAGACAGGATGAGAGCAGATAATAATAATAGTGTTTGAACATCTCCAGCTCACAGTTTCTTGCCATATTTGGTGATTGTTTTCTTTAAACTCCAAACTCTAGGTCTGTGGGAATCTCAGCTTTCTCTTATAAAAATGCTTTCGATTCCTTTTGATGGGGTAAGGAAAGCCTGAAAGCCTGTCATCCAACAGAACTGCAAAATTATAAACCTAAAAAGAACTTTAAGAGTGCATTACTCTTAAACATCTGCATTTTTAACAGTGACCTCAGAACTTTTAGGAAAGTTCTGTTATTACATTTTAAGTGAGAGAAAAATTGACCCTCACTATGGTGTCAACTTTGAATAAAGTCCTGAAAGACATACTTGTGAGTGCCACTGGTCAGAAAAATACCTGAATTATGGCAAAATGACTTTTATGTGAAATTGTCTGTACTTTGTCTTTTCTGTACTTCCAGCTGGAATTAGAAACACAACAGACTGAATTCAGGGGTGGAGGCGAAAGGCATACAGATATTTCTTTATCTCCAACCCTGTAAAGGAAAATGGTTACTGACATGATTAAATTTAAGTCTGTATCAAGATTCTAGCAGAACCTGACTTCATATTTGAAGTATCCCAATAGGAATGTTTTATTTGCATAGAAAAAAAGAAAATGGTGTGACTAGTGCTTTCAGAGCTAAATTATGCTGGATCTCTAAATAAACCCTGGAAGGAAGTGTGTGAGTCCAGCTTGGTCTTGCTTTTAGTTAAAGGAGTCAGAAGCTCGTGTTATTGTTGAGTTGAGACAATAATTTTCTCTACCCTCAGTGACAAGCCTATACAGTTTTGTATACAGCAGGAGCCAGTCTCCTGTTGAGGCTGCACCAGCCATTTCTTCACTGAATCTGCACATGAGACATTTTAAAAGTATTTCAAGATCAGACAGTGCCTGTACTGACAAGAGCCCATGACTGTAGGGGAAAATAGCACAGGTTTTTTTCTGTCTGTGATTCTTAGGAAGTTTAAGCGCCTCTGACAAAATCTTTGTCTCTCTTCTCCCTATTTCTGCTGCTGACCCTGGCTGTTCCTGCCTTTAATGGTATATACCAAATATGTAAATGTGTGCCTGTGGTTTGCAGTTTTTGATGCATAATGTTCCATTAAAGCCTAAAGTGATCCTGAAGCCACTCTTTAGGGAGCACTCCTTCTGAGCAAAGTCCATTGTAGTCACTGTCACAGAGCAAATCATCTGTGTACGCACATACACTTACACACATAGCTAGCTCTTCATTTTTCCACTTACCATTGCTGCCAGTGACACCACTAACTCCCTACTGGTATCTGCTGATGCATTACAATGGAGATGTATTGGTAAAATGAGAAGATGCCTCTATAAGACCCACAGAAAATCAACCATAATTGCTTCATAGCTCCACCTACTTGGTTCAAACTCCCCCTCACCCTCTGTCTCTGCTTCCTTTAATCTCAAACAAGAGTTATTCAGAGTGCAAAGACATTTGGTCCTTTTCTGTGGAAAATAACTCCCCATAACCCTTTTGTCTGTTCATGTCACTCAGATGATCAGCCACATCCTCTCTTCAGTGACAGCTCTCCAAGTGCACCTGCTTTCTGCTCCGTTGTTTCACTCCTGCATTTGTAAGAACGACTTATTTTAGCAACTAATTATACTAACAGCCATACATAGGGCCAAAAAAATGCAAAACCACTTACAGAAGGGAAATGAAGACACTCTTATCTTAGAAGGAAAGAGTCCACTACTAAATTCATTGATGTTAGCCTACTGGGGTTACCTGCCAGAAAAGGTCAAGATGTAATTATGATTGGTGTGCTGAGTATATTGTATCCCTAATGCATTAGAATCTGTTAGGCCTAAGTATTTTAGCAGTACCCAAGACAGATTAAAATGCTTTGAGAACATTAAAAGCAAAGTAAATGGTAAGATCCTACCTAGGGGATGATGCTCAAATATTCTGCAGGGAGAGCACACCCTGGAGCGCTGGAACAGGAATCTGGTGCCTTGAGATCTTCTCGTTTCATAGTGTATTTACTGAGGGGCAGCTGTGCTACTCTGTGCTCAGCTCCTCACATAGAGATGTCATGATTATTTCATCCTACCAAATTCTTGGAAATCTAAGAGTAGATGTCCCAATGTCAAAGACTACTGTGTTGTTTGTGTATTGCTACCTTATACAAAGTGAGGTTTACATACCGTATTATGGTGTTTATATAGCGCTCATCACCAAGGTATTTGAGCTTCCTACAAAACCAGACATTGAACAATTTTTCCTTTTCCCTTTTTCCCTCTACAACCAACTAAATAATTTTTACAGTCATTCAGAGAACTTGCACACTCCTGTAATTGTTGCCACATTGTCTCTGTCATTCTCTTGGTCATGTTCAGGAGCACAATTCACTTCTCCCAGTATTAATGAGTAATAAATAATTCATACAAAAAATAAAAGACACCTAACAAAAGAGACATCGGCATACTTCATGTGGTGAGTGCATTTTATAGTCTGTGATGTCGATTTCTGTGGAAAAGCCCTGTAGAATTTAAGAGAAAATGATAACCTTTCCTTACGTTTTGAACAACCTATAGAATAGAATACAATTAACATCTTTGTCAAATAATATAATCTGGTAGGATGGCTCAAAAAGCTTGCCGAAGACAGGACTCTATTTCAACTCCAGAATAGAGCACTGTTATACTTTTATAGACTGTTAGGGGTTTCATCCCTCTTAATTTCTGCAGGACTTTTCAGATGGGTTTGCACATGAAATGAGAAGAATCATGGGAGAAAAATTACTGTAGAGAGACACAAAAACGTCTGGTCTAAATTTACAACTGAAAGCTGTCTTGGGAGGCTTAAACATAGTGTGACTATTCAGCTTCACGATAGAGGGGTCAGGTGTGTTCCGAAGAGGGCTAATGGGATAAAACCAAACAACAGGACAGTGCCCAGCAGATACACTGTTAAAGTGCTTTACCTGTCTAATAGTGACACGTGGAGTACAAAGTCCCTGGCTATGACAATTGCCCCTCCGCTCAGCAGAAGCAGAAACCAACCATTCTGTGGAGCTGCCAGACTGATGCTTTTCATAGCCTTTGAAAAGCTCCCTCACCCCGGGGATTCAAAGGAAACGTTTGGTCCTTACATGAGAGACAATTGAATATTTTGAGCACAGAAGGAATCGGACATTTTTTGTTCAGTTAGCATGTACCTATCCAATGTATATGGGACCTTTCAGCCGTGTTCCACATGAAAGATCTGCATGGTAGCCTGCCATGAACAATCTCCATGCCCACACAAACCAATCCATGCCCAGTCAATTACCTTCTTACACCACATAAGGGCAGAACTTTGGAGGGTATCCCCACATAAAGCACAGAATTTGACCGTGTATTTTTCTCTGGCTGCTCAGCTTTATTGTTGTTTTTCATGAGAGTGGCAGAATGAAACAGCAAATACTAAATTATTGTTGTTCATTCTCCTATAAGCTGATGCAATAGGGAGTTGATCATGATCTAAGCTCTAAGAAGGATCCTGTGTTTTTGGGCAGGGAGACTTCAATGCAGCTAGACAAGAGAGGGGAAATGAAAGGTTGGTTGGCATTAGAACACAAATACTTTTTTTTGTTCTGATAGACAAACACAAAAGTTAAAAACAATCCCTTGAAAAACACCAGAATGCTAAGACTGCAAATTTAAAAACACACAGATACGAGATGTCAGAACAGTGCAACCTTAATTAACCCTCCTGTGTGCATGCATTATCTAATTGCATAAGCATATATTATTTCTCCCCAGAGAGTCTGTGTCTTACAACACAAGGGACAGACTAAATCCACTGTGCGAGAAGCTGTTCAATATTTTCCTTTCCCCTTCTGTTTGTATGGTCTCAGGTTATTTACTGAACACTATTCACTTCATGCTGAAGTTAGGATTACTCATCTTATCATGGACATTCTTGTCACATTCCTGACTTTAGCAGCTGTGGACCTCACATAAATTAACACATTTGTTTTCATTTGTGTAAAAGCAGGGCTTGGCATTATCCCCATTTAGCTGAGGAGATCACTGCTGAGCAATTTCTTTGAGAAATTCAATTGCTCTCTCTAAAATGGTTTAAAAAGCTAATGAAATATGGTTTCACCATGAAGAGAGCTGCTCAGTTTTAATAAGTGATTCTACTAGTCCTGCATAAATTTTGTATTTTTATCCTAACCAGTGTAAGCACAGATACCCTCATTATTCTTAAGAATAATTAATCCATTTCAGAATCCCACCAACTCCTCTGATTGAACAGCCATTGTGAGATGAACTCAAACAACAGACCCGCCTTACTCTGCCACAGAATTATCAAGACTTCAGCTGACCTGGAATGAAGTCCTTTCCACCACTGAGGCTGACTGTCTTAAACTTTTCCTTTAAACAAGTTCCTTGCCACACTAACTAGTCTGGTTTGTCTTCTTCACTCTCTCTTTCATGGCCTTACTTCATGAGCTCTTCTATTTTGGAAATATGTGCCACAAGGGGAAAAATATTGTATTCCTTTAATTTTAAGACCCCACAGTTTTTAGAAACACCTGTCACTGTTTCCATCTCTCCAATCAGTGAGCAGTGCGGGTGTCTTTCTCAGTGGGAGATGACAATTTGATGATACTTCATCAGTGTGGGACTCCTGCTGAGAAGTAGATTGAGACAAAGGAAATGCCTCTCGGCATTGGAACAAATAAGAAATCAGATTTTCTAAGTTATTGTTAGGTAAGTTCAATTTCTTTTATTTTTTGAAGTTAGTCTGCATGTGTGTGTACTGACATTAGCATCGGCCAATTCACTGCCATTTCTCTCTCTCAACTACACAGGCATTAATGCCACCAGCAAAAAGACAGAAACACCATGCTGAGATTCAAGAGCGGTACTAAAATGCTGGCCTCGCCAGAGATTTTCTGCAGCGCTCAGGTAAGGTTTCTTTAAGGTCTCAATTCACTGAAGAACAGAAGCCTAGAGCAACAATCTTTTCATCAGAAAGTTTATCTTGTTCCTCGTGGTATGTGTGTTCTGATTTGTATTTTCAAGGCTGTCTGCTTTATCAGAAAGGACACATATACTTAAGAAAAAGAATAAAAGAAGGCCTAAAATTCTAGAAAGAATGTGTTAGTACTGGAAAGCAGGGAATGTAAAAATACAGGGAAAAAGATTTGGGAAGGAAGTGAAAATTCAACCATCCTGAAATCAGTTGAAGATGACAAATCAAAGGGAACTTTATCACTCATTCTTTGGAACAGAATGCCCTATTGCCTCCTAGATTGCTCACAGAGAAGAGAGTCACAGGCTCTCTGCAAGTTGACAGAATATTCAGTGCATGAACGGCAACAAAATGCCCAAACTCAGGCCACATTAGGAATAACTATTTAATGGAAATTGTTGGAAATCCTCCTTATCATTCAGAGTAATGGAGTTCCCTTTTCTTGCATTATAGATAACTGGGGCCACGTGAAGTTGCATAGCTAAGAGATTCCAGACCATCTGCAGCCATGATCTGGACAGCAAGAAATAAGTAAGAGGAGTGGTAGGGACTGGACATACACACAGTGCTGCAGGGCTGCAGAAAATAAGGTATGAGTGCTCTTAGGGTGATACAAGTACTCTGTGTACTCCTGCACACAGGGAATGAGCTGGGCCTGGTTGCTCTTCTCTACTAGGACAGTTTCTGTCCCTTTTGTCAGGCACTGGGCAGCCCTCAATAACCAGGACTAAGCCAGTATATTTTAGGGAAGAAAAGCTATTTTTCTGGGAATTTTCATGCCACTGTGGCTGATGGAAGTCCAAGATGGAGAGGGACACTTTTCAAGAGCTGGCAGTGACAGGACAAGGGGAAGTAGATTCAAACTACAAGAATAGCTTTAGATTAGATATTAGTAAAAAATTCTTTGCTCTGAGGGTGGTAAGGCATTGGATCAAGTTGCCCAGAGAAGTTGTGGATGCACCATACCTGGAAGTGTTCAAGGCCAGGCTGGATAGAGCTCTGGTCTAGTGAAAGATGTCCCTGCCTAAGGCAGGGGGGTTGATGATCTTTAAGTCCCTTGCAACCTAAACCATTCTATGATTCCATTTTAGGAATAACACCTGCCCACTTCTAGCAAGACTGAGAGCAGCCATTCCTGGGTCTTTGAAAAGCATGTTGCAGGGAGGATGCATAAAGTCTTTCTCCTTTAAATGCATCTGCCTCCTTTCTTCCTTTTCTTTTTTCTCCAAGGTCCAGGGCCTATTTTCTCCTGATGTCCCCACACATTTCAACAATCTCAGGTAAAGGATGAATGGAGATGATTTTCTTCCAGGCAGAAGCACAGTTCATGCTGCATTTCCTCTGCAGGCAGATGAGACTCTCAGGAGAACATGAGTAAACAGTGTAGCTCTATTAGCATTAGTTTTGGTGCACGATAGAAACCTGTCCTGCACCTTCATGATGTGATGTCTTGATCCTGCTGACCCACAGCCCACACATTTGCATTTTTCTGTAGCTTTGATTTGCTCCCTTCAGTTCCCCCCGGGATGCCAGGTCCTGAACAGTCCACAATAAAAGCCATAGCTCATGATGTCCAGCTGACTTTTACTGCCATAAACAGGCTGATATTTGTTTAATTTAGTGAAATAAATGCCTTTCCTAGCTGTTTGGAAAGCAAATCCCTCCTTACCCTCCAGCTGGTATTTGCTGTACTTGAGTGAGCCTGCTAAAAAGCTCAGGTTATAATTTAATGCTGCTATGTTTGTGCAGAACCAACAAGCCTTTCTTAAGGCCTCTTAGGGTTTTTTAAGCGAAGGAACTGCTCTTTTCCTGACAGAGCTCTCTGGTGCCTTAACAGCATTGCACACAGCACATCTTCAATCAGGGACAGCAAGCAAACAACATATTACCTGCGGCAACACACATTGCTGAGCGTAATAATAGATTGACATAGGACCTTACTGAACTTTCAGAAGTTCCATGTGGAACAGAATCACACAGAACCTATTTTTTATTAATTACTGTGATGAGTTTTCCCTGGCTGGATGCCAGGTGCCAGAGCACCACAGCTGCTCTATCATTCACCTCCTCAAGTGGACAGAGGAGAGAAAACATAACAAAAGACGGGGATAGGACAGGGACATTAGGACAAGGAGAGATTATTTATCTTTTACTCTCATGGGCAAAAAAGAATATACTTGGGGAAATTAGTTAAATTTATTACTGAACAAATCAGAGTAGGATAATGAGAAAATTAAAACAAATCTTAAAACACCTTTCATCCCACTACTTCCTTCTTCTTAGACTCAGTTTTACTCACAAATTCTCTGCTTTCTCTGCCTGAGTGGTGCGGAGTCATTCAGTCCCAGGGGATATAGGGCACAGTCCTCCAGGAACAGACTGCTCCAGCATCAGATACTCTTTCCATAGGACCACATGTCCTGCCAGTATACCTGCTTCATTATGGGCTTCCCTCAGGGTCACAGCCTCCTCTGAGCATCCACCTGCTTTGGCATGGGGTCCTCCCTGGGCTGCAGGTGATTATTTGCTTCACTGTGGATCTCCATGGGCTGCAGGGGGAGAGCTGCATCACCAAGGTCTTTGACATGGGTTGCAGGGGAATCTTGGCTACTGTGCCTAGAACACCTCCTCCCACTTCTGTTTCTCTCACAGGTTCTCACTCCTCTATCTGACTGTAAATGCAGCTGTAGGCTTTCTTTCCCTTCCTTAAATACGCTAACCCAATGGCATTACCATTGTCATTTGGCCAGCGACAGGTCCACCTTGGAGCCGTCTGGCACTGACACTGTTGGACATAGGGGAAGCTTCTGAGAGCTTCTCAGAGAAGCCACCCTGTAGTTCCCTGGTACCAAAACCTTGCCATGCAAACTGAATACATTTAGTGACCGTGAACTGCTTGTTGACCTCCTAGCATGGTGCTACTGAATGGCAGGGGCTCTAGCTCTGCTCTTTTCCAGAGGTCTTTGCTATAATGCTGAGGTGAAAAATTTGAACTTTACTGTAAGCAGGCATCAACACACCTCTATTGATATCCATACCGAATGATTTCAGAGAGACTATTTACCATACCAGTGTTTTTGAGCACAGTGATGTCCTGCCATTGTTTTCAGCAATGTCCAAGTATCAAGTCAAGCTGCAGAGATACAAGGTCAGTATGGGTGGTGGCTAAAAGACTGGAAGCTTCCAAAGAGGATAAGACCTAAAGTTTTAGATTTGTTTGCCTCTTCCCAGTTAGCACTGCAAGCTCAATTTATAGAAACACACATGCTTTAGAATGTAGTATGTATTTCCTTCTTTCAAAATTTGTATTTGTCTACTAATTCATTCTTTTCCATGACATCAAGAAGAATTCAGGTCAGCACTATACTGTTTTAATCACTTGCTTTTCAAGAAAAATGTATGCTGCAGGGCCAAGATCTATTCTTCTGTTTATAGTTGCCCTAACCCTGTGTATAGTCCCATGCGCTCTCCACTCTTTTCTTCCTATTCTTGTCTCCCCATTTCCCCTTCCCTTCAGTGCCTCTTAGTGGTTGTCTGACCATGTGCCTAAGTCAAAGAGATCTCTTCCAAATGGCTGCTTTCATTCACAGTCCTCAGTTCATGTTAGTGAAGAAATGTACATGAAGGAGTTGAAGAGGAGGAAAAATTAATTGAAAGGGAATGATTGTAGCCATGGTCGCAAAAACAGTGAGGCAATAGCTCTGCCATGTTTGACCAGGAACAAGCAGTGCTCGTGGTTTCTGGGGTGCCAGATACCTGGGAGAATTTGGAGGCAGGTGAAGTCCTCACCTAGAGTGTTCAAACTGAAAGAGCACATATAAACCAGAAAATCATTATTTCCTTTTACCCTTGTACAGAGCATTTTCACACCACAAACCAAGAGATGGCAAGACACAAAACACTGTATGACTTTGCTTGAGAGTGAAGAAATCACTCAGCCCTTTCATTTTAAACATTTTTCATACAGGAAGTATGAGTGCGCACACAAAACAGCATCAATATTTATGCAAAGAATTGTGTTGTTTATGTGTGAAACATTATATTCTAAATTAAAATTACTTCATTATGAAGATCTCTCTTTGGAAATGAGCACAGCCTGCTGGGCACCCCAGTTGTTATAAGAAAACATGTTAGAAGACCACCACAACTTTGTCCAATATTTTACAACTCACTGTGCCTCCAGCATATAACTCTGATATATATTCTAGAGAGCCCACTAGTGCCATATCTGAGAGTAAATCATGCTTCGATTATTCTGTCTTATAGCCCATTGCAGAACAGGGAACATGCTTTGCCAGCAGCTGTTATCAGTATTCTTGGAATTCTTGACTGAGATCATTGAAAGCCCAATAAGAGAACAAAAACCTACAAATTATTTCTACAGTAGGTAAAAGCTAAGACAGAAAGCTGTAAAATAAAGAGAAATCTCTCTATTATATAGAGCTGTCTCAGAGTCACTTCTTCCTTTGGAAATCATGATCTACATAGTTTCATAAATTGATGAAAAGGTTTTGACCATTAAAGTTAATTGATACTGAATTTAAAGGCATGAACTTAAATAATTCTGCTATTTTCTTTGACAATTAATTTTTGGCATTGCGTTTATCTCCATCACTGTATGAAGCAAAAAATCACAAGTACTGAAGAAGCAAGATTAACATGTACAAGAGATGAAGCACTGTGAGAAGCGACATCTGGGGCAATGCAAAAGATGTTTCAAGGAGTGTAAACAGGCAGAAGTAAAAACAGAAAATAAAACCTGACTTTTAAGTAAAATTAGCAACAACTTGGATTTATATAGTGCTCCATATGTTCTAGCTGAATAACACCCAAGGCGTTTTAGAGTGAAGTAAGGTAAAAAGCATGCTTGAGGCGAGAAAGTAAGAAAATAATTAAATTTCTTGAAAATGTTTTCAGCTTTGAGTAGGTGCAATTCTTCCCTTTAGATGGCTGTGGTAATGGTGCCGAGGTGCTGTTGTTTTACATAATTGGCTTTGGATGGGAGCCATGCTGCAGTGAAAGAGCAAAGACTGCTTGTAGTTGAAATGCTCATTCTATTTATTTTTATTTTTTTAAATTTAATGTTGCAGCAGAATTCTGATTGCTTAGAAAAATCTAGCTAGAAAAAATGAAAACATACAGCTGTTTCGAAATGCCATTGAGCTGGCTATGAAAGAAAATAGGCCTTGGATGGGGGAGGAAAGGAAGAACTGCACACAATATGGATAGCTTTTTTTTTGGGGGGGGGGGCTTACCCCACCTTCCATTCACAGAGGGGTAGATTAAGAAAATGGTTCTTGATGATTGTGCCTGGGTGGATTTCTCCAGCTCTGAGTATAGTGAAAATTGTAACAACCTCATGGTAATATCTACAATAACAAAAGACAGGAACAAAAATTAATTTGGCACAACATAAACTGCTGTTTAACAGTCTTGAGCATGAAATATGAACACAAGTGATGCATGTTTTGCCTTTTTACAGAATGAAGATTTGCACATGTGTTATACAAAATGGAGTCTTTCCTTTAACACCATTCACCAAGCACAGACCACCACATCAACCAAAGATTGCTGAAAGAGATGTACGTATGCTACCCATATTCCATTTCTTCAGAAGAAAAGTGCCATGCTTGAATCACTCTTCTACCACAACTGTATTTTCATGGGCAGAAAGCTCAGCAAGTCAGTAATTTGTCTGGGCCTTCACTTGCAAACTGCAGGTGGGTATATATTTTGGATAAGGCTATTTTCCTAATCAGGAACTCTCTTTCTGCTACAAAATCTCCCCATTCTTTCTGGCATAAAAGCCATGCTCAAACACTGGGCCAATAGTCCTGGAGGCCTGTATGGCTGGAACCTCAAACACAGGTCTTAGAATAAAATTTAGATTTGTCAGACTGTTGTGGGATTCCCAGAACAGTGAAACAGGCAACCATTTCACTTGTTGGCTACATGCCAACAGTTGGAGTTCTACAGCTTATTATAGCAGTCATCATGATCATCACTTTAATTTATCAGCTGTATTGTCCTGAAAGCCTCAATCAGAATTGGGGTCTTTCTTGAGCATGGTTTTTTATAGATAGCCAGAAGATACAGTTCATATTTCAAAAAGACAAAGATTTATGCTTGAAATAAATTATCAAATGACTTCTGTCTTGGAAAAGAGCATTGATAGCCAGTACTCGGGCTGTCCAGCTGGCTCAAGGGTCCTTCCTTATTTGGAGGAAAGAAACTTGCCAGCTTTTGAAATTACTATATTATTATTACTGGTATCCTCTTTTTTAATCCTTCACTATGTGGATAGCACAATTCTCATCAAAAAGGAAACCAGAAGGGTGTGCACATGCTGCCAAAAGACTGCTAGAAAAGAATTCTTGGCTAAATGTTTCAAAGCTACTTGAAAGGGTTTCCTGCTGACTTCAGTCCTGTAAATCCACCTTTTGCTGTACAAAGATAAAGGAGAGGCTACTCATCAACATTGATTTAGCTTTATGATCAGCTTACATTTTCCCTTTAAACTGTGGAATCTCAGGGCCAGAGCTTCCTTTTTAGCAATGACCCAATCTGCTGACTGTGCCTTTACATAAGAGAGCAAAGGCAAGAAGTGCTGTCCACAGCCCATTGTCTAACAGAGACCTGCAGATTGCCACAGTCCTCAAAGCTCATCTGATGGACTGAGATGTGCGCCAAAGTCCAACTCCTAACGTCAAGGAAAAATTGTTCACCATCAGTAACTACCCATCACATGAAATAGGCAGCAAAAAGCAACTGAATTGTGTTTTAATTTCTCATACAAAATAATCAATAGAGAAGAGCAATAATAATAATCCAGATTAGGCCAGTAAGGCAGTGATTTTGTGTTTATGTTTACTCAGTATGTGAAGCAGATATAAGGCCAGTGAGAGGTAAATTTTTGGGATGAAATGGCAGACTTCTAATTGTCTGTTTTATCTTTCCAAGGTGTTTCTGTTAAGCCTCATATACGACATGTTTCCATTAACATTTCTGGAAATTACTGCTAAGTTATGAGTTCTGATCAGGGTGTAAATGATGCAAAAATGGCTGTTCCTCATGACCATGAAGAGTTAAGAAAAAGGTTTCTTGGAAAACTCACCACAGATGAGCAAAGCACATTAGAAAATGGCAACTGATTTATGTCACAATGTTATTTGTGATTCAGTAATTAGGTGCTAGGAAGCACATAAGAATGTTGTTCTAGTCCCCATCAACTTCTCTGGGCAGTGTATCAGTCCTAAGGCAGTTTATGATGTTCTGCTGAAAAACAGAATGGGACTCTTCTAATAGGAAAGACCCAAAAACCAGGGCACATTAGTTACACAGTCAAGAATTATACTGAAAAAGATGCAACCAAAATTGCCAGAAATGGCAAAACTGTAATTTCCAATAAGCCATAGGCTTCAAATCAAATGCCATAACACTTTTCCTGAAACATAAGCCCCTGCTCCTTAAGATAGCTGAAAGAGAAGCAGCCAGTATGGTGTTGCAGAGAGACAATAACTGACAAAAAGGTAACTTCCCTAATGCAAAAAGAACTGCCATACACACCACCCTATAAAATGAACATTTTGAACGCCACATTTTGTCCTTAGGGCACTCAGCACTGTATGTATCCCTTATACTCTCTCCTCTTTTTTGTGGCTGTCTCAGTGACTGAAGTTGGCATTCACTATGTTGTTTCCCTATGCAGTAAGCAAGGCTAAAACACAAAAAGTGTTACAAAGAGAAAATTTGTAACACTTTTACAAAGTGAAAATTTGTAAAATTTCCTTTTACAAAGAGAAAATTTTACAAAGAGAAAATTTTTACAAAAAATTTACAA
Source organism: Acanthiza pusilla (assembly GCA_036630365.1). NCBI lineage: Eukaryota > Metazoa > Chordata > Aves > Passeriformes > Acanthizidae > Acanthiza > Acanthiza pusilla. The sequence continues at coordinate 11,416,602 of JAXCHO010000019.1, forward strand.
AGAGAAAATTTTTTTTCCTTTACAAAGAGAAAATTTTTTCTTTCTTCTGCACACACTGTGGCTCTGACCATCCACTTTCACCTGTAATGCATAACCCAAAACAACAGAAATACCATTCTCCTGGTCCCCACTCCCTCCATCAGTTTTTCCCATTGCAGTTACCTGAGGTGTGAGAGAAGCTGTGGAGAAAGGGAAATGGCTTGTGCTCTTTGGCTTCTTCTGTTCCAGCCAGCAACACACTGGCAGTAATCTCTTCTTCCTATGGAGATAAAGACAGATAATTAAGATAAACTTAGACCTGCTGTTGTGCTCCCTGCTGGGAGGTATTAAGAAGGAAGACATGCTGGCCTCTTTCAAAAGATTTGTGAGGTATGGATCAGCTTTACCCTTTGGAGAAGGAACAGAGGCTTTTGATGTGTTTTATTTAGAAAAATACAACAAAATTATTTTACTTCTTCTCTCTGTTTTTTTTCTTTTTTTTTTTTTTTCCAGTTTTGTGCAGGGTTCAATGATTTGACCAAGTGTTGAACTTAAGACTTTGCACTTGTGTGCTGAAATGAGGGGTCAGGGAAGCGCTACTTTAGTACCTGTGGAAGAAACAAAACCCACATTATATTAAATGCATTAGGGAATGTTATGTAGTTTAAAACTTCCTTCTGCTTTCCAAGATTGCTTCCTGTGAGATGTGATAATGCAGGGTTTTAAAATATTTAACAATTTGCATTTATCTGAAAAAAAGGGGGAAATCGCGTACAAAGAAAAACACAAACATGTTCAGAATGCCTACCGCCAGCAACATCTTGGCATTTGCCAGTACTTAAAGGTTATGTCTGTCATGTTTAGATGTGGCATAAAGTCTTTCACCCTTTCCCAAGTAATTGGACATCATACTGATAGGTAAAATGGAATGTGTTATGAACAGCTCTCCTATAGACTTACAGGGCTTATTGACAGACAGTGCTTGGAGAGAAGGCCTAATTTTATGCATGAACATGTCATGCTGGAATAATTATGCAACTGCCTGCTTTCCTTGTGCAGTACATTGTGAAACCCCACGATGGTTCCTGGGAATTCATACTTTCTTCTGGTTTTGCATAAACACAACTGCTGTAACTAACAAGAGGAAATACATTAATAAGGTGAATGCAACATTTAATCACGAATAAAGATCTGAATAATTTGTCTTGCTTTCAAGGTGTATGAAAGCAACAACAACCTACACACTTTTAGTAAAGAGCAGCAAATGCAAAACTGGCTCTCATTGGGGAATCTATGCTCATTGATTTTCTTCTACATTGTTGTCTGACTGATGTGTGCAAAAACTAAGGTAGTGTTTTGTCTCTGGTAAGCCTAACTTGTGGTTTTTGGTTATTTTTTGGTTTTTGGTATTTGGCTCATGGCAAATTTAATCACTATAAAGCATCCCTTCTTAGTCTAAAATAAGAAATCATTCTGGCTCATTGCTGAAAATTATTGACAGTTGACTATAATCTTGCTCTCACCTGAACTGGCTAACTGAAAAATTATGATTTAGGAAGGAAAATGTTAGAATAGGGAGAACATCTCTTGAGCTGAAAAAAGGTGGGTGCTGGGAGGGTGATATTAGGGGGATGAATTTGTATGCTTATTCTTTCTCTGCTCCTATTGTCTTCAGACATCTGGTCACTGTCACAGTTGTATCTATTTTGTTGTTTTTTTCTTAAACTGGTACACAATGTTCATGCCTATATTTCACATTTGGAAATACATATTTAAAAGAGCAATAAAAAAGTATCTTTGAAGAATTTATAATCTCTGAAAAAACGACAGCATTCTTGCTACTGTTTTCTTTCTAAATACAAATGTGACTGCCATATTGCTGCTTCTGTTTGTGTGGTGAGAAAAGTTAATTTTTTTTGTCAGTAGCATGAATGATAGTCTCCCTCTTTTGATTTCTTTCTCATTTAGGATTCTTAAGCTTGCAAACCTCTTAAAGAAAGATGCAGCGAGTGCACAGCTGGCTCATGACATTCAGTTTAGGACAGAGCTAAAATGGTTTCTGCGTCATTTATAGCAGGAGGAAGCCCCTGAGTTGCTGAGTATGTGGGTCAAATAAGGTTTGCAACACATTCTGTGCCTGTGGCTGCCCTGGCCACCCTGCTGTTAGCCGTCTCTGTCTCTCTCTGTGGAGGGGCAAGTCTCCATTGTTAATTTTTAGCTGTCATGTGTTATCAATTGCTTGCTGCAGAAATATGGATTACAGTGAACCCCTTGGCTCTTTCACTTGGGAGGAAAAAATTTTTGCTTATCAGGCTTTATCAGTGGTAAATTCCCTTTCTCCACCCTCTTCATGAGCATGTTTGTCAAACTGGTGGTCATAGAGAGATTGCCTTTTCTCAGTGGCCTTGCTTCATTCTTCCCTGCTTTTGAGGAGGCAGCATATTCTTGTGCTCCTTCTGTGTGACTGCTTTGCTGCATGTTCTGTGTGCATGCTAGTTCCAGTATTTTTCTGGGCTCCCTGCTCTTAGCCCTGCCAAAGCTAGGTCTGACAGTGAACTGCACGGGAAGGACCTTTGGGTTGGAACACAAAGGTTGTTCTTATATCCCTGTGACACAGCATACATCACAAACTGTCTAGTTCCCATGGTGCCTTCATGCCGCAGGCAGAATGCTTAAAGCAGAGCTTTTCTTCTGCTGTCAGTCTGATTCAGCTGGCCTTCTTTCCTTCCCTTCTCTGGTACACGCCTTTGGGTCCTCTCCAGCGTGGCTGGCACCAGCAGCAGTACTGCCAGAACACAACTGCTTTTAGTGTACCCAGAGTGAAGCAAAACCACCTCCCTTATACAGCTGCAGCTCACCCTGTAAAAGCAGATTTCTGCTGGCAGACAAGCAGAGACAGCCGTGAATGCTCATGATGGGTACCTGCTTATAGTCATCTGCCCACTGCTAGGCTGCCCAGGCAGCTCTGGAGTTTCAGGACTGGGATTCCCTTGAACTCTGTATGTCCTGGTTCTGATCACATTCCACTTACCCACAGTCTCCACTCCCTTATTTTCAAAGTTTGCATTTAGTCATCCTGGCCTCCAGGGGTGGGAGAGGATCAGAGCAGCTCTAACTCCAGTTGCACAGTGCCTTGGCTCCAGTGAGTCCCACCCCAGAGGGGAACAGTTCCTTCCGGAGTCAGCCTGGAGCTGCACTTCCCAACTATGGCCCAGCGTTCAAAACCATGTAATTTCCAGTCCAGTCAGACACATCGTGCCCTGACAATGACAGGAGTGATCCTGTTCTCACACAGTTTCCAACCAAGGAGTGGCAGGTAAGCCTGTGAAGCAAGTCCCCTAGCTCTCCCTTTACCTCGTCAGCTTCTTCTTTTTATTCGACTACAACAAGCCGGTTAACTGAACCCCTAAAATAACAAGGTTGCTTGTTTAGGGTAATCACTTGACCCCCCTTTCAGTATCCTGCCATGTGAGGCATTCCTAGGAGTGCAAGATAAACAGCATAATGTTTGTTCCTTCCTTTTCCCACTAATTATGAAGCATTGCGTCCACTTGTCATGAGTTCATGTTTTTTGTTTTCTTTTCCTATTTGCATTTACTCAGCAGCAGCCATATCAGATCAAATGGAGCATATCCATTTTTGACATTAGTTAAAAAAATGCTGTTAGTTGATGACTATTAATCCTGCACAAATGCTTGCATAAGAAGATAAGTTTTCCCAACGCTGTTTGCACAGGGGTAGATGGCTGTTCTAATGGTGTGTTTATTGAACAGTGATTTATCTGTTGCAATTATTTGCCCTTTAGGGCTGGTGATATTATATTAGTAGGTTTGATCTCTGCCGGCACCTGGATCCCTCCTTGCAATTAGCAAAGTGATACACCATGTCTGCCATTCTGATGCGCACCCCCTCTTCTTTTACCACTTCCGAACAAAAGGATGAGTGCAGCAAATCTCACCCTAAAAGCAGGAAAAATGAATAATGTTGATCAGTGCCCGCTTCTGGATTTAAGCAGAAGGACAGATTACTCAAAGAGAATGCAAGAACACTTTCCTTACATCAACAAATAATTCATGATGTGTATATGGGTATCCAGCAACTATATTATTGCAGTTGTCTGACAAATATTGTGAAGGGGCAGCAAATGGGACATATCATTCTACTGTCCTGACAAAGATTATAACAGGAATGGGAAATGGGACAAATGTAACTCATCCTGGAGACAGTCCCTGAGCTGTAATCTCGTTTGTTCTTCAGCATGAATTATACAGCAGTGCAGAGGATTAGAAGGTGATTTTCACCATTTGTATATTTTAATCACTTTTCTTTGCTCCTAAACAAATAACTCATTGTGAAATGCTAATGGATGGGTAATACTAGTTTTTGAGCTATGCACTAAATTAGGAGAAGGTAGTTGTAATATAAGAGTTCTGCCAGTTGCATTGAAATTCAATAAGGATGAAATTCATCTCAGGTTTGCACAAAAAGAATTCCTGCAGATTTCCGAGAATCATCTGCCATGTCTCACAGTGGAGCTGGACCCCTGCCCTTGCCTTCCTAGGCTTGAGATTGAGTCTCTTGGAAGTCACACCATGGCTGGAACACACAAAAAATGGGTGTCTGCTTGGTGGGAAGTCTTGAGCTGGAAGCTATGGTGGAAAAAAATTATGATCAGTAAGTCCCATTGGACCTAATTCTCCTGGCAAGAAGAGAAGGCAGCTTGACTGTTGTTTATGCCAACAATTGATTTGGATGCTGTTTGGTGTGGAAAGGCAACATTTGAAGCTTCCCAAGGCATTTAATCCAAGGTTGAAATGTTTAAATAATCCATTCTGTAGTAGAAGATAGCTAGTAAGCTCCCTAAGGTACCAATGGTTTTCCAGACCTTGACTCCTGGGTAAAGGTGACTTCCACAAATCTGTATTAAAGAGTGGAAGAACTATTATTTTGTCTCTAAGTTACTTTCAGTGTAACTTTCTTTAAAACCCCTCTGATTACATAAAATTCCTTAGGTTTTATATGCCTGTCGTTCAGTGCCAGACTGAAGAATGTGTTTCTTCTTCGGCTTTGTGTTTGCTGCTTGTGACTCGAAGGCACCATGCGAGGATGAAGGGCTGACGTGACCACCCATGAGTTAGGCTGCTATGACAGCCAGTGAGAGCAGAGAAACAACCTGGGCCCTGAATTTATGTAAATGGAATTTCCATGTTCCAGGTGGCTAGAGGGCTTGAAGTGACAAATAATCTTTCATGAAGGTAGATGAAAATATCAGGAGTCCCCTGGTGGGCAAGCCATCATGGTATATGTGAAAATGCTGGAGACAAAGTTTTGATTTTGAATCTGAAGTGCACTCTAATGACAGTGCAAGCAACAGAGTTGTTTGTGTGATTTACAAATGAGTGCATGTGAGCAACAAGGAACAGTCTGAGCTATTTCAGAATGTGGGAGGTCAGTAGGTTTAGAGAGGAGAATTGCCTTTGGAAGCCTTAGGAACTGCAGGCTAGGTTGGTCTGTCCTGCAAGAATGAGGATAAAACATGCCAAATACGTGTTTTACCTGTGGTTCAAACCTGATTTTAAGTTTTAGGACCAGATTTTCAAAATTTGTAAAACATAATTGTGTGCTATGTGCCAATGCTTCTGCACAAATCCAGCCTTTGTTGTAAATTACTTCAAACTGTCCATCCAGCTTCTACTGCCTGGCTCATACTCCTGACTTTAGTGCAGTTCTATCAGGGCTAACTGGATAATGCAGTAAACCACTTAAACCTTGCTGGGTAGCAGCAGTTTCTAACATGCTTGATGGGAGTTAAGAGTTAAGAGAATTCTTTTGGATGACACTGAGTCATTGTTTCATTGGGAAGTAAGAAGGGTTTAAATGAACATGCTGGCGGTTCTGCTGGAGATCCCAAGTTACACTTTTATTTCATTAGTTTTCCAAGAGAGCTGCTGAGATTATACTGGTAAAGGAAATATTAGGAGGAATTTTGCTTTCAAGTGGAAAGGTTTGGGGAGAAAATAGAATGTATTAAGACTGTTCATCTTCTACAGAGTACAAGACCCTATCTTTTTTTATTGTATTTTGAATTAATAGAAAGGATTTGGGTTAGCAGGAATGCTTCAGTGGACACAAATTTTCTATCCAACTGTCCTTCCAGGAAAAGAGGTCATGGACAATGTTCAGTGTCTGAAACACCATGGTGGTTAGCTTCACATGAGTGAAGTAAGAGGGGGTTATTTATGATTCATGGCTGCTCTAGGTCAGACCAAAATTTATTAGTCTAGGGTTGTAATTCCCTTGTCTCCAGGCTGCAGTGATCTCAGTTTCTCAGAGGACAGATTTGAAAGCAACAAGGCTCAAATAATGAAATATTAAATTCCCCTTATTTAAAGAAAAAAACCAGAACAGAGCCAAACACGCTTTCACTCACATGGCTACCACAAGGTGCACCTCTCTACACTGTGCCTAACAGCTATTGTTACTGGAGCCCAACAAGCCTGCACAGCCAGAAGCTGCCTCCTTAGAGAGGAAACACCATTCCCTTCTAGCAAAAGGCACAGAATCTATTCCCAGGGCAGTCAGTTACTCAGCCATGCCTGAAAGCAGGTAAGAGAACTGAAATAATGCTCAAAACTTTCCTGATGCTTTGGTATGGGAAAGGCTCCCATCTCTGAGTTAGGAATAAGGAATAGATCAGAATACAGATCACAGTGTGATGAGTGGTCCAAGGACATCTCGTGGAAGAAATTAACCCCTGGCTGGGCAGTGGACAGTGGGCAGTGGGCAGTGGGAGTCATGCCAAAGAGCTGGCACAAATCCATCTATTTCAAGAGAAAATATTCAGAGCCCTCGAAGCTTTTCTTTGATAGAAAAGTCCCCATGTTACTTGTTTCCTGTCAGAGAGCAGAAATGGTGAGAAAAGCTGCAATGCATTTGATCACTTCAAATTTCATCCCAGTTCAGAGCCATTTAGGTCCTGGAACAAAGATCAGGATTTCTTTATTTTCTGCATTGCTAGTAAATCAACTGATTCTTGCCTAGATTACTTGTGTACAGGGCCAGTTTACACCGTCCTGCAGTGCTTAAGTTTCTGAAACCATGACCTGGATCTGGATCTCAGTGGCTGGGGGAATCACTAAGAATAACCTGGGAAGGAAGAAGTGGCCACTGTGTTAATCCATTACAATGGCAATAGCCTTGTGTCTTAACTATGAAGTGTGAGGGGTTTGGGTATAATGTTTGAGATAGAAACAAATGGAACCAGGGCCAGTTTTTGGTTATCATAGCAGAATACTACTCTTCCATTAAAAAAAAATGTTGATGAAAGCATGTTTTGTTAGAATAATGAATCTGGCATTTGGCCTGCCTGGTGCTCTGTGGAGACAATGGTGAAATGAGGTGATATGGTAGAAACCATATTTTGTATTTCCCTTGTTTCAATTCAAAATCCTCTGATTTCACAGTCTGGCTGAAGTTTGGACTCCAAAGAACAAGAGCTCAGCATAGTGCTGGCAGTGCATCTAGTTTCCTTGTTCCTTCCAAAACGGGTTCCCAGTGGGTCCTGATGAAGCATCCATAGGCTCTTCACATTTCTGCTGAGCAGCCTACCCAAATGCTAGCTGCTGCTCCTCCTCTGCACCCAGGTCAAGGGCGAAAGCACAATTGAGAGAGGTCTAATATCAAGAAAGGAGCACAGTCCCAATAAGCCAGGTTTCTGCTCAGCAGCAGGGAGAGTGGTTTCTGCATTGCAAAGTGCTGCCTTCACTCCCTAAAGCCTTTGTGTTTGATATTACAAGGATTTGGAGTTTGCACAAATATAACAGTCCTTTCTCCCTCCCGCTTGCTGCTCCAGCCTGCTTTTGGTCACTTTCATTCATCTGTCCATGGCTTGCCGCCTGGATTAATTTCTTCATTGAATACATTCCCTTGTGTGAACAACATATGTGACAAATAAGTAATGTGACTCATCAAGAGGCACAGGAAATGCAATGTTCCAGCTACTGAAGGACATTTAGAATTCAGCAACTTGTCACCTTTCTGTCACTCCTAAAACACTGTAAAATGTAAACAGACAGATCTAAAAGGAGATGCAGGAGTACAAACTTGCACAGAACTCTGCTTGTTTTCTTTCTCAGCTTAAATAAGTAAACTGTAATGAAATCTACTGATACAGTTTTGACAGTTTTGATTTACATTTTCTCTGAGGCCCAGTAATTATTTCCTTGAGATCTTATCTGGGATTAAAAATATTTCTCTGTTTCAGCCCACACCTTTGAAAATGTCAAACACTTTAGCCACGGTTTGTGCAAATATAGTTGTTTTTTCCCTCTTTTATTACTAAAACCTTCTGAAGAGAGTATGCAGATGTGACAATATCTTGTGAAGAGTGCTAAAGCATACTTTTTGTGTAAACCACCATAGTCTGACCCTAACCTTTATTTCTTGCTACAAAATTTACCATGAAGCTCACAGATACACAAATTACCCAGAAAAACAGAAGAAATTTGTAATTTGGCTTCCCTGCCAAACCAGGCACTCCAGCAAGAAAAACAACCAGTCTACTGAGACTCTTACAGTTTTTTCTGGTGGTCTCTCATGTCCTCTAGAGAATTTGATTCCTGATACAGTTCCTTCTTTGACATGGGCTGCAGAAATGGCTTTGGGGTGTGTGTGCCAAGCTCAGCTGTGATACCCTATGACAGACTTACTAACTGTAACTGGGCAAGCTGAAGACAGACTGTCATTTCATCATTTTTGGACAGAGATCCCCCCTTTAACACTTAAGTATTATCCACATACTGGTATTCTGGCAAGCCTGCTTTCATGCTAATCTGTTAGGATGGTCCTGTTCCCACTCATAATGTGGCACAGCATGTCAGCTTCAACCAGGCAAGGATGCCAGCCTCAGTTGGATTGTGAATAGCCTGCAGAAGAGGCTCCTGCTGGTGGAAGAAGTGCCAAATTAGGCCACATGGTCTCTCATTGGGATGCATTGTGCCCAAAGCTGCTTTGGTATTAGTTATGGAGGGAGTAAGACACTTTTTCAGAAAAGAACCTGCTAACACTTTCACTTTGTGTTCTCTGCCTCTCCTGATCAATTTCTATGAATTATTTCTGGGATTTGCCTGTATAAAAATAATTTATTCTTCCCTGACAGCTAAGGAAAAGGTCAGATATGGCTGTTCAGATTATGAGGCCCAAGTGTGTTTGTTGTTGACTTTGGAATTGTCTCTTTCTGTTAAACCATTTAATGTTAAGACAATAGCACTGGGTGCTGCACAGACAGCAGTTCCAAAGAGAGTTTCTTCCCCCAGTGAGATTACAGTCTAACTGATCAGCATTTCCTTGCAGGAATCCAGGTGTCCTATGTTCCTGCACATCGTGGCTTCCCCCACAGTGCTGCTGGGCAGGTACGAGGCATGCTCTGCAACATGTATCACTCCGACCAGCACTTTCAGGAATCGCCAGGATTCACAAGAGAAACATTATTCAGCACAGAAGAGCTTCTGGAACTGCCTTTTTCTAATCAGGATGATTTCTACAGCTTCTGGCAGGCAGCTGCATAAGTAAGAATATCTTACCTATCAAACTAAATGCTGCCTGCCAGCCTCAGCATAACATCTCATCAACAATCTTGCACTGGGGCTGAATTGTAACATGTTTTCCTACAGACTCTGGTTCCTTCTGCCTTTCCAGCTATGATGCTGTTTGTCCTTTGTGTAAACACCCTCCTTTTTTGAAAGTAATATGAATGGGGAATAATATACTGCCAGCTAAAATGGTTGCCTTTCCACACTCGCTCACCACAGGAACTCTTTAATCAGCAATGTCAGCCAGGGACAGAAATCTCATAGTTGAGAGATAACAGTTATTTGCTGGCAACTTCTTGTATGATAAGCCCAACAACTGGGTGATTACACACTTTCTCAAATAACACAAGAAAATGGCACACCACATTTCCAAAAGTACATGTTGCAGCTGCATAAGAATATTGTCAAGATATTTTCCCCTTCTGTTTATTTCTTTTGTGCTCTGAAATCTGAATGTAATTTTTACATTCTTAAGCTATCCGCCAGCTTTTCTGCAATGAAAGGCTCCATAAAGAGTACAAAGTCAATACTACAGACAAAGTGTAACTGATTAATGGGAGAGGATTTCTGCCATAACTAGGCTGCTTAAGGTCACAGTTAAACAATTTTTCATAGCTGCTTCATCCACTGAGTTGCACTCGCATAGTTGCAGTGCTAGTTGAAAGGGAAATGAGTGAGTACATGCTGGTTGAGTAAATTATTAAAATACATACAACAGAGCAGAGCTTTTTCTGTGAAAACCCTGCTAATGAAGAGAGACAATGCCTTTGCAACAGTGAAATTAGTTTAAAGTAAACAGGTGAAAAAAATAACATTTCTAAACACTGACAGAGTGTTTCTAAGGTTTAGAGGAGAGATTTGTGAAATAATAAGGTTAGTCTGAGTCCCTCCAAGTACTGTTCCTGCAATGATGTCTGGTTGCTGCACCTTTACAGTGCACCCTATATACATCAAGGTATTTGGGCTGGTTTAAATGTGAACCTGTGTCTTCAGCTAGTCTTGGGGTTCAGGGCAGCCCAGTGCATGTTTTCAGACTTCTTTTAGTGTGAAACAACAGTTTTGGGACTGTTGTAATGCGAAGGACATGCGTGTCTATCCCCAGATCATATTGTCTTCGGCTGTCATGCCAGGCAAGGCATGTTCTTGCATGCAGGATATCAATTGCCTTCTCTCCATTACAATTGGACAGGATGGATACAGCAGTCTGGAGAACAAAGAGGCCTGAAGGGTCCCAGAGTGAGGAAAGAAGCCACAGTACTGCTTGGTCAGCCAGTAAAGACAGGTGAGAAGTGATTAGGATTTAGAAGGAGATCCTGTATTTCATGTGTGGGACTTGATCAATCTCTCATTCAGTTCTGCAGTGGTCTGAGATATTCTTGAGATTTCTATTCTGTGACAGTATTTTGTGATATGTGTGCCACCTCAACTGGGTGGGCTTTTTGTGCTGAAATCTTGCATGGGCAAATTTTAAATTATTTTGGGGAAAAAACAATCAGAGCTGTTCTGGTTTTGTATTCAAAATTAAGGTTGCTTTCAAACAAGGGTAATTAAGTCAAAATATCATTTTTTTGTTAACCTGGCATGATGAATAGGGTCAGGGTTTGTGTTTGCTTTGTTGGCCCTCTGTGTCAGGGGCAATGAGTGCAAGCTGAGTTTTTTTTAACATTGGGCTGCATTTAAGTGAGGAGAAAGCCACCCAGATTATACTTCTTTTGTGCCTCCCTCCTGTGAGATACTTCGTTTTCTCTTGCAACAGCAAGAGCAGGTGCTTTTGTGCTTGCACTCGGAGTAAGAAAGAGACAGACCTACCAGCCTGCTGAATTTCATGGATTGGTTTGCACAGGTGAGAAGAGAAATAGACAACATTAATGGACCTTAGATGTTTTCATCTCGATCTTAATTCTGTCCTGAAATTGAAGGTAGTCATTACCTTTCCTTCCCTTAGTATTCGTTGACACTTTCTCTTCTTTCTCCATGCCTTCACTTCCCTCTTGTTTCCTTTCTCGAGCTAGACGTTGTGCAACAAACCAAGAAGGACCATGCATTATCTCTGATGTTTACAGTACAATTGACCATGCTAATGCTTCCTATATAAGCTGAAATTGGGCACTGCTCCAAAATAGCACATAGTGCAAACATAACCTGGAGACTTTTTCAATAGCTCCAACTAGAATCTGATTATTTTTCTTTCTCTCTCTGGAGAATGATCTTTAGTCATCTTCATACATAGTCTTCAGGTTTTAGTCTATAGGTAGTGTAAAAGGAAAATAGGTCTGGAGATTGCCCATGGAGATTAAAAATGTTGTTTCTGGCTTCAGAAAACCACAATTCTTTATAAGTCTTTCTGAAACAGTAAATCTGCATTTATTCATACTGGGTGAAGTAGACAGCTGGCACTTTCTGATTCCAAGACAAACAGATCTTGTGGATTTTGCTGGCTGAAAAGAAGTTAATACTCCAGAAGTGGAAATCCACACAGCTCCCAACAATGAGATTTGTATAAGAGAAGAAAAAAGATTTGAAGTGTACCATGTGTTTGGCTGGCAGATTCTGAGTTCATTTAACCCACTGACATCAGGCTAGTGAGCACGTAAACAGACTTACTTCAGATTGGTTATTGGAGATCAAAATTTGACCTACTGACATCCAATTAGACAAGTATTTCTCCTCCTTGCCATATACAACTACTTGTTGTCTTACATGATTTTATATGCTAGATGTTAATCTTCTCAATAGTAATTTTCAAAGGTTTTCCTTCAGAAGGATACTTGCCCTTAGCAATAGATTTTAAAGCAGTATATGAGTTTAGAAAGTAAGAAATTCAGTGAGAAAAATATGTACTTGGCACATATCTTGCAGTTCCCAATAATGACTTTCCTTAAAAACAATCCCAAGCCTACAGTAACAGAAACCCTCCACTATAAAGTGACTAGTTATTTAATAAGACTCAAAATGTGACTGAAATCTACATAATTTCTTAGTCTCTCATGCCCTCTCTCCATCTGTTTGCCTCTTGTCTCCTGAAGGACAATGTCTTTGCCTTATATGTTTATCATTCAAACTTCTATAACTTAGTTGGGAATAGCTAAGTGCTATGCAACATCAATTAAAATTATTATTATGCAGTGTATGGTTTAACTAATGTTTATGATTCTCAGAAAGAAAGACTAAATTCCTACATAAGAGCTTTCAAATTGATTCTCACCAATTCCACAGAAAATTCAATAGGTGAAACATTGCAACTCAAGCTGACGTATGGGGGATTCATGGGTTTGGAAATGAGGTGGAAAGTAGTCTGGGAATGTTATTTTGTTTCTATGCCAATCAATACATTCCTCCTCTGCATTAGCATGATGTAACTAGTACCTTTTCTGAGGTCCACTCAATGGGCACAACTGGTCTGACATTCATGGCAGCATTGAGGTGGCAAATGGTTTGTATTGGAAGAGCAGTGCTTATCTTTGCCAGAGAAACCACCCAGTAGGCACAAGAAGACTTGTACTTGGTGAGTTGTTTGGTGTCTTCAGGGGACAGCCTCCAGGGCATGCATGCACTCCAGCTGCTTCCAGACTAAACCAGCTCAGCTCAGCTGACAAGAGTGGTGTGAGCACCACGGCACATTCTGTGCAGATCGGAGGGTGAGGAACCACGCTGTCCCTGTGGCAGAGCTGTCGGTGCCTCTCCAACAAGGCTGTGGGCTGGCAGCCATCTGGGGCATTAAACGCTTCCATCAGGAAAAGAATGGGGATAAGTTTGCTGGACCATGCTGGAGTGCTGCAATGATCTGCAGCAGGCTCCAGTTTTGGCTATTGGGCTGCTTTGCTATACAGTGAGGATGGGAAGGGTATTAGGGTAGCTCCTGATTGATCCATTAGGCATCACTTGCCCAAGATCAGCACGGTGAGTCCCTGGTCAAAGCCAGAGAATGAACCTGAGAAGAACTCCCACCTCTTCTTCTTTACCCTCTACCCAACTTTTTGCAGCTCTGTCTTCTGCTACACATCATGGCTGCTTACGGATCCACTGGCTGTGCCCACCCTAAATAGTTAGATTGAAGCATGTAGGGACCCCTGATCATAGGCAGGGAATGATGACCTTCTGAGGCAGACTCTGCCCATATTGCTGCCTCCTTACACTGTCAGACACATTTCCCTCTATCCTAGGACTTCACTGCACAGGATTTGCCCTGCAGACCAGCCTGTGGCTGGAAGAGCTGCATTTTCAATGTGACAGCCTTGTTGTGTTGCCATTGCTTCTGTGTCAACATGTGTCAGACAGGAGAGCTCACTATCTTCTTTCAATAGCCTTTTGTGGCTCTTTGCCTCTTTTTGTTGTGAAAAAAAATCCCTAAATCCATTTCTCTTCATCTGCCTGCAAGAAAGCATCTTGCTTTAACCCTCTCCTGGCTTTTTATCAATGTACCATTTCGGTGCTGAGTGGTTCTTCTTCATGGAATTGGCAGCTGTGTCCCTCCTTGTGGGTCTGTTGCTGCCCTGGTCTCTGTGCCTTTCTATGAAATGCTTTCAGAATCCCACTTTCCTGGCACTTATGGCTCAATTTGTGCAGAGTGGAATTACAGCAAGGCCTGTGAGTGAGAGATGCAACAGCAGAAGGCAAAGCTGGGAGTAGTGGGAGCAGGTGTCTGGCACCTCATAGAGTTGGAGCTAGTTCCCTGACATTTAGAAGGGATAATGGCTGTGCTGTTCCATGCCAAGAATTGGGAGCATGGGATTTATCCAGCCTATGCCCACCTACTTTCTGCATGTGGACATTTGTTCCCCCACCCACCTAATTAGGAAAATAGAGTGTAGAAAATGAAGGGGTGGGTTTGTTATTTTGTTGTGGCTGTTTGAAAGCAAAGTTTGCTTTGCAGCCTCATATTACGGTCCATGGAAGGACACTATTGTCTCCAAACCTGGCATTAATGTTGGCTTTCCTCAGGAAGTCTAGTGGGAGGCAAAGCTATGCCTAGACTGTCATTGTGGCAGGAAAAAGGATCAGAGCCACTGGAACGAGCATCCATAGTGATAGTGAATGCTTGGGAGAAATCTGCAATTGGAGAAATAACCCCTGGGTAAACATGGAAAACTGACACATTGCTGAGTATTTCAATACACAAAAAAAAGAGAAAAAAAAAAAAAGCCAGGGAGTTTCTAATACACTTTGCCACAGTCCAGTTAACATTTAAAATTCAACTTCTTTAAGAAAGGAACTTTATATCCCTTTAGCCATTTCCCTTTATCCAGTAGTTTCTTTGTTTGCTTATTCTGTTTTGGCCTCGCTGTCTAATAGTAGGACATTCAGCATAGTTGGAGTGTCCAGGGAAAACCCATTTACGTAATTTACCCTGCCAGCCATTATCCTGTTTCATTCACCCTTAGGTAACTTATTAGGCTGCACAAGCAAATAGTAAATAGTGGGTTTGTTTCACCCAAGACTTCTTCATCAGTCAGGATCACAGGATTGCAGAAAAAGAGGGATGGAAGGGATGTTGAGAAAGCATCTCTTGCTCTAGGGCAGGATTTGTGTAGCTATCTCATTACTGGCAAATGACAGTCTAATTTACTGCATAACAGAACAGGATGAAAGAGGGGACATTGTGAAAACTTCTGGTACATGACAGAATACAGACCAATGGATTTTCAGCCTGAGGATTTCCCCCTTTTTTCAATGCCCCCTCCCACAGAAATGTGCCTTGCCTAACAGAAAATTGGGACTGTAGATTTGGGATGTCTTTGGAATCTCTCCAAGGGATTGTGTATGTTTGTGGGTTCAGAGATATCACAACCTTCTAACCTAATGTACAAAACACTCTTCAGGGAGCTGGGATTTAATCCTTACCCCCTTATTAATTAGTTTTTGAGGGATGAATGCTCAAATCTGAAGTTCACCAGCCATTTCTGAGGGACTGGTGACAGTCTCTTCTATCACTGCTCTGAATCTAACCCTTCACTTCTTTTGTGTTTCTCGCAAGTCCTTGAAAACAAAATATCCTATTTTGGCTCAGGTGAGGCACTAGTTCAACACAAAGGAAGGATGACGGATTTAAAAACAAAAGCTTTGGTTCAATCCAACTAAAATAAAATATTTACACTTTTTCTGGTTCAGCTGCTGAGCTGAAAAATCACTTTTTGCAAGCCCTTGATAACCACTGGCTAAATATGTGTCAGGTGGTTGCTCCTACTTCTCTTCCTATGGTTAGTCTTAGAGCTGATCATGTCACAGCAACAGTGTCTCTTTTCTGCTTTCAGTCCTGAAGGGCTGTTTTGGCCTAGTCATCATCAATGCAGAGAGGAGGTAACTTCACTCATCTCTGCTGATAACCTAGAGGGCTTGTGACGGAGCATGTATTGTAGCCTCTCACCCTACTCAGCTTTAGGCTATCATTATAAACTTGAAATTTTTTTGCTTGCTAAAAGCACAATTATGTCAAGCACTGGTAGTTTGGCTGGCAGCATCTCTTCCTCAGGAGCTGCTCTCCAAACCTGAGCATGTGAGGTAAAAGCCATCAGGATGTGGGTAAAAGAGTTGTTCCTTGAAATATGTAATATCATAAAACCATATCAACACCTGGGACACAAAGACATCAGAATTTACAGCTTGTAATATCACAAACCTCATGGTGGTACCTAGATTCTTCCTGCAGTATTCAGTCAGCAACAGGCATCCCAGAGAGCAATTCACAAAAGCCAACAAGCTGGAGATAGATGTGTTTAAAGCTGTATCCTTTTCTAGAACTGAGGTACCACACTCAGCGTTGTCAGATGAGACATCTGCCCATTTAGGCTTTTCAAGTCTGTCAGTTGTATTTTTTCCAGCAACTTCTTAATTGGAAGTTTTAATGTAAAGTCTTTGGTGAAAGAATGAGAACCCATATCTGCTATCTCTCAAGGACCTTCCCTGTCCCTTTGATCACATTCCTCACTGCTGATGACAGTCCTGTAGTTTCAGCAAAAGTCTTTTCCTGGAATTAGCCCGATGGTTAAATCTGCTCCGCCAGAGAGCTAAGAGCCTAATGCCTCTCAGACAAGGAATGGAGCTGAATCCAGAGCCTCCACAACTTGTGTCAGTGCTTTGAACACAGAGAAAACAATTGATTTTTCTTCCATATAAAAGGAAGGCAACTTACAACTACATTTTCTGTGAAGCTGGCCCTGCAGTATTGTACACAAGTGCTCTGAGGTGCCAGTGTGAGTGCTGAAAAATGGAGTATCAAGAGCCTGGGGGCAATAACACAGAGGGATTTCAGCTTCATAATTAGTGCATTTAGTCAGTTTGGGGATTCAGACCGGGGGAATTTTCTTTCACAGCCCATAGGGAATGCACAGTTCCTGCTACCTCTCAGCAGTGGAAGCAGAGCTTTGAATTTATGCTGAAGAGAGCTTTCTTGGAGATACAAGTTAAATAAAGCTTAGCATGGGTACCAAGCCTGCTTGTGGGTTGCCATAGTTTGAACTGAAGGGTATTGCAGTAGAAAGCCTTTTGTAATATTCGTCCTCCACCCTTTTCTGAAATTAAATCCAGCCTGCATGAAATTTGCTGGCAGTGATTTCACACTTAGCAATAATGAAACCATATTGGGACAAAATATTCAAAATATGTAGCAATGTGGGACTTGGGAAAGTATCAGTAGTAAAATTATGGTTTCCAGCAAGCCAGTGGATGTGCTGGAGCTGAATAACATAATTTTTAATAAATGAGACTTCAGCTACACTTCTTGTTTGGCATCAGCCTGTCAAAGAGTATAGTTTTTCTTAACATCTTTTTGAAGGGGTTCAGTTAAATTTCTAGCTATTGGATTTAAAGAGTCAGACTTTAAAAGTCTGAACGAACGTAACCAACTCCTACTGAAAATGTGCTGAATAAAGCAGATGTGATGCTCAGGTAATTGGCAAACAGACCACCTGTTGATTTTCTTGTCAGTGTTGTTGCTACCTGGGGCATGATTCTAGTCAAGGAGAAAACAGGGTTCTTTTAATTAAAATCATTTGTGCAATGTCATTTCACTTAAAAATGACCATGGCTTTTTAAAGAAGATTGAAAACGGTCTGATCAGGCCTTGATTTGGGTCCTGCCGCAGGAGGAGAGAAGCAGACTATCAAAGGGAACTTCACAGGGTATCCGGTAAAGAGCTAAAATATAGGTGTTAACTTTGACAGGGGAAGTTAATGAGCAGCCTGATACTCCAGAGTGGTTCCTTTTCTCCAGCTGTAATTGCATGAGTGCTCAGAGCTGTTTCTTTCTGTGAGTCTAGGGTGTGCATCTGTGTTTCCCTTAAGACTTCTTGAAATAGCAGCTGTAATCAGCAGCACCCAATTCCAGCCGATCAGGTCCTTACTTATGTGCGCTCAGACACTTTCTACAGCCATTGCCTAGGTAACAGTACAAAGCAGGAGCTCCTGCCTTAAGGAGTGTTTGGTCTTCATGTAAATCCAACACTCTTCCCTAGATTCATAATAGAATGTAGTTTTGAACATGTTTGCTTTCTGCAAAGAACTGTGATACTGTATGTGCATATAGCATTCTCAACTCCAACACATTTTACAAACAATACCCACAGAGCTGCCACTTCAGCTTCTGCCCCAATGTAGCTACCCTGTGGAGTGTTGTGTTTACCTGACCAAGCTAGCAGCTGGATTCTAGGAAAGAAATGGAAAAGGCAACAAAATACATCAGTTAAAAATGTAGGCTATAATGAGATAAGAATTCAGGATGCAGTGATCAGCACTTCTGTCTTACAGTGTGGAACACTGCCAGCTTGAATTCAATGGTACCTCAATCGATGGAAGAATGAGAAACCTGAATATTAAATCCACGGGAACTGTGAATATATTTGTTATGATGTTCTCAGCCAGTAGGGGAAGCAGGTGGGAATGTGAAAACAGAATTACTCATAGCATCTAAAGTAAGTATACTTCAAACACCACTTAGCATCTAGTCTAGACAAAGACAGGCATGTTTAAAACAGTCTTATCTGCTTGTGGTTAACCACAGTTGTTAATTGCGGGTTTTCCCAGCAAACATCCATTTGTAGCTTTACTGGGTCTGGAAGGTGCCTTTGTAAAGGGAGTGCAGCTTGAGAAAGGATAACTTGTCAAGGAAGATAATGATCAGTACTCATTGATAGGTCTAAATAATACCCAGTCTCTGCATCAGAAGGGGAGAGGATTCTTTGTTGCTCTCCCAATTCTTGTGGAATAGATTTGAGCAGACAAATGACATCATGGGAAGAGGAACTGTGTGAGATGGAGAGACATGAGAAAAACTAAATCAGTTAAGTGGAAGACTACAGAAGAATGGAGACATCCAGGCAAAAGAAAGTCAGGAAGCTGGCAAACTGCAGGCACCTGAAATGCCTTATACAGAGAAAATAGAAACAAATCAAATGCTCCCTTCTGCTGCCCCTTGTAATTTTCCAGAAATCTTCTGTAATTTTCCCTGGAGTCCCATGCTGACAGCTGGCAGATGCTGAATGAGAGCGGGTCCCCAGAATGAGTGATGGCAAGGTCACAGCTGGAATGCCTATGAAGATACTAATGTAGTGAATCACAAGCAACTTTTGCTGCCACATAGTGGCAGAGAGAAAAGCTGCCATATGACAGTTCCTCCTTTGTAGTCCCAGTCCAAAGGTGATGTCTTTATATTTTTATTAGTCTTGTTCTCTGCTAACAAGTGTGCTAACTCTAGGAAGGTAAAGTCAGGGAGAAAGGGGAAGACCTCAAGCAATACAGTTCCTGCAGACTTACTTTAGTGTGCAAGTCACCCCTTATAAACCACACAGGATACTCCTATGCCATAGGTTTATCAACAAGTGTTGCTAAGAAGGTGCGTAAAAGCTTGTATTTCAGAGACTGTGTGTGAATAGTACCTCTCACTGCTGTGGTTGCTATAGTAAACCCTTGTTCTTAATTGAATACTACAGTAAATAATACTTTCAAACTGGAGAGGGAAATAAAAAGCAAGAACTCCATTAGGAGTTCCCTGAGCTACTTGAAATTACTGTTCCTTTTTCATGTATTACAAGTACGGAATTCTTTGTGTACTGGGTTATAGAATAGCAGCACCTGCATAATTGTGATGCCTTCTCCACATATTTCTTGTTCCTCAAAACTTTACAGGATATGATGGGGTTCAGAACACCTATGTCAAAAAGGAAAAGAACAATTAGTGGGATTAAAATTAGCCATTGTTTTCTTAAAATTACATATGTTTTAGACCAAATTTTGGAGGAAAAGAGGATGCAAAAGGTTTAAATAATCCTTGAAAATATCCATGCTGTAACTGTTGCCAGTGGACTTACACTGGAGATAAATTCTCCAATGTTTTCCCTTGGTGTTAAACTTTAATAATCCATGAGAACTGAAATTAGACAACTCATGCTGATGGCAGCTTTAGAGCCACCATAGATAATGCTGTCCAGGAGACAAAGCACAGAGCAGTGGTGTACAGAGAATCTGTCAGAGTATGTGTGTGGAGGGTAACAGGATGGAAGCTGGTGAGCAGCTGAGAACTGCAGGACTTCCTTGTTACCTGGGGGTGAAGGGGAGCAGGAGGAACCTTGAAGGTCAGATGAAGCCTTCGAAAGCTAAAAGAAACATCCCATACATCACAATAAATAGCTGAGAGGCAGAAGACTTACAGGCCCCTGAGGGGAAACAGAAGTAGCAGCGAGGTTAATAGAAGTAGGAGACTATGCTATCATAGGGTAGTAAAGCAGTGAAAGAAGTTCAGTGACACACGAAATGCTGGGTTCAGAGTTACTAGCATGAGGCCATCAATAGATTTGTACTTAAAACACTGGAGTGTAAATAAGCTGATTTGGGCTTATTTTATGCTTTGATCAGACTCTGTATGTGTCCTTGGTCCTCTGCCTTGTCTTCCCACCTGTGTATTTGGACTCGTGCTTTCCTCTTTAACAGGGCTTTTCTCAGAGGCAAACATACTATCATTTGTGGCTTGTTCAGATGATGTGGCAACATGAGTCATAGATATAAGACATCATTTGTAGGCTGCTGCTCACTCAAGGAGTGGAAGACATGTTTATTCCTCACCAGCTAACATGCTTCTTATGGATATGCATCCTCATTAACAGACAACAGCTGTTTCTTCTTGTAATTAGCTCACAGTTCAATAGGTAGCTCCAGTCTCTTTTACACCTGGACTACAATCAACATGGAAATCACAGAAGCACATGTCTCTCCCCTCCCCTCTTTAAAGCAGTCTGAGTTACACACATTGTTAAACACCTAATAGACAACAACTGTGTGTTAGAGCTGTCCAGCACATGTGTGAAATAATGTTTTCTTTTCTTTTCTTTTTTTTTTTTTTCCTTTTTTTTTTTTTTATGAGATTCAGTTCCAAATGTGCTAAGGCTTCTCTGGCTTCTGTATTAGCCTCAACCCACCGGTCATGGATTAGGCCATAAAGAACTGTTTCCAGCCACCTGCAAAATGGAAAGGGGAAGTGAAGTGAGGGCTGCTGAGGGGGGGAGTGTGCACCAGCTGGCCCTGCTCCTGAGGCATTATAACTGGGTTCTTTGGGGTAGAAGGGTGTGAGGTCTCAGGTCATTTCCTGCCAGGTTTGCTCTGAATGGGAGAGGGATATGTAATTGCGCTGTCTCCCTGTACCATTAGTGTCAAGACTCATTAGGAACCCAATCTACTCAGTGGCAGTAGGCATACAAAAGAAAGAACTAGCCAAAGTCTGCAGACTGCAGAGCAGGAGTTGGTGGAGGAAGCAATTGTAAAATTCCCGTCTGGGTAATTAGAGTCAGCAGGGAATCAGATTGGCTACGGCAGGCCTTTCATTTCTCCCCTTGCTGTTTTAACGGGATTGGCAGGTGCTGTTTTATTCCAGGGGTGAGGTGATGTGCCTGTGTCATAATTCACAATGAGAAATGATCATCAATTTGCTGCCATGCTCCTGTGGTAAGCCGAGCAGGCAAACTGTGATTACTATTGTTATTTAGTACCTTGTTAGCATGGAGCAGAAAGATTGTTGTGGGCAGTTTTGTCTCTGGCAGGGGCAGAATCTGTGCACACAAAAGCATGTTCCTGGCAGCTTAGCTGCATGTGGAAAGTTTGGCAGTGCTGGCTATTTCATTCCCTTTACATTGGGATCTCTTTATCCGTGAACAAAAAGATCTAATATCTAACATCTTAAAAGATGGAAACTTTGTTTCATGCTTAAAAATTGGCAGCATATTGGCATGCTTTATTATCAGGGCAATTTAATGGACACAATAAAGAAAATGGACTCTTTCTTTGAATGTACTGCTTACTATTTATCTGTTTGCTTAGTGAGAGCTGGAAAGAGACATTAAAAAGCTATTCTGTTTGTACACAATGCAGTTTAAGGCCTGCATCAAGGTGTTGTGAAATCAACAGAGATTCAGATTGACTTCTTCAGATTCTGAATCAGCCCAGTGGTCTTGAATGCTCTGATAGTTGCCACAGTAGTTGAAGCACAGCAGTAAGGGATGTGCTGAGAAGCATGACTTCTGGGAAGAAAGGTTTTCTTAATACAACATTTGTTTGACAGAAGTTTCTACAGAGAGAGGTTTCCATAACAAGTTTGCTACATTTACCAGTGAAAACAGAATTCTCTCAGCAGTTTTACTTAGCTAAATCCCACATTTGAGAGTCAAACATTCTAGCTACATCCATCAATCATCAAACCAAAGATTAAAGAAATAAAATTTTGCAGACAAGTTTGTTGATGATGTCACAATAAAATGCATTTCACTTCCCTGCTCTGTTACTGTGTGGTTGAGGCGCTAAGTTCTTGGATTTTCATTAAAAGGATGTAAGACTTATTCTCTACTGTTGGCAAAAAAAATCCACATTTCTGAGGAAAACATACAGGATTGGATCGACAAAGAACAAATAGGCATAATGGAAACCTATACTTTTTTTTTAGGCACTCTTTGGTAAATTGCTGAATGGGAAACTATATTTTTGTCCAGAGATACAGGTCAATACTGCAAAAAAGGTTTTGCTCTCCATGAAATAAAGCTGAGGCCTTTCAAAATTTGGACCTTGGTTGGAGGTGTCTCTGTTGTGTTCTTGTTTTCCTCTGTTCTGAGACTATATTCCACTGGCCAGGGTGTTCTGAGGTACTTCTTTGGACTCCGGCCACATTTTCCCAAGTCTAAGGTGGAACTATGTCTTACTGGAGGCCTAATGAAGCCAGTACATACATATGAAATTTTTCAGCTTCAGTAATTCAGTATTTTCCCACTAAAGGAGCAATTTCATTTAAAAGCTTTTTCATTGTGGAAAAGAGATCCCTGCCAGCTCCATCCTGCAGACTGCAGCTACGTTTTAGGAACCTATTTCAAACGCAAACAGTAAAGGATGTAGGATGTCTGTTTCCCTCAGTGCCTTTCCTTTGAGCCTCTGTGCATCTCTTCAGTGTGTTGGGTCATTTATAAAATAAGTAACTAATACATGAAAACCATCCCCTCCCCTCACCTCCAGGTTCCTGGCTGGAATGAATCAAGCTCAGAGCTTTAAGCTGCTTAGACCTTCCAAGCACTGTAGATTAAATGATGGCAATAGAAGCTTTGCTAGCTCCTGATTTTTATAGCTAACTGTCTCTCTCTCAAGTCAGAAGCTGACTGTCAATAGAGATACATGTGTTATTGCAGATTATTTCTCAGGTTTTGCATTCGGGTTGTGCATGGTAACTTGGAGTTTGACTGAGCCTGTCCTCCCAGGGATAGAAATGCATGCTTGCTTCTTCCTTACACCCCTCTCTCCCTTAATTGACAACTACTTCTGTCAAAATTAGGCTCACCCTCTTCCCTCCTCCCCCTCACCCATCCTTGGCGGGTCCACTGTCTAGATGGCTTTAAATCTGATTTGGGATTTGAGTGTTATTTGGATTAACTCATTAGCGGGGCTCCATTCTGGCAAGCCTGCTAATCTGTGGCAGTGGTGCATAGCAGTGTGACAATATTACACTGAAAATGAGAAATCTAATGAGATTAGCATTTATGCATTCAGACAGGGCTCTGGTGTCTGAAAGGTCTGCAGACACTTGGTGTGAATTACAGTAGGCCCAGGAAGAGACAGTGACTGGACTGCAACAGAGCACTGAAACAAATAGAAAGAAGATTGCAAAGGTGCACAGAAGCATCAGCAGCTTTGTTGTGGAGAATTGAAACATCTCTGTCCTCATGGGCTGACTTTGACAAGCATTTGCACATATGCCCAAAAGATGAGTTTCTTTTCCTAGGAATGGAGGAGGGCTGTTCTGTGTCAAGGGGATCACCTTGCAAGTTAGTCCTGCCCTTGCTAGCGGTGATGGAGGAAGGTTTTAGTGGTTGCTTCCACGGGGGAAGGAGGCTGCTGACTCCCAAGTTGTTTTTACATAACACTGGGATGCAGTGCAAGATATACTCGATAATGTTTGTGACTACCAGACTGCTCCATTCTAAAATTATACCCGCAAGATTAGCTGCCTGGACAAATTCCAGTCACACTTTTCCTCTTAAAGGCATGTTGTTTTTACTTCAAGTTTAAAGAGAGAAAAGAACGAGGCAGTATCTGCAGCCTCCTTTGGCTGCAGGGATAGGGAGAACTCTGCCTGGTTTCTTAGGTACAGCTGGTAGAACAAGGCAGTCTCCAGTGCTGGGTGTGTGGGCTTCTCCTACTCTACCACCCAACTACAGCTTTTGTAGCCTTTTGTAGGTGACAAGGAGAGACTTTGGGAGAAGCTGAGAAGTGGTGCACCAGGGCTGGGAGTCACTCCTAAGTGCTGTCCTAGCCTGCCACCCAGTGCTGGCTTCTGGCACTCAGAGCTGCTCATGTGCTCCAACACAGCTGGTACCTGGCATGGAACCTCCCATGTTCTTCCTGGACTCTGTTGGAATATTCCTTCCTGAGTTACTGAAACAGATGTTCAGCTCCTGTCAGAAATAAGCAATATTTTAAAATGGGCTGCTTTTGGAGAACTGTGTGACAACTTCCTCAAATTCCTTCTTGAGTACTGTGGACTCAGCAAGTAGGTGGTGCCTCTTGGGTGTTGTGCACATGGCAAGCGAGGGGCTAGTAGTCTAGCATCTGGTTTTAGTGCCCCTTAAACAAGACGAGAAGGCTATTATTTCTGGGTTTTTTTTGTTGTTGTTGTTTTTTTGGTTTTTTGTTTTTTTGGTGTTTTTTTTGTTTGTTTGTTTTGTCCCCCCGGACAATTTAGGAATGATCAGAGCTTCACAATCACTCAGAACAGTGATGAATCCAAACCAAATGCAACCTCAAAAAGACACTGAATGTGGCAATAGTGTTCAAATTGGTATCAGGGTGTCATCTTTACAAAAAGCAGGTAACACAGCTAGGGAGAGATGATAATTGCTAAAGATACCACAAAATTACTTAAACCCCAGAAAAGGAGGAAGGAATATTTTTTTCTTGGGAAAGCAAGAATGGTTAACAGTGCTGTGGGGCTCGTCCGTTCCAGGGAGAAGATGAAAAATGGTGGTGCAGAAGATGGTTCATTCACACAGCTCATCATGTCTGCAAAACCCCACTCCTATCACAAGTTAAAACTGTTGCAGGGGGAAAAGAGGTTATTTTGTAAATAACACATAAAATCTGGAGGAATAATATAGAGTTGTTTTTTTCTTAAGTGTTTGGTTTCAATTTTTTAAAAAAGATTTCTGTCACTTGACCATTGAATAGAGACTAGTAATTGAGGGCTGTCGCCAGCAAAAGAGAAATTGTACGTACAATTGATAACTTTAATTGGGTAAATTAGGTAAAAATCTGGCACAGTCCTAGAAACTGCTGTTTGTCTGACTTTGCAAACAACTGACTATTGCATATTATGGCCCAGGCTAAAGCTACCACACCAGTGTTTTATCAGCTAAAGAATTTAATAGAGTGGCAGCCTTTGTGACTGTGGCCTGACATTCAGTCTTGACAATACTGCCTGGATTTATCTAGGTGATCAGATATATTGAGATTTTTCTCTGCAGTGTAGGCGGCGGCAGATGGGATGAGTGGTCATTTTTTTTTAAGTAGTGAGACAGTTTTTGCTGCCAACTGAAAAGGAAGGGGCAGAGAAGAAAGCATGGGGTGAGGTGGCCTTGTTTCAAAGTGTGTGATGTGCAGAGCGCTGACATAACATAGGAAAAGGTAAGTATAGAAGGAGAGGATGAAAAACAAAGGGGTATTTACTCTGAAGGGTGCTTAAATGCTATTAATATGTATCATAAATCTTTAAATGCTCTGTTATCCAAGCATTGTATTAAGTGGAAAGAAAAAAAAAATCCCACTGCTACTGATTTGCATTTTGTTATTAATTCTGAGTAAAAGAGAGGAAAAATTGTCAGCAAGGTGCCTTAGCAAATCTTTATATAATAGTAACAATTTATGTATGGGAAGCAAATACTTTAAAAAATGAGTAAAATGAATAGAAATGTAATTCAGAGCAGCACTAGCACTTCATCTTCATGTAATGATATGGGCAAAGCCTGAATTCCAACATTTTGCAGTGAATTATGGGACATGGTAGAGCTTGCAGGTCTGCAGAAATAATACACGGTCAGTTATAATATCCCATTAGGAAAAGGTGATGTAATCAATTCTTCTTTCATGGCCTAGCAATGACACATCTAATTTTCTAGGTTATTTACCCCCTGGATAAAATTCATAATATCTCTCATAATGTGAAAATATCTCCTCAGATACATTTGTGGGAAATCTCATTAGAAGGGTTTGCTGAATGTATTTTTCTGTCAGAGTTGAAAAGGCAGAGAGCTTCATCCACAGGGAAGCTGGACTAGGGGCCAGAAAACCAGTGTTATGTTCCTGATTCTGCTGCTGTATGATGCTGAGAGAGCATCCTTGTCTGCTGAGACTCTTCCCTGTGACTCTTCCAATTCATCTGTCATCCATTAGCTGGCATAGAAAAGACTCACTTATTTAAGATACCTAAGTCAACCCACCTCATCTGGGTGAAATGTGCTGGAGTCACTTAACATGTCTGTCAGGAAGGTAATCTTCAGTGGGACAGGTGATGCATAGCCACGGAGAGGCCTGGCTATTTAGTAGCTAGGGTTGGGAGTGGACAGATGTCCAGAGATCCTTGGTAAGGTATAAGCTCCTTGGGACAGGGTGTTACATCTGCAGGAAGGGGTAGGATCCCTCCCTGAGCTCAGCTTGCATTTCTGGATGGATGCTCCAGGAAAGCTGTCACTAATGTAGTTGTTTTCTTTTTTTTGGTCAGTGCAAAAGTTCAGATATAATAAAGGAGACTGTCCTGTATGGGTCAAGTTTGGAGCTACTCTGCATGAGGAAATTACTTCTTAGTGGCTTGGTTGACTCTCATACTTCCCTGGACTAAGAAAGCAAGAATGAACAAGAGACTGTTCAGCAGAGAGAACTGTTTAGAAACAAAGCTATTTTAATTTGATCTTTTTTTTTATGTCCTGAAAGAAGGCTTAAGAATTCTTTAAAAGTTCACCTAGAAACACATTTGGCTTGCTGGTCTAAAAAACACATTCCAATCACCTTGTAATTTGTTGTACTATGTAGCCTATCTGTCTCTAATAACAGGTATCTTCTAGTGCATCTCCACAGGTCTGTAAATATTCAAGATTTAGCTTTAATAAAAAATACTGTCTCTATATAAAGAAAACGTAACTATTAATATGCAAATGTTATAGTGCTATCTTTTTAGTTATCTCAGTTTTTAAAAAATCAAACCATGGCCTTCAGTCCTATTTAAATGTAATAAAATAAAAAAAAAAAGCCTTTCTCTCCAGAGATCCAAAAAGCTGAATATATTTTCCTAGCTGATTGATGCTTTTCCATTTATTTTTAAATGTAATTTTCCCCGGGTAAGGAATTGTTCTCTTGAATGTCAAGAAGGAAATATTTCCCAAATCATAGGCTTGGATTGGCTGGCTTGAGACTAATGAGATAGCTCAGTTGAGAGGGGTAGGCTGGGGAAGCAGAGAACGGAGTGATTTGTCATGCTGGTTTTCCAGCCACTGCTAAAGAGCTGCTTTGTAATGCCAGCCTGCAAAATCTCCTGGCCACAATCAAATTACTCCCTCCACATGCACGCACATCCACACCCTCGCCCTTTAGATCTATCACTGACAGAATAGTTATTAAACAAAAACTCAGCCCCGGGAATTATTAATCGCCAGGCTTCATTTCTTTATCAAATGTGGTGGCCCAAAGGGAGAGCTCTTTAAGCTTTCAGAGAGACTGTAGCACATTAATCACTGGAGGGAAGTGCAGTGTGGGCTCAGCATTTGTAATCCTTGTCAGATCAGAAATAGAAGACACAGAGATCAAAAGAGATGTTTATGACTCAGAGGTGAAAGGGCTTCACTTTTCTTGTTCTTCTTTCTGTCTTTTTTTTTTTTTTTTTTTTTTTTTTTTTTTTTTTTTTTTTTTTTTTTTTTTTACTGTTTGATTTGGGATTTTGTTTTGCTTTGCTGGTTTCATCCTAGAACTTATACTAACTCTGTGGCTGTACCTCTGGCCCACACACCGGAAGAGAAAGGCCACGAGTTATGCATGCAGCTTGCTATGTACCCATTAGCAAAACAGCAGCCACTGCTTTTGGGTGCCAGCCTGTTGTAGTGCTGCGCTTGTCCAGGCACTGAGCAGGCCCCAAACCAACAGTCAGCATTGGGAAACGGGGGTTCTTAGCTGCTTCTCTGTGTAAACTAATTAAGTGAAAGTATCCAGGACTGAAGATCAGTCCTGAAAGAATGCATGACTTCATGAACGTTTAATACATAATTCACTATTATATGCAACAAATACATATACACACACACTTTTAAAAAGCTACTACAATCATATCAGCTCCAGACCATACATATGGCAGATTAAGCCTGTGTTGTAGGCTGCCTGTGGCTGGAAGCACTTAACCCGTGATTAGTTAAAGCATTAATTAACATTGACCTTGTTCGCTCTAATCCTGAGACCTTTAGCCCCTGCAGTGTGTGGGGAGGCTGTTACTCCTGTCAGGGTACCCTGTGAGGAATGCAGTGTAAGCTGCTGTTCAGTTGATGTGTTTTTCCTCATAAAAGCATGGTGTATCAGCTGAAGCAAGTAGCCTTTATTGTAACTCTTCAGCAGCAAGCACTTTGCATTCCTGAATCTCTGTCATCTGAAGAGATTCCTCAAACGACTGACTTTAAGTGGTGGGTTTACTGGTACAAGTCATATCCATTTATATACACAATATTTTCTGCACTGGAAAAGTCCCTGGTTTCTTACTAACACCTTGGCTTGAAATACATAATAATTTTAATGTATATTGTAAGCATACATCCACCTCCTATATGACCTGGAGCTAATTATCCAAACAGCCTGCTTCTTCAAAATAACATGTCTATATAAATATACATATTTAGAGAAAGAGAATGAATATGACTGTATAGAATCTGTGTAGGAGCAGGTAAAATCAACAGAGATGTTGTAAACAAATGTCAACTTTCCTTCTCATAAGATCACACCTTGAGTTTTGTAGCACTAATTTCCTATTAGAACTGTCTTGGGATTTGGCTTCAGTGAGAGCACTGCAGGTATATAGAACTTCCCCGTCTCACAGGAGCACTTGAGGGGAAAAAAAAAATCTTTAATTCTGTCATGTACAAGAGGCTGCAGTGAGGATCCCAAGCTCATTGGAGAATGGGCTGCGTGTTAACCTGCATTTGTACCATGGCTGGCACACAGCCTGATTTTGTACAGCCCTGCCGTTAGCTGGAGCCTCTAGGCATCACTGTAATATAAATATTCTGGAAGAATAATGGGGCTATTTGTGGCTCTTGAGGGCAGCTAATGTATCTGGTATGCAGCATGTTTTTCAAGCCTTCATCTCTTATTTTTCCAAGCATCCAGCAACAGAGAAGAAACAAACCACATTTTCTGTGCACAAACAGAAGGAATGAGAGGAGGGATGGATCATATCAAATGGATTTTAAGAGAGCCACAAAACACTTGTTGCACGTTGTCCTGACACTGCAATATGATATTTGCATTGTGATGTTGTATCAATATGTGAGACGATCTGTCTTCTTGGGAGTCTCATGTCTGGCAAGGCAGTTCTCAACTCCCAGGCTCACTTCTTTTAAAGGGATTTTTCTCAGTGCACATGTAAACAGCAGCCAATTCTTTGGGATCTCCAGAGCAATCTGTGAAGGTTTAAGCACTGAAAAACATGAATGACCTACAATTCCACAAAACAATTCAAATGATTAATTGTACTCTCAAGTATATCACATACTGAAAAACATGTCAGCACACTACTGTGAGTAATTGTCAGGCAGTCTTCCTAATGAATAGCATGGCAGAAGAGAGTGTATGGGCTAAGAGCAATACTCAAGGAGTCTGATTTTGTCTGTCAAGAAAGGCCTGAAACCTCCATACCTTTGGATAGGCTTTGCACAGCAGGAACTGTCTCTGTTCATTGTTAATTGAATCCAGCACTGAAGGAATTGCTTCCATGTCATTAAATAGGTTGTTCCCCATGTGATATCTTGGGGTTTTGACTGTTTTTTAGAGGAGGATCAAGCATGTTGTGCTACCATTTTTATGCCCAGTTTATAGTTTTGTGAGAAACAGCATGCAAATGTTATAATCCCCTGGCTCCTGAAATACACTCCTATGAAGTGATTTTGCTTTGATTATCAGGGTATACTGCAGCTAGTAGTCAGAGAATCTTGGAATCAGGGTGATTTGAGATGGGATTCTGCAGTAAAAGAGGAATTATTAGAAGGGAAACTCTGCATAGTAAGTAGCACATTATCTTTTGTTCCATCACAGCCCTTTTTCCACCATTCTGTGAGGAGCAGTGGGTGTATTTCTTCATGAGGGTCTGTAGTCAGGGTATACATGCCTCCAACAGCTCAGATAACTAACAGAACCCAGGAAGCTTTAGGGTTCAAACTTGTATTTGGTCATGAAGGCTTTTAATTAACAGCATATTTTCTTCCTTTAGTTCTGTCCTAGTTTGCTTTGTATCTGCAGAATCTAACAACAGGCTCCTTGCACTCGGTGCTTTCCTTGCATCAGATTACCTCGGGTCAGCTGCTCCACCACGACTGTTCTCAGGCTGTGTCTTGTTCCCCTATGGCTGAGCTGAGGTAATATACTCTTTTTTCAGAGCAGAGTGTGCGACCTCAAAACACTATAATTATGGAATGATAGGATCTTGCACACAGGCTGTTCCTCCTGAATAGCTGATACACAGCACAAATACAGGGCAGTTCCCACAACAGCAGGAGGATCTACACTTTTCAGGTGAGGGTGTGATATGCACCTTCAAAGTGGAGACAGTGGGTAGATGGCCAAAGACAAGAAATAAGAGAAGCCTTGGGACTGGGAAACAATTTCCTTCTAAAGCATTTTAAAAATTGAATTAATGAGCACTGAAACAAGGTTTTACCCCATCCTGCTCTACATGTTTAATGGTACTGGCCGATACGTCTCAATGCAGGCTTAGCTGCAGCCTTGGAAGAGCTTTCCTGGTGTCTACAACAAGACTATCTGCCTTATACTAATCAGTTCCTGGTAGAACTGGTCTTGAACTATATTTAAAAGCAGGGTTGTGTCTCCATTTATCTGCTTCCAGGGCTTAAGTTTCAGTGTAGGTCTCTGGCATCCAAGCCAAAATTATTAATCTTAATGACAGTCATTACCAGTCACTTCACTGAGTTTATTTTTCCTCTCAGAAGATATATATTCTATATTCACATGTATTAATACATTTCTATGCATGTATATTTATATCTTTAATATACATTGTAGGTATGAATATATGTATACATTGATTCTAAAGCATGAGCCACCTCACAGTGGAGAAGACACTTAAATATACTTCTATACTTAAAGATGCTGCTCTGATGCAGAGGTAACATCCTGTTGTTTCTTTTGATAGAAATATGCAGTCAGGAATAATTCTCAATGTTAACACCTTCTATTCCAACCTATTAGTTGTGCTCTGGTAATGCTTAGCAGACTGACTTGACAAAGAAACCATGTTAGAGTTAGTGCTGGGGAGACACCTAGCAAGAGTTTCCTCACCCTGCTATGCAAATGGGTTGGCAGAGGACAGAGAAGGAAGAGATCCATTAGTGTCGCCAAGCAGGTGGGCAAGAGTCAGAAACAACCTTTCCTGGACAATGCATGCTCTCATGGAGCCACAGTCTACCCCTGTGATACACAGCTCTCTTCCTACTACTTTGGTGGGACATCCAGGAGCCATTTTTATTTTTTCCATTATTAGTTCTGTGTTGGCACTGATTTATCTTCAGCAACTGTAGGACCCTGTGTAAAGGCTGGAAGCTACCACCTCAGCTGTGAACAATGTGAAATGCTGCTAAGCACATGCCAAGGAGCTGTATTGCACAAAAGCACAGGAAATGGTGGGGAAGAATTCTTGAGTCCTCATAACCAGAACTCTGGTTATGAGGTAAGCTCTGCCAAACTTACTCTGCCTGCCTTGCCTGTTATGGTGGAGACTCCCAAGCCTCTGCATTGAATCCATCTCACTACTGCCCATTCCTAATGCTAGAAAACTATACTCCTTTATTTAACTTCCCTTTGCTTCAAGATGAACCATTACCGCTTGTCACACCTACCCACCCTTTTCCCCCCTCTTTTTATAACTATTTTATCTGTTTTTGTAAGTATTTTCAGTTTATTTTTCTGTTTACCTAACAACAGTAATTCCTTGTTTTTCCCTTATGCCCATGTATTTTGTTTCTTTGCTTATTCTCATCACTCAGCTATGGAACACTTCCAATTAGGCCACATTTTTCTTGACTTCTTGCTAATACTCCCTGGCTGGGAGCTGAGACTGAGGGAGGGAATAGGAATCCTGTGTTAGAGAAACCCCTAGTATCGAGTTTTGCAAAACGCGGATGGGGGAGAAGGGAAGGAAAGCAGAAGTTGGAGAATGTGATGAGAGAGACCTCCTGTACATTTCAGGGTAATTTGCTGATATGATGTCAGAGGATTTAGCACTGAGAAGTGCAAAACAATGCACTTTGCAAAGAACTACTTAAACTACACACAAGTGTGCATGTATGCACATGCAGGGATTATGTGTTACCCTGCTTCAACCTCTCTCAGGGGAAAAATATGTCAATGAAGAGATCACCTCTATGTGCAGAGCTGGTAAAAAATGAAAACCCAGTAAAAATGTCAGAAAGAGGGAAGAATAATGTAGAACATATTGAAGGAGTATTATATTGATTGGTGTTATAGCTCCAACTGAACTACTACATTCAGTTCTGGTTGCTTCATTTCTAAATGGCCATTGCAGAGACCAAGGCAGACAAGACCCCAGCAAAATTATTAAAGACACAGCATGAAGAAATGGAAGAGTCTATGCCAGATGAAGTTAAAAAGGACGAGGATTATTTAATTTGAAAAGTGCAAAGTAATAGAGAAGATAACAGATAGGAGAGAATTAATTTCATTCTGTCCCATGGCCTAAATGCAAGTCATCTCTTGATGAAATAAAAAGGTACAAATTTAATATCAAAGGAAATTTTGTTCACAGTGCAGCATAATGGCCAGATACCTTGGCCTGACTTTTGAGTGCCTTGCACAATTCAATGCAAGACAGAAAGACAGCAATTATTTCTAAGCTATTTCTCATAAGAGTATCACTGTTCTGTGTCCTGGGCCAGAACTGCTGCTGCTGCAGGTAGCTAGG
Organism: Acanthiza pusilla; assembly: GCA_036630365.1. Classification (NCBI taxonomy): domain Eukaryota; kingdom Metazoa; phylum Chordata; class Aves; order Passeriformes; family Acanthizidae; genus Acanthiza; species Acanthiza pusilla. The sequence continues at coordinate 11,449,862 of JAXCHO010000019.1, forward strand.
TTGTCTGGGTGGCCAGTGTTCCCACATTGCTCAGAACTGAGTGCTTGCTGACCACTCTGCTCCAGAAGTGCTTCATTTTCCATTAGCTCCTGCTGCAGATAATCCTGCTTCCTAGTGTCACTCCTTGTTAGATTCACAGTGCACTTCCCTAGTCACAGGTTTCTAGTACTCTCGAGTGTGTCTGAGCTAGCTGCCAACCTCACTTGAATAAACAGGTCTTTCAAGGGAAGTGTTTTTTCATGTTGTGTGTAGAGAGGTAAACAGCATTTTTCACCTTTTGTTATTGTCTGAACAACGTAAGCACAAATAGTGCCGAGGATCACAATGTCTGATGTATTCTGGGAATACATAATCTATCAAGAATAAAACAGAGGTAGAAGGGAGGAAAAATTCTTAACAGTTGCAACTCTTACTTATTTCATGACTTAGCAAAACTGCCTCCCTGTGAGTTAATCTGTGTAGCTCCATGTGACCAACGTCTCCAAGGACTTATCCTGACTCAGTTAATACAGCTACTATCCAGAATATGCCAGCTGGTTTGAGAAAAGTTGAGGTCAAGGAAATAAAGCTTGAGATTACACCAGTTCAAAGAAGAGGATAATTGAAATCAAGAGGAATTTGGTGGACCTCCTTGAAGTGTCTCAATTTGCATTTACACTATTGTAATAATTCTGTGGTTGTTTGAAGCTCCTTTTCCATCAAAAAATTCTTCCTGTCATCTTGGGAATATCTCTAAAGCTACCCAATTGGACTTTCATTTTTATTAGGCTCAAAAAAGGATTCTCTTAATTAAAGCTCCCAATTGAAGGAGATCTAGGAGCATTCCATGACTGTTGAAAGAGGAGGATTGGGAAGGAATTAACTCCCAAAGTTCTGGTTTTCTGGCCATCTATGGTACCCTGCCAGCATTCAGGGCTAACTGCTTCATGAACAAAACACATAGCACAGCACTGTCTGACAGTACAAGCAGGCACTGGTCCTTCCTTGTGCATCCTGAAGACCACTTTAGAGAAAAGAACAGAATCCTAATTATCATGGCACGGCTGGTTATATCACCATGACCTTTTCTGTGCACGGAAGTTATTGGGCAGTGACCAGGAGTGTGAATTTGAACTGCATTAAGCAAAGCTGCACCAGTGCAGGCAATCAGAGGGCTGCCACCATGCAAAAGCACGTGCTGTCCCTCAAGCACCAGGAGAGGAGTTACTGCAAAGTAGGTTGCAAGTGCTAAATTCCAGTCATGTATGGAATACCTCTGCATGGAGCTCCATCTCCACAGGTAGGGGAGGGCAGCTGGGGAAATGTCTGCAGGGAGCTTGTGTGCCAATTGTGAGAGTGGCCTGGCTAAGGGGATGCCAGACAACTCTGTAGATGTGACAAGGCACCCTAAGAAGGAGGACATTAATTAACTCCAAGCTTTCCACTCCACATGAAAGATTACTTTCGTGTGGCTCAAGGAAGTCAAGTGTGATTGTGGAACTGGGAACAGTGCATTTCTTTACCAATAATGGTGCCTGCTGATGATAAATTTGAAGACTTTAGTGGCATGATGAAAAGAAATATTTAAGTGGAGAAAATGCCAGGTATTTGAGGAACTCTTTACACTCAGATGATACTATCTGCTAAGGAATCAGTAGCCTGAAAGAACCTTATTTAACTGCTTACAGAGAAAAAGGCTGAACTCTGTATTGCCAAAAACACAGACTAAGGCCTTAAAGCTGTACTTTAGAGAGGTAAAGCATTTCTAGAGAAAAGGGCAGTTTTTAAATGGACATCCTTGAGGAACTCACAACTGTTCAGCTAGAGGAAAGCATTTGAAGGAAAAACAAAGTCCAATACCAGAGAATTAATGGAGTTCTGGGTTTAATAGACACTGGGATCATTCAAGCAAATGCGATACAGAATAAGGTTCTAAAGGGAACATGGCAATTACAATAACCAAAGTTAAACAACAGCACCATGCTAGCACCAAAATTATATTTTACATCTACATGTGGCTGGTCCAAAGGGGCGTGTCTGGTTCATCACAAAAATGTATTTATATATTGGTAGACAAAATGTGTTTTATAATGGTATCACACACTTAGAACTCCAAGTTTGGAATAGGATCGGAATTTCAAATCACTTTAATTGAAGTTATTAAGCTTTCAAAAGAGGCAGACACTGTTTGGTAGTGTGGTTCAACCAGCAAATCTCTGTGCACTTTTTAACAGCCCCCTAAGTACAATTGAATGAGGTGATTTTGCCTGGCTCACAAATCAAACTGCAGTGGCAGAACTGGGAGCAGGGTAGAAGAATTAAAACTCTCAGCACTCCTTATTCCTGCCACTAGATCAAATTCATGCTTCCACACTTCAGCACAGTACAGCCTTCATTAGGAAAAACCACTCTAAACAAACAGATGAAGTGCACATAATATTTTTACTCCTCAAAATCTGGAATACTATATGCCATTAACACAGAGTCATTGAAATTGCTCCAAAATGAAATATTATAGCGTGTTTTGCCAATGCCTTGAAAGTCTTTGTGTTAAGATTTCAACAAGAGAAACCAAAATAAAACTCCAGACCTGAAATTTTCAGTCTAGGCATCACATTTCAGTCCTAATGTATGGGAAATATCAAAGTATTATGAGCCATCATGTCCACACAAAGAGGTAGATAAAAGTCTAAAGTTGACAAAGATCAGACTGCAAATAGGACACACATTTAACGGATGATAATTAACCACTGGAACAGATGGTAAAGGGATGTGGTAAATTAATCGCCTAAAGTCTTTAAATCAAGATTGGATGTCCTTCCTTCTGAAAGAGATGGCACAGTTCAGCTATAAATTACTGAGCTTGATGGTGGTATTGCTGGGTGAAATGCTCTGGACTGTGTCATATGCAGGAGGTCAGAGTTGATGAGTATAATAGTTCATCCCTTCAGACCTTGCAATCCATGAATCCATTATGTTAGCTTGAAAAGTTTTATATTTTAACAAAGCAGTTACAGACTGTTGGGCTCACAGTGTGTAGTTTTAGAAGTTTTTAAATACTTTCACTCTGAATTCTAAAGGGTCTGAATTAATCTTGTTAACATTGTTTAAAAGCATGCAAGTGTAAAACGTGAACATTCTTTTTCAAACACTGATTCCCATATCTCACTATAACAAAAGGTGGTCTTCAGGCAACACTGATTGTGTATTTCCCCATACATTCATTGCCCCAGCTCTTGGACAGGTAGGTGGTAGAAAAGTTTCTTCTCCATCTCTCTCTTGAGTGATGTGAAGTAAGAAGTATCCTAGACTAAACAGGAACTCATCACACTGGTACATCTCCACTTTGGATTGCCTGAAGAGTTCTGTGACAGAGGATTACTCCATCTTTCATGGCTGTGGCAAAACTGTGCTCTGCTGTTCCTTACACTACTCTTTTTCACCAAAGTACCAGCCTCCCCTGTGTCAGTTCTTATTTGTCTCTTCACGGTGTTAGGTGAATGACTGTGCTTTAAGTATATTAAGGTGAGACAAGTGGGCTGGGATTCAGATGCCTGAACGCAGGCATTTAGTGCTTTCTCAGACACTCTTGAATATTCTGCCTGAACTTTAGCTGTTGCTGTGAAAGCTGTAAGTCTCTAGCCCCAGAGTCTTCCGGAACAATAGCTGGAAATAGCACCTGATCATTCTGGAAGTATTTTTGGTCCTTAAAAATCCAGTGAGCTCTCACTGAATTCTAAGAAACTGATCTAATCAGGCTGCAATTTGGAATACTGCCTTCTGTCACCCACATTTCAGCCCCACAGTTTTATTTATTTACAATAGCCTTTACTTCCTGTCCTGAGCTACTGTGCTATGGTGCTGTGCTGTGCAGCTGCTGAATCTCAGAATGCACTTGTCTGTGTTGATGCTTATTGACAGACACATTGTTTTGTAAAATGTTTTGGGATCAAAAGGATATCTTAGTATATTTTCAATGTTTAAGATCCCAAAGCACTCTGTGAGAGTTAGATATAGAAAATCATGTATTTTCCTCTCTTATTACAGGACAAGGTTTATGATATTTGGGGTTTCTGGTTTCTAACACTCAACTTTTCACTTTTCAGATGCATTTGAAGGGTCAGTTAAAGAGAGATTTTGCGAGTCCTAAGGCAAACAACCCATGGTAGAAACATCCCAAAATCATAATTTTCTTCTTAGAAATCTTGGTCTTAGTGGATTTTCATTGTCATTCCATGCACATGTTAATACCTTTTGTGATTATGAGAAACAGCCTTGCATGTCTACAAGGCAGTTTTTAGTCAAACACCAGGGAAATAACGTTTTCAATATCTAGTCCCCTAATGCTGCTTAAATTAAATCAGTTTCTCTCCTCTCCTTTCTCTTTTCTTAATTCTGATTGACCCTCCGAAATCATTTGAATTACATTATTTTTCTGTCTTTGTCTATTCTCAAAGTTTATAGTCCCTTGGTTAGAAAACCATAAACATTCAGCTCCTCTCATATATAACCAAGATTAAAGCTGTGTATATAAATCTGGCAGCAGAGTAGTATTTTTGCCCACTCTTGAATTTCAGCTGTATTTCTTCAGTAATAACTGGACAATAATTCATCATATTCACTTTTTCAATCCTCCATAAATATGTAAACCAAAATTGCAACAAATATTTTTGCTGACAGGTGGCTATTGCAGTTAAACACCTGAGAAACGCAGGTTATATCTGTGAACAAATGGGGTGATTGATTCTTTTCATGTTAGTACAAGTAATTCTATTTCACTTGCATCACAATTAGAAGTTACACAGTAGAGCACTTGGAAAGAAAGTTGATTGAGTCGACATCCCTCCACAGTATGCTGTATAGGATCTGAGATCTCTTGCTTAAGTATGTAGTAATCTAATCTGCCCTGAACTACTTCAAGCTCATTTATGTTCTGAATCCCACATGTACTCCTGTACGTGTAGCTGTGTCCAGCTTTGTAGTGGATTCCACAGGTCTGCCTAGGCAAATCTGTGGATGTGTGGATGTACATATTGCGGGTGATATATGAATGTGCTGTAAAGGTTGCTGTGTTCAAGCTCCCTGCACACTCTTTTTAAAGCATAGCATTGCTAACTAAGGATAAACATATCTCACCTGCTTATATTTTAATGGTCATTGCTGGCTGCAACTCTTATTGCTACTTCAGGTCCTGTGGGAACGTGTGAAATCAAAGCTATGGATCCTTGCACAAGTTTTGCTGTGGGCTCTGTTTTGTTGATGACAGCCCACAGGTTACAGCATGGCTCTTTGTGGCAGCCCTCGGAGAGAGGCACTAGGTCAAACACTTTGGTCAAACACCGCAGGCTTCAGGAGCAAAACTCCCCCATCTTTGCTTGGCATTGTTTAAGCACTGCACCAGTAGAGGTTGTGGGTTATAAGTAAACAGGTGGCCTCATTTCTAGATGGCCCTCCATTGAGAGGCTGCACCAGCAGCTCTCTGCATGGCAGTCTGTTTTCTCCTCCTTCAGTTTCCTAGGGCGGCTTTGGCTCACTCTCCCCTCATTCCCTCCATTCAAGCTGAACTTCCCCTCAAAAAAATTCCTCAGTAAGCTCTAGTGTCTAACCACTTCAGACCTTAACAAGATGCTCTTTACCTATAAAAACAAGACACTGTCACTTGTCTCACTTTAAAGTGCTTTGTGTAGCACTCTTGTTCATACTGCACATTAACTGCCTTTTACGTTCCCTGCTGCACCTGCGTCTCTCCCTCTGCCCTCAGCGCCCAGCCAGATGGGAAGCTGTATCCATCTCTCTCTCTCACACACACAGAGGAATCTGCAAGCACAGAGTCTGGGCTTGCTGTCAGATAGTTCCACCACAAAGCTCTTCACTTTAAGTTAGATTAAATGCCCAAGGGGTTTGGCAGACTCATACTCTCTGTTTTCACCCACTCAGTCCAGTTTTTAAAATTCTGTGCTCCAAACACAAATAAAGAGTGATTGAAGCTAATCTCTGTTTTATCTGATTTTGGGGCACAGACTCTCAGTCTGCTGAATAAGCTTGGGTGACCTATGTCCTAGAAGGAGTGCTTTTTGAACTGGAGCTTTCCTACAAATAAAAATAAATTACAGCTCCCTGGTCGCTAAAAAAAAAAAAAAAAGAAAATAACTTTGATGAATATAATATATTTTCAAGCCTATATCTATAGGGATAGGTATTGTTTTGTACTGAGTCACACAATGTAGCAAGAAAAAAAATAGACAAGGTTTTGGAATCAAAATTTTTTTTCTGAATGTGCAGGCAGCCTGACCTGTATTTGAGCTGAAATTTCACCTGCACTGAGTATGTCGTCAGGGCATTACTTCTCCAGCTTCATGATACTATATTAGCCTTAACAGGAAATTGTTAATTTTAATGACTGGAAGTTGTTAGACAGAAAAATGCAGCTTAGAGGGAAAAGTCCTCTTAAAGGGGAGGGGAGGAGGAAGACTAGGCAGTCGAATGGGAGGGTGAAAAAAGAAAGAAAAAAGGAAAGAAGAAAAAAGAAAATGGAGAGTGGACCGCAGCTGGGCCCAAGCACAGCAGTCTGGCAAGAGGAATCTATTTTCCTTCTGAGTCAAGTCAACAGTGAGATAAGCAACCAATAAATAATGGAATCTCTACAAAAAGGCCAACTTTTCATCTTGGTGCAAACTTGCTGTCAGCATGGGAGAAGGTCTGTAGAAAGTTAAGAGCCCTTGATTTATTCAGACAGAGACCATGATTAGAATTAAATTTCCTTAAAGAAATTTGTCTTATGTCCTCCTCCATCAATGAAGTGTTTCTAGAAATCAGCTCCTGGCTATTCTTTCCCTGGTTTGCAGTAGCAGGATGTTTCTCAGATAACAGCTAAAACTGGCAAGTAGCATGATCTCTTTAGGGAAGTAGTTCAGGTCAGTCCCTCAGGCAGCGCTTCAGGCTCAGGCAGTGCTTCAGGCTCCAGATCCATATATAACACATTGTTCAGTGTGTGCAGTTTGGTTCAGACTGAGGAACTGGATTTTATGTGTCAAAGGATGACACCAGACAATTGGAAGACACTTCCTGAAACCTGCCCTCAGGCACCACCAAGAAAAATCAGATCTCATCTTCTGCTCAAGAAGAAAGAGATGGATGAAGCTGGAGGCCAAACAACCATCCAACTCTTTTAATTTTAAAAGTGTCTTGGCACTTAGGTAGTGCCCGATGCAGGTTCAGGACCTGAAAGCTACATTGTTTTATGCTTTGGCTAAAAGAAAATGAAGGATGAGTTCCCAAGGATGTTTAGGCCCATGCATAACTCTCATTGAAGGCCAAAAGTCCTCCAGGTCAAGATATATAGGGCATTTTTTAGGGACATACTGCCTAGTATAAAAAATGCACTTGCCTAAATTAAAGGAAAAAAACCCGAAACATTAGTTCTTGTGTAATTTTTCTCTTAATTTCATCCTGGATGTGTGGAAAAATATTGTGAGGTTGTGAATGAGAAAACCAATCCTTTCCTTCACCACAGTTAGTAATGTACAGGTCTGAGTTACAAGCATATGGTCCAGAAAGTACTGAGCTTTGCTGTCAATCAAATTTTATTCCTAGCTTTACCATGATTCATTGCTATGAGATCATCATAGTTCATTTTCATGTTTCCGTTTTTCTTCCTATGCTAGAACTCAGGAATCTCATATTAGATACCTGGACCAAACTTAGACCAGGAAGTGGGAAGCTTTGTTGAAGCTCTTTACTTGCTATTGTCAAATGAGCAAGTGCTGTTAAACAGCAATGCAGCTGTTTGTCCTGGAGTTGGGAATAGGAGAGATGGGAACAACATGCTTACGTTTTCTTGCCAACTGGCCAGGGAAAAATAATATCTATGAAATATATGAATTTAAGTGGTTATATGTGAAACATGGCCTGGTAACTAGAGACTTGGGATAATTCCACTAAGGCAGATTTTTATGTGACTTGTGGTGAGTTGGTTAACAAGCTTTAAATTTAAGACATTTTTATTTACACACCTTATGGTGCTGTTAAGTGCATAATTCATTAAAGGCTTAAGGCACCCAGAAGCTGCTTGCAGGACTGTCAGCTCAATGCCTACAGCACACACATTCATAGTGGGCAGTGATAACCCTGCTCTGTGCTCATTCTTCTGAGAGCACAGAGTAAAGCTGTAAGAGGATGTAAGGACCAGGCTCACAGCTGTGGTGTTTATGGGCATTCAGAACCTACCCAAGACACTGCACCATTCTGTTTAGGGACTGGTGCCTTTACATGTGGATGCAGAGGAAGGGAGAGAGCAAGGACAGCTAGCTGCTATATGAACTCTGGATCTAGGTTGGGCCTTCATTTCAAATTGCTGTATTGAAGTGGTTTCCTTGCAAGACAGCAGTTTGAAAAAGCATTTTTGTCTTTGACTTCAAATTGCTTAGGAGAGCACTGGAGCACTGTGTATGGAGTAAACAATATATATAAAAGTCTTTTGCATAATTTGCCTATTCATGGGTGGAGATCCTCATGTATGCACTCAAATCTGGGAAAAACAAATACAAATGTGTCTTTGTGGCTTTTACCCTTGACTTCTAGATAAATGGGACCCTTGCATATTTTCTACCTTTGTAATACCCCAAGATGCAACTCCCTTTGGGAGTTCCCTAATCTGTATATCAGTGGCAATCCTATAATCCTATATAATTGTATTAGTCTCAATAGCAGATTAGCTCCAAGTGCCCCTACAGACAAGGAGATGTCAGCTCTGCTATTGTTTCCCACTTAATGTGATTCCAGACAGCAAAGAAGAAAAGCAGCTGAGAGCCCTCTGTCTCACATTACAGCCCACAGTTTCTAAACCAATTAAGAAAAAGGGATTTACAGTCAACTGGATTAAGGGCTCTGTTTATATTATCCCATATTTCTTTTTATAATACCTTCCATTTTCTATCTAGCCTTGTAATCAACTACCCTTTTCTCTGCCTTTTGAAACACCCATCCATGTCCTTACCTATTCATTTACCAATCCATCTCACATGTAGGATTTCAGCCATCTGTCTGGTTAACTTCACCAGCCTGCTTTAGTGCACATTTGTTTAGAGAACACATGGCGTATGAAGCATACCAAGTAATGCTGAGATTAAAACCAATGCCTGATTTCAGATCAGTTTCAAGATGACCTCACTAATGCATTTGTGAGACAGTTTTTGGGCAAATCTCTCCTTTCTGCTAGGTAAAATATTCTATCACCATCCTTATCAGAGCCAAACAATGCTGGTATGTAAACAGCATCATGGTCAACCATTATTCAGCAGGAATATGGTACCTATAAAATCCTGCAGCACTTACAGAGGAAGAACTAAAACGAAACTCCAGCAGGATGTTAGTAAGGTGAAAGATCAGTTTGGTCCTTGATCTGGTCAACTAAGTAGTAGATCAGGGACAGAAACTGACACTTCGCTCTCACAGAGGTATCTCTTCTGCTGTGACAGGAAGATGGTTGGAGGATGTGGACTAAAATACCACTTCACCTGAGAACAGACAGCAGCAATTAAGACCCTGGGATTTGGCCCCCACTATGGTTTCTGCTGTTAGAAATACATACAAAAACTCATGCATCACCTACCAACAGTAATTGTTTTCTCATATTTGAACAAAATAAATCAATGAAATAAAGTCAGCAGAATCCATATTGCCCAAAATATCTGGAGGGATGATACCTTGCATTCCCTTGAATTCCTAATTCAGCATAAATTCACACTAATGGACATTAACATCTTCAGGTGACTGCGATTTTATGTGCTTTCCTAGATGGAAGTTGCCCAGTGAGTATGTTTCTTAATGCTTTGTTCTTACGACAAAATTAGTTTGGGGCTGTCTTTTCTCTGAATGGAGATTCTTTTCCTATTGAATACCATTTCTCAAAAATATTTTTTCCCAATCAGCTTAATATTTAAACAGGTTTAAATTTTAAATCTCACTGTACTAGTCTACTTAGATTTTCAAATTACAGTAATACTTCACCAGGTTTCATTTTTAAGGCAATGTAATATGTATAATTCATTCCATGAATCTTAGATAAGGTTGATATTATGATACAGTGCAATTTGCTGCCTTGCAGTGAAGCTTTACAGCTAAGGTGAGTTCTTCTACTTCAGGCTGTAGCTTTATTACAAATGGCTTTAAAAGAAATAAAGATGAAAAATGAGAAATGAAGTGTTCCAGTAGCTGGAGAGCTCCACAACCAATGGTTCTTTTACCATTTGTGCGTGTTCATGGAGTGCTCACGGCAAAGTACTGCTTCACCTCACAGTTTCCTTGGGGCAAAGAGAATCTTTCCTTGAATGAGTTCCCTTCATTACACCTTTGAACCAGACATGTTCAGAGGAAAGCTCAGGGAAAAAGATAAACAACTGAGACTGTGAAAGGATTGATGATGTCCAAAAGAATAAAGCAAATAGGCAAAAGTTTTTAGAAGCCATGATTACTTTTCAGAACTTCAACAGTTGGGTCCCAAATGTAATGCATTTAAAGATGGTTCTCTTTTTTTTTTTCCCCCAGTTGAGTATTTCTTGCTTCTAAAGCCATCAACCAAAACCAGTAAGAAAAAGACAGAAGTGCTTGAGTTCTAAATAAGTCAATGAACTCAGTGTATGCAGGCCCCCCAGCTATTGTAACAATGCCTGTTCCGGGTCTGCTCTATTTGCTGCTGAAACACTGACCCCAGTGAGTACCACTACAGCTTTTGCTAAAGTTTCCCAGTATTCCAGGAACAACAAATGCTTACAACTCCCTTTGATAAGGGAGGAGAATTACTCAAGCCAGGTACCTAAAAATGGAGATACCCCAAATAACAAATTAATTCTGACCCTGGACCAGCTGGGTGCTGCTTGTATAACAGCAGTTGATTCAGGAGCCAGATGGCAAATGAACCTTATACTGTTACGTGATGATGGAAAATCATTCAGAATCCAGATGGAGCTGGATTGCCAGTTTGACAGTCTTAATGCAGGCTACTTAGCACCTATTTTCCAACAGTGGCACAGTTCTCTCCATTGCTCAGAAAGGCTTTTGAAGCAGTATCAGTGTATACTCTGGGCTGGCCTAAGGATGTAAGAAGGCATTAGCATTAAGGTGAACAGTTGCCAACACTTCAGCATTACTCAGGTTGTCAGGCCTTGGTTCTGGTCTGCCCTAGCAGAGCTGTTATAATCAGCACTGTTGCAAGCTACATTTTTGCTCATAAACATTCACAAGATTTATTAGAGTAGGCACAAGTTGTAAGTATAGCTTCTAAAGCTTTCAGGCAGCAGCAATCTGGAAAAATTGATGTTTACACAGAAATCCTGTGCCGTTCATAATTTGAAGATGCTGCTGCCATGGTATGTTTCTGTCAGCTTGCCCAGAATCAAATCTCTTAGTGAAAACCAAGGGATAGAAACAGCCAAGTCATCATGGGGAGGTGGAAGCAATTGAATACAGAAATACTTGGTTGACAAAGAAAGGAAGGGCATTGGAGGCATTATTAAACAGATCTTCTGTATTCACCATCAACGATATGTCCTCTCTCTATATACTGTTCTTTCTTTTTTTAAGGAAGACCACTTGAAAATTTCCAAAATTTTGTAACTGTTTGGAAGATTCTAGTCTTACCTTGTTTTCCTTGGTTTTGTATAGGAAAAAAAAAAGTGGTATGCTGACATTAAAACCGGCATGACCAACATCTTAAAATCAGTGACAGAACATTTAATACAAGTTTACGAGGGACATATGCATGATTGTTAAAATCTGCTTTGCTCTTTTGTACAATGAAAGCTTGAAAGACTGTATAGATTTTTAAGAACAAGCTCATTTCAACCTGCTTTTTACACTAGGAATATCAGGACTGGCAGCTCTTGTCTCCTGTAGTTTTGTAGAAAGTTTTGCAACATGTCTAACATGGCATCTGTACTGAATCTTTAGCACTAAAACTCAGCATTTTTATGAGAAAAAACAAACTGCAAATAGTTTTAAACAAGCTGAGGAGAAACTTCATCCCTTCTGACTGCTCCACTTCCAGTCTTGTGGGTTTTATACTGTAATGATTTTGGTAACCAGTAATTGTATCATTTTCCTGGGATGAAAGCAGCTGAAATTTTAGCACATGAAAAAGTTGTGTTGGAGGTAGGGATAATCCTTAAAGAAGGCAAACATTTTTTCAGACCTTTCTCCTACACCATAAGAAAGAACTCAAAGCCACATCACTGTGCATTTTGCCTGGTGCCATTAGCCTAATAATACAACAGTAAAAGCTCCTTGATAAAGTAATTGTTTATTAGGTTCCCTCTTTTGATTTTTGGCAGAGAGCCCCCGTCTGCACAGTATTTCTGAGACTCACCTCTTACCCATCTTCTCTCAACCAAAAAAAGGAGGATGGACACTGCTCACATTGCGAACATCGTAAGACAACAATTTAAATATTTTTTAATATAATAAGAAGTGTAGGAGGCCTTCCTCTACTACTTTTATTTTTTCCCTCAGAATCTCTGGTTGCAGTTCCATTCTGAAGAAGTCTACTAATTATTAGATCCTGTTGGCAAAGCAGTGAGCTAAATGTATCCAAAAGGTTTTTGGGCAAGGTACAGTTCTTTGCTGAGAAATAGTCTACTATAGTGGTAATATCTGCATAATGAATTAAGCAAGTGAACCTGGAATGCAAACCCAACCCTTATTTTCTAGTTCCCACAGTGTAAAAAAGTCAGTCATAAGAAATACACTCTCAGCTCATCTTCTGTGTTGAGTAATGTTGCCAATACACTGATGCCTACTTCATAATGTTCCCACTTGCATTTACTGTGGGTGTTCTCCTGACTGCAAAGTTTTTCCTGGCTGCATTTAAACTTTCTGAACATACATAAATTTTATATTTTAGGTCTAATAGTTACTATAAAATCTCTAGGTAATAAAAAACAGGCAACCATAAAAGCAGTTTTTTTACCTTGATTGTGATGAAGATACAGCTTGCCTTTATGATTAATCTTTTATAGGTTGTAAAGCACACAGATTATATGGCATATGAACCCACAGCAAATACCACATAGCAGCAATCTAAGACATATCACCAGAAACAATTTAGCAGTAAATTGTTTCTTGTTAACTAATAAATGCCACAAACATCCACCTTATATGTAAGTCTTGCTAGATATTTCAGGGCACGCTGTCAAGTAAGTTGGGGACATGGATTGGATTTGGGAAATAAAGGAAAGTGAAAGCCAAACAGTGTCAGGCAATTCAAATCCAAAGATGCACAGGAGAATTTAATGTGTGAGTTTAGTGATATTTTCCATTTAAATTATCCTAAAAATAGCTCATTTCAGTTTGCAACACCCTATGCTAGTGCACAACAATGAGAAAGTGCCATGGACTCTGAAGAGATGAAACTCTATTGCCTGAATTTTAAAAAAGATATCGGCAACAAGCAGTTTGCTGGATGTTTACAGTGCCCTACCTTTTAGCCAGCTGTTTTAAGATGCCTGTGATAGAATAGATTTCAAAAAATAAAAGGATACAAATCATGTTACAATTACATTAATGTAAGTAAATGTACTCAAAAATTAAGTAACATGAATAGAAATAGAAAAAGAAATAGAAATAGAATGCTTCCAGTTAGCACCCTTACCATGATTTTCATTCCTTTAACACTCTTCTTGTTCAGGTAATTCAAATTACAAATATAGTATGTAAAGTTTTCTAGTAAGTAGAAGTGTGTATTGATTGATTTAGCTAGACAGGTGTGTCTAGTAAGCATAGATGGTTTTAATTACAATGTTTTTGCACAAATCTATAGGTGTTGAGAAATGCATTCATTTCAAGGTTTTCTAACTAATTTAGTCCATGGAGATACCTGGGCATGAGTGTGACCTGGCAAAATTGGCAAATTTTCAAGTTTGTTATTGCTCTGTTGGTATCTGAGATCTTAGTGAGAGAACAAGGGATGCAGGGCCTGCTCCTCCAAAGACTCATTCACTGTGAGAAGCAATGGCATATTCTCTGTGATTCAGCACCTGTTAAGCTACATTTTTCTCAGGTCTATGAGTTCAAAGGACCCCGTCAAAAATACTTCCACTGTTGAATTTAAGATAACCCACCAAGTCTGCCATTTTGCTAGTACTTGGGAGCTAATACAATGCCAATGTCTGAGGAGGAAGCAAGACAAGAGCAGACTTACCTGTCTTGCAGTCTTCTGGATACCTTTAACTTTATCCTTTGCCATTCCTCTGGCAATTCCTCAGAAAGAGGCTTCCCAACCATCAAACGTGCAAGGAAGCAGAAGCACCTGTCCCATTTCACCTGGCTACTCGCAGCACCAGGATGCAGAGGGCAAGTTTAGGCCTCTCATGCTGCTGCAGGACTTTAACACGGTGTCACCTCTTTGTGTCGAGTACTGTTGCATGAAAGTCTCACACTCCAGCACAGCTCAGCCATCATGACTTCTAGGATTTCCCCTATTGTGTGTCATTGTTGGCATGTAGAGAGCAGGGATGGGAGCGGTCTCAAATCAGTCAGTGTATTCACCCCCTTTTGACACCACAGCCAGTGTCACTGCGGCCTACGCACAGCCCACACGATCAGCCCTCACAGACGCACCTCGCACACAGAAGATTCTGGGTGCCCTGGTCTCTGCCCATCTGTACACCTTACTGACTCATCTTCACCTTAGAGCTTTCCAAACCAGGGCTCTACTCCCCTCATGTGAGGATTGGCCACTGTGACTTGCCCTTGTGTGTGGTCCTGCTGCCATCCTGCCGCCTCTGTGGGCAGCAGAGACTTGACGACACACTGGGATCCCTGCCACCATCCTGCAGTCTCTCTGGGCAGCAGGGGCTTGAGGAAACACTGTGAATGCCCACCTTTTGCTGTGCCAGCTGCACTGCCCTGCTGCCTGATCCCGGCAGCCTTTCTCCCAAGCTGCCGTGCCCACCGCCACCAGCACACAGTTCACCTGGCAGCCGGATGATGCCTAAAAGAGAAGCCAAAACAGATTAGGAATATAAAATGTGGACAAATTTATTCAAGGCCTTCAAGGTACATTCGGGTAAACGAACGTCCCCCTCAGGGACTACACCCAAAATGGATGACCGGTCATGAGCCCTTCACCTTTTACAAGTTCTGTCCCACTACCATATTGGCCCCTAATTCTCCAATCGCACCCTCCAGTAACGATGTTCACCACCCCAGGCCTGCCCCCCTCCATCTTACAGTTGTTTACATATTTTCAGGCCCCAAGGCAATGAATATGTCCTCTAATCTGTGTTCAGAGAGCCTTGTTTTGGCTAAAGGTGCTGGGAACAGAGCATTTGAGCACTTAGTAAGAAGCACTAAACTGCAGCAAGTTACAGGCGCATTAAGAGGAAAAAAACTAGAAATAGTCAAAGGCATCAGGACAGACAGGTACCTCAGCGGCAGCAGACAGGCCCAGCTTCCTGCCGATCCCCAGAGGGGCTCTTGGGAAGGGCCTGGCACCACAGAGACAGGGAGGGGGCTTCACCTGAGGAGAGGAGTGCCTGCATTTTGCTGAGGAGATGGCAGCCAGTGCTGCACTGAGGAGAGGGGTGCCAGTGCCTGCTAACAGCTGTCAGTGCCTGCTGAGGGGATGAGCACTGCCTCAGTAAGAAAATGGCTGACAGTACCCTGTTGAAGGGAAGGCCTCAGGGGCCTGCAAAGGTGACAGGCGCTGCCTTCCTGATGAAATAGATGACAGTGACCCTCTGAGGAGATGGATGGCAATATCCTTCGAAGAAATGACTGCCAGTGCCTGCCAAGGAGATGGGCACTGCCTTGCTGAGGAAATGGGTATTGATGTCCCACTGAGGAGGCTGTTGTTGCTGGGCGGCTGAGGACACAGCAGGAAGAGGACAGGTAACTGCTGGGTGGTGTGTGGCTGCTTCAAACACCAATATTGTTTGGAGGGGTCCCTCAGGAGTAAAGCGGATCCATACAAGCCCTCTATGTTCACAATGTTGACAAAAAGGGGGAGAAGCTTGTGTTTGTTACTTTGCTGTGGATTTAAACAGTCCATTTTAATGCCATTATAAATACTTCATAAAGCTGTGAGCAACTGCATGGACACAAGTACTGGAGCCATCACAGGCTACATAAGCAGAAGGCATAGGAAAAGCCATGGTGACAAGCCATGCTGAATAGAAACCCTTCTCAGCCAGAGCTGCTTTCTTCAGACTGTGATTTAGAGGAAGTGGTTGAACTATTTGAAATAATTAACCTATTTAATGAATTGAGTTTCATACTCACTTTTCAAATTGTCATTGAATATGCTCCAAGTTTTGTAAACATACTCGCAATTATTTCAGAAGTGGCTGATAAGGGTTGTCATCCAATACATTTCTCATTAATTGTTTGCTGCTCTACTTTGAGAGCAGACTGTTTTATTCTATCTGTGTGCTTGATGGCCCAAGTTTTATGGCATTCCCCCTGAGCTCTCAGGCCTTTTTCAGCTTGCTGCTTGAACAGTTCCTCCACAAATAGTCATGTGAACATGATATATCCATATACACATAGAGTTCTAAGCCATGCTTGAGCATTTAGAGCATTTTTTTAGAGCTGTAAAGCAGCTAGTGTGGATGTTTGCAGAATAATAGGAGAGGATTTGGACGGAAGTGGGACCACCACTGAAAATAAGCCATTTTGTGCAAACAAATATGTTCCCCCTTTCTCTTCCAGCTTTCCTTCAAGAAATACAAAGGTATTAGATACTTGGCCCTGCTCTATCATGAAATAATTCTTACAGTGTTAAATAGATGCAACTCTACCATTCAACTGTGTGATCAAAATGTTTTTTATTTATGTAAACATAAGGACTGAATAAAGAGTCTGTGGAACTCCTTCTGTCGGTACCACGAGGTTCTGGGAATGGCTTGTTGGGAGTGGGGAAAGAGTATGCCGAGACCCCTTGCTTCTCCTCGATGGGTGAATAGCATCAATCTGTATGTGACAAGCTGTATGTAAGATTATGGGGGCTGCTTTTTTCATTATACTCTGAAAAACTCAGAGAATCCAGAGTCCTTCATCATCACTTTGTGTGTTTATATACATAAATAAGAAACAGACGATTCCTTTCTGTTAACTGTAGCTCCCAGATTGCAGATATATTTTTCATGCTCACTTCCTTTCCCAAACACTTTTTCTTTCAAAAATTAAAAGCATATGAATTCAAAAGTATCTCAGAGAAACAGCCAAAAATCAGGTCATAGGCGCAGTCAGATGGCGGAGTCTATTACCACTGTTGTTTGAGTTGAGGAGATAAAAATCTCTCTGAGTGGCTTTGCATTCTCTGACTTCAAACAACGCTGTTAAAATGTAGCACAATTCTTAGGATTCCTGAGCAAAGCAAGGTTGTGTCTCCTTCCTCTGCATTAACTATTCTCTTCGAAGTTCTGGAGTCTTTAGGGTGTGGTATCTTATTTTACTGGTTGCTTTATAACAACGATAAAGGGTTTATGTTGTTGGAGTTAAATATTACTTAAGAACTTCAAAGCTGCTCCTTTGAGAGGAGGGTCTTTGACTTTACATCTGGGTGGAGGACACACATGGAAAGGGTTACCATGAGAAACAGTCTTTCCCAGCTGCTGCCTTTCTTAAATTACTGTAGCAGCAGCAGCCACAGATATTCACTTATGCCAAACATTGTTTTTTGGCATATTTCAGCCTGATCAGTTCCTTGCAAGAATTCCCACAAGGGTGGAAGGGATATCCAGCTTGTCAAAGCCTCTTTTAAATAATTTAAGATGTCTCTGGCAGTTTCTGTAGCTTAAGTCAAGACTGGAAAATGGAATCTTCCAAAGTCAACAGCCATATTAAGTATGAAAAGGAACTTGCTGAGCTTGTGTAAATAGTTGTTCCCACACTTTGAGTAATTCTCTTTCTGAAATGAGAGATACCTGTCTTTTGCATCAGATGTCTATGTGGCTTAAATGATATGTAGTCATTACTTTTTGCCTTCTAGTTATGGTTGGTGTTACTATTATTGTTTTGTCAAGAAATAATTTTAGATTTTTCTTAACTTTAGCCTTGCTATTTATCACAAATACACTAGTCAGGTAGCGTGAACAGAAAAACCCAAACCTAGCTCCTCATTCTAACTGCTTAGCAATGAAAATGTGTTTTAATTATATTCAGTTCCTGCACAAAAGGCTTAGTCACTCAAAGTTAATAAGGCGTAATGGCTTCCCACCCCACAGAGTGCTCAACCTGCCATGCAGCTCCTGCTCTGAGGCAGCCGTGTGATGGACAGAGTTGAGAAAGACAGCAGCAAGAGTGGCTCTGAAGATAATTGTTAGCAGATCTGAGCGCCTTAGATTTCACTTGCTCATTTGAAAACAACCAGGGCCCCTTTAACAGCACTCAGGAAAATTTCTCCGAAGAGCAGACTCCTGCTCCAAATAATTATTAGCACCATGCCTTCATTATGTCAGCTGTAATGAGAGCTACAGCTCCTTTTGATGTGTCAGTGCATGACCAGGCCTGTCGGATGCACCAGCAGGCAGCTGGATGCCTAGGTGGGCAACAGTCTGCTCCATGATTCCTGTGGACTTGCTAGTCTAGTTTGGATCAAAACCTGAACAGAACAAGGCATGTTCCCCCCAGTCTTTCAGACTCTTCCCGTGGTGGTACTGCAGTTCTGTTTGCTCACTGCAAGCCCAGCACAGCCCAGAACAGGCCAGAAAGAGACACAGCCAGCCAGTTGCCCATGGCAACTGTAGTCCCATGGTTTTGCTGGTTTGCAGTCCCCTGCAAAGCTGTGGCTCTAGCTGCGGATGGCTCCTGCTTTTCCTGAGAGAAAAGTGTGTGTGAGTAAATGTGCGTGTGTGAGGATAGCTCTTTTCTGTGGGATGGAGAAATGGAATAGCAGAATTGGCTGTAAGGGCAGCAGTGTTTGTTGCCCAAGCTACTGTGCAGCCAGCAACAGTGGGAATAGCAAACCCAGATTCTCGGGACTTTTCTGTCTGGCTTTACTATCCCACCTTAGGTTCCTAAGAGCACCCCAACTCTTTCTATCTGTCCTTGGGTTGGGAGGGTTCAGTTTTACATTTGCTACAGGGAAGCCTTGAGTTTAATCTCAACTCAGGCATTTGATGAGCTGCATTTCCTTCTAGTCCAGGAAACTGATCTGGAATCTAGTTAAATTTAAATGTCTGACTAGTCTCTCACTTTCATTCTTTATCCTGAAAGGAAACAGGAGGAAATTGCTCTTAGAGTGTACAAGTCAGGAATTGCTGCAGGAAGTTCTTTTGGCTAGAATTCAGAAGGCCAGACTAGATAATCAGGGTAAGCCTGTTAGAAATCTGTGAAACATCATGATGGAGGTGCTGGAAATGGGTTAAAGTTAGATCCCATATAAGCCTATTCCTTTTTTAATTTTATTTTTTATTTTTTGCTAAGTAAACCCTTTCTTGATTATAGTTAATGCCTTCTTAAGAGATCAAAAGAATTATTTTAAAGGACACTGCTTACTCACAAAATTCATTATGGTAATGCTCCATCATACTTTGCCAAGCTGCTGTCTCTTTGATCTGCTGCTGTGGCCTTTTGTCTGTTTCTGCAGTTAATCTACATTTTGTTGGTGTCAGGTTTTTTTCATCTTTTACATCTCTGTTTTATTCAATATGATAGTAACCCTACGGAATTCCACCATCCACTTTTGAAATTTATTTCAGTTAAAGATTTTAAAAATTCCTCCATTATGAAAAAATTTGGAGCTCTCAATTAATTATTGATAAGAACATTTGCTATTTTATAATTCAGTTGTGTAACCTAGTAAACATAGTTTCCTATAATACAGGATGCTGATCTCATAGCTGGGATTTATTTGTATATTTTAATGGATTTGGCTTATTTTGATAGGGAATCTTGTGATAATTTGTCCTTGTCAAACAGTTTGGGTCGTGTTATACGACACATTCCACGCGAGTCAAATTTGACAAAAGCCTTTTTCTTCGATATCTTCACATTACTGCTTTTCATTGTCACATCACTTTTGTTCTAATTTATTTTTAGTGGATGTTAGTACTTATGAATGGCAGTAAGATTGACAGCCCTAGACACTACTGCTTACTATGAGAAGAGGACCTTGATAGCATAGACATTATTCAACAGACAGCTTGAAATATGATGCAATGGCAAAAATCAATAACATACTGTAATTCCTGGCTATGAAGTATACCCAAAGGACAGCTTGGGTCACAGAGGTGTGGGGAGAGTCCTGTAACTTTAAAGAAAGACATTACTCTGAATAAACTGATGAGGTAAAATTTTAGTGAAGTGCATGTGACTATAGAAGACTGTCTATGTAGATAGAAATCTCCCAGATTAGTGGTGGACTAACAGACTTGTGCAAACAGCTTTTTCCTCAATAAATAGATACTGCATGCATGATGCTAAGGGGGATCTTGGAGAAATAAGTCAATGAAGCAGTAATAGCAGGGGAATTGACACCGAACATGCATGAACTATTTTGGATATGACAAAAGCACAAGGGTTTAGAGCAGCAGCTTCACAGGTTGTGAAGCAGTTGTTCCAAGAGAATGGGTGGCTCTAATTAGCATGAAAGATTCCTTGTGGGAGTTTCTTTGAGAAGGACCGTATAAGTCATTAAAAATTCCTACAATAGCTTGGAGTTCAGTGTCCATAGGGATACCAACGACTTATTAGCTGGCGTTTTATTTTAAGAAGAGAATTTCAAGAAGTAGACAATACCAGTCAAGAAAAGGCCTTTTACGTAACAAAGAATCTGGCTGAAGAGTCAAAATGACATGGAGGAGCAAAATGTGTGAAAGCAGGTGAAAGTGTTTTGGCAAACACTGAACGGAAAGAGCACTTGTGATTTTGCTTTTCCCTGTCACTGCACTTTCTGCCCAGGATGGGTGACCAGAAATTAACAGAGTTAATGCTGAAGCATACCATTAATTTATGGAGTGGCGTCACAAAAATATAATAGTTTTTCTGTCTTCTTTCTCATTCATCATTGATGTTCCCTTCCTTTTTTTTTCTTAAGAAAGGACCAGATGTTTTCCCCTGAGGATGTCTCAAACATACTTAGGGGCTTAAGATGGGGGTTTTTTGCATTTTTTGGGGTTTTTTTAGCTTTTTTCCTAGAGTAGTAACAACCAATTTAGAACCCAGCTGTCTTGTTAAACCTGCCAATGTCCTCATGTAACAGAATGAAAATGTGTGTGAGGTTCAAATTCTTTCTTCCCATTTCAAGCTAACTCATTTGAACACAATGTTAGTATTGGCTGACTGGAGTGCAGGGATAAAGTAGTTTGACTTTTTCATTTAAGATCATTTAAGGGGAGTCACTCCAACCTAAACACATTCATAAGTCTTACAAGTTCTTTGTAGGAAGAAATCTAGATATTCTGGAAAGTTACAAGTAAAGGAACATGGGAAATAAGGAGTCTTTCTAGCAACTCACCATCCCACCAGGATAAGCTAATATTTTGGAATTACTTCAGTGTTATGGTAGACCAGGTTTAATTATGGACCTTTTGCTAGTTTTGGAGGCCTATATATCTTCAGAAGTCTATGGACAATTTCAGGTACAAAGGACTTAAGTAGTGCTAGTTTGAAACTTCATAATAAAACACAGGAATTTCATGAAGCTTCTCCCTTTTTCCTCTTTTTTTTCCCCTTATGAAGTTTCAGCTGAGTTTAATACCTGAGGGACACATATCATGATTACACAATAGACTTTTGCCACAGTTATGTTGTTTGGAGACGTCATCCTTGACAACATTAGCTAGTAACACTTTTCAGCCAAAACTTTGCTGGCCATTGGAGCTTATTTTACAATTGTGATCTCTAGAAAGTTAATTTCTTATTAAAACGCACAATGTATAGTATACAATGGTATTCCAATGTGTAGTAAAGACATAATTTTATATGAAGCAATAGACCAGGCTCTTTCAAGCCTGATAAGATAATGTATTTTTTAAAGATCTGTAATGTTGAGAGGAGAAGCAACGAGACTTAAATGTGCTCTGCTCTTTTGCATGCCAATAATATCAAATATTAGTACTCTGGGAACACAAGTTACATACCTACATCACTGTCTCAATCCTATGAGTAAGTTTAAAGATGTGGTATTCACATTGTCCAGATTTCTGGAGCACATACTTCTGTAGTGCTACATACATGATATTGTTTCATAAAACACATTGTAAATTTTTTCTTGTTCTCAGCAGGTCTGCTTATACCTACAGGCTGTGAACAAGGATTCTGGGGAAGAAAAGCAATGTACAATGCTTTTAGCAGCATTAAAACAGATTTGGAAGAGTTTTGGGGGCAGGAAAACCACAGGGAAAATGTTGTGATGACAGTGCTACTGAAATGGGCATCTTCTGCCTAGGACAAGGGGCAACTATGTATTTTAGGCTTCCACTCTGAAATGTACAAGTGTGACACATGCCCAGTCTTTCCATTTGATTTGTTTTAGATCTTTAGAAGTGCTTAGCCACTAGACTCAGTGATTTAATGAGCTTTGAGATTGTCTGAACCTGGGCTTTCACATCTGTGGTACATCCTTTTCGATCTGCACTCATGTTGACACACAAGTTGGATGGCTACTTCTCACTATCTCTTCATGGAAGATATTTTCCTGTGTAATCTACTGGTGAAGCTGCTCTCACAAGTGCTGCCGATCACATTTCACTCAAAATGAAGGGGGCTAGTGAAAGCCTGACAGTTAAGCTGTGTTAGCTCACCAGGCCAGTTTTGACTGAGGCCATTCAGGGCACGTTTATGCAGCAGCTCAGTTGATCTGCCTGAGCTGGGGAAGGCAGTGTTGCTGCACAGAAGGCATGATGGGGAAGTACAAGCAGGAAAGGTAAATCGTAGCTTCCTTGGCTGCCGTCCCAAGAGGACCTTTTTGTTTTGGGAGTTATCCTTCACACAACTGCACAGGTAAAAAAGGAAAACTTGGGATAGGACAGGAAGGGATAAAATGACGTTCTCCCACACAGTACATGTCTATGGGTAGAGTAGAGTCTCTGGGCTCATACACTCTGTTTCCTGTCCGAAGCAGAAGCTGTAATTCTGAGTCTTCCAAGCATTGCGGTGTGCTCCTGCTGCATTTGGCTCCTTGGCAGCCCTCTGGCTCCAGTGTTCTACAGGCAGTTCTAGCACGACAGCTCTTTACCGTTTTGCTGAAGGAGCAGGGGCTGGAAAATCAGCAGCTTTAGTATGCATGTCACTGTCTCTAGAATTGGGTGCTGACCCTCTTTATTGTTGCCAGTAAAATTAAACTGATGCGACAGTCTTCCATGGCAGGTTTCCAGCTCTCTGCTTTTCCTGAGGTGGGAGTGAGGGATTACCCTGTCCTTAGAGAGAAAAAGGACTGGATACTTTCCAGGAGGGAGGGAAAATCCTCCTGTGACCACTGTGGAACTGCAGATGAACCTACCTGCTTCTGAAAGAAGAAACTTACTGTAAATACAGTCAGGCAGAGCTAGGAGAAATAAATCATAGATTATAATGGGGGCATCCCCTTTCCTCTCCTCAACAAAGATAGCATCTATGTTTAACCATAAAAGGCGCTTACACTTCTCTCCTGCATACTAAATAGGAACTGTCTGACTCGTGTTTATTAGAGTCAGAGGACTGAAATATCCCTGCTCTTGGAATTCTGATTTCTTTCCAAGCAATACAGTGTGGCAGCAAACATTCCAAGAAGGATGCATCCAGGTGGAAAGGGGAGACTGAGGCGTTTATGTTGCCCCAGGTCATAATATCACTTGGGAAAAATATTGTGTCATCAGAGTTTATGTGCAGTTGTGAATAACAGAGCTGACAGCATGTCCATGTTTTCCCATGTGATGGTTGGTTTTTAAGGTAGTGGCAGGTTTTGAAAGCCAAGCAGCAAGTCAGGGAGTTTTTTGTTTTTCTTGCAAGTTATTGCACATAGGTACTTGGAGGAAAATGCTTTGACTTTGCTGGGGGGAGGAATGTGTTCTTCCCGGTATGTCCAGAGGAAGGCCTTATGATGAAAACCTCATCAGAAGTCCCATTCTTGACTTTACTCCAGACTTCATGGTGACTTCAAGCTAGAACACATCTGTATTGTTCTGTCTCTGGTTCTTTCCTCTGACCTCACAGAGGGCTAATGTCTGCCATTAAAGGCACTGAATATCTTGCATTAAACTCCATGTGCAAAGCATTTCAGGCCTCTCCATTCATCTATTCCCTTATATGTTGGCTCACATGAGAGGATTTACAGTGCAGGTCTGGGGCTGAGGCAGCGGGCTGTGCTCAGTTACGTTCCAAGAGAGATGTTGAGGTGCCAAAGCACAGGTAGGCAGTGGAGCTCATGGTGGGGCTCACCCTGGCCTGTAATCTCATGCATTTTTAGTGGATCAGGAAATAGTCCAGGCCACAGTGGAACATGGGGCCCTAGACAGAGACAAGCTCTGGTACGGTGGTGTAGAGTGACTCAGACACTAGCAGCAGGTGGAACTTGCCTTGGTGAAGCACATGGGTGCTGAGAAGCTCTGCTCTTGATTTCAATCCTGGTGTACCAGGGCTTTTGCTGACCAAGGTAGCCACTGTCCCTTGCTGGGACAGCATGAATTCCTGTAGGTCTATCTAAGTCAAGGAGCAACTAGAAACTTGCATACCAGCCAACCTCTTTCCAGAAACAGTGGCCAGGAAAGCCTTTGAGCTCTTGGGTAAAGGAAACAAGCCAAAATCAGGAGGAATACAAGGCACTACTGGGCTTATGTTCATACTCTGTTCTGTTTAATTCCAGCACAAGCACTGTGAATTGTGATGGTAAACTGAACACAGAACTGAGGTCATACAGAAACATACATGGTTTTTTTTTTTTGCCCCTCTTTTCCTTTCTGCTTGAGCAGTTAACATGTTTTCAAGTGTGAAATGCTTGGTTTCCATATCACCACTTTTCACCAAACCTGATTTCTGGTCATATTTGGCCTTGATCTCTCATTTAGTACTTCCTAAAAACCAGAATGGAAGCTTCTTAAGGAGCCCTTTTTGAATAATGTTAAGTGGTGATTTAAAAAGCAGAGGCAAGGTAGAGAGGGGGGAAAAAAGGCATTTTCTTCCAATGCTAAGTGGTGCTTCTATACTTTAATGGCTTCTGAAGTCAGGCAGACACTGTTGCTTGGTCCCAGCTGGACACTAATTCCTGCTGGGAATGCCTCATGGCAGCTTTCAAAGTGCTCTGAAGCTGAATTTGTAATTGTGACTCAGAGCAGATCAATTCTCTTTCCTATCTGCAGTGAAATTTGGGTTTTGTTACAGACACGAAGACACCCCAATGTACTAGCAGCATTAAAACACCAGAACCTGTCAGGCACCAGGAAACAGTATTATGCAGGACAGTAGCTGGGGTTTGAGTAGATATGTTAAACTAAAAGAAGTGAAAAGAACAGAGCTTAGAATAGCTGAAACTCTCCTTTCTTCATCTGATTTGTCTTATAGCAATGGCCATGAGGGTTTTCTTGTCTTTGGAGTTATTAAACCCAAGGTTGAAAATCACTTCAAAATATTTCTCCTTTATTTTAAACTGTGGCCTGCTGCATTTTTGTCATATTTTGTCCTATTCCACTACTGCTTAGCCATGTAGCCTTAGATTATACAGGAGTGATCATCTGTAGCCTCTCAGATAGTGGTGTCATGGGCATCTTGTGAGAGTAAGTCAGTCATGCAGCTTACCTATTAAAAAATAAAACAGGATGATTTGTTTCTTATTAAATTCAGGGTCAACTAAAAAATACAGAATGATAGCTCTAAACTGTAGGTCTACCCAGGACTCAGGAGTGTATTGTCTAAGTATTTAAAAGCTAAACTTGGGAGCAGAATGAACGTGCTACTCCATCTCTCTGCTCCCATTCCTGGACACTCTCTCCTAGTACTTTATCTCACACTGGTACTTCCTCTTCTTTTCAAAGGCTTTTGAGCAATGGAGCACTTAGTAATACTGCCACATAAGGTATTCTGTTTGGAATCCAAACTGGATTGGAAAGGAGCAATTCAAAGCTGACATTTCAGGCTATGTGCAGACTCAAGCAGATCTTTTAAGCAGTGATGCTTAGGCTGCTTTCTCACAGCTCCCTTATCAATTGTTACACCTAGAAGTGTGCTTAAAAATGGAAAGTGTCTGGTGTGCAGCTGAGACATCTGGTTGTGTGTGTCATGTCCCATTGCCCATCCCCCACACCTCCACACCCAAAAAGAACATGCCTGCTCCTTTCGGGAAGTGAAATTTTATGTTTTATGATAATTACGACCATTTTCTGGCCTGCTCAGTCTAAGAAGTGCTTTCATATTGATTTCAAAGGAGCCATGATTTAGGCTTCTTTTATACTAGAATGGATGATGTGTGCTTCCACTTCAAACTGATGACATTTGTGACTTCAGAAGCTCGTATTCAATATTAAGGATTTTATTATCTGGTCAGTGCTGCATTAAAATAACTGAAGAAGCTAAACTGTGCAGCAGAATTCTTCTCAGGCAGATTCAGCTTATATTTCTCTTTCCAGTGCACAGAGCACGGTCCACTAAGCTTTTGAATATCAAAGCATGAGACACTGGTGTCTGTCATTTAAAAGCAGCTGTTCCCAGAGGAGAGCAAGGGAGTGCTGGACAGTAGTGTTGGGATCAGATGTGCTGTCATATTAATGGGTTGAATTTGCAGCATGGTGCTGTGTAACAGCCTGCAGAGATGCTCTAGCTCCTAGTCCCTGGAGAGTATTTGGAGAAGAAAAGTTTGAGGGGGAAGCAGAGTGTAAACAAGCCCCACTGGACGTAAGCATAAAAGTCAAACAAAGTGGACCAGGCTTTATGCTTACAGACTATGCAAACTGTACACTGAATAATGC
This sequence comes from Acanthiza pusilla, assembly GCA_036630365.1. Taxonomy (NCBI): domain Eukaryota; kingdom Metazoa; phylum Chordata; class Aves; order Passeriformes; family Acanthizidae; genus Acanthiza; species Acanthiza pusilla. The sequence goes on from JAXCHO010000019.1 coordinate 11,476,714, forward strand.
AAAATGTGGCATTATCCTTAGCCTGTCACTGAGAAAGTCTGTTGCACTGCAGTCATCTCCAAGCAAAATCTATTTCATTAATTTCAATTGTAGCCTTTACAGAGCAAGCTCATCTACCGATGGATTTTTAACTCTCAAAAGCCTGACAAAAGCTGAAATTACAAAAGACCACAGTGCCCACCCCACCGTCGTGTGCCCTTCCTGCCCCTCTTCCCTAATGCTTACAATGATGGTGAAATTGCTTTCCATTGCAGGCAGCGATCCCTTTGAAAATGTATATCCTCCTCCAAATGGTTCCGTTTTTCCTAAATGTGCTAGAGACATTGTCTCATGATCTGCAGTAATTATCTTGACAGGTCAATTATTAAAAAAGAAATTAAAAAATTAAATTTAAAACATGATATAAGAGCTTGGCTGCTGGTTTTCCTTTTACTGCTATTTCTCTGCAGAATGCTTTTGGCACCAACTGACATGGGAACTGCATTGCACCAGAGAGAGAAGCTATTTTCCTCTGTTTTGATGCCAGATTAAAGATAACCTCTAGGCAGAGATTTCTCTCTAGATTTGTGGGCATTCAGAGCAGGAATAGCACCCACTGGCACATGGCTGATTATAGTTCCTGGACTATTAATCTGAATACTCATATCATTTACTCCTACTGGCCTGCCTGAAAGAACTGCCTATTTAGGAAAAGAAATTTGGCATGGTAAGAGAATGGATGGAGATAACCATTCTTGCTTTATTGAAAGGGCTTAAAGGAAGATGTGAATTTCCCCCCTTCTGATACCTGAACATTTTAATAATGTCCATATATTAAACCTTATGAGGGTTTTTTTTAAAGAATCGTTTTAAGCCTGTGGCTTGGTAATATGTGAGTGGTATGTACCTACAAGATTCACACTAACAAGTAAATTCTTTGAGGGAAGCAGTTCATCTATTAGTTCATTTTTCTTGCAAAATTGACATTAACATGCATTATAGCAAGATAAATACTTCAGCACATCATATAAACAGCTATTGAAAAAGGTACCAACTGGAGCCCTTAAGCTTGTCCACCAGTGAAGGAATGCAACATAAGGAAGAAATTGGGTCCTCAAGGTGCCTTTCAAGGCTGATTGAGAAACTAACTTGACAAAGAATCTCCTCAAATCTTGTTTTCTGCTCTGCTCTGCTCCTCTCCTGGGTCCTGGGATAATTTGTAATTCAAGCTTGGAAGGAATCCTATGCTATTTCCTTCAGACTTATTCCTTCCACATGTGAAATCTAGTAATTTAAACACCTCATCTCCTTTCATAACTGAGGCAAGAAAAAATAGCCAATAATCACTGATTGAATCCATATTTCCACAAAGTTCAAGTTATTTTGTTTGATGCTTAAGAAATAAAATCAAATGAAGGTAGTTAATGGTATAAGTACACTTTAAAAAAAAATACAGATGGTTGTGGCAAATGAATCTGTACTAATCTGGACTTGCACATAAATCCCTAAAAACCTACTGGCCCCGGTCCTGGGGTGTGATATCAGGCAATGAATTTGAAACCAGAGACAGGTTTAGTAGTAAGTGCTGGTTCAGCTTCATAGGATAGGAAGCAGCTCAGAATGAGTGATGATGTATTTTGGCTTAAAGCTTTAAGAAGAGTATGGGATAAAGATTGAAAATAAGCTCCATTACCTAATTACTTGGAGCTCAGTGGGAATTGAGGATGCTTGGTATCTTGGAGCAATATTTTTCAGACTTTTAAGAGTTAGCTCTTCTACATGAGAGCAAATCATGCATCTCCTGTGCTGCCTCATGTGGTTAAGCACCTAACCATAATTCAGATCTTCATAGTGCCATACTCCATAGCCATTCTTACATGCCAAGGACTGTGAAGGAGCTGGTGGAATTGCTGGGTACTACAGTTCAAATCTGAACAGGCTTGCTTTGAAATATAAAGAGCAGATCATGCATCTCAGGGTTGATGTTTCAGGCTGACTGCGAACTCCAGCAGAAAATTAAATAATTGCATTTGAGTTGTGTTTTCACAGATGTTTGGTTGGTGTATTTCTCTTTTCACAAACACTAAAAAGCTACAGAAAAAAAAGAACACTGAAACTAAAAAACTAGAGGAAGGCCTGAGCATTCTTTACATCTGCCTTGAAAAATGGCAGCTGCACGGCAAACTGGTTGTAAAGAGAAGAACTTTCTTGCTTTTGAACTGCTTCCACTTTATGCACAGAAACTTATATCCCATTTGAAGGATGATTTTTTTGTTGTAAATGGTGTCACTAAAGCACAGGAAACTGAAGAAAGCAACAGAAGTTTTCCCATGAAGTTAAAGTCTGTGTTTCCTAGCCTCCCACCAAGATTTTTTTAAGCAATATCATTGTTGACCAGGGACTTTTTAAAACCAGAGGGGACCCTGGCTCATTCTGTACAGATTGTTGAAACAATGAAAACACCATAATTGCAGCCACATTGTAAAAGACAAATGGGTAACACTGGGGACCGTAGTTTAGCCCTCTTCCTCCACATGGCACGTTTTCTGCAGCAATTCCCATCTGAGCCATCAGAGGAAGAACAAGACACTTTTTCCTGCATCAGCAAGGCCATTTTACATGTGCAAACTCCCAGGTTTAAACAATCCATTTTTCAACTGCTGGCATATGAGGTGGAAGGCACATATTCCACCTGCCACCAGCTTTTCTCTTCCTTTCCCACACTTGTAGCTGTACTTTTGCTTGCTTGTTCTATCAGGGAATACAACAGCAGAAGTAGTAAGTACAGTTCTGCTTCATAAAGCATTTCTAAATTATTTCTGCCTAATCCCAAACCAACTGCCAAACCCATCTCTCCAGACACATTTAGTCAACGTGCAATGAGTGCTGTGGGATTAGCCTGTATTGTGTGGTAAAGCTCAATGCCTGCTCTGGGAGAGGTGGAAGGACTGGGTGCTCCTGTACGGTAAGATAAGGAACCACACAGTCCTTGGGGAAGCTGCTCATTGCTCATTTCTGTTGTAACACTCTCCAGCAGAACAAGAAAACAGAAATGGTGTATTGGCACAACCCTGCTTTCTGAGGTCCCAAGGTAGCCCATAGAGAGGGTTTCTATGACACTGAGGCCTCAGAATTATACTAAAGAGATGCTGATTTCCTGAGTGACACAAAACTGGGTGTGTGTAGTCCAAGATTTGCAGAGACGTGTGAGTACTGGAGGTATGCAGTGTTCATAGGTATTCCCAGGTCTTCCCTAAAATGCAAAGGCTCCTTTGCTAAACACTAACAGGACCGCATTGTGTTGTGAGTTCTTCATTAGAGAGACACCTGGCTGTTAAGCAGAGCGCTGCTGTGTCAGCAGGGATACCAGGGTCCCTCTGCCGATCCTAGCCTCAGCTCCTCGTGGCGTAAGGATCACCTCTATAAAACAGAGGGAATTTTTCCCTGTCTGCCAGGGCTGCAGGGAAGGTAAGCTTCTTGTGCCTGCAGGAGACCATTACTGATAAGCCTGCTAGGAATTATGTGGTGTCCCCCTAAGGTTTCTACAAAGATAGAGGGGCCAAGGGTTTCCACATACTCCATCCACATAGAGAAGATAACCAGAAAACCTTGCAGGAGGCAAAATTTATTCCACTAAACTAAACCAAAGGAAAGAAATTTATGAGCAGGAATATGAGTGCAGCTGGTACATTATTTACCATTTTAAAAACATAGTCTGTCTGCCTGTCTTACCTCTCTGACAAATTATTGCATTTTCAAATAGATGAAGACTTCTGCTGTAGAATCAGAGATCTCAGCTCTACTTAGGCCAGTCTTTCTAATGAGCTGTTTAACTAGTACGAAGTTCAGTCTACCTGATGATAAAATGGAAAGCCTATTTAAGTTTTCATTAATTAAGACAGAAGAATAGAGACAGGAAATGGTCATGGCTTAGAAGGTATCAAATCCCAATTTATTTCAATGAAGCTTCAATGGTACCACAGGTGTATAGCTGTATGCATGTCCTCTTTTACCTGAAAAAAGAAGAAAACATAGTCTAATAATAAAGAAATAAAACCACCCCTTGTATTAAGGCCTGACCGCCCTGACCTTTATGCAATGCATTATTGACAATTCCTTTAACATTTATTTAAACTTAATTTCCCAGAGCAGAACATGACAGAAAGTAAAAAACATTCATTTCAATTGTAAAAGCTTTCACTTTAATGCATCTCTGAATTAATTGGGCACAGTCTTCATATCAAGTGAAATAAATGGGCTGATAATTGATTAGGACCTCAAGGAACAATGAGATCTGATTGGTTAGGAAAAGAGAAGTGACCTATAAAAGGTCAGGATTTTTTGAAATTGCTTTTTTAATAAAGCATGTTGATGAAGAAATTATCTGCAAGGCTTAGATGAATTATTCTGATTTGATATATAACTTCTGTCAAAGTGAAAATGGGATGTGATGTAACTTAATTCTTGGAAAACTTGAGATCCCCTTTGAAGGAGATGAGTCCTTCTCTCAGTCCCAATACCAGGCTGTGAAATGCTGGTAACCCAGCATGGTTTTCCTTAGCTTACCTTTCCATCTCTTTTCAAGGGAGGTCCACCAGGTCTCCCCTTCTGCTGAGGAAAGGAAAGAATCCAAAATGGATTTTGGTTGATTTTTTGCTTTGCCTATTATGAACAATGCTTTTCCCTTCTCAGATGGTTTTCCCCTCCAGTTGAGTCTTTAGTTGAGAAGCTGAGATGAGCAGATGGGACCCTGATGCACCTTCATCCATGGCCAGAACAGTCACTTTTGAAGCAAGCCCCTTTCCTCTTAGCTGGACTGTTCAGCCTATCCTCAATCCTTGTCTTTCTCTCAGCTTCCCTTTTAGACTGCTGTGCCTTTTCTCCACAGTCTTGTGCTGACACAGCACTACAGCAATTTTCTCAATATGGGAGTATTACAAGTGTGTCACCAGAGGAAGGTCTGTTTCCTTTTCTTGTGCTCCTGGCTCAAGTGTCTATCCCAAACTGTCTGATTATTGGTTCATCTTGACCTTCCTGCAAGATTCTGCCTCCCCATGAACAAAAAAAGTACTCACCAGGCTTTGTGCTGTGCTGGTTAAATCAATTAGTGCACATCACTCCAAGGCATCTCTTCCCTGGGCTGAATCCCAGCTAATCAGTACAGCAATAATAAAATGCTGATCCCTGTGTGATGGAGAGCCTCCCTCTCATCCATGAAGGGGCTCCTGGAAACTCTGTGTTTCTGGGAAACCTTCCAGTGCCGATAGCCACATACCCACAGCAAATGCTTATTTGGCTCCTGTTTGTGCTGTAACGAGGCACGTTGTACTCTTGCTGTAAGGTTTATCAGCACCCAGGTTCATCAAAAGGAGGCAACAAGCCTTACACTGGATGAACACACTGTCAGCCTGGTCTGGCTCCTGAAAATATCTAGTTTTTGCAGGAGATTTAATTATGTTGTTGTCATTGTCATTCTCACCCCAGCACAAGGTGATCTCATTGTCCACTCCACCATGGGTCTCTCCTTACCTTTTCTTAGGCATTCCTGCCTGCACCTCTGGTTAGCCTGTTTGTGAAGCTGAAGAATTGCTGTAAATTATAGCTCAAACTGTTAAGGAAAACCCAAGTGACTGCCAGGAGTTAGTTCCCAAGTGGGTCATGAGTACCTGCTGTCAGAGCAGGAATCCCTGGGAGAATGACAGAGTGGACAGCTGGGAACCTCTTGACAGCTTTCCCTGAGTAAGACATCTCCACAGACCCCTGTGTCTGTGAGATGACAGAAGTATGTAATTGACAGAAAAAAAAAAAAAAGGAAATAGAAATAAGCAGCATTTTCTGTGTGAATGTTTCTGTAATCAACATTTACATGTCCTGTGGAAAACTGCAGCATTTCAGGAGATTTTTTTATTCCTGCTTAGAACAAAATGCTGACATGTTAGCTATTGTTTTTTAAGAGAAAAGAAATTCTGCAGGAAAAAAATTAAATTTTGGAATATTGTATTTTAACTTCCAAAATGAAAAATATGGGCTTTTACTTTTGTGTGTTTCATACCCAGTGTTTTCTTGTAGAAATCTTTCATTTTGTAGCAGATGCTTTTCTTTTCTCCCTGGCCTTTCCTTCCCTTTTCCCCTTTCCCCTTTCCTTTTTCCCTTTTCCCTTTTCCAACTTCCCCTTTCTCCTTTCTCCTCTCCTCTCCTCTCCTCTCCTCTCCTCTCCTCTCCTCTCCTCTCCTCTCCTCTCCTCTCCTCTCCACTCCTCTCTTTTCTCTCTGCAGGTTTGTAACCACAAGGCTCTTCTGTATGAAACATGACCCATTTTGTTCTAGAGTGACCTCAAGCACCATGCTGAGGAGCTGGTTAAAAGCTTTGTCGAACACTTCCCCCAGCCCTTGGTTCTTCTTTTAAAGTCTCCTAGTCAAGTGTTAACTGAGCTTAGTCCCAGTTTTAAGATCTGAGAAGATCACATCTTGCAGTGATTTGACTCTAGGCATGAAACAAGTGTACTGATGTGTAAGCCACACAGATCTACACTCATACATCACAGATTGAGAGTCTTTCCTGTTCCTTTCAATAGCACCTTAGAACTGCTGCTACACCAGAGCAATGTAATAAGATGCTGTGTTAGCAAGAGTATGGGAAAAGGAGTCCAGTTTGGTGCACTGATGGATGGATGCATTCCCCTCTTTCAGGAGAAATAAGGGTTAAAATACAGTACCGAAAAGGTAACTGGATTGTGCTTTTGTTACTCTAACACAGAAACAACTCTGAGCTTCATGTCTTACTGTCTAATGCAACACTGACTGTAAATACAAGGATTTGTTCTTGCTTACACCTGTGAAAATAAGGTGTAAATTCTTAAAGCAGTAATGTTGGCATTCATTTTGCACTTTGCAGGCAGAAGAATACCTATGAAAAGTGTACCATGCAGGAACAAAATCCTCCCTGATTACATCACAGTTAAGGAAGCAGAAGTACTAGAACTTTTGTGCTTTTTGAATTTTGGGGTGAGGTTTATCCAATTTGGCACATTTTTTTCAGTATGAATGTGTAGTCTAGCTCCTTGCCTTAAGGCATTTACACCTAAACCTATGTTGTTCTCTGAAGATACTTTGCCTAACATTTTTAGAAACCTTCAGTGATTTGAGAGCTTCCCTAGGAAATCTAGTTTTATTGTATGCTGCTGTTAGAGTTTTTAATTATTAACCTGATATTTGTGGTAATTTCAGTCTATTACAACTCATCCTGCCCACCACTGGTGGGAGAGCAAACTCATTGCTTCCTCTGAAGTTACTCTTTCTGCATTTCAGGACTTAGCACAGCTCCCCTCCTTGTTATCATCACCACACCAAACAACAATAGTTTTTGCAGTCTTTATGCTGTCTTTTCTTGTCAATCTCCTTTTGTTTCCCATGTGGGTCTGGGTCTCTTTTGCCTAGTTATTGCTCCAGTGGAGGCCTTAATAATATTAATTCATATGATATGCATATTATGCTTTTGTTCGTACAGGGAGATATGTGCCCTTTTTTCCTTTTTTTTTTTTTTTCCCCATAAGGAATACTATGGTGCTGTCAACTCATGTTCAGTTTGCGATCCTTTTTTCAGAACTGCTGCCCAATCTTGTTCTGTACAAGTACAGTAGATTGCTGGTTGATCTCTGCCTCGTTTGTAGATTTGGTGGGTGTCCTCACTAATCTATCATCTAGGCCCCAGTGAGAACATTAAATCATCCCTGTGGAACCTCACTAGACCCATCTTTTTGCTTTGACAGTGAATGATTTTCTAACCAAGTCTGCACTGCCTGACCCGTGGAGTACTTTTGTCTGGCCCACATTTCCTCATCTTCTTTTTCAAAGTAACATGTCAGTGTCAAAAACCTTACTGAAGTCAAGATACATGACATTTTCTCTTTTTCCCCTACAGCTATTCCCCGTTACAGAAAGAAGTTACACTGGTTTGACATGGTGTCTTTGTGACAAATCCATGTTGGCTATTACTCATCTTTTGTTTCCTTCTATTTATATGAGTAATTTGCTTATTTGTTCCAACATTTTTCTGGGAATTGAATTTTAGCTCTATTATTTCTTCTCAAGTCCTCTCTCTCTCTCCCCCCCCCCGCTCCGCCCCCCCCCCATCCCCTTAAGATACAGACATTTTTCTTGCCCTTTTAGAGTTTTCTGAAGCCTCACCTTTCCTTTTGGAGATCTCAGTGCTCAGAGACATATTTGGCCAATTCTCTAAATGTCCTGGGATTTTCATTAAGCTCGTCTGATCTGAAAATATGTGAATTATCCTACCACTCTGTACTGCAGCCTCAGCATGTGTTCAGGACAGTGTCGTGCTAAGTGCTGGTCACAAGTAATAAAGACAGTCCCTTCACTGAAGACCTGATTAGCTGCACGTACGAATACGTGAGACTAAGCAGAAGCCTCTGGCCAGACAGAGGCAGGTTAAACAATGAAACATTCTTCATTAGCTTGAAAGATAAAAGTTTCTTCTTGTGCATGGTCTGGCTGTTATCAAACGTTCTGCAGGCATTTCAGCAGGGGGGATTTAAAAGCAGGAGTTAGAAGAGGACAGTGTTTTAGCAAGCCTGCCTTTTTTACACAGATCTGCTAAAGCAATGGAAGAAGCAACTATAAAGACTAGACAAAGGAGTGAGTGTTAGGAAAAAATGGTGATTAAGAGATCACCTGGACTGCTAGGCTGGTCACTGTGCACAGAGCTGAAAGCACAAGCCATGGGCTGAGTTAAAGCTGTTAAAACGAGTGGGGAACACAAGGATAGGCCTCCTGCCATATGCTGCCTGCCAGCAGCTGGGGTCCGCTGGTGTGTTTTGGTGGTGTGTGTCACTGGCAGGTGCTCTCACTCAGCATCTCTGCCTCGGAGCCCTCTCAGATGGCCGTCCTGGTGCTATAGCTTTGGGGAGGTGGTGTGAGTGCAGCTGAGCCGTGGTTTAAGTGAGAATTTATTTTGCCTTCTGTTTTCTCCCTCGTTTGGCATAAGGTTAAGCTGGACAGCTTTGCATGAAGGCACTAGTGGGGTTCAGTTTGGACTGGGCACATTTGCACTCTGATCTGCTCAGTGCTCAGCTGCAACTGCTGTCAGTTCATCAGCCCAGGGGCCCAGGTGGATGTTTCACACCGAGAGCAGGGCTGTAAACTTCTGCCTTGAATGCCTGGAGTTATGGCACCATGGCAGGGAAATGGAATGTGCATCCTGGTGAGGATAACCAGAGCAGGGAAGAAGGAGGAACCTGTGAGAAGTCATTGTCCAAAGGTGTTTTTCACTCTGAAGTTTTGAAAAGCTCTGAGTCCTGGACAGGGTCTAAGACACTCAACAGTTCAAAGATATCATTCCTGGCTGCTGGAATAGCAGAATTCAATTTAGCCCAAAGTGGCTACAGAATAACTATCCCAGCCTTTTTTTCCTCTGATACATCCGAGTCTGTTCTTGAAAATTACTATTTTAATGGTTGATTAATAAGTTGTGAGCCACAGGGGGTAATTAGTCTGCTAATCACCAGGCTCCACAACCTCGCCAGCCGCTCAGATTGCTCTCAATGGCAGCCCTTTTACCTCTATAATGCTAAACTGGCATTCAGGAACACTGTTAATGCTGTGATGCTCCAGTTGAATTCAGCCTTGCCAAATAGCAATAAGCTATACGTACACTCTTTCACACATGGGGCTCTTTGCTATAGAGATTGTTTCTGCATTGGACAGCTTCATTAATTCAGTCATTGCCTCTTGCCATCTAATGAGAGAGAAAAGTGCACTGGCTGAAGATTTTATCCTACTGCCCAGAAGGTTTAAACAAACAACATAAAAATAAAGAATAAAGCCCTCTAGCCCATGTGTTGTGCATGGCCCCAGCCGAGCCGGTTGGCTGTGCTTGCCAGACTGCTGCTGAACTCTGCTGCAGGTGTTCTCTGTCACGACGACACATGTTTGAACCAGGTGCCCTGTGAAATCCGAAAAAGTGCACTTCCTCTGCTTTGTCAGCACGGCTCCCCTTTGCCGGCAAGGCTTTCAAAAGCATGAGGGAAATGACTCACCCAGCAGAATGTGGGAATTATCCTGCTCTGCTTTATCCTGTCAGAAACACACGATGAAAAACTCTAGTCACAAGAGACCGAGGGGGCTCCCATATAACTGACAGACACCAACTGTTTGAGAGCACTCAGATCCTGTTATCGAGAGGAGCCTGACCCCTGGGCTGCACCTCCATTTATCATCATTTTAATCCAATTGGAAGTCTTTTCAAAAGTCTCCATGTTCTTTCATCCTTTTCCCACTTTCTCTTACCCCAAATATTCTCTTTCTTTCCCTTTTTCTTTTTTTTTTGTTTACTTTTAAACTCCCTGCCCTCCCAAATATTTTTTGTTCTTTTAACTTAGAAAACTATACATTTTTAGAGATGATCCCAGGCCAAAATTTCTCTGTTCAAGTGGTATAAAGAGAAGATTACTTCACCAAAATCAATGGAGTCAGTCCAGATTTAGCTGTCAAACTGGGCAGAATTCACCTGGCTAAGTGAATTCTGCCCAGAATTTTCATTTCTTCTTTTCGATCTTCAAAGTGATCCTGAAAGGATCCAGATAGCAACTGAAAATAGTTTATTCATACAAGCTAGGGGCCAAATTTCTCCATCTCCTGTTTGTCATTAAGGTAGTGTTACTCTGACAGGTATGAGAGATGGTTCTTATCCTTGAGGTCTAAGCCTTTCTTCATGAAGGCATTTAAATGCCTGAGCACCTTCTAAGTGCCCAGGGAGATTCTGTGTTTAACTTACATCTGTCTAAATGTATTCTGAATCAGTGTCCAAAAGAGTCATGGGAAAAAAGAGTTGCATTTGCCATGCCAGTTTTATGGGAAGAAGAAGAATGATTCTAAATTATTCTGCCCCTTGAAAATAGTATCTTGCTGTTGATATGCTGACACAGTCCTCCTGACTGTATTGCTTGCCCACAATTGGACCTTAGTCAGGATCTGGCTGTAGAATTTATCTTATTTTTGAGTCCCCATTCATTACGGAGCAAGCCCCAGGAGACTGTGGTAGTTGTGAGGGGGTCATTCTCCTTTCAGCTATCCAGCTGCTAGGTGATGCTTACATGTTTGTCCTGTGTCTTGGAGCCAGAAAGAGCCCTAGGATGCCTCAGAATGCAGCTCTGGGAAGGTGAGGAAGAACTGCTGACACCTGCACTCAGAATAGGAGGTTGGGGAACCACAGCACAGGTACCTGCTAAGCTTGTAGAGATACGTCCCTGGAGTACGGGACTAAGGTACTGCCTAGTTCTGCAAATGGTCTCATGTAGTTATAATGCAGCATATAGCCTGGAGAAATAAGGGGTAGGCTGTAGTTGTCAAATCACTTTCTATTTTCATTAGGGAAAAAAATCAGCTGATAAAATTCATCAGAAATCAGGAACAGAAAGAGCAAGCATAAGCTCAGAAATTTTTTGCTTTGCCTCAAATCTGGTATGAACTAGCTAAGGGCTACAAGAAGCATCTTGCCCTAGTTCTGGATTTCTAGTCATTGTTTATCAGCTCTGTCATGTGCAATAGATTTATTTAGATTCCCTGAAAACTTGGTTGGGAAACTTTATGTGATTCTCTCATCTCGGTGTTTGTGTTGGGAAGGAAAAGATGGTGGCAAAAATACATCTGAAACATGAAATACCAACACCAAGCAGGAAATCATGTTCAGTCAAACTGCTAAACAGGGGCTGATGAGAGGAAAAGGAAATTCACAACCACTCCTACTCATGGGATTATGGGAAGCCTGAAGTCTCCTCTCTAGTTCCCCTTCTTATCTTTCCCTGGCTGAAACAAAGCTAATCTATAGGATTTTTTGACGTTCAAGATATTCAAAGATCAAAAATCAAGGTGCAACCATCCGTTGTGCCTGGAGCAATACTGCAGGTTTTCCAAAGCCATCTATAGTGAGAGGCACATAATATATATCACTGCTAAGCCAGAGCATCGTGCACTCCTCCTTATGCCTCTATCTTTTACGTTCAGGTAAGGGTCTATTCCTATCTATCTGCTTATTTATTTCACAATTTACACCGTATAGCTACATTAGTTTTTTACCAAGAGTCAATATGTAACACGGGTGAAAAAAATAAAATCTGTAACAAGGAACATCTCCATTCAGCCCATTTTTTCAGGTGAAAAAACAGAGTGCATAAATCAATTGTACACCATAAATCAATTGTACACCATCTTTAAAGCATTGCAAACATGGTTACGGATTTGAATGGTAAAAATTTCATCTTACAGGGACATTACAATTGTCACTTACATGAGGATATTCATAGAATGTAATAAAAAGGGAGAGCTTGAACTATTTGTTCTAGCAGAGTTTAAATTATTTCCATGCAAACTTTTCTGAATTGATAAGACTGCCCTTTAAAGTAATGTTAATAGAAATGTATAATTTAGAAGTCCTAAACCCACAAAGTGTATAAAAAGTGTCTGTTGTTATATGAAACTTTATATTCATCTGACTCTGAAACATGATTGGGTAAAACTGAAGTCCTGCTTTAATGATCTGGTCATTGTTTGCATTTGCTGACTTTTCTGAAAAAATTCTCTTGTATTGCTTGAGAGTCCCATTAGCACTGCAGCATTGGAACACCCAGGCAACAGGATTGCCTCCAATTCCTTCCACTGTGTGACAAGCAAAATATTCATGCTAGTTCGTTGTCATTTTAGCACCTGTGCAAATGCCACTGAAGGCAGTGCAGCTCCCTGTGCTTTATGGAGGTTATCACTGGGGCTGTAGAGCTTTTCTTGGTTGCCTGGATGCTAAATAGAACAGAAGGAATCCAGCATGACTCCCTGATCCCAGGCTCAGTTTGTAGTGCTGCTGGTTGTGAGGAAATCCATACAATAACTGCTCTATCCAGAAACTGAACAGGTCTCTTCATCAAAAATAAGCCTAGAGCCCCACTTACATTAACAAACACTTCTACAGCTTCCCTTGCTAAGCTTTTAGAAGGCTTTTCTGGAGTCAGAAAGGAATCATTCTTAATAAAGAATTCTTTTAACAATCTTCCTTGTTTTCCCCATTCACAGTTGTGTAATTCTCACATTGATTCATCATTCGAAATTGTTTTCTAGTGAGTTCATGAATAAATACTAAGGTTTCAGATTGTGTCAGTTGGAAATATTAGAATTAACTGTGCTTTCACACCGTGAAGTTACTAAGTCGAATTGCATAACTTGAGCTATATGATCTATAAAAATAATCATGTATCTAATAACATGCAAATGTTGAAGTACAGAAGATTTTTTTGGGCCAGTATATGTTAATTGTGTAAGTCACCTAATCAAGCCTGGGAAACACATTCACAGTGCATAACCAGTTCTGATTTGGATTTTAGCTGGGATGTAAGAGTTTCATAATGCTAACACAAATTGAAAGCATGTCTGTAGCTGCCAAATATGTGCTTGTAAGAACAGTGTAGGATACTTCTGGGACTTCCTGTGCACCTTGGTGTTTCTTTTCTACTTTTTCTTTTTTAATGTAAAGCATTAGAACTGTGCATACTGATATTTTAATGGTGATATTTTGAGGGAGAGCAAACATATTCTCAAGCCACCTCTACCTTTAACTGCATTTTTCAACATGGAATTCATTAGACTTTGTGTACACTGGGAGTGATAAAAGAGTTTTATTTTGTGGGGTTTTTCTCATGATTGTAACTCAGAAGAATTTCAGAATGTATTTTCTGGTCTATTTAAGAAGGGCGTACTTTACCTTCAGTGCTCAGGGAGTGTGTAACTTTCATGACATCTCATAAGTAGATCCCAGGAGAGTTGTAGAAGATTTGGTTTTGTTTCTTATATCAGTGTGAAAACAAATGTACCTGAGAATTTATTAAAGTTTTGAAAGTCACCTGGATAAACTGCAATAAACTAGTTTATTGCAATAAACTCTATTTATTTGCTCATGGTAACCATCTTAGCAGCTAACAGTGTTTGCAATCTTTTAAGCTAAGCTATCACAGTCCCAGTTTTCTCACCAGTTATCAGGCAGGTATTCAAGCTGGATTCTTTCCCATGGTAGATTTAGACTGACAGCCAATATCACAAAAACCACGGGAATAAGAACTTCAATAGACCATGACTGAGGTTGCCAGAGATGCTGAGTATCAAGAGCGCAGTGTTGGTTTCAGTGAAATTTGCACCTGCTTACACCAGATTTGCACTTCTCTCCAGCAAAGAGGCACTGCATGTGGCTGAGCTTCCAGTCACAGAGCTCAGTGGTATGTGGCTGTTCCTGCCTGCCGGGAAGGTGCTCTGGGTAGGTCCCAATGAGCTGACCAAAACATGAACCAGACATCCCAGCTGCTTTGTAATGGTCCTGGTAATTCATGTTAAGGTAAACAACTTACTTGAAATGCAGGCATTTGCTGTAACATATGTTCCTACAGATTTGCCTACAGGCTGAAGTAGTGGCAATACAGTGTCAGGTGCAGGGACTCAGTGCAGGGGAACTCCCTTTGCTTTCAGACTAATCAACTGCTCCTTTTTTCTTCTTGTCTGGTTCACTGTGGTTGAATCATCAATGTAACTGATAAAACAGAAGCAGGGAAGCCATATCATTTTTTAGATATGTATAGACATTTGCTTCACTACCTGAAGTGAGCCAATGGACTGGAAGAGTTCTGCACACATGTCCTCTTAACACATCTACTTGTGCGGGTTATTTCAGCCTGTAATATTGCTGTTGCAAGCTCCCTCCACTACAGACTGCCTTGAGAGCCTCAAAGCTTTCTCACAAGCCTCTGCATGTACACAGCCCAGACTTGTGTAGCAGATAACATGGCCTCCTGTGGTCAGCACTACACAGGTGACATCGCTATCACCACTACTCCTGTTTACACACGACTACTATTAAAGAGCTGTTCACTGGAGGATACTGTTCTCTTCACTACTTGCTTCTTTTTGTTTTGTCCACCCTGCTGATTTTGTATATAAGGCACAGAAATACAGAATTTCCTTCTTAGAGGGCTCTTCTAATACCAAGCCTACCAACTGGAAACTTCATTCCAGAGATGGCTTTCACATAACCCACCTGGGAGCAGTGTCAGACCTAAACCACCGAGCTGTTGGCTCCTTTCCATGCTATCTCCCCTCAGTCTCTCTGAAGGATTCACTGTCATCCAGCTGAGATGATCTGTCCTGTGGGATGTGTTTATTGCAATAAATCTTGAAGGGGAGTGAAGTGATGCAGCAGCAGAGCTGTGGTAGAGCATTGCTTTTGCGTGTGGTACTTTTGTGGTACTTTTAGACCTGCTTCTGGACTACATGAGGCATAAAATTCAGACAAGAACTCCTGCCCTCTAGAGGTTTCAGGGTCTGTTGAGGTTTGCACCTGTGAATTCTTGTAGGTGTGGGATGCATTGCTTGCAAAAATGGAAGTTCACTATTTGGCTTCTTGGCTGTCCAGAATGTTTATATTTGCTTTAGGTCTCACTCTGTTGAAGAGAAGCCCACAGTGTAGGTCATCCTCTTGATTGAGAAACCTGCTTGAGAATAAAGTGGTGGCTGTAAGGCACCTAAAGAAGCTTTTCCTTGTGTCTGTGGGCAGGAGTGACAATTCTGATGTAAAAATAGACAAGTGCTAGCACCTGAACAGGCCAAGGGCTGGCATCTGGCCTTCTATAAATATTGCCATTGCCCCACTTTGCCCATCCTGTTTGTAGAGTTTTTCCAGGATTGTCATGGCATCCATTCATCCCTCCTTCATTGCAAAGCAGTGGGCGCCTGGCAGATAGCAATTCATTCTTAGGAAGCTCCATGGCTGTCACAGAGAAAAGCAGAGCCTCTCTCATGACTGTTGTTCTCATATGCAACGTCAGAAACAGGTAAGTCTCTCTTGCTGTCTCCCTCCAGAGCTGCAGGGCTGTCTTCGGTTAGCTACAGGGACATTTTGTCTATCTCTGCTGCCTCCTTAAGCATGAATTGTTGTATCCACCCTTTACTCTCCCTTGCTCTCTCAACTGAAAATAAAGGAGTCTTTGTTGCCAAGTCCCACAGTCAGCCAAAAAGGACCAGAGCAGGCTCTTGTGCCTGGGCCACTTCTCTGTGTTTCAATGTGCTAGTTTTTTGCAGATGTGTACATGTCTAAAGAGACACAGGGTGATGCCTCCTGCTTAGCTCTGAAATACTCTGAAAAACAACAGAATTGGTGTCCCTGTTGTATTTTTTTCTGACCAACTCTGAACCACAAGATGCGTAGAAGTCAGGAGAGGAATCTCATTCTTGAAAGATTTCATATTCCCTTAGCACCTCATATGTGCCTCTCTTTTCACCTTTGGACAGAAATGGAGTGCTTTAGATCAAGACTGAAAGTATGGTATGCTGTTTTCCTCTCTGTGAAAGAGAGTTTGTTCTGTGTTTTGTTTTGGTGTTCTGGTTGTTGTTGGGGTTTTGTTTGTTTGTTTGTTTTTAAACCAGCAAAACCAAACTTATGAGGTACCTACAGATGTTTGGATTAAGGAGTTCAGAGCAAAAGCAGAGGTGTATGAAGAAGCATGATAATGATAGGTTCTCTCCAGCCTCTCAGGTTAGGGTGAGAAGTGAAAAGTGCCAGTTGGTGTTATTAAGTTCAGGTAACAGCACACTGAGGTTTTCTTATCTAGTTTTCTTACATGTGGAGCATGTAAGAGATGGAGCAAAGGGAATTCATGGGTATGCCTGGTAGGAGAACAGTGCTCTAACATTGTCCCATAAAATGAACAGCCTTACTGAGATTTGATTTATCTCCTTCCTCCCATGTGCAGACAACAGAATGAAACTTCAGCTTTCAAAAAGAAGGTGGTCTCTAAGGACAGTGTTTTGCACACAGTAAGGCAAGCTCCCACTGCCTGATCAGAGACACCAGCTTCTGTGAGAAGGTGACAAACCACACAGCTGCAGCAAAGTGTATGAGCCCCATTTCCCTGTCAGTCTCCTTTGGTGAGGTATTGCCAGTGGCTTTTCTTGTGGCAAATGAGAATACAAGGCACTGTGTTGTGGGTGCTGGCCTGCATCTCTGCTCCTGAGCTACCACAACCTCTTAGGGCTTTTTTCTGCATTGCTCTGTCTACAGCAATGTCGTCTTATGAGACACACACTTTGTATCTGCTGACGTCAGCATGAAGAGAAGGAAATCTTTTTTTCACTTAAAGTGTTGTAAATCAGCCCAGTAAACCAGACTATACATTATGCTTTTGTTACTGAGAGTTAAATTACAGGGAAATGAATGGTGCATAATAATTCCCCTTGTCACTGAATTCTCCACTTCTCAGCAAAATAGTCTCTCACACAAACAGGTTTGCACTGCTCATCCCATTGCTGGGGAAGAGGCGCGCTCTAGTGGCTTTTTGTCTGAAAAATTGCTGCTGGATTGTGCTCAAAATAGTTTCATCTAAATGTGGAGAGGTTGATTATGAGAAGAAATTGTATTCAGATGAGTCATGTTATCCCAGTCCAAGATTATATTATATTTTGTGAACTAATATATTCACACAAAGACTAAGGGGTTGTTTTGTATTTATTGAAGGCATTATTAGTTAAACTGTGAGCTTGTGTTTGCAGCCTTATTCCAACAAGGACAGCACAGTAACAAATATTTCAGTTTTGAAAATAAGTCTTTATTTCGGTTCCAAATTGTGTTTGGCGATCAGTACTTCTAGGGCTGTGCTTTCTTCAGATGGCTTTGGTGGTTGAAGATTACAGAGCAAATGTGCACTGCTGGTCACCTGCTTGAGATTTAGCAACCAAGTTTGAATAAATCCCTATAACTAAGCTTCAAAACAGACAAAAAGATGTCCACATTTACATACCTCAGGTGGCCATTTCTATGTACAACATATATGCACAAATGTATACAGCTAGGTATAACTAATCTCTCTTACATGCCAGATTTACAGATACCTATAGCTACAGCTGTCAAAAGGAATCTTCAACAAGAATCCAGTAATCTGGGACTGTCCCAGGAGAATGCCAGCTAAAAAGGGGGAACCTTCATGTCTAAGTCATTCCTTCAGGTAGGAAGGTCACTCAGGAAATGTGTTTTGTTTGCAGCATTCCCACCCCTCCCTTCATCCCCATGCAGAACCAGGCTGTGCGCAGCTCTGTGTGTCAACAGGGAAAGGTGGGGCAGAGACAGGGACACATGCATGTCACATCTTTTCATTTTCCTAAGCTTGAGCCTAGAAGGTGTCTGCACATTCAGGAAACCTTTTTCTGATACGGGTCCTTTGGGAAGGATGACAACAAAGAGAGACTGATGGAAATGTTTAGGTGGAAGCAAAGGCAGGTATAGAAGATCTGAGGCTTTGAGCTTTTTTCTTGTCCCTTAGAAGTCCTGTGGCATCTGCTAGCTTTAGGCAGTTAGCTTTACAAGCCTGCTGTGCCAGGACAGTTCAGTTAAGGGCTTGTTTTGGGCACAATGTCCTGCTGCAGGAGGATAGTATTAAGGATTTGAGTGGTTTGTGGTTGTTAGCAAAAGGTAGTATTTGCTCAGCCCTCTGAGTTCAACATGATCACAATACTTGAAGACTGAGAAAAGCCCTGCTAGAGATACATAACTTGCAGGCTAAGTCAACAAGACCACTATCCCTTTCAGCCTGCTGGCCTTCCTCTACTTCCTGATGTTACTTCAGAGCTTTTGTGTGGAAGATGGTGGCTGCACTCTAATTTGACTTTTGAAGCTGTGGGCTTCAGAATCTGATCTCCAAGAATTTACTGTTATTCCACATGCACTGTCCATGCCATGCATGTATGATTCTAGCTGTACGGCAAACAAACTCATACCTTCAGAGACAACCACTCAAGCTCAAAAGCTACCACACCTTCATCCTGGTGAAACATTTTAAGACCTTGGCTCATAAGAGTGATGCAGTTACTGGTTCCAAATGGTCCTCGGCCCCACTCCTGAGTGGTGCTGCTGTTTGTGGAACTGCATGTGAAACAACTCCTGCAATGCTCAGTTTTACAGCTCAGTATTAATAACAAGATATTATCAGTGTGCTCAGGACATGAGAAGTACACTGCAGGACTTAGGGTTCAGCTTCATTTCTATGGCTCAGCTGTTCTCGCCACAGGGGAAGAAGCCTCCAGGGGATATGGAATGCAGGACTGAAGGGCTGCTACTCTTCAAATTTAATCCAGTCCTTCCATAAGTCAACACCCTTCATTTTGTGTTGTCTGTCTGTTGGAGTGTCCAGCCAGTAAGAGTGCAGGAAGACGTAATCAGGGTACTTTGTTGTCTAAGGATCTATTGTCTGCATATTGCAAAAAGGTAGACACTCATAATGTGAGGAAATGAAAGATTAAAGGATGGCAATGTATGAAGAATTGATTATCTGAGCTTCTAAGCAGAGCAAGAAATGGCTCTTCATTTGTAAACCTTTTTTCCCCTCTAATAAACACTGTAAGACATCATTTGGTATTAAAAACTAATGTATGTGGCTCCTTTTCTAAGGGTAAGAAAAGAAAGAAAGAAAGAAAATGCTTTGTTTCTCAGAGGCACCATATGTACCACATGCTGCAGTTGCTATGGTAATTATTCGCATTATTGAATAGCACTGCAAGGGGTTGTACAGAAATGAATCTGACTGGCCAAAGTGCTTGTTAGAATGAGTATGTCCAGTTATTTATAAAAGCCTCCACGAAGCACTCGAGGAAAATAAGAACGTGAGGGAGAAGGAGGGAGGGGAAGACGACGAGAGCGGAAGATTTTATAAAGCTGAGACCAACATCTTTTTTCCACAGTGAAAAATGGAATTCCATAAGCTTTCCTGAAGAAGAAAAATTAGCAAACTAACTTGTGTTTACTTAAGTTATTAAGTTGTTAGCCAACAAAATGTGAAGTAATTGCTTCACAAAAATACTAGAGGGGAGCTAAGCTTGAGGCTCCAGTAGAACCTAAAGGGTTAACTTCGATTTGCCAGACTTGACTATGGTTATACTTTACTGTCCCTGGTTGAGTCGGTCCTTATGTGCTGTAAGGGTGGCTTTTCAACAGGAGCACCCACCTCCTGAGCTGACTGAAATCCTGAGAATAACCTGTGAGATAAAAGCTTCCAGGATTTCAGTGTTGGTCAAAGCTGATGGGATTTGAGATTGCAGTCTAGGCGTGATCTACAACTGAACTCTACTTTGGAGTTTCTCTGAAACATAACATTGCAGTTAATGGAGCTATCCATGGAAGAAATATTTCTAGGCAATGTAAATAAATTAACAGAAATTAATTTAGCTAATTAATTTGATTGCTGTAAATTGATAAAATTTTACCAAATGCATACATCATGTCTGCGTATTTTCTATAAGGAGATGATTAATGTGCCTTGATGTCAGAGGCATAGATAAAGCTCAAGACCTTGTTGTACTTAAATCTAGAGAAATGTTCTTTTCCAGTGACTAGAGAAATTATGTCCTTGGACTGTGTGTAGCTAAAGGCATTTCTGCGTAGATTGGCATTTGCAGTGACCAAATTTTGTGGACTTGGGAAGGGGGAAAGACACAGTTCTGAGATACTAATGTTCTAATTAACTTTGGCAGCACAGCTCCTGGGCAATTACCACTAACCAGAACTCTGCCATGGTTTGCCAGATCTCTGGAGACTCACAGGTTCTTTGGGGGTTCATGTCAAAGGAGTACTTCTGGATGCAGCAGTAGCCAGACACTGGTGTGTTATCTACATCTTTCTAGCTACCACTGCAAAGCACAGCACTGTGAGGGCTGCTGTAGGAAAATGAACTGCATCTCAGCTGGATCCAATACTCCATCAAAGGAGTACTTTGTGCTTTCAGGCCCAGTGTAGATGGGGTGAGGTTAGCTTGAGATTTAAAAGTGTTAAACAAGGCTAGCACGCTCTGCTGGAATAGAGTCATCTTTTAGTCCTGTGCTTGCACAGCGCCTATTCCCGTGGGGCTGTGGTGTGTCAGTGGGGGCTGCAGGGAAGGAGTCTTGTATCTCTTCAGTAAGAGACACAATTGATGTGTCTCCTAGTTAAACTTGCAGGTGGCACCAGAAACAGAAGGTCTATGGACACATTGCTTAGCAGGAAGAGAATTTAAAAAGATATTTCCAGCTTGGAAATGTGATCTGAAAAACAATAGAATGCAATTCTGTAAGAACAAGATACAAATGTCGGTATCTTATTAGGAATAATCTGTAGCAAAAAGTCAGATGGGGGGCAAAGAAATAGATATAGAATCTTTGCAGAGCCAGGAGTCAAAAATATGGGAGCATTATAAAAAAAGCAGAACTGCTACGACATATATATACACACAAATATGTATATACATATATAATTAATTAATTAAATAAATATATTAAAAATTTCAGTAAATTAGGGGCAACACTTTCTTTTTATTCTTGCTTATTCTTGCTTATTCAGTACTTGAGCTAAGTGTCCAGTTTGGGATTCTGTAATTCAAGTTAGGGATTGCCTTGGTGGGGAGCAGTGATGACTGACAGTAACCAACAGAAACTCAGAAAAGTTGGCTGGTAAAGACAGACTGAAAGGTTTAAGATTTATCAGTCCACAAAAAGGTACTTAGGAGAGATATGAGAACCCTACCCCCTATTTTCCTTCCCCTTAAATAGAAACTAAGAGAAACAGTAGGCTTAAATGGAACATGAGATTTGAGCCATGATTAGAACCTTTTGCATTGTAAGGATTGTGGAAGACACAGTAAAGCTGGAGGCTCTTGTCTTTGAGCTATGAAATGGGTAGAGATTTTCCTGTTCTAGAAAGAGGAGATAAACTGTGTCATCCTCACAAGTCTTCATGCTCCACTTCCTGTGATTGTAAATAAATCTTTATGGATCCATAACATATAACGTAGTATGTATAATACTCACAATTCTTATTAATTGAAATTACAAACTTGCATCAGGGCTGGGCATTTGGATCAAATTCTTTATGGACTTGTCTGCTTTAAAAGAGTCTCTCAAGGAAGTTAAAGAAGCCCTCACTGACTGAAAGAAGTGGAGCAAGGGGAAAAGTAGAAAAGAATTTCCTAAGAATCAGTGTATGACAGAGGGAATCCAGTTAGTTTGGCTTAATTTGAGAAGAATTGTTGGAGCATTCTCCCCTCCAGAAAGAAGGTTGT
The DNA here is from genome assembly GCA_036630365.1 of Acanthiza pusilla. Taxonomy (NCBI): domain Eukaryota; kingdom Metazoa; phylum Chordata; class Aves; order Passeriformes; family Acanthizidae; genus Acanthiza; species Acanthiza pusilla. The sequence goes on from JAXCHO010000019.1 coordinate 11,498,813, forward strand.
TTTCTAACTGAACATGGATATGAATTACTTTGAATTAACTACCTTGTTAGTGTTAGGATGATCCTCTTTGCTTTGGGAAAGAGGCTCTGCACAGGCTGAGAGAGGAGTAGCTGGATACAGACAGGAGCTATTGCCCCATGTCTGGTAGGCCAGATTTTCAGGTGAGAAGGAAGGATGTCTGAAGTGTAAAGGAACAGCACTCCTAGGGTTGCTCTGCACTCTGCAAAGCACTCAGTGCTATGGCATGCTTGGCCTCCCTAGGCAAAGCAATGGCTGTGAGTGTCCAGGAGGACTGTCTCTGTTTCTCTTCCCACTGCAATGATTTATGATGAGCGTAGGGCATAGTTTACCCCCAAGTCTTAGCTTCATCCACATGAAGCAGTTGTGCCTTGGTTTGGGTGCATAGCAGCCACCAGATGTGGCACCCAGCTAAGGGGAAAAGGAGGTGGAACCCCACTGTGAGGTCTTCCAGGGAGCAGATGTCCTCTTGTGCCACTGAGTGCACTCTTCTGGTAATCAAGGAAATTGCTTTAATAAGCTGTCCTCAGGGGTGTCTCAACACCAAGGACTCTTCTGGCTCAAGTGTTTGTGCTTGGTTGAGATTGGATTGAACAATTGCTTTCTCCCTCTATTCTGAGCTTCCTCTTTGTGTGACAGAGGAGATGTGTTTTGTCTGAGCATGGGATTTGGTCTGCCACCTTTGGAGAGCCATCTTCCTAGCAGATGGAAGTGAGACTCAGAAAGCAACCCCTGCAGCCACAGACAGAAGCTTTTTTTAGCTGGCAAGCAGGGAGCTTCTTTTGCCTGCAAGTCTGTGTCCAGCTCCTCACCAACTCCCACTAATTATGTCAGCTTGTCTTTCACCCAACTTCCAGCCGCTCCTTTTCAATGCCCACATCTGTGACTACCAATTAACAAACAGCAAGTCAGAACAGCACTACCAGGCAGCCCCCTGTAGCCATAATGGCATTAAAATACTGTTTTGACCTGAATGAATTCTCTTTGTTGGACAGTTGCAGTCTTATGGAGGCTATAATTACAATGGTAGCCTTAGTTCTACAGATATAATTTAGCAGTGATGTACTGAGAACAAACAGGATTACAAGGCAGACCGTATGCCCAAATATTCACCAGTTAGATTATTTAAAAATCTTTAAGAAATCATTGCAGCTGAAACTGTAATGTACAGTGTGTGATTACATGTTAACAGCATAGCTTGTCACTTGCTATGGGAAACAGGCAGCACACAACAGAATTTAGTTTTGTGCAGCACGTGACATAAATAGTAATCTTCAGGGAGTTCACCATTAAAAACACCACCAGAGACTCAGCTGCAATCTGAAGTATTTGGTGAAGCAATGTTTTGAGAAGAGTTTATAGTTTAACATATAAAATATTTAGATAAGGCACTAAAGATGTGTTCAGCTTCCCAGAAATTCAGAGGGCACCTGACAATGCATTATTAACAGCTTTGAAGTTCAGTGATGGGAGGGTGGGAGGGTAGAATCAAGACAGAGGGAAAGCTTATGGTGGGTAAAGAGATTTTGTAGTAAGCTCTCCAAAGCCTGGGCCTGGAGGGAGTGGAGGCAAAGAAAGCTGGTGACTTAATAGCAAGGGGTGACCACCAGCCATCACTACAGCAATGAAGAGTGTGCCTGGGAGGCATATTCAAGTTGCTGAGGGCAGAAATATCAGAGAAAAGGATGCCTGAGGGGAGCTGAGAGGCTCAAGGAATGGATAAATTAAATGGGAATTGAGAATGGATTGACAACTTTTCACCTTTTCTTCCAACCAAGTAATTATTGCCCTGAGAAGGCCAACTTGAAAGCTTTGTTGCTCAAATACCTGTCTCCCAAACACATTTACTGACTACTTCCTTGCAATCTAGAAAAGCCCTCAAGTGCCTGCTTTGAGCCAGAGCAGCCCACCAAGTAGTGGCATAAAATAGCCTGTTAGGTGCCTCAGATGGGCACTAGAGCCCTGTGTGAGTCCCTAATACAGAATCCCTTCTGTGCTCTGCAGGAAGATGGGCACAGGGTAGGGCTGAGTCAGGACCCCTGCACTGCTGCTTTTCAGTGTGCCAGTGTGTGCATGGGCAACTGCAGCTTTGGGGGCTGCCATCTAGCAGCTTGCCTGCACACTAGATGGACTTGGAAAACTAAGTCTCTATTCTAACTTTCCAAGTCTTTCTGAATGAATTACTTTCTCTGGAAAGAATTCATGAGATTTTTTATGGAGCTTGTGTCATTTGACAGCTAGTGACCTGGAGACATGCAATATATTTTGGATTAAGTTAAGTTGACCTCTACAATCAGAATGGGAAGGAGAGAAAAAAAAATCTTTGTGCCTTGAAATGAAAATATTTAAAGCTTCTTTAATATGTAAACTTAAGAGAACTGCAAATCAGTAACTGTTTTTGAATGGTTCTGTGGAGAACCTATGTCTTTCACTACTTCTAAAAGACAGGGACCTTAACAGAAAGTACAGGGAGCCAGGCAGATTCTAACTTTATAGCTTTGAGCACCAGATCTTTCAGAGCCAATGTTTTGCATGTATGATATCCTGCCCTTCAGTTATTGCCACAAGTTTCCATGACAAAATCTGGAGAAGTACTTCCAAGGGGAAGTGTGTATATTTTCATATTACTGGAAATGAAATATAACTTAGTGCAGATATATCTGGGAGAAGGAAGGAATATGATGGAGAACTATGCTGAGGAAGAGAAGATGTGGAGTGCTCTTTGGTTATGCCCAAATTCTGGTTTTCAGCCATAAACATATTAATTAATATAGTTTTTCTTAAGGTTACCAGGAATAAAACATTCTCAAATGAACCAAAAATAAGATGTTAAAGTATTTCAGCTCTGTATTCTAGTTTTTCAAAGATCTTTTAAAACACCTGGAAGATTAAAAGAAGGACAAGTCAGATCAATCTCACACAAATTTTCTGATTGTATGCTTGTTATCTCACCCAGGTCACTAATGAAATAAAAGATGTGTCTGGACAGAGCAGTGCTCCATCCTGCTTAAGGTAGCCCTCCAGCTGAAGAGAGATCCACTAACAGTATGTATTCTTTGTCAGTGATTTTTAGTCAGTCTGGTACTCATTTTACCATGATTTCTTCAAAGCTCTGTTTCTGTAGTTATTTGGAAGAGCAACAGAGATCCTCACAGCACATGCTTCCCCTGGAACTTGTCAAAAAGAGATTTTTGCTACACTATTCTGAGTGGGTTTTGATGGCACAAGATGCCATTTGTACCAATAGAGGCAAAGGGTATTTCAGTGATTAAAACAAAACATCATGGGTATGGATGAAACCTTGACTCAAGAGGAAACACTTAGAAATGTTACACTGAAAGTTACGTGTAAAGCCTGTGTTTAGGCTGGGTTGGATATTGAGGGGAAGATCACAATCACAGACATCACTTGGACCACAGGCAGGATTGGTATAATATTCAGAGCAATTGAACAGGAGGAAGTGACTGAGCCTTGAAGTACAGGGATATGCAAAGTCTCATTCCAAAACAGCTAAGCATATACTTGAAATACAATACTTGAAGTACAAGTTTACAATACATTCTGACACTTTTCAAGTAAAGTAATTTCTGGTATGTATCATGAACTCAGGCAGAATAGATAGCAAACAATTTCAGACAAAAAGAAAAAAAAATAACAAGGGAACATTGTTTTTAAAATGCTGTTTTGTTTCAAACAGACTTTCCTCTTTTTTCCATTTTTTGTACAGACGAAACTAGGTTGTCAAAGTGTTCCATACAAACTCACAGTTTGGAGCCACCTGAAATACCTCTTCTTTGGCAAACTGTCCTTTTGTTGAAATTGCTTTGACTTGATTTGTCATAGGCCCTCCAATGCAAGTGGGAATTTCCATGAGCATAATGATGCAGAGGAAGAGTAGGAGTTGAAAACAGCAGGGGTTTAAGGTGGAAGGTAACAGTGGGAATGATAATAATAATAATATTACAGTGTTCTGTGTGTCAAGGAATTGTAAGAAGGAGAGCATGAGGGCACATGGGATAAGTATATTGAGGCACCTCATAAGTAGAGCAGATAATACCTTTCTCTATGTGGCGACAGGTACAGAAGGGCAGAGCAAGGGAGCTGTGGAAGCTGTGGAAAAGGTGCAGGGAGAATTCTTTCCTCCCATCTCTCTTCATCACTTTTTAAGTAAGTTTTTTGTGCTCCACACATTCCATGAATCAGTGAAGCTTCCTTTCTTTTCCTCTTCATGAACAATTAATTTTGCCTCTTGCAGCAAAACTGGCACCGAGTGTAATTATTATCTGATGCCTCTGGGAAGTTACCTTTACCTATCAGCAGGGCCCTGGGTTTGTCTGAGAGACTCCGCTCTCTTCCTCTGGGTGATGTGGCTCACTATAAGAAAATTTCCTGAGAGGTTTCTAAACTTCCCTGTAGGGTATGTTTCTTCTTTCAGGCCTCATGGTTTCACAACAACACACTCACCCTTGCTTTTAGAGCAGTTTATGCTGGCTCTGCTCTTTTCTCTTCTCTTTGGATATTCTTTTCTTCAAACAACTCCTGCAATATGTATAATTTCAATTACCCTGGAGGTTTACACAGTGCTTACAATGAACTGAGCTGCGCTTCCGACTTCTGCCCATTATATTCTGACAAAGAAGCTCAGAAGCAAGGCTATGTGACTGGTGAACAGTGCGTGAGGCAAGGTTCAAAGGGAAGAAGCTTATACAATAGTTACTTATAACTCTTTTCCCTTTTCCACAGTCTAGCTCTGTCTTTTAATATTGAAATTCAAGCTGCAATCAGGGCCTGAGAGACTTTATCTTAGAAAAAGGTTTTGCTAAAGGTAATAGGGGAAATGTAAATTGGCTGTTTGTTTACGCTTCTGGACAGTAAGAACATAGGCAATTGTTATTCCAAACATTCACCTAAATACACAGAAGAGTTCTTCTTATACAAGATTCATTTACCTGAAGATTATCCAACATGCTTCATGGGAACTTCTATATCTAATAGCGCTTTTGTGCTGTTTCAATGTTTGCCAGCTCTTCAACCCTTGTCCCTTCTCCATCAAAGTCCTAATTGTAACAGCCCTAAAAGCTTGGAAAATTGTCCGTTGTAACCAAAGGTTTCATACATTATTTAAAACCAGAAGAATAACATTTCTTTGCTACAGGAAAGCTGGTAGTGTCCACTGTGACTGGCAGTCCCTAAAAATAAAATGCACTGCACACAGATGGAACATCCCCTGATTTTAGAAATGAGGATTCCCCGGACAGGTGCCTTTGAAAGTAATTTAGTGTAGCCCTAGTCCTTACATTCATCAGTGTGTGCAATCTGGTAACATTTCGCAAGCACATCTGGCCAGGAGAGAGGATTGTATTATAAATGCCTAACAAAAGGATCTCCCTTTCCTTTCTCTCCTCCTTCTGCACTTACTAAGCTAATTACTTCATTTTTAAAAAGTGAGAAGCTCATCGCTCTTCATTCTTCACCTGCCTCCCATCTCCCTGGCTTGATCTTTGAATGCAGTGTGCTTTGACTGTGAAAGGCAAGGTAAAAAGCTCACATTCACTTTCCAGTTGGAATTTGAAGGCTGGATTTTTTTCGAACCCAGCTTTCAGCTGTTAGTCAAGCGTCAAGTCACTGTAGGCAAAAGCTTTCAAACTTCAGAAGAGATAATTCAGCCAGATTGGTTGAGGTGCTGATGGAAGGGAGGTCTGACCATGTCTCCCTTTGGTTAAGGATGACAGTGCAGATAAGAACATGTTAATGGATGTAAGCTTTTACCTCCTGACACCTCACTTCGTCAGGATTACCTTATTGTCACCTTGGATGATAATTCTCCTGAATATCAGGGACTTGGATAGAAGGTCTGCTTCTCTGATTACAGCTGAGCTATCAAAAGGAAAGCAGGATAGGTACTGTCTAACATGGCTATTTTTGCCTTGAAACAATAATAGTTACTCTGATGTTTTTTAGATGTCTGAAGCCTTTTTTCCCCGTGTGCTACTGCCTAACTTACTGATAACTGCACCCTGGGTGGGACAGACCACCATGTCCTTACAAAAAACTGCCTCTTCAGAATGGTATTTTGGGGAATAACAGCAGGAGCATTAGCAGCCAGCTCAGGGATAGCAGGTGTGCCAATGCTGTTCTGGAAATTCATTGCTGCTTCTCTACTAGTGCTTGCTTGCATGTCATCTCTTGCACAGCTTGAATGGGCAGGGAAGAATTAATACTTTTTATTTAATTAAAAAGCTACTGATGTAGCAAACAAATTCAGCAAGCAGGTTTTCCTTACCTTCAGAATGACTTTTTATTATTGGTGATACTGTGACAACTCAAAGCTCTGCTGAATTTAGGATCTGTCTGGAATCCTAAACAAAGAAGATTTCATAGCTTATACATTCCCTTTGGATAGGACAGGCCAAAGTCCTGACCTTTTGTGGGTTTATTTTCCAATCCAGATCCACATTTGGCTGTCTCTCCTGTCTACGCAGAGACTGCCCAGCAGCGCTTTAGGCTGTCATTAGCCATCATGGTTCTGTGGTGGTGGATGACTGTCTCCTACTGACAGACAAGTACACTGTACTGCACATGCACAACCGTTATTTGTCCTTGTTTTTCTCACCAATTACTTGCCAACTTTTAACCCACCATCAACCCAAGCTTGCAATCAATCCTTAATTTTTTTTTTTTTTTTAATTGTTTTTTCTTGAACTGGAGGGTTTGAGTGTGCAAAAACTGCAAAACCAGGGAGCTAAAATGTCAATCCTTTATTTCTAGAAGTCATAACTCCTAGTATCATCTTTTGATGTATACTCTTTTAACAAGTAAACACCTATGTAGCAATGCTAGAAAAATAAATTTCCTTAGCTCCATTTTGCAGGATAGGTACTATCCTTTATTGTTCCTTCTTGGCATGTTTCCCATAGTGTTGATCTGCCAGACCCTCATAGACAGCATTTTCCCCTTTGCTATACATGCTTCATCAACACAACTAGATATCTCTCCAAGCATGGTATCCTTTGCTGCTGCCTTTCTGCCCTTTCTTCCTCAGACAACATAAAACCCATCTGTCAGAAACTAAAATTACTTGTTCTGTGAAGTGAAATCTTCAAAGCTCTTCAAATATCTAGTGTATGAAAACTCTTTTCTTTATCCCATTTAGGATTACAGCCAAAAAAATAAAAATATTAAAAAAATTAAAAAAGACAAGACTGTTCCTTCCTTGCAAAGAAGATAGTTATTAACCTTCAGGATAAAAGCAGATACAATTCCAACGATGGAATTTTTTTCCAAAGGAATTGTGGGGAAGGTAAGTGCTGAGGACAGCAACAAGCAAGATGTAGACCAACAGCTCCCAAAAAGATTTGTCACACTTAAATAAGAGAGTAAAATAAGCATTCTAACACTGGCCTACTTTGGAGCTATCAGAAATCCTAGTTTGCATTAGTGATTTGCAAATGCCCCTCTCCTGACACTGTGTCAAGTAAAACCTTTGCAGCTCAGCAGTTGCATCTGAATTTGGTGACTTTCACCAATATCTAAAAGGCATGATTTGAGAAGTGTTTGAAGCAGAGCTTTTTGGATTATATTTAAGTTTCAAGGCACTCAATATTCACTTTTATAAGAGCAATATATTCATATATTCCTATTACCAGCTTTCACTTTGTTATTTTATACTCATTGAGACATGACAAGGCTGATTAGAATCAGTGGCCTAAAACCAAATGTCAATAAGTCTCAGAGGGGAGTTGTAAAACATACCCTGTCTGAATACTTTGAAAATCTTTAGCGAGAAGGTTGATACTGCTTTGGAAAGGTGAACTCTTGTGCTTCTAGCTTCTTATATCTACCCAATATAAACTGTGTAACACCAATCCACAGGACACAATGAAAAGGATGAACAGGCAGAGCAGAAGGATGCTTTGCCCAAAATCAGACATCTCCATGAAAGTGAAGAGAAAATATAAAGAAACACAGTCTGAACCACATATGCTGATAAGAGAACTACAGAAAACAGAGATGCAGTGACATGAAGATTTGTGAGGCTTAGAGAACACAGTTTACAACAAACATTTAAGTCAACTTAAGTTTTAAAGAACCTTATTAGCATCTTTCTTTTTGTTACTCTTCACCAGATTTTGCTAAGCCTCTGAGCCATCCAGATTCTCCACATATTTTTCTGCTCCCAAGGAAAAAACTGGTGTCAGCTTTGAAACCAGAAGTGGTTCCTACCCTTGGAACTTTCCCACACTGTTTTTTTTTGTCTGTTTTTTGGGTTTTTTTGCGTTTTTTGGTGGGTTTTTTTGGTTTTTTTGTTGTTGGTTTTTTTTCCCCCCCCGCTATTTGCTCACTTCAGCACTTGCAGGTTTAGGTATATGAGCCAATCATTTGGGCCCTCATTCTGCTGCTGTTGCTGCAGGCACTGACAAAGCTCTTTTTGGCTTGAGGGCTGGTATGATCCCTTTTGGGACTTAGCAAGAACAAGTCCACATTCCAAGAAAAGACCAAATTATTTGGTCAGTGCCCTGTCCAGAGAGAAGAATGCAGGTATCCCACACTGCTGCCAGTTCCTACCCTTCTGCCATAGCTACACACAGAAATGTAACAGCAGCAGGTAGACTCCCTCCCCAGCAGAGGAGAAAGAGCCTTAGACAAAGCCGAAAGGAGATAAAAAAATATTTCAAACCTCTCTAATTGCTGCCCCTATCATGTTACTAGTGCCAAAATAATGCCACTCTCTACTGTGGCAGGTCTTGCTCTTTTCGAGGATTCATTTATTAACATTAGCCTGGAGGTGCTCATTTTGCTGAGTCAATACTGGGTCACACAGATGCAACTACATATTTATCAGTTTTCATTATCCTGTTCTTGGATTTATACACGTATTTGTGATTAAATTAAACTAAGTACATCTTAAGTCCCTACTTGTAGGGGCAGGCAGAAGGGCATCCTGTAAGTTCCTGCAGGAACTGCTGGGCTTTGAGCTTTGCTGATCTCATTTGATCTATGTGGTTGCTGAATGGCCTCAGCTAAGCTTCTTGACAGCTCGTGTGGAATAAAAAACACTGTCAGCAGGGGCTTGTTCCCTAAACACAGTTTCCATCAGACCAAGGAGTGACAAATTATTTTCCCTTTCTCAATGATGAGAATATCACAAAAAACCCCTACTGCTGCACTTCTTCCTTATTTTCGAAGAAAAGGTAGAGAATAAGAATAGGAGGGGTGTTGGAGTTAGAGGCAGTTTTGTTTTCTTTCATCTGTCCTCAGGTATCAGTCACCACTTGGCTGAAGAACATGAGCTGTCAGCTGGTTTGCATGGCACATATACACAGTAAGATCTGCCAGTGGCTGCTGCAGAAAATGGGTGTTTTCTTATGGAGGAGCTGTCCCAAGGGCAGCTGCTGGCTGTTGACTGCGTTTCCAAGGCAAGCACCCCAGCTCTGGAGTGCTCTAGAGGACAGCCTGAATGTGCATCTGACCTCACTGAAATCTGCACTTCTGCTGCAGCACACTCAAAGAATTACTTTCCAGAATGCTTAAAAATAGGGCAATTTCCAATTTTCAAAATGCCTTTAAAACACTAGATGATGCTCCAGTCATTCAGGGAGGTTCCTCATCCTAGGCATTAACCTAGCTGGGGTGTGACCCCATCTCTTTCTTACAGTGGGACAGGGAGGGAAGAAAGAGGCTAAATCTTTGGACCTGGTGACTTAAATATCTTAAAATGGAAAAGGCTGGTCCAGTGCTGTTTATTTTAACTAAAGGCATTTTCATGGCCCTTATCACTGCAGCATCTGAACCAAGTCCAAGACTCCACTTTCCTGTCAGGTCTGCAAGGCTGGAAGCAGACAGCTGAGGGATCAGGGTCTGGTGAGCGGATGCAGCTGGAGTTTGCTAACCTGTGAGACTCACTGAAACATGCAAAAGAAGGAAGAGAAAAGGAGTCAAAGAGTGGGATAGTGAATAGGATAGTGGGAGAGTGAAGTTTGGGAAGGGATTTGGTGCTGTTCTTGTGTCTTGGCGTATGCCTTTTTATTGGAGGTGTGTCATATCTCTCAGACACGGTAGGATCTTTTGCTTTTAACTGACGGGTCTTTTTCATATTTGTGTGGCAGTGTTGTTTCCCACCCATCAGCAGTTCCCTCAGTCCTTCATCTACCCTGAAAAATATGGGAGACTGAGAGCTCCTCTATGCCTAGAGGAAGCAGGGACCTAAAATGGCATGTCCTTGGTTTGCAAGATAGCTTGGCTCCTCCAAGCAGAGTATTGTGAAGAGTATGTCCCTCAGCATGTCCTAAGGTTCATTTGCAAGGCGTTATTTTTACCCTGCAAAAATTGTGGGTTTTGTGAGAAACTACTAAGTGTGAGCCTAGTTTAGCAAAGGAGTTTGAGTTCATTTCTCCTTGTAAGAATAAGCATCCTTCTCCCTAACTGGCAATTTACTTGAGGGCCAGTTTGCTCTGTCCCTCAGAGTCCTGCGCAAAGATCTCAGCTTTCAAAAGTACAATCTCTTCTTTGCAAGGCTATCAGGAAGAGCCTGGGCAATTTGGCTTCCATCTTCTCTGTTGGGAATGCTGCTCTTTTCTTTCCTGCGGGGTCTCTCAGTGCATGGTTTCCTCGCCTGAAGAGAGGCTGTGATCCATGCTGCTGAAGTCAGATTTTTCAGTGGAAAATGTTATTTTTGTGGTTAGTCTTGGAATCATTCTACAGAAATAGCTAATCTAGGCCTTGACTCTTACATGACTGCATTCTGCCAACTGCTGGTTTTATAATTACCCTGTGTAGTCTCACTTTCTTTAGACTTTCCTCCTATACCTTGTTACACTAATTAGCTGTCTTGCCTTGATTTGGACGGTCAAGTCCTTCTTAGTGTGCCTTTCCTAACTTTGTTTCTGTCACTGACACTTTCTGGAAGGGAAAGAAAATTGTCACATATAGTGGTAGTAGATGAGTAGAAATTGCTTATGCACTTAAAAGAAGCTATTGTGTGGCCCTTAAATGCCACTAAAGAGAGGTACTGCTGTGTAGTTAATAGAGATTTGGTGGCTGGGGAGGTGGAAAGCCAAGAGATATGAGTTCAGTTCCTGCATCAGCAAGTCATGACACCTCTGTGGGCATTATCTTGCTATTACAGAATAGAGATACAGTTTTCTCAGATTGTCAGTGCTTTGGATCAGAGACTGTATGCATTTATGTATAGGCATGTAAGAGCCCCTGTTTCTGGATCTTAGTGCGAAAGTACAAGAGTAATAATGTGAGAGGCTGTCACAGGAGGAAAAGAGCCTTTCCACTGTGGTATTTGCAGCTCCTCTGAATGTTCCTACCACTGGCCTATAGACAGAGAAGACCTGGTCTTATGATGGTTTGGTTAAGTCTCATTTCTACAGCCTACCAGTGGGCACATGAAAATGCTTTGGACTATGGTGGTCACTTCATCCAAGTTTAAAAAACAACACTGTGTGACTGCAGTCATCAGTGATAACATGGAAATGGTGAATTGTCAACTAATAATTGAGTTTGCCACACATTTATAGCCTGAAATGGGCTTTGTACAAAACTGTCTGATGAATAACATGGGACAAAGAAAATAGATGTATTTCTTACTAACATAGAAAGTAGACTAAATCCACCAAAATCAGTTGCATACTGCAAATCATGCAAAGACACGAAGTCTGATTTTTAAACTTAATAAATGTAAGAATGTTGGCAGTGTTTCATGTTGGTTTTATCTTAAGTAAAGGATTAACTGTCCCCCAGTAGCTCTTGCAGTGTGAGTCAGGAGCTACTCTGAAAACTAGGACTCTGGGCTAAGTACAGGAAAGGCTCCACAATGTGTTACTCACTGGGGTAGAGCATTTTTCATTACATCCATTTTTTAAATGTCTATCTCCATGGAAAACACAAAGCTGTGTCCATAAACCACAGGGATGATTTTAGGTTGGTTTTTTTTTTAAGAAAAAAGCAGTGTCTGTCGTAAGGTGTTTTGCCTTTGTCCTAATCCTGAGACCTCTCTCATCCTTGGGCTCACAAAAACTGCAACTCATGAAAACTGGTCAGCCCCATGGTCTCGACTCTGAGAGACAAAAAGAAGAAACAAAAACTGAAGTGTACAGAGTAACCTTTCTTCTGGTACCTCCCTTCTGTATCTGTAATCAGGGGTTTAAGGAGAGGGTGTAGCATGGCCTGCAGCTGAGTTCCCCCTTCAGGACCCTCATTCTGCACCATTACCATCTGGTAGGCTTGTTTAATTAATGGGGGGAGGGTTGGCATTTTATTACCTACCCCATCTGCTTAATCCTTTGTATTTTCTTTGCATCTTCAGTTAAGTCTAAAGACATTTTCAAATCCAAGCCAACAATTTTCTAGAAAAGTGTTTCTCCAAAACAATGGCAATTATAAAGAGCATTTTGAAATTGGAAGGGTAGCAGTTCATGCCCCCTTTACTGAAATGTACGTTTTTCCTCCTGGCATTCATTTCCTTGTGAAGAGAGTCACGCATATTTAATTGTTTATTTCTGTCTCTCAATTGCTTTTTTGGCTTGTCTTACCACCCTGATCAGTTCTGTATACTTCTAATTAGTTTTCCGACAATATTTTTGGGGTTGATTTTTTCGTCTGGATCTGAGAATACTTGCTCATGTATGTGCCCAGCCTCAGCTTGGGGTGTAGAAAACGCAAGTGGCTTCTGTCAAGTGGAGCCACTCTCGCACAGGGAAGTGCAGCAGTTAAAGCAAAGGTTGTGACTGCTCTTGGGAAAACATGCTCAGTATGTCTTTCAGTGTGGGATGGCTGATTGCTTTGTAGCTTGCTTCTCCCTGTTTCTGCTTATTTTTCTTTTTCCGGGACACTTGTGTTCAACATTGATATTCCAGAGACTGGTCTTTGAACAGCTGCCTGCCACTCCCCTGGGTACTGACTTGGCCTTTTTGTGCTATCTAAAAAACAAATATGAAACAATTAACAGGAAGATCAAAATCACTCAGTGCTTTTGGAGTCCCTGAGATGATTCTGTCTGGACCTTAAGTACATGCCAAGGCTGATTCATGTTTCTCTTTTTTTCCTTCTTTCTCTTCTTATCCACTTCAGTTTCTCCTTGTTCAACACAAGATTTCCCCCCATTACCCTGCAACTAAGTAGTATCAAACTTTATGACAGCTGATCAACATCTGCCAATTACATTTTTTCTATCTCTGATCAATCACTCTGCCACGGCCCAGTGAAGATCTGGGATTGACTGGTAATACCTTCTTTTCTGCTACTGGTCCACTGGATGATGGTGATGAAACCATTTCTCTGATTCATGCCTCAGTTTCTGAGTCAGTAAAACACTTGCTTATCTGTTCCGAAATTCCATGAAAAAGAGAATTCTAAGGCATAGCTTTATTGTACAGATGGTGTTGGTTGTTTTATATAATCACCATGACAGAAAATCATGTTCTAGGAAAATTATTGGAGGGTATGTTTATTACCAATTGTTTGGAAAATTGGTTTACTTTTCCTATTTTTTTCTTTTTTTCTTTCTCCTCTGGGATTCAGTTTTGTTGTGAAAGAATATTATTTTTTTCCCCAGCAGAAATTTTATAGCCTTTTACAACAAACATCTCTTACAACTATGTCTTTACCTTGTCACTTATCTAAAATTCTTTATGATGGAAAATTATTAATTCTCTCCAGTGGTTTGTTTTGACAATTTTTAGTAAACCTGAACTCAGATAATTTGAAACACAACCATTCCTCATTCCTTCAAGGTCAATCCTATCTGGTTTTCTTGACCAGTGCACAGCAAATTTACCCTGTGAAGAAGGCAGTTGCACAGGGCTGTTGCAGAGCTGGCAGAGTCAGAAGACATTTGGTCGGGCTCAGGGCTGGAGAACTATGGAGACTGGAGACACCCAGGAATCGTGGGGGAGTATATGCAAAGGTTTTGCCTGACCCAGCTTTGTAGGCATGACCTAAACAGACTCCAGGCTGAACAACCACAGGGTCCCACTAAACACACTTTTCATGTAGGAGCACATCTTACAGCGCTTTCTTCTCCAAACTATGCTTCAGCTCTTCTTACTCCAGTTAATAGCCATAGGAAAGCCATTTGGAAAAGTTTTTCCTTTGCTGGAGGTGTGGTAGATGTATTCTGATGACACTTTGGTACTTCTGGTTTGACTGGGACTTCTCACAGACAGCAGCCAAGATGAGCCAGAATGTAACAGCTGTGCGAAATGCTGGTAGCATTGTCCACTACACTTTCAGACTCCTTTGCTTAAGAAGAAAGATCTAAGTCATCAAAAACTTAAGCCAAGATTTTTAGTTGTCATTCTTCTCCCTCATGCTGCTTTGTGGGCAGTGATTTGTGCTTGGCTGGCTGTTTCAGATGTAAAGCCTGCTGAGTTTCTTCCTGGAACATCCCGACTCAGTAAACAAGGGAAAGCAAAGCAAAGGCAAAGCTTTTCCTGTGCAGCCAGCTGGAGTGTCTGTGCTTTCTCACTTCTTCGTGCATTCTTACCCTTGACCCCAGTGTGCTATCCAGTTCCCTCTGTCAGGTTCTCCTGAAAGCTGTGATTTCCTCTCCTGACAGGCAGCAGGAAGATGAGAAAGCTGTTGGGCAACCTTTGCTCTGGAGAGATATGTAGGGTTATTAACAAAGCATGCCTGACAGGCAGGGTTTAGGAAATAGTGATAACATCAGGAAGAGGGAGGAAAGCAAACAGTTCAGTAGCTTAGGGTGTGTTTGTCATTGTAAAATTGGCCCAGGCTAAGCAGCTTTATAAGCTGCTCTTTCCCTTGCAGTGTCACTGTCACAGATTTGGTGCTGCATGTGAGGTCACACGATTTCCACCAGCAGTTAAGATGGGTTCAATACCTTAGCTGGGACTGCTCTGAACCAGTCCAAAGGTTGGAGATGTTTTGGCTTGGTTTCAGCACCACAGAGGACAGTAAAATGACCCAACTTCTTCTGTCCTTGGGTGCAAGGGTGTGGCAAAAGGGAAGTCTTTCTTTCCACTGTCTCATAACCACTGCAAGGAGAAGCCACCTATTTTACAAGGAAATCAAAGCCAGGAATGGAACTCATGTCACTAACCTCCACTAACCTGGCCTGGTGAAAGCCAGCTAGGACATTTAATTGGGAGCTATGAAATCCCATCCTCTGGGCAGTTTGCAGCTCAGCTTTTGATACAGGCTTTTTCTAATTATCACTGACAGGCAGATCGAGGGTAAGATTATACATTTGAGTTCTTGTTTTTTCCCTTCCCTCCCCTTCTTCATATCATGTGTCAGCTCTAGTTTCCAAATACATTTCCATGTCAAAGCACTAAACTTCATCCATCATGAGCACATTTGTGCAAGTCCTAATGAAATAACCCTGCTGCCATGTCTCTCTGGGAAGGTGGAGACTCCAGTCATAATGTAACATGACAATGGAAGCACCACGAGACTGGGTAGTGAGATTATATCTTTTCCATTTGTGCAGTAACTGTTGTTTAGCATGGCTTGTCAGTCTGTCAGATAAAGGCACACAGCCATTTATGAAGAATTATTAATGAAGATTCAGACATTTTTTCTGCTGGAAACGGATCACTTCACTCTTCATCTCACTGACTTTTTACATTAGAAAACTAAAAATAGCCCTGAGTTTATAAGGAAAGACCGTCAATATCTGGCAGGTTTTGCCTTTCCTGTAGTCCTTTCCCCAGAGAAAGGTTAAATACACAAACCCTTTTCCTAATGGTCTGAGCTGAGTATTTCAGAGCCATAAACATGAATACAAGGTGTGCATCTTTTTCTGTTAAGCACATTCAGTCCAACAAGCCCCCTTACCACCCAAACAAAAAGCAAAGACAAAAAAAATCCCTCCACCTTCTGATAATTTATGCTTTTGAGGAAAAAGAAGGTTAAGAAGGAGAAGTGCTAATCACACCAGCTTGGATAAACTTGGTGTTGCCAAATGCTGTACAGCTTTTGCCACTTTTCCCTGCCAACGCAGCTCAGTCCCTTTTGAAGCAGCCCTGCTGTCACAAAGCTGGGCTGTGCTGGAGCAGCATCTTTCCTTTGCATCAGGACATGTCAGGGGATGCCAGGGGCATAAGAAGTGTGCTGGGGCCAAAGAATGTTCCACAGGTTCCACAGGCAGCTGTCTGTTGATGACCCACATTATTGCTTTATGACTTAGAAAACTCATTTCTACACATGACCTTGACAGGGCTTGCCTTCCAGCCTTTGAAATTAAATGGTTGAAATGCAGAAATATTACTGTCTGTAAAGAGGGCTTTTCCCCTTGCTCCCCTCCACAACATAAAGGATGCAGGAACTGTTTAGATCCCCAGAACTTCTGGGTTTCAGAAGTTTCAGTTTCTCTCCTGAAGGGAAAGAGGGAGAAAGTATGTGTGATTGTTGGTACTGTCTTCCCATTTTCCATCAAGATGAGGGTGAGGATGAGCAGCCCTTTCCAACAGACAAATGCCAAAGGCACCAGAATAGATGTGTAATGTGATGCCAAAGGCACCAGAAGAGGTATGCAAGAGGATGCCACCTCCCTAAGTGGCCAGCAAAGCTCCCTGTACACACAGGCACATCTGCACACACACACATCCACTTCAGAGACCACATTAAAAATGGGAGATTCACTTTTCGCCTCCACTTACTGGGCAATGGGATAGAGTTCATGTCCAGACGCACAGTCCTCAGGTGTGCCTTTGCATTGCATGGGGCAAAGCTTTCAGTGCAACAGTGGCCAACACTGAAATCTCAAGAAAAGGAAAGAAGCTCAGACTCTTCACTCTGCCAAAGAATCTGAATGCAGTTCCACACAATTTAACATAACGAACTGATTCTCTCAGATATACTGGGGCTGTATTCTACCATTAGTGCTTTCCAAAACCAAATCAAGTCAACAGAGTGCTCTGCAGTGCAAAGCAAAACAAAACCACAAAAAGTTCAAGTGTAGTCACCAGAAAAAAATTTGCTAAGTACCAGCAGAAATGAGGAGTTAATGGGCCCCATATGTGGCAGCTAACCTGGGCTTTATAAGATTTTCCATGAGATTTCTGAAAAAATTCTATAGCAGCAAATAAGAACAAAAATCCATTTTCTTGTTAAATGGGACAGCTAACATTCAGGCTGCATTTTCTTCCATAGCTGAGTCTGTAAATACAGGCTAACAAACCTGGCTAGGATTCTCACTCTAAGAAACCCAGAAGACAGCCTCCACTCTTCCTGAACAGGAAGATACTTACAGTTTTAATCAACTTCTCAACAACACAAGATCTGAAACACTTCAGAAACTAATTACCTTTTACCTTACTCTACACCTTGTGGAGATGTAGTTTTTTAGTCTTCCTAGATGCTTTTATATTCATACATTGCAGTTAGATCACATGCCTTGCGTCTTGTACAGTGTACACATAACTCACAAAATTTGATGAACTTGGTGATGCCTTCAACATGTTTCAGCATTGCTGTAGTACTCACTGGTGTTTAATCCTTACTGGGATGGAAATGCATTGTCTTGGAGTGTACTAAAGCTGAGGAGGCTGGGTTAGGTTTGTTTTTCCCCCCACATTTTAAGTGTGCTTGGAGCAGCAGGGATAAGAAATATTGTTTTCATGTGCTGACATCAATTCAGTGAGAAAGGTCAAACCACTGGAATTCTGTTTACCATTGCATAAGAGAAGGATCAGTAGGCTAGGTCTGGAAACTAAAAAGCAACATGTTTTTCCCAACGATTGCCTGCAGAGCAGATGTGCTGGGGGATTTTAAATGTGTGATTTTAAGGGCTTAGGCTGGCAGAAGTAGCATTTGGGGAATTTTGAGCTAGAACTCCTGACAGAGAATGTCTCCCAAGGCAAACTGGTAACAAAAAGACTACAGGCTGAATCAGCATCTTTGTCTCTTGGTACCCATGCAGTTGCCATGTTGGCATTCAGAAGATTGCCTTTTGATCATTTCCATGTTTTTAGCAGAGCCTCATATATAATTAGGAGGGCTCTTCAAACCTTCCTCACATTCCTCCAGGGAAGCTCATCAGTGTAGAAGATGGCAATCACCCCTAAGAGCAGGATAAGAGTTGCTGTTCCTTTGAGACCACTTGCAGAACTTGCTTTAACATTTTGAGGGGACCTTTAGCCTCTACAGTGGTTAGAAGTTTAAACATAATCAATAGATAACTTGCTACATTATCATATTCCCAGTTTCTCTCGACTGAGATTCTGGGTGGCTTCATTTATTTCTGTCTGTAGCTGCCTGTGGGATCTTCAGATGGAAAGTTCTCAAGAAGTGTGAAGTGTTTCTGCTGAGGAACACATGACAGATATGAAGAATGCAGCAAAGTGTGAGGGCAAACTGCAGGTGTTTATGTGGGAGAAATTATTTTGTTGAGTCATCCTATATTACAGTTGGAGCTGACATTGGAGATTTATCTGTTCCTGTATTACTTTCCCAGAAATTGGTAATAAAGATCTGAACAATTAGGAGCAGCCTACAGCTCTGACAGGGTGGAGATAAATGGAAAGAGAAAAAGAGAAGAGAGGTGTAAGAGATGCCATGATGACTGGCAAACTGGAGCATCCTGTTAGACAGTTCTCAACAAAAAAATCGCAAGAACAGCCAGGGAAGCCAGCATGAAATTGTGTCAGTGGGTGATGTAGGAGGAAGATATGGGCATAGGTTTCCCATGTCTTGCTGTCCTTGTAAGGGGTGCACCAAAGAGCCTCTTTGCCATGCCTCCTGGCAAAGCCATGCAGTGACTTCAACGGGCATGGGAAAGGTAGCTGAGAAGCTGAGGCCAAGGAAAGCAGAATCTCCCAATTAAGAGACTGCTTTATTTTGTCAGAATTAGCGGTCTGTTCACACCTTCTGAACAGCCCTGGGACTGTAGGAGGGAGGCTGACTGCAGGAGGAGCAAGCTTCTCTGTGACAGGTGGAGGACCAGGTCACTGAAGTGGCACAAAGCAATCACTGCTGTAGCTGTCTGGGAGGACTGTGACATGAGACACTGAGGAGCAAACCCAGGTAGGGAGCAGGCCCAAAGCCAGACATGATGGGTGCAGTCTCACAGGATGCATTCCACAGCACTGCAAAATGCAAATACTGCAAAATGCAAATAGTGCATGAGAAACCATATGCAACTTCCTACTGGAGTGCCTGGGCAGGAGGTCCTGGTACTGCCAGCAGTGGTGGGACAATGAGCCATCACAGAGCACGGTGACTTTGAACCCTGAGCTAGTGTCTCCAGTGGAGGCTTGGGAACACTTCTTCTGGGAGACACGCTTTTTTTGGTTTTTTAGGGCAGGCTTTGGTAATCCATCAAATCAAACACCCTTTGTAGAAATAGATTATTTCTTCCAGTGTGCCTGAGACACTTTCCCTTCCTCATAAACATGGCTTCTCCTCAGGAACATGGAACCTATCTGGACATTTCTATTCCTTTCAGAACTGGCAGACAAAAGAGTTTCAGTTTCTCTAATAAAACACTTGGCCAGCTTACCTTTGGCAAACCATTGCAAATAATCCAAGTTTCTTCTAACTGATCTATTTCTTAATAATCCAGTGATCCCAGCAGATTCTGTTTGTGCCGAGCTATGGGGAATTGGTTTTTGATTGGGTTTTTGTTTGTTTGTTTGTTTCAGGATTGGTTTGTTTGAGTTTTTCTGTGGACAGTAGCCAGGTCTTTGTCCAAGGCTGTCTGTATGTGAACAGGGCATCACCAAGACTAAATAACCCCCATTGTTAGCCTTCTGTCACTACCCCTTGGCACATAGGTCTAACTTGGAAACAGAGAGGCAGCAAAGAAAACAGATGTTGAAAATTAAATTTGCAGGCTGACAAGGATACAGGAAGATCATTGTACCAAAAAAATGTTTCCTGGATGATCACAGCCAGTGGACAGAAAAATCTATGCACTGTAAGTGGAAGAAGATAACAGTCTTCAGCATTTCTCTGTTCAGCCTTTACCATATTTGTGGTTCTGCCAAATCCTGTTACCTCTTCATTTGCAGTGATTCTGGAAACTATTCTTTCATTCTGAACCTGACTGCAAAATCTTTAAGAGTGGTCCTTTAAACATCTATAGCATCTTGGTTCATCTTTGTGGATCTTCTTTTGTGTTGGAGCTTTCTTAAGATATTTTCCTGCTCTCTGATCAGGCTTCTTCCTTTTTCAAGTCTTAATTGGTTACTTCTATTGTCAGGTTCAGTGTTTTCATCCCCCTACTAGTTGCACTTAGCTCTACTCCAGAGTACGTCAGCACATCTAACATCATGGCAAATACGGTGCATCAGCTCAGCAAGCTGACAGACACATCATCTTCTTCTTTTCTAGCACAAAACTTCCTCTTTAGAAACGCATATATATTACTGTTAAGTGCAAGAGAAAAGTAGATCTGGACAAGCCCTGAGCAGTGCAAGAAGGTGTAGAAACTGCTGTCTTTGGCTGTGGGAGAAGAATCAGTATTTCAGGGGACTCTACAGTTTCATTAGAGGTCTGGAGAGGAGGGGGGGAAAGCAGGCTGTACTGCATGTGGCCAGAAGTTGTACTGTCCCTCTGAATGTATTGTCGGTGCTTCTGTGTAACTGGGAACCTGTTTGGTGGTGGAGACAGAAATGAAACATGCTGGAGAAGAACAGGATCTACACAGCTCTCTGCAGAGTGGCACATGCCCCCCACGCTGGTGGACTGGCAGTGAAATACCACAGTGACACCAGACAAGCTCCAGATGCAGAGAAGCCCAAGGCCAACACGGGAGGAGGCTGCAATTTAGGATGTGTGAAGAGTCAGTATGATCCACCCAGATAATGCAGGCGTTCTGTCTGACATCTGAAATGATGTAGCCAGGGAAAGATAAGGCTCTCTCTAGGAGGAGAGACAATAATTGTTTTTAGTGTAACAGATCAGAGATTATGCACTCCCATCTGAAATCTGCCATGCTGGAAACAGTAGCTTCCTGTGTCGATGCTGAATATTTGAATTGAAGACAGCAACAGTCCACAACATCCTTCTCCATTTATCTCTAAAGAGAAAGAATTAAATTTCCATCCAGCTTAAGTTAATTTTGAACTTGGAAACACTGCTACTTATTTCTTCTCTCTCCAATCATTTCCTCATAGATGAATGGATGAGATTGGGTAAAGCAAACCAGAAGGAGCAGCAGAGAATCTGCCAGCTGGGGACATGTGGGGGAGCACTGATTTAGGAGAACTTGCTGTTGACCCCCTGGGAGAGCTTGTAGCAATGTCTGTAGTGTCCTGCTCTCTGCTGTAGACAAGGAAAAGAGAACTGGAGCAAGTGACTAGCAGGTCTCCTCTTCATCTCACACATCGTTGCTGCAGTTTTGTTTTCCCTTGAAGTGCTATTACTGAGCAGGGTGCTATATAACACTCAGCTTGCTTTATAAAGCAAGAGAGCCAGGGAGCTGTAAATGAAAAGTGGTTAGTCTGTTTTGGTTTCCCCCAGGCCTGAGGAAGCAAGCAGGGCTTTAGTCTGTTTTCACATCTGCTTCATGAGTGCACTGCACAGATCCATGCCCAGAGACATGTTACAACCCCGCCTCCCTCTAACACACCAGCACGTGTACCAGCATAAATGCAAAGCAAAGAATTGGGTTATTTTGTCTCTGTGAAGTGGATTTATTCCTCCCCCTCGCCATTCCCCACAAGCCTCACGACCCTTTTGCCCCCCCTTTGGCAAACCCCTTACACTTGTACTCTGCAAAAACAGTAGTAGCTAACATTTGTGCCTTTGGCAATAAAACCACAGGCCTCGCAAACCCCAAATGGCAAAAAGACATTTCCATTCCAATCCCAGTTTTAAATTAAACTGTAATGAAAAATCAGCAGTGGCAGCTGGGACCAGAGACAGTGATTGTCTCGAGGAACAAAAAAGGGGGAAGGAGGAGGAGAGAGGGAGAGACTGCAAGGAAAGCTCAGGCTGGTAATAAAGCAGCTGGTAAACCTTGAAGTAAAAAGAAATTAGAAAAACAAATGTAGCCGAGAGGGAAGCAGACACCCGCCCTTGCGCACGGCGCCCTGGAGGAGGCCCCGGCGGGAGCTGCAGTGCTGTGCTGACACCTGGAGGAGCCGGGGCAGCCCGGGCTCGGCTCGGCCCCGCTGGCCCCGCGGCCCAGGGACCCGGGCGGGAGCGCCGTCCCACCGCGGGGACAGCCACGGTGCCCCAGGAGCGGCGACACGCGGGACACTCTGTACAGGCAGCCACGCAGGAGCCGGCGGGTAACGCTGCTCCGGGAGTATTGGTGCCGTTCTGCATGAGAAGTGGAAAGCTAGCCATCAAAACTCTCGGGTTTGTTTTTCGTGTGTCAGTTCTTCAAAAAGTCAAAGTTTTCTTTGGCAAGCAGACACTTTATTTTGGCCCAGTGGGAGGTTAAAACAAGGAAGACAGACCAACTTTGCGAGGGATGTGGGTCTGCAATGTGAGATTTGTTTGAGGGTTTGAATTTTTTATCTTAATAATGTATACAGCAATTCAGCCAAAGACCTGACTTGCATTTTCCTGGCGTACCTTAAAGAGGCAATTGCAATAATGTAATGCTCCAGCTTGACCTCATGGACGAAATTATAACATCCATGAACTACAAAAGAATTTATAGGCTTTTGTTTTTCTCAGTTATTATGTTTTGTATTTCATCACCCCTGCATGAGACTGAAGGATGAAAGAAATGAGAAACTTTCTGCTCTAAAGAATTTGCAGTGAGAGAAAGCAGGCACTGGGAGAGGAAGTAGAAGTGTACAGGAGCACAGGGATGCTCCGAAGGTCATGTAGCACATGAATAACATTTCTAAGAACTGAGGTCTCTGGAGAATCTACTTAGTGCCTCATGCACAGGACTACACAGCCTCTTGAGGCGTAATGTAGATCTGTTAGGGTGACACTGAAGGGCTTCTGATACTCATGCAGTGCAGGTTGGTGCTTTACTCTCTCAGAGAGACACAAGTGTGCCTGTGAGTCGGGTGACAGCAAACAACCACAGGGTCACACCATGCGCTGGCCTGGACCATTTTGCTGTCAGAACACGCAAGTGCAGGAGCTACACATCCACATTTACTCTGCCAGACCTTGATGTTAGTTGCAAGTTTTGGTCACGTTAGGCCATTAGACGTTTTGTAGACCGCAGAAAGAAGTGCCTATTCAAAACAAATATTAGTTTCATTGATCTTTAATTTTTAAAGTATTTGGAAGAAAACTGAGCTGCCAGTCAAGTATTCTCTTTATATTGTCTGTAAAATACATGGTCAAATTGCTACCTGGAATTAAGATCCCAATCCAGGTTCCTCAAAAAGAGGTGGCTAAATCCTCTGGAAATCACGGAGTAGTAAGCACCTGAAGAGCCTAAACTTCCAGACTGTTGAACACCACAAGCTTTTTCACAGAAGCCCTAGGAAAAACCTTATGTGTTTGAAAATCAGACCAGTTATATTTGCATCTAAGTAAGCACTTAGAGCTCACATTTAATTCAGAGGAGCTATTCCCCTCTGTAGAAAAGTCTTAGCCTATCTCTGCCTCAGTTGTACTAGATGATGGTAACTGCTGTAGTGTCTACCTATAGAACATGATTCAGTCTATGCAGCAAATAAAGGAATGTGGCTCTGCATTTCTGTGATTGTTTGCAGAAAGCTATTCAGGCGATTTTGTTATAGGATAAGAGAATTAGATACCCAGATTCCACAGAACTGATCGTCCTTCATTGCTTGGCAGTCTTTTAGAGAAGGAAGAGGAGAAAATTACAGATGATATTTCTGAATATATTGCTGCTGTATCCTGTTCTCTGTTCTCCATCCCAAGATGCACAGAAGCAAACCTCTCCTATTGAGCTCCTCCTCATGTGTGTAAAATGGGTGTGGTGTGAGTGAGGGCAGTTCTGCTAAACAGTGCCTTGGCCTCCCCACCTCTATCTATTTGAGTGAAATGCTTATAATGCAGGTGATTCATTCAGCTCTGGGGGATCTTCTGGTGGTGCAGACCCCTTGGAAGTGCAAGCAAGAATTCAGAAGTGTGTGACCACTTAATCTTTGGGTGTTTCAACACAGTGGACAGGCTTTGCTCAAAATCTGCATTGTTAACGGGATTTTTAGTCATACTGTAAAATGAAATGTCACCTCTGCTTGCTTCTTTACTCGTTGTATTGGCCTTAATGTTACTGCTACTGGGCTTACACATTTGGAGGGGGAGAGACATTCAATCAGGGCTGTAGCTATATTTCACAGCTGGGTTTATCTGTGCTGTTTGTTTGCTTTTCATACAAGCCATGTTGGTATATTTGCATGATAATGCACTTTTGAAGGTGCTCTTGGATGGGACTGAGTCCTTTTTGTTTGTACAGTGGTTTGAGCCTTTCACAGTTGTGCATTGGCCAGAGGCCAAAATTCTGCTGCCTGTTCTGTGCCAACAACTTCCACTGACTCCTCGACAATACAGAAGCCCTGGGAGCTGCCTATGGCTGTGTTTGTCTGGGGGCAGAGCTTAAAACTCAATCAGTGAGTTGTTAATTCTGTACAAAGTTGTAAGCAAAGCAATCCCAGAAATCAAAATAAACTCTTGTGAAGACTTCAGACAGATACAATCTCTATTGTTGCTACTTTGGTGAACTTTCGTTTTTCAAACACAGCAACTTGATTGTTGAGACCAAATTCATGGCACCATAACTTGTTCCCTATAATTATTTTCTGTTGTGGAATGTCTGTAAAAAAAATAGTATGAGATTTCTCTGTGAAAGGTTTACAGACCCTGAACCATATCAAAGAGGTTGCCTGAGTTATTTAAATTACAGGAGGCCACATCTAACCTTGTGTTACTTAACAGATCTAGTGGGCAAAGTGTTTTATGCTGTGGAAGTTACTTTGGGTGCATACAAATATTCCTGTATCTTTTGATCTGTGGTTAGGGCTCAGAAAACAGTGCAGCTATTAGCTAGAAGGACATAGAATAGGAATAAACTTGAATCTGTTTGTAGTTCTGTCAAAGCCAGTTCCAAATGTCCCATCAATTTTCCACAGATCAGGTTCAAGCCTTGACAAGCACAGCAGATAATGCTCCTACAGGGGGTGGGCAAGCAATATATCCCCAAAAGCAGAGTCCAGAACTGGGTTGCATGGAAGTTCATCATTAGAAATAGGGTTGGGATTTCTTAGGGCTGCTGGCATTCTCCTCCATGCCCAAACCAGAGACATCTCTCTGAAACATTCGTCCACGTAGGAGAATCATAGATTTATAGCATGTACATCAAAGAAAGGACAGTCATGGAACTTTGTTCTGACCTACTGGAATTGATTTTATAGATCTTTTATCTGATCCTTGTGTGAGTCAGCATGTCCTTACATAACACGGAAAAACCCCTTAAATCTCCAAATCTGTCACTGCAAGTTCTTGGTTGAAGAACTAGAAAGCTAGAAAGGAGAGACTGTGCATAAAGCTCACAGGCTGCTCCTGACCTGTCATCTGGGGTGACTGAAAGCCACCCCAACCCCAAACTTTCTGTTGCAACTGCTGACATCCAGTGCTTTCAGAAAGTCAGAGAATTGCAGAGTGATTGAGGTTGAAAAAGACCTCTGGAGGTCATCTGGTTCAAGACCCCTCTGAAAAAGGGCCGTCTAGAGCCAGTTGCCAACCAGGATGTGTGCAGACAGCTTCTGAGTATCTCTAAGGATGGAGACTCCATGAACTCCCTGGGCAACTTGTGCCAGTGCTGTCACCCTGACAGTAAAAAATTATCTCCTGATGTTCAGAGGGAGCCTCCTATATTTCAGTTTGTGACCTGTGAAAAGAGCCTGGCTCCAACCTCTTTGCACACCCTTCCTTCAAGTACTTAAAAATATTGATAAGATCCCCCTTCTCTTCTCCACTCGGAATGGTCCCAGCCCTCTCAGCCTTTCCTCACAGGATTCATTCTCCAGTGCTTTTACCAACTTTGTGGCCATTGGCTGGACTCTTCCACTATGTCCATGTCTCTCCTGGACTGGGGAGCCCAGAACTGCACACAGGACTCCAGGTGTGGCCTCACCAGTGCTCAATAGAGGGGAAGGATCATCTTGCATGATCTGCTGGCAATACTTTGCTTAATGTAGCCCGGGTTACTGTTAACCTTCTTTGCTGCAAGGGTGCACTGGCAGCTCATGCTCATCTTGGTGTCCACCAGGAACCCCAGGTTCATTTTCTGCTGAGCTGCTTTCTAGCTGGGCAGTCCCCAGCATAAATTCTGACTGCATACGAAATTTGTTCTGTTGAAGCGTTGTTCTTTGAAAGCCAAAGCCCCCTTCTCTCTCACCCTCAAGTTTGTTGGGACTGGGGTTTTTTTGCTGAAAACTGCCAAAGAATTCAGATGAAATTTGCTGGAGACAGTTGTCTCTTGATCGGGGAGAGAAATCAGATGGTATTTTAGAATTTCAGAAATTAGCTCATATTCTTGCAAAAACAGCAGATAACAGCTTGCTCAGTGCCATTCACACAGCTGTAGGGGAGAATATTAAAAACCTTTCAAATTCTATTTATTAAACTTGCTAGACAACTTGTCAGAGGAAAAAAACACCTCTTCAGCAACTCCATTGCCTCAGCTCATGTGAGATGTCGTGGTAGAAAAAGAAATGTCTGCAGCTTTACTCGAGAAAGTGAAGTGTTAGAGCAGGAATTAGGACTCCTGATTCGTTCTGTCACTGCCTTGGATTATTTCTGAGCAGCTCTCATCTGGGCAGGTCCAATGACACTGCTGCCTGACCCATTCAAGTAGTCAAGATGACTGAAAGACTGATTTGTCCAGAGTTCATCTGATTGTGATGCATGGTAACAGCATCTGGCTGTCTTGCATAAAGCAAGTGATTCTGGATGATTAAACTGGTTTGAGATCTTTAGATTAAAAAGACCTTTGTAATTACAAAGAGCTCATGTTTTAGCTACCCTATGCTGGCAAGTTCTTTTTAAAATACAATTTTAATTGCTTTTGAAAAAAAGATATCTTCCCTCCACCTTGGAAATAAAAAAAGGTTAAAAATCTCCAGCTCATTCTTCCTTATTTTTCATGAAAATTCAGCTCGATTTTTGAAGCTGCTTTAAGTGAACAACCGCAAAAAATGTTCATAATTTTCTCAGCCAACTTTGTAGAAACTCAAAATATAGGTCTCAGCCTTTAAGACTCTTGATCTATTTCACAAGTCATTTCAAGTTCATATCAAACACTAACTGACTCGTAGGGTTTCTTCTTTTTTTCCTTTTTTTTTTCCCCCAAAGCTATATTTAAAATGCATCTATTTCATGCCCATTGGACTGATGGTCATAATTTATCCATTTTCTTTATCTGAAAGGAATGGGAGGGAATAATTTGACAGAAACAGTAATCCACTTGAGAAAGCCAAAGGCTGTTTGATATTAATACAGGGAATGATTAATCAAAGAAAGAGTAGCCCTTCAGTAATAAGCAAAAAATGAGGTCATAATCTGGGCAGCAGAGACCAGGGAGCACTTAAGGATATGCACTGGGATCAGGAGTGAATAAGGAAACCGCAGGAGTTTTCAGTCCTTTAGAACTGAAATGGCCTTACTGGGTTAGATCAAAGATCCCTCTTGCCATGCAGCCTGTTCCTGGCACTGTCCAGTAGCAGATGTTTAGGGAAACAGGAAAGTTGAGAGTACTCTTGCCTTGCTGTATCACTTTTCAGAAGTTACTGGATTAAGGACCTCGTAAGCATAAATCATTGTGTTTAAAAATCACTGGAGGTACACCTGCCGTGAAAATATCTGGTCATTTCTCAAACCATCTCTGCTTTTGGCCTCCACCAATAATGAATGGCAATGAACTGCCCAGTGCAACTGGGCATAGTGTGAAGTAGAAACCATGATAAAATGTCTTCAGTGATGCTGCTGTCCACTGAGAAATATCAGAGTCAGGAAGCACCTTGTGTTTCTGTAGTTCATTTCTCCAGTGTCTGTTGAGGACTGAGAGTGTGCCTGCTTCCCCACAAGCTTATAGATGGACTGGGTGCTCCAGCAATTGGTGAGTGTCTCAGGCCTTGTTTTTGTGTGTATTGGTGCTTCCAGGTCAGTGTCTGAAGGGGGTTGCTGGGAATGAATGCAGAAGAGGGATGGTCAAGTACAGGAATAGAGTCCAGAGGTATACAGCATAGAAAGTGATAGGAAATGGAAGGACTGGATGATATAAAGAGTGTGAACCAGAAGGCTGAAACCAGTTTTGAATGACCTGCTGAATCACCTTGGCACAGGTAGTCCTGAAAGCAGTTTAGCTTTTAGAGCAGAACAGACAGAATGATACAGTGTGGGTTGTGAACTGCAAGCCCAAGGGCTCCAGAGCTCCAGAAGGTCAGTAGGTCCCAGTCCAGTCTGGTGGTTCTTCCTCCCTCTGGGGGATTTCACCACTTCTGTGATGTGGTTTGGAGACCAGGCTTATTCCTTGTCTTGCTAAGCACTCCCAGACATGGGAATCAGCCCTTACTCCACAGATAAAAGAGAGTCCTCAGATGATGCCCTTGTCTGGGCTTAGACATCCACAAAGATTTCAATCCTGCAGCAGTGTCTGCCCAGGCACTGAAATCAGTGAAACTGTGCAGATGCAGGAATTGAGCCACTTGGATCCAGCTGCAGGAACAGGGACCCTTCTGGGTCAGAGATGAGTTGCAGATAAATGTGCCTTCACATGCCCAAGGTTCGTGTCTTAGCTGTGTTACACTTGCAAGGCAAGAGCTGAATGTATCCAAGTCTTCTAGAAGCCCCCCTCCCTTTCTACTGCATATATTAATACAAACCAGATTTCATCTGTAATAATTCTTAAAAGTCAAAACAACAAGTGCATTTGTTCCATCTATTTTTAGCTCTGCCGCTTGTTTAAATCTTGGGTTCTTGACACTGCTTAGATCTGTGATAAAGGCAGACAGCAAGAACTTTATCGTGCTTTGATAGGGCTGGTTTTTGTCAGCACACTCTCTCCTTTGTCATCAGCCTTAGAAGACAAAAAGCTGGAAACGATTCATTGGGAAATAACAGAAATTTGTTCTGCCAAAGGAAGAAAAAAAGAAACACAAAGACAATAAAAAATGAAAAAGACCCTTGAAACTGTCTGTGGCAGTACCCTCATGATGAGGGGTACCAAATGCTGGAAGTGACTCAGCCCTTTTAAAAGATCAGGCCAAAGAACAGCTTGTGTGCTTTGCACAAGAGTACAAACACCTGCCTAAATCCTGACAGAAAAGCATAAGGCCTTGAGATGCTTTTCTACATCTCTCCCTCAAGCCTCAGATGTATATACCAGATTCTACCTGATAGGGAGGGAGATACCATTATCTTTTATTCACCTAAATCCCCCTTCTCCTTCACTTCTGTGTGAGGACATGAGCTGTCTTCTTCTTGTCTTCCACACAAGTCACTCACTCTTAGCTTCTAACTTCTTGTATTGAGCAATGAGCCTCCTTTCTTGTAACCTCTTCCTCTCTGTTCTCCCCAACAGACTGAGAGGGAGACATCCATCCCAGTCAAGCCAGGTATCTATTCTGCTACCATATAGGAAGATAAAGGCAGACCTTGCAGCAGAAGCACTCTGCTGTTTGCCATGAATCCCACAACCATTTGCAGTGGTTAAGGCCTAATTTCTCCATATTCTGAGGACTGGACCAGCGGGATGCAGTTCACACAGACTAACAGCACCTCCCATGGATGATAGAGGAGCACTGGGAAACCCCTGCAGGTATCTGATCGATGTGCATTGCTCTAGTGATTGTGCTTTTTGCAAGATTTAGAGAGTGAAATGACATTTTTTCCCCAGCTCAAAGGGAAGGTTCCTGAAGAGAGGGGTAAAGGACTAATTGTTATTTTTCTTCTTGTTTCCAGTCTGTAGAGTCCTTCCTGGGGTCACAGCACCTTTTTACCTGACAGGACCAAATTTTCTAGGTTGATGGAGTAATTCTGACTTCTCTTGCACTCCTGTGGCCTGTTGTAGTTCTGTGGCTTCTATTGCGCAGGCAATAAGCCTGCATTTTAAAGTGTCTGGACTTTATTATTAGAGAGAGATCTGTGCTTGGTTTGCATCTACTGAAGCAGAAGGTGCCTTTACAAATTCAGCCCTAAATGAACATTAAGGAGGGAAGATTTGGGTTTTACAAATTACTCAGAGCCTGTCGAGGCTTTTGATACCCTAGAACAAAGGTGGTTTGGAGGCAATGCTTTTGCAGTGGAGAAGGATGCTTGTTCTTTCACCTCTTTTCTCTGAACAGCGCTGATGTGATGTGAAAGTTTGGATTCATAGCTCTTCATCTTAAACAACTGTTGACAGCAACCACTCCTACAGCTCTGCAGTTGAATAGGACTTGTATAAAAAGGTGGTTTATTTCCCTGACACAGAAGACACAGGGCAGTGGCATGTGCTCCATTCCTAGCCTTACTCATGCTTTACAGGTACATAGGAATTTTTACACAGGCACGTAGTGATAGGACAAAGGGGAACAGCTTTAAACTAAAAAAGGAGACATTTAGATTAGATGTTCTGAAGAAATTCTTTACTCAAAGGGTAGGGAGGCACTGGAACAGCTTGCCTAAAGAAGCTGTGGCTGCCCCATCCCTGGCAGTGTTCAAGGCCAGGTTGGGTGGGACCCTGAGCAACCAGATTAAGTGGGTGGCACTCCTACCCATGGCTGGGAGTTGGCACTAAATGATCTTTAAGGTCTCTTTAGCCCAAACCTTTCTATGATGAGTCTATAATTCTATGACATGTGAAGGTCACTCAACATCTGGATTTCATTTTTTTCTCCCTGAAACTCTATATGAGAGAAATACCATAAGCTCTTAGCTCCTACAATCAAGTTACTCAACACAATTCGCTCTTTCATCATTCTATATGCAAATACTTAATTTGTGCTTGCAATCACGTCTCTTGTTTCTATGCAATTAGGTGCACACTTTTTGGAAACCCAGACTTCTTAAAAAAATAGACAAAACCAGCTGTAGCTAACAATTGAGTGAGCCAGTTATGCCATGTCTTTATTAAAAAAATAAAAAAAAACAGAGAGGGAAGAGATAAAGCACATTCTTGAAGGGAGGCCGTGAAGCTCAGTTTCTTAATATTTGATAATTCTCTTCAGGTGGCAGAGAGAAAAATGCATTAAGACACATGCAGTGTTATGACTTGCACTGACTAAAAGTAGCATGTGCCAAGAATATGATGTATTGAAAATGCCTGTTACTGTTATAATACCATCAGCTAGGATAGCTGTGAAGGATTTGTTTTTATGTCTCGGCCTTTAATTTCAATATGATTTTTAAAAATTCCCAGAGAGTGTTGCAGCTGCTACAGCATTAACAGTCTTGAAATAGAAATGTGTTACTTAGCGAGATACAGCTGCAGAGGCGAAAAAAATTCCCCAAACAGCCCCAACATTTGGATTGATTAATCTACCAAGAGTGTTATTCGTATTTTAAATTAATGTTGTTTAAACTGAAATCTGTTTGCCTCCCAGCCATTTTATTTAGTTATGTTTTTCCTA
Organism: Acanthiza pusilla; assembly: GCA_036630365.1. NCBI lineage: Eukaryota > Metazoa > Chordata > Aves > Passeriformes > Acanthizidae > Acanthiza > Acanthiza pusilla. The sequence continues at coordinate 11,530,297 of JAXCHO010000019.1, forward strand.
AAGAGGTAACAATTTCCAAGATCTGCATAAATAATGAATGCTGCCCAAGCAGCTCAGCAGCTCCTGCCGCTTGTTGGCTCCTAGTTGTTTCAGTGTGAGAAACTGAGCCACTGAGATTGCTCTCATGAGGCTCTTCATCCACAATGGTGTAAATAACTATTCCTCCTTACTTTGCCCTTTCTGTAATGTTTCCACCGTCTTTGGCCTTTCCTAGGTACAGGGGATTTCATACCATCATTATTAGAGGTTGGAAAAACACAGAATATTTGCACGTGTCCAGGTACAGAAGTCCTAAGGGAGCAATAGGAGAAGTTCAGCAGTTCCCAGATTGATTATCACCCACTCCAACTCTGCTGTTTGAGAGCATATTTCTGCTCCCTTTGCTTCCAGTGCCATAAAATCATTGCCATCTCATGAATTTACTGGAGTCCTTCACTGTGTAGGTCATGCATTAGGAAAGCTTGTCTGTAGCTCAGTGTCTCTTCCTGCACCTTAGACAAACACAAGGGAACCTCTCTAACAACTGCCATCAGAAGAAGAGGGCATCTCTCAGAGAGGGATGGCCAATTTTTCTTCTCAGGATTTGCTGAGAGCCACATGAGTCCTGTGGTGACTTGAGAGATGAGGTGAGAGGGCTCCTGTGCCTGCTGAGCAGGGTGAGGCATGATACCGGTCCCTGCTCAGCTGGGGGCCAGGCTCCAATGATGCAGTCCCTGCTGGCCCTGCACTCCCCTCAGCCAGCACTGATTTCTCCAGGGGCCCCACAGAGAGCTCCCCATATCGCATGGCAGAGCCCACCTCTTTGCCTGCCCCTCATCCAGAGATGCTAGCGAGAACAAACCACTCTGAGCAGACCTAGAGGTGCCTGACCCAGGTACCATCCCCACCCCACAGCAGCACTGAGCCTTCCTCAGCTCCACCTCACAGCTGGCCCTTCATGCATGGGGGTATGGGGAATAACTTGCTGGGAGATCCCCAGTTTGGACATTAGCCGTGGCTGTAGCCCCACACAGCCTTTCACATATGGTACTAGTGAGATGTGGTTAGGAAAGGAAACAAAATAATAAGAGAAAGCATCAAGCTGGGAAGAATTTTCCTTCCGACATGTCCTGTGAGAACTCATTCCATGGTGCCTCCATCCGCAGGAAGATGAGAGAAACGTGACTCCTGAAAAAAACTGTGCTACCACAGGGGTGTTCCTGGAAGCACAGCATGAGAACGGGCAGTCCCAAAAAAACAATGTTTCAGACCTCCTGACATGCTCTGATATCCAGGGGATTTCCTCCTGCAGGCTGTAATATTCATGGATTTTTGAGAACTGTTATCCCTTCTAGTCCTGTGAGACCATCTAATTTATAGAAAACTGAGAAAACAGGAAATCTTTGGCATTTCCCAGCCCTCTCACTTTTTTTGTGCTGATGCTATAATTCCATTTTCACAATCCAGAGAGAAATACATCTTTTGGTCAACTGATTATCATGTAGCATTTAATACTACTCATGTCATTGACTCCTACAGTTATGCATTATGCAGGCAAGCATGCTTTACCTCCAGTATAACACTTACAGAAACCCAGCTGGATTAATATTTTATTCCTTATTTAAAAAGAACTGCCCAAGGTTATCTTATCCTGTCAGACTGTACTTTCCCCCCTCTCTAAATAATTCCTTTGCCCTCATATTGTTTCAACTTTTTATTTAGCAGCTCTATATTTCTCTCCCAGCTAATTTATTCCTTGAAGTGCTTCATCAGTTCTTTTAGTTTGTCAGTTCTTTGTTGATGACATTCATGCACCCTAGCTCAAATAGGCTAGAGCAGTTTTTTCTTCTTCTCTCAGAAGTTGCCTGCAGTACTTTAATAAGTCCTGTAATCTCCCTTTTTTTCTTTTTTTTTTTTAAAGAATGCAGATTAAGTTTACCTAACCTTTCTAAAAACTGCTGTGTCTGAGTCATATCTGTTGCCCTCTGGTACTTTTCCATAATATCCTTCTTTTATAAGGTGCCCAGAAAGGCATACAGCATCTCAAGTGTGACCTCACATGTACTTAACCAGTGCTATAATAATTTCCTGTGACTTATAATTGATACTGCAATATTAATGTTTCCCAGGACTTTGCAGAGCAATGAGGTTACATTCCTTTTTCTTGAGGCTTCCCCCAAATGCACTCTTCCAAGCTGGCTGTCCCTCATGCTGGCCCACAGTCAGCTGCTGTTAACCATATAATTCCACTGCCTCCTTATCCAAGTATGGACAAGGTGCTGAGTAATCATGCTTCTCTTTAACCTCTGTACTACCTGCAGGCATCCCTCTTTGAAAAGTACAGCTGTCACTTTCCATATATCCTTCATGTTGGAGGGATCATGTTCTGGCAGTGTTTTTCATTCAGCCTTGTTCCCCATGAGTTTGAATGCTTCCAGACTCCAGAGATGGCTGTGCTGTGTTGGCATTGAGTTAGGTATTTACTGTTCTCTGGACAGGAGATGATCTGAGTCTCCTTCTTCTGAGTCTTGTATTGGATCTGACTGGTGGAGAGGAGTGAACAGTAGCCCTAACAGTAAGGAAAGGAATAAGTCTGGGGAAAGAATGAGCAATTACTGAGTTTCAGTAGTTGTAGAAGTTCAATGCAAAGTAAACCTACACTCGATGCCTTCTGTAAAGTGCAAGGAATTCCTGACCATTCACCACCCAGCAAATGGCATATTCAAAGGATAAAATCTTGCTCTTCATGCTAGAAAATAGATTACTTTTTTTTTTAAGTGACTCTTGGCTTTTTCAAGCCTGAAAGAATGATTCTGTAAAGATAAAGAGTAGAATTTATGGCCTATTACCATTCACCCTCACAGGTATTAAACCAGGTATCTGTAGCCTCAGCATTTCTGAAGGCAAATTTCAACATGGATAGAGGGAATCCCTTTCAGTTTTACAAAGTAATTGTGCACATTTATCTAGACACTCCAGACTGCAGGCTCCAAGTGCTATTAACCTACAAGGCAGCCACTTATGTGTATACATAATGTGCTTTTCTGGCTTTCCTGCTTGAACAATAAGTACACAACTATGCACCCACACACATGGCCTCCTTTTATTCATATAATTACATCCCTCGAGTAGACATTAAAGCAGGTGTGTTTGTTGTTTTGTAAAGAACCCCTGGCTGGCTGGCTGAAGAGCTACTGACTGAGCTTTTGTTCTTACACAGTGCATATGACAGCGCTGCAACCAGGTCACAGGTCTACAGCACATACATAGGTGAAAATATGATTTGTGCAGAGTATGATTGCAGCTCCCGGTCCATAATCACTTCATCCTCAAGTGTACTTGTTACATAATTATCGGGAGGCCTGTGGTGACAGGGCAAAAAAGGATACTTAAGAGGTGGAAAAATGACCTGTGATCTATTCAGACAAAGGAGTGCTTGCTAATTAATTTCAGTGGAACTCTGTGCTACTCTAAGACTTTGAAGACTACTCCAAACCACAAAAACCTAGCAGTAGCTAAGCAGGATTTCAATGAGTGGTGTTTCACAGCATTGCAGGGTGGCTGAGGTTGGCAGGCATCTCTGGAGATCATGTAGTCCACCCCCTCTTACCAAACAGACTGCTCAGAACTGCCCCATCCCATTCCTAGTGAAAAAGTTATTTCTTCATTTAAATAGAATTTTCCTGTATTTTAATTTGTGCCCATTGTCATTTGTGCAGCCATTGGGAACCACTGAGAAATCCCTGTCTCTGCCTTCTTTACTTCCACCATCAGATATTTATAAAGACTTAGAAAATCCCTCTTAGCTTTCCCTTCTCCAGGCTAAATACTCCCCACTGTCTCAGCCTCTTCTTTTACAATAGATTCCCTTTATTATTTTTGTGGCCCCATCTCCTGGTAGAGGAGTTGTTCTGGTAGCAGCATTCACATGCTTTGCTGTGGCCTTCTCAGAGCAGGTAAAGTGAGCACCTTCTGCTTCACACACAGGAATGCTATACTAGGCCTTCTTAGGCTCCCTCAGCAGAAAGGAACAAACCGCAGTTCCTATGTGTTTGTGAATTTGTGAACTATTTTCTGGATTTGCATAACTAGTTTGATTTTGTGAACCTTCTGTGAACTTCAGCTGTGCTTTATTCAGGGATGACTCACGTTAAAAACGTGCACACTTTTCTAGCTATATTTCTGGGAGCTGAAGACTATCTGTCAAAACCTTGGCTACCCCAAATAAATGCCCTGAGTCCTTGGCTAGCCTGGATGGACATAGCTGCACTGACATGAGTGAGTGCTCAAGAAGCTGGCCTGTTTTATTTTCTCCCTACCCTCCCCTCACTTTATTCCCTGCTTCTCTTTTGCAAGAGATGTTGGTTGCCCTCTGACTGCGCAGCATATCACTCTCCGTTTCCTTCACCCCTTTGTAAGATTTTCAGCCAGATCATTGACTATCATAATAGTTCAGCACTCCACTGAGCTCAGTTTGGCTTTACTTACCAGAATTGTGCAAATTCTTGATAACCGATGATTTAGCCTCTTTTTTTCACCTCTTGTTACAGCATCTCCCTTGTTCACATTCGTGGATATTCAAGTTCTATGGTGCTTGCTGCAAGAAAAGCATTCTTTTTTCTCCCAGAATTTCTTTGTGAATAATGGAAAAAAAATACCCATTGATAATGCAGACATCTTGCTGGAGCTGTCTGGTTTATCCATGTCTGGACAGCAGTTCAGAGTGCGTTTCTTAGTACCTCAGCACACTCATGAGACAATGTGTTTTGTGAAATTTTTTTTATTTCCTCTGTAGCTACCTGTCTCCAGCTCTTTAATATGAGATTTTTTTTCTCATTAATTAAGTTCTGCAGCCTTTATGAGAAAATTAAAGGAATATTATCTTTTTAAAGCAAATTGATATTTTAAAGGTCTAACAAGTAAAAGTATGATTGCAAAATTAAAAATAATATTTCATCTTTGTCTGCCGTATTTATTAAATATTTAATTAAATTCCAGGCTGAGATGGATTGATGGTGGAGAGGAGGGGGTTGTGAATTGCCCTTGCACCCACAAAAATATCTTCTTTTGAGGACTAAGGATTTTGTCAGGAGAGGAAGCCTTAAAAGCCCGACTTTATGACACCATGGCTGTTGAAACAGTGAATTGTAACTTGTGAATTCAGTCTATCTTCAAATAAACCTTGCATTCATTTCACCCTCTCCTGGCTCTGCCTAAAGGAGTTAGGGGAAGGGGCTGACTGTAGCACATCCCCTTGTGTACTCCTCTGATCTCTAGTGTCCTCCAGGCCTGGCTGACCCAATGCACAATTCTGCTGCTCTCCTCTAGTTCAAAAGGCAGAGAGTGAGATTTTCTTTTGCTCAGATCACTGGAGCCAGAACTTAGTGAATTCAGATAATTCTTCATCACCTTTCTCATTCCTTTATTGTGGAACTTTCCCTGCTGCTGGTGTCAGTCTGGTCCACTCCAGAATTGTTAGTTTTTATCTTCTTCCTCTTGTGGTGCCAGGCAAACAGAGACTCATCACAGTGGTGCCTGCATTGGCCAGAGCTCCTTCCTGCTTGGAGGCAGGGAGCAAGCACCAGGTATTTAGTTTGTGGTCTCAGGAATGCCTGGTTAGTATGAAGCAGGTCTTTGTGATACAGTGCCACTGTGAATACAGTGCCACAGCCGATATCTTTTTCATTCTAACGTGCCCACCAAATTTGTTCATTTCCATAGTGCATGAATATGAAATAAAGACTGTAATTAACTATTTGCTAACCACACTATACACTGCCTTGAATAGGTTTGGCCAATATTCTAAATAAAGTCTCAGTATTTGTCTGATTACATCAATGCTTCCTTATTTTCCCTGGAAACCTTTCACCCAGAACTTCTTAGTTTTTGCCATATTACATCTTATGAACCATAATGCATTGCTGGCTGGTGATCATTCAGTGATCATGTACAATATGCCCAGGTTTTTCTCCTTCTTACTAATTTCCAGCTAATGAGCCAAAGCTTGCAGTAGGAGTTCAGTTACTGATCCCTAAGTGCATGACTTCACATTGCTTAACTATATTTCATTTCTGGTTTTCGAGTTCTTCCCACTTAAGATAGTGATAGTCTTTTCTTTTTACTGACAATGCCTTCTGACTTTGTGCATCTGTTAATCACTTCTGCATACACTGGCTCTTCATGCCAAGGTCATCAAAACACAGAAGATACAGAATGAGATTGATTTCAATAGCAGCTGTTGAGGGCTGACCCTAAGAAACCTCCTACCAAAAATATCTTCCGCACAGAGGGCCAGTTGCCTCATTCCCTTTAAGAAGCTGTCAAAAGTTCTCTTAAAATTTTAAAGCTGTGCAATTTCTCCACTTAAGCCCATATCTTCTATATTGTATCGTATTAAATTAATTGTTGAAGCCAAATTAGTAAAAAGCAGATAATCGCCTTGAAAAGTAAAACTTTTTGTTGAATTTTCATTTAACTTCATGTCAATTGGTTTTTATAGTAAAATTAGTTCTTTAACCTTGCATATCATAAGGGTCAGGTTAGCCCACTTCTCTGCTTGAAAAATGAAAAGTACCTAGAGTGTGCAGTTGGTTAGCTATGCATTCATATTATATATTGTTTATTATCTAGATGCAATGTCAGCACTTAACAAGTAAGAATGAATTCTGTGTGCTAGAGTTATGACTGAGAGAAAGTAACAGAAACAGGCAGCATAAGCTGGTATTAAATGCTAAATCATATGGCAGCTCATGAACTCACCTTTCACCTCTGGGCAGCTGGCTTTAATAGAAATCTGTTGGAGGGGAAAAATATGCCTTCAGCTCCTCTGCAGTTCTGCATACCCTGGGCAGTTGGGGGGGTGTATTGGTGGGAGACACATGCCAGAACAAACAGGTAAAGCTCTTGCAGGTGCAGCAGCTTGCACAGGGCTCTTCTCTGTGAGGCCTGGGGTATCAGGGCCTGCCCGACCTCATCAAGTGTGAAAGCACTACTTGGTGCCTTACTACCTGGGCTTTGGGAAGGGCTTAGGTGGGAGTTGTTGACCATACAAGGAAGTGTGTTTGTGTGCAGGGAGCCTTCTGCCTCATTTTACCCTCCTATATTGTCACTCCATAATGCAGGGTCTGGGGACACATCATTTCCTCATGTGCAATACTTGTGGGAGAACTGCAGCAGAGAGAAAAGAGCTAACCATCAGGGCTCAGTGTGCCCTTCAGGTTTTTAGAAAATGCCCACATAAAGCAGGAGCTGGTGCAAGGAAGGGACTGTGCAACCTCACTCACTCACCTTGATTTGTCTTGCATAGGTGTTGGGAAAATGAACACACACAGACAGCAGCAACACTGATGTATACTCCTCATACATCACTCTTGCTGTTTCCTTCCCACCCAATCTCCTACTATCATTTGTTGTACAGGGATTCTGCACCAGATTGGTCCTGAGGAACAGCTGATCTCTTCCACTCTGCCCTTTCACAGCCAGCCTGGCTGCTCTTGCCTGTCTCAGTGTCCCTCACTGTCCATGGGCTACTATTTGATCACTGCTGGTTTGGCCTGTCAGTTCTCCTTGCAGGCAAGTGATCTGCCCAGTCATTTAATGTCCTTTATTTTCTGGATTACATTGTTTTCCTGAGTATGTTGCCTGACTTGCATGAAGTGCTGTCTCCCTTTCTGCCTTAGTTATTCAAAGTATCAATCACTCCACAACCACCTTTACTGCTATTAACCTTCTTCCTGTCTTCCAAATCAAAACCCATTTCTCACTTCCATATGTCGACACCAGCAACAAGCATCGATTAAATGTCTTTCATTTTTAAAGCACGCAGCCTTGCTACCCTTGCTTATATCTTAATGCTTCCCATATGCTTCTCATCAGACTCTAAATTCCTCTGTTTGCTTCCTCTGAGAAGTCATTCTTCATTATAATAAGTTGCCCCAAGTAAATTTATTCATCATCTTTTTCCATGACAGCCACGTTCTTTCACTACGGGAAATTAAACACTGTACCATATGGCCAGAGCAGCAAACTTTAGTACTCACTTGCTCAATTGTTTTAACACTTTGCCGCCTTCGTACAACAGTCTGTTTGCCACTAGTGTGTCAGGCTTCCGCCTGACATATGCATTAGACACATTAATAGGAAGGAGGAAATTAAGTGAAGTTGACAATGTGAAGAAAGAACAGTATGATCCCATTAAGTTCCAAAAATTCACTATTTCTACTATTTTTCACTGGGTTGGGGGAAAAAAAACCCTTAAACTAATTCTTCTGAACATGCTATATCATTAGCCTGCTGTGCCGCCATATGACACCTTTCAAAAGCAGAACAATGTGTGAATTCAGAAGTCTGGGGGCAGCATATACGTAGCTCTGCTGTGCATCCCTTTTGTGAGCCTTGTACTGTCATTAGCTTTACTTTGCAAGCTGCAGTTGTTCCTCAAACCACACTAAGTCCTGTTAATTAATGGCATACCATCCACTACTGCTAGAAGCTTAATTTTCTCCATGTTTGTCTCAAGAATGTGGCTCTCATGACAGAAGCTTTTTGATAAATGTAGAAAATTGCATTTAATAGTATAGGAGGAATACAGACTTCCTTCCCGGGAATCCAGTAGTCTTTTCTGATGTTGGCTTCTTGAATATCTTTTTTATATATTTATGAATCTCGTCTCAAGAGATAAAGAAAAAATTTAAAAATTGGGGTGGAAGACAGATGCTACATGTATTTTATTTTCTTGCAAGAGAATGTAATTCTTTCACTTTGGTTCATTGTCTACTCTGGGCCAAATCTTAAGATAGAATGTGACACTCCTGCCCCTACAGTGAGTAGAATTACAACTGCTTATGCTAGGGCTGAATTTGGCCCTTCTCTTCAAATTTTGTTTTGCTCATTTATTGAATTTCTATTTTGGTCAGGCGGCTAGGAAAAAAATGGTACATTCAGCTATGCTGAGTTTCTATTCTTGTTTGTGATTTACAGCTGGGAATGATGTGAGAGCCAAGCAGTCCCCAGCTGATGGCTGTCGAGCTCCTTGGATGAGGCTCTTTGCTCCCTCACACCAGAGGGGATGTGATTCACTGCTGGCTGAGGCTCTGCAGGTGGTTTTCCTGTGAGTTCCCCAGGCTGCTGGATGGAGCCACTGGGTGAGTTTGCATAACTTTCGATTTGCTTGTGCCTGTTGCTCAAGCTCCCAGCTCTTTGATTTTGTCTCATGATAGAGGATGAACTACTTACAGCCTGGGGACCTTAGCAGTTGTGTGTGGAGCAGCTAGGGATAGTCTCAGCAAGGCAACCACACCACTGGGCACAGAGAGACATGGAAAAATTATGAAGTCAGTGTGGCATGTGACTCCTGTGGGCCAGTGCTATTTGTACTCTGTCAACTATCTAGCAGGCATTTTTCTCAAGAAATGGTGTTCTGAAACTATAAAATTTTGAAATGATCAAACCTTTACAAAATTTTATTGATTTTTTTACTCTGCTGAACATGAAAAAAATAATAGCTTTACCAGTATTATTTATGCATCAGATAATCCATAGTTTTGCATTTTATCAGTTTGGTGTTATCCTGTGGGAACTGAACTTGACTACGCTATTATCCCTGCTGTTGTAAGTTAAGTATTGACAATGTTCTCAGCAGTTTATTTAAGAGAAAAAAGGTAAAATAATACAGCAAAAAGGCATTTTGCATCCAGCATGGGGCTGCCGAAGTCACTGTGAATAACCTGTGATCTTAAGGAAAAATCAATGCCAATCTCTGAAAGCTCAAGATTGGTTTTCAAGGCCGTTGCTAGGGGGAAGGATTAGCTGGTGCTTCTGGACTTCCAGGCAGGTGTGGGCAGCTGCTCAAATGGCAGAAGTCCATGGAGTCCATTTGGGCTCTGTTTGTGTAAAATTACCTGCTTTTGCCAAGAGTGCTGCAAGTTTAGAGCTCAGCTCATCTAATATAAAATAACAGTATCCAAGGATCTCCATTGCATTTCCTCTTTTGGGATCCAGTATTCACCACTGATGTGTAACAACCAATAAAATGAATACCTGAAATGAAATTAATAATAAGTAATAAAAGGAAGCCTTTCAAAAGTACTTCCTGTATTTCAAGTAGTGATGATTTCATTCAGTGCAAGATTTCCTTTATACTGTTTTTTGTATAATTTCTAATGCAGAGTTTCTGCATTATATAGGAAGATAGATTTGGGAGCACAAAGACTCACAGGGCTGGAAGGGAGGTCATCTATTTTGTCCCTTAGCCCAAAGAAAGGAAGGAAGTATTACACTTCTGCCATTTTGACCCCCTGTAATGGGGACTGTATAACCTCCCTAGTCAATCTATTCCAGTGCTTTATGCCCACAGAGAGAGCTCTTCCCAGTATCTTACCTTGGTCTGCCATGCAGCACCTTTCAGTTTATTACTTCTCATTAAATCCACCATGAGAAAACAGGTTATCCCTCTCATTGCGAACCAGACTTTTATCTATTGGAAGACTGTTATCACATCCTATCCAAGGGTCTTTTAGAATAAGCAATCCCACTTTATGTCACCTTTCCCTGTAAATCACGTGTTTCCAGATATCTGATCATCCTTGATTCTCTCCTTTGGGCTCTCTTCAGCTGGTCCATGTCTTTCTAAAAGCCTTTTCCTGCCATTCCTGAAAGACTTGATGACACCTTCACTTGAAGTAGTCAGAGAAAAATATTTTCCTTTAAGTACTCTCCATGGATAAGTGAAAAGGCTGCTAAATGGGCTCACATAGCTGTTCTCAGATTTAAAGTATAACCCTCTTTGAATTGCATTGGTCCAGTGAAAAAAGAAATTATGCAGCTCTGAAGTGTATTCATTCACCTGCAAAAAGAGCTGCCATTATGACCAGATAAAGACATTTCTGAGTGAGTCAACATGAATACGCATCCACATGAAATTAAATTAGTCCATTGCGTGTGTGCCACTGAATAGTCAAATAGAAGAGGCAAAGTGAATCAGGGAGTTAATGCATTCACTGCTGGTAGAGCAGCTCTGAATAGTATTGCCTTGCCAGCCATTGTGCAAATGCACAGTCCATGGCAAACATTGCCTTGAAGACCAAACAGCCTCAAGGGAAAGAACAAGCAGTGATAGGAGAATTTCACAAGAAAGGAACTGAAACTTGGGAAAGGAACTGAGTTGCCCAGGACTGTTGTGGCAAAGAAATCGATACTCACTTTCTTGAGCTCCTCTCTTGTAATGTCCATGGAACATTTTTCCTTACCCTGAAAAAATCCCTGCCAGTCATTGGAGTTTGTGTGGTGCTGTCCTCATGATCTTGAAGGAACCCAAGGCAGGGTTTCTTCCACAGAATCTAACAAGCACACAAGAGTCAGATTTGCCATGAAGGACAGCAAAAAAAATTTGCACAATACCTAGGTGTACAATCTTCTTTCAGTTGTCTCTGGCTTTAGAGATACTGAGTTGTGAAAAGGAAGGCTGTGACATTGCATGCAAAGATGAGATCATCTTCTCTTCTGCACTCTTAGTCTACACCTGTGCCAGCAATTTGGCATGAGATCAAATTTCTCTTGATTCAATGGATCAGCAGGATTCCCCTTGACTGTCATAAAGCTCTAGGAGAGAAGGAGTGCAAGTCAGAGGTTTTTGTAGATTGAATATTATGAGTTTTCTGCGAGCAGGGATTTGAATGGCTCTTTCTAGGACTGTCAGCGGGCTTTAAGAGGAGTTTCTTCATTCCAGTGAGTCTCTTTTGGCCCCTTTCCCCCTATCTTCTTTTCCATCGAAAGGTCAACGGTTTAAACATTGCAGATACTAAGGATGTTCTACCTCCAGTGTCTCAGAGTTTCTTGCAGCAATCTGTTTAGAGGCAGTCTTGCCCTGAGAATGAGGAAGAGCTGAGCAGCCCCAAATGCATCAGGCCAGCTTCCTTGTATGTTCTCAAAGCTTGTAGCTTGTGGCACAGGCAGTCAAAGGTCTCCAGGAGACACCCAGCTGGTCTAGTACCATGCTCACTCCTCAGAGGGAAAAAGAAGCCAGCTCACTACAGAGCACACTAGGGATTTGTTAAATTCGTTCTCTTGCCATGAGGTCTTCAGGGATATAAGCTTCCCTTTGGTTTTCTTTTCTGAGAACTGTGTTCTTTAGAAAGCATGTTTCTATGAAATTAAAACTTAAAAACATGTCATTGTTTGATTGCAACTTCCCAACTTGCCAAGAAATCTGATAGGCACACTTTTGGGGTGCACTGGGAGCACTCAAAGTAGGGGCCCTTCTTCACAAAGAAAGAATGCATGACTGAATTGTTGCCAAAGATTGAGATGGGAAAATAGCCACCCTTGGCTGATAAATTGAAGCTGCAAAGCTCCAAACCACCCAGCATGAGCCCACTCTCTCTCCCTTGCTCCCCTGCCATCTCCCCTAGCCCCCCCTCCTCCCCAGATCCCAGAGTTTGCACAGCAAAAGTTAAACCCCTTCGTTTTAGCAGTTGCTGTTCGAGAGAGGGACACATATTTTTGCCAACTTTTCCAGGCTTGTGGTTTGCACTGTATTCCCTCTGAGCATAATTAACATAAGGAGGAAATGAATCTTGCAAAGTAAGTCTTAGTGTGTTTCGATGCTGTTCAGTTCAGTTAGCATTGCTCATGATTTCAGATGGTTGGGCAGCAGGAAAGATGGCATTTGAATGTGCTGTATTTCCTGGTCACTTCATCCAAACTAAGCACTGGTACAGAAGAAAAACCAACAAAATCTGAGAAGCCAGAAAATACTCACTGCAGTCAGATTCCATACTACACTCTTGTTCCTCCAATAAGGAACCTTTTCTTTTTTCTTTTTCCTTCATTTTTTCCCTCTCTAATGCCATATGTACAGCTTGAGGTTATATTGGAATGTATAAATCTCATGTGAGCCGCAAAGCATTAAGCCACCATTATCCTTTTAATTTAATTATCTCAGTTCCTACCCTAAAACATTTAAAACTAATTGAACACCCGAGGTTTTCCTGTGAAGTTTATTTCCTAAACATTATTGAAGTACTGTGGATAAAGCCAAAAGGTACAAAGTCAGCACTTCCTAAAACAGCCTGATTTATTAAAGTAGAAATGGGTGATTATTTATGAATAGGATACAAATGCCAAATAGTTCTTATCATTTTATGTTTCCATGGCATGTATCCTAGTTGATTTCCAAGAACAACTACTTAACTTCCATGAAGTTGTGCCAGTTTTCCTTCCCTTTTTAATATCACTTTAAGATGCTTGCCAGTTTGTCTTTTTAACTATGAATTTACATTGTCTCTTGGCATTTTCTTTGTCTTGATTTGAACGGTTTGGTTTTCCTTGTTCTTGATGTCACAGGCTGTATCTAATACTTCATTCTTGCTGCTAATGGTTCCCAAATGTTATTGTGTTACAAAAGGCTGTATTTTTCAGTAGAAATGTATTTTATAGTCTTGGTAAAGCTCATAGCAAAAAAGACTTGTGTAGAACAGAATGATCATTATATTTCTTCCAACATGTAAAGTCAGTAAAATAGTTTCACATGCATACAGGTTGCTTTGTCATTAAAGTTAGTTCTGGCTCTACGTTTCCATTTATTACAATGAAGTTGGATCCAGCTGCAGAATTTGGACTAGAACTTAAGTTTGGTGTTTTCTTTTGGCAGGTTATAAAGGCACAAGCTGTTGGGGTTTTTTTTTTTTTCCCAGAATAAGGAATGGGACTCATTCTTCCAGCATTAAAGAGCTTTGCTTATATAAAGGAAAATACAGATGAGGAGAGATGGAAAGATCAGAGGTTTCCAGCTTTTGTATGTTTTGTACAGGTAGTCGCAACCTTAAACATAATGGCAACTATCAACCCAACAATGAATGAAGTTGTTTTACTACTGAAAATCTGTTAACTAATCTGGGTAATAACAAACCCTCACTTCCAATTTCAAATTCAAGTAGGTGAGCTTGTATCTGAAACTAAATGCAGACCTTTATCTGACAAAGACCTAGCTTTGTTGTTTTCTCAAGACAACTAATTGTAATAGGCATACAAAAGATGTAAGTTTTTTAATTTCATCCTGCTGGGTTACCTTTCCAAGCAGTTTTGTTGAAGTCATTAAAACGTCAGTTCAAGATCAGCAGGTAAGATCTAGCCTGGTAGATAACTAGGTCTTTGAGCTGGTCATGACAATGGTAGTTGGTAGCTGTTTTACATGTAATATCAGATTTCAAGTGAAGAAAACCAAACTAAATCAGGTAAGCAGTGAAAAAATTAGTCTTTCCCATTTTTAAAATAAGTTGCCAGCAGTTACCATAGTAACTGCCAAGAGTAGAGCATTTTGAGTGTCTTTATTACAAACAGCAAAGTAAAATATTCCTTTTTCTTGGGGGAACTAAGGAATGTTCATCCAATACAATGAATTAGCTAATCATTGCTTCCATAGCAATTCATCTCCAAGATCTAGAAGTGCAGCAGGTGGTTCAGCTCCTCTCCAGTGGTCAGCTAAAAACTGCAAAGCCAAAGCATGATTTGTTGTCCCAGTTAGCTGGACTGCCTCAAACAGAGAATGACATCTGGAGGCTGGCCTGGTTTGTCACCTCCTAAAGAGATTTCTGCTAGTCAGATATGAAATGTAAAGATTATATGTAGGAAAGCTGAGCATGTTCCACTGTTAGAGCTCTCCAGCTGAAGCCATTTCCCCAGACTAATTCTTAACTGGAAAAAGATTCAGGAAACCAGACTGAAGGCGAGGGAGCAGCAAGTCCAAAGAGCAGAAAACCATCAGGTCACAAGTTGTGTTGGTGAGCACTGGCACTGCAGCCTGAGGTATGGGGGTATGACATTGAGGATGGGTTAAAGGAGCTTTACATTAATGTCCCCCCAACAAAAGAAACCTCCCTAGCCAAACAGAGTCCAGCTTACTTGCCTCTCCAGGAGCTCTTACCCTATGGTTTTCACTGAAAAAATCCACCAATGCTCTTTCCAGTTCAATTTGCCTGATACAAATGATGTGACTTCCACCACTGCTATGCTGAGGCTACTTTCAGTTACTCAGGTCTCCCTGTTCAGGCATTTCTCCTGAAAATCACCTAGACCATCTTATTCCAGTTTCCAGGGGACAGTTAGCCATTTTCATGAAAACTATGCTCACAAATGCAATTGTTACCAGAAGTACAGATATTCAGCAAGGATGTTAAAAAGAGTGGCTAGGTACAAAGACTGAATTACTCTGCCATTCCTTAACCTACCTGCTCGCAGTCAGATTATCAGTGGAGATAATGTGGGAAAACACGGTCTGCTCAGACAAGTGTCAAGATCAAAATTAGGTAGGCTGGGATCCTCAGCTGTTATAAAGAAGTTGAAAGAAATGGCACTGTCTTGGTTTGCCCATCTAAAAAACTTCTTTGTTTTTTAATCAGCTCCCATCAGAAGCTGTTAGACCATTTTGGACCATTTCTCTTGTCTTTTGTAGACTGATGCTTTTCTCCTTCAAACCTTTTGCCTTCTTAAAGTGAAAGGAAAGCCATAGCTGCTATAGTTAAATATCCATTTCCTTAGTCATCTTTTGACCAAACTTTTTAACCTGAGGTCCTTTAATCTCTCATCATAAATCAGTCATTTCAATTCCTTAATCACATTTGTTCCTGCTCTTTTAATTTCCTCCAATTTGCCAACACCTGCCTGGATCTGAGGTGCCCTGGAGAAATGACAGTGTGTCCTGACTCCTCATCTTGGTGCTGAAGGAGGGGAGAACGCTACCACCCTGAAATCCTGTGCTGGTTGCTATTGGGCATGGAAAATATGAATACTTATCACGCAGAAGGACAGCAGGAGAGACAAAGAGTCTCCACTGGAGGTGTGCTGTGTTTAGATCAAGTGAAATCTGAACTTTGTTTATCATTTGCTCAAGTCAGGAAAATATTTGGGATAAATGGTTTGCTGTAACAGCTGATAAAATTATCCTTTCAGGAAATCTGTCACAGGGAAGTTACTATAAAAATGATACAAGCAAAGTAGGATTGCTTTTTTTTTTTCAACAAAAAGGTTGATTATGGCCTGATCCAGTTATATATATTTACTGTCATGTATTTCTGCATGTGCAGTGGAATGCAAGGCACAATCATAGAAACAGAGAACAATCTTTATTGGAAGGGATCTCTGGAGATATCTGGTTCAATTCTCTCCCAAAGCAGGACAAGTTTTAAAATTATACTAGCTTGCTCAGAGCCTTAATTTTCACATTACTAACATTTCTGACCATCTCTGATGAGGACTTCTGAATAAGCAATCAGAGCTTTCTTCAGAGAGGTTGTTGCGTGTTTTCGGGACTGGAACAGACCTTGGGAAGATGAATTTAATGTTTTATGAAGGATTAACCCATAGAACTCATCCAGTAAGTCCTCCACTAATAAGAACCTGCAATTACTGTTAACATGTCCCAAAGCCAAGAAGAAAACACCAATATTGCACCAGACAGCCATCAAATTTTGTACTTTAGGTCTTCCAAGATCTCTTTTGCCACTGTAATACATAGGTATTAGTCATACATAGGCCACGAGTGTCTGTTGGAATAGATGTGTATCACGAGGGACAGAAGTTAATGAGCAAGCTTGATTCTGACTCTTGAATAGGGATAGTGCTCATCCACATCAAGCAGCCCTGTGGGCTGATGTGTGATGGCAGCCATGGAGGAGACCTGAGATGACTTTGTGTGGTCTCACAAAGGAGCTGGCTACCACTTCTGGGCCCAAGGGGGCAAAGCCCTCTCTGGGTCACTTCATTGAAACTTATTAACCTCTCGGTTTCTTTAGAGCTTGTCTCTTTTTGTAATTTTGTGATCCAGAAGTTCAGTTAAGGGGAAGCTCTTTGAGAACGTGATCCAACACTACATTACCAGAGCTAATTGGGGAGCCAGACCTGGCTTGGCTCTGTCTGGTCAGATTTTGTGAAAAAAGACTTCAGAATCTTGCCAGAGCAGAAGATAAAAGCTGATGTTAAAAGAAACAGTGTGTTCTCTCCTGTTTTTTCTTTTGATGATGTAAGTCCTGGTGGTTTAACAGTGCTGGTAGTTAAGAAAGAAAGTTTTCTGTAGTTAACTCTTTGCAGTGACAGATATTAATTAGTTTTACTTCGACAGCAATTCTTCAGTAATAGCTCTTCAATGGCAATTTCTATTTGACTGATTTATAAGGGCTCTTTACCCTCTATTAAAAGACAAGTTAAACTTAAACTTAAATCTTATTACTCATAATTGGAGCTTGGAAAAAATAGTATAGACTTCAGACTTTTAAATTTTAATTATGAGTGCATTTAATAGTCATGAAAGTGAACAGCTAATTGCTCTGGTTTGAACTAGACACAATGCATGTTCTGTACAAGCTTTATCTTGTAGTTCAGCCACTGCACCTCAATCCTGAATCCTGTTAATCCAATCTTGTGGGGTTTTTGCAACAGGGCAGCCAGTTGTCAGTGTGTTTTATGAGTTACATAAAAAAAGAAGCAGAGCTAGGATCACCAAATTCTTTCTTTATCCAAAAGCAGGCTTTGAGCTTACAGCTGCAGGAGGCAACTGCTCAGGTAATAGCCCATTGTTCAGCAGCAACCTTTTGGTTCTGCAGCTGAAACCTAATGGGTAAAATCAACTGCATATCCATAAAACTAGTGAATTTTATGTAATTTTTTTAAAGAAAAACTTTATTAATCCCAATAAGATTTTAGTGTTGCATCCATTGTCAAATACTTTATGTCTCTTTCTGGATCAATATTCTGTTGAACATATGTCCGTTCTTCATATTTTATATTTTTTCTTCTTTGGAGATTGGGTACACTTGGACGTGATAATAGATTCCAGCTTGCAGTACTCAAAATTAATGGCCAGAGTATCGAGAAGCTTGCCATAGATGTTAATAATCCTTTTGTGTGCTTTTTTGTTTTTGTTGCTTCCATCTGTTACCACAGGAAGGATGATTTGATAATAAACCCTGTCTATACCTTCACCACAAAACGAGAGAGGAAATGAGATGTCAGCAAAAATGCATAGTGTCACACAATCATGTTTAGCAGTATTCTTAGCAGTGACTTAAAGCCTCTTACTAGTCTGTTGCTGCTAATGCCCATATCTCTGCAGAGTTTGGGACAGTTGCAACAGGGTAAGTTCATCCAGCATGCTGCTCCGCAAGAACTGCAGTGTCCACTGAGAACCAAATCATCTTTGGTGTGTTGATTTACACTCTAATGCAATTTAAATTTCACCTTCAGGCTGAGATAGTGGCGTGCAGGATTTTACAATACTGAGAAGGTATTGTGTGCTTTACTTCAAAAAATTCTGTCCAAATGGTGTATTTGTGATAACAAGATGTCCACATTTCCATCAGTTGATCCAAATTTCCAAGTCAGCCATTCTGGTAGCTCTGCTGGCACAAAATTGAGATCCTGTTCTCAGTTTGCATAGGTCTGGGCTTTATTCCAGCATCTAGGAAGAGGATCAATACACTTCATAACTACCTTCTATACATTCATTCTCTGGGGATATCTGAATCCCAGCAGACACCCACACTCCCTTCTTCCTATCTCACAAGCTCAGCTGGATTGTTCTGAAACCACATGCAGGTGGCTCCTAATTTTAATATCCTCTACACAGTGACTATCAAGATGTGTATGAGAGAGAAAATCCCACACCCCTCTGATTCAATGAGTTGGGGCGTCTGATGGGTTTCTGAGCAGCCATGAATGTGCAGTGCTAGAGAGGAAGAAGCTGAGCAGCTGCAAGTCTTCAGGTGCTTTTGCAGGAAGGAATGAGAATCTGGGAATATGGGACATTTGGGGGAAATCTTACTTGTCCTATAGTGGGGTTATAGGTTTTTTTACAATGGTGTTAGCTAGGCAGACCCTGCCTTCAGGGCTAAAACATTCACAAAGGAAGCCTCTTCCAAAAGATTATAGCAGCCTTAGACTCGGTGCAAAGTAGCTTGTGGAGAGTAAAGGACACTTTTCACAGGTTATTGATCAGGTCAGTGTTTTCTGTCATTCCTCTCAGTACTGTGTAGATTCTGTACTTACCCCTGCATCATTTCTCCCTCCAAGAAGGCACAGTGTGGAAAAAGTGTAGCTTCCATTTGCTGGCCTAGTGTAACAACCTAAATGTGCCATCAGGCCCATGAAATCCTTTCTGCTAAATGTGGCCTCGCAGTTGTTAGCCCTTCCTCAAAATACCCAGGGGACCACAGAGATTCTAAGTGAGCACATCCTGCTCAAACCCCCTCCTTGCCTCAGTGGCTTGCAGCAGATCATAACAGGTCAGTCCTCAGTAGTCCAAGCTCATGGTTCAGAAGAGTGAGGCTAGATCCATGGAAGTCTGACATTTCAGGGTACCTGAATGCAAGGCCTTTGGTTTAATAACTAGAGCTGCATCTCTTTGCTGTGTCATCTGAATGTGCTGCAACATCAAAAAAGCCTTCAAATGTATTTTTGAAAACAGTGTGGAACAAAAAATAAAAAATCTTCCTGAGACATCTTCCAACAGCACTTAAAACTTCTATTAATATTATGAATGAATTCAGCACATAATCTGCTGCTGAATCAGAACTTTCAGCACTGTATTCCAACTCCATTAAAAGCTCTATTTCCATTAATGTGGAGAATGAATCCAGCATATAATATATTGCTGAATCAGAATGTATGCAACAGGTTCGTTAAGAGGCTACAGTCAACTCCTATAACTCAAATATCTGACGCCTGACCTAATGCTACAGCCACTGCAATTAAAAACCCAGCAGTAGATATGAAAAGCACGTCTATCTGTGGAGGAAAATCTATATCTCTGAACAATGATGCAGACAGGAAGTGAAGAGGTTGGAAAAATGGGCTCTGAAAGTAAAACCGTAGCCTCTGCAACAGTCACTATTGCAGCCTGTTTTCTTGGGAAGGTGGCAGAGCATGTAAAAAATACAGTATTTCTATTTAAAATTTTAATACAGTTTTATTTTGCTTCTTCAAGAAAACATACAAGAGAAAGTACAATAAAAGTTTTGAAAAATACAAGAAATTTGAAAGACAGTACAATGCTGTGTTCAGATTTTTCAAAAATTGCCTTCAGAACCCTGTTCTCTACATGTCTGTGTCCCTTTCTCTTGTATTTCATTATTTTGGGAAAACTTTGAACTTGTGAGGTTGATTTCCTAATTTGTGAAGATGACTGCTCTCTTCAAGCAGGGCATTCTTCCTCTGATGACAGGAGTAACAGGCAGAGGAATTTTCAGGGATCTCAGCAGCCTTCTCCCAATCCGACAGACATAGGAGCATAAGGAGGCAGCAGCTCAGTCTTTGAGAGGCAGAGGTCTGGTGTGGTTAACAGGTTCCCTGGGAGAGGAGAGAGACCCTTTCAGGCTTACAGGACACAAGGGGCCCTGGCAGGCATTCCCCTTCCCTGAAACCGGGACCTACATTTTCAAATTCTCTCCCCATGCAACACTTAGTGTCTTGGAGGGAGAGAAGGAGCTTGGGTGTTTTGATTTAGACTCCTCTTTCCACTCTTACTGTCTCTCAGCAGTGGTGACATGTATTGTCCCTCCCATGAGATGGCGATTTATAATTCCACCTAAAGTAGAATTTCTGCTTCAATGAGGCTGAATTTTACAAACAGTTTTATTGCCAACCTTGGTATCTTGGGAATTAGCATTACTCCATCTCTGTCTTTATTACCAGCCCCATTATTTCAGGTCCCATCTATAACATTCCTTGCTAATAATCTCATCTTTTTGTTATCATTCTATACCATCTTCTACATTTTTGGCATTTCCTTTCCTATTTTTACTAATGCAAAATTGCTTTATCATTCCTTTAATATTAACAGTCTTTTTCCATCCAGAGCTTTAATTTCAGCTAGTCTTGGTCTTCTCAGAAGTGCTTAGACATTCTGAGTCAAAGGCAGCTGAGGATGTGCAGTTCCTTGCAGGCTCAGACCCAGACCTGAGAGGAACTTCTGTGCTCTCTAGATGTATTAAACTAATTGCTTTGACTTCCATAGACTCATTGTGGGTTCAAAGGGCAACAATCGGGCATCCTATTTGAGAATTTCAAGGGACATGGAGGAGCACAGGAGAGCCTGGGAGCAGGTTTCAATTATTTTATTAGACAAAGGGTTAAAAGTCATGCTTGGGAGGAGAGATGAGTGTTTCTTGACGTGGGAATTGGAGTGTAGCAAGGAGGACTTGAGGGCTTTTTGATCTGGCATCTTTCTCAAGTATTACCACACTTTTCTAAAAAAGAAAAATGAAAAAAGGGGAAAGGATGGAAATGTCCCCTCGGCAGGAGATCTTGTAATGAATTCTGACACCAAAAGGAGCTTAAGAAACACTTGTGTGGGTACAGCTAGCAAATCCTGGGACAAGCAAAAATTCATGCTAAAATGATAGGGAATTTTGTTCACTGGGAACATGTTTCCTGTCCTGATACTTCCAGCAATGAATTAGGAAACAAGTTTCCATGTTTTGGACAGGCTTATGTATTAAGAGTTATTGCCTGGAAAGGCCATTAAGAAAATAACTGCAGTAAAACTGCGAATCAATTATGGAAGAATATCTGAAATACAATTTTAGTTTATAGATGCTTTCAAGCAATAAAGCATGATGAGTTAATTCTCTTATGCCTATTTCTAGAACTGCAAAGATGAGATTAGAACTTGCAGATTTCTGGCACCTTGTCTGTGCTGAGTCCACAGACAATTAAAATTCTACAGCATTTACTGTGCTAATGCATGGAACATGGTAAGTGTTTTAATATTACTGTTCCAGACTTCTGTTTCCCCACTTTAAATATATTAGTCTCCCATTATGAACCACAAATAACTGCTGTTGAGGAAAAAGTTACTGTGAAATAATAGAAAAAACCCAACAAACAAACAAAGAAACAAAACTCCTACAATATATGTAAATTGCAAAATATTGAGTGTAACTGGCTGTCTGTTCAGTGGCATCCCATAGCCTGAGCCTGGGACAAAAGCTTTTTCGATTTACATCTTTTTGGGCAGCTTGAGTTGCCAGTAGTCATTTGAACAAAGTTGTCTGCTTAGCCTTAAAAACAGGGAGTGGAACTGTTTAATATGAAACCTGAGACTGAATTGTAAAACATGGGGAAAATAGTGCAGCAACTCCTATAACATCCAGAAGTTTTTATTTAAAATTGCTTTCAGAACAAAGGCTACAAAAGAGTCATTTCCAGAAATACACCTGAATAGAGAAGAGGTACATGAAAAATCAGAAGGGTGAGCTAGATTCAAACACCACTTTCATACTTGTAATGAAAAGTAAGTACAATCCAGTGTATTCTCCAAATGCTCACAATATGAATCAGTATGTCCATGAGTAGGTGTAAGTAGAGTACGATAATGATTTAGCTCTGTTCCTACCGCCTACACTGCAGCAGTATTTGAATACTACAGAATTGTTAGTGGATTTTGTCTCTCCGATGTTATTCCCCCTCCTCCTCATAAGGCAGTGAAATAACCCTTCTCACAGGAAAGTAGGTGTTAAGCCTGACAGAGAAAATGGGGTTGTTAGGTGGAATGGGAGATGTGCGTGCCTGAGTACAAACCACACTGGTGTGGGCTGCCCAGCACTACCTACAGGGCTGATTGCAGGACCTGCATAAGGCCACTAGAAACTGAATTTTCTGAGCCAGTGCTGAAGTCCTCTTGCAGAACAGATTTTCTAAATAATCTAATTCTTTCTAACAGAACTGATCACTTTGCCTAGTCCTATGAAGAGCAGTCGTAGAGTTTGGTCTCCATGCAACAAATACATGGTCCTGAAAGGGATTCCTTTATGGACATTAGGAAAATTAGAGCCTTAGAAGGTCCAGGAGAGTTTCTTTTGGGGCCTTCCCCTGGAAAGACTTGTGTTTACTGTCTCTGTTTTTGTTACAGCATTAAACACTAAACTTTCACTTTTATGTGAATTTTTCTAGTGAAACCTTCATATGATGAAAACAGTAAGGACATGATGGCTACTCTTATACCATAGAACATTAAACATTACCTTTTTTTTTACTACTACTAAGCCTGTTAAAATTGGATATATTAATTCTTTCACTGTGTAGTGAAATTTCATGTTCCATAAGTGTTAAAGTGATTCAGAATCCATGGACCACTACACATTAAAGTTTGATTTTCTTTCTTTTATTTTATATGCTTTACTTTAAAAAAGAGATATTGAAGCTCAATTAAAACAAGGAAATCAAAAATGTTTCATTCAAAAGGCATTGGAAAGGGGTGTTTGGACAATACCAAGAGTACCCTTCCTTCCCTTTTTTGTTTGTTTGCCAAAATAAACTTAAGCCAAACTGATGGAGTTTGGTGAAGGGCATTTGGCTTGCAGGAATTGCATCTGAAAGCAAATGGTTCCAACATCAGTTCAGGCTGCCTTTTCCAG
This sequence comes from Acanthiza pusilla, assembly GCA_036630365.1. Lineage (NCBI taxonomy): Eukaryota > Metazoa > Chordata > Aves > Passeriformes > Acanthizidae > Acanthiza > Acanthiza pusilla. Next base: position 11,553,678 of record JAXCHO010000019.1, read on the forward strand.
CAGGTTTTCTGTGTGCAGCATCCACCTCTGGACCCCTGCAAGGTGGTGGTTTCGAGGGAGTTGTGAATACTCTCTAGTGCATTTTCAAACCAACTTTTCAAGGTGCCCTCTTTCTATGCAGCCCCTAGATAGCTGATGAGTGATCATAGCATTAAAAGCTGTGGTTGTTATGGCTTTGCCTAAATCTGAAGAGTGGAAGGGGGAAACATGGGGATATAGAAGTACACTCCTGAGCCAGACCAGTGGTCTGTCATTCCACATTGCCTCTCCAGAAGTAACAGTAAAATCAGCTGTTTAGGGAGACCATGCAAACTTGGCCATTGTCTGCAGTCCATATCCCTTGTACTACCCGAGCATCAAAATCCTCCTGTGGCAGCAAATGCAAGAAATTCTCTATGAGTTTTGTAAAGAAGCAATTTATTTTTATCTGTTTTAACCCAATCTCATGCTGGGTTCATCAAGAACTTCTGTTTCTTAAGTTCCAGGACTTGGTGAAAACTGTTCTGCCTTTACCTGAGGAAGTGCTGTATGCAGCCAGTGGAGGTGGAGGAGGAGAGAGAAGGAAAGAGCATTACATGCGTTTCTTATCATTCCCTAATCAGAGAGTTGTGTAAAAATATGTCTGTTAGTAGATTAAGCAGACTAAAGCTCTAGCAGAAGGCAGCTAACACCCTCTTGGTAGTGATGTCCTGTCCCTGAAGGCTAGCCCAGCATTTATAAATTCCAGAATAAGGGAAACAAATTAGTGGCTTTAATGTGGTCATTCACTGCCTGCATGAGAGCGTGTGGGCTCTCTGCCATGAACAGAACGCTTGTCGGGTACTTAATCTAAATTTCCCTTTCTTTAGAATTATTTTTGTGTTTTAAAGCATAAACCCATAGGCCACACTCAGTAAGTAAGTGCTTTCCTTCCTTGATTTTCATTTTCTCTGTATATTTATCTTGTCTCATCCATAGCTGTCACTGTGTCAGGTTATGCAGTACAAGGGCTTTTTTTAGCTTGTTCTTTATTCACTAGATTCTACCCATCCTATGGCAATTTTAGTTGTGTTTTTACTTCACTCTGAGTTCCCTGAATAGGATTTGTCTCTTGGCTGTCTCATGTATGTTTTATTTCAAGAGACGTTTGGTGTCTGGTATTTCTCAGCTCTCCGACTGGTTTCTCTTAAGGTCTATGAAGGTTTCTAATTCCAGAGACGCCCATATTTTTTTATAGTCTCACTGCTTGAAGCGGGGGCCAAGAGACAAAACAGAAATAAAATCAAATATATGCCTCTGAACTACCATCTCCTATTAGTAGCTTTATGCAACTGTCTTCTATTAGAGGCTTCATGCTGCTGTTACCAGAGATGTTTCTGAATCAAAACCTTGGAATTAAAATTGTGGAGCCCCGTGGGGAAGGGAGTTGCTCTAGATCTGAAATCTTACGCTTGGGTCCCTCTGGCTTCTCTCCGCCGGTTTCCTTTGAGGCGCGTTTCGTTGGGAAATAAAACTCCTCCAAGGATGCAGTGTTAGTGCCCTCTTGTGGGGGGAAAATGGAGACGAGGTGCGGAGAAAAACGTGACATAGCAGCGGGACAGCGTTTAAAGCAGATCAGAATGGATTATTTTGGCAAGAGGTGGAGATGGGGAGTTCGCTTGGCTATGCAAAAGCACTTATTTCAAGGATTTATTGATGGGCACCAGAGGAGTGTTGGCCAAATGAGATTCGAGCAGATTGCCTGCGGCAGGTCTGCCGGCCTCCCAGCCGAGGTGTGTGGCACGGCAATGTGGGGCACAGCGGCGGGATGCTGGCACCGGTGCCACCAGAGGCAGCGTGCCACAGTGCCAGGCGCCGCCAGCGCGGGGGCAGCTGCCTGAGCGGGGACTCGCCTGGGCCCTCGGGCCGGGCCACGCCGTGGGCCCAGCTCAGCTCATGTGTGGCTGCAGCTTTGCAAAGGAGCTTCAGAGTCCTCTGGCACGGATTTCTTTGGGTTCCATTGTGTGCCACTGAGACGCCTTGCATTTCATCTGCTCACATGGGTCACCTCTGGAAGGGGACTGTGTACCTCTTTGTTTTATCCACATCATTTTTGTTCATGGCATCTTATACGTACGTCATTGCGTTCTGGCCTTTCAAGATCCCTTCTGCTTATGAAAAACAGAGTCCCTAAAATGTAACAGAAAGAGTGGTTCTCTCCACATTTCAGCTCAGTGTACTCTCCATTCTTTTCTCCATAAGCTACAAGCCCATGGGCTTTTCTTGTTGTCAAAGGGTTTGTGTGCTATATTTTTATGAAATCATGAGCACAGACTGTTGTACTACATGAAAACATCTAGGTTCTTCAATGGAGATGCCAAGCTTTCACAGGCTGACCTTCAGTAAGTCATCTCCTAGTGAGTTATCTGAGATGTCTTTGGTTTCTTTCTGCAGTTAATAGTTCTGGTTTTAGCTGTTTGAAGAAAATACCCATGAATGGTGATCGATTTTTGATGCAAGAGATTGTCTGTGGTAATATATGGAAAAGAAGCAGTTGCATCTCTCTGAGGTAACAGGCTATTAGATTCCACTTTCTTTAATCACAGGAAAGAAGTCTGTGAGCCAGCAGAATCCAGCATTAAAAGACAATAATGGAATAGAGAGAAGCTTATTAAATCAACATTAAGTAGCAAACAAGTCATAAGCTTACATCTAAAGTCTTCTCCAAGGCTTGATGATTATAAGATTTCACTGGAAGCTTTTTTCTGGCTTCAAGGTTTCTTGAAGATTTCAACCCCCTGGCTTAGCTCATTTGCAGGTGATAACTATACTTCTTTAGGCAGGTCCCAGGCTCCCCATTTCAAGTTCAGTTGACTGAGCAAGCTGTATTTTCAAACCTACTACAGGCTTGGCTAGATCTCAAGGTTATTGTGATTATTCGTAAGCAATAGCTGTACTGTATGACCAATCACCAGGGTAGTGGCAAGGAAATCAGCATTGTAGTTCTAAACCAGCTTTGAGTTATATCTGAAACTATTTAAAGTAGAAGCTAGGGGAAAGTAATGTCTGCCATTCAAGTAAATAGAGGATGCCATTTCTTTAACAGAAAGACAGAAAGAACTCTTCATGCAGGAGGCATGGGAAATGATGTATGACATTTCAATAACCACTTGCTACTTTTTCCTTTACCTTGCATTAAAGACATAGTGTGTTTAAGATGGGAACCTTCACCAGGCACTCTAAGACTCCCACTGTGAAATGGAAGGGGATGGGAAGAAGGAGACAGGCAAACCATCATACTACTGTCAAATCTTCCAACCGCATCTTCTGATCTTGAAGGGGTTGTTTCTTCCCAGTCCTTTTTTACTTTGAGTAGCACTTACTCTGCAGTAAAGAGAGAGGAGCAAATCAGGCCTGCCCTTTCTATCTCTGCTCTTTTCTATGGGATGGGTTCTGCCACAAACTTTCTTCCAAGTCTGGTCACCTTTTTGGCATCCAGTTTGTTCAAGCCATCTGCATCTCATTATCAATTGTATACAGTCCTTCCTCAAAGCATTTCACTACAAATGTCAATGTCTTGTAGCATCCTTATCTGCAGAGTGATGTGTGTCAAATATGCCTTATCACAATCTGCCACCAGGGTTTTTACATTTGTAACTTTCATTATAGTTGACAAGAGTGATATATGCAAATCTACCACATAGCAGGCAAAAAACCTGTCTGTTTTAAATAATGTGATTTGTGGAAATACCCTCTGTACACTACAGCAAAACTAACACAAGATTGAAATAACAATATCTATTAAAAGTCAAATATGCTATGGCAAAATGAAGACTATTAAGGTTGCTTTACAAACCAATACTTGGGTCTGTCCCTGGTCCATCTTGGGCTAAGTAAGAGAATATTCTATAATTTCAGGGTTTAGATAACTAGATGGACAAGCCAAGAGCCAGAGCAGACAGTAGCAGCTGTATTGTGTTACTTGAGCTGTTGCAAGAAAAAAACATAAAAAAGACAATCGAAGGAACTCAGAAAAGGACCTAGTGAAAATTTGAACCAAAATGTAAAATTTTGTACATGACCCCAGATGTAGTAAGTTTAATTCAGCTTGTCACCAAACACTGACTCAGAGTCAACGTTCCACACAGTACTCTGGCCACAGAAATGCTTTTTACTGGTGAAGAAAGAAAATGTATGTAACAAGGCACAACATATATTGTTCATATCCATTAAAGACAGTGAAACTATCACATTAGCTGCTCACTAAAAGCTTCCTGGTTCATAATTGGCTTAGACTGAAACAACACAAGTAGTGTTGGTCTGGTGCCATGGATGTGGGAGAGCATCAAGGCACAGTCTGAGTTTACAGGATATGAGGCAGTAAGCAGCTGGGTATCAGAAAACAGAATTAGGACAGGAGCTCTAATCTATTATAAATATAAATTGTTTGGCTCTTTTCCAGGGCTCTTTTTTAGACACGAATTTGCTTTCTGGGTTCAGTTCCCACAAACTTCCTGTTCCTCTCAGGAAGTTTCAGAGCCAAATTCTGATCTTCATGTATTCCTTTTAAAATTCCTATTTCTTCATCTGTAAAAAGAGGAAGGACTTGGCTCACACCTTGTATTTTGCCTGTTCGTCACAGAAACAGACATGTACTGTGCACCTGTCAGTGAAATCTTAGCTGGCATCTCAATTTGCTAATACAATATAAGCAATGGGTCAGTACTCACAAAAGATTTGAGCAACTTCAAAGCGCAGTCCAAAATTCCAAACACTGTGACAGCAAGAGAACGATGTAGCACCAGCATATGTGCAGTAATTCAGAAATGAGACTGATCTAAAGGATTTGCCCACACAAATAAAGGTTCAGGAGTTTAACTCTGAGAGTGATCAACCAATAAAATAAACTTTCAAAAGAAATTATAGGGTTTCTCTCTTACATGATGTTTTGAAATCTGTCTGCAGTTATATTTCTGGATGTTATATGTTAACCAAACACAACTTTTTGTCTTCCAAGCAGAGACAGGCTAAAGAAATTCTATATTCCATCCATTTAAAGAAGTCAAACTAAACCGGTTAGTGTGGTAAGCTTTTCAAGTTGCTCAGGTCTAAACAGGGAAGACAAAACATAATGGAGACTCAGAATTAAGAAAATACAAGGAGCATTCATACATGAACCTGTAAAAGACCAAGCAAAACTTTGCTTCAGACTAGTAGCAACTTAGTGTCTCTATTTCCAACATGCACAATTTTAAAAATAAAAGCAAAGAGATACCAGATTTGCACAAAGTAATGCAATCTCCTTCTCAGTGTCCGTGCTCTTCACTCACCTTAAATATGTAACAAAGTGCATTTACAAAGACACCTTTAAGAGTTAAGACTACAAAGAATTTAGAGATTAAAATGTATGTTTTTCTGAAAGCAAGTAACCTGAATTCAACAACAAACCTGAGTAGATTATAAACCTATTCTTTTTTTAAAATGTTGACTCTTTCAAATTTCACTGAAGAAAATACCATAGAAGTACTATTTAAAAATCTTTTACTGTTCAGCCATACTTACTAGGGGGATGAACATATATGAGCAAATTTTGGAACCAAAACAGATATTTGAATCTTGAAAGTCCTGTTAACTGAGAGGAAAGGTGGCTACCTTTCAAAATCAAAATTGGAACACTTTTGTATTGACGTGGTTTAGGATTGTGAAATGTTTCTGTGAAAGAGACGGGTTCTTCTTGTAAAAAAATTAGGATCTTGTTACGTACGGGAAAACCTTAGATATGGCAGTGATGTACACCTCTTTTTCTAAATAAGTATTTCCAATAGTTTAATGTCTGATTTGCAGTTTTTTCTTAGCATTGAAAATCCCTATTAACATTTACTCTCTGAAAAGGAACAACATAATGAGGACTAGGTTCATCTGCTTTTTCTCTTGCTTCCAAATACTAATCATCTCACCAGAAACCCAGTCCACAGGTTGGTTTTATTTGTGATAAAGACAGAACATTTTGTCTTGGGGAAAGATGATGTAGCCACTTATTTTGAAAAACTTGATGTGAGGAGATGAGGTGTAAAATATTTTCTGCATGGAGAGAGAACAGCATACAGAATCTGGGCTTGCACCAACATAAAAATTCCGAGTGTACAGGCGTTTTACTAGAGAACTCATATATGCTGAATTGCACCATAGTAGGTAGAAGTAAGAATGGTACTATTAATTTGGCCAACATGATCTCAATTTTAAGGCTAGCTGAATATAGTATGTAAAGTAGGGGTTTTTTTCTGAGAAAGTCAGAAGGAAAGATATAGAGAGAAATGGGTTATTATCAATTAGTGCATTCCAGAGTTCTTTGTTTAAGGTTATTTTCCTTGTATTGTGTCTGGGAAAAACTATAAGTTGGCTGATTTTGTAAAGATCTTTACTTGTGAACAGAAAATTATAAAATGTTCTCTTTTAAAATAATTTAAGTTTGAAAAATTCAAGTTGATTCATTTCTTCTCAAACAGTAATGTCTGTGCTCTGTTTATGAATGGCTCTGTGCCCAGATGACTTGTGCTCATTTATGGCATTTCTTATTGGTGTTAACCAGGTAAAGATTCTTCGTGCAAGAATCTCACAAGTGGCAGAAAATGATAAAGCCTTGAGGAAAGCATCTTTGTTTTAGTACTTTCCAGAAGGAGCTTGAGAGAAGCTTAGATGGAAAGTCGGAGTGAGACTCTCTCTTTCTGGAGTGAGACTTGAAGGATAGCTGAGAGCTGTTTGGATGTTCTAGGTAGCTGGAATTAGGGACTGGGGTACACAGCTAGTGGGTAAGTGCTAGGATAAGAGCTTGATTTCCCTTCTTTTCCATAGCACTTGCTTTTAAGGAAGAGTCTCTTCAAGGACCAAGTGCTCTGTCTCACAGTCCCCTTGGAGGCAGATGGTTTTCAGGAGTGAGCATTACTTTGTAGATTTTGGTTGGAAGCAGCAGAATGAGGAAGGTCTGCTCCATGCTCTGGCTTCAGTCTATGGCGCTAGGCACAGAGCTGAACACGAAATACATAACAAGTAGTGCATGAAGGAGACATCAACTCCATCAGGGTGAGAGAAGCTGGTTTGTGCATGTTCTAAGTTACGCATCAGGTCTTGTTCTGGATGCTTTGATACTGATATTTAAGAAGCTACATCTGCAGTTTCTAAATCGTGATGAGTCTCAAATTGTAAAATTGATAAGTTGATAAAAAACTGAAGGATAATTTCTGGGGGGAGACAATATTGCCTTCTGGCTAATACCAGCTTTACAGAAGAACATATCTGTACTATGATGTCCTAGAGGACATTAAATTTCAGTAAAAAATTCTTTGGGGCTCAGTTGTACTGAACTAAATTCTGGAATAGTGAAAAATACACAGAAAAATCACAGTAAAATATCTTTTGTGAGTTACTTGTCACAGTACTTCATGGCAGTGTATTTTAGTTCTTGCAGACTGCTGTTATGTAGGAGCATTTCAGGTTGCTGCAAAGTACCATTCTGCCATGAGGTCACAGCAACCAAAATTTCCTATTTCTGCAGTGTTTTGAGTATGTTTGTCATTTTGTTGTTTTCTACCTGCAGCCAGAAGAACATGCCGTAAGAAAACAGGAATCAAATGAATAGTTGGTACTGACAGGCTAAGAAAGTTGGGGCTGTTCACCTTGGAGAAGAGAAGGTCATGTGGAGACCTCATAGGAACTTTCCAGTATCTGAAGGGGGTCTGCAAGGAAGCCAGAAAGGGACCCTTCAACAGGAACTGTAGTGACAAGGATTAATGGGTGCTAACTGAAAGAGAGGAAATTTAGGTCTGATATTTGGGAGAAATTCTTTACTGTGGAAGTTGTAAGACACTGGAATAGGTTGCCCAGAGAAGCTGTGGATGTTCCATCCCTGGAGGTGTTCAAGGCCAAGCTGGATGGGGCTCTGAGCATCCTGGTCTAGTGGGAGGTGTCTCTGCCCATGGCAGTGGCGTTGGAACCAAATGATCTGTAAGGTCGCTTCCAGTTCAAACTGTTCTTTGACCCAAGAGAAACAGAAGGAAACAAAATGCTACAGCAGAGTGAGAGAAGGTGTGGGGGTCATGGCATGGAGGTTAGTGCAGGGAATGTGTTACAAAACCTGGGTGTTGTGTTGTGCAAATAGGCCTGTCAGGGAAGTAGCTTTGTACCAAATTAACATGGCAAGAAAGTGATGAGGAAAAACTCCCCAGACAGTCCTGCTAATAAGTCTTATCTTTGATCTTAAAGAGCTTAAAGCAGTTTACTTTCCATGCCTGTGTAAGCCATTTGTACTAGTAAATCAGAAGTGCATGCTCCACATCCTGTTGCCTTCAGATCTGCCTCAATAGCCACAAGCTGTGTAATGCCAAAAGACATGCCTCTATCTTAAAAAAGAAAAAAAGCCCTGAAGGTCCTTTTGATCTAAATTGAATCTCATTCAAATCTATACAAAGCCTTATGTCTGTGGCACATAACACACGCCTCATGGCCTTGTTCCATTGCATACATACCAATGTCCTGTGGTTTCCTTGTCATTTTTTGCAATCAAGTGACATGAAATATATTGTTGCCTACCTTGTTCTGATAAGCTTGATACCGCATTTTCCTGTTGCACAAACATCTTTTTCAGGGCTTCATCTAAAAGTCTGAACCCAGCAGAAAGGAAACAAAATGTGAGGGTTTTTAAAACATCCTACTACACCACACTGAGAGTTTGTCCTAAGTGCCACATCCTAAACTTAAGCTGGGATCAAAGTTAAGTAAAGGAATGATATAAGGAACTGGATTATATCTTCTTACAGCTCTGACAACATCAGTATCCTCCCAAAGATATGGGTTGCTTTGATTTTAATTAGAACAGTAAATTTATGGTCCTTGTGCTTCCACTTGAGAAAATTTCTAGTAACTCCATGATGGGTGGCTTGGACCCAGCCTCCATGTTAATTTTCACTCTGTTCCTCTCTTTGCATGGGAAGAGGGCTGGTGGCTGGCACACTTGTGCTTTATTGCTGTGGGCAAAAATAACTGGCTCAGACCCTTAGGTTCACGAACTGGAGGCCGTTCTGGGGCACAGCTGGCAGAGGCAGCAAAGCCACAGTCAGAGCCTGCTGTCAGTATAGCTGTTCCGAGTACAGAAATGTCCCCTGGCCCCTGGCAATGGTCACTGCACCATTTTCGCTTCTCCCAGTTAGAAAATGTGACAGTTGGCCGCAGCTAAAAGCCACCATCCATTAGCTGTCCATGACAGGGACAGGATGAGTTAAAACAGAAGCAGCTCTATCATACAACTGTTTTGCAGCTGCAACTAAGTTGCAGCAATTCTCTGCAGGTAGCATTGATGTCACTGAAATAGTGACTCAGTTTGTGCGATTCTTGAGTCACCTGAGCTGAAACTGGCAATGTGTGTGCCAGTAAAGCCTGTTTCAAATTTGGTTTGCAGTGATCTGAGCGCATTCCTCCTCCCTCACCCTAAAACTAGATTGAAACTGTCACCTGATAAAATCAAGCTATGAGCCTTCTTGAGAAGAGAGCTTAGACCAAGACTTCCCCATGTCTCATTTCATATAAAGACTTAAATAAATAAGCAAATAAATAAATCCATATAAACCCAAGGCAGCACACCCACTACAGCAGCTTTTCCCCTGTTTCAGCTTTCTGGGTTGAAAGCAAGATCCAGATCCTGTCCCTAAACCTCCCACTCATTTTAAGGCAGAAGCTGTCTGCTGTCAATAAGCAAAACGGCTTTCTAGTACCTGGGGGGATGGCGTGAGCTGTGTCTTACATCATCTTCCTCCCTGGTGTGTCATATTAAGTGGAAGGCACAATCCTGCTCCCTAGGCAAGAGCACACCTGCAGCTGTGTGTGGTTTGCAGTGGGCCAGACTCCAGTGAGGTCAAGCTCTGGTGCTGCTGAGAGCCAGGCCCTGGGGTGGCGTGGGAGCCTGGCCACCAACTCACCTCACTCTTCCTTTGGTCATATTGGAGCTGAGGTCTATGTGTCCTAAACAGCATAGATTTCCCTCCGTGACCTAAACTCTAAGTGCACATGGGGGAGCAGAAACTAATTGCCGTTGAAAATAGCAGTGGGGAGACACAGGTAGAGCTGAACTAAATCTCTGACAGCTGTGAGTAGGAGCACATTCTATGTCCAGACTGCTCTTAAGCACCCAGCTGAACTTCAGGTCGGAGCCCTGAAACCAGGCTGTAACCACTGCCAGTAACACTTGTCAGCAGGACTAGACATCCTTTCCTGCTGTTGTGGGCCCCATTTTCTGCCACTGCCTTAGAGCTACCACATCTTAAACCTCCTTTTAAAAGTCCTTGCCTAAGGAAATGAAAAAAAAAAAAAAAAAGGGAAAAAGGGAAAGAAAATAAAAAGGGAAGGGCCTTCCTTTACCAAAGAAGGCTATATGAATGTGCTGGAAATCAAAAGAACCTTGAGAAAGGTTATTAACAGATGTAGGCCAGTGACATTTTTAAGCAGATGGAGTTATTAGAGTGCTTGAGAACAAGGTGCCAAGTAAAAGATTACCAGGGGAGACTGCTGGCTCTTTTTACTTTCAAGGATTAAAAAGCCAACTACCAACATGGACAGGATTTACATAGTTGAAACTGCTACAGCTGTAAAAGGGGTAAAGTAAATAGAGAAGAGGGAATCTGAGCTGGGTTAGACCATTGTGAGACAGGTTAATTTTGCCTTACTGATGATGTGCTGTTGCAATAGTAGATAGGGAGTGAAGCTTGCAAGCAATTAGCAAGAGAAGTAGCTGAGGTGGCATGCTAACTTCAGCAGCTGGACGGAAGTCTCAGAGTTATGTGATGCTTGGACAGGGATGCTTTCAGAAGACAATATAAGCAATGTGAGCTTTTACTCTATACAGCAAAGCCTGTGCTGGAGATTGCCCATAAATTGTGAGCTCAGGTTTTACAATCCCATCAGTTAAATCCTTGAAATTTTCACATTCTTGGGAAAAGGATTTAGTGGAAATAAAGTATCCCTACAGCTGGAACAACATCTCTGAAGAAACTGCTTTTTAGATCTCCTGAGGGAGGTAAAAAATGGGCATAATTATGCTGCTCTGCTATTATTCATCCCTTCAGGAATTATTGTTCCACATGAGCAAAGGTAGGACAAGTAGGCTAAGTTGCCTGAGGTACTGCTGAGCAGTGAACAGATGGTTGGAAAAAAATCCATAACAGTGCTTGAATTTTTTTCCAGGGATGGTAAAATAATCCTTATTTAAAGTAATTCTTCTGAGGGGCTGCCCATGAATTCCTCTTCACCACAGAGATTCACCCTCTGGTGTGGGTACATGGACATTGTAGGTGCTGTGTAGGAGACTTTCTGTACCTGGGTTGTGCTGCTTATCCCTTCAAGAAAAGAACAAGTAGTGATTCTTGCTTGTCTAGGACAATCTGCATTAAGTTCCTGTGAGTTATGTTGACACCAATAAGGGCCAATAAAGCCATCATAACATTCCTTCTAGGTAAAGTAATGGTCAGGCTAAACCCTAAGTTATCATAAGGCCTTTGGATTTTGAATGAGAATAGGTGTTCATGTGGTGAAAGCTATAAAGACCCTTCCATATGCCAGAACTACTGCACAACATGTCCTTCAGTGGGTTCCTGATTCACTGTGGTGCGTGTGGTATGTGTGGGGCACATATCTGACATCCTGTCTCACAAAACTGTACCCTTTCTCAGAAAGAGTCTAGAGATTACCAAGCCTTGCGTAATGGTAGAACACTTTGAATAAGATGGATTCTGTCCTCTCAGGAAAGCATTTGTGTCTGATATATAGAAAGAAAAAAAAAGCTAAAAGAAAAAGAAGAATTTAGTTCCCATTATACATACATGTCCTCCGAAACCCCTTAGAAACAAGGTCAAGACCTGGGACCCACCATTTGTGAGGAAGAAGTAGCTGAGAAAAAAGATGAGAAGCTTCCCATAGGTAGTAGAGACTTATGTTAAATATGGCTCTCATTCACTGTGGTTTTGAAGTGTGTGTCAAAGTCTGAGCTAGAATTGTGTAAGAGCACATGCACTGATTATTTTCCCAAAAAAAGAATATCCCTAGAGACCAGAGGCCACAGTAGTTGAGCTTTCTTTAAACAAGCCACAGGCTCCCTGTCAGTTTCTAGCATTCAGAAATGGTCAAGGCAGTGTGCTTTAGACATGCAGAGAAACATAGAAATAATATGTGCCTTGTTCTGTTAGGAAGAAAATCACATGTTGGTCTCATTAGGAACTATCACTCTGTTTTTCAGGAGCAGGTGACAAAATGTGGGAGGGAAAATCTGTTAAATTCAAAGGCCACAAGTTTCCCAATAGCAACTGTGTCACCTTTCTAAACCAGAGGTCCCTCTTTTAACTCTGTCCTTCAGTGCATGAGAATTCTCAGTATTCTCTTTGTCTGAGATATACAACAGCCACTATATTGATGGGGTTGTCTATGTTTGTCCATCTGTGATAGCTGCCTGGGGGAAGATATAATGCCATGTTTAAGGTCTTTCAAAGTATAAATGTGTACCTACCCATGCAGGGAGATACCAAGGCTAGTAAGGCTCTGGTAAGGCTCTGAATACTGTTTCCCTATCCTGTACTCTTCTCCTTTGTATGAAAGGTTTTCATCATCACTGATATGATCTCTTTCCTGTTGAGGAATCAGGCTCTCCTCAAAATGCAAACATCCTCCTGGGCAGCAATTAAGAACCCTGTTCTGCAGATCACAAGTTTTGACCTTGTTCTGACACCATTCTAGAAACTCTGCTTCTTCCCAAGCATCATGTGGGCAATGGCATACTATTCCTCCCTCTGTAAAGGACCAAGGTAATGAAGTTTTTTCATAATGGCAAAAAAACCTCATGGAAATATGCTTTAGAGCCTTCAAATTTCACATCCTGTGGAGGGGGAGGGAGGGGGTTGCCTTTTTTCACAGCAAAGAATTTGATCTATGAACCAAAGGCCCAGAGGTTTTGTGCACACCAGATCACCCTCCCAAGTGTAGACTGCTCAAGTCTCCATTGTCTTTCCCCTCATGAAACTGAAATAACCCCAGGAGCTGTTAGAACAGGACAGTATGGGAGTATGATGCACCAACTTTGTTCCTGTAAATCTTTTACCAAAAGCTGGCAGACACTGATCATACTCAAATTAGTAATCTTCTTCTCATTCAGAACAGAGTGATGATAATAATTTATGTATGCATATGTATGTATAGATATATATGCAAAATATTACATAATATACAGAGAGTATTGGTTTCTATATAATATAAAATACTGATTATAATTTCCTTATAATCTGTAACTCTAGTACAAATGAGTGGCATTTACACTGAAGTTTTCAGCCATCACTCAACCCAGTTCCCAGAAGCCAAAACCGCATATGTGTCTAAGCAGTTTTTAGAACACCAATACCATCTACAACTAGGACATCTCAAAGGCTGCTCTGGACTGGCCGCACCCTTCTCACTCAGGCAAAGACAAGGGTACAGCAGCAATCATGGCTATGGCTGCATATCTGGAGCTATCCATTTGCTTTTCTCACTGAGGAAATCTTTCACATCTGAGTGACGTACTCAAGATCCACTGATGCAAACACTCATGGAGCAGTGCCACACATTAAAAACCAAACAAACAAACAGGTCCTTTATTTCATTGGGAGAAACCATCTCAATATTGACCTGCACGGGGTTTTGAAATTATGTGATTTTACTGTGTGTGGTCTTTTAAACAGATTTTCCCAATTCCTCATTTTTTATCATGTTTATGATTGTGCACCATCACATCTCCCATTGACATAAGAGACACAGAACAGACATGCTTGCAAAACATAGATTATTGACTGCGTTATCCTAAGTTCACTAGGCACATTCTCTTTTTATGTGTGAAAAAAGGCATAGAGTAATGCCTTACCCCCAGTTTGCATTGCTCAGGTTGTTTCCCCAAGGATACTTGGTTGTGAGTGGGGGTATCTGCCCTGTCCTTCTTCCAGGAGGCTACTTTCTCCCTGAGAGACTCCTTGCTTTCATTGTCTGCATGTGTGGAGTGGACCCACAGGTGAAAAACCCATGCTGCAGGATGCGCGGAAATAGCTAGAATAGGAAAACACATCACATTCAAGCCCGAATATAATGTGGGGAGACCCAAATAAGTCTTGGGCCTCAGAATATATTAGGGTGCTCTGAACCCACCTGTCATTGTAGGGGCAAGGGTCTGTCATAATTTCTTTTGATGGGGACCTTACCATGACAGCTGTGCTTCCACTGCTACAATGATCAGCTATATCTTGGGAGTCAGATAACAAATCTTGTTCAGCTTTCAGCTCATCTTGGTGCTGGGATTAGGGGTGTCCACGAGTTGGAAGAGGAAAGGAGTGTCAAGCCCACAGAGTGCAGCATTTCTAGGCAGACTTAGTTCCTCAGCTAGCTGTGCTGCATTAGCCAGATTCAGAGCTTGATTCCTGCTTTGCCTTCTGTTCGCTCCAGTTTCAGACATCTGCAGGGGTTACTGAAGTCCTTAATCATGCAGCCTGAATTCTTGCTAGGGAATTCCTTCCCAGCAGCAGCTGTACTCTGAGTTGCCAGCATGTGAGGGGGAAGTACTGAGCTGTGAAACTGGAAAGAGGAATTTTCTGTGGCTTATTTGGGATCTTTTGAACTCCCAGGGGAAGCTTACAGACTCTTTGCTGATGTGATATGGAAGTGACTTTTTAGTTCTGCACAGGACCCACATTGCATCTGAAGTAAGTGGATTCCTGTTGCCCAGATACCGCCACCACAGTTTGTGCTTTGTGGTAAACAGGTTTTGACACACAGTTGTTTGTAGTGAAAAGGCAAAGGTCAAGATCAAAGCTAGATGTTGGTGTCCTCTCAGCTCACACTTGCTGTGGCTTTGCCATACACACAGAGGCAGCGGCTGAGGTGACACTTCCACACCTCTTGCCTCCCAGCCAAGTGAGCATTGCCCCTTTATAGCTGGGCTAGCTCGGAGCAGGTGGAGTTCAGAAGATGTGTGTAGAAGGGGAAGACTTTTGTGATTTTATTCTATTTACATTATGTGTACCAGAAAGCCTGAAAGAAGGGGTCAGGGCCTTGCTATACTTGCACAGCATAACTCTCAACTAAGGAACATCCAAATTAAAGGCAGGAGACAAATCTGATGGAGCAGGAGGGGAAGAATGAAACAGAACAGTAGAGGGATCAAAATGATTTGTGAGAAATATCATTTAGCTCCTTCAATTTTTCTCTAGAACAAAAAAGAGAATATATATTTGTTTGGTAATGTGACAGGCTTATAAAGAAATGTGCATCAATTCTATGTTCCTCAGAATCACTTCTGCATATTTGATAGATTGAGTTATTTGATCAACATCTCGATGTGCTTAGATAACATACAACTTTCAAAAAGAGATTTGGGTTGTAGGGGTTTTGATTCCTGGAAACGGTGTGGTTAATCATTCACTTAAATATTGTTATTTTTATCTTGGTAATATTGAAGTTAATATTCTCAAAATACACCCAATCTTGATAAAAAGACTCTGACTGTTGCTTTACCAAAGGTAAGTCTTGCTGAAGTTGCTGACTTTGGTCGCAGGCCATCATGAGAAGCTGTTTGGGTTTGTTGAGAAGGCAGACTACTGGTAGCAGCCTATGCTTCCTTTGAATACAATCAGAGAGAGAGTACCATCTCCTAACAGATCTGCTTACTCTGTGCTTTTAGGGTTCTACATGCGTAGTTTCGTTATGAAAGTATTTCACTTATTTTGTGTTGCTGGTAGCCCCATGGAGCAGCGGCACGCTGAGAAATGCTTTTTTGGCTGGCCTCACCAGCTGAACTTCCAGACACCGGCTTGATTGTCCACATGTGAACTCACATTGCTGCTATTTTCTTCTGCTGTTATTTGCAAAAATCATTATCTGTGATGTTTTGCAGTGCTGCATGAATACCCTAAGCATTGCCTTGTATATGTTCAGTGGACTCTTCTAGAGTTACCATTAGGTGCAGGTGTCAGCAGAATTGTGCTGTAAGCCCAGATCAACATGTGCAAAATCACAGACCAGCTGCTTTTCATGCTATGTACATTGGTTCTCAACCCTTTTTGCTGTAGAAGAGGGAACTATATGTTGTAAGTCTGTGTTGAGAAAGGGCCTGCCATCAAGAGACTGTTTTCTGCCAATTTCAACCCCATGGGATTTCTTCAAAGTGCGCAACAGTCAGTTTAGTCTCAGGCTATTTACTGTGCTGAGGTCTCTTGCTGGTAGTCTGAGAAATCTGTGGTCCTGACAAAACTTGAAGAGTCAGAAAAAAATTGAAAAAAGCTAGTCCTGGTTGTCCAGCCCTTACACAGGACCCCAGAGAGCTGCCTGGAAAGGAAACTCCCAGGGATCTCTAAGGACAGTAGACTTCAGTGGGGCTTTATTGCAGCAGTGCAGGAACTGGCCTGAAGAGTTGTTAGTAGTTACCACCCAGAAACCAGAGAAAAACAGTTTGACTCTTCACTTTGAGTTCATCTTACCTAGGTTACTTCTGCAAAAAGGGATTGAATTTGGCTTAAATCCTTAAGCAAACTTAATGAAAACCACAGAGCTTCATCAAATTTTTTACTACAATGCAAGCACATCCTGAAAGTAATGTGAAATATGCATTATTTTTATGTCAAATCAAAAGTAGCCAGATGTGGCAAAAGTGTTCACAGTTTAATTGTAATTTAAGCAAATTTTACCTAAATCTCAACCTTGGTTAAGAAGTCCAGATCATTTAAGTTTTGCATGGTTTGGAGTTTTATTAAAGTTTGTACAGTTTACACTGAAATAAAGTGGCTTTGCAAAGCATTACTTGAATACAAGTTATCCACAGGAACGAGTTTGACCTCTCCTAATCCATCTAGCCTCTTAGAATCTTCTTTTCCCTTTCTCACTACAAGGAACCCAGTTCAGTTGACAGGCATTGAGCAAATCTTTCTTGAAGCTTAGGCAAAGGATAGTCCTCGTCTGGCTTGTAGAGCAGGGCTCATCTCTTCCACCCTGCTTCCTGTATGAGCAGGAAGCAAAGCAAAGCCCTTTCTTGTCTTCCTTCCCCTCAGAACTGTGGAACCATGAGCAGAGGAGCCTGCAGGAGAGGAAATTAAGCATCAGTATCACAGGGCCCCAGCTGGGAATTCTGTAACCCAGAGGACTGAGGTCACAGAAGGGAGAGAAGGGGAAGAGAACAAGACCCACCTTCTTCCTCCTACTCCTCCCTGAAACCTTACAGCTCTTTCTGCTGCCATACCCCACTAATTCCAGAGTGTCTTTCCTGCTTCCCTCATTCACTAAAACCTTACTGCCAGCCTGAATTTGCCTATATGAGGGGCAGTAACTGGGGTAGCTCTAAACATGCTTGGTAGCTTCCTTACAGCAGTATTAGTCTGTGACACAGGAGACACAGGAAGCACTGGTGATGTGTAAGATAACAGAGAAGGAGGTATAAAATGGTTGCAAAAAACCCTCCTGAAGTTCTGAACTTTCATAGGTGTTCCTTTGCCCTTGGCAGATATGGGCCACCATCTCTCTGCAGGCACAGAGTGTAGCCAGCATCCAGCTGCAAAATGCTTAATTAGGTGATTTATAATTGTGTCAGTAGCATGTGGCGTACCCAATGCAGAGTATTTTACTGAGCATACGCCTGGTTATCAAATAACTCCTCCCATGATGGGTGATTTAAACAACCTGAAACAGGCTGAAGGTTTAGTGGGATGAGGGAGAGTATGGGAGAGAGAAATCTGTAGTCGACTATTCACTGGCAGTCACGTAAGAAAGGCAAAGCCATACTTCTGATTAAAAATCTGAGTTTGGTACTTTAAGCCTGAATTTCTCACACAAAGTTCATTAGCAGTCCTTGGGATGGTACTGTGAGGGTGCAACCATTCTGCAGCCTTGCAGAACATGCTCCATCACTTCTCCAAGTCTGTGACCCCCTGCAGGGAAGTCACTGGTTGAGTGCTGTCCCCAGGTGCCGGGGATAAGATACCACAGTACTTCAGGCAGCTGCGGCATCCTCTGCCCAAGGCAAGCAGCTGTATGTCGGGTTGGAGAAGCCTGAGTGTTTCACATCACACAGGACACCAATATCTTACTGGAGAATGAGCCATGTTCTAGGTACATGTCTTAACCATTTTTTAAAAATCCCTTCCTGACATTAAAGCCATTTATCCTGTGACAACACTTGGTGAATTGAGCTGCTGGAGTATGGTTTCAGGGACCTGCCAGTACCACAGAAAGCAGAGAAAGCGTACCTTAAAAATTACTAAGAAAGGATTCTATGACCATGATGGGATGGCCACCATTTCATGGTGGGATGCTCTGATGAGCCATCAAAGTGATCTGACTGAATGCCTACATTTTAAAAATCCACTGCATGTTTTATTCTGCTACCTTAACTGTAGCAATGTTTCTCTTGTTTTTCTTCACAGCTCTTGTTTTGATTGGTGTCTACTAACTGAACACTGTTTTGTCACAGAAAGGGAAATGTGTCACCATTACCGGAACACAGTTCAAGTCTCCGCAAGATGCTTTGGCTAGTTCTAATTGCACAAGGAGAGCTGGGATCTGTGTGCTGAAGGCATTTGGGTCACTTGGAGACTTTTGTTTAATAATTGTGCCTAGTGACAGGATTTTTCTTAAAACATACAGAGGCCTCTTTTCTTACCAAATAAAATGTATGTTTTCATCATCTTGACTGGAAAGGATATTTCTCTTACTCAAATTTTCAGTGGAAATTATGAATCATGAGGCACTATTCAACATGGGTGGCTGTTTTCTTTAGTATGTCTATATTTTCCAGTAAAGAACATACTTTTCTTCTTTGATCTTGAAACAGAAAGATTACCAACCCAGTTAGCAGGAATTAAAAACAGGGCCTGTTTCATCTGGGTTGGATGCCTGATGCAGACGAAGTTTCCTTTAGCTTTTGAAGCTGGTGATAGTGCAGTAGGAAATGGCTCATACTACTTTGCCTTGACAGTGTGAAAAAGAAACAAGGAAATGCAGAAAAGATGTGCAGCAGCAGCTCTTGCGCTGCCTTGATGTGGTTCCTTGGCCAGGCCAGACTTCTGCAGACCACTGAGGGTTCCTGTCTGGCTTACAGCACAACCCTGCCAGGGGCTGAGCAGCTCCTTCACAGATGGAAAACCATGGAAACAGTGGGAAGACAGTGTCTCCATCAGACCCTCATACAGGGATGAAGCCCCAGGCCAGGGAGTGTTCTGCTGAATAAATATACTGTGTTTGAAAGACATCCTTATTCACTGGCAGCATGTTTTAATCCAAAAACAAGGCTTTTGAGTAAAAACCATCTTATTTGGAAGCATTTTTGCTCTGGAAGTATGCCTTAAGAATTGCTTATTGATCCCTACAGAAGGTCTGTAGTCCATAGAAGTTACTGTCTGGATAAGGTTTTGTCAACCAACTGGGTGGATGTCAGGTATTTCTCTGGAAGCTACCTGTCCCCACAGGCAATGCTTGTCAACTTTTATTGCAAATGGGGACCATGTCATGGTCATGAGGTATTGCAACTCCCCAAATACTAAATCCTTTAATTTACTTTATCTTCCCTACACTCCTGGAACACACACATCCCTCTAACACAGCTGTGCCAATGTCTTTAATTTCTCTTTCATGACCACTGTATAGCTAAGCAGGGGCTTCTGCCAGGCCCTTCCCCTGAGTTTCCCCTTTCTGCACAAGTGAGCCACTGTAAAATCATGCTGCTGTCAGCCAATGTCCTGGAGTACTATCCTGCTGCAGGAGGGAAAGTTCTGGTTGGACTTCTGAAGCACAGGCATTAAGAAGAGCCAGGGCATGGAATGAGGTATCCACCTCCATTCCATGGAGCTGTGGCTGTGACTGAACAGCAGAGACATAGCCAGGAGAAGGGATGGAAATGCAAGCATAGGTCTGGCTTTCAAGGATGTAGGTAGAAGAGCTACTGAGGAATAGCTCCGTTTTATGAGAGCAGCAGCACTAAGCTCTGATTCCCTCGAGAGGTTCTATTGTCCCTTTCTCTCATGGCCCTGGTCCTGCCCAGCTGCGTGGTAACCTCACAGATAGAAGGATCAACATAGGCAGTTCTGCTGGCACTCAGCCAAGTGCTTAATGCAACGTCCATTGTTTCACTTGGGCCCAGAAGATTGGGGGGAGGCGGGGGATGTTTTTCAAAGGGAGAATTATTTGACTGAATAGATCAAAACAAGTGCTTTACACTTTGTGGAGGAAAGTAGCCAGCTAAAGGTCTGAGAATCCCAGTTTTGAGCTTCTTCCTCTAAAATTTGGCCTCAGGAGCCTGAAAAGCTTATGCAGTGCTCTCATACTCCATAGATTATGTTCAAACTGCCACCCTTGGAAGGCAAGATGCCCCCTCCTGCTCTCATCGGCTGGTGCTAACATAATTTCCACTTTTCTCGGGGTTTCAGAGATTTTTTCAGAAGAGCCCTAGGGCAGCAAACTAGCCTTCCTTCTTACCAGGTGGAAAGGGAATTCCCCCTTCCAAGTCTTTGCACGATCCAGACGTTAAATCCTGGCCTCAATTTTGAGAGATGGCAATACAATATATAAGCTTCAGTGAAACTTGCTGCTGCAGTGCATTGAGACAGGGGATGAAATATCATTGGTGATGGATTTGCCAACAGCGTACTGAAAACTGGGAGGAGTGTTTCAGGATTTAATATGTGGAAGATGTTCAATATTTCAGAGTTGTTAATGTTTGCAGTTTTTAAAAACGATTACGCTTGATGTGTGCAGCAGCTAAATCTTTCTTGTTGATAATCAGAGCTGATTTATCTCTTTTTAAAAATTGATCTCAAGCCATACAAGATCTTATTACTTCCAAGAGGAATTAAATAGCTCAGGCATACTCATTTAGATGAAGTTCACCCCCTGACCTCTTATTCATATCTCCAGTTCATACCTGTCCAGTTCATTTTGCCAGAAAAGCTGTTTAATCCTTCCTCCCTCTTCTCTGAGCAACCCCACACACTGAATTGAACTCATAATCACAGAGCAGAAATACAGATCTCAAACTTTCATCTCTCAAGGAAATGGGAGATTTTAACTGCAGTGGGTAGACTGCTATAGCAATGATGGACTGGACAGCTCAGGGGACTTGGGTGTATGGAGTGTCTCATTGCAGTTGAAGTCAAACGAAGGCAGAGACTTAGATCCAGCTCCCCAGTAAATCTTGGATGGGCAGAAGTCCCTGCTAACAAAGCAGATTTATTTTTAACTAAATAATTTTAATTACATCTATTTTCTTTTATTTTTGCTGTATTCTTCTGCATGGCAATTTTTAGATTCAAATATATAGGGAACTTCCCACATTATAAAGCACTTTATGAATAATGGTATGTGATATCTTCAGTACCAATCCTCATTTTGATTCATTTGTTTGCTTTACTCAGTTTTGGGAGCCTTTTTTCCCCAGCCTTAAATAAACTTCTTAAAGTCTGTAAGAAATATGATAGAATTTAAACCAATTTGAAATAAATTATATACCTGTACTAAGGGAAAATTGTCCTCCTAGTGTCCTTCCATTCCCTATACTATATATTAGATATGAAATTGCAATCTTGAAGCTAATCATTAAACTCCGAGAGCTTTCAGGCTTGGGTTCATAATGCAGATTGGGAAGATAAGCTTGCAAAATACATATCGAGGTTTGCATTTCAAACCATCTCAAGATATGCGGGTCTTCAAGTTATGATATATTTATCATTTATCCTTCCTCCTGAAATGGTCTTTTCCCAAAACTGTGAGTTTCCAAAGAGAGCTTTTACTTTTTGAAATGATGACCTGTTAGAATATTAGGCTTTTTGTTTAGTCTTTCTGACTTTTTAAAAATTTTTCTTTTATTTTAATGCTTCCTTGTCACACAGTCTATAGACTCAGTTGATGTTATTTTTACATAGCTTTTTTTCTCTTTTTTCTCATTCTCTCATCCTTTATCTTATTCCAGCTCCTATTGATTTGGAGGTATTGGGAAATGGCAGAAAGTAATTTTTAAAATGCCCCAAAATAAACTGGGACATTATAAGTATACTGCATAAGGGATTAAAGGAAAGGAAGAAGAGAAGGGACAACATGAAGAAACACTTTCTCATGAAAATAAAAAGAAATAAACAAATAAAAACAGTGTCATTACCTCACTGCCTAGAAACAAGTTCAAATTTTTGGTTTTCAGTTTTTCAGTATTTTTTGTCCTTAGTCCTTTTCCTGTTTCCCACTAAAATGCTATAGAGGGATAAATTACCCTTCATTCTCTCCCATCTTGTGTTGTGGATTTTGTTGAACTTAATTCTTCCACATGACATGTGTGCATGCATGAACATTCCTATGGACATATATGGCATAATAAAAAAAGCTTTATTAAGAATGAAAATATCTTTTTCCAAAAAGAAAGGAGTAACGGAACCTCAGACTTCCAGTAGCTCTGTTATGAATATAAGTAATTTGTCTCTCCGGTGCAGGATGTATGTATTTTGTACTGCCTTGTTCAGACTTTCGTCATTTGTCCTTTATCCAGCAGCATCTCAAGGCAATCCTCAAGTTTTTTGTTATTTCAGAAACTCTTTATTTCTTGAATTTCCTTCTCAGTCTAGCAAAATGTTCCAGGGGACTGGACTCTCCACTCTTACATGGGATCTTGCATCCAGTTCTTCTCATAGGTAGTAGATGTTAGCTATTTTCACCAATAATTTTCAAAGGCAATAATTTCACCAATATTTTTTTTAGATGGTGAAATCAATGTATTTATGGATATACAGAGAAGAGCTTAGTTTGCTGGGGAGGTCAAGTAATTTGTCAAAGAATGGTGAGAGAGAATGTAATGTTGCCCAACATGCCAGGGCTCCCCTCTTCATCTCTGCCTAGGATCTGGTTATCTGAGCAGGGCTGTGTAATTGGCAGTGCCCGCCTCATTTGATGCCTCACTCGTTCTCCTTTCCTTAATGTCACAGTTTGCAGTTTGCACCTTCTCTCTGCAACACTTCAGTGTATTCAGGTGTTTGTTGAGGAAAACCCTGTTCCTGATGTACCCATTTATTTCCTCCTTGTCCCCATTTGCCCTATCAAATTTGAAATCAGCCTTCTGTTTGCCAGACAAGCAGGCTGTGTATCTTTCTCAATAGTGTCCTCTGACCAATATTTGGGGCTTTTTAAAGTATTACAGAAAGGTTCAGAATCAATGTACCGCGCTAGTTCCAGCAGCCCAATGGTGTTTGTCAAGATATGCAGGCTGTACACACAGCTGGTCATTTATGGTCAGAGTTTTGATGGATTTCACATGGAGCATGAAGGATTGATCATTTCATTCATACTGAAGGCTCTGAGCAATTTGAGGCAGGTCAAGTCAACCCCTAAACCCACTGGGGAAGTTGTAAAGGTTTCATGTCAAACCACAAGAGGAACATAATTGCAATGCAGAGTCCATGAATATAATGGCCTTAGGGACTGTGTTGTGTTTGTGCTGCAAGATATGAACAGGAGAGATCGTACCTCCTAGACCTTGCAGGTTTGAACTGATCTAAGGAGCAATTGCAGTCTTACAATATATTTGTAATGTAATATATTCCTGATAGTAAAAGCATTCAGGATTTTTGATAAAATGAGAGGAGCCCCAAGGTGTGAATGGCAAAGTTGTATTGATAGCATAAATACAAAAATGCAGATGCAC
Source organism: Acanthiza pusilla (assembly GCA_036630365.1). Classification (NCBI taxonomy): domain Eukaryota; kingdom Metazoa; phylum Chordata; class Aves; order Passeriformes; family Acanthizidae; genus Acanthiza; species Acanthiza pusilla. Next base: position 11,577,352 of record JAXCHO010000019.1, read on the forward strand.
ATACCTGAGGTAGTGTGTCACAGAGAAGTCTCTGCTATACTCGCTCAGGTTTTGTTCCCCTGCTTAACCAACCCTAACAAATGGGCATGTGCAATACATGGCAGTGTGGCTGTGCCACAAGGATTGGCTTTGGAGGTAGTCTTTTTGTTGTCTCCAGTGGAAAGTTTATCATAAAGGAGACCGGAAAATAAGAGTTCTCTCTGTAGTAGCACTACAGGAAAAAATTTCTTCAACTAAAAGCTGACATCTTTAACACATTGTTATCATTTCATGTCCGAGTCAGTGGATCAGGCAGGATGTCAGTTCACAAACAAGGCTAGAGCAAAACACAGCTCAGAACAGTATTACAGTGGGTGTCACATGACTGAGCACAGGGCCATCATGAGAGCTCAGGGAGGCTGGGAGAGGTGGGGAAATGCTGATTTCCCATTGTCCAGGTTCAAGTAGTTGGAAAACTCTGCTTCCAAAATTTCCACACCACAAGCAATTTATACCTAAAATAGAAATGGAGAATCAGTTATGTGCAACACCGATATGTCTGAATCAGCCAAAATTCTGCTTCTGTTCTGTATGCAAAACTGCTTCTGTAGTCGCTTCTGCAGGGTTTAAGTATTTAGGAAGTTCCTCATTCTCTACAGAATATTTGCCCTTAGCCAGTAACACTGAGTAAATCTAGTAGATCACTTCCCCAGAGAGATTTTGGATACCATGCATCATCTCAAGAATCTGAACAGAACAGTTTTGCATCTCTTCCTCATGCATAATATCATTGCTTTGCACAGATGTGAAGCAGTGGCATTTCTAGGAAGCAGCCCACCATTATGATTCAAAAGGTTTCCAGAGATTTTGCTTTTAATTATGTCTTCCTGCAATGTGGCAGCATGAACTCCATTAACAAGCTGTTGTAACAATCTCACCCGGTCACCCTCCCAGAATCAATAGCAGAGACAGTAAGCAGTTCCTCCCGTCCCAGAGAAAGCCTTGCAACAGACACAAGCAGAGGCACAACTAGGCTGAACACAACCTCAGATCCTTGGTTTTTTAGCTGCGTTCACTGCTGCCATGGGCATGTATTCACTGTTGTACTCATGGGAGTTGGATTCACACTTCTGATGCTGCCAACAGAGAGAAAATACCATGAATTTAACTTGTGGTCGCTAACCTTTGCCACTCCTGCCTTTGCTCATTAAGTGGGGCAGTTACTCTGACTGTTTTCAGTGGGAACATTAAGGTCAGAATAGACAGGTCAAACTCACATAGAAAACTTGGAATAAAACAAACTGAAAATTAAAAACAGACATTGCCCAAAAAAATAGCTAATGTGCATAGTCTTCCTTCTTTCCTGAGCCAATGGTTCTTGGTTTAAGTGGTTTTGCAGCAGAACAGTGCTGGAATTGCTCCACTGATGATTTGCTTCCCTTTCTTGAAGAAAACAATCGGGTGGATTGCTTACCGAAGTAATTTTGCTGACCTGTGCAGCATTTCTCCTCTTTGCTTTGGTTCCAAGCCTTTAAATCAATAAACAATTCTGTCTCAGAAAAATTAAATCTGAGCTGCTGTCATCAATGACTTGAATTCCAGTGGAAAATTAACAACTCAGTCTTTCTGTCAAAAAACTAGGAACATGCTGAGTATGTGCCTATCCCACCCTCTAAATATCATTAAATCAAGTTCTCCATCCATGACCTTTGAAAGAAGGGTTCTGCATAATCTCATACACTTGCTTACCTTGTTCCTTAAGCAACAGGCCACAACACAGCAGACACCGGAAATGGCAAAAATGATCAGGCCAATAATTATCCATGAAATGAGTCCCTGTGAAAAGCAGTCTTCCTTATCTGAAGATGAGGAGGCAAAAAAAAAAGTCATTACTGATAATTTGCATTTTTGCTTCCTGCAGATAATGTCAAATTCTTTTCCCTCTTCATATGAATAAATTAGCAAAAGTGAACGCTGAAGAAGGATTTTCTTGAGGTGAATTGCCACTTTGGAAAAGTGTATTCAGCAGGAAGCAGAAGATGGCATTTTTTCAGAAAGAGAGCTGAAACTGTTGGTACACAGTGCTGAAAGTGTAGACTGAAAAGAAACCAAGTCAGGCTTGAGAGCATGCTGGTGTTTCAGATCTGAACAAGGTTTAAGCTTTTATGCAGTAAGTACCTGCATAGAGAGAGAAAAAGAAAGTAAGGGAAGGACAACAGGCAGTACCACGCTGCAACTGAACTGTGTGGAGAACCAAGAATGGGTTTGAGCAAAACCACTATTTACTCTTTCAGTTTAATATATCAAAGAGCCACTGAAGGAAAGCCAGTTTAAAATTAATGCCTGTGCAGTTAGCCTTCCAGAGTTAGTCCAAGCCCTTCTCAGTAAATGGCCTAAAATTCTCAACAGTTGTGGGTCTCTTCTGCTCTAAGAAGGCTCTAAAGCCGAAGGTGTGCTTCAGAGAGGTGAACATCTTCTTCTCACCTCAATGGCATCAGAGAGTTCCACATGACACTACTAGTATGAATATTTGACAATTGATTTTCTTTAATCCTAGGCATAAGAAGATAGCTCTCAGAATGGATTTTTTTTCCCACTGGCTTGACCTCATCTTAACATTTATACGCAGCAGTTTTAAAAATGGACAAGAGAAATTGGTGTTGCAGGCAAAGGTAAGGCTGCAGTACTCTAGAAGCTGTAGTCATGCTAACTTGGGTGCCACCACCAATATGCAAAGCTCAGCATGGCCTGCAAAATCTGCCCAAGGAGATGAATACATATGGAGAGGACATGCTGAGCAGTCTGCCAACAAAGCTCCCCTGTTACCTGCCTGGTAATTAGCTGTGCAAGCTCTAGTCACATTTTTCACTGCAGCATAGCTATGTGCAATGTCTACTTATCAGTAAACGGAAGTGAGGGGAGAAGTAAACTTACCTTGGACATACAAATAGGTTTCTTTCAGACAGCAGTCTATGTAAGGAGGGGGTAAGAATATCTCCAGGCAGTAGGTATATACGTCAAAATGTTTTCTTTCCAGATTTTTAAGAATGAAAGTGGTGCTGCTACTTGAATTCTGTGTCTGACAGTAGGTGACATTACTTTTGGAGATAACTCTCTCTTCACTCAAATGGAGTGCACAGATTTCCTTCTTTTCATGCCCTTTGAATAGGGTCATGCTGAACTCGCTCACATTTTCAGGGTTGGGGAATGTGAAATTGAAGTTTCCATTTTCAAACTGCACGATCACTTGGGGGTCAGAGACATGGGGTTGATCTGAAGACATGAAAACAATAAGTATAGTCACTCACATAGCAGTGAAAAGAATCCTTAAAGTGCTAAGAAACTCATTTGAACAAAACAAATGAACCATGTGATTGTAATTTAAGGCATGTAGGTACTCAGAATGGTCTGGCTGTGGAAAGCAGCCCTCACAATGAGATACCAGTGCATCATTCTGGTTATGTTGGACATTACTGATAAAATAAATGAGACCTGGCCTGTTACCTGCTCTAAGGCTGGAGAGGTTACTGTTAACATTAGGTCAGCCACCTTGATAATATTACTTGCTACTAAAGTTCCTAAATTACTTACTAAATGGAAAAGTTACTAATGTTACTTACAATATCAGTTCCTAGATATTGTTTAAAGGCTTCTAGACCAAACACTACATAGACATATAATCCCTGCCTCAGTGTCAGATTGTCCTATTCATAGATAAAACAAGTGGGACAAAGATGATGATGATGATGATGATAATTATCTTTGGTTTATGGTTTGTAATCTGTACCCTAATGAACACAGAATTATAAAATAATTTAGATTAGAAAAAATCCTTAAGATCATCAAGTCCAACCATTAACCTAGCATTGCCAAGTCCACCACTAAACCATGTCCCTAATTGCCACATCTACGTGTATTTTAAATCCCTCCAGGGGTGATGACTTCACCACTTCCCTGGGCAGCCTGTTCCAATGCTTGACAGCCCTTTCGATTAAGAAATTTTTCCTAATGTCCAGTCTAAATCTCTCCTCATGCAACTTGAGGCCATTTCCTCTTGTCTTGTTGCTTAGAAGAGACTGAACCCTACCTTGCAGAAGCTGCTGTTCAGATAGGTGTAGAAAATGGTAAATTCTCCCCTGAGCCTCCTTTTTTTCAAGCTAAACACGCCCAGCTCCCTCAGCCACTCCTTTCACCAGCTCTGTTGCCTCCTCTGGACCTATTCCAACACCTCAATGTCTTTCCTTTAGTGAGGTGCCAAAACTGGACACAGGATTCAAGGTGTGGCCTCACCAGTACTGAGTACACTCAGGGGACAATCACTGCCCTGGTCCTGCTGGCCACACAATTATTGATACAGGCCAGAATGCCACTGCCCTTCTTGGCCACCTGGGCACACACTGGCTCATATTCAGCTGGCTGCTGACCAGTACCCTCAAGACCCTTACCAGGCAGCTTTCAAAACACTCTTACCCCAGCTTATAGGACTGCCTGGGGGGTTGTGACGCAAGTGCAGGACCTGGCACTTGGCCTTGTTGAACCTCACACAATTGATCTGGGCCCATCAATCCAGCCTGTCCAGATCCCTCTGCAGAGCCTTCCTATACTCCCACTTAACACTGTCACCTAACTTGTTGTTGTCTGCAAATCTGTTGAAGGTGCACCCTTCATCCAGGTCATTGATGAAGATACTAAACAGAACTGGCCGCAAAACTGAGCCCTGGGGTACCCCACCTGTAAGCGGCCAGCAGCTGGATGTAACTCTATTCACCACCACTCCCTGGGCCCAGCCACCCTGACAGTCTGATGATGTAGCTGAAAATTTAAAATGGGATGTGAACACCAAGCTCCTACATAACTGCCTTAACCACAGGGCCTGGCATTTCCTTGTGGAATAGATAGTGATTTGAGGCATGACATTAAGTTTCAACCTAATTATTTAGATGGCTATAGCACCATTATCACTCAGATAATGGAAGGCATAGAGGACAAATGTCACTGTGTGCATGCGCCCAGAAATCCAGAATTCATGCAATCCAGAAATCACATTTGACCTCCCCAGAATGTCTATGAAAAACTCTCAGATGTTGTGCAACTCTCATTTAACAAACTTCTTGGAGAAGAAAAGAAAGTAAACTGACCAAAGATGTCCTGCTACCTCACAGTTTGTAAGGTAAAGTAAGGTGCTGCTTTGTAAAGTCAGCAACCAACAGCACAGAGAACTCCCTCAGGCAAAAATATGTTAAAATGCGCAGTAAAAAATGACAGTTTATTTCTTCCAGGCCAGTATTTGCTGATGGAGAAAGACATTTAAAACTGTAAACCAAATTAGGAAAATACACCTTACCTATATTTTTGCACGGACATGATGAGCAGCTGTCAACTCCTGAAAAATACAAAATTGTTTTCTGTTTAAAATTGTTTTCTGTTCTGATGTAGGAACAGAGGTTGAGCCATGAAATGTTAAGATGCTGAAGCAATTTTTTAACATGTATCATTATCCTGTCTGATCCTTTCTGTGCTATACCATAAAGTCATATGATATGATAAAGAGTGAAATATAAAAATCAAATTAGAAAGAAAATGCCTAAGGCAAGAATTTATATTGTTCATACATATAACATTCACAAATTCTTAAAACACTTCTGCAAAGTAATACGTGTGCTTCAGAAATAGAACTAACATGAAAGAAAAACTTTCACCAAGATACTCAGGAAATCTGCCCCAAATAAAAAGCATACTTTTGATTTCTCATGAATCCTGATTCTGCAATGAGCCTGCATTACATTTTTCCCAGAACAAAGTGCTCATTTCCATCAATGTGTATTCTGCTTCTCCACTGCTTAATACTGCATCGAAACATCTTATAATTATCTGGACAATGTTCACATACATACAGCAAGAAAGCATTCAAGAAATGCATATGGTTTTGTTCCTTTTCCAGTAACAACTTTTTCTCTTATTGTTCATAGGCGACCTTCATTACAAAACACAGACACATTTTAATAATTGTTCTGAATTTGTTTTTTAAACCGCTGCCTCCATCACCGCACACTATGGCAACACTTTGGAATGATTTGTATGTCAGTACTGGCAACATAGCACAGTCTGATAGTGTTACATTTGGAAATTTTATTTTTGCAGTGCCCTAAAATTAAATGTTCAGATAGGTAGACAGACAAACAGGAAAAAACCTGTATCTGCTTCTCCTATTTTCTGGTAGCCTGCGTAAGTTCTTCTGATGCTGCTTAGCATGACATATGTCTACATCAGGATTTTATGATGCTAAGGAAATACGGGCCAAATACTTAAAAACTTTGATGCACTATCCTATTCTTGTTACTGCTACATGGTAGTCTAGATCCACACAGAGTAGATCCCCAGATATGCCAGGTATTGCACTGATTATACAGTATAAACAATCTTTTTTTTCCAAGGCACCTGTTATCTTTGACATTCGGCCTGTATATACTCAGGAGCATCGGATGATTCTCTTTTGGATACCGTTGTATGATCTCAACTCTTTCAGAAAATCTTTTAATGTTCATGCTTTCTCCTTCTTTGAATTCTTGCTCCCCAGTTATTGCCATTGGCAAGGGCATTGAGATGAATGATACTCATTTAAAGTATCTTTAGTGTGACATAGAAGCTAAGAAGTTTTCTGGAGGACACTTCGCAATGCTCAGTTAGAGAGCAATAGAAACTGTTATCCCTTTTCAATTGATTTACCATTTTCCTAGTTATCAAATTCTTCCTGGTTTACTGTGCACAAGTCAGTGCCTTTATCTAATTCAGTGACAGTTCTAGTATCTGTACTTCTCTCAGGACTATTACTTAAGTGTATGATAACAGACAAGGTGTTTAGCATCTTACACCACTGGTGTGAAGATAAGGCAGAGAAAACACACAACTTGCCAAGCTACAGTGAAATGTGAGCTAGTGAGCTCTAGAACCACTGAAGGCACAGACAGAAAGTGCAAGCCCCTAAAATGTTATATAGTCTGAAAAGCTGAAAGCAAAGGTCAAATAAAGAAATAATTCTTGATGACTTATATGTTGCATGATGAAGGAAAAAGGTTGCTATGAGAACAGCATTTGAAATAACGCTAATTTAAAATGCTCTGTAATTTGACATTCTGTAGTTTGGTAACACATACCTTTAAAATTAGGCCAAACAGCCAACAAATTATTTAGGAAAGAGAAGGAAAAAAACCAAATGTACAGCAGAAGCTAGGGAGCATGATGATTGCATAAGCTAATCTGATACTTTTGAGAAGCATCCACCTGCTGCTGAAACCTTTACGTTTGTCACTGGTCACCCAAGAAGAAAGGCAGATGCTGACTCTGTCAGGGCAGCTACAGAGCCAAGTGGTCCCATATTCCTTCGATGTCCCAGAGGAGCGTGGGAGAACCCCACTCTGAGCACTAAAGTAACAACTTCAAATTTGTTTTCTCTTTTTGTCTCTGAGAATAGTTCAATTTGGCTGTTAGCTAATGAAATTGCCCTTTCATACCATGTGGGTTAAAATGTTTGTCAGAGATCATGGTTTTAATGCTTGTTTTTAATGGAAAAGGGCAGAGACAGGTCATTAAGCATTTCGTTCATGTGACCTTGTGGCAAGCTGAAAGATCGTTTTGTATTCTCTCCAACCCAGAAGCCTAAAAGGCCTGTTTTCAAGAAAGACTCAGTAATATATTTCTCTGAATGAGCATTTTGGTAAATGTGATGCAATTAGTATTCCTGTGAAACAAGTGCCCATATAGAAGAGTGTGCTTAGCATAGGATAAACGCAGCACATTTTAGAACTAGATTAACAGTGCCTGAGATTAAAACACAAAATTGTCTACATGGATGACCACAATGGGTTAGAGCTGATATAAATTTCCAACTCACTAGCTATTCTGCATCAGCTCCTAATTTCAATGAACTTGCTGAATACTAAAAAGTTGCTCATTCCCTCTCCCTGTGTCTGACTGCTGATCTTCTGTGCCTATTGGTACCTGTTTATTCCTAGGGTAATCATATGGACCTGTAGCACTCCGTTGTTAATGGCCAGACACATTTGGGATGTTTCTTGCCAAGCTCCAGTCAGAATGAATGTACATTTAGTGGGATGTGAGATAGCAAACTGGGGTTTGAGCTTCTAATAGTATTGAGAGGTTCGCTGACTAATTCTCCCCAATTCTACCTCAAAAATATGTGAATAAGAGTCTATGGTATTGTTGAAATTGAACAGAAGAATTTCACTGGTTCAGCAGTAAAAATGCTTAGATTTGGCTATAGGATTCCTTTTTGTTATTTTTCATAAAAGAGATAATTCAATTGCATATAAATTTTTGAGACAAGAGGAAACAAATCTTTATTTGTTTCCTAGCAGTGTCACAATGTGGAGTTGCTTGGAGTTGTTCCTGGCTCACCTGATGTGAAGCAGAATGCCAAGACAAATATTGTGGTTTGGATATAAATCCAAGAGATGAACATGTATGAAAGTGACATCTTGTTATGTTCAACTCTGAAAGAGTGTAAGTGTGTGTACATTTGTGTATAAGTGTATTTACAGTCATGTACATTTCCATCTCAATTTCATCTTTAGTGCAGCAGGAAAGTCTTTTGGCAGAAATTTGGGAATTTCTGTGGTAGTGTGCTTGGATACTGAGGCCAATGGAAAGTGTGTTATTTTCACTTTAATGGGATCGCAATTTTGAGCTTTCTAGTTGCTCTTTGGCAGACCCAGCACTATTTGAAAACATCACCAATCCATTACTTATTTTGGTCCTAGCAGAATTTTAAAAACCACTTTCAGTAGGAGAATAGAATGCTGTTGCTTGGTTTTCTTGCTGTTTGTATTATCTGCCCCAGCTCTCAGAAAACCAACTAGCTGATAAAAAGAACAAGAATAATTTCACTTGTGTGTGTTTGCCTCTGATGATGAGCAAGGAAATTGCAGACCCTGCCTTCAAAACAAACACATTTGTTTTGTTAATACTAAATACATAATAAAACTATGCACATTTTTTAAGTTGCTATAGGTTTGACCTTTCAAGGCACTCTGAAAGACGATGCTGTCAATTTAGCATCATTAGTTATATGCCTAAAACGAACATGTTTCTATCTTTCAAGAACCCAGCATTAAGAGAGGAAAGAGTGTTTCTGGGTAAAGCAAGTAATGGCCAGAATTATTCTAGGAAGCCATCTTTAATCTGAATTATTTCTATGGTATAACTTACATTGAGAAACACCAAAATTCTTTTAAAATATACCATGCAAACAACAGCCAGTTTTGACAATATTTCAGAAACCCTTCTTAGAAATTACTATGTTTTCCTCCCATATTGACAACAGGAGATATGTGGGTGAAGAGTGATAACACTTCGCAAATGTTTGTGTGCAAAAGCTCATGTGCAATGTTTCATAGTAAGGCCTCAAGTGCTGTGGAGTCCTACCTACAGCTCTGTACTCCAAAATCCCATTGCCTGTATTTATCTGCAGGCAACAGAGAGCTCCTGCTCTTAAGAAAAATTTCTTTATCACTATGGGGTTATCAAATCACAATGCACACATGCACACATATATATATCATCTCCTGTGATCTATTTACATCCATAGGTCACAAGTTATGCTGAGAACACTGTAAGACAAAAACCATGAGACAGCATTTCTTCTTACAGGCAGTCTCTTTGTCTTGTCATCTCCTTATCCCAATTCCCTGCCCAAATACTATCCTCCATATGTGAACAAAAGGAGAAAGAAGGTAAAAATGCTGGTATCAGACAGAACAATTATTCGCACCCTTGAAATTACAATATTTCTTCCCACGAGGAAGGGCCTTCTAGGTAGCATCAGCCATGTGTAAAAGCATGCTGGTCAGGCATACGTGCTACATTGACTAGGTGAGAAGTATGTAACCAAACTGAAATGATTTTTTTGTTAGTAGATTTTAGAACAACTTTTCAAGGAGGACTCCCTTTAGAGATACTGATTACAATTACTCTTTCCTGTGATTTCCCCCATCTTTTTATTCTTTCTGAAAACTCAGTGTAGTATCCATATATTAGTCTTCAAAAAGGTATCGTATCTGCATAACCTAAAAAGCTGAAAACTAGTTTTTATTGATAGAAAAGCTTAAGTTTTGTATGAAACTGCACGAGTACTTAAATTCTATCATTTTTCACTAGAATTTCAGAAACATTTAATAGCCCTTGGCTTGGCATGACCTTCAAAAGAGCGTATTTAGATGGTATTTAGTAACTGTGCATACTAAATCTCAGATCTTACTTATATTGTGCATCATACCACATCCTTGGACAGAATATGTACAGAAAAAGAGACTCTTTTTAATCAGTTATTATCTGTATTTCCATCCTGACCCATTAATATGGGTTTCAGAGAGGTTACAGATAAAGCTGTGATATTTTACTTTGCATATCTGGGATACAACACTGAATCATGTTAAATGCTACATCCATGTTTATGGCTGGACTGCAATTGGTGCTGTCACTGTGCATCTTCTCAAGCACAGCATAGGAATGCCATGCTTCCTTTTAGGTCTGTGTTTCAAGCCTGCACCAAAATGATCTCATCTGCTCTTCCCTGCCATATACATATTTCATTGTATAAAAATTCCCTGCCCAAACAAGAGCAGGTTTAATATTGAGAACTTGGTTTCTCTTTATTATGCACCATCATGCTGCTATGAGATCTTATAGCCATCAAGGGAAGCTGTCTGGAGCACCACAATCTAAACAGCTAAAGGGTAACACTGAGCAGATGAGCTAAAGAACATGAACAATGAAAACTTGTACTTTTTAGTTTCAGAGAAAATACCCTGTGCTGGTGGGAATTCTCTTCCCACGAACTCTAGTGATACCAAAGTTGAGAGCAGTCTTTTTGCAGCTGTTACCCTCCATTACCTTTATTCCTCCAACCCCTTGCTATTATGCCTCATTTACTGTCTCCCAATCACAGGCTAAGTTATATGCTATAGAGACATCTACTGCAAGGAGAATAATCCAAAATGTTACTCACCATACAGGGCTTCAAACTGAAAGCAGAGGACACAGAAAGTTACAGCAACTGCCTTCATGCCTGCCTGACACAGAGGCATCAGCCTTCTGTCTACCGTGAAGATGGGGGAAAACACATGGGTAGAAAAGGAAGTGGTTTGTGGGCTCTGAGGAAAACTGTAATATAATCAGAATGACTTTTTAATATTTAACCCCTGACTACATTATAGCTATGTCAGCATTAGCTGTTGCACATACCTGTGAGGTTTAATGCTTTATTTTTTTTCTTACCTAATGGCTTGCTGTCACAGACAGGAAGATGAAAGATTTTCTGACATTATTTTTGAGGTTCACTTTGCGAAGACTGTTTTTGGTGAAGTCTATCATGATAGAGGCTGCAGTCATCTACAGTTGACTTCTGCAGATAGCACATGGTCAGCAACTAGTATTAACTTACAATACATGCATATTTGTAACTGGCAACCTGGTTTCTCCCCACCAGTTTCAACTGGTTTTACATAACTACTGGTCTTGCTCTATGTGGAAACTATTCATTTGTGGGGTAGGTGTCTCTCACGTGTCTTCATCCTAAAATTCAAAGGAAGAACATGGCCAAATTGCAGACAGATCCCTTCAGCCCTGTGACTTCTAAAAGATCCACTCCAATGTGACTTCCATCCTGGAGCTCAGGCTTGTTTTGCCTGGAGTTTCATGAGAAACTTCATGTGGCTCTGTGAGAGGAGATCTGACTCAGTGCCCTAGGGCCTTAGGTCAAAAGATTCTCTCCTTCCCTCTTCCTTGCCTTTGTGCAGCACACTCTGTTCTGGCCTGTTAACCATCTTTATTCTGGGAATTATTTAGGACCCTTTGCAATAACATATGCTATAATCATTTAATCCTGGCTGCTTATTTATGTCTATAATACTAATTTTAGTGCAGAAAATATGCAGGAAAAACTGCTTCTAAATCACAGTTAATATGTCAGACGCAGTTCGCATTTTGGATAGTGCAAAGAAAAAGCACAAAGGAGTGCTAGTGGTGCCTGACAGACACTGCCGGGATTGAGTCCTTGTAATGGTCAAATAATTGGTAAATAACAGGACTGTCTTACAGATTCACTCCTACTTTACACTGTCTGAATAAATCCTCACATGTTGGTTTACTCTTCTTCAAAAAGTGATTTAGTATCTTTCACTATTTTTGCTAAAGATCTGCTCACATGGGCACTGGCAGAGTTTTAATTTCTTCAAATCTTTTCAGAGCCCTGCAATCTATGCCTTTTTAAAAATTACAGTCACAGCTAAACTTGAGTCAAGTCAGGTGTTGATCTAAATTTTCAGCTCAAGTCTCTGGGGCCAAAATTAGTTAACTCTAACTAGAGAAAGTTTCTGCAGTATACTTTTAATTCTAAAGCCCAGAAGTATGTGGAGGTTCAAACAGTGATAAACCTACATATCATACACCTGACTCCTGAGCTTTCCCTATGAAGTTATGAACCATGTTGGGATCTACCGAGGTTCCAGGTAAGATCATCTCTTCCATCCCCCACAGAAACTAATGGGAAGTGCTAAAAGAACAGAGCAACCTTCTCCTGGGACATGGCCTTTATTGCCCCCCAAATAAAAATAAGAGTGGCCACCAGAGAAGCTTATAGTAAAAAGAGCTGCTGCTGCTGCTATAGAATTAAGGGTGGAAAAGAATCATGTGCCAAATACCCCTATGCACATCTTTGAGAGAGCATGGTGACAACACACCAAGGATTGAGTCCCTACAAAGCCTATCACTGACTGGGAAGGCCAGTAAAGGTATAGTGGAATGTACTCCATGTGCAAAGTTTTAGCTATTTTTTAATGAAAACAAGCTTTAAAACAAAACAGTATTGTTAGGGTTCCAAAATTTGTTGTCTTTCTTAAAAATTAAAACATTTTGTTAGGTAAGTAATTTTGTTAGAGAGGTTTGGGGGGGTTTAACCAATATCATTATTTTGGAGCAACTTACTCCTTCCCTCCCTCTCTGTGACCGCATCAGTTACACCAGTGCAGAGATTATTAATACACATGTATTTCACTTGTGGGGGAAGAATAGCTACCAGCATAGCTTGGCTGCTGTAGATCTCACTACAACAATTGAAGAAAGTCTCACTGTCCAGTTTGTATGTGTTAAGTCCTCTCTCTTTACTATAGCTATAGCTTCAAGTCTACAATTACACCTTCTCCTTTTCTGCTTCTTGGCACTTGGGATTTCTAGAATACACTGATCCCTTTATTTCAAAAGGGTCAAGCCCAGAGAACACTTTGGGGTACATTTGAAAGCATTCTGAAGTTTGATGTAAACAGTGATTTCAAGTGTATTTGATGATGAGCCAGCAGAGCCTGGGGCACTCACAGTGTACATTCACAAGCAAAGAGACACAAAGTCTAGCTCCATGCTCAGTGTGAGGGATGCTCACCTTCTAGTCCCACACCAACAGAGACTCCTCCACTGCCTTTCAATCTTTCCATCTTTGCCTCGCTCCCCTGTCAGCGCTTACCTACTTCACAAAGGCACCGTTACTGCAATTTAGAGGTGTTTCTTGTAAATACTACGGTTGGTTACGGTTAAACACCTGGAACAATTAGTCTGTTTCCACAGGCTTCCTACAACTGTAACTATTTTTGCTCACAAACACGTGTTTCCTTTTTCCATCCTCACTCATTTCTGTTCTCTGTGTCTTGATTTTCACTCTCCCATCCACACACGCCTCTCAGAGCTGACTTCTTTTCTCCTCCAACCTGACTGTCCCCCAGTCCCTGACTACCCTGCTCCTCAAGCAGTAGCTTCCCTTCACCATGTGCAGTAACTCCTGACTGGAATGTAGCTTCTCCTTCACCCCATGCCCTATTCTTTATTCATGTCCTACTCCCAATGCTACCTATAGTGAAAATCTCCTTTTTTTCCTGTCATCCTGCTTCTGACTGTTTACAAACTGGAAAATCCTTATGTGAATTTTTATGTCTTTAAAGATGCAGTCAGTGATACATACATCCATTTCCAAAGAGAAATGGGCTTGCTTATCCCTTGGTCCATACACCAGTGTTCTCTCTGCACAGTCTTCAGTGCTTCTCCCTTCTAAGTCCAAGTAACTTGGAAAACAACACTTCTGCAGTTTCCCCAAGAACACAGCAAGAATTTTCCCTGTATATATGATGTATATTTTTCTTTGCTCTGTTTAATCACATAACACATACTTACTGTTATCACTCTAAACAATGTCCATGTTAGCAAAATGATACTGCATGGTCCATTGTGAAACCAAGGTGCATTGAAGGCACTTATTCCATCTCACCAGCAGTTTTCCACTTCTGCTTATGGATGAGCAGTTGTCTACAGCAATATAAAATATTCTCTCCATAGAATGTTTTGTGATTCTTTCTGCAGAGGCTGCTACAGTCTATCCACACAAATTATATTCCATTGTCTCCTGCTGCTTCTCATTCTTTGCTTCAATATCTGGCCTATATTCTCATGACTCTGGGTCATTCCCTCAGGGCTGGAGCAGAAAGCCTCTATACTCATGCGTTTTCATTTCCTGTCCTCCTAATTGAGAAAGGGAACAATGACTTTCACTGTGCTATTTTTAAAGTTCTGTGAAGGCTTTAAATCCCACTTCCCATCTGCACCACTCCCCATTAGGTGTGTAAACAAGCTGCAGTCATTCAGAATGTAGAGATTTCAGCCTGAAACGCAGCTCATGTGCTCCCTCATTTGTTCTGATGCCTCCTTTGCTGATACATTGGTCTGATCTCTCCCCCAGGCCTGTGAGCATGCTGTAATATCCTCTCCATCGATGTGCCAGTGGAGGCTACTGGGGCTCAGCCCAGCCAGCTCAGCAGACAGGCAAACACCTCCCTGCAGAGCAGATCTAATGTGACAGTCCCCTATGGAGTGAAACTGTGTGTGGCTTTGCTTCTTGACACAAGCTCAGTTATGCCATTAACCACTTCTTTTTGGGATTTGGTTTGCGTTTTTTGGGTTTTGGGGTTTTTTTATGATGACGCTTGAGAATATTTTTCATTGAGTTTCCTAAAAGAAGGGGAAAAAAGTCTGTTAAGGATTTTAGCTGAGTTCTAAGGATTGCAAGGGCATTGACCTATAAATTCAGTCGACAGGCGCTAAGTGGCAAATTCAGTCAAGTCTAAACAGGTTGCCCAGAGAGGCAGTAAATGCCCCATCCCTGGAAAAACCTGACCTAGTTGGAGATGTCCCTGCTTGTTGCTGGGGGGCTGGACGTAGATGGTGTTTAAGGGTCCCTTCTAAGCCAAACTGTTCTATGATTCTAAGTGCCACTTCAGATCCTGGGACTAATGTTTTGGACTGGCTGACTCAAGGCAACTGAGAGCCACCTCGGAAAAACTCTCCATCTGATCTTAGGAACTGCTATGCCTCTGTGTACCCAGCCCCGGTGCCTCCTGCAACACAGTACCTAAAAGAGGTACCCAGCCACTTCTTCAGGATGTGGGGCACAGATAGAAAGGGCCCAATGAAGCTCATGTGCATGTGCTGGTGGTGTGGACTGCAGACCTAGGGTGGCTGGGGAAGGTTTACTGTCTTGAATAACAACAAAGATAACGACCATGTGTACTAGGAATGTGCCCTACCAGATGCACTAGGAAGAGGAGTGTGAGCAGTAGGTACTTTTTATTTGCATACGCCTGAGTGTGCAGGAGGTATTTACGAAAATACAAGGGTTGTAGATGGGCAGTGTTCCAGAAGGAGAAGTGTACCTTCTGAAGCCACTGCTGTTCCCTATAGCAAACATGCTGCTGTGTGGGACTTTGTTACAGGGCCACTTATATCTAGGTTTGGAAGGGAAGTCTTTCAGAATGGATGGCAAATATGCAAAACTCAAGCGAAGTGCAAACCTGGAAGCCCAGACTGTTACAGTCTGGCACTAGGGGGAGCGTTCATGACAGATACATGCAGATGAGCTGGGTGACCATGGCAGTTATTCTAGGTGTGACAATGACGAATTATACACATTTTGTAAAATGTTCACACCCCAACTCTTTCAAAGCTTGCAGTAGGGTGGGGACTACTATTATGTGGTTATCTGGTCAGCTGCCTTTGAGGACTTAGGATGGAAAGAGCCAAATTCTGTGGTGCTGCTTGGGGTTTGTGGTATGATTTTTATCTCAGCATTGTTGTGATTACTTTTTAAAGGTAAACTCCTGCTACAACTGCATTGACAGTGTAACAAAGAGAAACTTTCTCCAACAGAAACAGTCCCCAAAGTTGTGATGTGTTCTTGCAGATAAGAGATAAATGAAAAATTATGCTGAAAATTGCAAGGGCAGGTGAAGCAGCACAACCCTGTCTTGGATGCCCAGAAACACTAAAGTGGCTGAGGGCACACATATGCTTTTCCCAGATGACTTAAACTGCTTGCAGAAACCCTGACTCTCAAGTGTCTCTAAGGCAGGCTTCATTATTGTTGTTAGTGGTTAACTGGAGCTAGGCTTAGACAGCTGAGACCTTGGTGGCTCTGGAGGAGTAAAAACAATGAAATCACAAATATGTAACTTTAGTCTCCTCTATTTTGTGTCTGTCAATCGGAATCTCACAAGCCTTGGGAACTGTCTCGGGTGCTTTGTACACGCAGGCCAAAGCTCCCGAAGGCAGTGCTCCCACCTGCAAAGGTGAGATCCCTCGCTCCGGCCAGCCGCACTCCTCTGATGGGTGCCAGAGCAAAGACAACCAAAGCTGGGTACCCTGCAGTGCTGTGTAAGCCCCGGGCTCCTGCTGCAAGGGACTGCTGAAGGATTCGTTTCCCCTTCTGCAGGAGAAGTTTCCAAGAGCTGCCTTTCAGGCTGAACACACCTGGACGGAGTCTGAAACGGGGAGAGCAGCGTTCCTGAGCCGTGCCGAAAGCCCTGTACCCACGGGTGAGCGCCCAGCCCGGCTGTGCCGCGGAGCCCCCGCCAGCCGCCGAGCCGCGCGCCCCCGGCTGCGGGCGGCTCTGCGGCGCGGCCGCCAGGGGGCGCTGTGCGCCGGGCGGCTGAGGCGGACAGCGCTAGCGCCGGGCGGTGCCTCCCCGCGCTGGGCGGGACGGGGCCGTGCCCTGCCGGATGGGGCCGTGCCCTGCCCGATGGGGTTGTGCTTTGCCCGATGGGGCCGTGCCCTGCCCGATGGGGTTGTGGTTTGCCCGATGGGGCCGTGCCCTGCCTGACGGGGCCGTGCTCGATAGGGCCGTGCCCTGCCCGATGGGGCGGTGCCCTGCCCGCTGGCGCCGTGCCGCCGCTCCCGCACGGGGCTCTCGCCCTCAGCTCTGGCTCGGCACAGCCGAACTCGTGGCTTGCAGTGCAGCCCTGCAGGGTCACCCTGCAGCCCTGCGTCGGTCCTCAGGAAGGTACGACTGCTCTCTGTGGTTTCCTAGAATCCCACATAGCCTCTGCACGTGGCACGTGGCTTTACGTTTAAAGGGTTTGGGGTTTTTTTTTCATCACAAATTCTGAAACCGCACAGCAGAGAGCAGTGCAGTGTCAGTGTCTCCAATGCCTGCACTTGGAGAGACAGAGCAGGTTTCTTAGGGCTCAGGAGGTTTTAAAAGTGTCATAGCGAAGAAGGGGGTTTGATCTTTTTTATGGGTATTTGAACATCGTTCATCTGTTCTTGCTAATTTGATGAGAAAGAAAAACCTGTAAAAACAATCCTTCCAACAGGCCAAGAAAGACCAAGAGGTAATGGAGTTTGAATAGAAATCACTTCCCAGGGTATCACAGCAAGGGTCTACAAGTGTGTGGCTGTTGCAGTCTCAGAGGTGCTGTAGTGAAAAGTAAAGGAGGAACTCCCCCTAGGCCAGACAGAACTTAGCTGAGTTTGCTGCCCCTCAAAGTAACTGAGTTAACATTAAACACAGGAGCAAATTCTCTCCTGCAAGAGAGAGGATGGAAGTTGACCAGAAACCTTTCTGATGTGTTTTGCTATTTGTCCCACAGTACTTTTAACCCAGTGAAACAGAGCTTTAAAGCATTTGGTGTGCTTCAGGAGTTCACTGTAAGGAAGGGGTCTAGACACACTTCTTGCAGCTAGCTTGGATGCTGTCACCACACAAAAAAAGAATTTGCAGTAATAATTAGAGTGACAATGAGCAAAAAATAGAAATCAGATACCTATATTCTCTAGAGAACAAGTGATTGAAATGACTACTCTAAAACATGACTTTAACCACAGGGACCACATTGCAGATCACCATAGGATATTCTGGTGAATTGGCCTGTATCATGTAAAGACACCAGATTTCCTCACTGAAGTTCCCAGCTGCTCTGCACCTCTCTGCTCCTGGGAGACACACCAGTTGGGCAGAAAGAATGAGCTCTGCAGCTGCGAGGCTCACACCTTGATTAGGTGCCATTCGTCTCTAGAGCACTCAATACATTTAGGGTGAACACATCCAAACCAGCTCTAACAAGATCCCAGTGTCAGCCTGAACTCAGGAAGTTATATTCAGGCAAGCTCCCCAGTATCTAATACACCCTTGTGCTCAGCATAAAACCTCAGTAAGCTCTGCTCAGTCTAAGCTGGTCCCAGCTACTGTTAAGTTGGTCTGGGCAGATGTATACACATTGTATGGGAATGTGCAGTTCCCTGCTTGCCCATGACTGACTGAAAAGAACAAGCTTTACATGCTGGGTCTCTTTGATCTCAGCTCTGTGGTTGCTGGTCATTAAAAGTGAATGTTTGCTTCAGGGGCTTTCGTTGTCCTCACCATGCTGCTGCTTCATTTGGGTCTGGAGCCTCATGTGATTCTGACTGAACCACAGCAAAGCACACCCATATCCAGAGTAGAAGTCAAGCAGCCTGCTGGAGCCTGCTGTAGTGTAGTGAACCTGGGGGAATAGAGGTGTCCATATTGTTTCTATAGATACTACAGAATCCTGGATTTTCTGTCTCCTTGTCAGAATCAGACAAGTCCTCAACCTGAAAATTTTTGTAGGTTATGAGAGTCTTTCAGGATAGCATTACCATACATCTTTCCTCATGTTACATTCCTCACTTAGCACCTGCTGTTGAATATTTATCTGTGAGGCAAGATACTTTACCTCTGATTTTTTGTTTTTTATTCTCATCTGGTACAGCCTTTACATTTACACTTTCATGAATATAGAGGACTGTCAGAAAAGGTGGGAGTTGGTGTTCTCACTGTGTTGATATTGCTGCTAAACATTAATGTCGCATTAGCATCTGGGGCTAATGATAGCACTGTTCCCAAACCTAACTTCAGAATTCCTCAGGAATCCCCTCCTGGCTGGGAGCTGCCTTGGTTTGCTGCCAGACCAGGAATGGAGCTATGTGTCATCATATAGCCCTCAAAAATATGGTGTGATAAATCTCAGTTTTCTGTCTGTAGATCTGTTTATAGATCAACTACTTATATTCCATTTTTGCGGGTACCCACTGAAAAGTCACGTGCATGTGTCCCGTCTCTCTTTAGTTCAAAGTCATCTTTTCTTGTTGCTTGTCCTGTTTGGTTGCTAGAATCCTTTATCCCTTGTCTGCCTGCTGTACTGTGTCTGCAGCAGAGGCAACCAATGGCCCTTGCAAAGTCATGAGCAGTGAAGTTGTGTTCAGTACCTACCACAGAGGTCAGCCTCACAGCTGATGCTTGTTTTTGTTAGCTGAACTAGGCTCCCTTTGACAAGAGCGGCCTTTAGCTGCTGCTGTGTAACTCTTCAAAGGTGATCTTGGATGTGATTGTATTCTCTTGGTTATCCCAGTTCCTTTTTAAGACTTACCTCTGTGCCTGATGTTAGGAGGTGCTTTTTGTTACCCAGAAATCTGTAAGCACTGTTTTGTTGGTGTTCACAATATGATGGTGAGGGTGCAAATGTATTACTTCTTGTGCTGGGTGTCTTGCTGCACATGGAATCAACAAGATAGGATTCTGTAGTTACAAGATCATGGATTCATGTTAAATTGATTTAGGCAGATACCTCCACAAGCCATTGGTTTTTTCCCTTCTGTGCTAGGTAAAAAAAAAGCTGTAACAAAAACAAAACCAAACCAAAACAACAACCAAAAAACCCCAACAAAAAACAAACAAATGCACAGACACCAAAAAAAAAAAAAAAAAAAAAAAAAAAGGGTAAGCCTGTCACACCACTCAGCTTCTCTTTGGGTTGCTGTGGTTCTGTGGTTACATGGTATTTTCTAGTGACATCAGTGAAGGCTCTGTAGTTCTTGAATGACAGACTGTTTTGATCCTTCTTTTGCTTGAAGAAGAAAAATAGTCGAAGGGGAAAATATTAATTTGGCCATTTGCGTATTTCCTTCTAGTTACGTTTTCATAAGTAGGTTATTAGTGTTAGTGGTTACAGAGAAGAAAGGGGTGATTTTATTATTAGCTTTATATCAGGTAAAAATTATTCTAGTTGATATGGAAATACAACTGGCTTTCCAGTATGGAAAAAGAAACATTTCATTGTTTCCAAACTTTGAAGACTACTCCAGATATCCCCTTTGGCCTGTCTAGGTTTTTCCACTGTTTTTCAAGGCTATTTGTGTTTCTTTGAGTTCTTCCATTTCTTCTGTAATACAGAACAGCTGATCATCCTTGTTTATTTGAACTCAAAAATCCACAGGGTTTCAAAAAGTGACAGGATAAATCTGTGGAAGAGAAATCCCTTGAGGCTGTTAAAGACAAAGACACTACCTGTGAAGTTCCTGAGGTACTGGTGAAGGAGGGCTGGAACAGTATTTTGGGGAGGTTTCAGAGCATGCTTTCCTTGATTGTATACTCATCCCTGACATCTGCTCTTGGGCACCGCTGGGAAGTGGACAGCTGCTGCTGTGTCTTTTAGCATCATTCCTACCTTTTTTTTTCCTGCCTGCTCTGTCTGGTCTTGAATGATGCCTACAGACATTGTAGAACAGGTCCTATTTTATTAGTATTCATGTATATTGTACTCTTCCTGATAATTGCAAATAATAATATTACCACATATGAAATAAAGAGTCACTGCTGCTGTGCTGTTCTGTTGTAGAACTGAGTGCCATTTGGTATTCCCAATGAGTTAACAGTGACTGCAGCAGGGCTTGGAGCCAAGGGCACAGCCTGCTACATAGTCTGCCAGTTTCAAAAGGATGAGCTATGATATCTCATGATTAACTACCTACAAACAGTACAAATAAGATGCATGACTGCAATGTGTGTGTGACTTGGAAAGGGAAATGAAAAACTAAGCACAGTATTACCAGGACAGATAAAGCTCCAGCCAGAAACAGATTCAAAAGACTAATCCTTGGTAGGTGGAGCACCTAAATCCTTAATAAGAGTTAAAGATGAATTTTCCAGATCAGAGATCTTTCTTGCATACAAAAGAATGGTGCTTATTGGTTTGGAACCTTATGCAACCTGTTCCTTCTGTCATAAAAATCTACCAGGTAAAGGATGTTTAAGTGTCTGAAAATTACTGAAAACAGTGATTCCTAGTTCTGTTGCAAGACATAGTTTTACAGTACTCGTTACTAAATCTGCTGCTGATCCATGCTGTAGCAGGACAGTGTTGGTAATGGCATATCATCTTTAGAAATCTCAAAGGACTTTAATGTAACAAACAAAGAAAATCAGTATATTTGTTATTAGGCTTTTCAAGATAAGAATTTCCCACTCTGTATCAGTAAAAAATCGTCATCTTTCACAGATTATCAGTAGAAATCAAGAAGGCCTGCCAGCCTTCAGAGTTTTCCACTGAAAGTGCCGAGAGTGAGGATAGTCAGCACTCCAGGCATGCTCCTGCCTTTGGTGGCGGATCAGGCAACAGCAACCTGTGTGTCTCACTTCCTAGCAGTACCACAGCTTTTGGGTAAGTGGCTCTTCTTCCTGTCTCTGGTGCTGAACACAAAGTGTTACTTTGACACAAAGAAGTTTTGGCGAGCATGGTTTAATTGCTGCATTCATGCACGTGCACACTTGCACAGAGGCTTTTTCAGTAGATAAGCATTCTCTGTGTGAGCTTCCTGAATAATTCTAGTTAAGTGGAGGTGACTAATTGCATCAACTCACCCCCCACCGGAAAATGTCAGCCTTTGTCATATGTACCTAAGTGAGGTGAAGAAATTAGGACAGGAGCTAAAGAGGAGTCTGCAGAGCTTGTAAAATCTCTTGATTTGAGATTTTCCTGGGATATTATTTTTAAACATTTTATTACAAAAGGGCTATGGTATCTCTAGTGATTACACATCATCAATGCATCAGTTTCATGCTGAAAAGACTGAACGCAGCACTTCAGCAAAACATGGAAATATTTTCTAGCAACAAGACAGAAACTAGCAACACTTCGATTTTCTGATAATTTTTATGTTTTACTTCAGAAAAGTCAAGACAATGAATTCTTGAATAAGTGACAGGTTTTGTCAAGAGTTTCTTTGTAACAAAGTGTGGGTTTAGGTAGCAAGGGAAGCCTCCAGGCATCCTGAGTACAGAGTTATACATATTTCATAAGCATATTTTATATTGCTGTATTTCCTTGTATATGTTTAACAGATTCAAATCCTAAATCTACTTTCCCACACTACCTGCTTCACATGCAACAGGCTATTTCCAGCTTCTTAAATGTCACAAATAACACAGAATACTTCTGGTTTCATTGTATGGTGAGAAGGAAAGATCAACGCAATAGTTTTCACTACATTTGGCCTCATCTGGATTTTGTGATATTAAAGCTTCACTTTCTTTTTTCTTTACAGGTTTTACACTCACATCCATAATTTCTGTTCTTTTCCAAACACTGGAGTTATGAAAATAAATAGTTTTAAAGTCACTGCCTAAATTGAAAATTTGAATTTTTTACAAACTAGGAAGTTGAGAAAAAAAATTATGTTTGGCAAATGGGTTTTTTTGTTGTAAATTTGACGTAGCTAAATTTTAAACACTACTTCAAAGAAGTCAAAGTATTTGATTTAAAAATGCCAACAAACTTCCTTTTTCCCCCAGTCTTTCTATGAAGAAAAATTTGCCAAAATAAATATTGACATATTTACTGTGAGTGGAAAAGGTCATTAAATTCAAGTACTTCATCTCTCTAGAGCAGATTAGGTGCTGAGAGTTTCATGTTCTGCATGTTGAAAAGTGAACCAAGAGCATCCAGGTTGCTGTATCTCAACCAGCTTTTTGAGGGAGAGCCTTATCAAAGGTGCCATATTTGGAGATGCCATTCATGCTGTGTGCAGAAAGGCTGACTCCCTCTCACTTCCTCCAGCCTCCTCCTTTTGCCACCTGACTTCCAGCAGTGCTGTGCAGGTTGTTATTGTCTCCTGCAAGTCATCCACCTCCTGGGTAAGACACAGCCTGCATCCCCTTTTAGTTCACAGATCACAAGTGATCAGATCCCATGGAGCATCCAGCATTGGAAAACAAACCAAGAAAATACATGCACACACTCAGCATAGGGACTGCCCTCCCTCCAGGAACCATAAAGCCACTTCTTAAGGTGTGTTTCCGATTGAGGCACCTGACTGAGGCAGGAGTGAAGCATCTCTATAGACTCCCATGAAAGACCCACACCTTCCTTGTGATCAGTGATAGTAAAGCAATTGCCATATTTAAGGAAAGTATATGGAAACCTGGTCTTTTCTAGTCATAAAATATGGAGTAAAAATATGATAAACAATAATGCAAGTTTGTCTGAAAATTGCAGCATAAATGATGGCATTAATGTGAGGAATTTTTACACCAGCTATGTATCTGTGGCTTACATAACAGAGGAGGAATAACATAACAGAGGAGGAATAACAATAACTGTTGGTAAGATTATTATAATGATACTGTATTATTGCAGAGAGATGAAAAGGGAAAAGAGCTTAAGAGATGTTTCATCTTAGTGAGAGAGTACTATAAAATGAGACTAGACAAATAGTCATATAATAAAATATGATATAATGAGTTAGCTTGGCATTATGAGAGAAAGGAAAATATTATTAATTTGTGAAGCAGACAGTCATCTTTGCTACAGAATTAAAAGTGAGAAAGCTTTTATAAATGCTACCCACACGATCTAACACCTCACCAAAGCTCAACTGTGAAACCAACTTATTCTGCTGATTACTGCTGTTCTAGGCAACTTTCCTGCATGTAAACCATTAAGTCAGCCAGTTACGAAGCTGTCGAATGTTTCCAAAGTGTCACTTACCAGAAGGATTTGATAACTTACAGAGAAAAGAACTGTTTTGCTTTCTGATCTTGATTAAGCACTGCAAACATACCATGTTTTGTGACAGTTTCCAGTGTGGATTATTTTTGGTGCTTGTTTCTCCACCACCAAGTATTTTTACAATTTTTAATGCAGCTCATTACACCTACATTTTTAATCTGTATGATGCAAATCAATTAGACCGTAATACCACCTAAGACCCTTTGTAGCATAGGAGAAGAGAGGGCCCATTTTTAATCACCTACTTGTATTTGGCTTCAAACGAAGTAGAAAGATGACAATAGCAAGAACTAGCAGCTCTGTCTGGCAGGTACGAAGGCTAACTCTGAAAGCATGCAAGATGAAAAGAAGCCTTATCAAAGCTTCTACAGAACTTCAAACACCTCAGCTTTCCCCACACACCAGCACATGGAAAGAGGTATCTGGAGTTCAGCTGAAGGCCAACAGAGACCCATCTTCTGATGAGAATTTTTGCAGGGAGGAAGAATATTGAAATATTTCTTTCAGTTGATGATGTTGCAAGTGCTCAGCACTAAGTACTGTGGAAGCTAGTACCTATCAATCCTCTCATGCTTTCTAGTTTGCAGAGGGAAGATTTTCTAGTTTGCACAAAAGTAAGCACTGCTGGCCCCTTTCATCACTAATTCAAGGAAGCTACAAATTCCCAAGGAGAAACTCTAAAAAGAAGACTAAGGTGTAGTAACTTAACAATAACCCATTTAATGTAGAACAGGACTCGTTTATTGCCTGTGTATAGTGGACAGTAAGAGTCTTCAGGCT
Organism: Acanthiza pusilla; assembly: GCA_036630365.1. Taxonomy (NCBI): domain Eukaryota; kingdom Metazoa; phylum Chordata; class Aves; order Passeriformes; family Acanthizidae; genus Acanthiza; species Acanthiza pusilla. The sequence goes on from JAXCHO010000019.1 coordinate 11,602,299, forward strand.
ACTGAGTCTAGTTAGAAAGAAACATGGAGTATTTGCTCAGTATAAATCTTTTTATTTATATAAAACCAGCAAGTCTATATTTTTCATGTCAGTGGCAATGTTGGCCCAAACTTTAACATTCATTTCCTGCAGAAAACCTGCATCCTAGGCACTGATGGATCTGGGAAGAATAAAGCACCCTGCTGCTTTCAACACAAGCTGCTGCATCACAGGGTAGAGCATGAATGCCAATAAATCCCATGCACAATGCAGCATAGTCCAACCAGATGTTACCCAGAGGTTCAAGCTTTCCTGGTTGTATCGCTTGTGCTGTTATGGGAGGTGGTCACCTATTGAAATCATATCGTTATGTGAGAAATTCTATTTCCCTGAAAACAAGGCCTTGCATTTTGCTGAATGAAGCAGATCAAACTGAACATTTTCAAGCACTACTCATTAAAAACAGCGGTGAGAAAAGAACGAAGGAGAAAAGCCATCAATGAAGAAACGGAGAACTTTTTGTTCCACTGTAATTTCATAGCCACTAAAAAATGTTCATTCAAATATAAAAACATGACTGTGGTTAAGACAGCTTGCTATGGAAATTGAAAGAAAACTACATTTGAAAAGTGGAAAAATGAAAGAATAGTGATATTTTGAGTGGGTAACAATCTCTTAGTTCATGGAAGCATCTGCTATATTACCTCAGCTGCAGTTACTAATGATTCCTGGTGAAGTTTTGTCCCTTACCTAAACTCTTCCCTGATCTGTCCCTCTAGTAAACAACAGTTTTTAAACTGACTTCAGGGAGTATTTTTACATGTCCCCCTTCCCACAGTTTCTAACATCTTTTATCGGTAACTGTTTTTTGCAGAGGCCTCACTGCTTAGGTATGATAGAAACTAGCTCAAAATAACTTTCACATGTTCAAGCAAGCATGCAGTTTGCAAATGTCAACAATAAATTGGTTTTAGTAATGCATAAATCCATCTGCTATGCACCAGCCTTCTTTGGTTTGGATTTCATGTTATTACTCCTGGATACATCATCTGACTCCTGTTTATGCCTCTCCTAGAGGTAGAGCTCTTTAGTCATGGTTCAGACTGTTCCCATCACTGGGAAAATGGTGCATTTTCTGGTTTATTTTTCAGAACTCACTCCCCAGCAATAGCTTTTGTCTAGTGAAAAGACGAAACCAGTTGTATCTTACGTTCCAATGTACTTGGCCTCCAAACCTCACCTCAGCCCCTCACACACATATTTCCATTCTTTGGACCTGCAAAGCCCAAAGTCAGTACACAGACAGGAATTGCATCAAACCTGTTAGGAGTTACCTCGCAAATGCAAATGTTGGTTATTGAAAAACTAGAAATTAGGCCCACGGTAGTCTGGAGCAAAAGTCAGGAGATTAAGACATATAGCAATAGGTTAAAAGTGTCTGCTCTTGCATAGCCTAGGATTCCTTGATAATTTTTCTTTTTTAAAACTTTTTAAGTCTCTGTGGAAAACAGAATTAGTGAATTTTCCCTGCAGACCTCAAGGCCTGACTAAGTAGTGAGTTCAGATTTACAGATTCCTTCAAAGAGTGGGGAATCTCTAATCCCAAAATAATAGATGACTCATTACCTATTCATAGAGTAGCCCTGTGGGAAACTTTTGTCATATGTTTTTCTGTATCAGATAGGACTCTGATATTTGAAAATGACAAGGAAAAAGTAGTTCAGATAAAGAAGTGGATGGAAATGAAAGTAGAATATTGGGAGCTGGGAGTGGTGTATGCATATGCTGTTGTCTTTGATGCAGACAAGTATACCTGTGAATGCCCACTCATCCAACCAGAAACTCACCCTCTCTGTTTCACAAACAGGCTGACAGATCTCCTAAAGGGGTGAAGAGCACATCAAAAGAGACTCTTTCTGAACCTCACCAGGCAGCATGGTCTCATAATTTGGCTGTCCAGGTAAGACACTCAGTTGTGTTTTTAAAACTCCCCATTCTAATGAGCAGAATTCTGGGAACAAATTCTTTTGCCTTTGCTTTGCACATTCTTCCCAGAAAGAGGCATGATTTCCTCTTTATTGCATTGTCAGGGATGTACATTGACCTAATGTTTGCACCTTTCATTTTGGTACTGCTGTGATGTGACAGAACACTATATTTGATTTGTATATGTAAAATCTTATGGGGTGCTGATAGTGAAAGATGATCTCCAAGAATCGGAAAAGCACAGACCTTAAGGTTCTGGAGGGCGGCACAGAGCCATAGAAATTCCCTGAGGTCAGGCCTCTGCCCTCATTAGAACTAGCTGCTATAAGGACCATGTGGAGGTAGATATAAATATCATCTCTGCGGGTACTTAGGATCCACTGATCTCTGTAGTGCCAGATACAAATTACGAGAATATTATTGTCAATAAAATCTGAACTGAAATCTCACTTTGTCTTCACTGCCACATCTGCTGATTTGAATGCACCTACTACCCTGCCAGAACATTCAAAAAGGGGAACCTGGCTTAGAACAAAAAGTGATAAAGCATTATATAACATTTAGCTCAGAAAAGGCTGCTACAATGGTAAGGAAAACCAAAGAAAATTAAGCACTGCAGAAACAAGAGAAGGTTGGAAAAAGGGAACACTGAGGATGAAGAGAAGCTCAGAACAGACAGAGAATTTGGGCAAAGTAATTTCTAATAGGATAATTAATAAACAGCATGCCAAGAATTATGTAAGTGCAGGAGCAAAACAAAATACTGCTATTACCATATGTGAGATTATTGTTTCTCTTCTGCTCTCCCATAACTTTTGCTATTCAGCTATTTTAGTAACCTGTTGCTTATTTGTGGCAGAATTCTTCACTGGTTGTTACAGGCTTTGTCTCAAGGAAATTCTGGTGTGCTAAGAGGTAATAGTCCAGGTGGATGCAGAAGACCTAGCTATGGCCAACTTAGCTGCCAGAAATGGAGATTAATTGGAATATCCATAGGTTCTAGGGTGACACAGATTCACAGCCAGCTGTGGCCAGAGGTCATGAGGTTGTGGATACAGGTCCAAAGTATCTCTTCACCCAGGAGGGATAAACTTAGAAAATAATATACTTGAGCTGCCTTTATATTGCTTCAGAAAATAAGTTCTTTGTGCCAGTATATAGGAATTGTCAAAGAAAGGAAAAAGAAACAATTCCTGATTAGGAGTCAGACACATGATTCCACAGGATATCTAAACTACTATTGCTGATAGAAAATTTGCCCTGGATAATTATTCACGCTTTGTGCCACTTGTACAAGTGGATGTGTGGGTCAAACCTATTTTTCATCATGGAGTATTGGAATACATTTCTTTGATCACGTTGGACCTGAATGGGCAGAAGTGTAGTAATTTTGCAGTGACAATAGGTATATTATCTTTTACCATTTTTTATCCCCAAAATACCAGGTCGTGAAAAGTTAGGGAAATATTCCAGACTAATGTCAGAATACTAAAACACCTTCAAAAAAAAGGGTATGTCATCAGATGCTACTTTTACTTATTGTAGCCCACTTGAATATCGACACCGAGAGAGCAGTTAGCACCTGCAAAGACTGGCAAATTGAGAATGTGAATGTGTCTTTGCATCTTGCCAGATGAATGGGCAAGAGAGGGAAAACAGACTAGAAGAGCTATGAGATTTGGTGTTCTGGGAGCTACTGCCACTGCAAGAACGTGGATTAAAGCACTCTGGCATTTGGCTTTACAGCTGTGCAGCCAAGAAGATGGATTCACAGCTGTGAAACAGAGACACATGCTGCCAGTGTTTTGGGTTGCAAGGTGAAATTTTGATAGCAAAGAGCCAAAGTAGTAGCTAGTAGCTGAGAATGCTGAAATTGTTTTAAGCTTCAGCAGCTTTGTGTGTTGACTAGCATTTAGTGAGTGAGAGTGTCAGAGTGGTGCAAAGAAAACAGGATTTGAAACTAGGACAGGTTTTTTGTTTAAACGTGTACAGGAGGTGCTGTCAAAGGCATTACAGCTACCTTCTGCAAGTAAGTAACTCTACTGGAAGTGAAAACTTGATTGGTATTGTCTTCTGAAGCACATCACAGCAGCTGTAACTAGGCAAGTAGAAGAGCTGACAGATTGTAATGGTGGCCAGCTGAGGAGGAGAGCTGAGAAAGGAAGTGTTGGCATGAGCACACAGGCTGTCTCTGAAGGGCAAAACACAAGGTCAGAGAGGAAAGGTTCATGTTGTCTTCACTGCTTTCTAACATGTAGCCACTTCCTGTTTCTTCTGAGAGAGGTGAATAAGAAATGAACATGAATTTGGGCAAAGCTTCAAGATTTTTATTGAATGGTACATAACTAATAAACAAGATCATACACTGTCAGTATTTTCATGGAAAACAGACTTGGTTAAACGCAGCAACATACTTCTGCCTTTTGGATAGATGCTAATTTAGCATTTGTAAAACACAAGGCCCCAGCAGAGCTGGAACATTCTCCCAGCACAGTCTAAGAGGGCTCCTGCTGGAGCCTTTTCTACAACCAAACTGTCAGCACTGGCTCAGAGACCATCAGTCAGCTCCAGCACAGCACTTCTGGGACACAATGCCACTGCAGGGAGCTAAGGTCAGGTTTCTAGAGCAGCAGTGTCATCAGTGCCAGCCTATGGGGAGGCCTCTGTGGAAATGCAGAGCACTAATGCCAGAAATGGAACCAATAAATATCAATGCAGGGAAAAAAGTCAACATTCCTTTGTACATTAGTGTGCTTTCCTGCCTCTGCCCCTCAGACCTGTGGATCAGCCTTGCAATGATATACAAGCCTCTGTCATAATAGTGTTTGGATTTCAGTTGATCCATAGGCATGGTGAAATTTGACAGTAAGACGCTCAACTGCAACAGCAATAGTTCTTAATGCTATACATGTATATATATTACATATTGGTACAATACATCTCAAAAAAGTCAATGGCCTAATATAGCCATTTTTATGTGACAGGGTTAACTTTCAAATACTAGTGCATATACCATTTATTCTTCTCCAAACCACAGAAGTTACAAAGACTATTCTCTCACCTTCCTGTACACCTTTTGTAAAAATACAATTAATTTTACTTCTTTAACTGAAATGAATTAGCAGACTCTCCATCCCAGCTAGGAAATGGTTTCTCTCTTTCCTTGTTACAGCTAACAGTGATGTGGAATGGAATCACTTTTTTCTCTAGTTTTTCAGAAGGCATTTTCACATAGACTCCAGTAGTGAGACATCGTCTTCTCTTTATCTGTAAAATATGGGAAGAAAGTAAAATAAACAAGCGATTGCAGCATGATCATTGACCAGCACATTTTAGAGAAACCAATGGATGTTCTTCCTTTACTGAGTACAATGTATTCTAGACACCTTTCTCTGCCTCTTTGTAGAAGATCTGTTGAGACCATTTGAGGGAGGAGCAGGATGTACAGGGGTTTATTTTTTTTTTTTTTAAAGAGTCCTGCCATTCATTTAGCCCTTTAAAGGTGCTTCTGCTTCAGAGTTCAGTGTTGGTTCAAAATTAGGAGTGTTCACACCAGACATCTAGGGACAAGGACTGATTGAAAAATATGGGACAGACATATTGTTTGGTTTCAAGCTCAGGTTCATTTCTAGCAGACTATGAGCACTTCAGACCCCTGTGGAAAAAGGCAACCTGGGCTTACATTTTACGTGCTCCTGTGCAGACATTTCTGGGAAATTAAAAATGGGAAATTAAAAGCTGGGAAATTAAAAATGCTTTAAGTTACACTTTCCCCATCCAAGGAGAAGCCTGTTTAAATTTGTTTTGCAATGCATAGGTGAATGGTGAGAAAAGGAAAAACCAAATCCTGGGATTTTGTGTGAATCATTTGTGAAATCAGAGTACACATGAAGACTGTTCTGTTCGACCCCAAAAGCATCCAGGACTTTGACTGGTTTTAAGCATCCAAACCTAAGCCAAGGCTCAATTCAGCTGGTGGAAGCTGACTGCTTTCTAGTAATCTGGCAACAAAAATGAGCCACAAAAAATGTAAGTGGCAACTCCAGCAAGTTCTCTTATTTTGCATTATTGTAATAACTGCACTAGTAAAATGGAGTATCCCACTGGGTTTGTTCCCAGTGTTCTTCCCTGTTCTCATTTCTTTCTCCTTGTCCTCATAACACAAAGAGGTATTATTAGCAAAAGGGGGCTGAGTTGATGGGACTTACCGCTTTGCCCACAAGAATGGCTGAGATGATGATACTGTAAAGAAAAAATCCTGAGGCAGTAGCTCCTAATACCCAGAGGTATATGGCAATGTCTGGACAAGGCTCTGGATCTAAAACATATGATATCACACAAGTCATGTCACACATGAGCTTCATGAGGATGGCCCTAGAGTCAGCAAGCCAGCCTCTACACTGCTTCTCTCTAGCATGTGCTATCCCAGGATATCACCAGGACTGAGCTCTGAGTTGCTGCCCACTCAACCTCCAATGGAAATAGTCTTTATCTGAAGAAGAGCATACACCTTACTCTGTTAGTTTTCCACTTCTGTAACTGCCTAGACATACATGTACACTGCATGATGTTGCTTATGCTATCAGACATCTCTAAGCTGCTAAATACATTGCATGGCTGTGGCTATGCTTGCTTTAGGTGTGTGCAGGGAGACCTGAAAGAAATAAGAGCTAATCAAGATTTTCAGAGCTCAAACCAATATTCACCCTCACTTCTTACAAACAGAACTCTGAAGACCTATGAGGCATAATAACAACTCCCTTAACTTGGAAATATCACCGTACATTGGCTTACCAATGACATAGAGATGTGTCCCATTTCCCTTGTTCATAAAATAGGGTGGGGGGTACATCCGCTCCATCTTGCAAACATAAAGCCCGGTGTCATTCACTTGCAGGCCAGCGAGGGTGAGGGTCACATTGTTTTGGCCAGGGCTAACATGGCACTGAATGACGTCTTTCACAAAGAACGTTTTAAACTCCGTGGTGTAGGATGAAGCACAAATTTCTGTGAACTGGTCACCAGTCTGTTTAAGCAAAGTCACTCGAATTTCCTTTGCATCCCCGATGTTCTTGTATTTACACATCAAGTGGGCGACTCCTTGCCTGTTGGCCAGCACCATTGCTGGCTGAGTCACTTCCATTACTGTAAGGAAGGGCATGAGGGTAAGTGAACTGACAAGAAAGGATCTGGAGTCATTTACTTCAAACCTGCACAGTAGGAAGGGAGTCCTGCCACCTTCTATTATCCATGGGTAATTCCTAGAAATGCTGCTTTCAAAGAAAGGACTCCAAGACCACAATTCACATTAGCACTGCATTAATATTCTTTGAAAAGCTCAAAAAGATTACTAAAATTGATTACTAAAAATTATATTATAAATCTCACCAATTACTTGTTGCTTAAATAATAGGTTATTTGGCCCACTTACTCGAGCAATGAATGACCTGCATGCTTCAGTTTCCCGCAACACAAACTTTTTAATATACATAAGAAGACAAATAGACTATGGATGGTAAGGCTGAAATTTGAAATTTAAAATCAGGCTTTTAAACCACAATTTCTGCCTAGTAGAAATAAACATGTTTACATTTAGGAACAAAAGAAAAAATTACATCCTGTATGGAACATGGAACAGAACTATTAAGGTAACAGTAAAACTGAATAGAAAATCTGTTTGCATATTTTTGTTTCTGATCTTTTTTTCTCCTTATTTTTAACTAGCTACTCCCAAGCCACAGTATAGCAACAATATACACCCCAAGCCAATAGAGCAGCACACAACAAAGCCTGATAAACAGACTGCAAAAAAAGTCTTAAGGTGAAATTACTGTACCATGTACAACCCCACTGACAGCTTTTTGCAACTTCTATATTCTATCCTGACACATGGTGGGAAGGCACCGTCTTCTGCTTTAATAGGCTGTGAAGACTCAGTATTATTTTTTCAATCTCATTTTATGTCAGTCCCTTTTGTGGCAGGGCTTATCTTCTTCAGTTCTGCAGTGTAAGAATTCCAGATGAAGAGTAGAAATTCTCCATCCATTCAAACCTCTAGACCCATCTTATCAGCTGTCACAACTTCACTTGCAGGGCCTGGTTTTTCAAGATCTTTTCTTCCTTCTTAAGCCACTCTGAGTGTTGCCCAGTGTCCCTACAGATAGTACTGCTCTAAAGTTTGTGTCTGGTTTTCCAGACATCTTGCAGTGTCCCAAGACCTCACTCCCATCAGTCATATGTCACCTTCCTCTCCCTGTTGCACCAAGTCCATCTCCTGCACGGACATGAAACTGAAAACAAGTCGACACCCCCAGATACCTTGCCTCCTTTATCTACCCACCTTCAGCAATTGCAGTGGCTGTGCAGAGAAAGCCCACGGTGACCAATATTGAGAGCATTCCTGTGCTGGGACAGGTGCTGAAGGGGATGAAGGTGTCTGATGCCTTCAGACTTTAAGACAAACTGGAACTCTCAGGACTGGAAAAGAAGTGATACCTTTCAGGATACTGAATCTTCGAAATGTTTGAACCCACACAGAGCCAGTGTGTATATATAGCTTTGATCCCAGATGCTGTACCTGAAAGTAATACGAAGCTTTGTTTTGGTTTTACGAGAACGGAAGTAGTGGGTTTGATTAGTACGTGCATAGTTAAGCTCAAACAGCATGAACAAAAACAACTATTCAGCAGATGGAAAATATATATTCAATCTGAAACCGCTATCCATTCTTCTTTAAGAATTGGGGGGGGAGGGGGGGGGAAGGTAATCACCATTAGAGCAGTTCAGGCCCTTTGGTGATGCCAGCTTGCAGAACCATAGCACTTAATATTTTAGCAATCATCAGGTATTTCCTACCAGGACAACATTCAGAGAACTGTACTTCTGCCTAATGTAGCACAGTGAATCACTGCAAGCTAGCTTTTTTATGGAGGACTTGCCTCCACCCCCTATTTCTTTGCTTGCTTTAATGTTAGCGCTATTGATGTTTAAAAATTGCTACCCCCTTCAAAATACTGATTACACTTGCAATTACTTCATTTTTTCATATCAGCAATGTGACTGGAATCATAACCCAACCTCTTTAGGCTTTCCTGTTTAAAAAAAAAAAAATTATCTAGGTTTATAGCTAATGACTTTCACATCTGTACATAACTTTGCTACCTATGGACTTTACTGCCTAACTACCTTGACATCAAGAGATGAAAAACACTGCAGGAGCTTTGATTATTGCTATCTCTGCTTAGAGCATCTTCATCATTTCAAATCCCAGTGAAACAGTTTTTGCTCATGGGCCTTTTAAAAGTCATGTAAGCTCTGAAAATTGTGTTGCTTTTTTATGTTATAGGCTGTCGTATCCATGAACGATTGCCTAAAGAATTCCATTAAAATGAATGTTCAGTTATCCTGAAGGTCAGCATTCTTTTTTTTTACCCACAAGTTGAGAAGTTCTTATAGAAGGTGCTTCAAATCATTTATATGTGTAGATCTAGTAGATTGCAAAGATCTGCTTTTGCACTGTGACCTAGAAAGACTAACATTACTTTCCTGCCCAATCCAAAGATCCAGGATAAATACTTAGTCTTGAAATCACATAAATGCCTAATGATATAAATAAGCTTATTGCTTCCATACTTAGGTTATGCAATAGTTGTTTGTAATGACAGATTCACAGTTATTTTAATCTTAACCAGCATTCAAAACAGAAGTGATGATAAATAAAAATACAGCTATGGGAACATGAAAAACTGCACCCTAATAATGAAACAGGCACATATTGTATTACTGGTTAGACAAGCTTAAATCAATTTTAATATTAAATGTAATATTAAATAAATGCTATTGCAACATCATGTTCCAGAATATCAGTGAGATTTATGGCATGAAATTACCAGGTTATGCCTGACATTTTCATATCCAGAGTAATAACTAAATTATCTCTCCTTCATATCTTTTGGGCTTGGGTTTTGCATGCAGTTAAACAAATGATGCATTTGACCTTTATCAGCTATAGTGTCATCTCCTGATAATTGATTGAGACTGCAAACTGATGGTGCAATTAGCCACTAAAGACTGGCAAAGGATTGCCACGTAAAACTCACTGCTCATACCACACAGATCCTCTGGATCTTGCACTACTAGAGTGACAGGCAGCACTCTGGCACTCCTCTCTCTCCTGTTTTAAACTGCTCTAGCAAGCTTTGTTTCCAGTGGTACTCATCTTGTTTCCTGGCTGTTTTGTTCTCAGGATGCCTTTTCAGATCCTTTTCCTTTTTCCTTTTTACCCTTGTTCCTCCTTAAAAGCCTTCTGTTAAGATAATTACTCTTCTAAGTAAAGCACAACACATCTCGCTGTGGAGTCTCTTGCTCATCTCTGTCTTTGCAGATAGGAGAGCCTGAAGTGAGCCCAAGCTACCTTGTGTTATCCCTTCTAATGGTTAGAGATCACCTTGCCATGGTGCCCTCTACCCTTCCTAATCAGACTTTGGATCCTGAGTTAATGTTTGCAGATAGCAGATAGATCATGCAGTAAAAGAGATCTTGTTCCAAGTGAGATCTCACTTTCACTGCTCCCATCCTTCCCAGCTCAGTTATAGCATGGAACAAAGTATTGGTAGCTGAATGAGTTCCCCCCTAAAATAAAATCCACAAGAATCACTGGGGTTGTCTTTTCTCTCTGCTGTGTCCATCTTCTAACTGCTCTTCAGTGGGTCAAGAAGCCTCTGGACTTCTGCTTGTCCCACCTTCCCTGAATATATCACATGGAAAACACAGGCCATGCTTTGTGGGCTACAACCATAAGGACCTCTCTTGCCTAGTTACTGCACCTTCTTGTCTGTGTAGTTTGCTATCTTCCTGCCCTGACTGTTTTATCTTGGGAACTCTTCATCTTTCACCCTTTCCCATAAATGGAACCTTAGACATGGCCTAATGGCTGGGCAAGGGAATGACTGAAAGAAGACCCCTAATTTTGACTTTGAAACACAGGTCTTTAAGTGAGGTTATGCTTCAGGCTGTTTCTAAAAGTCTGTGCTTTGTGCTAGAAAGATCAATATAAGATACTTCTTTAATGCACATAGTTACACTATAGTGCTCTCTGTTCCTTTGGGTGATATTAATTCCCAGGTCACGGGAAACCTTTATACTCTACATAAACTACCACAGCAAAGTGTCAGAGAAGGGGCGAGGACTGAGGGCCTTGCAGTGCTAAACTGCAGAGACTTAAACAAAGGGTTCAGCTTAGGAATGGTTTGGGCCTCATGACCTCTTTGAACTTAGCAGAGGGAAGGACGTGCAATTTTATACTAGACTACACTACTGTGATTACTCAGATTGCTAGGAAGTTAAATAACTGGGTTTCTCATGGAAGTTTCTTTCTCATTTTGGGTTAGTCACTTGCATTCTAGTGATTTGCTTTTCTTCATTGAACACGTGTTAGGGCAAACCTTCCTATACCCTACCCTGTCAGAATTCCCATTGCAAAATGTTATTATTCACGAAATTATTTTCACACTTTTCAGCCTGTCTCATGCTGCCTGTGTTTTTTTCTTCTGTGACAGGAACTTGCTTGGTAAATTGCGTGAGATGTAACGGAGAGAAGAGATTCTTATAATTTGCATAAGTATCTGTTTCAGGATATTTGGCTGATCTAAAAAATGTGAGATCACATCTTATTATGTTAAACAGTTCACGTTTTTACCATGTTACTTTGCCACAAACCTGTTGGGGTTTTGAAATATACTGTCATTTGAAAAAAATCCAGACCTCTAAGTGGTATGGCTGAAGAAAAATCTTTCTACAAAACAAGAGGTAAAGAGAAAAGGAAATAACAGAATGACTGGAAAAAATATCATTTCATTACCATTAAAGGATTAAAACCTGATTAGCATAAGTAAAGGCCTAGATATAATGAAGTTTGGTGGATCAGGCTTAGTTCTTGAAGGAACCACAATTCACATCATAAAACTACCTATTTTTAAGTCTCAGAATTGTTGCCTTTTTCTCAGCTTCTAACCTGGTTTTGTAGATGCTGCTCCTCAGTCTTAAGCCTGTGCCCTCAATCCAGCCTCAGAAGAGGTGCGCACAGCACTAGCTGAGGAGTTCTCTTTCCACTGCTTCTTAGCGCACATGGGGTTGGTCTTCTTGTGCACTTCTGCTGAACAGTAGATTGTCCAAAAAGATTTGAGAAGTGGGTGGATGTGTGAGTGTCCTGCTCCTTTGTGGTACAGTCATTGGTATTTCTTTTCTGGAAGCTAGGCTTTGTTTCCCCTACTGTAAAGTTAATTATGTTCACGGTTTCATTATATTCAGGGTATCTATAATTATCTAACACACAGGGCATTTCTTTCCAACTTTTCAGGCTACCAGTTCTCAGATACCCTTGAAGGTCTGCATTCTAGCCCTTACCTGGCTGGGTTTGCTACGTGTTATTTGTCGTAAGCCATCTATGTCCCAGTAGCAACCAGGCCCTCTGCCTGTGTGAATGTATTGCTCCCACCCCATCCCCATGCAGCTTACAGTCAAAATGTAAGATCTGAGATGTATGGAAAGAGATACAGACAGAAGTAAAAGGAAATAGAGACGCAGGGTTGAGAAACAACACAGGCAAAAGGTCTTCACACACCAACTTCCTAATTCTTCTCCAGTTTCCTCTATGGGGTTATGGCAAGGGAAAGATTTTAGGACAAATTTATACAGAGACCTTAAGTGTCTTGGCAGATGTTTAATGACTTTCCTTTACTGGAAGGAGTCTTCCAAAGCAGAGCTCTATATATTTGTTGTTTCTAGATCAACCATCACTTGGGATTGAGCACAGAATAAAGCAGATGCCTTCACCCCAAAGCAAACATTGAAAGCTAGTCTGTTTTCTTGAATAAGCAGAGAAGAACAAAAGAAACCCCTAAGTCTAAAATTAAGCAATTAAGTGTACCCCATGACTGGAGAAATACTGGAGAAATGTTTTACTTCCACTTTTCTTTATTTCTTAAAGAATTGCAAAAAGGAAAACGAGCAAAAGGTGGATATATTTACAAGTCTCTGGCTATGACAGTCAGCAGTTTGCATGTAATGAGGGACACAAGAATAAATGATACAGTTTTGCTGAAAACGTGCAAAATGACGTTCTAATAAAAAATGAGATGGGTAAGAAATATTTTTAAAGGGTACAGATAAGGAGCATAATTAAGTGCCTACTTCCAGTTTACACAGGGCTAATTAAGTCCCTGATTTTAAAAAAAAAAAAAAAAAAAAAAAAAAGATATTTCAAACTAGTAAGATCAAAGCAGGACTCCTGGAAAACCTAAAATTAAACCTTTATAAAGCAAAGGACTTGGTGAAGTTTACATAAAGGAGATAGTGCTCCAGCTCAGTAGACATACTGAGAATCCAAATGTTTGAAAGACAGCAGATCTGACAAGGAAAGGCATTTTGCTAAGCTCAGAGTGTGAAGTTCATCCAAGAAAGGACATGGATCAGATTCTAAAGTACTACTTTGAATTAATGACAAGTGAGTAATGAAGATCATCTTTGTTTGCCAAAGTCTGGGGGACATTTCTGAAGAGTGGATGTGAGCTGATAGAATGGGATGGGCTAGAAAATGAAAGTAAAAGAAATGAAATGAAGTTAAATTACATTAAGGGAAAAAGCAGTAATGTAGCAGAAGGCAGAAGTCACTGGACAGGCACAAAAAGAATGATGAGGTGTTCAAACTGATAGATTCACTCTAGCATTTTGAATACACAGCAGTGAGCCAACATTTGTGAAGGCCAGCAAAGAGATTGTTTCAGCAGTTGAGGTGAACGGGAATCATGAGCTAAGGCTTCTAAAGGTATTTCGTCACATTCAACCACCACCCACATTTTGTCTGATTTGCCTTTGGAAGGACTAGATCTCAGAACTACAGCACAGTATACATCTCTTCCCTGGGACACACCGAGTTTGGGAACACAAGCCACAAGCCTTGGACGTCTTAGAGAAACAGCTGCTATGTGGAAATCTCAGAGGGTTTGTGATGAGATGGAGATAGGGAAATGAGAATACCAAGAGGGGAAAGGATGTTTTGGTAGAAATATGAGTGGCTGGATCAGTGAAGGGTATATGTAGCTTTTCAGTGCTTTCAGATGTCAGTGTTAGGCTGAGTGAAGAATATTCCCAGACAAAACCTGCCCAGAAGCCTCTTACGAGTGAAGAAACATTTTGGTGAAGACAAAGATAATACACCACCAGAGAGAGATAGTGTAAAAAGGCTGCAAAATCAGTAAGAAGGTATATAAAAAGGAGGATGAGCTTGTGGGTAACACACAACTTGGGAAATTTTTCTTTTCGATATCAATGAGATTATATCTGGTACATAAAAAGAAAACAAATGTGTTGGATGGGGTCCAATAAAAATCAAACTCTAAGCAAGATAGGAAAAAAGTGTTTTGAATTTTGCAACTTTGAAGAAATGTTGAAGGAAAAAGGGGAAATTTTTAGAAAATGCATGTACCTATTTCCATAAAACTTTTTTTAAGTCCCCAACAATATTTTTCAATCATTAGCTCTTTTGCAAAAAAGACCCAACGGTGTCTTACATACTGGCAAAATATATTTTTTCTTTTTTCTATCTAGAACAAATAATGGGTGGTATGAGAAAAAGGTGAAGGGAACCTTTTTCAGCAACAACTGCAGTTAAGCAAAGCTTTCTTGAGAAAGTTTCACTTCCTAAGGTTTTTTGCTATGTTTGCTCATTTAAATGGCCATTGTATTAACCCACTTTTTGTGAGTTTCAAGTGTCAGCAACTAACTGATATCAACAAATTTTGCTGCCACAGCCTTGTACGTGGTGTTACTGCAATACTATGTGCCTCATATATCAGCCTGTGCTGGGTTATTGCCAGGGGTCAAGATTCAGTGAAAATACTTGGTATCTCTGTACCAAGGGCATTGGGCTAGGGGGTTAGGCAGGACTCAGTCTCCCTTCATTACCATTCCTTCAGCTGCTAAACTATAGCATTGCCCATTCCTGCCTTGAAGGGGTTTAGCTAAAATGCTCTGTAAGAGCACTTTTGTTGTTGCTCTTTTAATACCTTGTCCTGAAACAGAGTACTTTCATTTGCAAGCTTTTTAATGTTAGACTGCGTATTAAGTCATAATGCACTGAGCTGGCAAATGCAGGCTCAGTGGAGAGAGTACAGCTATAATTTCTGTCTGTGACTTTGCAGTGACTGATTAGTGTTTTGTTAAAGTCCCTGGGCCACTGAGGAGCTGGAGACACATGGAGCTGCAGGCTCTGGAGTCTTGAGAAATTTGGATTTGCCTGATGAACTATCGAACCTTGGAATGGGGCTTTTGTTTTTTGAAATGAATTTCTGCAGCCAAAAGTTTAGGACAGGAGATAGTAGTACATTTCAGGAGTTTGGCCAGTATAATCATATTCTTTAATATCAAGAAAAAAAATCAGAATTTCAAATTAAATAATTCTAAATGTTTTTTCAAATTAAATTCTTTTTTCTTTCAAAGCATAATTTTCTTTCAAAAAGGCTTCTATTTTTAAATATTCAACAATGTGTAAATAGCCACTATCAAAATCAGGCCTTCATTTTTTTAGGATTAAATGTCTGTTTGGAAGCCTCCAAATTATTACCTGTTTCACTTCTCAATTCACAAAAAAGTCAATTTTTTTTCCTTTCAGTCTGACTGAAATGAGTCCTCTTGACTTTCCAAATTTGCCAATGAAACACAAAAAAGTAATTATTCATTGAGTTCCAATGAACATCCTTCATAAAACTTCCGAATTATGCAAACTAATCACCTTCTGGGAAATAGTTATAGATCATTTTATGGTACAAGCTTGAAACATGACTCAATGCCTCTTCACTTGCACACTATAACCCTCCTCACTCATCTGATTATTTAGACTTATGCCTTGTCTATGGTTTTGAGCTCATTTCTACCCTCCCTCATCCCACCATTAATCTTCTCTAGTTTTCTTTTGCTTACAACAAAATGTTCTTTATCTTTTAAGATATCAAATGCTGCCATCCTGTGAGGCAAATGCAGCTGAGAGGACAGAAATGGTTACTTGACCTGGTTCATGAAGTTCCTTGTAAAACCTTTTACTGCTCTGATGGTGTCAGCAGAAAGGAGGAGGAGCAGCCACTTGCCCCAGGGCACCCATGGCACCCCCAGGTAGCACCAATACAGGGATGGCAGGGAGAGCAGGCCTGGCCTGCCAGCTGATGTTGTTCAGGATCTCTAGCACAGCAAGAGTTCTTTTTGACACAGAGTGGGGGATTCTCTTCACAGAGGTCTATCCTTGCAGGTGAACCTCTAGGGAAAACAAACACCAAGAAACACAACAGAACTAAGACACACAAGTTCAAACTGAGGGGCCAGAAGCAGAGAAGGGAAAGGAAGAAGCTTTGTTTTCCCCCTCCTCCTGAAGCCACCCTGATCTCTTCATTTCCCCCTCCTCTCTGCCCTGTGACCACCAACACTGCACCAGTGAGTGTGGTGGGAAGCAAGGGCTGCCAGCCTCCTCCTTACTGTCAACCAACACTCTCCTGAAGTGAATCACAGTCACTCCCTCCCCAGCAGCCTCTCTGAAGCAGGACCCAGGCCTCATACACCCTCATGCTACCAGGCCTTTCAGCTGACTTTGAAGAGGAACGCATCTGCTTCTTGCTTTAGCATTGCTGCTTGCAATTCAAACAAGGAATGTTCTCTTTCCCACTCTTCTCACTGATGCATAGGGCCAGTGGGGCTTTGAGGTGATATCCTGGGTGCCCCAGCTGAGCACAGGTCCTTCCCTTTGCACTGAAATGAATGGCAGCTACCTGCACACTGTCCATGGTAATCCACTTGCTCTGCACTTTCAGGGCTTAACTACATTTTTAGTTAACCTGCATTTACTGTTATTTGGATCCACTCGATTAAGTGCCCACATTTTCTTAAAGGCTTTTGCTCAGTTACCTGGTTTAATAGCAGATGTAATAAAGGCCACATCTTGCTTGTACACTTCTAGCTGTGTAAATGCCTACCATGATTGTCTGTGTCACTGTTAGACTTTTCTCCCTTTTTTAGCTGGAAGTTTTCTACAAAGAGTGTGTGCCTACAACAACCATCACTCATTTAGAAGGCCAGCGAAGGCAGATGCTAAGGCATTTTGCTATCAAGGACAGATGAGTTCTTTAATTCCAATGCCACCAAGACCTCCAGTCCTTGAAGATGAGGCAGAGGCAGAGTTTAGCTGATGGCACCTTATCTTCTGAGTTGCTTCTGCTCATTTCAGGGAGATTGTGAAGCCCAGACAATCAACATGTCTTAGTGTCAAATAATGTTTCGTGTGACTTGATTTCTGGTGAAGACATGACAAAAAGTTTGTCCTTGTACTCTTAAACATGCAGGCAGCTCTAATTTGCATTGGCAATTGTCAACCTTGAAGAGGAAATTCTCCTCAGGGAGCAGCACTGTTTACCAACCAACAGGGCCACCTCTGCTAGTTACACTGTGGGCACACATTCAGGGCGGGCACTGTTGTGCTGCCGTTGAGCCGCTAAAGGGTTCCTCTTGTGACAGCAACCTTACATGAGGCAGCACGAAGCCTTCCCTGCCAAGGGAGGACAGGCCTGCTGTTAGGTGTGTGCTACTGCCAGGTCTCAGCTCTTACTCTTGAGCTAAAGTAGCTATCACCCTCCCACCTCATCATTTCCCTCAGGCAGGCAAAACCCACCACCTTTTAATTGATTAAACTTGAGATATTTTACAGTATAAATTATTGTGATCCAAGTGAGAAGACACTGCACAGTGCCTGAATAGTTTCATCACACAGAGAAGAAGGAAGGGTCCCTGTCCTTTGGTTTTGTTTTCACTGGCCCCTGAAGAGCCTGACCCCATGGAAGAGCAACTTGGACCAAAATGGGCAGGATCCTTCCCTGCGCCCCCAAATCCCTAGCCGAGTACCCAATGCCTCTCTCTCTCTTGTAGCAGCATTAGCCCTTGTGCAGCTGTGCAAGCTAAATCCTTTCTTTGCTCCAGTTCATGCCACAGCCAAATTAATCCCAGTGCCACCACAACTGAGTGGTGGTGCAGCTGGAGGCCAGAGAAGCAGTCTGGATGGTGGTGCCTTTTCTTGACAATGCTGACTGAGATCAGGTAAAGCAGATCATGAAAACATGTCCTAAAACACTGCCTAGCGCAAAAGACCCCTGACAGTCTGGACAGGACTGGGGAATTCCTCAAGGCTTTCTCCTCAAAAACGTACACTTTGTTTGTATTTAACTCCTTCTGAGTCTTGACTCTCCAGCACATCATATACAGTACATCTAATATATAGTGAAGACAATTGAATCTTAAGCATGTAGTCTATGATATGGCTTGACACACAAGTGTGATATGGCTCACACTTGTAAGCAGTGTCACCTCAGGGAATAAATGGATGGAATGAATCTTGGAAATTGAAATTTATTTCTACACAGTTGCCTTGTGAGGCACTTGAGGTCTATTCAGCTTTGACCTCAAAGGCCCTCTAAGCAATGACTGCTGTAGTAAAGTTTTCTATGAAAAAGGTACATTTGCTCTGATAGAAAGGGCTGAAGGAGGGGCTGATTTCAATGATGGCTGTGAAAAATATCAGAAATATTCAATGTGAACAGGGGAATGTCTTCCAGAAACACACAGTTCACTACAGAGACAGACAGATGTATCAAGTGAATGTGATGGCGTTAAAGCAGGGCTGGGCTCTCTCTCCAAAGGATAATGCAAATCTGGGCATGTTTGGAACCTCAAGAGGGAGGTCAGGGAAAAGGACTTGTGGATGCCCAGAATTTCAGTCTAGTTGTTTGTGTTTATAAGGTAAATTCTGTTGGATCAGCCATAGCTGTAGGAATGATGAAGATGTGAGGAACCCTGCTACATGTCTCTGTGAACAGCAGATGCTGCTTTGGGTGTTTGCCATGAGGTATTTGTTTCTGGAATTAATGGCTCTGGGCTCCAGGAATACCCTGTCTGTCCCCGCACCATTCTCCAGAAGCTGTGCCTGAGTGTTTTAAGGTATTTAAACTCAAAGATCAAGTGTTAGTTACTAGCTCGTGGTGCTGGCAGGGGGACAGCCAGCCCTTATCCCAGGGCAGCCAGCAAGTGCCCTCACTGAAGGGCCCACACATGTGGAGTGGGGATGCTCCAATACGAGCTCCAGATAAGCAGTTTGGATGCAGCTACCCAGCTTTGGAGGCTGAGAGGTTTTCACAGGACTGTCCTTGGACCCATTTGATTTACTAACAGACACAAAGCAAGATTTAGCCCCAGGGAAATGGTGCAAAGGGAACTTTACTTACAAGCTTTCTGAGCCGATGTTCCTGTAACTCTGTGGGTTGGAACCCTGAGGCTTTATAAGGAACTCACGAGGTTCTCCCCTTCTAGGAAGAACATACCTTTTACATTAAAGAGTGGGCCTCAAATCTCAAAAGCATTGTTGAGTTTTTCCCCTAAAATACACCCACACCTTCAAGAAGCATTTGGACAATGCTCCCAGGCACTTGGTATGATGCGTGGGGTGGTCCTGTGCAGGGCCAGGAGATGGACTTTGATGATCCTTGTGGGTCCCTTCCAACTCAGGATATTCTATGATTCTATTATATTCATGCTTCACATTTATGGTGGTGTCATCCTCACTTTAGGACTGGGTTTTGTATTCTTGTATCTAGTCCTTGTAAGTGGGGGTGTAACAAGAAACGACAGCAGCTGACCACTATAACTTGACAGCCCCCCCCCAAAAAAGGGAAGATAAAAAGAGATGGGAAGTGAATCTCAGCTTAATTTCTGAAAATTCAGCATCCCTCCAAAATACTTAAGCATAGCCAATTAGGTAAGTACTCTGGTGTAAATGGGTAATGAAAAAAAACTTTGAAGTAAAAAAATTAGCTGAGTGTGCAATAGTGTTCTTATCTGACCTCCATGATAGATGAACAAGGCAATATATATCTTTGGCCTTTCCCCTTCAGCAAGAGTATTATGTGTTATCATGTAGTATATTCTTAGAAAAGCATCTGCCATACCTTCCTGAAGAATTCATTTCTCGCAAGCGCCCCCCCTTTCAGTTTTAGAGCTGTAGGTTCGTACAAAGCGTCACCATAAAATTAGGTCTACCACAGCCAAATGTCACTTGACGTGCTACATTCTCAGAACCAGCAATACCATGCCCTTGGCAGGAATGATGAAATATCTAGAGTAACTATGAAACGTGTGAGCCAGCCAAGTCTTTCCTTTCGTATCCTCCTCAGCACCACTGGGTCTTTGCTTTAGTGCTGAATGGATGTATGGCTGGATGCCTCTCTCAGATGTCCTCCAGAAGGGAACATGCTCCCTGCTTTTTCTACTCTGTGTTGCTCACAGTTGTGTTGGGCAGGCCACAGCTGAAAGCTCGGTGCCCTTCTGCAGGTGACAGACCATGTGCACCAGGGCCCAGTCAAGGCCCACAACGCACATCATGGCAGGTGCTGCATGAGATAGGGAAAAGGCGCCATCAGTATCGTGGGGGTCCAGCCCAAAGCCTGAACAAATCCAATCCTTTGAGTTCTTTTCTCACTGCACAGTCACTACACCATTCCCCAGTCAGCAGGTGAGGCATGCTAAGTGTAGCATCCTGGCAGTTGTTCTGGTGGGAGCACCACACAGGAAAAAACAGTGGCTCTGTCCTTTGGCCAGTTTTGTGCAGATCCCAGTTCTCCCATCAGGGAACATTTTGTCATTGCTCTGGGCTGCTGTCTTCATAACTTAAGGGGCTGAAGGAGTATCACTGCATGAGGATGTGAGGGGAGAAGCCCAAAGTTTATCAGTAGCTTGGGAGCTCATGGGAAATGTAGGGAGTATTTCCTGCTGTCCTGGGATGGAATCATACTTTGTTTTGCAGAGTTTTAAACTGGGAAGCAGAAGTGTAAACCTGGAATAGTTGACTAGATCAAGTAAAGCTTATTCCTGGGGTTTGTACTATCAGGCTTTGTTTACCAACTGAGACAAGTGAGCACTATGGGATGAACAGAGTTGTGAGAACTGTGGTGAACCTTCTGGAGCCTCCAATTTCCTCATTTGGCCTTCATGTAAAGAATGAGCAAACAGACCCCTGACCTCTTTCTCTCCTCCCCACATCCTCTCACGTGGGAACTGTCCAAGGCAGTCCTGGGAGGCCTCTGGAACTCAGCACTGAATGTCACCACTTTCAAGAACATTTGTTAATTTCGGAAATGCATCAAATTCCTCTGTACCCTGGGGAAAGTCTGAATGGGATCTCAGCAGAAGAGGCACCTCCAAGCTCCTTTTCCCACATGCAGTTTTCCTCGGCTCAGCTCACAAACTGCCCATATTGAACAGAGGACTGCAGCCCCTCGTGTGCAGCAGCCCATCAGAGTAGGTGGTTTTCCAGGAGGGACTCACAGTTTTCATTCCAGATACTTAACTTAGCCTCTTCTGCTTACAGCAGTGCAGTTAGATGCATGGGCCAAATTTAAAGCAAAGCACATCCCAGTATCTGTGGGGTACTGCTACCTAGCTCCCTGCAGGCTTGTAAAGACAGGAGAGTTTTTAAACGTGCGTCAGCAGGTGGAGAGACACTGCTCCTTGAGATACCAGGGACTTCCCCCTTTCCTAGCTGCCCTCCTGTCCCCAAGTGCTTGTGGCAGAAAGACTGTGAATCAATGTGAATGTGAAGAGAGCCAGCATGAACTCTCGGCTGCGCAGGGGGGACGGTGCGTGCCGGCGGTTTGCAGACTCTTGGCGCAAAAGAGCAGCTCGTGGCTTCCTGCAGAGGGCCTGGCGTGGGCAGAGGCGGGCGGGGACCTGCGGCAGCGCGGGGGCTCGGGGCTGCCGGGCGGGTGAGCGGCAGCAGGCGCAGCGGCGGGCCGCGGCCGCGGGGGGGCGCTGGCGGCCGGCCCCGGTGTTCCGTGCCACCGGCGGGGGCAGGAGCCGGCCCCGCTCCGCCCCGAGCAGCGCCGCGGCACCAGCGCTGTGCCCGTGCGCACACGGGGGGGGACGGACGGCGTGCGCCTGTGTGCTGCGAGAGGAGGAGTGCGCGGGGCTCGGCGTGTACGCGCTCTAGGGCACTGCATACCTCAGCCTCTTGTCAGTGACTGCGATCACAGCACGGGAACAGGAGATGACAGCGTGAATGCTGTCTCTAAATTGTGGATGGTGCTGAAGACCACTGCTGTTCCATCAGCACAGCCACAAGCAGACCTAGAGCAAACAGGAGCGTGCTTAATCCACTCACTGGAGAGACTGGAGAAGTAAAATATGATCTCGACCACATTTTTAATTTAATATCCATTATTCAAAAGCTCCTGTGCAAGAATGAAGCCTTTTTTTTTTTTCTTTTTTCCTTTTTTTTTTTTTTTAAATCCACGGACAGCACTGATGTGCTGTACAAACGGTACAAGTTTAAAGGCAGGGGAATGGTTTGCAGAATTTTTAAGTATCATTTCAGTAGTTTAAAATCAGTCTGCCTTGCACAGACTGCCTTGTATCACTTACACTTAGTAAAGCAATTGAATTTCCAAGCGTTGGGCACACACAGTGATCTATTTACTATTATGATCATTGCCGTTTTGTTCTGAAAGCAGCAATAAAGGTATAGGTGTGCATTACATTTCAGGATCATATTCTATATTTTCTCATTTTCCTCTTAGTATTAGGTGCTCCTTTTAATTCTTGATTAATTTCTTCTGTGTCTTTTTATTTATCTCATTCTATCTCAAAGCTGCCCATGCTTTCAAGGGAAAAAGCTGAATTTCTATGCAACCAAGTAAAAATAGAAAGACCAAATAGAGCTGTTGCTTGTGCCATTCCCACTGTGAGACATAACTACTTCAGGCAACACCTCAGGCCCATTTGAGTGTTGTAGCTCTTAGAGGGTGGCTGGGCTTAGATGAGCAGTGTACTCCCATCCCCCAAATGACCATGTAAGACTTGCTGTACCACTGACATGGTTAGCTGAGCAGTCGTAGTACAGACACAGAGTTTGGTGAGGCCACTTGAGCTAAGTAGCTCTTTGGCAGCTGTCTGCTTCTGTCGCGCTCTGCACACTCTAAAGCCTTTTAATTCTTTTTTCTCTTAGCAAGCACTCAAGCCCACAGAGTTTTTCTTCTTAAATTCCCTTAACTGTGTCAAAGAATAAAGAAGTCTGCACATGAAGGATTTCTCTTCTAATCTGAGTTTTCTGCACCAGCTTGAGCAGTCTTGCTTGGAGGAGCAGCAAGCAGTTTCCTACCCACCTGGGAAGGAACACCTGCTATGCTGCAGATCAATGTTGCAGTGATACCTTGCTACTCCCTGCCCAGATCACTTTTCCTTTCCAGCTGATGTTCTGGACTAGGGCAAGATTATTATTCTCTTAGGACTCCTGGCAGAGTATCCAGCTCAAATGGAAGATGAACTAAACATAAGGTAGAGTGGAGCACAAGAGGTGGGAAGGTTTTTTCTGGGGACTGCCTAAGGCAGGCTGCTAGCCAATGAAAGTGTCTGCATCTAAGATAGTTCTCCAGAGCCCCTTCAAATCAGCAGAGAGAAATCATCTGTTTATAGATGTCAGATGTTAGATGACATGAACCCTGTTTCTTTAGGTTTTCTCATAGGCCGTGAGTGGACTCACTGAGGTGCCAAATACAGATCTACATAAAATTGTTGAAATGAGTGAAATACAGATAATTTTAACATATGGTCTGGCAACTTGCAGTCATGCCATTTTTGTGAATGAACCAAACAACTATGAAAATGGGAAGATTTTCCTAGTTGTTTTGTTTCTGTGTCGTCCTGATAAGAAACAGAATCAACCTGATAGGAATGAAAGAATTGAGTTCAGAGAAGATCACAGAATCATAGAGTAATCTGGGTTGGAAGGCACCTTTAAAGATCTCTCGTCCAACCCTCCTGCAATGAGCAGGGAGATGTTCAATTAGAACAGGTTGCCCAGAGCCCTGTCCAACCTGACCTTGGATGTTTCCAGGGCTGGGACATCTCCCATCTCTCTGGGCAGCCTGTTCCACTGTTTCACCATCCTCATTGTCAAAAATTTATTCATTATACCTTCATTTAGTTTAGAACCATTACGCCTTGTCCTGTTGCATCAGACGCTTCTAAAAAGCCTGTCCCCATCTTTCCTGTGGGCCCCCCTTTAAGTATTGCAAGGCAATAAGGTGTCCCTGGGGCCTGCACTTCTCCAAGCTGAACTACCCCAGCTCTCTCAGCCTGTCCTCATAGGAGAGGTGTTCATCCTTCTGATCATTTTTGTGGTTCTCCTCTGGACCCTCTCCACCAGTTCCATGCCTTTCCTGTGTCAAGGACACAGTACTCCAGGGGATGTCCCATAACAGGAAAGTAGAGGGGCAGAATCCCTTCCCTCACTCTGCTGGCTTCACTGCTTTGGATGCAGCCTAGGACACAATTGGCTTTCTGGGCTGGGAGCACGTGGTGCTGGCTCATGTCCAACCTCTCATCCACCAGCACCCCCAAGTCCTTCTCAGCAGGGCTGCTCTCAGTCTGTTCATGCCCCAACCTGGATTAACGCCAGGGGTTGCCCTGACTCAGGTGCAGCACACCTTGCACTTGGTCTTATTAAACTTCATGAGATTCCCATGGGCCCACTTCTCAAGCTTGTTCAGGTCCCTCTGGATGGCATTCCATTCGTCAGGTGTGTCAACAGCAGCACTCAGCTTGGTGGTGTCTGCAAACTTGCCAAGGGTGCACCCCATTCCACTGTCTGTTATAACTGATGAAGATACGTAACAGTACAGGTCCCAGCACAGACCCCTGAGGGACACCACTTGTCGCTGATGTCCATCTGAACATTGAGCCATTGATCACTACCCTCTGGATACAACTGGCCAACCAATTCCTTATCCATCGATCAGTCCACCCACCAAATCCATCTCTCTCCAATTTAGAGAGAAAGGTGCTGGGGGACCATGTCAAAGGCCTTACAGAACTTCAGATAGGCAATATCTGTAGCTCTTCCCTTGTCCCCTCATGTAGTCACTCCATCATAGAAGGACACTAGGTTGTCTGGGTTGATCTGTTCCATGATCTTCCGAGGCACAGAGGTGAGTTTGACAGGTCAGTAGTTCCCATGGTCCTTCTTTCTACACTCCTTAAAAATGGGTGCAATATTTCCCTTTTTGCAGTCACCTGGGACTTCACTTGACTGCCATGTCTTTTCAAATATCACAGAGAGTGGCAGCTACATCAGCTAATTCCCTTGGGACTCCGGGATGCATCTCACTGGGTGCCTTAGATGCTCATGAATGTCATCTTCTCTTACAGTGGGAGAGACTTTGCTCCCCCAGTCTCCCTGCCATGCAGTCCATCCACTCGAGATGTGGGAAGCGTGACGTTTGCAGTGGAGTCTGAGGCAAAAAAAGCTTTTGAGTACCTCAGCCTTCTCCTCATCCATTGTCACCAGTTTGCCAGGGGGCAGTGTGCACTTTCTTTGACATTCATGGAGATTTGGCATCAAATCACAGCTGAAATATTTCTAAGGCAAACTATTCCTAAGGCAAACTATTCATGAATGCAAAGTGCCCAGGTGTAGACAATAGCTATTATGTTTATATTATACGATGATAGTGTAATGAAATTGAGAAACAAAGGAAGTACTTTATCTCCCATGAGTTTTATGAAGTGCTCCTTCACTGAGACTCTTTCCCTATTTTTATTTTTTTCCACATCAAATCTTCCAAATCTTCCACCAGGGTGTTACTTTATTGTGCACCAGAGGAGGGAGATACATATCCACAAACCTTCTCAGAAATACATTTACAGGAAATAAAAAACAAACAAGCAAGTCTTTCTGCACTGCTCTCTGTGTGAAGAGACTGTTCAGTCTCACACCTGTTAAATAGCTTGGTTAGGGATTAAAGTAGTGCTAGTTACTGGAGATGTAGTGGGCTACATAGTGATCATCACATGGTCTTCAGGTGCTGTGATGCATGAGTGTTATCTGTGGGAATCAGAGCCCAGTGAATGTCATACACAAACGACAATCAATGCTGTTCTAAGAAGTCCATCTTTTTAATTGCTTTGCTGGCAGATGGATTCTGCACAGTCTCATCTTCTCACTGCAGGCTGCCTTTGTTTTTTCTCACTTTCTAATCAGATAATTCAGTATGGTTTGCAGACACATCACTCTGCAGAGACATATACACCACTAAAAAGCTCTCACGGGTTTTTTTCTGCAGCGTTGGAGTTGCTCCATGTTGGTGATTTAACCCTTCGAAACCTAAAACATCTCAATAGAAAAGGAAATATATTTTACACAGGTGAGAGTTGCCATTTTGGTTTTGAGATAATGGAGCCATTTCCACTTTCTTTCCATCCTCTTTGCCATGTGAAAGTCATAAAAGGTAGACCGTCAGCCTCTTCACTTACATGAAAGATTCAAGCTTCAAGCTGTCTCCTGAAATACTTTTTCAGTAAGAGCATCTGCAAAGTTTTTGCAAAATTATTTGTTTTATTCACCTAGGAAAAGATAAGGTGATCTGACATTTTGACTCTTTCCAAGTGTATGGAAAACTCAAAGGCTTTTAAAGGAATCCATGTCCTAAAAACTTAATGGATTATTTAGGTGACATACATAGTTCAGCCTTGTAGTGCCTCAAATGGTCTCTGTACATATGGTGGCTCAGGAGTTCCTGATTTATTTAAGCTGCTTTCAGATAATGGTCCCTGGAGAATAGAGATCTCATATCAATTTGTGAGTTTGTTCCTTCAGAGTACCCGATGCTTTAAAGAACTTCTGTCTGTCCTTCTTCTCCTTGTAACAACAGAAGGTTGTTCTGATGTGCCACTGTTCTTTGTCTCACTCTTCACAACAAGGTCTCACCTTCTAATGATCCAGGCTGTTGCCCGGTGGGTGGCTAAATTTCTTCTGAGGTTTTGAAGGAATGCTTCCTCACATGGTTGTCCTCTCTGTGCACAGGACTCACCAAGCCATTAAAAGGGCTCTGCTTCAGTAGCAGAAACCTCAGATATGAGGGAAAAAGAACCATTACACACCCTTTTTGTATTAGTTCTTCGAAACAACTTATGTATTGCCATATTATTTCCCTAGGGGATGGGATTCCTGCTATAATGTAGAGATATCTCTTCCTACAGTTGTCACCAGTGAGATTCCATTTTTGCTAAAGAAATACCAGCACATGCTGACGTTGCAAAGAGGGCACAGTACTTGTGCTTTCATTCAGTGTCACTGTAAGCAATTTCCCTATCCTGTCAGTTAATATTTGCAAGTGAAGCTGAAACCTGGAGGCCAGTGGGCTGTAGATGACAAATTTGTTTTGATCCAAGGAAGGGAGGGTTCTTTTGAAATCAAAGTAATTGGTGCTGAAATCTAAATTAAAATGACCCAATTGCCAAGGTTTCCTCAATGCAGAAGGAGGTTAATTAGGCAGCCATCTCTTCTCCTGAGCAGTCTCTGCTTTGAGAGAATGAGTAACAACATGAGCTGGGGTCTACACTACATAATACTATTAGGTTTATTTTGCTTTGACAGCTCGCCGTAAAGAGAACTGTTGCGATTAATGAGTGAAGTGAATACAGTGCTGCTGTCGAGGTCAGGGTGAGTCGTAAAATAGAGAGCCCAGATCTGCCAGTCAGGATAAAGCACCATAGTTTGTCAGGAAAGGAAAATGGGATCAGCTTGTCTTTTCAATGCAAAGAAATCCCTCTCTCACATATATCTGACAGCATCCTACCAGAACTCTCCAGGAATGATAACTGGGAGTGGAGAGGAAGTTAATGAAGGCCTCAGAGCCCAGGAAGGAAGAGACTGTTCAACCAATTAGCCAGAAACTGAAGACCCTCCTCTGCAGATTGCTGGCTGCAGCAGGCAGGTTATATGTAGTGTTATGAAAAAAACAAAAAAAAAATGTTTTCCAGTTCCAAATTTCACGCTCTTGCACCAGTGTAAATCCCAAACAGTCGCTGCTGACAGTTCACTGTTGTATAGCAGGGAGATGTAGATTGTGTTCCTCTTCTCAAGCATTAAACTGGTCCTTGACTGAAAACAAAGCCAGCTAAGCCCAAAAGGCAGTAACAAAATGTAGTCCTCTCTTTTCATTCCTTTTTCATTGGTTATACACCCAATTTAAAAGCAAAGAGCCACACATACCAATCGCATTACTTCCTTACATTTTCTTGTGTTCTATTTCCCAGTCAATCAGCTCTCATCTGTTTTGCCTTTACCTTCTAAACTCTTCAGGGCATGAAATATCACTTTTCAGCTTGCACAGCATGGAAAAAAATACATCTTTGATTATTACTGCAATATAAATACATGTTTGTGATCACAGTGATTGCAATTGCATAAAATGAAAATCATGAAGATTATTTCTCAAAGCTTCTATTAAAGGCCCTGAGATGACTGCTAGCTAATGAGAGAAACACATTGCTTTTAGGGCACGCTAGGCCATCAGAAAGGCTTAATATCTTCCACTGGAGCAGCTAGGTTTGTTGGAAACAGGACACCATTGCCAGATGGAACACAGGTCTGGGTGTTTATGTTCAGTTGCATAAAGCCTCATGAGTTCTGGGTCCCCCAGGACGAGGCAAGAGAATTTGTATGATCGTGTTTGCAAGAGGAATGACTGATGCATTCAGAAAGCAAGTTTCTTCAGGCATGGTTTTCTCCATCAGAAAGGGACACACTTTGCCAATCAGAGAACAGGGCATGCAGCAGTCACTGAGCAGCATGCACTGTTTGTGCAAGGAGATCTTACACCAAGCAAAGGTGGAGAAATAGAAAACAATGCTGGCATAACTCTGAAAGAAACATTATATTCTCATAGAACTGACTATGTGTGTGAATATTTACCCCTCTCAACCATATACAGATTTTCCCCATGGGATAAAGCATTTTCAGTATGTTCTAATAGTGGGAGTGGAGGAGAGGGGCAGAAGGGGTGTGAGGTAGGTCTAAAGATTCCTTCTGCCCTTTGAAAAACACTCATTTGTCTTCTGGCCTGTGTATGTGTGATTGATCTGCACTCTGTTCTTCCTCCTTGTTTTGCCGGTAGTACTGTGATGTTGCAAATTTGTTGTGAGTCAAGCATCAGCAAATCCCTCTCTCAGTGGAACTATTTCAGAGCAGAGCTGTGCTTGAATTCAGTGTGAGGGGATCACCTGTGGTTTCTGGGTTGTGCAGTGAGAGAAATCACTTACAGAGCTCTCTGTTGATATTGTTTTCTTGGCTTTCCCTTGATGTTGACATGTGCAGCCATATAAATCAGTGATAAAGTGAAAAATAAGCTCTGGATGGACCACAGCTCTGATGGCCAGATGTGTTCCAAGTAAATAAGAGGTATGTCAGCAAGGAAGTGAAATGTGTGGAAGGAAGAAAACAAGAACATTTATGTGTTTCTATCCCAGTCCCTGCAGCTTTGCAGGTTTGTTTTTATCATACTTTCCTCTTCATGGCTCTCAGTGCTGACATTTGTTGAAGAAAAGAATGAGGATCTCATATAAAATCTTCTGAAGTTATCACTTTCATTTGTACTACAATACGAGGACCTTGACCAACACTTGGGGTCCCAGGCACTGTACAAAAATGTAGTCACTAGTAAAAATAGCCCTAAGAGCTTGCAGTCTCAGTAAGGAAGATACATAGGAAGTGCCAATGAAAGCTCAGAGGCATTGGTGACAGCTAAGATCACCTGTCTGCTTCTCTGTGTCATCTTTACATTACACTGCTTCTGCCAAGTCTTTCTGATGACCTCTCGGCACAGGTGGCCACCAAATTGCTGAATTGTAGGGACAGCAGCTACCCAGAGCTACAGGGCATCTGCAGGAACAGATGAAGGAATAGACTTCAGTCATTATTTTGCTGTACATGAATGTGCTCATGATCTGTGCAAGAATAAATTGCAGACTAATTTATCCTTGGTATGCAAAGCAAGTTCCACAGTTTGCAGAGGGAATGTATGCCGAGGATGCCTGTCAATATCCCATCAATCTTCTTGAGGAATAAAAAATGTGAGTCAGTCTGAACCTCCTGCTCCCAAGTCAGACTCATCACCTTCACTTGCCTTCTTGCTGCATAATGTGATGCATTCCCGATCTTTGCTGAAGAGCAGTGGGACAGATGACCTTCACAAGGCTCCAGCCTGGTGGCACAGACAAATTCTGACACAGATCTTTGACTTTCTGCTGCCTTCAATTTGCCATACTGTATTACCACAGTGTACTAGTCCTTTACTCCCACAGCAGCAGCAGTGCTGTCTCCTTTCTAAATGGAAAGGTTTCCCAACCCTGTCATTTGATAACCAAAAGTTGTCATTCTCTGTACTAAGTGCTAGGGAACAACTTGAGTTATGGAAAGCCTGTGAGAGATGGGCAACTCTGTGACCATAGGAAAATTCATTATAAAAAAATCCTTACACAGTTAATCAAGTGACTATTTCCTCTAGTTCCTGTGAAGAAGTGAGTCCCCCACAAGATGCACATGCATCCGTAGTGGGTACAGTGGGTAGAGTTTACAAGCAGTGTGAAGAATGTCCCAGTCGTGCTTTCTGTCCTCACAACTGCTGCGCTTCATACATGTGCATACGTGAGCACCATACTTCCTTTTTCCATTTCTGATCTCCTCAAGCAAGGACTGGCATGTCACTCCTCTGTGTGTCACATGTATATTCTATGTATGTCACAAGTCCAACATCTACCCCATCCTAGTGCCACCCAAGTGCTTTCCAGATGATACCCTAGCAGAGATGAAACATGGAGAGGCCAGGCAGGATGAGGCAGCCGACTTCAGCTGGGGGAGGAGGGACCTTAGAATGCAAGCCAGCATCACAGTGATGATGAGTCACCCAGGTATGCACAGTAACTATAGAGGTGGCCCTTCCAACAGCCACAACATCCTTTGCACTCTTGGTTTCCTGTTCCCAGCAAAAAAACAGCTTGCCTCCAGCTAGTAAAACCCTTTGTTTCTCTGTATTTTCCCTGTCTTAGATCCTTTAGAATTTTGCTGTGTCTTTGCAATCTATATGCATATGATATGATAATCGTGGAGAGATTACAGCGTGAACTCAGTCCTAAGTGATCTGAGAGTGCTACTCACCTGCTAGTACTCATGTCATTCAACAAGAGGAAGCACTGAATTGATCAGTCCCTCAAATTTTACAGATTTTGGGTTCTGATATTTTCTTTTGCTCTTCAATAGTCAAAAGTGCTAAATATTAGTTTGTTGACCCAGATTACAACCCAGCATTTACATGAGGGAAGAAGACACTCCCACAGCAAGTTGCACAGGTGTGCAACTTCCTCACACAACTAATGATACATCAACTGGATTCCTTCCCTCAGTAAATGGACACAAGAACTTGTTTGTAAGAACAAAGAATTAATCTTTATTGACCAAGCATTCATTATGGCAGCTATTGAGAACAAGTGAGTTTAATTTTTATAAAGAGGTCTGTTTAGTGGGGAAGGTGAATGTCACATTTTGCACTTGGGCAAGAAGGGTTAGTCAAGACCTTGGTTTTCTGGGCTGTAGCTGGGGCACAAGAAAAGTGCAATATGCACTCCTGATGATTAGAACAGCTGTAGCAGAGCCACAGGGAATCCACTCTCTGATTTGTAGTCAAAAAGGGATGGTCATCAGTGTTCTCACTGGACTTAGTGGTAAAAGTCTTATGAATGTATCTCAAGTCCAGGGCTAGAGCAAATTACAGCAAATTTGGAGGTGTAGGAAGATCTTACTTCTAAATACAGATAGTCTGGATTTATAATTTTTCTGATACTTCTTATATCTCAGTGGCTGGTAAATTGACCCAGACAAGTCAGCACACAGCCAAGTCAAACATTATTAATCTAGAGGTACCTTAGATGCAGTGAGCATACTGTGCTTGATGTGCAATCCAAGACATATGCTCACTGGTTTGGTTTTTTTAGTATTATTTTTACATATATATGTAATAATGGGGAATAAAGACCAAAGCTTGCATCTTTGTTTTTACAGTTGTTTACGTGTCCATATGTATAGTATCCCTTAGTAGTTCCAATGTAGGAGATGCCTGTACTTTAAATCTTTTTTTAAATAGTAATTTCTATGCAATGTATGCAGCAAGCAGTGTTTAATTGTGTGCAGAGGTTCATTCTGTCACAGGCATAAACATGCAAGGACAAATGAACCACATCTTCTGCATGGACGCTAACACTTGTGTCATGAACCCAGGGCTTCTAGTTTCTGCTAGCATCCGTCAATAGAAGACCAAACAAAATGTTATTCCGTTAATTGATTGCGCAGCAGATAGCTTTTCTTGCTGCAAATGTCCATAGTTCAGCAGATCGGAGGAGGGGGGAGGGAAAATCAAACTCCATACCCTGGGAGCCAGGCTATCTTAGTGATTTACAAATTACCTCAGTGATTGAAGTCATTCTGGGCACTTAATATTGCTCAAGTCTCTCTGTCTCCCTCTCTCTTGCACTCTTTCTCAGCATAATAAAGCTAAGGAAATCCAGGAGACTAAATTCAGTGCTGCAGATTAGTGACAGGAAGGAAACTGGATATGCATGAATTAAACAAGACCATTTGCCGTTTCGTATCTGCAGATGTTTTTCTCTCAGAAATGCAACTTCTTTTTTTTACAGGTGACACCCACACATCTCCTTTACTTACTGGCGATGATAAAAAAGGTGATAAACAACTGGAGCTCATGCAGCTAGGCTTAATCTTTGTATGTCATCGTCGTCAAGCAAAGCCACAGCAGTAGGAAATAGAGCTGGTTTCTGCTGCTCGTTTCTAACTGACATTTCTTCACCAGGTTGCTCATGTAACCTGTGGACTCTTTGAATTCTACTTTGTACCTGCTGTGTTTCACAGCATGTGGGTACTGCCATGCAGTGCTGAGCTTCAGTCCATATCTACTCTGCCTATACCCCAGTCCTCATTTTGCCTCTGCTTCAGTGGTTTGAAATCAGATTGCAGAACTACAACATAAACAGGTTAATAAATTATTTTTTAAAAAGTAACAAAAAAAGAACACTGATTTTAAAAACCTCATGCTGAAGGTTAAATGTAGGATTTGCAAGTCATGATTTAGTAGAGAAATGCATTTCTCTAGTTGCTGGAGGAAGCTCTGGAGCTGCTTCTCTTCCCTTTTCCTGCAGTCAGCTGGACTCATCCATCCTACCTTTCCAGCCAGTTTGCTTGTCCATTGCCCTTTGAACATAATTTGTGCTTTCATCTCATCTCATTCTTGGGAGTTGACTGTGCACCCAGGTCCACAAACAGGACCTAACCTGGCTTTCACCATCAATGCATTTCTCAATGATGCAGAGCAGCCTACGCAGTAAAAAGTACTTCTTGAGGCAATAAGGACTAGGATTTTTTAATAGTTATTTCTAGTATATGGCTAGGGAGAGGCAAAAATCTGGGTTATGTAGTACATCCTGCAGCTGGTTTGTCCATTTCCATTCCCTGAGGGACTGTTCCAGAGTTTCACTCAAGAGATTTCAGAGTGATTTCTCCTTCAACCCCTTTTGTTTCTCCCATCCTTACTGGTGAATTGCTCCGTTACAGGGCTGGACTTGAAAGTAGTGCCAGCTGTGTATCTGCAGGAGGCAGAGAGGTGTTCCTTGCTGTCCAATTCTGTATCTTCATAGTCTCATACTTTTTTGTTGTTGTTAAGATAAAACATTGGCATTAGTTCATCAATCGGTTAATGAGAAACAGAGCTACAAGGAGGGGATAATGCTCCCAAAGGCCTCATTCCACCCTGGACTTCAGCCTCTGTCCCTGAGTGTCAGGAGCTGATGAGCTATGCAAACAGAGAAACAATTTCCTTTCTGCAGCCAGTTTTGATTTGTCTGAGGAAGTTTGAGGAGCCCAGAGAGAAATGTGAGCAACCTACTTCATCATTTTCATGAGGAGAAAAAAAATAAATCAGCTCTCATCTTGACCACTGGTGTTTGAAGATTAAAATAGCCTAAGGGCTGTCACAGGCAGCGAGCATAGCAGGAAAATTAGTTCGTTCTGACTCACGACAGAGTGATCTAATTTAATGGGGCACTGACGAGGCTGTCGGGAATTAATTTAGCTATTATCTAAGCTAGCCTGATTGCTGGTTGTGCCCGGCTGCAGCCCTCCATGTGAAAGGCTTGAGCTGCACTCGGGATCTGTCGCCCGCTGAGCGCCTGCTCTGGCCCGAGCCGGCGCCTCCCTGCAGCGCTGCGAGGGAGCGGGGCCGGCCCCGCTCAGCGTGCGCTCGGCTTACAAGGGGAAAATGCAGTGTAATTAAAGAGCCACTCCGGTCACACAAGGGGGCAGAAGGGAGGCTGGATAGGAAAGGTTCCTTCGGACATTTCCTGCCTTTGATTTCTTAATTTCGCAACCTGATCTCTTGTCTTTTAAGGTACTTTAGTATGTAGTTTTTTAAGCTGCTTTATTTTAGAGGAAAAGGATATTGTAAAAAGGCTGTTTGATCCTCCTACCCGACTGAAACCACTTTGTTAATTTCCACAGAACTGTTACTAATTGCTTGTTTGCATCTTTGATTTTGCTAGTTAGGTAGTAATCTTTCCTGTCTGAAAAACTAGATTTGTTCCAACCCATGAGAACATTTCAACCTATCCAGAATAGTTCCCTTAAAGCAATAAAAAGACAATGAGGAAAAGGAATGATGTAGCCGCATAATGACACAATGGCTATGAAAACTGTGACATTTGAAAATTCCTCATAATTTCAATGGCCAGATGAATGAAACTGAAGATCTCCTGGTAAGTTTATGTGACCTAAAAATAAAGGTACCTTTAATTTTTACTTGAAAAAAAAAATCAGGAGGGGCAGCAAATAGAACAACTACCTTGATCCTGAACATCCAGGAAGAAAGGAAAAAAGGCAAACAAACAAAAAAACCCCAGTATTAATTTGAGACCATTCAACTTTTTGTTTCCTTGCAAATGGGTTTATGAAATTGGCAGCCTCCTAATACTTTGTCAGCCAAATTGGCCACATCATACTATCTGCGTGCCCTTGAGGCTGGAATAGTAACATACCGTAATGTGATGCTCTAACAAAAGCACCTAATTGTGAAGAATAATCCGTTTGCATCAAGATAAGGAGCTAGTTTCCCTCTCACAGCCACTTAAAGACACTGACTTTGGCTACAAATTACTGCCTACTGCTGTTTTCAGCCTTTCCCAGTCTTTACTGGACCTTAACAAAGCTGATCCTGTTCTCATCACCCTAACCTGTTTTCTGGTTAGTATGAGTGACTAACAAAATTATATCTTGGCCTGTGATTCATCTTGCATAACACATTTTCCAGTCACACAGCAAAAGCCTCACTGAAAGCGGAAAGATTTGATCTTTAGCACTGAAGCCTTCGCCTGTGTGCTCCTAAAACTCAAGCTTTTTGTACCATGTTTTTATTAGTCAAACATACCATCAATAGCCAAAGTTGCTTCTGCTCTCAGAGCATGTCTGCAGGCATAATGAACTTGGCAGTAGCCAAGAGCCTGCTATGTACAGGAAATGAAATGTACAGAAATTAAATGCACTGTGGGAAGCATGTGGTGTGTGGGATCCCCACGTGGCTGTTTGGCACAACTGAAAAACTGAAGATGATGGGAAAAATCAAAGGGATGAAAGACCCCCAAAATCCTTCAAACAGAAAACATGTACCTATCCAATGACCACATGGCTTCAATCTCCTATGGCAACTCCTTATCCCAAGCTGAGAAGGAATGTGGCATACAAGACAGTCTTTGTGAAGCAAATAACACATCAGGCAAGGGCACATGTGGAAGGCTGCACAATAGTGTTAGAGATTAACAAATAGGATGGGTTCCTGAACTGCTGAGTCTGGAATGCAAATTAACAAATAGGATGGGTTCCTGAACTTCTGAGTCTGGAATAGAAATGAAAGGAAAAGATGATGCAAAAAGAAGGAAGATATGATATTGTTCGGCAGGGATGCAGGGTTCAAATTTAAAGCTACAGAAGAAATAGGAGGCATTTTGAAAAAAAAATATTATACCGGAGCAGGATATTGGAATTTGGAATATTCAAACTAGAAGGAACATCCAAGACTTTTGGCTTTAGTAAGCCTGGCCACCACAGTGTGGAAGGTTCAACACACTGCAGAGATAACACAGGCTGCCTCCTCACCTTTTGTCTCCTAGGGCTTTGCTTCCTAGAAGCAAAGAAGAGCCAGGCTTTTGTATTGTGCTGTGCTGGAGATGTGCAGAACAGGAATCAGCATGCAGGGGGCTGGAGCTGCACAACCCTTGGTTGACCCCTTGCAACATATGTTGATTGCTGTTCAGATGTGATGACTGCAGATCAGATGTTCATTTGACACTGAGACCCAAAAGTGGGGGAAAGGAGGATGAAAAATTAAATCATTCTTTGGCAGGATTATATTTGCATTTGAATTAAAACCTGTGTGTAAGGCAGAAAACCCAACTGATCTACCTCTGCCCTCCATGAGGGACAGTTTCTAAGTTCTGAGCTGCAGCAGAGAGAGGTTTCTCTTTACATCATCCCCTACACAGCATATAGACCCCAAAGGCAGAGCCTGGGAGGGACAGGGCTGTCCTGGTGTGTTTTGCATTGCCTAAAACCAGATGGAATAAATTAGGATTGCTGTTTGTCGAATATGCTAATCCACATATGCAGAGCCAGACTCCAGGCTTAACTGGCTTGCTTCTCTGCAAACACTTTATTTTAGTCCTTTGCAGTGGTGGATAAAAGGAATTTACTGGTATCCCATCTCCAGCAGTCTGTAATTCATGTCCCTACAGAGCTTTAATATAACAGCAGTGTCCATTTTAACACAGTGCTGGGGCTTCTCATGTCCTGATTCTCCACATTTTTTTATTTTATGTTTAGGTTATTTCCCTGTATCCCCCTTCCTTTTTGGTCAGTCACACAAATGAATACTTGTTGCAGATGTTCCAGGACTTACTTTCCAGTATCATGTCCTGGGAGCTATCAGTATGTTTTAAATATGGAAAGTACAAAAGTGTTAGGAGAAGGAAAGCAAATTATACCAATATTTGCTTTAGAAAGTAATACTTTCCTCTGACTAGCCTCAGGCCTAATACATTCTGTCAGGATTTAATTTACTGTATCTAGTTAATAATTTTAAAAGGAGATTGCAAAAAGTATAATAAAACTCTAGGGAATATAGATGTAATGAAATAGATGCATCTCTACCTAAATATGTATATATGCAGTTTATGCAAAGAACATTTAACCTGTTTTATGGGTTTGATACACATTTGCCATCTCACCTTATTCTTGCACGAGAAGATATGATTTTCCACAGCACGTTGTGATCATACATGCCACTGTGTCATTGTGTCAATGACAACACTGGAGCTTGGTGAGACAGTGCCATACCCTGACAGAGATCTGTGCTCAGCCTGCAGCTCTCTGCTGGGAGTGTCTGGAAGCCCCAGCCCAGGATCATTCATATCTCCCCTTCAAGTGAGAAGGGAGGTGGCAAGGCATGAGCATTGCCCCCATCAACACCAGCAAGGAGAGCCAGGCTGGGACCATGCAGTGGCTGCCATGTGTCCTGCCTGGCTCCCTCCCCTCTGCTCTGTGCACGTGTTCCTTGCTGCCTCGGATGCACTACAAAGGTGTAGTGAGGGGCTTTTCAGGAAAAGGGAGTAAAAATTGTATGTGGAAAAATATCAGCCTTGGAGTTTTTGTGCATGTAGTGAGGGGAAAGGAGAAGAAATAAGTAAGACTTTGTTTTGAAGTTCTTCAGTCATAAGCTTTTGAGTTTGCTGAAGTGAACCAGACCGAGGCTCTCAGGGCCTGCTGGGTCCATGACTGGATTCCTGTGCCATAGGCGCAGCACTGCCTGTTGGGCCTTGCTCACAATTGCCACCAGGGCTCTGCTGTCGCTGGCTGAGGGCAGGGGACACCTCACCACTGCTCAGAGGTGGCACAGCACCCTCTAGGAACATGGTTCATGGTGATATAAGACTCAGAATGAAAGGTTTGAGGTCCAAGTCAGCAAACTCAAATAAAACTTCCAATTGGGAAGTGTCAAAGTTGTTTTCTTGGCTTAAGATATCAAAGCAGATTGTTGTCATGCTTCCACATCTCTGTTTTGTCCTGTCCCCTCAAAGAGAGAAAGAATCTTCTTATCCTGGTTTGAAGGAAATTAAATGTTTGTACAATCCAAATTTTATTTCAAGGTGGGAATGTGAATTCTTTTTCTTTTAATTGTTTATTCAGTAGTCTCTATAAAATAAACCTTATCTCCTCAGTATGAAAAGGGATTTTATGCCAAGACAACCCCAATTACAATTTAGGATGTCCTGTTATTGTAAACATACTAGACAGAAAGAATGAATGCTAAAGGCTTTGTCCTACTTTAGCATGGAACAGTCCTGAAGAACATCTTTAGAGAGAAAAGTAACTTCCAGATAACACAAAGTTCCTCAAAGTGCCCAGAGCAGCTCCTGCAGATGTCTGAGCACTTGCAGGTCCAACTCACAATGCTGGGAATGAAGAATCCTCTCACACCTCTCACACCCCAAAAATTGGACACTTACGGGAAGAAAATTCAAGTGATCTTTAGTTGCTCATAAGTCAACCCAGGTTATTGAAAGAGCTCTGTCACAACCTTGGTGCCAGAAGATGTGTGTGAATTTTCAGGAGGACTCAGGAGAATATCTTCTGGATAGAAACAAAAATACAAAAATAAAGGTTAAAATCTTCTTAAAATCTGACCTCTCTGTCTTCTAATGCTTCATATATGATTTTGCATTTCCTTGATGCAGAAGGCAAACAAAACAGAAATGGGGTTGTTCATGACAAAGACAGATCTTTCTTCCTCTCCTGCTTGTCTTGATTTGTCTTCAAGTTGATTGCTTTCTCAGTCTGTGGAGTTGCTTGGTCATGACTGCAGATGGCCTTATGAACATTTACAAAGTGTCCAGCCTAAGGACTCACATGTTGAAGGTTTTCTAGTTTTCTATCGGCTTGATTTGTCCTGGCAGATCATTTGTTCCATAGCCTAATACTTGGATGCCTTCTGACTGACCTTTTCCTCATTCTTTTAAGCATGTGTTTTGAACTTGACACTGTGTGCTGGTCTTGTAGAGAAAAAAAGATTATATTTTTATATTTTGCCAGGTTTAACAGCAACAATCTGAGGATTACACATACAGGGAAGGAAATTAAGGGTTAAATCTAAGGCAGTAGTTATTGGAAAAGATCAGAAGTTCTGCTTGTTCCAACAGCTGAGCAAAACCACAAGTGTTAGGAAGAGACCAGCTCTGAGGAGTGATGCCATCTTTCCATCTTA
Source organism: Acanthiza pusilla (assembly GCA_036630365.1). Classification (NCBI taxonomy): domain Eukaryota; kingdom Metazoa; phylum Chordata; class Aves; order Passeriformes; family Acanthizidae; genus Acanthiza; species Acanthiza pusilla. Next base: position 11,641,547 of record JAXCHO010000019.1, read on the forward strand.
CCCACTGAGAACCCTCAACGCAAGCTGGGCCTCATTTTCAGCCATCATAGAGAAAAATTCTTTCTTTACTTCGCCCCCTCTGTCCCGTCCCCCCCCCCCCTTTTTATATTTGTTTGTTGGTCTGGATTTTCTTTTAGTATACCAAAGTTTAGCTAATACTTGCTATGGTGTAGGTGTCCACAATCAGTAGCAACAAACACGATGCGAAAGTGAGAGGCTGTCCTTCCATGCCCAATAGCAAGTGGCTGCCTAGAAGCACACAGGGCTCCTGGCGGGTCTGCTGGTGGTATCAGGGCTGCCAGGACCGATACGCAGTGTAGTCTCGTGTTGGTGCATACGATGGGTAACCCTTGTTCTTCTGGTATGGTGGGTGCCGAGGAGTCATGTTCATGTAATCACTCTGATGGTACATACTCTTCTTGGATTTTTGCTGTAGGAGAAGGGTGAAGAGAGCTCTGAAAACTCTCATATTGACTGCTGACAGTTCTCGCCCTACGTCCTTGTTCAGGGAAGGAGGCATATTCATAAGTCAGCTTCAGGTTTAAATACATTTACAAAAGAATTAGAACACATGTTCTCATTAAATAATCTATGGAATTTGCCCAGCCTGAAAGTAAGTCTCCATCTTATCTGGTGAGAGATTTACAGTGTTAGTTCTTCAGGTAAAGGAATGCTACACCAAGGATACAAACGGATGCCTCTCACCATCATCATGCCTCTCTCATCTGTGGAATGATTCAGCAGAAACAATAGAGTCTGAGCTGTGAAGGCTGTCCTCATTTATTAGGAGGAAAAGAGAAATTAGCTTAACTCAAACAGAATAAGAGCAGGAAAAATCAGCCCAGACTATGTGTATAATGGTTCTCCTACCATTTACAGCAGTAAGACACAATGCATATGTTGTTCTGAACCTTCCTTCAAGGGGCAAAAGAATCAGAGCTGATGTTAATCTTTTATGTCTTCCTATCTGGGCCTCAAAAATCTTATTTCCACTGTTGAGTTCCTGCTTATAATGTCCCTGTGAGACAAGGGAAGCATCAACTCTTTCAAAAGTAAGAGTAGCAGAAGACAGGTGAAATAATTTGCCTAAAATCACAGAGGAAATTTGTGGCTACAGCAGCATTTCAGCCTCTGACTGCTGCAGGCTGTGCACAAGGTTGGTGTTTTTTACATAGCTTAAGGCTTTATTGATCAAGGTAAGTAAAGTGCTTCCATGCTTTTTCCTTAATACTGATCATACCTTCTTTTTCTTTCCTTTGTACTGACATTTCCTTTCTACGTACAGAAATAGTTGCATATGCTGCAGTATACATGCATGTGATGCTGTGGCATTGGAGGAGGTTTGCATCAGAAAATCTGATGGTTGAATTATGTTGTACATGCAGATTGGTGCAGTTACTATGAAATATTTTAAGCTTTTTTATATCAATGTTATATCTATGCAAAGTGTTGAATGTAAGTTACATACTGCTTAAGCCATGTAATGCAGTCAATGCATGTAAAGCATTAGATACAAAAGCTTTATCTCTGTGTGTTCATCTCCATAATACAGGATTTCTAATTCACCTAAGAGGTACTTTTGCATGGGAGAAAGACATTTTGCTAGCGTGAGTGAATGTTGGGCTGTTACAGGATCAAAGACTTTTGCAATGGAAAGCAGTTTTCCTTCCGGGAAGGCAGAACTGTATGAAAATAGACAAATCTTTAGCTGCTTTCAGGAACTAAAGTGGTCAGGCTTTCCATGTCTATCGAGTATCACAATTAGGACATTTTTTTTACAGTTCACAATGTCTTCCATAAAGCTGTATTTACGTTCAACAACACTCTAAATATATCCACAATCAGAATACATAATATCTGAAGAATACTAGCAGCAGTAATAACAGCAGGTAAAAACTGATGCAGCAAACAACACACGTGGCAATGCAGCCTTGTCACTCTTGCTGGGGGCAGACATGTTAGTAGCAAAGTGTGTAGCCATTAGGTAGCAAATGAATATAGCACAGAGAAAATGGTTCAGATTGTAAATGATGGATTTGAAGCTATAGCATGTCATCTGTGGCACAGCCACAGTAGCACAGCACTGTAACACCAGCAGCTGTTTGCTGTAATCCTCTCAGCTCTCCTCAGAGTCAGCCTCTACAATAGGGCACAAAGAAGAACCACTTAACCTGCCTTTGTGGTTTCCTATGGCAGTGCCCTCTTTGATTGTTTTCCATTAAAAATAGCCACAGATTGAGAAAGAGTCTTTTTGTGAAACACTTAGCAGATCTGAAGCTTCAGCTAGCAGTGACAGTGGCTTTCTGTATACATGCAACATTTAACCTAGCAGGGACTCTGAACCCTTCATAAAGGCTACCTCATAATTGTTGTGTTGAAAATTACTATTTAACAGCAAAAACAGGGGAAAGTCAGAGTGCAATGAATTGAGTTCTCTATGTTCAAGTCTTTCTCGCATGGAATAAATGGTGTAAATTGGCTCTGGAGATCACAGTCCTAAGACTTGTCAAGGAAAATGTCCTTCTGCTGCCCCTGTATCATGCCTCTCTTCTTTCACTCCAGCCGAACTGGGTGTGACTTGGGGTAGTCAACTCTCCAGAGAGATTAGAAAGCAAAAATAATGAGCCATAAGGCTGTCTCAGCTGTCTTAGTGTTGATGTACAGACAAGGGACTACTGAGATCCAGGTGCTTCTATTCCCTTGCAGTCAAGCTGTCAGAAATAGTGGTTGTTCACGGGAATTGCTGGATAGGCACAAGGCACCAGTGCAGATGGTCCTGGGCCAACTGAGGGCTCTCTATACATTGTTTTATTGTAGGTGAGCTCCTGTCAGTATAGTCTCAAGGGGTTTTGCCAGAAATGCTTGCAGTTCTAGATTGCCCTGGCAGGTTCAAGTGGCAGAGGTGGAGACAGTGTCCCAGTATCGTTGGTGTGCAGGGCACTACCAACACTGTGGCATTACTATTTGCTTTAGGACTCTACTGCAGAGGCCTGACTGCCCACCTGGAGAGCATCTGATGTTTCAGGTCTTTTTGGATACACCATGGGTGTGCATACATAGCTGGAATGAAGAAACACTCTCATCCTGTACTGAAGGGATATCAGTGAGTTAGTGGTAAACATGGCAAGTATAGCCTGAGAAATGAACTAGGGACAGAGACCATATAGAGCAAAGGAAAATACTAGTTTCTTACCCAGTAGTTAATAAAAACTGCAGTTATTAGCATACTGTAGAGTGCAAGAATTCCAGTCACTGTTGCCAGAATCCACAAAGGAATTGCCGACTGAGGTTCTTGTGTTTGGGTGGGTGTCTCTTTAAGGAAAGAGCAAAGAAAACTTTAAGTACATAAAAGCAAAAACATCAGTTTCTGCTTATTTGCTTCTTGTTCCAATGTGTCATTTGTATTAATCATAATTTTAGGATCTCTTCTTCAGCAAATCTGAAGCAGGAATGTAGTTTACTGGGCAATCCAACTTCTTTTTTTTTTTAAGGAAACAAACTGCCTCCAGCCATTATGTAGGGAGTGTGTATAGGGAGGATACTGACCTACAGAGATTTCTCAGCTTACCTTTCACATGAATGACAGTCCCATTGCTCTTCTCATTGTAGACGTATGGGGGTGGATACATGACCTCAATTTTGCAGAAGTAGATGTCAGTTTGGTTGGCATTCATGTTCCAAAGATTGAAGATGACTTTGTCTTTATCACGATTCCCCTGGCAGTTGAATTCTTTAGTTGAGTTTCTGCTAATTTTGGTTGTGTTCCATGAAATAAAGCAAACTTCAACTGAACTGTCCGTTCCTTTGTGTAGCGAAGCTCGAAATTCCTTCCCTGTCCCATTGTACGTGTAGTTGCAAACTAGAGTTGCAGTTTGGTTAACTACAGTGAGCAAACGATGCTGAGCCACAAAAATCTTGTTTTCTGGAAGGGAGGGGAGAAAGTGAGAAAAGGACTTGTTTATAAAATACAGTATGAGACTTCAGAACCACACATCCTCCCATGCAACTCTTCTCCACATGTCCTCTCCCCTGCTGACACTCCCTACTAGGGAGTACGAAACCGCCCATCTGCAGAAGCAGTTTCTCACAGGAGCTATTGTTGCAACAACACCTGTATATAAATAATTACATAGTCACTAGGGGAGACTATGAGGTCCAGAGTGTTGTTTCTTCAGTCAGAACACTAGCATGGACAGTGGCCTGTGATTAAGATTTAACATCAGGGCTCAGAAGCCTAGCCTGCATCTGTGTGCATGTGTGTATATACAAGGCCATCTAAGTCTATCCTTTACTTAGCAGGCAGTTTCCCAGAGAACATTATGGAGTGAAAATACTATGAATTGACATTGCAGTCAGATAAGAGCATATTATTTATATATTTGCTTTTTAATTCAAGGGCTCCTGAAGAGTTTGCAGGTGGATTTGCTGAACCATTTCTAGGGTTTGGACCTTGGGCAATGAACACTAAAAGCATGGACTGCTATCATTTTAATGTAAAATAAGTAATTTCTCTAGCTAGCAGCTGTAGTAGATTCTTAATCTCTCCAAGGACTCAGGAGCTGACTAATTTGACACTGCATTGGCACTTAGCACTTGAATGGCCTGCAAAAAAGCATGTCACATGAATGTATAATTGAATTTGAATTGACCAGACATAAACATAAGCAGGAAATGTTTTCTGACATGTAGACCTTTGTGCTACCATCTGCTAAACAATGAAACACTGCAAGGCCTATGCAGAAAGACAACTTCTTCCAAGAAAAGGCATCCTGTACAAATGGGGCCCTACTTTTGAAACGATGACCCCTAAGTAAGAGGAAGGGAGTTTTCTCTTTTAAACTAGAGACTTGCCAAAGCTTTTGTATGACTGCTTAAGTCTTTATGCAAGCTCAGCTCATATGAAGTCTGGATAGTCTTTTACAGATCCCTGGGAATCACTGTGGCTGTTAGAATGACAATTGTACCTCTTGTCCTCAAAATGTGGTGCAAACCTAGATTCTTTCTACTTAATCCATGTGGTGAGACTTCAAAAAGGCTAGTAAGATAAATGAAGTGGGAAGGAAGCCAGATCCAGAATGCCCAGAAAATTAGAGTTTAAAACTGTGTTTAATGATATTTAGGACAAAATGACATTTGGTGCATTCACACCTGCACAAGATGAAGTGCCCCAGCCATTTGAGTAGGATACTCCTTTGGGATCAATGTGGTCCAGGGACTAAAGTAAACTCAAAGACATGCATGAGATGGCCAGGACTAGTGATAGGGTGTAGGCAGTAAAAACAACCCATGTCTAGCAGGTTCTCTGGTTACCAGTAGAACCCATGAAACTGCTGAAGTTCTTAATTTTCTCATTGAAAGTCTCATTTATCAGCCCTTGCTTCAAGTGAGAGGATGAGATGTGAGACAGGGAATGCTCTACTGCCTCATCTTTAGCAAAGGAAGATTGTAGTCCATCCTCCTTGTGTCTCTTTGCTCAACATTGGTGGGTTTTTTTTTTGGGGGGGGGAGGGTGGAGGAGAGCTTGTGACAGCTCTGAAATCCCATGTTTTCAGGGACCCCAAACACTGAAATTTTGCATGAAGGATGAGCATTTCCAGGCTTTCCAGCAGAAAGAGACAAGTATCTTGGAATCCTAGGACAGAGTGGCAAAGAACAGAGAAGGCAAGTCTTTAGTTGAGGTGGTGGCTGTGGTGAATTTCATTGAAATGAAGACATTTCAGCAAAACAATCAGTTTCATCGAATCAGCATTTTCCGACAAAAGCTCACGCATAGGCTTATAAGGCATTCTAGTAAGGGGTGAGGTTTGGATTCCACCACTTTGGTAAAGGTGTTTGATCATATTTTTGTTGTCCAGAAAAATTGATCTTTGACCTAATTTGCAAGTCTGCGGTAGAATTGTTCAGCCGTTAGCACAGCAGAATTCTACACATCTCACTTGAGACACACTTATTCTTCTGATTTGCAGTATTTGTGCACCACTACAGCCCTCATTGTCACAGGGACTGAATACACCTTCAGGGGAGACATTTTCTGTCTCAGAGTTGACAACCAAAATAGGGTCCCAGAATAGAGAGGTGTGACACTTCAGAAAAGTGCTTTCCTGTTTGCATTGCAAATACTTCCAAAAAACTAATGGATATTTATTCCTCAGCCTGATCATATTTTCACTGTGGCCAGAGAAAGTCAAAGAACACTGAAAGTCTTATCACTGAGGGACTACCTTCAGATGTTATTTAGACTGTTCTGCAGACCCTTACCCCCATCTCTTTTGCTGTCATCAGCTAACCTGTATTCCTGACATTTCAGCCTGAGCTTCATGCCTTGAGCTCCACTATTTAACGACAGCTCTGGATTATTTATGTCCCTGCCATGATACTGTGCTAATTGGCAACCAGTCCTTTTGATACACCCACCTAAAATGATAAATTCCTTCTACTTATTTTCACCACTTGGATTTGTAGTCCAATCTGTTTGCCTTGTCTTGCAGGCTGGGCTTGATAACCCAGCTCCATGCTGCTGATGCTGGGATGCAGACTGGCTGAGCAATGGGAAAAAGCTCATTTGTGGGTCATTAAAGGAAGACAGCTCCAACATGTTTTAAGCTAAGCACCCAAATCCATTTTCACAAAGTGGCTCTACTAGTTCAAATCTAAATTAAAGGAGAAATTTTTGTTTTCATTTATAGGAACTAATTAGCACCACATGAATTGGTTGGGCTGCAATGCCAACAGGGGCAAGGCAAGCTTGCCCCACCAGCAGGTTAGACAAGCCCTGCTGTCATCCTCCTTGTTTGGACTTGGAGGTTTTTAATTGAAGAAACTCAGTCAAGCTAAAATGTGTATTACTTTCATGGGGAAGACAGAGTAACACCAAACATCCCTCACTTCACTTGTGATCTGAATAGGATTTGACTACATTCTTAGTCGGATCTAGACCATTCTGAGCAAACATGGGGTGAGGCTGCTTTTGCCTTCACAGAGCCAGTTTTTCCTCCTAAGTGTCACTTTGGGTTTGTTATATTGTGAAACTCTGAAACATTTAGTAGGTGTTTGCATTCCCCTAAATTGGACTATCATTGCCAATTCAGAGCTGTGTTCAGTCATGTTGTGTAGTAATAAATATCTATATCTTGGCCTTACCCAGCCAGGAAAATAGCGGTTATGAAAAATCATTGCTTACAGTTTCAAAAAGCCCTACGTTTAAAAACGTAAAATCATTTCAGTCAGTGTGCACAGGCTGCAAGCCTTCTCAGGATCTTGGCATTTATATGCAATGGTGTGTAAGATCTCTAAATATTTGTTAAGCTTTTTTATAGCTTATTTGTAGTTCTGGACATTTCTTACAATCATATGTGAAGGGGAGTTTGCATAATGAAACAAAATGCCATCCGTCTATAATATCTGTAAAATACTGACTCTCTGATCATCAAACCCTGATGTAAGCAAAACTTCATTGAAATTTTTTATTTTATCTATTTACCAAGAAAGTGAAGTAGAGTTAACAAAGTATGGAAAATAACTATGTAGAGGTGGGGTTTGGTTTTTTTTTTTTCCTCCAGACCTTTCCATGAATCATCATCAGCTATTGGAAAAAATATTCTGGTAAAAATATTTAGTGCTCCTCTTCCTTTTTTATGCCAGTTGACTTCAAGGAGCTATTTTCCAGAGTGTGGTATCTAAGATAAGTTGGGATTTCTGTAAGCACAGAAAAAAATGGCCTACCTAGTTCCCTGGGGGAATATGAAAAACCTGAATAGAATTTGTTTAACCCACAGGCAGAAAGGCACACATGTATGTTATAAACAAAGCTATTTCACTTTTGCTGCTGCTGGTCTGTTGTTCAATTACATTTGCTTTCCTAGGTACAAGGGTCCTTCTCTTTTACTTTAGTTTGAGGTCACCCAGCTGTGTGTCTAATGTGCAGCTGGGGGGATCCTCTCCTTCTGGCCCCTACACACCTGCTTTCTGCTAAACTTTCCTGCTTTGCTGCGAGTACTGCAGGCAGCATAATACTCTGGAAAGCCCGAGTGACACTCTTGCTTTTATCAAACACAGTGTGATCACAGGCGGTTTTCTTGGCAGTTTGTGATTTATTTTTTTAAAACAAAAATTAGTTGATCTCATCCTAATCTCAGCTAGCCTTTCCTCATCCCTCTTCTGCATTCTGGTAACCTCAGTGGGTTAGAAGTTGATTTTAACCCCCAGAGACCATAAGCCAGAAGGTTATGTGGGTAGTAAAAAGATGAGGTCAGTTGTGGTACGCTGTGGTGGGAGCCTGCTTATATTACTTATTTCACAAAATACCAGACACTTGATCTAGCTGCCTCTCTGACAGGCCACAGCAAGGTAATTATTTAGCCAACAAAAAAGGGAGGGCAAACTTTGCAAATGTTAGTGTTTCTGCAAAAGGGAAATTACTAAACTAAAATTTTAAGTCCCTTTCTGTGATTCAATCTGCTGCAGTCACTGGTGCAGTCTAGCAACAGCAGAACAGGACAAATTCTGTTGTTTTTCCCAAACCAAAATACTTGAGGCTTATAATACGCTTCATGGCTTGAGGAAGTCCTGCAGGGTTTTGACCTGCCTTAATGTTTTCCATGTAGTAAGGATCAATCATCTTGAAAATGAGGAGTGAAGAAAATAGATGGGGAAAGGATGAGAGCCCTGAGAAGCAAATGACCTCATGTGCTTCTTTTTAAGCAGTTGGACAATCTTCGTGAGTCTGTTGGAGAAACACAAGTTCTTCATGCAAAGCAAATGTATATATGTCTGAGAACCACACACTTAATTATTTTGTTGCAATTCAAAAGCACTGCTTAAAAGCTGTTCACACCTCATGGAAATGTGTTTAGAACTGTTAACCTACTGCTGATACTTATCCCGTCCTGGAATTAGTGTCTTCTTTGACAATCCAGGAGCCTGCTGTGGAAATAATTATGATATTGCAAACATAGGATTATAAACGTGGGAAAGGACAAGGAAGAAAAAACCTATGATCTCTTAAAGAAATGTAGATCACAGTGTCATGCAAATTACAATGCCTTCACTGAGGAAAAGAACTATGGAAAAACAAGGCAGAAATAAGGAAAAAAATAGATTCAATTGCATCTCTCATACTAGAAAAAGCAACTTTTTAAAGACGTTCTCTATGTTAAAAATTTTGTACTGGAAAACAGATTTTTATTCCTATCTGTAACTTCCCTATAAAATACAAAATAGTGATATTTGGAGAAGATGTAGCATCAACAGTTCACAGCCAGCAGTCTGAAAAATTGTCTTTCTCAAGATTATCCTGGCAAAAGCCTGGATCCCTTGCCTTGCTTTGCATTTTAACGTAGCCATTGGAAACACATGTTAGCTCTGAACATATGAACACTGCATCAGCAAGACACGACCAAGATAAATACCCTCAGCCGCAACAACAGAAGAGTCAGGAAGGTTCACTAAGACAAAGGATTTCAAAATCACAAAAAGATTTTTTTTCTCTCCTGAAGATCTTCAGAAAGAAACTAGATGTCTAGTAATTATCAGTAAACCAGTAAACAATGCAAAAATCAAAAACTTGGCAAGCCCCATTCTCCCATCTTTGAGCTCAGTAAGCAACTCTGCCTTTGACCCTTTTATTTGCTAGTCCTGTGAGGGTGCCGGTGCTCTCAGCTCCGGAGCCCATCACACCAAACCAGGCCATGGGGGAACCTGAAGCTTTACAAGTAGACTTGGGGGTGTGGAGAATCTGCCCCGAGAGAGGTGCTGGCACCAGCTCTGCTCAGACTCACTGCCCCCATGAAAAGACACTTGTGAACTTTTAAAGCCCAGGGCATAGGTGAAATAAATGTCCCTCTACCTATGCATGCAATTTCCAAATGGATCTAGAGAGAAATCAAATTAAAAGAAAGCTCTTGGGTCTCATCTTGGAGGGATACTTGTGGCAAGAGCAAAATTGGCCTCTTGGTCATATGAAGTTGATCCATTTGCATACTTAGCAGCATGCTGTCTCTCCCCTTTCATCCAAACACAGAACAATTTGTGCAAAATTAATTCAAAGCTATACCAGACCTTCTACCCCTTGATGATCAAAATGAGGAAAAATAGGGGAGAGGATTGAAATGTGGGGGGTTTTGTTACCTGTTACATCAGCAGTGGGGATGAAGCAGAGCACCACGAGGATCCCCAGGAGCATGGTGCTAACGGTGGGCCCACCGCCTTGTCCCCACCCCCTGCAGGCACTGCCACGTCTCCCAGGGCCCCACAGCACCAGCCTTCCTTCCCTGTGCGGCCAGGCTGCACCCTCGGGTGCTCACACAACTTCTCTCCTCCTCCTCCTGCAGCACATGATACACCACCAAGTGAAACCACTGTAGTGGCAATACTTGAACAGGAAGTTAAATTGTTTGATGATTTTACTCTTAGGAAGTTGCCTCTGCAAAGTTCAGTAATGCTTAAAAGGTGCTACCTTTCAAGCCTACATTTCAAGATAGGGACTATCAGCCCTGTACTGCAAGATGTGGTTATGTTTGGGGCTCTGCAAGGCTACTCCTGTTAGGGAGGAATGGCCTTCCCTAGGGACACAGTGCTCTTTATTTGCCGAGAGCACATACACACGTACACTAGTTCCATCATCATGGTAGAAGCAAACACCAGTTTCCATGTTCCTGTTGGCCAGACCTGGCCCCTCAGGAAGTTGTGTGCTCAGGAACCTCCATCTTTTCTCAATCCTAGGAGCAGAAATCTTCCTCTCTTGGCCTGCCGTCTTGCTTTTGCCTGCTTTCCCAGCCCCTGGGAACGCTGACATATTTTGGCAGCAGTTTGTTCATACTCATTTTTCCGCATCTGCTTTTTGCCTGAGCACAGAGCCAACAGTGGAGGAAATAGTGATCTGGTATACCTTCACATTTTGAAAAGTATCCCAATTTATGAATGAGCGTAACTGTGATCCAATTAACATCTCAGTAAAGGCAGCATGCAGCAAACACATTGCCAAGTCAGTGCTTTCAGAGAGGCCTTCTTATGTAAAGTTTCTTCTTCAACTCATCTCAACTCATCAGGTAAATGCTGTCTCTTCCTTTGCTTTCCAAGCTCAATGTCACCCCTTCCCTTGCAAGAGCAGGTTGTGAGAAGCAGGTCATGGCATTTATAACTGTGAGGAGCTCTGGTTATTAATGATTTATTTTGGTCCACCAAAGTAGAAATATTTAACTGTATCAATGCCTGTCATTATGTTTGATTTATTTGAGAGAAAAGGGAAGGTGTTTAGCAGGAAGACTTGCAAGAAAATTGGGCAGTTATAGAAAGGGATGAAGGACCACATACTGTTCTTTTATATCCCCTAGTATCTGAAGCCCTTAGGCCACGATTTATCGGAAATTACAAATGCAATTTATGAGCTGCCTTAGCTGGTAGATCCATTTGCTGTCTAGGAATTTAAACAATAGTCTTTTGTTTTGTAATCAATGTAAGTTTTCTGCAATACTGAAAGTTTTGGAATTTCCATAATTAAAAAGTGAAAAAGAGAAAAAAATCAGACTCTTTCTTAGCCCATTTTTGTGGTATCTAGATAAATGCCCTTACACATTTTTTATATATGAATAATTTTTTTATATATGCAGTTACCAGTGAAATAGTCTCAGCTTAACTTGTAGTGAGAATCCCTCAAAAAAGTTACAAAATTCAGTATCTTTTTGCTGAATTGCTGTCGCAGATATGAAAACCCACTGCTGGCTCTGGTAATATCTTCTGGCTCTGGTAGCACAACTTACAGTCTGCATCCTGGCTGTCAGATCCTTTCTGTATTTGGGATAGAGACTGGATATGCACAAGGAGTATATTTTGCCCTCGTCACAGAATTAGCAGAATGCATTGTGGAGAGATGTTGCCATTAATTTCACTGGCATATGTTGGCAAAGGGCACTGTTCAGGTGAAACCGAGATTCTGGAAACAGCTGTGTAGGAAGAGATCCTGCTCTAAGAATACCACTAACAAAAACCTGAGGGAGCAGTGTGCACTCTCTGGGTGAGGACCCGTTTATTGCCTTCCATCCCTTGTTGCTCCTCGTGTGCCTCTCCCATTGTGAGGACAGACCATGGCACTGATTGCAAACAGGGACTGGACTGGTGGAATGGAGGAGAAGGAAGAGGGGCCACTGGGAAGTATCCACTATGGCTCTAGAGACCAAGCTGTGATGTATCATTTCTCTCTGTGTTGATGAATAGAGATACCAGTGTTGCTCTTTTCAGAGTTTCTTTTTTTTAATTGTGATTTCAATTATTCCTAATTGTTTCTGCTTTGATCTCTGGAGTAAGAAAGGGTGCTTTTTTCCCCCCAGATAGCTTTTGGCTCATTTGCATGTCTTGGTTTTCTAGGATTTTAAAACCATTGTGTTTCTGAGGGTATGGCTCCTTTCCTTCTTGAAATCACAGCTCTTCATCTAACTTAAACATTTCCAATCACTTGGATACTTGGCTTTGCTACTTTGTATGTGTGATCTTTTTATTTTGCAAAAGTCATTGTCAGGGCAGGGGAAGAAGATATTTTAGCTTTCAGCAAACCATCTTGTACTTAGGACAAACCACATAGAAATTAATCTTGGGGGGAAAAAAAGTGAAAATGTCTCTCTGTATGCCCTCACTCTTAAATTTTCATTATTCGCCCACCTAAGTATCTATCCTTCTATATCCTGAGCATTACCCAAGGGTTTTCTGCAGTAACATTAATTCAGGCAGTATTGACTTCTATTCTTACCCCATTTTCTATTCATATTTCAGTCTGTTGAGTCTGTCTGTACACTGGCAGACAGGATCTGCTTGCTGTCACAGAGATGGAAATCCAGACTAGCACTGTAATTTCAGTGGAACTAGAGCTGTGAGAGCACTGAAAGAGCTGAAAATGCCATTTGGCCATGTTTGGGAAAACGAATGTTTCCATCCCATCACAAAATGGCTGAAATTGCAGTCCAAGAGAAGTAAATTCAAGGTTTGTAAGTAGGTTTCCAGGGTACACAAGAATCTAGAGTATGGGTTTGGGCTTTTTACTCATCACAGTATGTAAATAAAACAACAGTCTATGTATTTGATCATTGCTTTTCATGCCTACTGTTAGAAAATCAAGCATTGACAGGAGCTATGACCTCAGTTTTAGAGAAATCTAACAGGATCTACTATGGTTTCTGAAGGATTTTCTGGATATCTTTAAGAGTCCCAAGAAATCCCAAGCAGGCCGCCAGTTTGCCTTTACATTATGTAATGAGAAAGTAATGACCCACATATCCTGAGTCAAGTGTTCAGCTGTTAAAGTCAAGAAAGACATTCCAGATTTGTTATGATTTAAAAGGTGGATAGTTTAGAAGGTAATTTTAAAATAAATGAAGCCTCCCTTCAATCACTGGAAATTGTATAGTGCCATAATTGTTCCCAGCATATATTCCTGTTCTCAAGCAAATAAAAATGTATATACATACTAGAAGCATAATTGCATTAATATATTATCATTCAGTTATTTCTGAAGACTCCAGTCTGATAGGATACAGTAGGTCACTAAAATTCCCTTTTAACTACTATAGACAATTAACTTTTAAGTTCCTGTACTGCCCTGCAACTATTTAGTAAGATTAAATTTAACAGTTGTCTGAGACAATCTTCCTCTTGCTTCCCCACCATAAGGAATCACGATGCAGACATTGAGTGAGTAGTCTAGGTAGGCATTATTTTTCTTGGTTTGCATGCTTGTATGTTGTCAACTGCTAAAGTAAATGCATTCTTTCTTAAAGCGTCTTGATTCTTAAAGCAATTCCTAAAGCATCTTGATTCTTCCATTGCTGCTCCAAGTAATGATTTGAACTGTGCTATGCATCCTGGGTATCAATGGAAGGTTGATTCCTTCACATCTTGCTTGCAAGCCAAGTGTGCTTTAACTAGCTGCTGTAGAGGTGCAGAAGTGGGGTGACAGAAAGAGTGTAACAAACTGACATGCTATTTTAAACTAGGAAGACAATAAATTATGTATGTTATTCACCTCCTATTATGTCCAAGCTCTTCATAAAGTGACATGTTGTTATCTTCACTTTACAGATGGAGAATGGAATCACAGCAACATGAAGACACATGCCCAAGGACATGCCTTAAGTTAGTGGCAGACCTAGGCACCTCTATGAGTAGCCCTGGTAAGCTCTGTGCCTTCCAAGGTCTGTTCAGTTTTCTGGTGGCCTCCATCCTATGTTGTCATTTCCCGTGCACAGTGGTGAGTTTTCATGATGTTGTGAGTGTTTTTATGTCCTTCTTTCTGTGAGTCCAGGTGTCTTCATATCACAAATACAATCATTACCCTTAGAAGGAAATATTAATATACTCCTTCAGATGGAATTTTAAGTTGTCTGGTACACAGGAACATTCCAGGGCCAGAACTAAATATAACATGTCACAGTGGAAAGGGAACTTTCTCTTTGGAAAGATGTGAAATTTTTGTTTCCAGCCCTCAAGATAGCAGCCCATAGATGTGTCACTAACATAGGACTAAGCACTACCATCAAACACATACAAACTTGAAAGAGAGCTTGAGAGAAGCCTTCCCTATTTGGGGAAAGAAACATTTCCTTGACAGACTGATTATTTTTAATGCTAATAGCTGGAACCTGTTCATTAGTATTTGTTGGGAAAGGGGCAGGAGTTCACACATGTTCCTGACTCCTTTCAAGTCAAAAATCTCATCCAAGTTTCAAAGTTGCGACCATTTCTTCTGGCTGTACCTATTCTTGGTTTGGACTGTTAGAACAAGTCATAAAGGAGGTAGATTAATGAGTAGGGGGAGAATGGCTCAAAGCTGTATGATTAACTCCATCTGTCACCTGCCTATAATCTGACATATGGCTGCTGCTTCATTAGAGGCCAGTGTTAGATAGGAACACCTGAGATAAAGCCCACAGGTGAGTACATATATATATATATACCAAATGTTCTGCGATAAAAGTGTTTTGAGATTAGTGCTAGAGGGAGAAGGATTTCCGCTGACTGCACTTCCTGATGCTTTTTCCTCTTGGATAGAGAAGGTGGACAACCCTACGTAATTACCATGGAAGATATGGCAACAAAGCAGTGTTATCCTGTATAGGAGGGAGTTCAGCATGCCTCATTCTTTCAGAGGGAGATAAATTATTTCCTTCTCCTTTATCCTGCTGAAGACAAAAGATATTAATAAGCGCTGCAGAAATATTACAGGCAATTTTAAATATGAGGAAGCATCTTCCAAAGAACTTAAGGCCTAGAAATCTTGAGCAGACAAATTGAAAAATCATCTTTGTGCAAAAAGACAACTTTCTGACCTGGCTGTCTATAGCTTGTCCAGACAAGTTACATAGATCTCTAAATACTGACAGAAAGATTTCTGTCTGCTAGGACTGCATTTTCATATCTGAGGGAAAGGTGGAGTGTCATGGGAGGTCCTGCAAGGTCTGAAGGTTTGTAGAGGGCTGCCACGGGGGGAAGGTTTTCTGGGGCTGTGCTGAATGGCAGCCCCATGGAAGAGGCGCCCAAGCCAGGGTATTACACATCTGATATGATCTGACTGGACTTGGCCTCTCTGCCACCTGTGCCAGCATTTTCTTTTGGAGGGAAATAATGGACCAAAATTTTTGCTGCCAAAAGCAGCACATGAATAGTATGGATAATCAGGCAACCAGAGCCCTAGGGCAAAGTAAGAATGAAATCAAGCTGGTGGTGTTGACACTTAAGTCACTTGGCAAATGTTGCCCATAGTAAGGCAGTGCTGCATCTGAGGCTTCCAAGGAATTGCCTGTCTTGCCTTTATTTGTAGAGAACAATCTGTATAGCCTGTGTTTATGGGTAAAGCCTTAGCTAGAGAAAACACTTATATCTCCACTGGGTTCATCAGAGCCAGCAAAGCCCAGGCTCAGCTCAGTGGATTAGGTTTTAAGGCTGTCATGCTCATTTTAAAAGCTTTAATTCTTTCACTTCCTCATTGCTATGTTACTTTTTGTCTTGCCCTGCATTTCATAATGATGGTACTAGTGCTATCAGCACAGCACATGGATGGTGAAGCACTGCACATTTCCAGTTCTTCCCATTTACAAATTTGGAAGGAAGCATTACTCATGTTTATGAACAATTGGAACTAGAATAGAGCACTCAACACAATCGAGAGCTCCTTTGAGGAAGTGTCGGAGGGCTGCTCAGCAACCTCACTCATCCAGTGGAATATATTCTTTGAGATTACTTCATTCTGAGTAGTCCTCACAGGAAATAATTATTTTGGTAGACACTAGCACACTAACTTGTAGGATAAGCATTTCCAAATTACTCCTTTCCCTGAAGACAGTGGCTTCTTTACGCCTAGGCAAACCAAGCTTATGTCCAAATTCAACAACCTTCTGCCTGAGAAGTGCCCTATTCTTAGACTGTGGTGTTGCCAACACCAACCCACAGAGCTGTTTTCTGCCAAAATACTATGAGAAACAGACTTTTCATTGTATTTCTGCTACTTCGAAAAAGTACTGAGTCATAGCACACTGGAAATGTTTGTGCAGGACTGCATAGGAAAACATCATAAATACATTAGAAAGAGTTTTAAGTATTTTCACATAGGAACTAAAGACCAATATTCCTGATTTTTAACTGTGAAAAAGGTTCAAAACAAAGAGAAGTCCTTTTCAAATGACAATAGGAAGCATCTGCTTACTCATTTGGATATGCATGTGAATTCTGATAAGTGCTTATTAATTTTATACTGGATTTTTTTCTTAAAAAATAAACCCAGCATATTTTCAACATGCCAGCATTCCCTTAAACTATTCTTTTAAACAGGAAATTGAAAACAATCACTTTGTGGTTTAAAAAGACCTTGCTGGGTTCAGAAGGCAGGAATCCTTGCTGTTTTAAAGAGGAGGAAAAAAATCATATGATGGTTTATTGGAAGCCACATCCACCCAAGAAAGAGAAAAAGTTTCCATCCTTTATTTCAAAGGTGTCCACTCTGTTTACTGATGCAAGCCATAAGGTCCGGTAGGGAGCCATCTGGGTGCCGAATGTTTAACTGTCTCCCCTAATGTATCTTGGGCCCAAGAAGTATTGGTCTCTTGAACATGCCAGTGGTTCATCCCTCAGCACATGAGCAGCAGGCACATGCTCAGCCTTTGAATGTGAAGGGCCATGTCACTGTCCTTGGCGTCGCCACCACCCAGGGGCTCCTGGCAGACAGCACAGCTTGCTCGTACAAGCTAAACCCGGCGCCAGAGATCAGCCCAAAACTGACTGGACAACCAAGCACCGTGTGCCAGAGCTTCCTAGGAAATCTGAGCCCATAGGCAGCTATGAGGACTGGAAAGCTTCCGCTTCCCATTGCTGCTGCCTCATATGCATATGTATTCCTTTGTAATAAAACCAGAATAATCTCATCTTTTCCAGTACACAAAGTTTGACCCTGAAGAGGTCCTGCTGCATATTGCTTATTGCAGCTGTTAGATAATCTTTCAGATGATATTAAAATACAATCAAATTTTAATATCTCACTAAGCTTTGGAGGTTATTAAAAGCAATGTAAAACCTCTGGTTTAACTGATTTCAGGACAGTTTGAGAGTTTATAAAAATTGAAGTATATTTTTGTAGTCAACTCAAGGTTTTGTGATAAAATTATAGTTCATGATTAAATTTCTGAGCTTTTATTTTTATGCGTCAGAAACCTGAAGTTTTCAGCTGTCATTTTTCTATGGCTTCAGCAGATTATTGTTGATTACTCTATTAACCCTAATTCTGCATACTACTTGCACATGCTTTTAAAAAGAAATATTCTCACAAGCCTCCAAAGTGTCCATGTGGTTCATAAAAGGCAATAATTAATTCAGTCCTCATTTCATAATTCGAAGTAATTTTGTACATGTTTTTTACAAAACAAATTATTCTATGTAACATTTTGCCTGTTCAGCCAAATTTCGCTTAGTTAGTATTACTTAAATTTCCATGATTAGTTGCACGTGTGTTTTGTATTGTATGTAGTATCCTTGGAGGTTTTCACAGAGCAGCACTGCAGGATAATAGAAAAGTTAGTAAGTAGGAGAGCTTTTGGAAATAGAAGAAAGTGATTCATTACTAGTCTTATGATCCCATCTCACTCCTGGTTTCCAGGGGTCATGTTTATTGAAGCGGTTCATTTAACAACGTATTTGAGAGTCCTAAATATTTTGTTAATCTGTTTTAATACAGATTAGTATTAATAATTATTATCTGTTCAGTAACTGATGTAGCTTCCATCATTATTCTTCTATTTTAAAGGTTTCACTTCCTCTGTCAGGAATGATAGCATGTCAATTGGGCAAACAGCCACATGCCCTTGGGGGCATAAAAAATAGTTTGGGTATTTTCAGAGACGTTGGTCTGCAAACAACTGACCAATTGAATGTATTTGTATAATCTGTTTGGTGAATATTTATGATTAGTCCAACAAACACAAGAGTCAGGATAATGTGATGGTCAAGTGACAAGAAGGAAAAATGTACTAAATTAAACTAATCACTTACTACCATAAACAATTCATCCAGCTCCAGTCTGGGAACTAATAAAGCTAGTAGAAATAGATTTCTCTTTTTCTGAATGCCTAGAGGGAATTAACAGTGTGAGGACATACCTGTATAAAGAAAGTAAATATCTTTGACCATAGCAGGGAAACTATTTGAAAAAGCCCAATCTCTAGTACTACTGTAATGATGGGAAGGAGAAAGACCGTTTTGCTCTTTAATTGACCTTACTGCAGTAAAAGAGCAACCTTCCTTTTCAGTCTTTCCACTAGACTGTTCTGTAAAGAGGTTTAACTGATTTCATCACTTTGATATTTCAGGATTTGCTCTTGGCTCTTCCTTTCATGCCTGGGGATAGGTTGTACTATTTTCATTTGTTCATTAGCCTAAAGCAATGCATTGCACTTAAGCTAATATCAGAGCACTAGAGTCACCATGGGTTCTGGACAGGCAGAAGCCTACAAAGATGTGGAGAGCTAGAGTCAGCACAGGAGTTCTTGAATTCTCTCTGCAGCCTGGCTGTAAACACTGGCAGGAAGTGCGAAGAGCACGCACCGTACTCAAGCCAGGCAGGAACAGGCAGTCTGCAGGCAGGTGGAGTGCATTGTTCAGCTCTAACCAGCTGAAGTGAGGAAGTATTGTTTTAAGACCAGAGGGTAGATTTGAAAGCAGAAGGAACAACCCCACAGTCAAGACGCAGGTTGCCCCCCTTGCTAGGAATGCCTGTTTGTTATGGTCCTGTCCATTGAGGAAGAGCAGTGATCGTGGGCTAAGCAGCTGGGAGAGAGCAAACCATCTGGGAGCCAGGTGCTGGTGTGCTGGAGTTCCAGAAAACTCCATTCAGCTCTTGCAAACAGCATTTGCCTCTTACTCTGCGCAACAGGGAGACCTCTTCTGTTGCTGAGAAGCACGAGTTCATTGCATCTTGCTGAGAATAATGTAACTCTCAGGGATCTAGGGAGTTAGGGGCTTTCATAACAAAATCCATAGCTCCATAGAGCACCCTCCTTGGCCACTGTCTGCCTGCACTGCAGTGTATTTCTTCGTCCATGCTTTCATCTATAGAATGAAGTTCCGGAATACTGGAACAGCAGCCCATTTTGAGCTGACAGCAAAGTCACCTATGTATATTCCCTTGCCCAAAAACATTCCAGTTTGTCTGAATATGAATGTATAAATGTCTAAAACACTGTATGACATTTAAAAACGGTCAGCATTTGGACGAAGCGCGATCAGACAGAAATCCTGGAAGCAGAAAAATCAATGGGATTTTTGCCATGGATTTAACTGGGTCAAGATTTCATACCCACTCATTATTTGACCTATTGAATTCTGTTAAACTGGTAAGCCTGGACTGCAGACCATGTGAGAAGACTGTCTTCCCACATTTTGACATTTTGGTTTCTGCTATATTCCATCCTGGTCAGATATGTTCTAAAGGTTTTATGCTTTATTTTTTTCCCTTTCCTCTTTGTAATAACTAGCTAATCCTGATTCTAGTTCAGTTCTAGGACAGAACATGAAAGCAAGAATAGATGTGTGTGTTCTTTAGTTAATACAAAGATGCAAATTTTTACTTTAGGTCTGTCCTCCCTAATGTTTGCAAGTACTCAGGTTTTGTGTGAGACATATAAGCTGCAGGCTCTGGTATTACTATGTGGTTACATCACACTTTAGGAAGTATGCTGGAAGGATGTAGCTTGTTGATTTGTTATTCGGTTTTGCTTGTTCCGTCAGCATTTCATTGTTCAACTAAGACATATATGGACTGAATTTTGATGACTTCAGACATATCATCTCACGTCGTAGATATAGGCACCAGATAAAGGCTCCAAACAGATTAGAATTTGAAAAATATGCAAAGTTTGGCTCCTGAAATCATAAGGTCTAATGACTTCTAAATATCCCCTCTCGCCACAGAGCAAATGCTCCAGTCTTCTCTAGTTTGTCATCTAAATTTTCAAAACCATCGTTGCTATTAGGTAGCAGATGTATTTAAATGAAATGCAATTTCAGGAAGATACAGCTGTGCTTACTTGCAGGCAGTTGGCATTGGTGATTTATATACTTGGGCAAAGCACTTTAATGGATATAGCAAAAAACCAATGGAGACAACTGTATGTCTTCCAGCAGGACCAAATGCATCTGAGAGTGACATAGACAGTTGTCTCTGTAGCACTTGTGAGAACTCTGATGACAGGAGGCTGTTTTCTGTGATGGGGACTAGAAGCACAAGATACTTTTGCAGCTGGAGATGCTGCCATTTTTTTAGAACTTACACAAAGCACTCTCTGCACCTTGCTTCAGATAACATGCACAGATAAGAATTCGTGAGAGGCATCCGCACTTCAGTGCCGTCTGGCAGAAAATAACTCTTCATGCTGAAAAAACAGGAGGCCATGAGCTCTTTTTACGGTACAGTTAAAATACTGGTGTTGTGATCAGAATAACAAAAATGCAGTCAACATTGTCCTTCTTTTCAGAGGGGGTAAGTGCTTCCAGCTTCCAGAGCCTTCTTTTGGAAATAGAAAGAGAAGGAAGACAATAAAATAAGGAGTATAGACTTCAAGAACGCATATTTTAAAATGTTCGGAGATTTGGTTGGGACGATCCTGCTCTGGACAGATGTAAGGGAAATGCTGCTAAGAAAGAGAAGACAGGTATAAAGAAACTAGTGGATTGCTGAAGAAGCAATGGCACTTGCATATAGGACTGAAACATAATCACAAGAGCACAAAATGAAGTAAGATGAGCAAATTATGTAAAGACTAAGAAGAAACAGTTCTGCAGGTACACAAAAGAAATATGCAGTAAAACAAATCCCAGGGAAATGTCTCATTGCTGAACAGAAAGGGGAAATGCTACTCAGAAAGCCACGTGCTGTTTTTCACTCAGGGGCTTCAGGAACCAGCTGCAGGCAGGTAACCAGCACAACAGACACCACAGCAAAACAGTATGATCTGCACCTAGGATAAGGAGAGAAGCGGTTGGAAATGGTGTAAAGAAGCCAATTATATTCAGATTATCTGGTCTTGATGAATATAGCTCAGAACACTTTGAGAATTACCTGATGTAATTTCAGAACCATTTATGGTTCTCTCAAGAAAGGTGAGGTATCGAGAAGGAAAGAGGGCAAACATAGTGCTTGTTTTTCTCTCTTTTTAAAGAAAAGTCAGAGCATTATGGAGAGCTCAGCTTGTTTCAGTTCCTGAAAAAATACTGGAAAAATTAGTCAAGCCATTATTCATAAGTACCGAGAGGAAAAATTCATGGCTCTCTGAAGAACAAAGTGCGTCAAACCATCTAATTTCATCATTTGATGAGGTAATCCTTACCATGCTGACAGGGAGAAGCAGTAAATGCCATATATCTTGATTTTCATAGGCTTCTGGCAGAGCTTTTAATAAGCAAGAAAGAGCAACATGGCCAGATGAAAGTGAGTATCAAACTGATCATCTACAAGGCTGAGTATTTACAGGCAATTTGCTGTCAAAATAGAAGGATGAACTGAGCTTCTTGGTTCTGAGTTCCACAGGAGTCTGGTCTGGCCTGGCACTGTTCATTACTTTCATTAATAACTTGGATGATGAATAGAGTCTGCTCTTCAAATCTCCACACAACGCTGGGTGGGAGAAATTACAGCCATGCTGGAGGATAGGATTCAAATGGTAAAAACTGAACAAACTGTAGAACTGATTTTACATAAAACCAGTAAAGTGCATGATTCACCAGCCATGCAGGAACAGTCTGCAGCACCAGTACACAGTGAGGAACAACAGGTGAGAGAGTAGCTCTGCTGTGGGAAAAAAAGGTCTGTGACAATCTGCAGCAGTAATGCCTTTAGCTAGAGCAGCAAGCGGTGGTTGGGGCACTGTGTAGCCAGAAAGCTGTGCCCAGCTGGAAGGAGATTAGAGAAGTGCAGTAAGATCAGCCAGAAGTCTGGAAAGGATTGAAGAGTATGTGTTCACTCCCAGAAGAGGGGACTGAGGGGAGAACAGCAGTCATTGAATACACAAAAGGCTGCTGCAAAGAGGAAGGAGATCACATGTCCTTCATGTTTGTCATAAGCAAGGCAAGAACTAATGGGATTGCACTGCACAAACCACACTTCAGCATTAGGAAAAGACTCTCTAAAGGGCAAGAGTACCTCAGCAGAGCAGTAGACTGACTATAGGTTTCCATCTCTAGTGCTGGAGTCTTTCAACTGGTTAATCATCCATCTGGAGTGGTTTACATGTTGTACAAATCCCGTTTTTGATCACAATCCCCTTGTGCCCCTTTTTCTGTCGCCATTCAAAAGTGTATAACACACCACGGTGAGCAGCTATAGCACTTGTAAAGCTTTACGAATTTTTTGTAGGTGAAGTCTATTCATTTTACTGCAAGATCATAAACATAGGGAGAATATTTGCACACAGCATCCTGCCACCTGTGGAACAAATAACCTGGTTTTCTTTGAAATACTTCACGTAAAAAGAGGTTCCTTGACTGACTGGTAAAATTAACACAGTATACATCACATGTAGTTTTGAGCATTATAGCAATTGTTCACTAGCTTGTTGAACCCATTACATTTTTAATAAGGACTGCTCTCAGTTTTAGAATTTTTAATTCAAGAACAATCTATCCATGGAAGGAAACCCTGCTAAAATATGCAGTCAGGTAGAAGGTGGCCCTCCAATGAAATTATAAACCCTTTTGCCACCAAATCATGCATTAATATTCTTGTGTTACTATTGTATTTGGAAAGTTATTACATATTTATTATAAATCTAATCACAAATGTTAAGACATCAAAAGGGCAAGCTCACTAGCCAAACATTGCTTGTTCACAAACACTCATGGCTCATGCATCTGGAAGTTTCTTTTATGGGAAAAAGATTTATTTGAAGATTTCCAGTACTCCTGGACTTCCGTTCCATAAAATCCAATGAAACAGCTGCTATTGTGGTATTTTTCTGTTATTCCTGTTCGCAGCCTCAGCTGAGACTGGGATGTGTACATAACAGCACAAGAATGGGAGGACACAGATGCAAGGCATCTGACACTGCCACATTCAGCCAAGTCACCCGGGAGAAGAGGTTGGCCAGTGGCCTCACTGTCACTGTCTGTTCACAGGATGTTCCTTATGTACTGAACTTTTTTCCTGGAACGGGAGGCACTCCTTGAAGCAATATATGTCTTATGATAAGTAGTGTTTATTCAGAACAGAATAAATCCCAACCCAAGAGGCACTCTTAAACTCTCACATAACCTGTGATAGGAAGCTTTGGGAAAAGAAACAAGAGCCTTAGCAAAGTCAGAGAACTCCAGCTATTTATGATTTAGTGACCTAGCAACCTAGCAGGGTTCACTCTGCATCTTTCTACCCCCAGTGGTTTCCTAACTGAATTCCTAAATTTTGGCTACACTACGGAATTAGTATCTTCAGTTTATAGCTCTGTGGTTCCTACTTCTCTTGCGGCTGGTGCTATCTCTCAGGAGAACCTGCCCTTCTCCAAAACCATGGGCCTGAAAACCTTCTAAGAGGTCCTCTGGGAAGATGCCCATGGTTGCGATCACATGCCACACAAAGCACTGCAGTTCTCATCTGCAATATGATACGCATCCTGTTCCTCTTCATGCACAGCGAGCACCTCTCCCTCCAGTCTCCTCCATTCACCTCTTTGTTTTCTTATTCCTTTCTGCCTTTCCTCACTGTACAGGACTGTACACTTTTTTCCAGTCACTGCCCTGCCTCGCTCTTTTCATGGATGTTTATCTTATTTGACTCATATCCTTTCTTCTAGACTTTTTAGAGGCCCTTAGAAAATGGGTACATCTCTACCAGTTTCTGTGGTTTCTTTTGCAAGGGACAGCCTGTCCCCAAGTCCAGCCAGATCCTTGCAGACATTTATTCAAACTGCCAAAATCCTTGAGGTTTGCCCGCTTAATTTCTAGCCAGTGTGCTGGAGTTGTTTGCAAAATGCCATGGTAACCATTGAAAACACTGCTGTGTCATTTCATGGTAAGAAACAGTCTGAGGAGCTGGGCCTGACAATCTCAGTGGTGTTCTTCACTCTCTTTTCTTCCATTTCTCATAACCCTTTGGACAAGGATGTTTCTGTGTCAAGAACTGGCCAGCCCAGACAAACACAATCTGTTCCAGGTCAACTAGACATGATTGCAATACAAGTAACAAGACTTGTTAAAATAATCATAGGTAGCAGTTGTATTTTAGCAATTCTGCAACTTCTAGAAGCTACATGGGAACAATAACACCCAATGGAAATGTTGAGAAAGATTTTTCTGAGTGACCAGTGGGATAAAAATGATTGTTAAATCTGCAAGCACCACAGCACCACGGCAAAGAACATATCCTCTAATGCTGTGAACATAGACCATTCTTAGTATGTCTTTAGTCTCTTCCTTATTGTCAGTTCAGGTTTGTTTCATACTAGTGCATTTTGAAGCCACTGAATTTTATCTGTAAGACAGAGACAAATAAAACTGTTTAGAAAACCTGCCCTGTACTGTTCTTTTCCTAATTAAAAACAGATAATGTGTGACATAAAGCTTGTGTCTGGTTTGCAATGAGTTTTGTATAAAGAGTCAACTTCATGTTAGTTTTATCTGGGCAAATTACTTCTCTGTACAAATTACTGCTATCAGTTTCCTGGAGCATCTCATTGGTAAATCCAGTAATTCATGCTGCCATTAGACTGCAAGGGATCCGAGCTTCGAGGTTCACCTGCTCACAGGACTGTAATGGGCATCAAGCTTGAAGGTATGAATGATTCTGTGCAGAAAAAAGGCACAATTTTCTTGTGCATCCCACAGAATAATCACAACTAGGGTACAGCCCTCAAAGCACACAGTGTAGTTTCAGGATGGGGCTTTGGAAAATGACAAAATTTCAGAAGTCAGTGATAAACTTTTTTTTTTTGGGTGCTACCTGAATTTCTGTGCATGTGCACTTTCTCTTTAATATAAATTATCCTCAGCTGTCTGTCTCCCTAACACAGTTTAGTTCTGATTTGAAAATGAATCTAACCCATCCTGCTGCAAATCCTCAGACACTTTGTTCCTGTACAACTGGAAAACCCCAATGAAGCAATATAAACTCAGTAATCATAACAAATAATGACCACGGCTTAATGAAGGGTGGCAATTCTGCTCTGGGGAGATATGTAATGGATGTGGCTGTTCTGGTAGCTTGTTCTTGTGCCAATTCTCTTCCCTTCAAGTTCGTTCATCCCTATCTTGTTATATATACAAAGTCAGGAACTGCTCTGCTGTGGGGAGGAAGGCCAGCATCCAGCTGCTGTGCTTGGACTGGAACTCCCATGCCAGCCTGGCATCAGGTCTCCTTTCCTTTGGAATGAGGCAAAAAGCAGGTCTTTCTTTATCCCAGTAGGAAGAAATTAGCTTTTTTCTGCATATCTCTGAGCTGGAACATTGCTTTCAAAGTATTGGTGTCTTGTTTAATTTGGTGTTTCAATTGCTGAGTGCAAGAGGCTGCTCACTAAGTGAGCTGAGCAATTGAAAGGAATCTATTATGTGTTTTCAAAATAGCACTGAAAAACAGTGAGGCTAGAAATCAGGACGCAGCACACACATGCATTCAGGCTAATAGGCCTTAAATACCAGAGCTCGAAAACAAAACAAAACTGAAAAGAAAAGCAAGCGGTCTCTCCTTTTCCTCTTCATCTTAATTTACTGTTACTTGTCCTCAACCAAGACTAACCACTTAGGGGAGGCAAATGTTTTCTGTCTCTCCTTGCTTTTGAGAGCAATGTCTTCTGACCAAATTAACAGTACTGGATATGCAGCTGCGTTGGAATTCAGAGCTATCTCAGTAAAGAGCACATACCAGCCTCTGTGAAGGGCCTTGTTTCAGACCAAAAGTAGATAGCCAGTATCACACAAACCTGCATAGTGATCAAACACTGGAAAACATAACTGGATTTTTTTTTCCTCAGTCATTAAAGGTTAGACTTGTTAAAATTCCCTTCTTTGTATGATGCTTTAAGTTGGTGAATTGAACCCAGAGTAGAGATTTTAAGCATTAACCAGTGAAAACACAAGCAATTTTTCATTTTAGAAGTCTTTCTTGAGAGTAGCCTTTCCTGTTTAATACTGTTAATAATACTGTTAATAATTCACTTACAATTCAGAAGTAGATGATCTTTGCTGCCATACCTCCATTCAAACATGATAATAATCAGCAATCTTTCCAGGCTTATTTGTTATTTCTTTTGTTATAATTTAATATATTTTTAAAACCCTGCAGAAGCTTTTACTACAGATGAAAATGCTCATCTTTGCTCCTTCATCCTCCTTGGAGCATCGTCTTTATCAGAGCAAAACACTTACGTATATTTATTTATTTTTTGTAAATATCTGATTGATTGACCTTAGAAAGATCCAGGTCAATAAACGTGCTCTAACTGTCCTCTCCCTACTCCATTTCATGGAATCATTTCCCACCTAGGAACAAGAATGAACTTACGGAGTCCTATTCCCGCAGCACACCATGGAAAAAACCGAATTTGCCATTTATGCCACACTTACTATGTAATACCTGAGATAATTATCTCTTCCTGACTATGCATATCCTATTTTAGGTACATACTTTCAAAATCTAAGGCAAGCATCGCTCAGATCTTTAACTTGTTGATGCTGTGTAGATTTCAACTTCTTGAATATGTAAGGGAAGAATGACTTGATGGTTAAATACAAGTCTAGGAATCAAGAGGTCTGGATTCTATTTCTGTGATGTTACAAGGCTTCCTGTAACTCCCTTGGGCCACTCACGTGGCCCCTTTGCATTCTTATACCCATTTTTATTCCCCATCTACTAAATGGGGAATAGTCGTTGCTTCATACATACTACTGCTGTGAGATTTAGTTCATGTTTCTCTGAAAGTGTTTCAGGTTCCTCAGAAGAAAAGCACTTCAGAAATAGAACTTCATCTGAGATTTAATATTGTTTGAGCTGTCTAGCTTAAGTGTAACCTCACCCAAAGGGAATGGTATTTGTAAATGTTATCCGTAAAATGAAAAATCTGTTCTGCTTTTTCTGCACTTCTATGCCTTCTCCACTTCCCTTCCTTCTCTTCCAACAAGCTGCAGCATTGTTAAAATACCTCGTCATCCTCTGGGACACCCAGCTGATCACAGACCTGGGTGTGGGGTTTGTTTGATGTGGAGATGTCCACGCACTTACATTGCAACATTCTTTTCTCTGTCTCTGAGCAGGCAAATGGCTCTGCAGAAAGAATAGAGTGTATCTGTATTTGATTTAAACAGGCATTCAGAACAAGCTGAGCATTTCAGCAAAATGATTGGTCTTTAGTTTCATTTAAAACAAAGGGATTCCCAGACATTTCTATGGACTTGAGGCTTTTTAATCATCTCTTGAGGGTTTCTGAACGTGCAGAGATGAGATACTACAATGCTCTTGGACATGAATGTTTCAGTTAATGACTGATTACTGAATGATCCATTACTGAAACAGCATAATACAAAATTTACAGTGTTTGCATGTGTAGAAGAGAAATGAGTGCTTGGTGGGAGCTGGCTATGTTGTCTAGGCCGGATAAAGTAATCAGTAGCTTTTATTATTGGTATAACTATTTAATTAGTGTCATCTTTGTGCTAGGGCCAGCTTAGTCCAAGTGTGGCCCTGCCCAAAGGCTCCATCAGTTTTAAGGCTGGGCAAGGACTGCAGATACTCATGTGAGCTGTGAAATCCAGGCCCTGATTCGGAGTGTGCTGCATGTTGCAGAGGCAGAGGCATGTCACCCTCACAGCTACTGCTCAGGCTGACCTTATGGAGTAAAGGATGGTGGCGATCAGGGTGATCCTGCTGTTCCCCAGGATGCAAAAATAGCATCAGGAGTGCATGGGAGAGGAAGGCCTTTGCACCCAGAATACGATGTGCCCTCATTGCTCTGGACTACTTGAGTAGCCCAGAGGACACACAACAGTGATGCACTGGTGAAGTTGCTATATAGTTGCTCACTTGTTCTCCTGAAAGCTCCACTGTGCATTGCCCAGGAAGGGGATCCTTGTATTTAATCTGCACATATACAGTGGCCAGTCCTTCAGAGAGACAGTCAGTTCACTGAGCTGCATGAGATAACCACTGGTTTTCAAATTTGTAAGATCCTTCTCTAAATAACAGAATGACTACTGAGACACTCAGTGTATTTTGGGGGAGTATTGTTGTTTTAAATGCATTGTCAAAGAGGGACTGTCAAGCAGAATAAGCATAAAAAGGAGTTTGGCATAAAATTTGGCATGTGAAGAAGAAAGGATAAGAAAATTGCTACCAGTAGGTATAAATGCTGGTGCTAAATAAGACTTGATGTTGTTTGAAAGACCTGAAGAAGCCCTCATCAGGAATGAGAAAAGGAGGAGCAAGGTTTGAAACATTGAGAGCCATGAAAACAAGGAAAGGAAGTTGGAGCTTGCTGCAAAAGAGGGAGGAAGCAGGAGGCAGAGGAAGCAGGAAGCCAGGGTTAAGAGAAGACACACACTTACTGTGGGGATGCCAGAGTGTGACAAGTTCAGGGTCCCATATTCCCATGCTCTGAGTGCCAAGTATCAACTGTCAATGGTTTATGTGTGGGTAGGCCAGTTATCAGATGAAGAACCTTTGATTACTGCCCATTTCTCCTTTTCACTGTCCATTAGCAGCGGGAGGTGAAGAGGCAGTTGCATTGTGCATGCTGTGGATATAAGTTGTCAGAGCTACAGCCCTCTAACCATTCAGTTTCCAGGGAACAGAGGCTTCCTTCATCAGTAACTTTAGGAAGTTGCACTGATCAGTGGGAAATTTATTAAAAGGCTAAATGAATAAATTTATGGTATTTGGCCTGCCATAAATTTTTTCATATTCCAGTCAGTGTTCTCCTGAGGATTAAAACATACGGCTCTCAAAGTGACAGACTTGGGAGAGAGCCTGGGAAAGCAGTGATATTGCAAAAACTATGTGCCCCTCCTACACCTTCAGTACATTCTTCTCATTACCACAAACTGCCCCCAGGAACACTTGATCTGAATTAACTACTAGCTCTGCAATATTTTAAAGATCTCTCTAGGCTGTTTCCTGCCCTCCCCATGCTCCCTTACTTGGGCCGATATCCCAGTGAAGGGCCATGGGAGTTTTGCTTGAGACATCTGTTCAGATTTCCATTTCTTCTTTCTTCTTTTCAGCCAATATTTTGCTCCTTTCCTTTGACTCCTTGTTACTCTCCCCTTATTGCTTAGTGCAAAGTGAGGAGAAGAAATGACCAGGTGATGCAAAGAGAAGAGACAAAGAAACCTGTCCAAAAGGAGCAGTACAAGCTAGGAGTAATGGGAAAGGCTGGAAACTGGTAACAATTGATTTCCTAATACCTCTCAGCAATGCTGGACGCAGATGGTTTGGTCTATGCACTTTGAGTTTGGCTGTCCAATTTTTGTCCCACTAAACACATCCTTTTGCCTTGTAGATGTAATTACCAGGTCAAAACTAGCTTAATTAAGTGTGATGGAAAAGGCAATCTGCTGAATGGGCAGCTGCCCCTTGCATTATTTCAGGTCTGGGAAGGTTCGGTCTTAAAGCAAAGCTAGGGAGGAATTGCATTTCTGCAAGTTTGAGCTACCTTCTTAGTGTCCTCTCAGAAGGTGCCTATGCCTTCGTATATCACCAACTCACTGCATCAAGTCAGTAGGTTAAACAGTCAGTCAAAAAGAAATGGCAGACAAAATAGAAATACAGTTAATTCTTCTTGATGGTTCAAACCACCAGAGAAACTTGTTTTCCTCATCAGAATAGACGTATTGCAGCAGTTCAGCCAAGAAGAAGGTAAAAATCAGAGATGTAACTGTGCTTGTTTCTTTTTCTGTGATGAGTTACGTGTCCTTGTATACACATGTAGGTGACTGTACACTTTTTTCCTCATTTAAACATATCTAGCAGCCACTTGGTTTTATTTTCCGAGATGGGTTTAGGTTTATCTCATTTTTCAATTCCAACATGAGAAATTCCAAACTAGCTTCTTGTCACAAACATTCTACTTCATGTTTGTACTGCAGAGTAAGTGTTGCTTAAATATTTTAGGGATTCAATTGCTTCACTTAAGAATTTCTGTCTCCATGACAACCCTTCTATGCTTTGTAATACCTTTGGCAAACACAGTGGAACTGACTATTATTTATTTCAAACTATGTAATATTTAGCAGTGCAGACATAAAGGGAAATGGAATAAAAACCAAAATACCCAAAGAGCTAATTCACACCATTTCCTTTGAAAGTAATTTTCAAAATTACCACATCATTTATTGTATGGAATACAATAAATGGTCATGTTAAAATGCCCAGTTTTCTGTGCCTGTTCTTTTCTCTTCATTGTGTCCTGATACAGACAGACTGCAGAGTCTGGCCTTCAGTGTCATCTCCATGACCATTAGTGTTCTGTAAATGAAAGTTAACTTCCTGTTGAAAGTGCTTCCCAAGCATTATATAATATTTTTTTCAAAGGCATCCAACTCAACTGCTCCCGCACTGCAAAAAAACAGAAGTCTGTTCTGCCTGAGATGATGGATCTGCCACATCATGGAAGGTGTGACAGGGTCACACAGTTCTTGTGAATCTCAAAAAAGATCCCATACTTCCATCATTTGGAAATTCAGATATGCAAATAATACCCTGTGTATGGAATTTCAGTTCTGTGTTCTATAGCTCTGTTGGCATTCTAATAATAAAATACCACAGAAAGTAATTTGGCTAGGATTTTTTCCAGTCCATTCTCAGACATATTCCTACATTTGTACCTTTCGTTTTCTTCCTGATGCTGTCTTGTATCTGCCTCAATTTTCTAGTTTATGTCTGGATCATATATGCAGGCTAACCTGCACACTTGCCAGATGTCAGACTTCTGACAGTTGCAGTTTGCATGAGCTCTTTGTGAATACAGCTCTTTACAAGGATATATTTGAACAGTAGTTTGACTTCTGGGTGCACCTGGACATACATCAGGTGCATGTATTTTTTTATGATGTTAAATGCCAAGGTCTTTATAAGTCAGACTGCAGAAATGTGCTTCGAGTTGGCTACGCTGTACCCCCAGTCCCTGCTGAGGGATCTTCTGTGTAATGTTTTAGCACTCTCATACCTCTGAAGAGCAGCAATAAAGGGCAAAGACTCTGTTGCTGACCTGCTCATGTATCATACCGGAACTTTCTCAGAAAAATGAGGAGCCAGAAATTCCATGTGACCCAGGCATTTTGATAAGATATCCATATAGCAGTGCTGTTTGTATTAAAAATCCCATCTGTGTGAGAAACCTTTCCCTTCTTTTCCCCCATTATGAAAATGAAGGCACATTTGGAGCTTAAAACTTCGTTCTGAGTAGATAAAGCAGAAAAACTATTCATGCAGATGTTTTCCATTGTCTCAGCCACCCTCTTATTCTTAATACATAATGTTGTTTCACAAAACCCACTGCAATGGAGCCCCAGAAGTCTTCCATGTTCTTCTGATTCCTTCTGTGTTGATTTCTAAAGCCTGTCATTTCTGTCTCTTTGTCTCCTCCTATTTCTCAAGCACTGTAGTGCTCTGACATGACAGAACTACTATAATTTAGAGTTTTAATGACTCCAGGTGGTGTTACCTTAAATATAAAAGCAATCTAATTAGGCCACCTTCTGGCTGAATCTGCTTTAGTCTTTGACTCCAGAGAGACAAGGAAGACAAGTGAGCATGTGTGTATAATACTGACTCTAAAAGAGCAGACGTTGCTGAACACATTCCTCTTTTGTTTTCATTGTTTCCTTGTTGTGCCTGAAGCATCTACAGAAAATCTTGGTGTAATATGATATAGCACTTAGGACAAGCAGGATGATTATAAATGGCTCTTGCCTCACTTCTGGGTCCAACAGATGTTACTACATGAGGTTTGGTTCTCCCTGATTCTATAATTTGATTTTAATGGCTAGATACCATTGGAGCATGCAAGTCCTACAGACAATAGTGTCCTTTTACATTCAGAAACATCTGTTAGCTAAGTGCTCTCGTACAGTCTGAACTCTAAATGAGCAAATCTGTGTTTGAACACCAGCATTTATACTAACCTGGCAGACAACATTCTAAGGAGGAACAAAGTCTGATATGTCTTTTCTCATTTGATAGAGCTCTTTCCTTTTTCCTGTCCTTCATGTTTCTCTTTTAACCATCCATTACTTTAAGAAATATGAAGTTTGAAGTTTACTAAGCCTTTTCTAAAGACTTAATGCAGCCTGAGGACCAAATGTGTAATTCCAATAACAGTGCCTCACTGTTCCCTCGAAGGACAAGATACAATTGGTGCCACTCAGAGTGCTATTTTGGGCTGTCACTATTTGATCAAAGAACTTGGACTGGATCTGTCAGTGTTAATGCTTTTAGGATGGATGACTTCTTTGCTTTAGAAGGAGTTTCCAGTAACCGAGGGCAACACATACTGTCTTTGAAATTTCAGTATTTACAGAGTAGTGAACTCTCCATGGTAGTGTGTTTCAAGCCCCCTCTGGGGAAGAAACAGGTTAGAGAGCTCATTGGCACGTCCCTCCTTTTGCTTTTCTAATTTGTGCTTCTTCCAGTCTGGTGTTGTCTCTGGAGATGCCTGTAGCTTCCCAGAGCATGCAGCATGGGGAACAAGCCTGAACTCAGGCCCAGCCAGCAGACAGTTTACTCATAGCCATAGGCTGTACGTTCTAAAGGTGCCTGAGCTCTTTGGGGTAGGAACCACCGCACTGCTTTGCCAGTTGAGTATATTTTATACCTTAAGCGCTGTACAATAAGTGTTCTTTATAAAATAGCGTATCACATATACTATTAATGCCTGCAGATTAAAACAGCTGCCAGAAAGCAAAACTATTGCATGCAGAAAAATCAGGCAGACACTCAAATTTGAAGTTTAAATTAGTTCTCTGTTTGGGAGCTGTGAATCTTAAGGGAACTTCAAACAAAGAATCTTACAGGGATTTAGAAATTAAAATCAACAGCAATTGTTCTCAATCCATGTTAAGTGTTGAGGGCAGCCACTTTTATTCTAGACGTCAAGAAAAATTGCGTGGATTTCCAGTTGTATTGCTCTAATAAAAGTCATTACTGCTCCTTAAAAACAGTGCTCCACGTAAAGTGTAATTAGGTCATAACAAAACCACTACCTTGTGCTTGGAACTAAGCCATTTAAGGCTTTGTTCTTTGTGTTCAGAGTATCTCCCTGTGAAATAGCAACAGTTACAGCTTTACAGGGAAGTTAGCAATTACTGAGAAGGCGAATTTGCTTCCTATACACCAGCCAGCTGCCCACTTACTTTTCAAGTAAATCACTGTGGCCAGTTACCAAATTTCAGGCCTGTTTAGAGTATTTATAAAGAAAATAATTGGACTTACTAACTTTATAATTTGTCTATTTAACCATTAGTTAATGTAAATTATACTGACTGAAATTTAGGTTCTTAACAAAAGTATATGTTCAGTAAAACTAATTCTGAAAACCATATGTAAAAGTTCATACGAAGATCCAACAAATCTAACTCCCCTGCCATCATGCGCAGAATCATTTCTTAGTATCACCTGCCCTCTGTATTGACAAAGAAATGTATTGCTTCTTCACTGGGCAACAGATAGGTCCATTTGGCTAGCAAAACACATTATCAGCTCTACAAAGTATAAAACACAGGGAGAGAGGGAAAAAAAAAAAAGAGAGAGAGAGAGAGAGAGAGAGAGAGAGAGGGATTGTCTAGGAGAATTCCAGAAGAACTTCTCTTTGCAAAACTTCATTTCCATTTGTCACATTTGAATTTTTAAACATAACCTCGTATGTGTTGCCAGTACATCATGTTGTTTTACCTCAGATTCTCACTGTCACTTAGTCCATAGACAGTTCCCAAAGTATCAATATTCAGTGTTTCTTCCTTGCTCCTCAACAGATTAAGTTGATCTGCTCCCACCTACCTTCCTGAGACAAAAGTTATTTCATTTATGGCTGACATACATTTCCCAGATAACATTTTAATGTAGTCCTACTGGTCATGACTTTCATAAACTTGATTTACTGTCTGGTTTGTTGACCTCACTTTGCAAGGCTTTGGCTCCCTTCATAACAGCTGTGAACACATTGCCACAACAGAAGTTTGCCTTCTGTACACCAGCAATTTGCCCTTTCATGTTCTGAAATAACCAGAGAAATGCTGGTGGTGTTAGTCTTTAGTTCCTGGGAGCCTACCTCATATTTAAGACACTGAGCATCTTAATAAAAATGTAACTAAGGAAATAATTTAAGATAACTGAGCAGTGTTCATTAAACCACCAAGAATACAAATAATATTTTCCAAGCAAATTGTTTCTTGAGAGTAATATCCTTGGTATCCAAATGAGTTGGAATTTAAAATAGACAAGAGTATATTTGGGGACATACAGGGTGTGCACAACGTCACCTGTGACTAGTTTGCTCATGCCAATCTGCACCTTTACATTCTCCCATGTCAATGAGTTTCTATTCCACGTGGCCATTGGAATAAATAGATACTGAGATCTGTGCAGCTGAACAGCCACTCAAGAGCTGATTGAATCAATATATATATATTTGTAAACTCCCACTGTATATGTGGAAATAGCAATAGGAGTCTACTGCATATGCAGGGAAATAGAGAGCTGGCAGCTAGGGAATGAAGGGAAATGGGATTTCAAGGGGCAAGAGGAAATGACTAAGAGGTAGCAGAGGTGAGATCACACTAGTACACAGGCTGAGCAGTAGAAGGACAGAAAGGCAAATCAAAGGTGGAGAGGATGTGGGAAGATAAGGAGAAGTCCATGGGGTGTACAGAAGTGGAGGACAGAGAATATTCTTGTGGCTTAAAAAGCTTTTTTTATTGAAAAGCACTTCTGCTTGTTGAAGGTTGAGAAGGCCAAGGCAAAGATGCAAAAATACATAGAGAAAGGGAGAAAATGGTCTGCAAATAGTCATTTGTGATGCCAGTAGGCAGTGGAACTGAGTAGCTTCTGTATAAAAAAGGTATGTTGATATCAGGCACAAATTCCCACATCCAGTGGTGTCCCTTGCAAAAATCTCCTTTTCTGAAGAAAGGCTGTGATTTTGTCCCAGATGACCAAAATTAATCAAAACAAGGAAAATGACAGGCATCAGTATTATTGATTTGGAATCCACAGGAAGAAGCTTGCAAACAAGGGTTTCGTGCCAGGCTCAGTGGGAAAGAGGTTGAGTGGCTAGGGCAGAGCAAGGGGCAGACACGACGTAGGCAGCAGCCTCACAAACTGCAGCTTCCTGCCTGCTTTTCACTCCATTCAGCAGCATGCTGAACAGGCCCTTAGCAGAAGTTCCCAAACTTCTTTTGTGTTGCTTCTTTATCAGCACTTTGATAAGATAGCTTGTTGGCACTCCTGAACTGAGGAGTGTTTGCTTGGAGTGCCTCTTTCTGTGTTACTAAATGTTACAGCCTTCCTTTGTGGTGGAATAAGCATATGGACTTTCAAAGGCCAATTACAAGAAATACCTTGGAAGCACACAAGAGTCACTTCTTAGCCCAGCCCTTAGCCCAGCCCTGCTGCTCTGTCACTCGTGCGTAGAGGGACTACTCATGCTGAGTGCAGTGTCTCCTAGTTTGGTTTGCAGTGGAAAACATTCTAAGATCATAGCATTTGACTGGGCCATGACAAGATGTTTGTGGTTGAAAAAAAAAAAGTCTTCAATTATTTATATCCTGCCAGGGGAAAAAAAGCCATATAATATTGGATTATGCATATTTTATCATCAAGTTATATAAATGAGCTATTAAACTGTATACAATTCTTCCAAGTCTTTGTTTTATAGATAAGTTCTACAAAACATTTTGTGTTCCTGCTGAACATAAACAGCCTCTCATATCTCCACCTACTACACCAAGTATTCTCCTGATTAATTCATGAAGTCTATAATAATCAAAAGGAACCAGGGAGCAGAAGAAAGATTTTAAGCCGTCTTCTAGCTTTGTCAGAACAGACTATCTGTGTTCAAGTCAGGAAAGCAGATTATTTGATCATTTTCATTCAAGACAGTGTGCATTGTTCTATCATTAGCATCATGTCCGGTCCTCTGTCTTTGCAAGGAGCACACAGTAGTTCTGCAGCTACACAGGGACTGTGGTGGTGGCTCTCAGAGGTTATCATTATTAGGCTAATGCTAGAAATGGAGGAAGCATCAGGACAAAACCAGCCTCACTTGAACCTTTATGCACAACTAGGTGAAATCCCAAACTTCTGCTCTTCCCAGCTGGGAGGGTACTGGCACCCCTCTGTACACTGGCTCGCAAGAACTGGTCAGGGCATCATGCAGAGGCAAGTTCTGTAGGCTCTCCTAGACACAGCTACAGTCACCCACAGCCACATCATGGCAGAGGAAAAGGACTGACATGCAGTGAGGAAATTTAAAGCCTCCTCAAGCGGGTGGGTAGAGCACCATGGCAGACTGAGTTTCTTGAGTGCTCATTGCTCTGATCTCTCTTGGGCTTTTGCCTCAGAGTCCCTCTGCCTTGGAGCATGTTGGGTGACTGTAAGTAAATGCCCAGGCATAGAAAACAGCTCTGAGACTTCAAGGATGGGACATCAGAAAGAGAAAATTCCCCCAGGATCAAGGACAGCTGCTTCACAACCACTTTATGAGCAAATATAAGGTCATCTCAAATAGGTATTCTCTTATCCATGGATGTCTTCCAGGGCATGAAGCAAGGGATGCTCCATGTGTAGTACATTTTTTTTTTACACAGCTGGTAATCACAGGCAGAAATGAGCAGGAGATAGGGAAAGGTTGGTTCAAGGTGCTAGCTGTTGTACCTCATCTACCCACTGACTTCTGTAATTGTCTGGGTATGTGTGCCCTCGCACTGATGATAAACTGGGTTTACCGGATGTTTTAAGAGCTCAGTTCAAAGCAGACGTCATTCTGCTAAAGTCAGGAGACGTTTAAAAATAAATCATGTGACTGTAGTATTGATATTGATATCCTTTGTCCCCAGGATCTCCAGGTGCTCTTAATTCTGGCTGGAGTGCTAAATACTCAACTGCTTCAGAAAAAAAAAAAAAACTAACAAATTAAGTATGTTCAACTCATAATTTTTGGCAATGTCTCTTTAACTCAGGTGTCAGCTGGAGGGGTTCTTTTCTTGCCACTGTTTCTTCTGTTATTCTCTTAAAATCCCACTAGATACCATAGCAACAGCTGGATCACATGTTCCTCGGTGTGCTCCCTGTGAGCAGATGTGAACAATGCTGGCTAACAAAGGCTCAGCAAGTGTTGGACAGGGAAAAGACTGAATGAGCCCCCACATTTTTTAATAAGTCACAGCAAAGGCCTTCCATCATTTCTTATGACACAGGTAAATCCAGATCTGAATGAAAACCAGATTCAAGTTACTTCATCACCTAATTAAAAGACCATCAAGATAGCTGGCATTTTACAGCCATTTTCTTCCTATCCTGTGTAAGGAATTCATAGAAGTCTGATGCTGAAATACGTTTCCATATTCAAAAGTGTTTGCAGTGCCTGGATGAATACTATGTCTGCTTTATTGATGGGTTACTCCTGCTATTAAATTGATTACATTCTTTGGTATTTTTTGAAACTTCATTCAAAGAAGGAATTCAGAACTATTCATATGTCAATTAATGATCCACATTCAATCATGCTCTAACATTTCAAGTAATACAGGTCTGTTTGGCCTAATAACTATGCCATCGGGGGTTTTTTCTGTGATTACAGAATAAAGCTTCTCACATATCAAATGAACATTTAATAATGCCATCGCTTAGAGGAAGTGTTCATAATCCTTTTCCTTGACTAATGCAGAAAATCTATGTACAGCCTTATTTATGTTCATATTTAGGCAAGCAAAAAATTATAATTCTCTCCTTTAATCTGATTTCTGCTTCCAAGTATCTCCCATAAATTCCTCCCATATAACACCAAACCATATGCACTCTCAGCTGTGTCACATTCAAAACCCACTTGCAGTGCACAGAGTCTGTAGCTATGTCAGACATTGTGTAATCAATGTGTACTTTAATTATGGGTTCTTACAAGGACAAATAAATCATACCTCCTTGCAGCATGATGGAAAGGCTAAAAATCAAAACAGGGAGAGAGACTATTAAATTTATTCTGTTATGCAACCAGATTGAGAGTTAGTAAGAAATCAATGCTAATACTTCTGATGAAAGTCTAGACTAGATTCTGTGATTTGTAAAATCTGAAGTGTCTCTGCAATTGCAGATGCCTATGGAGCTCTTAGACTAATACTTGTTTATAGTGTCTGCATCAATTTAGATGAAAAACTGAAGGGATCTAATTATTTTCCTTCTCTTTTACAAAGTCACTTTTCATTACATACCATCAAGTTAGAAATCCAGGGAGGAAATATTAAGCAGTAAAGTCTACTGCTTATTTTAGCTCTCTTTTTTATATGCAGACTAACAAATGTGGGTGTGTATGTGGGTGTGTGTGTGCCTTACAGAGGGTCAGCTTCTGCTACCCCCTTGGAGGTGATACAGGAAATTTTGGGTGATTACTGAATGTGCTCACTGGTAAGGTCAGAGTAAGGGAAACAGCCTCCAGTCAAGTAAAATGACACCCCCTGCACCAAAGCCTGAGATCATCGCATAGCACACTGTCTGACAGGCACTTGCATGCATGGCTTCCATAGGTCTGGAACAGGCTCTGAGCTGTGTAAAAAGGCACTGGTGCTTAAACAGGATGGGCATGAAAGGTGGAAGGAACACAGGATATTAATAGCATCATAATGTTTACTTGGCTGGGCAGATGAAGGTTTAGATGGGATAGTATCTGGCATACACAGGGTCTGCGTCTGAGCCTCTCCCACTTGTGTCTCTGAGACAACAGGGCATAAATGGAAGGGACCTTCCTGGCAGGCAAAGAGGAGACACCAAAGGCACAGAGTATCCTAACGGCTCAGAACAGCTCAAGTTTACTGCCAGTCTCCTCCTGGACTGCCTGCCACTGCCACAGGCTGCTGCATAGCTCTTCACAGCAAATGGTCTGGAGGGGGACCCACACTGTCTGGCTTCAGGACAAATCAGCCAGGCCAGGTGGGCCAAGGGTGCTTGTCCTGCTCCTGCCCCTTGTGGGGACAGACAAGCCTATGCTCCCCAGACTGTTGGTTCAGCATTTCTCCCAGGAACAGCAGATGAGTTTGGAACAATGACAGTGCATTATGCAAAACCAGAGCAGCTCAGGCTAGGGAGGTGAGCTCTTCCATACAAGCTGGAGTGGCTGTTAGCCCCTGCCCTGCCACCAGGGACTGGTCTGCCGTGCCAAACCATCCAGCTCCAGGGAGGGCACAGGCACAGGCCTTCAAATTGATACTGCACTGAAGTGATTACAGACTTCACCTTCAGCCTGATTGCAGCTGACTTGAGGAAAGGCAAGTTCAGAAATCTAGTTCTGTCTGTCTAAGGGTTGCTGAATAACTGGGCTAGTTAAACCAGGCTAAATTAGAAATTAACAGGCATTGCTCTGGGATTGGTTTTATAACCCATAAGTGAAGGAAACAGGCAAGTAATCACCAGCAACTCCTAGGAGGATGAATCACATGCAGATAGGTTTAAACTCAGGAATAATAACTGTGTTTATAAGTGGAAACAATTTATTGTTTTATTTGTAGTCATTGTACACAAGCATTTTTGCTCAAAACTTCTAGACAATCCATGCATGTTATGTTTGTGGAAGGAAAAAATCATTCTTAAAGCATAACCATAATCACAAAGAGATTGTTTCATCTCAGATATGTTTACTGACCTTTCACCACCAGAAAATGCTTTTTTACTGCAGTCTGTGGCAAGAGAAATTCCAGAGAATTGTACTGTGTGCAATTAACAGAGGGTCAACATTGTAGCTGGCGTAATTCAGGATGGCTACAGCTTGGAGAGAACAGTTACTTACACCAATTGAATGTCTGGCCCCAAGAATGTAAAATAAGATCTGCTCTGCAGAATGAGACCACTGTTACTGAGGACCCCATGACCAGCCTTTGTATGGTGAGAAAATGCACAATTAATAGGATTTTGTTATTAGTGAATTTGATCTGATACTGTGCTTTATTTTATTCCAGATCAGCCTTGCAGAAATTTAGCCCCAACAAAACCAAGACTGTAAGAGCATTTCTTACCTATTGTGAACCTTTTTCTACGTGTCTTGTTACTCCCCAGGAAGCAGGAGCTCCAGGCATAGGAGCCTGCAAGTGGCTGGGCTGTGGGCACAGGGTGGCCTGGGCAGCCTCAGCCCATCAAGAGTGCCCTGGACTTGAGGCTGCCATTCAGCTCTGGCACAATCACACTCCTCACAAATGTTGAAATGCAAACCAGAATAACCAAGCTGCACCTCTTTATTTCTTGACAAGTACTTTAAATAGAAATACTCTGACCAATTTTTTTAAGGCTACTCCTGTCTTGATATTCCCATGTAGAAAAAGCTGTGTGCTACTCTGCAGCAGCAGCCCTGTTCTCAAAGGCTTAGGGCTGGATTCAGCCCAGCAGCCCTATACAGGGGAATAGCCACCCAGCCACACCGAAAGCAAGGGTTATTTGACAATGGCTCAGAGCAACCCTTTTCAAGCCTTGAAGAGCACAACAACTCAAATAATAGTCACTGCCTGCTTTGCTCTTTTCATGCTCTCTCCTAGCTTGGCACTGGAATAATAAAAAGCCTCCTTTAGAAGATAATGCACATTCTGTGTTGCTCACCCTTCCTGTAATTTATAGGAGCTAAGGACACTAGGAAAGTCCAAGAATAACAGGCATTTCTGCTGCATTTGAAGATACCTTGGCGAAGTCTTCTGATAGATTAGAAGAAAAAGTAAGCAGTTTTAATGCAGTCCCCAGGCACCATGTCTGGCCTAGAATGTCAGTGAAGCCAGTCTTGAAGAAGGCTTTGCCTATACAGTAGCTGGTGCCTCTGTGCCTCAGGGCAACAGAGCAGAGAAGGGAAACTCCACAGGGGAAAATGCCTGAGAGCCAATGCTCAGCTGGGCAAGAGCCTGGCCCAGGAATACCCTCGATTCTAGCTGTGGGTGGGCAAAGCTCTCTCCTCATGTAACAGTCTGAGGACTGGGAACAGCATCCAGCAGAAGAGAGCATCTCTCATGTTTTATGGAGCCTCTGTTCTTGCTTCCCACCAGCTGCTGCATCCCCTCACACACAACGCTTTCCTTGTTCCTATGACGCAAGGACAAGCTTTTCCTTGTCCTCTGGCTAATGGTGGAAAATCCTAAGGCAACACATAAGACTAACAGTCGTCATTACAAGATGGGAGCTCTTCTCCTGAGTGAATTTCTTTAGATCTCTCTGAGGTGTTTAGAGATGGGAAGAGAGCTGCGTTTTCCTGATACCTTGTCTGTTGATGTGACAACCTGGACTATCATCATAGGGCAGATGTTTTCTGCAGCAGCTGGGGAAAAATAATTAGTACAGCAGAGGTATAAGCAATCCTGCATTGTCTGTTCCTCAGCAACAGAGGCCTTAGGCTTTGGTTGCCTGAGCGGCAACATGAAAAGTGAGGGAGTTTGAGGGATCTGTTACACGAGCCTGAATTTAGCTTGCAGCACAGTTTGATCATTCAGCTGATTGAAAACACTCATCTTTGACCTCACTTGCTTCTCAGTTAATACCTTCTGCTCC
This sequence comes from Acanthiza pusilla, assembly GCA_036630365.1. Classification (NCBI taxonomy): domain Eukaryota; kingdom Metazoa; phylum Chordata; class Aves; order Passeriformes; family Acanthizidae; genus Acanthiza; species Acanthiza pusilla. The sequence goes on from JAXCHO010000019.1 coordinate 11,683,764, forward strand.
TCCTTTGTACCAGCATGGGTAAAACAGAAGCCCTCTGGAGGGGAAAACAGAGGTTCTTAATCTGCTGTGCAGACTGTAGTAGCTGAACTCAGAGGGGCAGCTCCTTGCCAGAGTGGAATTTGTTTTGCTTTTCATGGGTTACAGCTGCTACTGAGCAAACTTTTCTCTCCTTCTCTTATTTGCATAGCAGATTGCAAACTTTTCAGGCTACTTCAAATAGCAGTCTGGTTGAACATTAAATCCTTGCCACCAAGAGATCTGTCATTTGGCAGATGAATAGCATCATTGCTAAACTTCTAAAAGAAATAATAAATCTTCCACCCTTTGTGTCTTACTGCTACCCTGAATCTGTGGAGCTCACAGCTGTTTTTCGGGAGGGAGACAGATTTATGTAGAGAGCTAATGTACATGTAAATCTCTTCACCATATATGCTGTCTCCTCCTGTGTTGAATCTTGGAGTTGGTATGAACTGACGTAATACTCAGAACTTCTTCACACTGATTGAACTGACTGTCCACTGTGAAGCCACTCCTCTGTTGTGTCTCTGAATTGGGGAAGGAATAAAAACTAATTCAAAGACAGCATTGCAATCAGTAAAGACTCATACTGATCAGATTCAGAAATATTCATACTGAAAGGCTGCAGACTGCTCCTCTCTCTATGTAACTGCTGTTACACATATCGATAGAGGATAAGGACTTTGTATCTGTGTGGGACCTTCCAAACAGAGGTCCTTATCATTCTGCTGGGCTCTCATTTCACTCATTTGAATATTGCTCCTTGTCTTGAGAAGAAGCATAAATTTGATATTACTGTAAAGACTTATTCCTATCCTATAGTGTATTTTCATTACATGTGATAGAGATGCTGCTCCAGGTTTATGCTCAGGGTTTCAAGATTCCAGTATAGACTGTAAGCTAAGAGAAGCAACTTCATGATAAAACACAGGTCTAGCAAAAAGAGGAATAATTGAGCCACATAAGAGTATAAATGCAGAAACTACCAGGCAGACTACTGACTGCATGTGGGGGTTACTTTCAGCCTGGATGGTATCACCCTGCCCACGAGGCTTGCCATAGAGGAGCTGCCACTCCCTGCTTCGGTAAAAGCAGAGAGGGGAAGGACTGGATGTGTCTCCTACTGCCTGTCAGAGCTCAGCTTGTCAAATCAGGGGCTGCTGGCACTGCAGCAGCGTTCATGAGTGGATGCCCAGTATACACTGACCATGAAACAGGATGCATCTGGAAGCATATGCATCTTCCAGGAAGACCGTGGAAATCTAGGAATGCTCAGTGACTTCAGTCTTAAGTGTTTGGGAAGGATGACAAAAGGTGAGAGTTTCAGTGCAGTGTGGCTGCAATTTCTTTGACTCCAGCCATGCAGAGGCTGCTCATTTGTAGAACAGCACCATTCCTCTCTCATGTGTGCCAGTTCAGGGCATGAAATTTCTTCCACTACAAATGGACCTGTTGCCTATTTACTTTTTCCTGGTGTGCTGAATGAATCTGAATGCAGTGCTCGCTCAGACTAATACCTTGAATGTAAACTTTATTTCACTTTCAAGAAAGGGTCCAAGACTTGATCTGTTGTCTTGTAAGCTGTCATCATAGGCAGCCTATTTTCCAGTATCAGCACATCCCAAGAATGGCAAATACCTGCTGTTGGCTTACCAGCCTCTAGCACTGACTAATCACAAGCTATGTCCAATTTTAAATCCACTGCAGATTACTCTGGGCCTGAGACCAAACAGTATACCCTGTCTCAAACACCAAAGCAAGAGAGGAGCTCCACCCTCCAAAAACAATTTAGCCTGCTATGACCTACATATTCAAAAGCATCCCCTGGCACTGGCATGCTGATTTAAACATGCTGGCAACTAAAATGAAAAAGCACAGGACATAGAAGAGTCTTGCTCTACTTGCTTCATATTGCACTAAAAAAAGAGAATGAGGAGAGATGCCTTTTGTTTTCCTTTTGTCGATTGTTTTTGGTTTTGTTATCACAGTATTACATAGAAAAAACTAATCCCTTTCATTTAGCAAATCCATTTTGTTTCTTGGAGGGTTAAATCCTGCTTGCCTCAAACAAATGAGTAATCCAATTGGCTTCAATGTGACAACTCCCAAAAGGCAAACAGGATTTGACTCCCTCCAGAATGCAGTACACAGATTTTTGTGAATGAGCTATTTGAAATGCTGGATACTTTGTGTGCTGGATCTGGTGCTGCCCTATAAACCCATGATGCCTCTGTCAGCCAGTTTTTCTTATGCTAAAGGTTTAAATGGCTTCCTATGGCTCAAAATTTAAAATGGGGGCTCTAACTACAAATCATAAATATGACCATGTTGGTTTTGTCAGATGGAAACAAGAGGGAGGAGAAGGAAGCAGTCTCTGAAAGCAGTAGTTAGGACTAATTTACTGGATGTTTTAATTTGTTGAGAATCAGGTAATCTCCTAGGACTCTTGCAAAACTGTAAGCTCTCTAACATGAGAGATCAAGAGTGATTGAGCCACATTGCATAAACCTCCTCAGTTTGCTGACACCAGGGGCTTTCTCAGCTCCTTACTGACTGAATTTCTATATTCTTATTAAGACCTTTCACAAGAAAGCAGACAATTGACCTTGTATTTGTCTCACATTTACTATGACAGTGCAGGCTGTTTTCAAAGTATCAAAGTAGCCTGAACTTCTCTTTTTTGACACCTCCGATCACAAAAGACAACGAGACACCTCCCAGCACCCACCTGCAGTGCCTGCACCACAACAGAAGGGAGATCCGTTGACAAAAATATTCACACTGGCAAGAGACCTGATCAAGAAGGTAGTCAACAGTCCATATGCATGAAACCCATCCAAGGAAAATAGCTTCAGTAATCTAAATTTGAGAGCTGAAAAATGTGGAAAAATCACCCATTGGCTCTTTAAAAACAGTCAGATGCATAGAGGCACCAAGTCTAAATAGCAAGGAAGAGGAGAGAAAATTGCAACAAATACTGTGCCAAACACATTTTATGTTGATTTAGCTAAGCCAAAAGACAGATTTAGTGCCATCAGACAGAATTACATGCCCTAAAGTCCTCTTTACTTGCCCTGATCACTTGAAGTGCCGTCTCCCACTGCCCCATATCCTTTAACAGGTAGCAAGGAACAGGCAACTGCATTTTTAGGACAGTATTTGTACCCTCTAATTTTCTTTTTTTTTTCAAGTAAAGCTTGCAGAAGGCGAGGGGGAGCAGCGAAAGTTGTTATATAAGCAGTGAGGATAGGGAGTTCTGATTAGGCTTGTGCTCTGAGCTGCAAAATAAATACTCTGGTAAAATGAGGATGCAAGTGCTTACACCAGGACTGAATATAGCTTGGGGTTTTGTTTCCTGGGCACTTCCTCCCTGATAATACAGATAGTGTCATCAGACTCATCTGTGCCATGGTACACAACCTATATATCAGCACTACATGCAGTACATCTCACAGGGAGGGAGGGTGTTGCAAACTGGCGTAGTCATTTTTAACGCGTGCTGTTCATTACTAAATTCAAGCATTGTATTTTAAAGAAAAATCTTCGGATTCAGGATGGGCCTCAAACCAAAATGCTGGATGTAAATACCTCCTGTCTGCTGTACAAAGGTTGATTTAGGAGCACTTTGAAGCAAAGGACTCTGTATTCCAGTGCTCTGCCCAGGCTGTGAGGGTGACAGCAACTAAAGCCTTATAGCAGGAGGAGGGTACTGTGGCCAATCTTGTCCTGCCCTGGGCAGAACAAAATGCTGGAAATTTAGGGCAAGTTTGCAGGCTGTGCCATTCTCTCCAGAGAAATTTCAGAGGCAGGAAATTTCACCATGCAATATATGACTATTTGAAGAAAACTGTTGCACACCTTCTTAAATTACTTAAAAGGACTTTGATTTCAGCAATATAATAGCTTTCACTTTGTTAAACATGAAACAGACTCCCAAGCCTTCAAAGAGCAAATATCACTGGAAAAGAAGACAGAAGTCATCCATGAGCTAATTTGAGATTGTTCCCTTTAGTCTATTTTTCTAAGATTTTTTTTCCTCCAGTCTAGCCAAATGTGCTAATTAATAGATCTCAATAGAAAAAACCCACAAAATTAAAATAAACCAAATCTCATGGTATGATCTGACGTGCTTTCCAGTTCCACTGTGTGAAATTTGCCTCCCACAGCATGTAGGAAGCCCTGCGAGCCTGGCTCCTGCAGGGGCTGTGTCAGTGTAGAGGTGGGCTGGGGTAAGGTGAAGCTGTACAAAGCTCTATAAACCTCATCCATGTGAGTCTCCCAGATCTGGGGGTGGTTCTGTGTCACATGGAGGGCATTTCCAAGCCACCTTCTGGGAAATTACTGCCTCAAATCTTGTTCATTGGAACTAGGTATTCCAAATCCCCTACTTAGCCCTACAAATCTTTAATCTTAGAAAAACTTCTAAAATCTTAGTCTTAAAGGACATAAAAGAGAAAATAGTGCTCACCCCCTCTCTCCTGAAATCCTGTTGATGTAAATTGGAGTGAGATACCAGTCTGAAGGTGATTTAAAGAGAAAGGAAGAAGACAGGACATGTACAGTTAAAATCATGACTGTTTTAAGGTTGAAAACTTCTGCTTTGAGAATTTGCAGTGTAGGAAGAGTGAAACAGGGTTGTAAACATGAATCCAGTTAGTCAGCCAACAGGCTGCACTTACAGAAGATTCAGTCCAATAGAAAACTATTGATTTTTTTCTTGTGAAAACCAGAGGCCAATATTTCAGTAAAAACTTCCCTCTTTTCAACAAATACAAGTCTAGGGGTGTGGGTTTTTTCCAGTGTCAACCGCCAGTAAGAACCGTAAACATATGTGAGAACAAATAGATTTGAGGAGGGAAAAAAGAATACTTTGCTGGAAGATACCAGGAGTTCAGCTGAGATGTGTGAGTGCATTTGGTGGCCAGTGGTGCTGCTGGATTCTAATCCTTTCCAGATAACTCTTGGAAGAAAGAAAGCTTAACCCCATTTGACCTATGCTTACTCAGGGTGTCTTTTCCACTCCAGCAGCTTGAGCCACATACAAAGGACCTTGTTTTTGCAATGATTTTGATAGATTTTCAGGGAAACAAATGTGTCTGATTCTGAGGGAAGGCTGATGTGGTTTGTGCCTCTGGAAGTTGACTTGCAGTTCGTTAACCCTAGTTGCAGCTGTTGAAGTCTGTTGTGCCAAAATAATGAAATGCAGCCCTGATTTCCTTTCTTCTGGGTCAGGTCTTGACAGCGAGTGACGTTCTCAGCTCTGAGAGCAGCTGGGGTCACTGGCTCTCAGAGAATTAGGCTCTCTGTCTCCTATGGAAAGTCTTTGGTATGTTGTGGTCGTTGCTTTGATTTTCTAGTGATGTGTATTTTTATACATGTCTGTAAAAACAAACACAGTTTACCCTACTGCCACACAGATTCCTCGCAATCCCTCATCAACAATGTCAAGCCAATGTTACACTCAAGCCCAGGAATGACTCATTTTTTACAACTGTGGTCTTCTGAGAACATTACAAAGGCTGCAGTGGAATGGTTTAATTCAGAAGTATTTCCTGCATCACCATCAGTGGCTTATTTTTCCTGGGTCTCCATTTCCTTTGTTTTTCCAATAGTTTGGGTGTTCTATATTTAGCCAGTTACTGAAGCACACGTGGGTAACTGAACTAAGTGCTTACACAAAAGCTTTTCCCCTGAATTTTTGCCTTCATAGTAGAACCCCCTGTAATTTTACTGTCTTGTTACTCCCACTCATCCCGGCTGAATACAGCTGTATAAGATTTTAGCAGTGCATATTGCATTTTTAATTTACTGTGTGCCTCTCCCTCGAACGAGAAGCAGATGACATCTGCTGCCAGGGTGACTCAGCACGCAAAGAACTGCAATCACAACCTATCAGTCTATGCTAAATGACCTGACCCATTTATACTTTAGAAGTCAGTCAAATCTAAATGGCAGATACTAGATTAAGGTGCAGGTGGGTGGGGATTGGAATGAGCCTAGGAGAGGTGAGGGAAGGGACAGACTGTGTCCCTGAACTACACAGGCAAGCACCAGAATAGGGAGCAATGCAGGGTGATGCCTGGACCCCTACGCTGCAGGGCTGGGCAGGGTGTGTGCGGCTCTGTAGCCCACCCGAACAAACATAGCAGGCAAAGGTACTCCTGCAGCTGAAGGGGGAGAGAGAGATATGCAGGGGCAGACTGGGGGAACCTGTATGAACCTGCCTTCTGCTGCAGGAAGTATAAGAGAAGGTAAAATGACTGGTTTCACAGGTGGCTCGAAGAGGATGGCCTGCAGGCAGTAGAAGCTTGCAGGGAGCAGTTGCTCGCTTTATCTTCAGCAGTATTTTGGGAGGGAGAAGAGACGGTACAATGCAGCACAGGTTTTGGCATATGAACAAAAGACATAAGGTAGTTAGGAGCTAATCCAGTGGAAAGGTCCTTCCTTGCCCTTGTAAGAATGGGTTTTCATTTCTAAGTGGACAAGATCTTTGGAGGGATAAGAGATTAACAATCTAATGCTTCTTGGTCTGCCTGATCAAGTGTAATTTTCCAGTACTGCTTATCAATGTCCAGACTTGTTTTTCATAGGAATGTAATGTTTTTACAAGGTCATGTTTGGCGGCTGAGCCTCAAAAGGACCAGTATGTGTGAAGATATCATTGATTTTAGCATATCCCCTGGAAGGTGCTGGTTGTTTACAAGACTGTTACAGGGAAGCTGGGCTTAGTGCTGCTTTTTTTGTGTATGTCACAACATTGTCATATACTTGTCATATTTTCCTTCAGAGTAGAAAGAGCTTTCCATGGATTTCTAAGCTAAACCCCTCTCTGCTAAAAGATTTCCTTATTCAGAGATGAGGAAACTGAATCAAGAAATGATTCAGTGGTTTTCTCAAGTTAGCAGAATGATCTGGAACCTATTCCATGTCTCTGGTGGAAAATGGCAGGTTTTGTGACTGAGCTAGTGGTAGGAGTCCTTTACCCTTTCTGTGACCTAGGAGTTATATTACAGCTATGTATTTCCATGTGCCCATCTTTTTGTTTAAAACAATCAGGATGAGTTCTAAATTTGCAGTGATTGTGTTTGGAATAATTAATGCCTGAGATTAAATGCCCAGGAGCTCCTTCAGGAGTGAAAGCATAAGGAATTTTCAGGACCTGTTCTTCATTCAAAAGGCTCTCTTGTCCTCTAGTAAAGTGAATCCAGTTTCAGGGATCTCTTTTTTAGGAGCAAAAGGTCCTGGATTACTTTCCCCTGAGATCATTTGCAGAGTTCTCTGCAAGTCCTGGTGGCTTTGACTGTGCAGCATTTCAATGTGTGAGTGAGAAGACGTGGAGGCAGCTGGCATTCATTCCAGAAATACGTGGGCACTGGACTTTGCCAGGGCCACGCCTGGGAATGTCTCAGCTCTTCCGCTGCAGGGATGCAAAAACACAGGCTGTTTCTTCCTGAGAGCTAGTTAGCTCAATCTGGCAAACTCACCTAACTTTCTTCTTGGAAAACAGTTTCATGCTTTAAAGGTCCTTATCCTTCAAAGGTTGTCTGAGTCTTAGTGCAGACTTGGTTAGAGAATGCTCTGGAAAAGGAAGGCTGTTGGCCATGATGTACGTGACAAAAAGACAGCCATAAAAAGGGTTTTAATTTCAAAATGCCACATCACATGCATTACAAAATGATATAAAAAGCTACAGCTGTTCTGCTAATAATACTCTACATGCTTTAAAATGAAACACTTTATGAACTTGCTATCTTTCTTAGACATCCTTTATCACAATCCCCAAGCAGCTTCAAGCTAGCTGCATTATCATATCAATAAACAAAGTGTCCATCTTGCTGTCTCTTCCACACAGATAGCCTTTATGAAACTAGCAGCCCCTCTGAAGTCAACTAAGCCACTTGCATGCATGAAAATGTTTGCAGTGAAACTTCAAGGGTCAGTCCCAGCTTTCATTTTGTTTGATTATGTTTCACGGACACACACATTCAGCCATTTCCCAGCCCTTATCTATAAAGCATCTGCCCCTCTAGTTGCATGGGAAGGAATAAAGAAAAGAGCAAACTACAACATGAGGGTGCTTCAAAGGCAGGGAACAGTGCTATCTGCAGAGAAACACATACACACAGCTTGCTGCCCATAAGGAGCAGTCTGAAAAGACTAAAGCCGCACAGAGGGGATAAGTAACACAGAGAAGGCCAGCTGTGTCTTGAGGCATGGTTTCGGTTGTCATGTCTACAGTAGTATGGAACATACACCTTATTTTCATTAGGGTGAAGTGAAGCTGAGCTGTCAGACAGTGCCTTTAGATCGAGTGCGCTCTCCAAACACAACATGCAATAAATGTGTGAAACAGTTCTTCTTGAATGGTGCAGCCGTTCACAGTGTACCGTGTGAGCACCCTGTGGTTTCATGGCCTGCTCTGATGCAGCTCTAATGTCTGAGCCTGTGTCATCAGGGACTAGAAGGGATGTTGGCCACTGCCCAGCCCTTCCAAACAGTATATAAGGACGACTGAGGACAAGAAGTGTGTCAGGGCTCTAAGCTGCCCATCGGATCACTGAAACTTGAGATCTTTAAAGAAGAGTGAAAATACAAACTGTGTTAATTCAGTAGTATACTACAAAAACACTGTGTGAGCTGTGTTACAAGTAATCAATACTTAATGTCACAGTGAACCCTTCATGGTTTCAGAAATACCATCTTAAAGGTACAAAGCACTCAAAGGATTAAAAATAATCTTTACATGTCCCGCTAAGACAAACAGGGGATGTTTGCACCGGGTTGATCCTGTTGTGTTAGTCTCACACTATGGCACACAAGACAGTGTTCTGTTGTCTTATACTTTAAAAACCATCTTCTCCTCCACAAAAAGAGGAATAATTCTCATTTAAAATTAACAACTCCGTCACCATTTTAAGGTGAAGATAAAAAGGAGTCATGCCACAAATTCCTTTTTCTTCAAATAACAACTTCCTGTATTTATCTCTGAAGTTCTCACACGTAGTTCATCTGCTGGGGAATAAACTGTACATCAGCACTGGAAAGCCAGTCATTAGGCACACATGAACTGATCACATTAACGCATAATTAGCACATAATTTTCTGGAGATCCCATATGGCTTCAATCATATCATTACCAACAGCAGCACATCATATCATCCAAAATGAGCAGGTCAAGCCCTAACCTTTTTCTAGCATACATGTTTTGATAACAATACATATTATTTTAGGCTAGAAATAGATTTGTGCTGTAATTTATGACCCAGCTTTTTTCTTTTTTCTCAAGAGCGAATGTTCTCTTTGATGATCTTGGTGGTGATGTCTGCTATCTTGCTGCAGTGGCCGACAGTAACATAACAAAGCTGACTAGATCACCAGCTCAGTCTTACAACTGAAAAAGAGTCTGGCATTTTACCAGTTCAAATAGTGCTGCACTGGCTGCAGGGCGCAGGAAAAAAATGCAAATATTTCAGCTGTGTAGACGGCTATACAAATAGCAAAGCAGACAAGGCAGCCCCATCTGGGAAGACAAAAGATGTGTGTGATGACCTCCTTCCTTCAAGTTAAACAAGTAAAATCTTATCCTGGGTTATTGTCACAAGTTCCTCTCGTCTGTGAATGTGTACAAAGGGCAGTGCACTATATTTGCAACTTGGCAGCATGACAGGAGCCCAGAGAGGATGTTCTGTGGTTGGGTCTCACTGTGCCCTGTCTGTGTGCCTGCTGTGTGGGTGTGGTCAAGGTGCCAGGGGCTGACTGATGACACAAGGCAGAAAATGCCAGTTCCAGCTGTCACATTTTCTTCCATTCTGCCTCTGTTCTTCCACCAGCATCTTTGGTGTCACCATTCTATGTGTTTTCTCTACCTTCCTGTTGTGCCTTGCTTTTCTTGCACTCTCATTTTTTCTTGAGGGAGCACTAAAGTTTGTTGAGACAAGAAGAAGCTGCCTACTGTCTGCTGCGTGTCCAGTATTTTGGACATTCTCCCTTTTTGGCAAGGTAGACTTGGATGTTGGGTTGTGATAGAGGTTTCTTTGCCCATTTCTGTCTATTAAGTCTGGCACAATGAGCAGTCTGAGCTGGATATTTTTGGCTGACAGTGTCCCAACATGCAATGCATGGCGCAATTTCCTTGGCTTTGCTTCTTCCCACAGAAATTAACAAAATCCATACGATACTTCTTGTCTGTCAGGAAGCTATACTCTGAATTAATCTCTCATTCAGGGGACAGGCTATGTGACAGAGAAGACTAATCCTAACCACAGATAACACTTCCTGTCTTTAAATAGCTTTGGTAGATAAATAACTTCTATAATGAAACACTATCCCGCAGCGGGGTTTTGGTCTAAGACAGGAACTTTTAATTCTGGCTTTCAGACAAAATCTCTTTGTGGATAAAAGTAAGTAGAAGCGTGGTTTTGGTTTTTTGATGGGGTTTTTTTTTTTGACAGAGAAGGTACACCCTCGCCTTTTATTACGCTCGTCAAAAGTTCAAGCTCTTCAGCCCTTCAAATGCATCCCTGCTTCTCTTGCCACTTCTTTTCCTATAGCCTAGTCATAGAGCTTTTCCTGCAGATGTATTGAGTGGATAAATTTCCCAATGTCAGAAAGATTTCTGAAGATGCAGGTCATGGCTTGAGGCAGATTCAGTCATGCAGAGTGCTCCGAGGTTGCTCTAGGGAGCCTGCATTGTCATCATGGTCCCCTCAGTACTCAGTCTTTACCTGTAAAATGTACCCAGCAGACCTCATTCTTGAATCTGGGTCACACCAACATTCACTACTACTCATGGGTAAGATCTGATCTGCAACCCATTAAAATGAGAAAGAGTCTTTCCTATGTTAAGTGGGTTGGAGTCAGGGCTTTGCGGGATGCATGAGCCTCAGCCTTCCCCACCTCTGAATAGCACAGTGATGACCTAACACACAGCTGCTTTCTGAGAACCTCTTTTACACAACTGGGGAAGTCTTGGCCTCTGGAACATTAAGGACCTTACCATAGGCACTGTCCAGATATTTAAAAATTAGGATCCAGACTCAAACAATCTCTTGGTAGTACTTGCTATTTAAATCCTTTTTTCAAACCATGCAGAAACAGACCATGCATTGTAGTGATTTTCCTTGATTTCCTTCCACCAGACAAGTCAGGGAGAGGGGGCTGTGGCCACCAGGTCTTGGGGTTGGGGCAGAAATAAATGGAAACAGAAAATGTTGTGTGTAGGAATCTCATGCTTGCCAGGACATTTCATAGTAAGGACTGGTGATGAGATAAATTCTTTGAAAGAACTTGTATTTGTTTAAGGGACCTTTTCTATTCTAGCCCGCAAAATAAATGGGCTACATGCTGGAAGTTCATACTAAAGATAGCTGTGCAGGTGCAGGAGTATCACTGAGACTCCAGAAACAGTGATTGCAATTTTAACTTTAAACTAGCGCCAAATAACAATCTCCACATCCCTGTGGCTGTGCTCCTGCTGCTGCTGGGCCCTGAGCCAGCTAAACAGCACTGCAGAGACTTGACTGTGACTGCTGGCACCTAGAGTACCTTACTAAGCACAGACCAAAGTATCAAGGAAAGATTGGTTTCTGCATCCATAGAACTGGCAGCCATGAGAAGAGCTTTGCGTGATGCTCTGGTCAGTGTTTGAAGTTATAACCCAATATTCTTCCCTAATGGTGAGAGAATGGACTCTATGATGGTGACCGCAAAGTAGTGTTGTGGCTACTAGCACTGTCTTCTAATGCACCATGTGACAAACAAAAATGAAGCCAAGTTCCACACTGTGGTATAATGATTTTTCCTGGTGCAAATGCAGGCACAAAGATCTCAATGACTGAAGGGAAGTGGTCCTTGACCCTTTTTCAGAGCTAAGTGGGAAATACAAACCAGTGTCTCTCCCTCTGTACCTTCAAGAGGGGCCAATCACTACAGTAATGGTTAACCAAAAAAGCAGATCACCTGTTTAGCCTCCCAGGCCAAGCAGTGAGAAGCAAATAAGGTTTCTATTTCATGGATTAGAAGCAAGGAAACTCTTTTATCTGTGTTTGCTTTTGGCTAGGCATTTACTGGCAGAGGACTTGGACAGTGTGATTGAATGACTATGCCAGTTCAGTACTGCCTGTGAGCAGCTGTTCGAGGCGATTTCCCCCAAACCCTCAGCCTTCTCCCACTTGGAAGTCCAGACAGCAGGGCTTCAGAGCACTGAGGCTCCAGGCACCCAGCTCTTTGCAGAAGGCAATGATACCTCTGGCTAGGATGAAAGCTGCACAGCTACTTTTTCTGCTTTTTGTGATTTTTTTTCTTTTCAACCAAATGGACCTAATAGCATTTTGACAACAGTTGCATTCAATTGAATGAAAATGCTGACTGTTAAGGCTAATATCCATGAAGAACATTGTAGGAAGGTTTTCCAAGTAAGGTTCTCAAACCAAGTTTCTCTCTTAGTGGCCTAGGCTGCAGCTAAGGTATCTCAGTAGAAGGGTAGTAATTTTGGAGGCAGTGGGGGGTCAGTATAAGAATAATTTATCTTAGTTGACTGTAACCTCTAGCACTAAATCAGAAATCCTACTTAAAAATAGGCCTTATATACTCTGATTTTTAACTCTAGTAGGTGAAATTTAAGCTCCAAATGTCATATTTAAACGCCTAAATATAAGTGGCCTGGTTTTGCAGGGTGTTAAGCATATGCAATGCCTATTGATTTTAATGAGAAATGTGGATGCCTGTTAACCATTTTGGAAAACCAGGCCATTGCATTTAGTTATTGATACATAGATTCCTAACTTTAAGCAGGCAGATTTGAGACCTTTTCTACCTTCATGCAGTTCTGCTTCAGCTTTAGCAGAAACTCACATCCATGAAGTGAACCCTTGAGTACCCTTGGCTTACTCCCGTCCAGCCCTATCTTTCATGCTGTGGTCAGTATTCACTTAAGGCTGATTTTGCAGAAGCAAATGAAAAAACCACATAAATTTAAAATACTTCTTTTTCTTTCAATTCAGAAGAAATAATTTCATAAACATTTTAAAGAATGTTCCTTACAGAGAGAGTAACCTCATTTTTATACAACAATTAATACTGAGACGGTAATTTGTGCTGCAGAACTGTTTTCTTTAGTACAGATGACACAATTCAGTGGGAAAGGCAAAGTTAAATACATAGTCAAGGTGAATACAAACACTGGGTTCCAGCCATATTTGGACTGTATTACAAACTAAATGACACTAGAAAATTAAAAATGAGCACTGCTTCTCTGCTGTAATCTAGATTTATTCTAATCCCACATGACGTTTGATCAGAAAGGAACAGGAATGGATGTAGCAGGAAACTATGTGCCAGGTCTGTGCTAGATTGAATGTACCAACTGTTCAAGCACAGTCCTACTGCAGGGACAACTAAAACAAAGGAAAATAAATATGCTTTAACCCATACAGTTTACACTGACTCAGCATTAGCCACAGTGGCCAAAATACTTTCCTCCCAGGACACTCATTTATATGTTAGAGCTATAAATGCTGCCAAAATTTCCTTTCTCTGACTGACACTCATATAATGGCACAGGCTTTCAGTGGACTTAGCCTTAGACTTTCAGAGAGACTTTGAGCAGCATGTGTTGCTTGCATACATCTCCTTGCCATCTGTGGATTCTTTAGATTCAAAGGAGGCAGCAAATACATCAACACTCAGGGAGCCATTTTGATTTTGAAATCTTAAAGTGGGAAGCACTTATAGAAGGTTACACTTACAGTCTAAACCTTCGCACTGGCGTGAATGATGTATATTAGATGTCCAAAGATGGGTCAACAGAAACAGAAATTTATTAGACATACCTTAGAGAGAGCAAGGGTAAGATGGGGACAGAGCAGGTGGGGTTAGAGATGTATTGGAGACCAAAGGATGTGGCAGACGGAGAATTGTCTTTATTTAAAGGAGAACATTTGTTTCCCAGGGATAAATCCAAGCTTCAATACATACACTGTTCTGCACACAGCTCTGTGACCAGCGGTAATTCAGGCTCTGGGTACATTCTCATCTGGAAGAGAAGTTATGCTTCTTTCCTCAGTATGCCCCGGTGTTCTTGTGAGTCCACTGTCACATACTGAGAGGTGGAACTGCACGGGAGCAGTCAGATGAGCAGGGAGTAGGTAACAGCAGTGCTGCTCTCAGCTGCCTAACACAAGGCACTACCAGGTTACTCAGTGAAAGGGAAATCTAGAACAACAGTGATGTGGGCTTGGCATGCTGAGAATCTGGTTGCAATTTGACACTTGTGTTTAGTGGCAGGATTTCTATTTAGCTAGCTAAAATTGTTTGCAGTGGTGTAAGAATAGCTCAGAACAGATCATACGCCCTTTTTTTTTTACTTTTCAGACACAGACAGAATGTTTTAAACACAGGTGTTGGGCTCAGTCTCATGTCTTTGACAATGTACACAACAAACCCATGACATAGTCTTAGCTGGATCCTAAGTAAACCTGTGCAATAAACATGCCCAAGCAAACAAAAGACAAGGAACATATGGGCTGCTGCTGGGGCTGGTTTCTGGTTGGTTGTAAAACAAAACCCAAAGTGAGCACCACTCATAAACTATTTAAAGGAGACGCAGCTGCAGTCTGCATCTTCACTTCCCCAGCCTGGCCCAGCTGCACAGACCCTACTCACCACTGTTTCTTGGCTATGGTAGAGGGGAGTTTCTCAGGAAGCAGCCAGTGCATTAAGAGCCTTGCCACATCCAGTGCATTAAGAGCCCTCCACATCCTCCTGCAGCTGCAAAGGGCCCGGCACCCCCCTCAAGGCACTGCTCTGCAGTCATAGCAGAGGAGCAGGTAGTACAGGATGTCTGCCTGCTGCAGCAGCCATGCAGCCCAGCTTACAGGGCTGTGACCCCCACTGCCGCCACAACACAGCCTGCCTTGGGGATGGGCCTGCCCCTGAGCCCAGATCCCATTTCTGGTGAGACTGGAGCACAGCCCATCACCTTGAATGTTCTCCAGTGCATTTGTCAATCAGCAGGGGTTAGTCCCTAAAAGACCAGGCTTCTTTTGTACCATTTATTGTACTGTAACAGAGCTCAGGCTCTTGTACAAAAATTTTGTCCTGGCGGAAGAAGATGGATGGAGCTATTTGTGTGGAGCTGCTGAAGCAGCCCTGTGGGAGCTGTCACTCTGGCCAGGTAGCTCAATTGCTGAGGGTCTCCAGGCTGGCCACTTTAACCAAACCAGCTGTCCACTGTGTCCAAGGGCACCAGGTGTACTGCTTGCCCACTGGCTTTTAGGGCAGCCAGTCTGTGGTACAGCTGATGCAGCCTGGATCCCTGGGATTTGCAGCCTGGATCCCTGGGATTTGCTGCCTGCTGCCTGAGTCAGTATTGACACTGCAGGCAGCAGTAGGGGTGTGGTAACCCAGGTCCTGCCTCTGCTCTCAGTGCTCTTTTATGCCAGATATTCATACATATGTGACAGGGGACATATGTTTTACTAAAGAGCTGAGATGAGTTTTGACACAATAAAAAAAGTGGATTAATATCCTGTGGAGGAAATGGGAAAGGAAGGCTAAGAATAGCAAAAATAAAAACAGGCAGTTGCACACATAGATTTTGTGCATGGTAAGCATTGGCAGATTGTTACTTTGAGACATTTGTATTCCTGCTGATTGCTTTGGTGGTGTTATCAGCTTCAAAGATGTCAAAATGGAGTGCATATGGAAGAGGTTTGTAAGGGACCATGCAGTGGCTTCATAGATTTGTCCAGAGAGTTTATTTGAGGACACAAAGGAGAAGATAGATAGTAGTTATAGGAGGACAACCAATCAATAGAAAAGGAAGAGATGGTTAGATTTTTATGAGTTTTACAAAGATTTGAAGCTTATGTGAAGAGAGTGTACTGGGCTGGGCAAATTGGTTAACATTAATGGACCTCTGGGAGGATCTGGAGGAAGTAGCGGGATGGCAGAATTGCCTAGCACACAAACATACACATAGCTCGAGAAAGAGAAGTGCCAATAAGGTGCCTCCAAGGTGGCCAGAAGAACTCTCTGAGGTTGCTAAACATGAGCTGGGCTACACTAGCTAAATACAAAAGCATAGTGTTGCTGGGGAACCATGGGGTCTGTCCCTCGATCCTATTTTCACACTGTGTTATCCAGTTTGTTATTAGTTGGCATATACAATGGATGTTGCAAGTCTTTTTGTATCTGTTTTAAGCCTAGTTGTCAGGTAAATAATCAGGAAAATCACGGGGTTTAAATCTAATTTCACAAATAACTTTTAAAAATAAATGTATAGATTATTCTGATTGAAAATCTGTCACTTTAGCATAGGCTTATGAGCCTTCCAGTTGCATTTATATAAAAAAGTGTTTAATAAGAAGGCAGCATCCATTTATGACTGTAGTCTGACTTACAGAAAACCTACTGGAGATAATATGAGTCAAAAGAATCCACTGGGTTTTCTCTTTCTCTACATGTACACATTGATACAGTACAAGTGAAAAATGAGTTTCAAGATTTGAGTAGAAGACAAAGAACCTTTCACTTAGCATAATTTTGCAGGATTTCTCTCATAACCTGTGGAAATTTATGCCTGTCAGTTCCTTCCTCAGAAAGCTTGTCCACACAGACTCTGAAGTAATCCCCTAATGAGCAATATAAGTGTGGTAGAGTAAGATGGAGGGGGATTTTATTTTCAGCTTTCTTAACACCATATGTTCACTTAATCCCACTCTTCATTTAGTTAAAGGTAATCCCTGAGTACTTGAGAACAAATTACATTCAAACATACATTATGTGTATGGGTGCATCTGTATATAACACTGCACATGTGTCTCAGGCTAAGAGAAATCACTGATAGCTAAGGCAGTTGAATTTTCCTAGACAGATGCTCCCAAATCATCTACCTCAAAAGTACAAATTAAGATTCAAGAAGGGAATATTCTCTGAAAGAATTACTAATGAGGACCACTTGGATTTTTGCTCATCAAATCCTGAATAAAAATCTTCAAAGTTATTCTGAAGTGCCATTTAATTTTTTCTACCTCATCATTAAAATTATTCAAAAAATCATGACAGCTCTCTCTGGTAAGTCCAGAAACATCACACAGACCACATTAAACATGCCAAAATATTTATTTTCCACTTTTCAATTCAGAATGGGAGTTTTAAAATAAATTGTAGAAGTTTCAAAGTACAGTGATAAAAATGCTAAAGTTTACTGTTCAAAAATCTACTGTCCAGTTTGCTACAGCTGTTCAAAAAAAGAATCTGAAACTTCCCACAACTATTTTTAGTCACTCACTGAAAGAACAACTGCACCAGTTTAAACTACTTCTTTTAAAAAATGTTAACAGTCCAGCCACTGGACTGTTAACAGTCACTTAAACAGTCAAGACAGAAATTCCAGTAAATCCTAAAGTATGATTTAAAAGATATATGTCAAATATTTCACATGTGCATAAAAATGACAGGAAAAAAAATAGTTCTGCTCTGTAAACATTTGGTACAGGTAAATAACACAGAACTTCTGGAGAAAGCTGTACTTTCTACCTGGTCTTGCAACTGAATTTAGTACCAGCTGTCTCCTGAAATGAAAAGTTCATTTGAGCAGGTCATTTTCCAGAATGAGATCTGAGGACAAGATGTAGCTGAAGATGCTTGGGAAAGAACAGTTGATAGTAACTGGAGAAACAAACCAGTGCCAGCACTGAGTATACTAGAGATGTGTCAATCTATCTCTGCAGCTCTGGAAACTGTGTCACATTGCTGCAGTACATCTACACAAAGCTCCCCCTGCAATTATGGCCAGTGCATAAATGGGTTTGACTGAATTTCCCTCTTTCGAAAAAGGAAACTAAATGTAGTCTTTTGGATTTTCACAGTGATCTTTTTTGAAGATCCAGAATTCAGTTCTCACTCAGGCAGCAATGCAACTGATAACTCTATTTTACTGCACATTAATAAAATCATTTACACTTTAAGGATTATTAAATCAGATCTAGCAGATAATCATTCTGTAATGAGCATTAACTCCATATAAGTATTTGGTCTGGAAGGACATATCAACATTTTCAACATGTACATTAAAATGCCCCTTTTCTACCTCAGTAAGCAAAAGATATCACTTCTGAAGTGAGATGAAAGAGCATTTTCAGTGTAAAATAAGAAATGTTGTCATGGAGGAAGTCAAAATAGGTTAAAAGTAATGTGAAAGGTAAATGACTACTTGTTGCTTCTTTTATGCCTTCCCCTGTAGTGATAACCTAGATAACATGAATACCAAAAACCTTTTGAGAAGCGCTTTCCAGCCTGACCCAGAGAAATGCCTAATGCAGGCCCCTGGGTTATCCTGGGGCTCTTGCAGTTTGGTATCAAGCACAGCCTTTATACCTAAACAGCCAGTAAGGTCACATCAAGAAGCTCATTGCAAGAAGAGAACCTTTTAGGAAAAATTTAAATCGTGAAGTAGCAAGTAGAAGCAAACTGCGTTTCTTTACCCACCCCACTCTACCACTCATCTCCCTTAGGATTTTAAACATATTGTGGACTTGATTCTTTTATGTAAAGCAGTGGTTCTCAAGACTGCAAAACATCTTGTATTCTTCTGACATTTCACTGTGATGTTAATGACCAAACCGCTGCCATTACAATATAGCAATGCGATCTTTTGAAGTGGTGTGTGATGTTTGCCACTATGCTTAAAATTCTAGTGTTGTGTGAATGAATGAGTGGAAAAGAATCACTATTTGTATTTTAAGTGAATTATGTGCCAAAACCTCAGCATTTTTATGAATGAGTAATTTCATAGTTTTCAGAGACATCACTCAAAGAAATCAAAGATAAACACTGTATTTATTTGTCTAGTTGTTTGCAAAATTGTTGCCATAGCTTTGGCCTCTTTTTTTAGTCCACACTTACCCTGTAGTGACCTCTCAAAAAACTGACCATAACAGAGTCAATGTCCTCTACTTTAGCATTTGTTTACATCATCCCCCTCCCTGTTGTTGGCACCCCATTCTGGTTCATGTCACCTTTTTTCCCCATGTTAATGACCATTTTCCAAATCATCTTCACCACTGAAATTTTTTTCTCTTGGTTTTAAAGGTACAGTCAGATAGAAAAGTATTGGTTCTCCTGTCCGCAAGAAGATGATGAAAAACATTGCTTTACAAATACCCAGTGCATCTGCTCTGATTGGGACCCACACTGACATTATTTTCCCTTGTAATCATATTAAGTCAGCTGAAAGAAAAAGAAGGGCAGCAAGAGAGTATTAATAGATTTTTGGGTGGTGTGATAGATCTTAAGCCTGTAAGTGTGCTGCAGAAAATCACTCATTTATTTGCCTTTCAGAAAGAACCTCTAGAAATAGAAGCATTTTACATTATTTTGTTCCTAAGGATATAAAAATACATACATTCTAATTGCACTTTGGAGAAGAAAAATTAATAAAGACAACTGCGCCATTCCCCATTAGTGGAAATGCCTGCAGTTAACCTGCCTCAAGCACTTTCAATATCACTGAATCCCTTGGGTGGGATTTTCCAAAGTGCCAGCATTAGCTCAGCCCTGCTCCCATTAAAATCAATTACTGACTTCAGCCTGGGAGGAGAGTCCAGAGAGTCCCTGTGGTGCCCTGCGTGTTGGAAGATCCTAATCTGTGTGTGTGCTGTTCCTTCCCTATTTTTATGTGCATGGCTGCACAGGTGTTCAGATACATTCACGAGTGCCACGGTTTGCCTCAGAGGACCTAAAAAGGAACCAGAAAGTTAACTGTGCAGAATAAAGAGTAATGGAGGGTAGTACAGATCATGGAGCCAAGGTGAACTTCACATAAAATGAAATTTCATCAAGTGTGTAGTGAAGTCAGCTAATTGCAGCCTCTATGCCTGAATTCATGGGGCAAAACCTTCCAGAGCATGTTTTCAATACGTTTTCACACTCTATGGACTATGGAATCCAATTGTCATGGGCAGTCATCAAGGCAGAGTTTAGTAGAATTAAAAAAAGGATTTAAGAAGCTTTGTGAGCAAAGACAACATTTGCAGCTGTATGCACTAGATTACAACAATGCAGGGGACAAACAAGCTTCCTGCTTCAGCAGCATAAGCTGATTGCTTTGAGGGTCAAGAAGAAATGTTTTTTTGGTATGTGTTAGCCATGCTGATATATTGAGATGTGTGATGGGGTGGTTTGAATCTTCATTAAAAAGACTGATAATGATAATGAATGCTATAGATAGATTATTTGCTAGTCTGCAATGCTGACATTTCCATTAAAAGAGTGTCAATAGCAAGTTTGTAATGCAGTCGCCTTCCAAGCAAAGGACTGATTTGGCATTGATGAGAGCAGAACTCAGACCCTGGCTAGGATCAAGGTTTCCTTTCTGACTCTAGGGAAGTAGCTTATTCTCTCATCACCTGAGAAATGGAAAGAAAATGCATGTTTCTCTAGTTCTTAGAGATGGAATGAAGGGATGGTGCATATAGAAAAGAGTGGTTATATTTTCATCCACAGACATTCTGTGCTTTGGATTCAGAGCTGTCATCCCACTGTAATTCAGGAGTACTTTAGCTGGAACTAGTCAAGATTTTTCTCATTTACACTGATTAAATGAGTTCAGAAGTAATTCATTTACATTCCAGTGTTTGTGGTGCTCCTCTGAACTTGTTCCCACATGCAAATAGAAGCAGCCTTCCCTAAGAACAGTAGCCCTCAGAAAGCTTAGTGGCCTTAACCTAGAACATGAGGAGCTTGAAATCCCAGAAGCTCCTGTCCAAGTCTGCATTCCTATTACAGGCTACTGTTGTCAGCTACCAGTTGCTGCAAGGTCAGAATCCTTCAAGACATCCTTTTTTATGAACAGTAGATAAGATCTGAGAAAAGACATTTTTGACTTAAGTCTGGATGAGCTGAATTATTGATGTTAATGGCTATGGGTGCTATACCTGTTGCTACGAAATACTGTAATACTTTGTCATAATTCCCATTTGGAAATGCCATTATAGCTAGTTCAGCAGCAATAGGTACAGTATAGGCTGAGCAAGCTATTGACAAACAGGAAAGGCTTTTTACTGATTTTGTAACTTGAACCCTGTAGTTCGCAAAAAAAGTTCATAAAGAAGCAGGTGAAAAGAGTCAGACTGCTCTTCTCCTTGGTAGAGCTGACAGGCATCATAGGTGCTCAAGGCTCCACGACGGGATAGTTTCAGGTATATATATATGTACCTATACATGCACACATAGTTTTGATTGACAGAGTCTGGATCTGACTCAGCTGGTTCTCATCAAAATGTGAAATTTCTACTGCACAAATTATTGAGCTTTCTTAGGATCAACAAAGCAATCAGGATGAGTTGGTTTTTGTTAATTTTGAACTCTCATATTTCCAGCATTTGCTTGGTGTGTCCTTTATGGAAATTACATCTGTCTAATGATCCAGAAGCCTATGTAATGTTTGCTTCTTTGTTTTCTTATTCAGAATGATTTAAATACAGCAAATAAAACCTTTGAAGGATTCAAAATTAAGCTCAACTGCCAGCAGTGCTTAGCTATAAGTAAAATTGAGACTGATAGACAGCATTTGGGGAGAAGAAAGGGTCATTAGCCATGGAATTATTGCCCTCCTTAAAAAATGATCCATTTTATCCTTTCTTATTTCAATGCACATATACATTTAAGCTGACCTTTTAACCTACTCAAAAGTCTTCACTATTTTTATTAATTCATTAACTCTTAATTTTACTGGCAGATGTATGACTAAACTGCCTGTACTACTTTGAAAAGCTTACCCAACATCTGCTGCATGTATGTACTATTTCCTTGGCCTGGGGGATGATTTTACATTAGTAACTTAGGTATGTAATTGGATAGGGTTTCTGTAGGATCCTCAAGCTTAAAGTGGTCTAGCTGTGATCTCTACCCTACATTAAATTAACTCTGTTGTCTATTGTCTGCTCAGGCTGAGGGGCAAATTAGCAAGTTTGATATAAAGGAATAACATTTCCACATGCCAAAAGCAGAGTTTGCAGTAGTCAGTTGCAGCCTCATTTTCCTTTTGATAGAATTTTATAGCTGAGGATATGAAGTTTTGCACACTTCATGGCCATGCAGCTCCTGAGCTGCAGTGGTGCAGAACATAACTTGGCAGTGCTTCTGTGCTGGGTCAGCTGCCATGGAGCTGCCAGAAGGAACCTGCCCATGGCATACCCAAATTGCTCCTTGTATTGCCCATGCACTCCCTGTGCATCTTCCATCCATCTCAAGTCTGCTTCTGGGGGAGGTGCTGTCATTCTAATCCCTTTGAGGTCACGGAGGATCAGTAGGAAAGTGTGGTGGGATTAATACAACCTGAAGACGAAGTCTAAACCTGCTGATAACATCAGATTCATAGTCTCTGCCAGCACACTCTCACTGCTGATATGCAGCAAGTGCAGAACAGCACTGAAAACTGAAGTACTTACCACTTTTACTAAATAATGTGAGCCCAGACTTTTTAATTGTGGAACTTCCAAAAACTATGAAGCAGTGTATCAGTAGCAGTCTAGTATTTGGAATGGTCAGATTAAAAATATTTACTAGAAGACTACTGTAGTCTCTTGGTGATGAATGCATGTATTTTTATTCCATATTGATAATTTATATATTGTTGTATCCATAACTTTGATCTCAGCTTGTCTGGGGTGTTGTTAATTGGCAACATTTTATTATGTTGTCCAGAATTTGGAAGTGATTATATGTTAAAGTGACTTTATATAGCAAAGATCTTTTGCTAAATGTGTTAGAATTTTATGGGTGAATTTTGTTTTTCGAATTATTTAATTGTATGTACACATGAAAATAATTTTGTCCATGAACTAGCTTGTATTTTAAACAGCTCCTCATGTTGCTGTTGACCTAGCTTGTAACCTCACTGGCAAATTAGTAGTTACAGCAGTAAAACTCGCATCATTTTGCATAATTGTTCACATTTATGGAAAACACTGTGCTTTAGCTGACTGAAGTTTTCTGTCAAATACTGACAGATAAAACCTGATGTAAAACATGTCTGTGCTCTGTCACAATAGACAGCGGTTGTAGCACAGGGGAGAAGCACGTTCCCGGCGGAAGGCAGCATGGAAGCCACCTCTCCTGCGCTGTAGCTTGAAGACCCCAGGCAATAAACTGTATTTAAGCGAATCTCCTCTCCTACAGCACTATCTGCAGTAGCAAGCAATGCGTTTTATCCCATTTTGTAAATAACTTTTAAAAAATGTGATCTCCGCCCTGAAGCTCTGGTAGGATGAGAAACCGGGCAAACTCCCGGCCGGGGCAGAGCGTAGCCGAGGTGGCGCGGTCCGGGGCTGGCCGGGGGTCAACGGGGCACACGACCGAGGATTTCGGTAAGATTTGGTAATTTGTTGCCAGCAGAAACGTTCTGTGATCGGAACAGGGAACGTCCCCCAGCGCCTTTACCTGCGGACGGAACCGCAGCTCCAAGCTGCCTGGGGCGCGGGCAGCGCCCGCCGTGACCGCTCTGGTCACCGCCCGGCGCGGGCGGACCCGCTCCCCGGGCAACGGCACCGCAGGGTTCGATCAGCACCGGCGGATCGGCACCGCAGGGATCGATCGGCTCCGCGGGGATCGGCACCGGGGGATCGGCTCCGCGGGGATCGATCGGTTCCGCGCGCGCCAGCCGCCCCCCGCGCGCCCAACGGCCGCTCGCGTGCCCAACCGTCCCCCGCGCGCCCAACCGTTCTCCGCGCGCCCAACGGCCGCTCGCGTGCCCAACGGCCCCCCGCGCGCCCAACGGCCGCCCCGGCGCTCTGGGGCCGTCGTCGCCCCCGTGGCTGGCGCGGCTCCCGGCAGGGCGGGGCGAGGCGCGGCCCGCGCGCCGGAAGTAGAGCGGCGGGGGGGAGCCCGGAGCGGCGGCGCTGGGGCGGCAGCGGCGTGTGGGGAGCGGCGTCTCCGCTGCCGGGCAGGGACGCGCCTCGGCCGCCGGGCGGAGGCGGTTCCGCGCTAGGCGGAAACAAGGAACGGGAAAGGAAGGGAGCGGCGAAAGGAACCGGTATCAGCGGCCACCATTAGTGGCGGCAGGAGCAGCAGCAGCCGCCGAGGGGGTCTGCGGGCGGAGCGGACCCGGGTGCCGCCGCCGGCAGCGAGCGGGAGCGAACCCGGCTCCTCGCCTCTGTGTTCTGTGGGGCGTCGCCGCTGCCCGCCGGGGCTCCCCCGGAGCCGGGGCGAGGTGAGTAGCGGAACCGCCTTCGTGTCGCTCTTTTTTTGGGGGGGGGGGCGGCGGTGGCGGAGCCGGCGGGCGACGTTTCCTGCCAAGTCCCCTCGGTCCCCTCGGCACCGCCGGGGCTGGGCCGGGAGCACCGGAGCGAAGGGGTTCGGGAGGGGCGCGCATTTACCGGCCCGCGCTTGTGCCCTGCGCCCCTCCACGCCCCAGACACCATCGGGTGTTTTTTTTCCAGGGAGCCTCTGCTGTACTGGTGACTGGTGGAGGCTTCTTGTATGTGTGTACCCCCCGGGTTTTTCCCCAGTGAGGCATGCCTCGGAAGAGGCTGGGAAGTCAGCCGGGGATGCGCGAGGGATGTAGTGTGTGGTATGCAGACAATGTCAGCTTGGGTGAGTCTCCACCCTGTGCAGCCGCAGGCAGTCGGGTCCCCGGCGCAGGCATCGCCGAGGCGCGCGCTGCCACCCGCGGAACAAAACGCGCAAATCCTCGTTCCTGGTGCAAGAAGGAAAGATGGGTTAAAAACCAAACACCAAACCCCCAAACCTGAATTTTTTTGAGCTTTTTAGCCATACGGCTTACTGAAGGCAGGCTGGTTTGTGAAGAGCCTCCCAAGCAAGCTTGATGTCTCCATTGATTTTCATGAAACTGGGAGAGTGGTATATTATTTTTTCTGCATGGGGAAAATCATTGATAGTGGGCGGGAAAGGGGGAGTGTCTGTATACACAAGTGTCACATGACCTTGTAAAATTCATATGGCTATACGTATTTTTCTCCTGCATTAATGTTGGTTGTCTTAAGAAGTCAATGACTTACCTGTTCGTTTTGGAAGATTTTATTTCTTTTGGATTTGTTATCTTGTGGGGCAAAAAATAATTACATGTGTGTTTGGACGCTCTCTCTGCATTTTGTCATTAATACTAGTATTTTATATTTTTATTGGGCTATAGGTGTTTAGGAGGGGATGAACAGCAGTATATGTAGTACATTTATTTTTTACGGGTGGATTACAGGTACATTGCATTTGGCAAAAGTAAACTATTTCATATAACTAGTATCTTTATGTTACCATTCATGTGATGGATGAATGTTTTGTGAGACTGGAGAATCACACCTACTCCATTTTGAATGAATTGCCTCTTTTTGTTTGTTCCCCCTAATGCCCTCCAGACATGGATGCATTAGCTTGTTAAACACCTTAGAGCAGAAAAAATAATTGATGAATGAATTATAGATGTTTATTGAAACAATATGTCTAAAACAGCAAATCTTCCAATATTGTTGTCTTTAATCATCTTTTCTCTGCTGAAAAGTTTTCTGTTAAAATAGAGAAACAGGAAAATTACTTGATAAATCATCTTGGAGACTGAAAGTATAGGTCATAATCTCGGAAATACTTTTCACATAAGTTATATAAAGATCTAGACACATCCAAATTTAATACACTGATATCATTCTTGAGTGGGTGTGGTGGATAGTGGAATACAGCACTGCTTTTCTGCACCTAAGTTGGTATGTGGTTTTTCATATCACTGAGCAACACTCAAATTACTGTTCAGAAATCCATATTAGAGAAGCTTTTTGTTTTCATACAACAGAAAGGTAAGTGGCACTAAGGAATTTATCACCCTCCTACAATTTTCATTTTCAGATAGGTATTTTCCTAAAATGGCTTCATTTTTATACTCATGACATGCAATGAAGCATCCTTCTATCACTGCTTCTCTGACTCAGCATGTGATGACAGTGAGAAAGGTATTACTAAGAGATAAACTACAGTTCAGGAAAGCAATGTAGTGTACCAGCTATTAATCTCTTGAAAGAGTATAAAAAATAATGTGAAAGAGAACGCTTACAAATTTTATATGATCTTCAGTCTGTCTTCCTTGTGTAGTATCTTGAGACCGTTGCCTTGAGGTTTGAATTTAAAATAGTTTCTTTACAGTGGAGTAGTGTATTGACATGAATGGTTTTCAGCTTCCTGTGTGTTTCAGCCTGTTGCTTTCTTAGTAAAGTAAGCCCTGGGACAGAGAACACCTGTTGGTTTATGGTGTGTGAGACTGCTGCAATACCTTTGCTAAGTAATGGTTCACTCTGATTGATATTAAGAGGCTTTGTTTTTCAAAAGGATGTCTCAGTCTTCTGACTGCCAGAATACAGGGGTATTGCCTTATTTCCCCCAAACCACTGATCTTTTTTAGCTGTTGCTTCTTAATTTGAATTTGGTCCTTTATCTGTTCCTTCAGCATTAAGGTTTTTAACACTGGCTTTTCTAGCCAGAAATATTTAATTCTTTGTGCTTTAAATTGAAGATCTCTATCCTCTGTTAGTCTCTTTACTGGTCATAGAAATTGCCTTCCTTATTCAAATATTTTTCAGCCACTGGAGGGGGAAGTAAAAATCTATCAAACTGGGGCAGAGTTAAATCTGAGTGACTAAGCCAGTTAGGCAAATACTAGGAAGAATAGTGCTGAAGATCCTAGCCATTAAATAATTTAGATCACCTTCTTAATAGAAGAAAAATTAAAATCTCTTGTGTTACAAATGAAGCCAAAGGTTGCAAAATAATCACACTCTGCCTTTTCTGTTACATTAAACAATAGTTTTGTTATGGAATTTTCAAGCAGAACTGAAATCATGTACTTCACAACTTCCCATTAACAATCTGTTCATACTGAGGACCCTGCTGATTAAATCTAGAACTTGTTACAAATGCTT
Source organism: Acanthiza pusilla (assembly GCA_036630365.1). Taxonomy (NCBI): domain Eukaryota; kingdom Metazoa; phylum Chordata; class Aves; order Passeriformes; family Acanthizidae; genus Acanthiza; species Acanthiza pusilla. Next base: position 11,710,703 of record JAXCHO010000019.1, read on the forward strand.
ACCAAAGCCAGAAATGTCCAATTTCTGTTTCTGGCCCCAACAATAAGCCATTTTGTCATGTTTCACACCCTTTCTCTGCAATTGCTAGGAGAAAACGTGTTGATATACAGCTGAATCAGGCAACGTCAGATAAACAAGCCAATTGGAGAGGTGCAATCCAGATCTGTTTTATTGCTAAGGTTTAATAAAGCATTGAAATGATAGCAGACTGCTGAGTAGTCAAGTTTAACTCATTTCTATGGAGTGTTAATTTTGTTTAAGAAAATGGTAATTACAAAACCAAAGTTGATATATTGCATAAGTCCTCTTAAGAATTCAAAAAATATCTTTGATAATTGGCAGTCACAGATTTTGAGTGAGTACATACATGGAATGTTTTTTACCTTCAGGAATGTCTACAAGCGTAGGAAATGCCAGTAAGACAGTAAGAAACTTGCGCTGTAATTGCCTGCTATAGTTGTTCTTCAGATTAGCAAGGGATTTAAGTTTCTTCTTGCCAATCTGCAAGTATTATCAGCACTTTAAAAATGTGCTCATTGAAAATGGCATATTATTTTTTAGATTTTAATACTATAAATTAGTAATAACTATCCACTTAAACATATCAGCCCCTGTGAGAAAGAGCTAAAATTTATTAATGATAAAGATTGCTTATCATCATCCATATAGGAAAATCTTACAAAGACTAAGAAAACTATCTGCAAAATATTTTTAGGCAACTTGATCCAGATATATTGACTGACATTTTCTGATGTGTCAATGAATTAAAGTCACTTCTCTGTTTTGTTCCAAGGCAGAGTTTTATTTATTTGCTATGTCCAGCTTTAGCGGAAGTGTTTCATGTAAGATGTTAAATAGATTGTTTGTTGAACTTGTTCTTTAAAATACATCTGTTAGTGAAGAGCTCCTGAAATGTCTTGTTCTGTGAGCTGTCATTGTACTAGTCAGGAATTGTATGGAGGAAGATGACATACATGAGAATTTGAAACTGGCCTGACATTAAATATTAGGAAAATAATTTTTTGCCATCTTATTTCATAATGACTTAGTTGGATTTTAGAGGGGTGGGGAAGGAATTCCAGGGATGATATAAAAATAGTTAGTCACATAATAGCTAGTTAGAAAATAATTTTTACCTGTTACTGAATTTCTAATCTCAGAAGTTCATCAGAGTAATTTAAACAAATGTTATCAAAAAGGTGATTGAATCTTCACTGCCTCTGGTCTTTCCAAGAGTGCAGTGTGTAAGGTGAAATTTCTTATAAACAAAGAATATTGTAGTGAATCTGGTGAGATAACTACTATCCACAGTAGTATAACTTATATTTACTTAAGTAAATATTTTAGTGTTCAAGAACTCAGCTTGCTGATAAAAATGCACTGATATTGCGTAGTGCGTATGGTAAACTGATTATTGTTCTCATCTTCTGGGAAGATTATTACCAACCCTTATTGCAGTGTTAACAATTGTATTGTTCTAATTATTGTTTGACATTTGCTGAAATGGTCATGGTATGGTGTGAGGGTGTCAGTACTCTGTCAACAGAAGTGTTTAGAATGCTGAGTTGTGTTTATATACGTTACTGTTTCCTGCTGTTTACAACAACAGAACAGCTTATTTCTAGCAGATCAGGATTAGAAAGAAAGAGGAGCAAAAAGTGACATCAATCTCCAGTTTTGTGACTGCTGAGTTTTATTACTTACGTCAGTATTGCACTTTCATCTAAAAAAGTCTTGGAGAAGTTAAGTATAGAACCTGATCATTTTTCTCAAATGTGGATCTGAAGTGGAAAAAATGTGCTGTCTAAAACACACATACGGAAAGGAGCTGAAGGGACACTCATTGGCATCCTTCATCCTCTCTGATAACTTCACCCTTTAGAAAGCTTTGGGAGCAGGTGTAGGGGGCCTGGCAGAAACTTCTCTTCCTGTGATAGTGAGAGCTGAAGTCCACTGCCTACTGCTGGCATGGGGTCCTTTGCTGCTGCCAGTGCTGTGATTGTCTTATTGCCCTTCCCTTTTACCAAAGACTTAGCAATTTGCTGTTTTGGTAGGACCTGTAGTATTCCTGGTGTCTTTTTGTCCTTAAAACTTGGATAAAGTCAATTTTAAAAAAGTGGAATTGTGCTGTGCTTACAGTTGAGATGTGCAATGAAGTTATGTCTTGTAGTTACTTTAATTGTTGCCTTCTTGGCTCTTCCAGTAGGAAGAAACAATTTGCTCCCCAAAGAAAAGCTCCAAGTAGAGTTTGTTGTAGCACAGAAAAGGTAGTTTATTCTATGTGATCATAGTCTTAATATTTCAGCTTGGTTAAAGACTCCTGGTAAAATTGCTCCCCCAAACTAAAACTGTTAAAGAGCAAGTAGTTTCTACTTCTGCTATTGTACAGTTGTGTATCAGTGATCTGTGAAAAACTCTGCAAGTTCTTTGAGGAAGTACTTTACACTTGTCAAGGATTACTCTGCAAAATTATACTTTATCTTTTGAAATCTGGTTGGTCATGGTAAAAGGAAAAATATTTTCACAAGTGTCCAAAAGACTTAATTGCTAACCTTACTGAAATTGTAATTGGCAAATTTACATTATCTGCTTGTAAAATTGTATTTTAAAGGCTATATCATTAAATAGTGTTAGAAGTGCAAATAATGAGTATGTATCAAGCATTGATGATAAAATAGTCCCATCTCAAATGGCTGAATTCTTACTCTTATATCACCTTTGCAGTTAAATCCCTTCAATATATGTAATAAAATTGCCTGCTGAGTTAAGCACAACATTAATGTTGAGTAAGTTACTGCATAATGTGAAAAATGTTAACTTCACAACATAGAATTCGTAATGTGGGCTTTTTTGTGTGTGTGTAATTTTATTCTTCTTGGAACTTACAGATTATGCTAAGACACTTTTGCCCAACTGTATTGTTTCAATCAGTTATGAAAAAAGCCCTGTTGCTTTCTTGATGTCTGTGGATTTCTTTTAAATAGTTCCATCAATTATTATGGTGAAATATTCTGTCTAAAATGCTGATTTGAGTGGTTTAATCACTGGGAAAGTATGTTGAAACTATGTTTGACAGATTTTTCTCTCTGTCGAAGGGCTTGTAGATTTGTAGTGGTACTCTTATGTTTAACTGTGAAGTTGCTGAATTGATCCTTGTGATACACCAGTAGTGAAAAGATGTGATGAGATGTCACCGATAGACTTTAAGTTGCTATAGAAGATAGCATTAGCAAAATAAATATGCAGGTTCTTTGAAAGAAGTAAAGTTCCCCATGTGTTGTTTATGTGCTTATTCCAGTCATTAATCTCTGTACGGATGCATTTGCTAAGCCTGGAATAGTCCCTGCTTGCATCTCTGACGGTGCTGACTGACCCAGTCTCAAGAACTGTATGTTCCACTGAGTGGGTTTTTCTTTTTCTTGTACGTCCCTTAATGAGATGGTACTAGTAAGAGCAGAAGAGAAGCAGTGGAGACTTGAGACAACCTTTTTTCCCCCTTACACTTTTCCTGGCAGAATTATCCTTAGGTAGCTTTAGAGATTACTAAACTGTTGTGCATTAAAAATACTCATAAAAAAACCAGAGACGGGCAAGATTAATTTCATGTAAGTTCTGTGATCCAGTTAGCCGCATAATCCACAGCATGCCAAATTGATAAAATTGAAGGGGTGATGTGTTGGGAGCTGCTGAAAGAAGGAGAGAAGCTACATCTGTCTATACATCTTCCTAGATCCATGATTATATATTGTTTTGCAGAATTCAAGGTTCTTTTACTTTTGGGATGTGAAGGCATTTTAATAAATAAGGACAAACTCCCTTCCAGGCTGCTGTTTGCATTTTATGAGTATTAAAAGTCCAAACTTTCAGAATCTGTTGTAGAAAATACTTGGCCCCATGATTTTATAAACAATTTTATTTTCATATCTAGGTGTCTAGTGTTATCTGTATTTATTTGGACAAGCTGCTTTACAAAACTTGGATGGTTTCTAGGTCAGTACTGAAAACAGTAAGTTTTCAGCATGCTTTCAAACATCTTAGGAACAAGACTGGTTTTTGCAGCCTAATGATGATCTTCTAGAGGTGAAATTGGTATGGGAAGCTTATTAGCTTTGCAGAAATACAGTGCTTGCATACTAATTGCCTTAATTTTAATCCCATGGGAATTTTTCCAACTCTGTGTCTGAGCTCATTGCTTGTTACTCTTCTATGATTTAGAACAAGAAATATTGAATTAGGTAAGAAGAGAAGTACTCTAACAAATTTGAAACCGTTTCATTATGACTATGACAGTGTTCCCTCAGGTTTTCTCGTATTGTTGCTGGAGAGTACATGAAGATAAGATCCGAAGTTCTTAAATTTGTCTTAACTCTGAGACTGTGTCTAGAAGAGCAAGACACCCTATGTAAAATAAATGCAATATCTACTCTAGCTTCCTGCAGAAGTAAGGGCAGTGTTTGCTGCTCAGGGAGATTTCTCACCATTGTTCTGTGGGAGGTACGATATTTCTGCATTGTGTCTGGACTTAAAGTCTCATTCTTTGGTATTGCTCCCTTGGCTATTCCTAAGCATTTTCTCGCTCATGTATAGTTGTTCTTGATTTCATCCTGACTTGCCTGGTTCATGCCTGTATAGCAATGAGGCATCTTGCATAGGATTTTTGATTCTATGCCAGAAGCCAAGCATTCCAAGCTGTCTTTATTTATAGAATCATAGAATCGTTTAGGTTGGAAAAGACCTTTAGGATGGAGTCCAGCCATTAACCCAGCACTGCCAAGTCCACCACTAAACCATGCTTGAGTTGATTTTTATATATATAAAGGTTGTTGGAGTCTAGATGTGAGAAAAAACACACCCAAAATCCCCAAACAAACATGCTAAACACTTGCTTGTCCTTACTGTAGTAATTTTGTTTCTTGTTCTCCTTGCTAGAAGAATCACTGTGATCGTGTTGCACCACTTAAAACTGAGTTAATCATTGTTAGAATCTGTTTTATTACACCTATGCAGGTTTGAACTTCCAAGGTGTCAGTAATCATTCTTCTTCACGGGTGACTAAAGACTTTTCATAAATGTGGTTTATAGTGCATTTTTTAAAAAAATTTTATTATTATTTTTATAGTGCATTTTTTAAAAATCCCCGTCATTAAAAACTCATTAGGTTGTTCTGAGCCTTTAAATAAAAATACCGTACAGACCTCTGTTCTCCAAGGAAGTTGTCACTTAGGTCTTTAATGCATGACTCAAGAGAATGACCTTTTACTTGAATGTGTGGTTCTGAGTGGCTTTGACAGAAACATGGGTGACTGCGCTCTGTTCCCAGAAAAGTGTCCTGCAAGCTGTGTGTATCAGTGCACATTTCTGGTACTCAGGAGTTTAGTTAACAGTAGTCGTGTCTGAGGGTTCTATCTATTCAACAGTAGTATTTTATCGTGGGGTGGAGGAAGTCAGTAGTTTTCAGGTACTAGGAACCTTGCAAAGCAGTAATACTGTCTGAGCTTTATCCATCTCTGTGCATGTCACAGGTCAGGAGAACAGTTCTACCTGAAGCTCGGTAAGAGACGATCACTTTTTCTTTCACCCCTGCTCTGTTGTGTCTATTAATAAGTAACTTAGTGATATTTTATGATCAGTTCTGTGGAACTGAAAGGCTGTTTGTCAGATTGATGTGAGTGCCAGCAATAAATTCCTGCCCAAGGCAGAAAGAAAGAATTATTTTCATGAAGAAATGTTCAGTTGTTCTGGATTAGAGACCTCTGAGATACTTTCTAAACATAGCAGAAGTGAGAAGTCTCATTTTCAGCAATTACATGGAAGGAGGAGGGTCCCATAGAAAAGTGTGAGTGTTTCTTCCTTTCTGGCAGTTTGCAGAGCAGAAAATGGAACCAGTAGGGGAATGAGTGAAATTTTCAAGTGGAACCACATATCCACATCACAGCTGTTAAAATGACACATACAATGTCTTTATGAAGAATGCTCTGTGTTAACTCCAGTCCAATTGGTAGTTCAGCATACAGCTTAACCTTCTGTGCTTCCTATCCCAGTTAGTGAAAATCAGAGATGTTCTAATTAAAAATAAAAGAGAAAGGAAACCCCACAAAAGCACTGTCCTTGTAATTGGCTTGAATGAAACTTTCTGTTTTGATACTGTTTATATCTATTCAGCTTGAATGTGTGCAAAAAGTTCAGAAGGTTCTCAAAGCAAAGAAGTGAAAAAAAAAAAGCCTTTGGGATTAGTTATTACTACTTTATAATGAACCTTAAATTATCTTTTATCAACCGTAATGGAATATTTCTGGAATGACTGGCGTGCATTGTGGGGTTGAAAGTCCAGCACAGAGTAAACAAAGTGTTTTCAGACTATGCACTTTCAACGTCAGTGGTGTTTCATTTTTGAACTGTGATGGCTTGGGTGTTTCTCTTTTTGTAAAGAGGTGTCAATCTTCATTCTCCTGAAGGATCAGGTAGTCAATATATTTACAGTTGTCATGTAGGAAGTTAGCTTAGATAGAGTGGGAGGCCTAAAAGCTTAGGGAATGATGTTATGTGTCTATTATTTTTCTAGATCATTTAAAAGTATGTTAGCTTTGTGTGGCCTTTAAATTTAAAATACATGTAGTGTAGGAATAAACCATTCTCTTGATGCAAATTACTTTGATTCAATGTACATGCTGCCTTGCTGTCCTTGTCATGTAAAAAGTTTAAATTGAACCGGCTGTTGCTTGCTTTATGGCCTAAAGACTGATCTGAGTGCAGTACATAAGTCAAGTTATGGTATTGTCTTTCACTTTTTAAATTATTCCTCATTATTTAGTATATCTGGTGATTAATGTTTTCCACCAATTCTTGTGAAGTGTATACTTTCTAATTTTGAAGATGCCAATGCAAATTTTGTCCTGTATAATGTGACCGGGGGGCAACCTCATGTCTTTTTATACATTAACAAGTAATAAAATAGGACTGTATTTGCAAAACAGGAGAATTTGCTTTAAAGCAATGTCTTCCTAAGACTTTTCCTAGTGTTTTGATTTTGTACAGGTTTGTATAACCCCTTCTGAGCTTGAATTCCCCTTGCATTTTTTTTCTAATCTTGAAGGTACATGGTTTTCCTTTTGTTTAGAATGTATGTCACTTGAAAGTAGGAGACCGGATTTTTTTTTAAAGTTATGCTCATTGTTAACTTTCTGAGATAAGGTTGATCTGGCATGCTTTTTAATCCAACTCTTGACAGGCTGTGAGCATTTGAGAACAGCATTTCTGTACACATGTTCTGATGAAACACGATACAATGCTACAAGATATTGATGTGTCTTGTGTAGTACATTGTTCTAGTTAAAGCTGCCTAAATCTTTCTTTTCTATTTCAGAGTGACTTAAAAAGCAAGATAAAGGATCAGTTGTTCTCTTATGAAAGTGTAAAAATTGCAGCTGGCCTTATGTTGTCTGCATTCTTTTTGCCTTGCAGTGTGGATTTAAGTATTTGGGTTTACAACTGCGCATGCCTTCACTATATTACAATGTGCCCATAAGAGTTGAGAAGGCATAACCTACTGATAGATTCAGCAGCTGCTGCTTTGTTCCTAAAATGACTCCTGCTGGATTGTGTTGAACTGTTGGTATTTTTACATGATTCAGGCAGTATTATTGACAGGAATATTGAACTAACATATATTCAAAAGTCAGGCTTTTCTTGTTTTTGCAATATGACTAAGTATTTTGTACCTGGGTGCGGTGTATAAACTATGCCTCATAAATCATTGCATTTTATTGTGTCTGTTTATTCCAAGACACAGTGAAATACAAAACTTTTTGGAGTATAGTGATAGCCATTGTTTGAAACAATGGTATGTGGGGTGTGAAGTTGTTTTGGTTTTTTAGTAGATTTTGGAATATGTAGATGGTTAACTAGTTAAAATGTTATATTATTAGTTCACTTTTTCAAAAGAGAACTTAAAATTTTGCCTGACGTGATTTATTGTGGAGAGCTGTAATGCTGTGATGGAGTCATCTGTTAAACTGAAGAACACTACTGAAGGTTCAGTAAAAGATGCTCTTAGTTTACTTAATATTTCTGCCATTATTTCTGAAGTTCTGCTTGCATTCATATTGTGATGAATAACATTTCACTGGGGAGGATAGTAGCAGTCTGCTGCCATGTAGGTAGCTACGTGGAACTAGTTTGAATGTGGTTTGAGGCTTGTATTTCAACTGTAGTAAATAGTGATGATCCTTCTATCATTAGATGTGCATGCAGTAGCCTGGTATTTAATGGCATACAGGTAGATAACTATGTAGGTTTCATATTTTATTGCCACTGTACTGCCAATGTATTTTATAGATCGTATTTAGAAAGTATGTTCGTAACTAACTGTGATCTAATACTTTTCAAAGACAATCAAAATAAGCACTGAAATAATATCCATGACTTTGCATTATGTAAAACATCGATTTGTGCCCTCTCTGTGTTGCTGAGCTTTTATAGTGTCCTGAGGAACAGGACATTACTTTGAAAGAGGAAGTTAGGTTTGCCACAGAGGAAGCATTATATTATGGATTAAATGCTGTCCTTGTCATCTTTGAAACACACTTTTACTGCTCTCGTGTTGCATTCGTCTTTTTTTTCTTCATACAGTCTTCCAATCCTCTAGTCAAGTTGCAGACAACGAGTAGTTTTGAAAGTTGTATGTGTAGCTCTCTTGTCCTCTTTTTGGGAATTGCTCTTGGAATGTTTGCTTCTGAAATGCTTCTTGATTTGAAACTGAATAGGTAGAAAAATACTTCTTTTTGTGCACAGTTCCTTTCTGTATTTGAGTTTATGTTTTTATGCATGCTCTTAGTTGTCATTGGCTAGAACTGTCCTGCAGGAGGTACTCTGTTCATTGAGAACTGGGCAGGATATTGTTCTTGGTGTTCCCCATCTCAAAATGCACATGGTAGGAGGTTGGATGGTATTTATGAGCTATGCTGGTCCTGTGCTTCATGCATATTCTGCTCAGTTGGGATAAGTTCTTGGATGACGCAGAGGAATTGAAAAAGGGGCTGAGAACTTGGTTTCTGTGACTTGATTGAATTCTTTAAAATAGGGTTTTTTAACTCTTAGGAATAATAGAGCTGGAAGGAGGTGCTGTTAGAATTGACCTGACTGCTTAGCACAAAGGCTGTGAATGATTCCATGGATATATTGCTCTTTTAATAATTTTCTTCTGAAAGAAGGTTGTGACACCAGATGACAAGTTGAGACCAGGAACAAGGTCTTAGGATGCCTCCCATTTGGTTTTTACAGGTAGCACTTCTTGAATGATGTTGTGGGGCACACTCTGGCTTATGATTGAGCTGTTTCAGTTCCAGAGCTTGTAAGCGGTTGCACTGAGCAGAAAGAGACAGTGCCTTCAGACAGTGCTAACAGCCATTCCTTGTTGGCATTCTCAGCGGTATTGCCACGGGACCAGAGCCAGTCAGTTCCCTTTATAAGCATGGAGGGCCACTGGCAGCTCTGACAGAGCAAATGCTACTTATAGCATGCTAGCACCTCATTGTTGAGTCATTCCCTGCTGACTGTTCTAGCTACTGGCCATTAAATAATGAGTTTTGGCTAGTTTCTTGACTGAAATTGCCATGTGCATGTTCATGCCGAGGCTTTCTGGGAATGGCTATTGCACTAACTTTTCACTGATTACAGTTATGTCAGGCTTTTGCTACACTGCTGTGTAATCAGACAGTATCAAAATGTGAGGTTAAGATTCTCGAATACTGCTGAACACTGAAAGGAGAGCAAAACAACATGATCCATATCTCTGGTTTTCTCTAAGTTCAGTAAAATAGAATTGTTTTTAAGACTTCCTTCAATATTATGGGAAAATTGCCCAGGTAATTGCTTCCTTACTTATTCTGTTTACATGTATCATCCGTCAAAGTTGAAGGATTTTTGTTAAATGCAAAATAACATTTTCACCTGAGTGTCAAGTCCAGCTGTATGAAAACAGAAATTGTTTCAGCTTCACCAGCACAATAAAACCTACCTTGTGTATAAACAGTTAAGTAGGAAAAAGCCCAAACCAACCCGAAAACCTAACTGTCTTAAAGACTTTATTGGGATTTAAGTATCTGAGGAGTCTAGTAATGTTGGTGACACTATATGCCTCTTTACTTGTGCTGTTTATGAGCAGGTGTTCAAAAAGTATATTGGTATAAATAAAAAGGATTTTCCTTTTTAACTTTCTGAACTTTTAAATACATTTGCAGCTACAAAATAATAGCAGGGAGTGCTAGGAATAACTTCTTGGTCCATGTGACCAGCAGTGTTTAGCACTGCAACAACAGCATTGTGTGGAAATCATTCCCAACTTTTTCACTGATTTTGGGCATGTTTTTCTTTTTCCTGCAGAAAGTGGACTTAACCTCATTTGCTTTTCTTTACTTGCAAAGGTGTGGAGAGTCTCATGGTTGGGGTTTTTTTGATGTTTGTTTGTGGTCTCTTGGCTTTTTTAAGACAAAGCTGTTGAGATTTTCCTTCCAGTCTTTGATTTGTAAAATTATTATTTAAATGGTATCTACTGTCTTCTGTATGTGTGTAACATTGTCCAGTCCCAAATACACTAATCTTTCTTGACTTCTTAACACTCTTTCTTCCTTGTGCTATCACTTCCGCTTGTGAAAAGAAGACCTTATTTGCTTTAGATTAATCAGAAGATTTGTGTAGAGAAACTTGGATTTTCTGACTTTGCATATACAAGCTGCTTGGATTGTCTGCTGTGCTCTGCAGATAGTTTAGTTTTAACCTTTTTCTTATGCAGGGAAGGAGAGGTCTTCCTGCTCCTTTCAGTACTTGATTATGAGAGGGGAGTATTTATACATGGGAGTACATATGCTTGGGAACTTTGCATCAAGAAATCTCTACTACCATAATGAAGAGATTGGAATTAGTCACTTTTTAAACTGTTTTGTTAGTATTTTTCCTCTCATTTTTATACAGCATGACCTTTGAACTGAACTTCTGGATGATTTCTGTGTTATTCATAACATTGTTAACTATTTTTTGTTTGGTTTTCTTTATTTGTACCCTGAGGTTATTTTGGATACAGCATCTGAAATATTTTGCATAGTAGTGTCAAAAAACATAGTTTTTTTTTTTTCTAAAAAAACCTTTTCCTTTCTACTTTATTAAATGTTTGGGTTGTCCTTGATCTGATTTTAAGTCTGATTTCTGTCCCACCCCAGCCTGCAAAATCAATTTGGCAATTAACTTCTTGATCTTCCATTCTCTACAAAAATGTGTAGAAGCTACATGCACTCAGAGATTGTTGAGCCTAGATACCTAACTCAGATGGTGGTGGATGTTCTCAGGTTTTATAAAATGACCTGTAATCATTTGTACTGTTTAACAAACTGTTGCATTGACTTATGTCAAATCTATTCAGCCACTGAGTCACAAATAACATAATTCAGTCTCTTGTTTCCTAATACACTTATGTGCTATGAAAATTCAAATGTCTTGTCTGTTTCCGGGTGGACTCTGTTATGGTCCTCTTTTACTTTATTTTAAAGGCCCAAATGTAACTCCCCTCATTTATGCTAGAAACAACCAACTTGGCTTTTATCAGGCTGTGGTATAAAAAAACATCTCATTAAAGATTTACATCTGAAGTCTAATGTGGCACAATCCCTGACACATTACTCAAAGTCTTCCTGAAAAACATTGATGAAAGTGTTCTTGGAAGCTAGAATCAGAAGGCACTGATCATATTTTACTGAAGTTAGACTATCCATTTTAAAATTAGAATTCATTGCTTGTTGGCTTTACTGATGTGTCATACTGGTTGAGGAGCTGTTCTGCCTTGTCCTAATCTTCCAGCTTTTAAAAAGATCCTTGTTTGTTTTTATGGTCAGGAGCCAAAAGATTTTGTTAGCTTTAATTCTGTTTCTACTACTGAGTAGAAGGAGAGGGAAGATTAATGTAATGGGATTTATGACGAAAGAGCTTCATTTCTGGCTACCAGACCATGTTCTCTACCCATCCCTCTTGCTTCTTGTAGAGTTAGTAAGGGAACTGCTTGCTGTGATGTAAATGAACAAGACGGGATGTCCTGACCTGGATGAATGCACTTTGTTTAACGTGCTTGTGGAGGAAAAGGAGGAAGAAGGTGGTGATTTAATAGGAAAAGCTATAACACCTCATTTTTGTGATGGAGTAACATCTCCAATTCTGAAGGGTGAAGAAGGATGAAATCCATCACCTGTATACATTTCGTGACCCCTGAAGAAGCAGTTTTGTTTAATTCCAGTGTTCCCCTCCTGCTGGTGGAAACAGATGTGTGGCACTGTCAAGTGCAACATTCTTTTACAGTCTGGACCTGGACTCTGGCATAAGTTATTCATAAATAAGTATGCACAAGGAATTCAGCTACATATTTCAATAATTATAAGCTACCTTTACTGCAGAGATGTGTTGGGTTGAAGGGAAAATGTGCAGAAAGCTCCCTGTGGAATGAAATATATAACTCTGCAAAAATGATTCTTTATTTTCTTTTTTGGCTTTTAAACCTGTTCTGATTTGTTACAAGCTGGCCCTTTAGAATATGCTAGGCTGTAGCTCCCATCAACAAAACTTTATAAATCCTTTGGAAAGGTAAAAGGAAGGTGCCAGCAAGACTTAGACCAGAATGGGCATTTGAAGTCTGAAGGAAGATAGAAAAATTATGAAAGCCATGAAAAAAACTTCTTTTTTTAAGCGTCATTGTAAATCCTTTGATGGTGCTGCTGCTTTGATTTGATTCAGCTCGAGATAAAGATCTAAGATTCAAGCATAAAAATCTTTTCTATGAAAAATGAAACTATAAAAATCTTCCAGCCACTTCACACTGCACTGTTAGCAATCCGAGGAAATGAAACTGTAGGATAATGGAATGTGCTACAAACTTCTGCATCTGCATAAACTTTTTCATAGTGCAGTAGACAAACACAACTAGGAAATTACTTTCATTTTAAATATTGAGGTGATACTGACTTAAGAGATTCTTTGTAATGTGGCTTTTAAACTGGTCACGGTCACCTACATTTTAAATAGCTACTCTTGCTGCTTTGTGCCTCATTTTGGCTACGGCAAATGAATGCCAGATCAGTTCCTTCTTGCCAACCCTTGTCTTTATGAAGACGTGAATGTGGTCCAAATAATTAGCATTTCTAGTGTCACAAATTACATTCCTTATACAGTGTGGTCAACTCAGCTGCTTTAGCAGTAAAAATAGTCATTGTGGTACACATTCCACTTTCAGTGTTGTATTCTGTAGTTTATTCATCTGGCTCAGTCCTTAGAGAGGTCTTTATACCAAAGAAGAAATGTTCCAGGAAACAAAAATAATTGTTCTTTTGGGATGTTCAGAAAAAAACTTTACTCAGAGGCTTGCCAAATTCTTACACAGCTGCTAAGATGATATAATGTTTTTTTTGTTTGACTAAGGTGGTAAATATGAACTTCCTTCCTCCTGCATTTATAATTATTCTAGCTGTATGCAGAATTTGTGATAAATCTCTTCCAAATTTCTGTTGAGGGAGAGTATCTGTGAAGTGCTTACAGACTTCAACATGCAGTTTATATTTGCTTATGAAATGGGTGACCTAATTTTCTGTGAGCTAGATATAACCTCCTTCCATAGTCCTGCCAAAAGAATATATGTCTAGAATAAGAGTTTGTCCTGGTTTTATATAGCAGAAAACTCTTCAGCTGTGAGAATTCTTGACCGGAATACCCTTAATCCTGAGAGGTGTTCACTATGGTTAAATTGCATATTTGGTCAGACTTCAAAAATAGGCTCAGAGTGGACGGTAGGTTCTGTTTTGTTTGTATATGTCCGGTATTCCTGCATTTGTTGTGAGCCACGTTTCCTGCTGCCTTCCAAACTGAAGGAAATGACAGCACTGGCAATCATTCTTGTGGACACAGGCTTAAGTATTTTGGAAAGGAACTGAGCCTGGCTGCATCAATACTGTAAACTGAGGTTATATTTGCCTTAGGAAGGGCATGGCTTTTGGAGCATGATGCAAACTCAGTATACAATATGGTATTAAGCTAATTTTTAGCCTTGGTTTTCTAACTAAATTTTAATGCTTGAAATTGTATCTATTTGTTTTCATATGAAGATACAAATTTTTACGTTTTATAGAAAAAACTGAAATAATGTGTGTTAATAATAATATAACACATCTACAAAATTTGAGTTTTTTAAACAGTCTTGTGATATCAACATCTGTAAAAGGTGGTGTGTGTTGTTGGTTTTCTTTTTTTAAACAGTATCTTAGTAATATCATTACATTTCTGTCAGGGAAAGATGAAGGAACTAAAATATCTGACTAGTTAAGAAAAGTCATCTATTTACACTTCTTGCAAACTTTCCATTTTCCCATTGAGTTAAAGAAAGATTCAGCCTTGATGGCATCTGATATTAAGATGTGATGGCAAAAAACCCAGGAATATTTGTTTCTTGACAAACTATTGCTTACTTGAAATTTTCAGAAATTTGTGTGTTGGACTCTCAGTTGTATAACAAAATAATAAATACAGTGTATATGTTTCATGATGCTCTTTAGAGGCCAGATGATTTCAATAGCAACAAGCTGTCTGCAGAGTGTCATGAGATACTCTAGCCACAGCCAAGAGTATAGTTGGCTGATACCTTTGTTTGGTTACTGAGCTCTGTACACCTCTTGAAACCAAAAATTTCTAAGATACCATTTGCATTAGGAGAACCTTAAGAGTATTCTAGAGAGATATGTCTGTGCTGGGCAAGGACAATGGAAAGTAGTCATTCTCCCTTTTCCAGAAAACAGAATGTAAGAGTCCCTCTTCATCTTTCTGTAAGAGAAAAACAATTGCAAACACTGAAAAGCAAGAACTGGGTGTGGTTGCTGTTAGAGTTCTATTAAGAAATTGAGAAGTAAGGTATTAGGGATGTACAGCAGAGTAGCAGGGTTCTTGTGAATATTTTTTATACTAAGTAAAGGTGTAGCAGAAGATATTTTAAAATAAGTATCATTCCAAAGGAATTTTGCAGTCTTGCCTCTGGCAATGTGTTGAAAAGATTAAAAAATTGTTACTTTTCCTGAGTTACTCCAGTTACTTAGTTCAGCACTGTTACTTTCTGGTCGTTACACAGAATTTTGTGAGCCCTTATTATTCCTTGCCTGGAATTATGAGTGATCCCAGTATTCTTATGAAATAATTTGAATTAAGCTCTTTTTAAAAATATTGTGGTGTAGCATTAACCTTTCATGCTCCCCCTCTCCCTTCCCTCACCCAAAAAACCAAGGCGCAAACCCCCAGAGCAGATGTAGTTTTACTGGCACGTAAAGATTTTGAAATCGCGTAGTGTAGTCTGGAGGGCTGTGAAGAAATGTAGGAGGAAGGGAGCTCTGTTGCTTCTGCCTGAAGGTACTCACTTCATTTCTCATTGCTTACTGCAGTCAGAGGTGCTCAGCTGGGTGCTGGTGGTGCCAGCTGATTGTGAATAATCATCTGAATGAAGCCACATACAAACATTAAAACAAATGTGAACTTGAGTATTATGACATAATCATTTTTGTATGAAGGCTGCAGAATATTTCTTACACTGCCAGGAGAGGCAGCCTTTATCAGTTAGTTAGTGTGTATGGTACCAACAAGAAGAAATTGAAGTGACTTTAACTTACGCACTTGGTAGTAAACTGCGCTGTTATAGCTGCATCCAGATGAGATATTCATAGAATCACAGTTTATGTCAAGTTGGAAGGGACCCAGTAAGGATCATTGAGTCCAACTCCCTGTTCCTCTCAGGACTTCCAAAACCAAAACCATATGACGTGACTTAAGAGCATCATCCAGATGCTCCTTGAACTCTGGCAGGCTTGGTGCTTTGACCATGCCCCTGGGGAACCTGTTCCAGTGTCCAACCATGCACCTCCTCAGTGAAGATCCTTTTCCTGCTGTTCGGTCTGAACTTCCCGTGGTGCAGCTTCATGCCACCTCGTACCTTTTCATGCGGAAAAGGAACAAAGGAACGTTTACATCCAAGGGAAGGATGTCTTGTTTGTTCCTGATAACTTGGGAAAACAGCGCTACAAATACAGGCCTGTTAAACTGTAAGCCCCTTCCAGTTGTACTATTTAGTGGAATTTGTGTTCAATCATACGATTGACAATTGACAAATGACAATTTTTGTCATGAGTTCTGTGATGCTTTTTAACAGAGCTGTGCCTTTGCTGATGCACAAATGTTTAAATGTTATAAATACCTAGAGGGTACTCTAGTGATTTGCTTACAGTGACAATACTTTTATTACATAAATAATATACTTTTTTAAATTACATATATCTATACAGACATATTTTCAAGCAGACGTGTTGTCTTTGGGTTATTTCTGAGACAATGCCACAGATACATCCAAGGTCCTGTGCTTGTGAAATAAGTTTTTAGTTTGCAGAAATGTCTGACGGTTGCTTGTAAGCATTAAATGAAAAAGTTCAAAAGGTAAAAGCCATTTTTGTGTTTAGCCACTAATTTGAAAGCTAATGGCACGCTATGTTTTCATATCTTGTGCCTCAGTGCTACGGAGTTTAAACTGGAAGTTTACAGAATTCAGAATTATAAATGTATTTATGGATGGTAATGCTTTGTGATTTTTTTTTCTTGTTCCAGTTCCTGTTTAAATGTAGTCTTCTCTAGGGATTAATGTGATACCTGAGGAGTACTAAAACGTTAAGTGCTTGTCATAAAAACTACAAGCTTTAAATATAATTGTAGAGATGGTAATTTATTAAGACTTGTTATTTTACACAATTTTAACATAAATGCAAATTCAGCAAAATTATACTGGTTTTTCAGTGTCATGCATATGTGATTGCATGTGCTCTACAGTAGGTAGCATTTGAAAATTTCTCTGTACTAATGGGAGAAGTAGGCTTTTCTGTTTATTATGGACTTAAGAGCATAAACAAAATGCTTGAATCTTACAGTACACTCTGAGCTAGAAGTGGAGTTGCGCGTTACATGTGAACCTGTTGTAGGTGAACTTACTGCTTCCAAAAAGGGGAAGTCCCACTTGTTTCTTTCCGTGTCTGTTCTCCCAGCTGTCTGGTATGAACCCAAAAGAATGTGTTGGCTCTATTATTTGTCCAGTCACTGGGCACTCTATTTCTGTTTGTTACCTCAGCAGAAAGACTGTTTTGGTGTTTGGAGTATTGAGTGGGTTTTCTGATGGTTTAGAAGGTTGAGTAGGCTCAGTGATGTTTGGGAGCAACACGCTAATGGATGGAGAGGAAAGAGATTTCTTCCTTTTCACAATAGCAGTGAGGTGTTAGCCTGGCTCAAGCTTTAATGTGTAAGTTTTTTTTTTAACTGGAGGAGCAGGAGCTTAAAAAAAAAAAAAAAGACATCAGGAAAGCTTGTAGAGACATTTTTCCAAAAACTCGAGAAAGGACTGTAGAAAGTTTACCCTGGAATAGAAAGATAACTTCACAATTTTGTTGCTTCTGAGCCAGTTGTGTCAGGGTTTTCTAAATGCAAAGAAAACCTCCATCCAAAATGTGTTGTGGTTTGGTTTTTTATTAATATCCCGCAGTGCTTAAGTCCTGATAACAATAAGAAATTGACTGAATTTCTCAAATGCATGGCTAAAAATAAGGGTGTGTAGAATTATTCAGCTGGCAGTAGTTTGGGGTGTATTTGATGAATACGCTGATCATGCAGAGCAATGCAGGTAGGAGGTCGGCTGCCCCTTTGTCGTTAGCATGTTTCTGAGAATAGGGCAAATGGAAGGATTTGCTATTGGAAGTACTGTAACATTTTGGTGCTCAGCTTCATCTGAACAGATGGTATATTTATCCCCGGAGAGAACAGGAAGGAAGAAGGAGGAAGAGTGTGCTGCAGCCTCTCCTTTCCTATGCGACTGGAACTGTTGGGTATGCACAGCCCAGTGTGTGCTTCTAGGTGAGCTGGTTTCTGGAGGGGCAAGCACAAGTGATCTGCTACCTTTGGCATGTCACAGAGCCCTCCCCCCAGCTTTGCTTTTCCTGGGAAACTTGAATGCGGGCCACGGAAATTATTTCCGAAGTTACTCCCCTATCTATCTTGAGAAATAGACGAGTTGTGTTCACCTCTGACTTTTCACTGAGTAGCATGTTCCAAATCCAGCATGCTGGAGGAGAGCCTCTGTGGCTGCCAGGATGGCAGTCAAAGAGTAGCAGCTATCAAAAGAAATAATCCTGCCTTTTGCTGCTGACCATTGTGTGAAAGGTGCTCTCTGGTGAAGTCCATGAGCTGTCCTGTAGAGTACCATTCTTCTTAACTGCTTGAAATCTGCCAAGACCCTTGAGGTTCACAGTTCAGAACCTCCGTGATAGGAGGGTATCTATCCCCAGATCGACGACTGCCATGAAGTATTTCACTCCTGTCCCTCTGAACTCGGGTCTCTCAGCGTGGAAATGAGACTAGTACTTAGTACTCTTCAGTCCTTGTGACCCATGCTAAGAAGTCCTGATGTTGAAAAAGCTAATTAATTTTTGTTGTATTTAAAAAAAGAAAAAAGTTGCATGCAAAACAAGTAGCCATGTTACTTTGAGGTGGCTTTGTATCAATCTGATCTAAAAAATGTTACTTTTTAAAATGTTTTTTTGTAAACTTTAAGGTTATTTTAGTCAGCCTATGCTGTTCTGTTGTCTTTTCATCTAAATCTGCCCTGCCTTTACCACAGCATCACACCTGGGTAAGAGACTCAAATAATTGAATACTAAGTGACTGAATTTCCAAGCATGTTTGTAAGCAAAACATAAAATGAAACATAATACACAGCATATATGTGTCTGTGTGTATGATAGCTGCTCTCAGCCACCAATTTAGGATTATCCTTCACTGAATTAAAAATCTCATTAGTTTAAATGTTTGAGGAAAGATAGTTTTTTGGGGAGAAAATTTGAAACTTAGGATTTTAAGTGGCAGTATGGAGTCTGTTGATTTACTTGATTATTTCCCCCCTGCCCTCCCCCCTGCATCCAGTCACAAAACACTCTGTCTTTAGTTTTCATATGCAAGAAAAGCTTCATTCACAAAGCTACCAAGTGTGGTGGCAGCAGACTTTACAGTAGTTGTTTATGTGATTCATTTGCTGAGCTGCTTAGACAAGGTCTCTGCAGCTTAAGATCTAAACAGCATTTCTTAGGAATGCTGGCCTAATCCCATGAGTTTAAATACTTCTGTTTAAAGTCCTCCTTTAACAAGACCCAGCTGTCAGCCCCATCTTCCATGATTGTTCCACTGTATAGAAGTTTCATGTTTTCTTCCTCAGTGGCATAACTTGCACTGTCTTTTTTCCTTTTTGCTATGGAAGGTCGTTTCCGTACTTTTTCAGGAATGTGTGCTTTAAAACGTTGATTCTGTGTTAAATATTTATATTTGGTCTTAATCTTGAGGCAATTAAGTTCTAGATAAAGTCTTTTGGTATGCATCAGTTGGGGTTAACTGGCTTTTAGACTTCTCTAGCCTTTGACGTGGCAAAATGTTCTTTTATGTTGAGGCTGCTTTCTTGCTTCTTTTTCCAGGGAGCAGTACCCAGTAGTAGTGTTTCTCCCTGCTTCCCTCCCTCACTTTCTGGTGCCAACATTTATTTAGAAACTCAAGTAATGCAGCTTTTCAGTATGAACATATATCTTTAGAGCATATCTTAAGTATACAAAATCAGTTTCTAAAAAATTTTAATTAGTTTCAGAAGGCTTATAAACTAGACATTAAGGTCAGTGCTCAGTAGGCAATGTTTAGATTTCTGTTGGCAGTCTGTGACAAATTTCATAGCTCTATACCTCCAGTTGCTGATACTGGTTTGAGCTATTATGTGGACTTCTTTCTTCAAGATCATTAAACCACCCTTGAGAGAAAGGATGTTGAATTAACAGTAAAAAAAAATCCCAAGAGAAGAAAGTATTAAAAAGAAAAAATGAAGAGAGGACTATTGTCAGTTTTCTCTGGGTCTTTCGTTTGGTTTAATTTTTTGGGGGGTGGGGTATTTATTTTGTTTTCTTTTGCTGGGGCTGTTTTTGAGGGGGTGGTCAGAAGCTTTGGAGAGAGTTTTTCAGTGACATTCTGCTAAAACCGCAAATAAGAAGTGAAAATACAACTTAATTCTTATCAGTGACGATTGTGTCTTTCTAAATCTGCTCAAGACTTTCTCCTCTTCAGCAATTCGTGCAGGCTTCACTGGAGAAAAGTGGTGGTGGCATCCAGCTTTGCCATATAGCTCAACAAGATGTCTCTCAAAAATTGTTTTGTGGATTGACTTCACTTCTGGAATGGCTTCTCTTTTACTTTTTGAGGAGAAAAATAGAAGAAAAGTTGAGCAAGTGTGGGACTTCCTTCAGGCAATTTTTATTTTTTTCTCTCACCCGGTGGAATTCTCAAAATACAGCTTGAATTCTTACAGTATCAACAAGGAAAATGGTGAATTTAAGTTCATGCAGCAGAATGCTGGCCTTCTGTCTTGCTGTTGCATGTAAGGCTTTATGGGTATCTGAAATTTTGCTTAATGACCTGCAAGACCCAAGGGAAGATGCTAATAAAATACTCTCTCGAACCAGTGATTCTCTAGCAGTTTTGAGGTTCATAAACATATTTTTCCACCTATATCCATATCATTAAGAACTTGTCTGTATTTTCTCCTTCCACATAGTTGCTCACAAGTTTCGTTGTGTAGGGCAAGGACCCCTTCAGCCTACGTGCCTTACATCACTGCCTAGTGAGCAGTGTTGATTTACTGCCAAATGATCCCCTCCCCTTTCCTTTCGTAGAAAACTGCCCCGTTCCTGCTAACTTGCAGCCTTTCCTTCCAGTTTTGACTGCTAGGACTCATCTCTGTCCAGAGCCCCACATCACTCTTTCTTCTACATACACACGGCTCTCTTGAGCCCTGCTCTGTGAGCTCTGCTCCCTCAATGCACCCCTTCCAAGCCTCCTGCAAGACACAGCTCTTCCATTGAAAAACCTCTCCTTATGTAGTAATTCCATTTCGGGTAATCTCATAGTGCAGTACTAGACTTCCTCTTTTTTTCCCCCCTCTCTCATCTACCTCTCACACTCTAATAAACACATGTGCTTCTATGTAGAGGTTAGTGATGCAAAAGAATGATGGGGATAGAGAGGGGTTTGTGTCTCTCATTGCAGATTGCTATGAAATTGGAGCATGAAAGGTGACTGCCAGTTGCAGTACTTAAATCTGGTCTTATGAGTGGCTTAAAATGCAAAATTTTTTGAGCCAGGGTAGCCTGTTGTTTAGATATGTTTATTTTTGTTTTAAGGCAGTGTTGTTCTTTTGCTCAGTTTGTTGGAGGTGGATTTAAAGTAAATCAGATGTCTTCTGAATTGAATATACTTTTCCCTCCTTAAATGAATGTTCCAGCCAAAAGATTATTTCCCTATTTACCCTCTAAATATTTTTTTCCATGTGGTGTCTCTTAAGGTCATGCAGTTCTGTCATGGCTACCTGTAAACAACAAAATGTGTTGACTCATAAATGCTAAGAATGAAACACCTATGTACTTTAAAGGTATCTAACATTAATTTGTGGGTCTTCTGAATAATATACAATTGTGGTTTTGATTTTTTTCCCTTTTTTTTTCCTGGAGATGGAAGTTCCAGCTGTAGTAAAATGCACCTCTTCACTCTGTAGTCTTAATTCTTACCAGGAATCCTAAGTCGCCTTCCAGCCTTTTGCAGCTGAGTTTAGTGTAAAGAATATGTACCCTGACATAAAAGCAACCTGCGAAGAATGTTGTTTATTTGTCATAGCTAAGGCATTACTCATCCATTTTTTGAGCCATGGTTCGTAGGCTGTCCCTAGGTCCTTGTGGAAAGGGATTTGGCAACTACTTCTAGATCGTACCCACATCATACAGATTGCCAGTGTCTGCTGTGGTATCTTAAGTGAGCATTGGCATAATGCTCATTTTTAACCTTTGAGAGGGTCCCTTGAGCAAAAATTAGTTTTAAACTGTACTAAAGTATAGAGTAGCTCAGTCTTACAAGGAAAAACTCTCACCTGCATTGTAATTTAACCTATGACCTAAGTGATTTTCTTACACCTCTCTTCTCCTGGTTGGTTTGTTCATTCATTTATACCATTCGTAACAGTAAGCACTGTTGAAATGTCCAGCTTTTATGGGTAGTTGACAGTTACTTGCTTTATTTTGCTGTCTTATAGTTGAAAGACAACTTAGTATGTTTAAAAATTAGCTTCTTTGATTATTTATTCCTGGTGGAAAGAGACCCTCTACAGGCACACTAGACCAGTCTGTAAAAGGATGTGAATTTTTGAGGGATTGGTTGGCTAATGCTTCTTCTCAAGTGCGGAGTGATCCTGAAAGTGCTATGGTTAGCCCGGTGATTGTTATTATTGGGCCACAGCTACAGGAATATTTGGGTGTTCCCTGAGATCTCTGTGTTAGGCCAAATATTACAACAAAATTCATACCTATTCTTAGTCTTCATGTTCATATTTATGATTCTTTTTTGGGCATCATTCCAAAGGTAAAACTGAATGTAAAGAGGTGCTGCAGCAGTATTTGTGTTAAAATAACCACATAATGAAGATTCTGGAAAATTGGAGCTAATGTACTTTCTAAGTATATATCTGCCTATTGAAGACAGACTATATGCTGAAAATTCTCTAGTCTCAACTGGTAAGTCTAAGATGCTGGCTCCTGCAATGAATGAGTGTTTTACAGAGCACCTGTATTTTACCCTCTACTTGAAAAATATTTTAGCTGAGCCAAGGGGTTTTTTATGACCTAAATATTATTTATAGTTGTCTTCAGGTTGTCTTCGTAAAGACTGTTCAGTGAGACATGATGTAATCTAGGATGCTCCTTTTATGGGGATTAATTTAAGGTCCACTTGGGTACTCTGGCTGGAATCTTGGTTCAGGAAATGGGATAGAATGATTGATAAAGCCCCTTCTTTTCAAGGCAGCATCTGTTTGGCTAGATGTGAGTCAGGCACTGAAATATATTGGAGGGAATAAAGGTTTTACTGTGTGCCTTCCCAACAGCGCAAATTTCAAATGCAGTTAGATTCTTCTGGTGACATTTCTGTAATTTTGGTGCTTCCCTTATTGTACAAGAAACAAGATCTTATTCAAGATCTTATTTTTATTGTATTTCAATATACAAGGAGGCACACTTTGGAGGCGAATTTAAAATTTCAGGTTGCAATTAGGGAAAGGTAGAGTCAATATAAAGTAGTAATGATACAAAGACGGTTTAGAACCAGAAGCTAACCCTGTGGAGTACAGGGTATTCTGCTTGATGCACTTTTCATTTTACTTCTCAAAGCTTTCAAACAAAGAGGGGGTGGATGAGTGGGTATTTTGTGGGTGGTTTTGCTGTGGCACATCAGAATGATTTCCCACTGATGATAATGAAGTAAACATTCTGGTATCTTCAGTGTTTTTATTTCAGGAAATTGTGGATGCTAGTGTCAACTAAAGTTAGAGGGGGAGTGTAGGAATTCTGCTTAAATACAAAGAAAGCTGCAAAGGATGTGAACATAGAGAATTACATTTTTCTATTTCCTCATGCTGCTAGCCAGAAAGAGCCTGATTCTTTCATGTTTGTATTGTCTAGGAAGAATACTCTGTTGTCATATCTGTGTCTGCTTCGTTGTAAAGATTCAGTTTTAAATCTGTGGAAGAGCAGGGAGCAACTGGGATATGTTTGGCTTTCCTGGTTAGAATCTCTGGGGGTAGTTGTTGAACAGTCTTAGAATCTGAAAGGGATAACAGTGCTCTCCTGAGCAGCACCAAGTTTTAGACAACCTGTATTTGCTGTATGCAGCATTGATGTATTTTGGGGGATTCCAGAAGCAGAGAGACAATTTGCTTTGATGTTATGATCTGATATCTGATGATTTTTTTCTTCTTTTTCCAGTTGCTTTTTCAAACAAGTGCTTCATTAGCAGTTGTTAAAATTTAAGATATGTGTTCACTTGTGTGCTATAAATATTTATATTAGAAACTTATAAATAATGTAAAGAAAAATATTTTTATGAGCTTAGTGAAAAGGTTGTTGTTTGACTGGACTTGAAATACAAACAGCTAGAGGCAAAGGCAAGTTCTTGTACAGGCATGTGCTTAATTTTAAGAGTAGCATTAGAAATCACACTGTGTATGTTTGAGTAACTGTTACTTTCAGCAGCCCTAGTAGATCTTCTATTAAAACTGTAGCCTATGTGCAGTTCAAAACATGCATTTTCAGACGCCAGATTTCTTTTCTGTGGTTTCAAAGATACGTTCTTGCATGTTGCACACAGTGGGCAAAGGAGGGAATATTGTGGGCTGTCCAGTTTTTCATCTCCCACTTAAACCTGAAAATAAGACCATGAAGAGAGGATGCCTGGTTTTCATACTTGCTGGAGTTCTGCAGTCTAGACCAGCTGTCTGATATAAAGTAAAAGACTTGAAAAAGAAATATTCTCAAACTGTACACTGCTTTTAAAACTCTTTCAATGTATTCTGGAATTGTCTTTCTTCTCCCAGTTGTTCTGAGCAAGTCCTCTGTTTGAAGAATAGTAGTTATTGCTAAAGTACAATGACCTATTTTAATTCTGAAGAACAGCTTAAAGAACCCATGTATGTAGACATGCTTCTTTTTTTTGCCAATGCTATTTCCAAATTGCTACTAATCAAATTATTCTTTTTAAAAGTGTGGAATTAAATAAAAACAATTTTCCAGAGCAATGCTGAGTCCCTTGCTTCGTTAATAGTTGGAATGTAGGTGAGTTGGACAGGACAAATCAATTGAATTGTGGCAGATAATGTGTTGATATAAAGAAAACACCCTTCACAAGTTGGGGAATAAGGAAAGAAGGGCAGGAAATAGATAGTAGACTTAAATCCAAGGTTGTCACAGTAATAATGAATGCTTTATACACCTTAATTATGTCTGCAATCTATTGATGTGTGACAAGTTTTTTTGTGGATTTTATATTGATATTCAGGATTTCAAGAGGTCACCCACAGTGTTTCAGAGTATTGGTTATAAAAGGTCCCTTTGCTTTTAATGAAGTGTCTGAAGATTTATCTTTTATCAGACATTCAATAAGTTTTCACCTTGTTTTGTTACTGCCAAGTCTGGAAAACTATTGCCTGAAGCATGGTTTAAAAAAAAAAAAAAAAAAAAAAAAAGAAAAATGAAACTCAAAGTTGGCTCAAAATAGTGTATTGAAACAGGCTTTCACTTGATGTAAGATTTTTTCATTTGGAACATTCTGAAATTGAAATTTTTGGCTGACAGATTTGTATCTCAGTTTTTGAATTTGAGAGGCATTGGAATGTCTGTACTGCAGGAGCCTTGGGTTGTATTCAGCTATTACCTATACTATTTGAAGTTTAAAGAAAGCAAATGCTTTTTTGTTCAGGTTTTCATCTAGATTACTCTTAACATAAACTGGGTTACAGAACGTTGGATAATGCACAAAGAGCTTCCTATAACTTTCTAATCCCCCTCCAAATATCTTTTTCAGGAGTAATTAATTTCAGAATACTTTATGCTTATTAAGAAGAAACAGCAAAATACTGAAACAAGTGATCTGCACTGTCATTGGCTTAGTGTGCCACGGTATTAAATTCAAAGGAGAAATGCTAGTGTCAGTTATAGCATAAGAACCTCTTAACATTGACTGAAAAATGTGCCAGATTTGATTGGTCCCTGCCACATGGACAGAGGATTAATGTGGTACAAATAATGCCTGTGCTCAAAGTACCTATCATTATTTACCGTGACTTTCATTATGGAAATAATTAAAGAAACATGGAACATTTCTACACGTGTAGAAACATGGAACAGGGATATGAATACTGGAGATTAAAACCTGCTAGAATCTTACTCTGGTGTTTATGTGTGCACACTGTTCTTATGTGCTCGTATGATATACTGCTGTAGTGTTCTATCATATACAACATTTTAACAGAAGTGGATATTGGCATAATAACACAGGAATGATCACAAATGGAGGAACTTGGATTTCCAGATGAGGCCCAGACAGAGTATGTTTCCCAAACCAGAGTATGCTATATAGTTCCTGAGTCTAGATTTTAAAATGCAGAAAACCAGTTATTTCTTGAGATGGTGTTTTAAACATTTGTATATTGTCTACTTTATCCCTAAAATAGCTTTGTAACAAATTCCATAGTTGTTTTTAGAAAGAAAATTGTTATTTCAGGAACAAGCATCACCTTGTACAAGCTTGTGTTCAAATATTAAGGAAGGTTGGGGGTGAAAACATCAATTGCCTGAAAGAGATGGTATGTTTTCATTTTGGGGTTTTATGCTGTCAGTTGGTTTTGCACAATCTTAAGCATCTCTAGTTCAGAATTCTTATTACAGTGCTTCTAAATTACAGTGAGTAAACACATTCTTGTTGCTGACCCTTTGTGCACATTGGTGTTTCCACTTGGACTCAGAATTCTTTTTGTTTCTCTTATAATCTTTGCATCATCAGTTAATTGTGGTATTAACAAAACCTGGAACTACAACTGCTTTTTTTTTTCAGTGCAGAGTGTTTTCTTTATAAGGAGATAATTGTTAATATAATCAAAATTTCATTTGTCTCAATCAACTGGGTTGATTTAAGGTAGGAACTACTGTCTCAACATGCACATGTGCAGGATAGGGTCTTGGTGCAAGACATTTTCCTCATGCCAGGGTCTCGGTGAAAGACACTTTAAGTACACTTTTGATTATACTTTATCTCTGTCCCAAAGCTGTTGTTTTCAGATGACAACTGTTTCCTAGTTTTAGAATTTTGTGGTGGTGTTTTTTCAAGAAAATGTTGAAATTGTATATTTGAAGCATTGTTCTTGGGCTTTCCATCTTTCCTCATGTCTTTTAATATCTCATGTTTCTCCTGGCATACTAAGAATATAAGAATCATCTTGAAAGAGTAAATCTTTCTCTTTTTTTCCCCCTAAATTATTGGTGAGTTTTTTTCTTTACAGTGTAATTTAAAATAGCAGGTTATGATTAAATGTTACAACTGGTAACTTCTAGAGAAAGCCTTAATAATTTTTTATAAACTAATATTAGAACACTGTGCTTCATGCATTTAAAGGTGAAATCTAATGAACTGTTTTGGAAACTAGGTAGTTGACTTGGAGTGATCAGGAGTCTGCCGGTTTAAATAGCCTTTCAAACAGATAAAATAGAGTCCATAGAGGATAATGAAATGATACATAGACCATGCTTTAGTGCAGGAAGGCTTACTTCTGTATGAAAGACAATACTGTGTTCATACCTTATTTTATGTAGGTATCCCAGAATGATGTTGGTAATTTTCTTTATGTTCTACTCTGACATACACTTGAACAGAATAGAAGGTGAAGTGTTGAAAAAGAGCTTGAATCCTGAAGTTACTTTGACATGTCATCTGGTATGAGCTAGGCAGAAATAAAAACTATTTAAAATCTGCTCCTCTGCAAATGCTTTAAGAATATAAGTGGCTTAGTTTGTGGAATCACATCAGAACAATTATCCTTTTTCCATTTTTTACATCTAATTGAATCCTAAATTACTCCTTTAACAAAAAGCCCCAACCCAACGAAACAAAACACACATAACCCCTCACCCCTTGTATTTATGCTGGTTTTCTTTCTTGTTATAAATAAAGATGTTGTATCCTTAGAAAGGTGTGATGACTCCCACTTAGATCATGATGTGCTAAAGTATGGTGCATGGTTACTGTGATCAACAGCAGCAAGAAAGAGAATGGCTGTAAAAAGGAAAATTTGGAGTTTTTAGTTGGAATGTGCACTCTTTTTTGAAGTGGTTGATGTTTAGAGTTCTTATGCCAAGAAGTTCATATACTGTTTTCTGGGCATTTTGTCTCTGCCTTAATTTATTGAATTAATTCTTTAAATAATGTGCCTTGGGATATCTTCCAGTTTCGGAACTTGTGCTAAGACAGATTTCCTTTACAGAACTTGCAACTTAATATTAGCTGTTTCTGAAGTGAGACACTAACCTCTGTGTGCCTTTTGCAAGTAAATGTTGACAGGCTCATGGGAAATGCAGCTGACGTTAGGAAGCTTGGGTGGGGACTACAAGGAGCTGGCAAATACTGCAAGGTTTAGTGCCAGACATGCTGACACAACAGTACTTCACTTGTAAAAGTTTTCTTTAGGCTGCTAATTCTTGAAAGTAACTGGAACCAAAGCAGTGTCTCTGATGCCAAGTTAAAATAGCTAAAGTAACAGTTTATGGGACTGAGAATGCTTTCCATAGTTTAGATCCTCAGAAATATTAGTAAAAAGAGTAAGCTTCTCTCTTAATGAAAGGGTGAGTTATGAACAGTGCCATGTAATGAATGCACTGCAAAACAAGTCTATCTGAGTAGAGTGAGTGTCAGAAACAGCTCAGAGGGAAAGACTAGCAGTGTAAAGTATCTGTAAATACTGAGCTCTGAGTGGTTTATGTCACAGTTTCCATTTATTTGATTTGCCAGTTCATAGTCATATTTTGTAAGGCACTCTTTTAATAGCTTCCTTTAGCTTTAAAATAAAAATTCTCTTCTTCAAATATATCTGGACATTGAGAAATGTTTTCGAATGTGAGCACTTTTACAGCAGTTTGACCATGTCACCTTAAGTGTAATGTGTTTTTTCTTGAGGTCCATGTAAGAGCCTAAGAAGTAGTAAGGCAAAGCTTTGAAGTGGGATAAAAGTGGAATACAGCTTAGGTTTGCTTTGCAGAAGTTCAGGCAGAGTGTGAGTTGCTGCTACCATGCTGTCTCCAGTTTTGTATGTGGGAGGACTTGCAGGAGGCATCATGGAGAGGAATCTTGCAGGGGAAGGCATGCCTGACTTAGAATATAAAAAGTGGTGCAGTCTTGGTGGAAGCATGCAGCAATATTACATAAGCATATTGTTGTTTCTTTTTTATTACAGCATCACCCTTAGATTTTAGGAAGCACTTCCTGTCATTCCTTAGAATGCAGGACTCAAAGCAAGTGTTGGAAGAAAGGAGATTCAGATGGTGAATTTAATCTGTTCAGTGTTGTGCAGAGAAGTGTGCCATGGCAAGTTAGCTTTAATATTATTGCCTCTTTTAAGGTAGGCAGCTGCACTGTGCTCTCCCACGAAAGTAGAATCCCAGGTAGTAGACTGAAGCAGCTTTGCCTAGAGCAACTGGATGGCAGTGTCTTGCATCTATGGGAGACATTAGCTTCTACTGACTTCAGAATTACAGATCACGCCTGAAGTCTCCTCTGACCTATTTTATCAAGGTAAAGTGAAATAAAAGCAAGATATAAATATAAGGGAAGACTATTTTTAAATCATAGAGAGTTTGGGGTTTTTTTGCATGAAAACTGTCATATAAAATAAAAAGTTGATTGAGCAGTATTTTCTCTGAGATCACCTTTATCATCTTTCTTAACATCCCTTAGCAGTTTGACTCTGTGATGTTGGGCATTGTTGTCTTTCATACCAAGATTTGTCTTTTCCTGAAGAGTAGCACTCAGAAAGTTCATTTTTAAATCTATGAAATGTAAACTGGTGCTTTTGGAAAGCTGTTTAGGAAGTAACTATATAGCCTATGACTTGACTAAATCAAGCTCTACAACTCACCGTTGGTTTTTTGGGTAGCTCTTGCTGGTGATCAATTCTCATGTGTCTTCAGACATTCTATAACACATCTGTGGAATTTACCCTTCTGTATGGCCTGATTGCTTCCAAATTATTACCTAGATTGTTGTCCCCCCAAGTATGTAAATTCTCTTTCTGAACCAGATCCTGTCTATACCAGTATGGGTGTACATAGAAAGGCATGTGTGTCCTAGCTCCATAAAAGGGGCTGGAGGACATGTTTGGAAAAGAGATTTAAACAAAAAGTTCTTTTTCTTTGAGGTAATAACAAATACACTTTGAAGAACATTGTCGTTATCTTGGTCACAAATTTGTCGAATGAAGGAGGATCTGATAGATGTTATGGTGACTCTTGGCTTCCAGAGAGAAGTTCCTTTGTTGAATAAAAATTGTGCAGTATCACTGAAGTAATCTGGTCAGTGTCCAAGATTTCAACTGTCTCGGGGAATGTATTGCTGACATTCTCTATGGCCTGTTTAAGCATTTCTGTTTACAGATTTGTAGAGTGATCTATTTGCAGTGCAGTGAGACTGCACTCCTGTTGGTTGAATGATGTTGCTTTAACTGTGGTCAGCTGAATTCCTTGGACAAGAGTTGGATTTTTCCAATGTAACGTCAATAGATTTTGCCAACAATAGCTGGCAATGAAGGCACGTATGCAAGACTAGCATGAATTTCTGATGGTATATTAAATATGGTGAACTTTGTTCTTAATCTTTTTCTGCATGGTTCTGACAAAAGTGAGCTGCAAAAATGGCTTTACAATTATCCATTGCAACTTTCATACTAAGTATTTATTACTAAGCAGGAGATTTTATAAAGTTTGTGAACATACATGTGCTGACTTAGAAAACTGGTGTCACCTACTACATTTCTGAAAGTTTTCATTTGACACTGATAAGAAAGTTTGAGTATCAAACCTTTTTTTTCCAGATGGAGCAATTATCAGATGAAGAGCTTGA
This sequence comes from Acanthiza pusilla, assembly GCA_036630365.1. Taxonomy (NCBI): domain Eukaryota; kingdom Metazoa; phylum Chordata; class Aves; order Passeriformes; family Acanthizidae; genus Acanthiza; species Acanthiza pusilla. Next base: position 11,741,306 of record JAXCHO010000019.1, read on the forward strand.
CCATGGTGCAGAAGAAGATAGTGATAAGGAGGATCAGGATCTCGACAAGATGTTCGGGGCCTGGCTGGGCGAACTGGACAAACTCACACAGGTGAGGGAGGTTTCACTCATCTCACAGAATAATTTTTTATTTGTAATATGTTTCTTTTCAGTTGGATGCTAACTGCTTAGCACTGCCACTTGCAGCAAGGTAGACCATAGTCTGTGAGATGAGTTCAGTAATATTTAAAGGTTTATAAACTGGCTTGTTTTCTCCGTGTTAAGGTTGCTAAATTCATTTTGCACAGCTGGTTAGTTTGACCCATCCCAAAGGGTATGGTTCCTTCCAGGAATTATGGAATTGATATTTTGTCCTCATGTTTGTAGGCAGGAACATGGACTTTAGGTGACAAGAGATAGGCTGTGTCTCAAAATGTGTTTTGACATTGTCCAGCTGTGACAGCATTTATTTGTTGCACCTGAACAGCAATAAGAAAAAATTGTGAATGTTGCCACTGATGACATAATAAGATATCCTGATACACCCTTAAGGACTTATCATTGTTCCAGAGTACTCTTTCTGCATTGGAGAAGTAGCTGATAGGACATCTTTTGGTCCTTTCTTCTTTCTAGTGCTTTTCCTTCACTTCAGAAGCAGATACTGCATTTGGCATGGTATGCTGCACTCCTGGGGTGATAGGTCATTTCTCTGTGATTTCCTGCAGGGGGATTTTTCAGCTGTGTGAACTGGCCTTCCTGAATAACATATTTCATCTTCTCCCTGTTTATCATATAGAATTAACCAAAGGTATGATAACTGAAGTGTCATAAAGCTGGAGAAGAAGCAGTTTTTCTCATCTTCATCTTACCCAAAGACTGATGAAAAATTGAGCTAATCATGTAACAGGATTTCAAATTCATGATAATCTCTGTTATTGACTCTGCTAGCAAGTTCTAAATATATGTAGCACTATAGGGGGAAATGACTTTTCTTTTTTTCCTGAGCTCATGCACACAGGGCAATAAAGAATCCTGCCTTCTGACATGAATGGAAGAGTGTGACATGAAATCTGTATATACTAATTCTTGCTGGTTTTTAACTTACTGTGAAGGCTTTTTAATGGTGTGAACCATTTTGAAGGCATGGGCTTTGTAAATCGCCTTGACTGAGGATATTCGCAGAAGAGCGCAATGAGTATTAGACCTATTATGCATTGCTTGATTTCAGATGCTTTGCAGACCTGTTGAACTTCAGTGGCAGCAAGAGCTGGATTCCCCATGTAACACATTCCACTCCAAGGACAGCAGCTCCTGACCCTGTCATGTGCCTCTTGGGTCACCAGCTGGATCATAGTGCCCTACTGCTTGCTACTTACAGAAGTCCTGGGATTTGTTATAATATTATACCATATTAGCCATCATAATGTAGCAATTCAATGGGTCTTAGACCCTTTGTTCTCTGCCCCATTTTTTTTCAGGTATGAGCAGCGTAGAAATATAAGTATACTTTACATGGGGCTTGTAGCTACTCTATTGACATGCGGACTTCAGGGTGATGTCTCAATTTGTTGTTGGTCCATGCAAATTAATTAAAACTTACTAACGGGTACTTAATGGTAGGACCTACTTTATTTGTTTCTGACCTTCATATTGCTATTCAAGACAGTCTGTAGCATAGCCTGACCGTTGCCCTTCTATCTTTCACAACTACTGAGAAATGACATTTCCCCCAAAATTTTGAATGACCTCATATTGTTTTGTATAAACAAGTTAACGGAGTTGGTTGTGTCTCAGTTCATTTGTCTGGGCAATCATCAGGTCTTGATGGGGCTGTTCCAATAAAGTCCCAATAAAGGGAGGTGATTAGAGTTAATGAGATCCAAAGTGCATTCTCCTGTAGTTTCAGTATATGTTGCTATTTATCATCTGGACCTCAAGAGCACTAGGAGGAAAGGTTTTTGTCCCTGAGATCCTTGAACTTTAACTTCATTTTAGATTTCCTAAATGTTTATTTTGAGGAGATTTAAAGTAAGACCCAGATGTAAGCGCTTTTTAAAAGATCTCAGATTGTTAAAATGCCCATGAGATCATTTGAATTCCCTTTGCCTTTTTAACTCATGGTCTAACAAAAGCATTATAAAATGAAGTCACAAAATCTGCAGTATGTGTGAGCAATGTTTGGCATTGATGCAGGATGCCTTAACTTTATCCTGTTTAAGTTATCCTGCTGTACGGTGCAGGTTGAATGAAAAAAATTTACCTTGCTTCTTATGATTATTTAGAATTAAGCTTTTAGTGCTGTTGCAGTTTTTAGCAGTTATCCAAACTGCTGGTTTAGTAATCTAATGTGTTATGGAGAATGTGCTCAGATAATAGTGAGAGCACATGTGTGTCCAATGGTCTAAAATAACTTTATTAAAGCCTGTAAAACATGGTTTAGGTATTTTTAACCAGAACATATTTGCTTCACAGAAATTCTTTTGTAGCAGTCCATGGGTTCGGTCTGAAGGAATGAGCCCTAACTTGCCTCTTCTGTCTCCAGTTTCACTGGTATCTCTGGGGTTAGATTTTTTTTTTTTCACCCCCCCAGCTATTCTGTCTGGCACAACACGTAATCTTCATCTACTAGAGGTGAGGGTTTTTTCCATCTGATGCAAGACAAGGCTTCATCACTGCCTTCTCATAAGTGATGATTGGCTCACTGATTTTTTTTTTAATAATTTTTTTTTAAAATTTTATTTATTTTTTTAAGTCCAGGCCAAGCTGAAGAAAGAAGGGCGCTCAGGAAGAATAAATATTACGGGAAAAAATCGTGCATTTAATTTTTTAACAAAGGCTTTGAGTAAAGATGTAGAAAATGAAAATAGAAGTTTAGGTGAGAAACTTTATTCTGTTGGAATTAGAATATGCTTTTCTTTCTGACAAGCATATTTTCAGGAAACCTTTATCAGTACAAGTATTGCTTAATTTCAGATGTTCTGCAGGCCTGTTGGGCTTCAGTGACAGCAAGAGCTGGATTCCCCATATAATACATTCCACTCCAGGGACAGCAGCTCCTTGACCCTGTCATGTACCTCTTGGGTCACCAGCTCCATCACAGTGCCAACTGCTTGCTACTTACAAAAATCCTGGGGTTTATTATAATATTATACCATATTAGCCATCATAACATAACAATTCAGTGTATTGGTTAGAGTTTCTTTTTCTAACCTATGCTAGTTTTTCTTTACACAATATGTTCTACTTAAACTGGCTAGGGTTTGTTTTCATAACTTATTGTTATTCACAGGAAAGACTGTTAAAAAAAATTCTGAATTTAGTGAATTTAAATCCCTGTTAATAAAATAGTATTCTTCATTGAATGTCTTTATGTGCTTGTGCCATGATTATGCTTATGAGCTAATGTGGATATCTTAGACATATCTTAGACTCTTACCTCAGTTTGAATGTGTTCAGATAATTGCGCAGTTTGCTACAGAGAAATTGTTACAGGTAAGTCAGCTGTCTGTTTCAAAATGAGCTAGTGTGTAACACCACTCAAAAAAGCATTTGGAAAATGCTTCTCTCCTTTTGAATTTGAAGAAAGCAGAATGTGTTTAGCACTTTTTCTTCATTGCATATCTGAAGTTAAATCTCTGTGGTATGATGATGTATGTTTTCAATCTAAAGCCTGAAAAAGGGGGGGGGTGGTTTATGTGTACCAGTAACTTGTGCAAAATTTCTCTTAAAGAAAATTAATTCTCATTAATTTTAAATATTTGCTTGCCCAATTCCGTGTCAATTTTTTTTTTTACCCTTTTTAAAATCTTTTTCAGAGTTTGGATACAGACAAGCCTGTGGCACCAGTGAAGAGGTCACCTCTCCGCCAGGAAACCAATCTTGCCAACTTCTCATATCGCTTCTCCATGTACAACTTGAATGGTTTGTTGAATTATTTACCCCATATAGTTTAAGAAAAATACTAGTTTAATAAAAAACCTATTGCAGCTATAAATTAAAATATTGTAAAATATCGGAACATTTAAATACACTTATGGCTGAGGTGAGAACATATTTGCTGAAGGCATTGCTTTCTGGTGTCCTTTTTTTGTGTATTTGAGTGTCCTAAAACAGTAGCTTTTACAACACCTAGTATACGTGAACTGTAGTGTAGTATTTGTATAAAAAAAGCATGTTCTGGAATCTGGTCTCATGAAAGAATGAATTACTGTGTATCTGTTAACCAGGAAGGAAGAGCATCTTATTTTACAGAACAGGATGCAGAAATACAGCTACAGAATGCTTTCAAGATAAACAGAAGGAAACGTTAATTTAAAGGCTTGAGTATGTGTATAGTATTTTTTCGGTTTGGCTTTGTTTTTTAAAGCAGTTGCATTACTTTAGCAGAAAATGCTTTGCAAAACATCTGCACTTTTTCGAAAAGTGAGGCATGATACTATGCAAATGTATTTTTACATTCTGTTCAGAGGAAAGCAGTTTAAACTTTCCAGATGTAATCTGAACATTCATAGACTTCTTTTGCTGACAGGTATGTTTAACCTAAATAGTGTGAAAGTTGTACTGGTCAGTTTCTGTTTAGCTGTGGGCAGAGATTTTGCAATCCAGATGGGAAGAGAAAATACTGCTTCCTTTGCTCTCTTAACCATTAGATTTGATAACACAGAGTGAAGAGTTGCAAATGAAATAACTCTGCACATGCTGACTACTCTTGTTGGTTGCAGAAGCCCTGAATCAGGGGGAGACTGTGGATCTAGATGCCCTCATGGCTGATCTGTGTTCCATAGAGCAGGAGCTCAGCAGCATCGGGTCTCATTCAGCAAACAATGCTGCAGTGAAACGCCTTGTCCCAGAATCCAAAACTCAGAAACCACCTGCTGGTCGACCTTCCACTAAGCACAGCAGCGTGAAAGGATTATCCTCCTCCTCTGCTAAGGTGACTAAACCGTCACATGCCAACGTGTCTCTGGATGACATCACTGCACAGCTAGAAAAGGCCTCTTTGAGCATGGATGAGGCAGCCCAGCAGTCTGTTGCAGAAGACTCCAAGCCAGTGGTTACTGCCCAGCACAGGAGGACAGCATCTGCTGGCACGGTGAGCGATGCTGAGGTGCGCTCCATCAGTAACTCCTCCCGGTCCAGCGTGACCTCTGCAGCTTCCAGCATGGACTCCTTGGATATCGATAAGGTGACAAGACCTCAGGAACTGGACTTGACATCACAAGGGCAGCCAATCACTGAGGTAGGGTGTCAATAATTCAAGATTTTTTTGGGGTTGGGTTTTTCTCTTTAAACTTACACGCACTGTACCACCTCACTTCCATGCTGACACTCATAACTAAACTCTGAAGTGCATTGGGGTTGATTAAAGACTTGCTTCAACAGGAACTGCAGGTGTTGTAGCTACTGCTTTCTCTGTTATTGTTTCTGTCTGCAAGGAAACTTCTTATAAAGAATGGGTTTTGGTTTTGGTTTTGGTTTTTCTAAGAGTTTTACCCCATCTCTTCCTCCTCCTAAGCCAATCATGCATTTTATTGTTTTTATAGTTAATATTTTTATTTGAAGGAAATATCACATATTGCTTTTCATTTAAATCTGAGGAGTGCACAGCTGTGGGAAAAAAGAAAGCACAACTGACAAAACTATATTCCTGTTACAGTACAGTTAATACCTGAAACACATGGAGCAATTTATGGGTACCTATCTGGAACTATACTATACCAATAACTGCTACTTAATATTCTTGTTTAATGTATGACAGGAGGAACTGTTTGAAGCAATACACAACTCAGAAAAATAACTGGGCTGCAATACAACATTAGTAGATACTCATTTGGGATTTTGTTGCTTTGACTTAGGTCAATCAGAGAGGAAACTTCAGTAAGAAGAGCCAGTTCAGTGAACATTGCAAGTGCTGGTGATTTGTGAGAGAAAATGTGGAAAATGTTCCAGAGAATTATGTGAAAATGTCTTGTAGGAATACTTTCTGAAACAGAAATCTGACCTGTTAAGATGTCACTTGTACTAATATGCATGTTCTCTTTTATGAGAGAAAACGGGAACAAGCTGAGTTTATTCTAATCAATACTTAAAACTAATCTGAATGAGCTGTGCTGAAAACATGGTTCTACACCTCTGCAACAAAAGTCCATCTCATGTAGAGTGAATGATGCAGGCTTGTCAGTCTTATGATCAACTTATTGAGGTCACACTTTGATTTCAATCTTTATTTGAAATGGTGAGAAATGAGTGAATGACAGTTTAGGTAAACTTTGTATAAAAAGTTCATGTTCAGTATGCTTTTATTGGAGATTGCATATTGAGTGAAGCAAAACAGATAGAAATGTGCCCTTTGCTCTTTGGAAAGTTAAAATGCAAACCTTTGCCTTATTGCTGTAGGCGTAAGTGTTCAAGCCCAGCTTGTAACAGTCATTGATTATACTGTTGGTTGTTTGTCAATCATATTCTTTTTATGGTAGGACAAGACTTTTTTGGCATTGTTTTTTTTCTTTGCATTTCCAGCTATTATTCATAGTTGTATCTATGTCTTTATGATGTAGAAAGGTAGGCAGTCTTGTAATTTGGTCTCTTTTCGGGCTAAAAAGATGATTTATGTCAGGTATCTTGCATAGCATAAGAAAAGCATGAATGTTGCATTCTTTGGTTTTTAATGCAAGATGTTTTCTGCAGTTGATCTTGCAGGTCTCACTCTAGAGTCCTTTACTTCAGGAGTGATATGCTTGAGCCATCAGTAAAATTGCTCTTCCTGTCTCCCAGATTTTTTCAATTGTTTGTGTCATGAGTAATCAACAAACCACCTGCTGCCCTTAATTAACTTGATTTCGGTGAATCAAGGGACAGAGGTCAAGAAGCTGCTTTGTCTTCACAGGAAGCTAATCTATATTGCTGCAAGTGTTGCAGTTGCTTTCTCCATTGCTTTCTGAGCTCTTGACCACTGACTGAAGGCCCAAAATCATCCCCAAAAGCTTTTCTCAAAGACATGTGAGGGCTGCCTTTGTAAAGACCCAGTGATTGCTTCTCATATAAGAATGCAGCTATTGTTTCGCTGCCCAGATAAGTTGATAAGAATGATTGATTCCTTTGGTGGGGGTAACCAGAAAGTGTCAGTAATTTGAGATCCAGATTGTGCTCTCCTGTTGAGAACAGAAACTTCTGCACTCATTAACTGTGCTGCTTTGTTTTGGGTTTATCTATTCTTTTTCATTTCAGTAGGCCGAGGAAGGTGTTCAACTCTGAGAAATTGTCCCCAGGTTTACAGAATTGATATTCAACTATTCAGTATTACAATTGTTATGTGATGGGATGGGACTTCTTACTGAAAAGTTTCTTATCACTGGTGAACAGAGAAAGGGAAATCACTTCTTTTTTTTTTTTTTGAGTTTGTGACAGATTCTGTGGTGGGGATGTTTTTTTAATTAATTTAGCTTTTAAATGGATTCTCTGGAAGAATCATTGGGTATCAACAAAGCAGTTTATTTCCTATTTCATTCATTTAGTGGTCTAAAACTTTTAAGTTTAAACCCTTAAAATGAACCCCTAAAACTTTTAGTTTAAGGGTTTATTAATCCTCTTGGCTAGGTTGTGGACCAAAAGACCTTTTACTAGTAGGGCTGAATTGTACCTTCCCACCCACACTATTGACTCAAATGGTGCTGTTTCGAATGGAAAACATCCCTCTGAGGAAATAGCCTTTGAAGAAGTCCTAATGCCTGTATAGGGAAGAAACCCAATGGTTTTTATGCAGAAAGTGGGAGAGGCTATTTATTCATGGTCACAACAGATGTGTTTTGAGATTTGTTATTCTAACATAGTGCTTCAAGTTAGCTCTTTTCTTTTTGTCTGTCTTCCCTGAGACTGCCTGTGTAGTTGAGTTGACCTTTAAAATTTTTCTTTGCTGCTGTGGCTCTTCTGAAGGAGGTTGGTGTCTTGGCAGCTCTGCCCTTTTGACCCATTCTTTCTGTTTTCTCCAGGCAGTATGGGTACTTTAAAAAGTCATCCTTTCTGATGCAACTTTGTGCTATGCTCTTCCTAAGTAAAATGGAAGACAATTTTGATGGGAGGAAATGCTTGTCTGAAAAAGGAAATTAGGCTTTGCAGTTATTAACTTTAGTATTTTATCTTGAAAAATAGTTCTGGTATATATTTAAGAGCTCTCTGACCTGGAAGTGCAGGGAAATCCTGTAAAAAGAACTGCCATGCCCTGGCCCACTGAAGGTATGTGTGGTCTAGTATACCTTCTGGCTGGTAATAGTGACCAGTGTTACAGAAAAAGGCTGCAATTCCACAACCACCAGAAATGGGAGGATATGACTTCCCTTTCCTCTCATCCTTCCTTCCTTGAAGTTCTTGCTTACACTGTCTCATCTCCTGTCTTGTCCCAGCTTTGGCACTTAACTGGTACTTAGTACACTAAAACTTGCAGCTTCTATTCTGGGTCTCATTCTGTGTTATTTAGGTGAATTGCAGAGGCTCAGATGACTGATGCACATTAGGGTGGTTGTAGCCAAGGACTGGAGGCTTGAAGGGAGAGCAGGAATTCAGTCATTGATGGTAATGGCTTAATCAGGACTTGTTGCCTGAGCTTTGGGACAGGCCACCTTAGTGTCTTATCTTCCTCCTAGCAGCCTGTGCCATAGGAAATTCTTGGGGTTGAAGATATATCAACATGATGACTCTCAGTGGTCGTATTGGCCAGGACCATTCTTGTACTCATTCTGAATTTGTCTTAATGCCACTTGCAGGGGAGTTGACTGGAGTTCCGTTAGTTGTCTAACATTATTAGTTGTCACCATGGTTTAATTTTCTTGCTTTCTTTAGACATTGTTAAAGTTGATGTTGTCTAAGACTATTGCATTATAGTCTCAAGATCTTGTCTTGATTGTACTATGTTTTTTCTGACTGCACATATGTTCTTGTCTTCAGTCTCCTCTTAAGCATTGCTGAAGAAAAAGAAAAGTTGTTACCATCCCACCCTAACCCCCATAATATTTTGTTAAATTGATATTTGTCTTTGACAAAATGACTTCGCAGATCCTTGCTTGAACAGTATTCTTTCATAAGTTGGTAGGTTGCATTTCATTTTCTGTGCTTTTAGTTGTAATGAGTGGCATACACTTTAAAATGTTTTTTGCAGGGGGGTGGGAAGTGTACTTTACTTGTATGTAGACCGAATTAGGGAATTAATAGCACGAGTTAAAGGTGGGGGAAATAATGACTCTATGACTAACTTGTTGCCTCCACCCACATTATCTTTTTCTTCTTCCTTTGGTCCCTTTGCCAGTTAGAAGTTGTCTCTTTTCAGTGAGCTATGCTAGAGCAGAAGAAGGCAGAGAGGAGAGAATAGAGAACTCTGTTGATGATACTCGTGTAGCTGTTTGTGTCTGGTGGGTGAAAGGCTCCATTCATGGGCAGTCATTGTTAGTGTCCTGCACATACTCAGTGAAGATAAGTTTGAAGTCTGCCATCTGGTCTGGCACAGTTCAGCATCACCCCCCACCCTCCCAATATGACGGAGTTCTTTATGTCTGTTAACCCAGTTTGCACAGCTGAGAGATTCTGGTCATACAAAGAAAATTCAGCAGTCGGTATCACTACATGATTTGATTGCATTTTATTTTTTAACTTTTAATTAAACTCATTGTAGATTTAGACTTGATGCATGAGGGGTAAAAATCATGAGAAGGGATTGCCAGTGCAATAAAGCTTCATGGATTTTGCTTCACTTGACAGAGAATGCAGTGTAGAGTAAACATTAATATTTCTTTCCGGGAAAACAAGGGAGCTTTGGAGGCATGACAGTTAGTAGCAATTGTCATGTAAGCTCAGCATACATAAATAAATCTATACTGGCTAAAATATCCTGTGGGATAAGACAGAAAACTTGAAATGGGCATAAGGGAAAGCAGAGTTTGTGTTTCGTAGCAATTTTGCCATGATTCTTACATGGACATACTGGCATTTCATTTGCCTATGCAGTGGTATAACACAGAATCTTTGGTACCCATTTAAAATTATTGAGGGTCATGTTTTATGTGGGATTGCTAAATGTTGCATTGTATGAAAATTAAGTTAACTGTTAATGTATGCAGAGAAATAAACTGATAATATGTATGGTCTTTGTTAGGCAATGGTGTCTTAAAATAGAGTTGGACTGCTGAACCCCACCTGTTATTTGCAGGTGATTTAAATAAGAGTTGTGGTCTATTTTAGTGCTTGCAGGAATAGAGCATTATTGACTCTTACATTTTGGGAGCTTAAAGTTTGAATAGTTTTCCTTATGGTCCATGTGTTGTGTGGTTAGCAGTTGTGAAAGATGTTAGACTCCAGTTTGTGAGAGTAGTCACAGACAAGCAACAAACACGGCATGACATAGGTTTGGTTTGTGTGTGTTCTAACGTATTTTTAAAAAATTAATTTAATTTTCTGCCAATTGTATTATGTCCTTAGTTTAGTACACAGAGTGTATTCTGGAGCATTTCCAGTTAGCCTTTTCCTATGTTGAAAATAAACAATGGAAAGACTTAATTTGAAACACAGTTAGACCATTTCTTCCTCTTTCTTTTTTTCCAATTATTAGTCACAAAGTGTTCTTTAATAAGTCAACAGTCAGGGAAAATTGTGCATGTCTGTCATCCTGAAGCATTACTTTGGCTTCTAATTTTGTTGGCATGAGAAGTGTGAGCCATCCAGTTTTCAAATGTTCTTGAAATACATGTAAAATGACTCCTCATTTGCCAGATTTTTGGAGGCTTTCAAAGCATTCTCTGAGATAAACATATGATTTTATAAAACATAAACAGTATTTATGTATTTCAAATACGTAATCAAATGTGCTTGGCTGTTCACAATCATCATATGCTGCAGTAGAACCCAAGGATTGCTAATACACTCTTCCCAATGCCTGCAAAACTAGCACATAAACTTTTTTTCACATTATACTTATGGAATCTGCAAAGCAAATGATGGGAAGGGATGGTTTTTTTTTTTTAAGAATTTTTCACTTGGGGACCCAAAGGAGGCATTCTAAAGGTTTTGTTTACTGCACATGCAAGGAATGGTAGGTTTCAAAAATTGGGGTATATAGCTTTCAAAATATGTGAAAAGGAAACAAGAATTTAAACATTATCCTTGCATTGGTAAATCTTGATTCTCCACTCAGTGTATCTGACTTATTTTATAGCTATGAATTTAAAATTTATCCTGTAACTTTTCCACATAGGAGATGACTAATTGAGGTGTAACAGAAACCAAAGAACATGTAAGAGTAGTTTCTCTTCTGTCAGCTTTGCCTCACACTGATGAATAAGCTTAGAACTTCCCTCCCTGGAACAGGGAAAGAACAGGAAAATGGACAGTATAATATATGTCTTGTTTGACACTGCTGGCTGGCAAGGCTGGTATCCACTCCAAAATTACTATACTGGTGTACTTTGTTACCGTAAGTGTGAACACCAAAGGCATTGTCTACCTAAATATACTGTTCTTTGTGGTTGTTCTGTGAGGCTGGAGTCTTCTATGGACAAGCAATTGAATGACTCACTCTGCTGTCCCAAATGCTGTGTAAATAGGCACACTTTAAAATGAGTCTCTGTGCTTTTATGCCTGTTCCACAGCACTTTAGAAAAATATTTGTGTTTCTGAAAGGATTTCTTGAGGAAAAAATATGTACCATTAATACAGAGAAGCCAAGAAAATGGTTGCTCAGAGATTCTGTCTCTTACCAGATTGATCTGCAAGAGAAAAAATACCATAGACGAATGGCCAAATAAATCTAGGCAGCACACTCTTGGAACTAGCCACAAGACCTGAGTTGAGAAATCAGAAATCTTGCCTCATGATGTTACCAAACTTTGTCAAAAGTGTGCTGCAGGGGAGTTGTATGCATTGGTTGCAGTTTCCAGTGAAGGTATCACTCTACTAGTTGTAATTAATTACTGGAGCTTTTAAAACAGCCAATTTCTTTGTAGATTCACCAGTCTGCTTAAAACAAAGACAAATTTCATTACTTTTTCTGCAACATTTCATTAGATTAGGGATGTGAAATAATAAATCTGTAGGAAGTTAGGAACAGATTACTTGTTTGTCTTTATTTCAGGTTGCCAAAAAATAAGTTTGGGACAGATGGCAAAAATTAAGAACACAGCTGCCAGTTGTGGAGCATTAAACTCTTAAGAGGAGAAAAGAATTTATGTTGTTTTCCTCAATTATTCCTTACCTGTAGCATGAAAACTAGGGTTTATAGGTTTGTAAAGGAGTTTGAACCCCCAAAAATAAGACTACATGTTCTGAAGAAGCAATTGAGATCTGGCCTTTTAGCTGTGTCAGTTTTGAGTGTGCTGCTTAGTGCGTAGTTTGTTATACTATAATGAAAGTTGCAAATAAAAAGAAAAGTTTTCATTTTTAGTTAACCAAATGTACTGCTTTGGTTAGTTTCCTGTGTTGGACGCTTACTAGTCTTATTGTTGAAAAGTTATTCAGTATTTTAGACTAGCCACATCAGTGCCTTGCTTTATGAATGCAGGTTTTATTTCATTCATGTGGCTAACCTCTTTTTAGCAAGTAAGGTAGATTTTTGACTTTTAACTCCCCAGCTGTGTATACCCATTCTTTCATAGTGGTTGATCTTTGGATGGTTTGATGTCTACGGTTGTTTTGGGGGGAATTCATAGTTTAGAAGTAAACAACCCTATAATCAAATTTTTCTTAATACATTTATTTCTTAGTGTATAAGGCAGTAGATCCAAACAAAACCAATTAAAGCCATATGTACTCTTATTCCTTAGGTTTCTTAGCTGCTTTGATGTCTTGTTTTCTGTGCTACAGGTAGAGCCCTTCACAGGATGAAGTCTCTGATACTCTGTAAGTAATGCAGTTAGGAATCAATTAGTCATAGTATACTAAGTTTGGGGGCTTTTTTTCCCTTTCTTCTGTAGGTCTTCCCCTTAATGCACCTTTTTTTTAACTGATCAGACAACCATTTTCTGTGAAATTATCCTCCATCTTATTTTTTGGAGGGGGGAGTTCCTTCTTCTTTTGGGAGAATTTCACTGCTTGAAACTTCCTCCCTGCAGACAAACTATTTGGGATTTTGTGTTGTTTGGTTTATGCTAGTTTAGATCCATGCTACTGATGAGTTGGGCAGCCTTGCTCTATCTTGTGTTGCCGCTGTTGTTTATGCAGCTGCCTGGTGATTTGGAACAGCTTTCCTGAAAAATAATCCTTGTGAATTAGTTGTTCATTGATCCATTGAACCACATGGTCAAAGTTATTGCTGCCCACACAAGAGAGTTGAGAGTATATGGTTGGGAGGATTGGGAGGATGACAGGACTGCTTCTTTCTTGCAGCAGTTTAGTCTTAAATTTCTAAAAAGCAGTAGTGAAATGAAGCTTGAAGTTCACCAGCTGCAATCCTGTCTGTCCTGCTCTATCTTAAGTAACTTGTGTTCAGCAGGGGAGCATCCCAGCCTGACCTGGGAGGTGCATGGGCTGGCGCAGAGTGCACCTCATGCACACAGAGCAACAGTTTGTTCATTTGAGATGTCCACAGACATTTTACTTAAATTACAGTGAATTTCAGCAGGGTTAGTCTGTTAACACTCACATGAAGTTATAAACATCCCTAGTATTTAATAAATACTTGCTGTAAGTTAAGATTTAAATTTCTTATTTTATTCCAGTTGCCTGCAGTGAAATGGAATCACAGAAGTTTTAGGAGGGAGAGTTGGCCACTCTTGAGAACAGACTTATCGCCCCAAGCTCTCCCTTCCCTTGTCTGGCTCCGACATGCTCTGCAGCAGTCAGGCACTGCAGCTTAAAGAAAACTGCTGTACTCTCCCAGCGTGGACCCAGGCATTCTTAATCTTGGCTAAGCTTTGTTTCAAGAGTAGTAGTGTGCAATCCAGCTGAAGGGCTGAGCAGTGCTCTGTGAGAGGATGCAGCCTTGAAGTTTTTTTAATTGTAATGCTCCAGGCTTCACTGTGACTTACAGACCACAATTTTAATTCTAAAGGCTTAGTGTCAGACAAATTTAGGTGTCTTCTCATGGGACAGCACAAAGCAAGACTTTGATGATGCTCCTGCCAATAATCTATTTTGTGGTCAGATGTGCAGAGGTCTCTAAAAACATCTGTATTTTAAATGACATACACTTTCCTTTCCTTTCTTGGGAATACTTTGTCTCATGTAAATTACTAGTAATCATCCTGTAACAGTCATGGAAAATCATGGAAAATTTCTGTCTTAGTAGTATTGTTTGACAAAATTTTTATAAGCAGCTCTAGGGTGACCCTGCTTGAGCACCAGAGGTTGAACCAGATGACCAGCTGTTCTTCCTTCCAGCCTTATCCACTCTGTCATTCTGTGAAAACATGTTGTGTGTGGAAGAGTCAAGCAGCTCTGTTACCCAGTGCTGCTGCTTCAGTTTCTCAGTGTCTGTTTTCCTTTTCTGAGGTTTTAATAAGAATAAACTGTAACCCCTTCTGCAACAATTTTTTTCAAATGTCTAATCTAAACCTCCTCTGGTGCACCTTGAGGTCTTTCATCTTGTCCTATCTGTTGTTACTTGCAGGAAGAGACCGTCACCCACCTGTCTGCACCTCCTTTTGGGTGGTTGTAGAGTGATGAGGTGTCCCCTGAGCCTCTTTTTTTGCTAGGCTAAACAACCCCCTTTGCAAAGGAAAGCAGAAAACAGATCTTTTTAGTTAGACGTTTATTGTATTGTGTCCATATGAATATGTTCCGCATGAATGCATAATCTCAAAGAGATTGGGAAAAGAAATTTCAGTTCTCCTTTCCCATCTTTGGGTCAAAAATGACAAAAATGTTGTTTAATCATTAATTCTTGAGTTCTCTTTTGAAAATAGTGGATTCTAATTCTTGAAATTGGAGTCTAAAGAATTCAGTGTAGTGATGTAGTTGAAATGGAAGCTATAGTAATCTTTACAATGAAGTTTTACAAGCATATAGCTCCAATTAAACACTACTGAGTTTCCCTGATTTTTAGTTTGTTTCTTAGGGACAGAGGATGTTTTTAGAAAAGGTTTTCCTAGTGTTTCTCAAGTGTGGTATTAAATCCACACTAATGGCACAAGAGTGCCACCAGCTGGTTTAATTAAACATGTGTATTTATTGTTAAACTCTTACTAAATTTTGCAAGAAACATGGCAAGATAATTACATGCACAAGTCTTCAGTGTGCTCTTACTGCCTTTTTTTTAATATGTTAAGGTAAGTTATTCTGC
Organism: Acanthiza pusilla; assembly: GCA_036630365.1. Classification (NCBI taxonomy): domain Eukaryota; kingdom Metazoa; phylum Chordata; class Aves; order Passeriformes; family Acanthizidae; genus Acanthiza; species Acanthiza pusilla. The sequence continues at coordinate 11,756,541 of JAXCHO010000019.1, forward strand.
TGTATGTACCTTGAGTGAATGGTGTCTTTGAATGTGCAGATAGTATTTAACAAGAAAAGAAATTTTCTATTTAACATGTTTAAAACATTAGAATAGTAAGATAAAATACTTCAGAAGATCACCAGGTAATCTTTTTTTCACACTTCCCACCCCAATTTTTGATCATTATTTTTAAATTGTCAGTGTTATGAACACATTTGACACCTTTCAGACTGTATTGTATTGTTTTTAAACTCTGTATGCCTGTATTCTCAGCCCTTGCCTTAAAATCGGAGGAATTAGATACAACTCAGTCTCTTAGCAATGAGACTGAATCTTTCTAAATTGATCCCGCTTATTTCTGTACTAAGTGATAATTAAACATTGAACACTGATCCATTTTCTGGTTACGATTTTGCAAAAATATGCAAGTAGAATTGAAGAAAGGAGGCCATGTAGGATATAGCATCTTACTTGTGGTCTGTTGGCCTGCTACCATGGCAAGATAGGCTACACAGCCTTCATGCTTCAGAACCCAGCTAGACAGCTCAGTTTATCACCCCTTCTAAAACAATTTTCTCAAAATCCACCCATCAGTTATTGTCTGTAAATAGTAAATCTAATATGCCCGGAAATTCAGTGATAGTTTAGAAATCATTTCTGTTTTGGGGGTTTTTTGGAACTAACTTTCAGCTCAAGACATCATAACCTCAAGAATTAAAACAACCCAGTGAATATTTCATAGTGGAACTGACAAGGATAATAGGTGAGAAAATCTTGAGGTTTTGGCCATGTAGAGCATTACTGGTCATTAAATTTAATGCAACAAATTATATTCTGGAAATCTGAAAGGTGTTTTAATTTGCCTGGTCGCTCGTCACTTCTATCATGTTTAGCAAATGTGCTTGTTAGGTATAGGGTTGGTGATGGGTATAAAAATCTTCGGTTACTGAAAAAACTAGCCGTAAGCGGCTACTCTGTATTTAAGTACTGTGTTGAGTTTTCTGAAAATGGTGAAATGCAATTTTCAACAGCTGATCCATGAATGTCTGGTATTTAGATCTGCAGGTAGTGTATGTTACATTTCTGTCTTCAAAGAAAGGATATATGAAATCTTTGAAGTCCCAAACATAATTTGGAACAAGACTGTAGTCCATGCTCTTATAAACATCAAAGCTAGCTGTCTTTGCTGATTGAACTGCACATGAGCACTATAATTTTTTTGTCCTAACAGCGTCTAGAACTGTTACGTGTTAATGCTAATTTTACTCAAATCTAGTTTTCTGTGTTGTTGATTATCCACATTGCCTAAAGTTTGTTAGGGAGACATGAGCAGGCTTATTTACCTATTTTCATTACTTCTGATATTTTGGTCATCATACCTGAATATTTTTAAGTAAAATTGTTTCTGCACAAAATATTTTTGTGCACAACTGTTTTGTCATCTCTTGAGAAAGGTATACATTTAATTTTATAGAAAGTTAATTTTCCAATTAGCATATCTTTAGCATTTTGAGGATTTTTTTATTATTAAACATCCGTGGTTTTCAGTGTGACTTGGAATAATTGCTGCTAGGAGTTAAAATATGACAAAATTCAAACCAGTTATCATTGTCTGCTTCTACTTCTTGTATAAAATGGTTTTCCTGATTTTGGTAAATTTTCTTTCATTATTTTTCTCTGTTCAAGTCTTCTAACTAGGTTGAGTTCCTGCAACTTAATTTGAAATCTGTTCCGTATTATGAGGAAGGACTAAACCAGAAGTGAATAGCTTCCTATGTATTGCATTACAGTTGTCTCCAAAAGAAGTGATTTTGGCACAAAAAAGTTGTAAACATATTTGGTACCTGATGGTAGGTTTCATGTTTGCTTTATTTAGGGAAAGAAGAGTACTTTTTGAAGATTATATAAAGAAACAAACTTACTGAGTTTTGGGCTACAGTGTTATGGCCTGTCCCAGCTTTCTGGTGTGAAGTCTTGTAGCACAGTTCATGTTGACTGATTCCACCTGACAAAAGGAAGTGTGTCCTATTGCCTCTTAAGAGTCCTCTTAAAGCCCTGTCACTTCTTCCTTCCTGGATGCTCACTGGCCTATGGTATTGTGAGTTCTGCCTCAGTAGTAGTACGCTGGATTAACTGGGAATCCTGAGTTTAGTACGGCTCCCTAATAATCATTTAAAATATCAAAGTATAAGTAATGGTTTTAAAATTCTTTTATTGACAGAATGGTTTTATAGCTCCCCTCTTAGTAGAAAATTTTAATGTCTGCTAATGCCTGTTAAGTAAACTTTTTTAATAAATATAATGGAAATAACTTCAAGAAACTCTTTCATTTTAACTGCATTTGCAGTAATAATTTTATATAAAAACTTTTAACAAGGTCTGGCTGTTACTAATGGCTGGATTTTAAGAAAGCTGTACTATACATAAATACTACAACTTGAAAAAACCCTTCTGATAGAAGTAAAGAATTATAGGTAGCTTTAGACTGTGCACATATTGTATAGGTTCTTTTTGCCCCCCCCCCCCAAGTGCTGACCTAGAAATGTGTGATCTTTCAAAGAATTTGGTAAATTAGGTATCAGATCTTTGACTTGGTCTTATTCATGTTGAATTAGCTGCACTGAGTATTTTAGTGAATGCAGAAATTAGATACTCTTCCACCACTGTTACAATCTGGTTCTTCTACAGTTTGATGCTTAGTATAAAGGACTGCATGGTTTTGTCTTCTCTGAAGCTGTTGTCAAATTTTGACACTTCCATTACATTTCAGGCTACTTTAACCTTCCAGCCACATTTAATTCTGGTTGTGTGACAATTTGGAAAAAACCTTTTAAATTAAAATAGCACTTATGAGAAATGATGGTCTTGTACTGGGGAAGCAGTCAGATGACTGCAACAGGATAGAAAAATGCATGGCATTGCAGGAGTGGGAGGGACACATACTAGTTCGTGTAATTGGAATTGGTTTTATGTATTAAATGAATCTAAGGTGAGGCACTGGGGGAGAGATGACTTTGTTGTCAGAGCTTGCCTTCTCATTGTTGCCATGGTAGCAGGTGGAAGAAGAGATGTTTTTCATGGTGGAAGACCATAGAAGTTCCTTAGCAGAGAAAATGTAGTTAAAGGCAAGATAGCTGCAGCCAAGGTGACCAATGATAGGAAGAAGGTTAATTGGCCTACCTTGACCTTCCCTGTAGGAGATACATTCTCCAGCAAATAGTATTTCCTTTAAGGAGAGATTCAGTATCCTCTCTTTATCCTGGCACTATTGTTGACCAATAGGCTAAGACAGAAGGTGACTAAACTCTCAGGAAGAGGCTACAAGTGTGCATTGTAATGTTCCTTCTACTGCAGTGCTCCATTCACCAAGAAAGTGATCCATATTAATCAGAGTCCATGATGACTAACAACAACTCTGTGAAGAAACTCTTGAAATAATTTCCTTGAACTTGTCACTGGATTTTTATGTACACTTTTGGGGTTTGGATTGAGCAACCATTTTATTCTGCAAGTTGTGTAGCACTATGTTGTAATGAGACCATTCTAAACTGACTGTGTGGGAAGTTAGAGCCTCTGTTTTAGAAAGGATACAGTTCAGTATGACTGTAAATTATACCAGCTTTTACAAACCCTCAGCAGTGTGGCTTGAGCTAGGCAGCACTGCTGTGCTTCTAAAACATAGGAAGTTAATGCAAATGGTAATTAATATGCAAGCAGAAAAATCTTCATTTACTCTGTGACATAACCTGTGAGTATATTAGTGGATAAATACCCAGGTGAAGCTTTGGCTGGAACCTGGGTTTCACTTCAAATGCTGTGTAGAGTCTTTCCTGGGCTGTAACTTTTAAAGCCTCCATGAGATCCTTAATTGCTCATTCCAGCATATGGCAGTCACATGAAGTAAACTTTCCCTGCGGGAACTGTGTTCACCAAACTATTTGATACTGCCTTGCATGAAGTTATAGATATGGACTCTTCATTTTTCTAAGACTATACCTTATCGTGGCACTGCAGAAGAGGTGAGATTCTGTATTGCTAATTAGTAAACAAAAGTATAGTAGGCATGTGTAGTTGTCATGCCTTGTTCCATATAGCATTGAAACAAATAAGGCTGAGTAAATAAGTACAGTGGTGGTACACAGGAGATGTACTTAATGCGCTTGTTAAGTGCTACAGTGCTAGTCTCATTTCCTTAGCAGACTTGACTGCGCGGTCCTGCAAATTGCTGCATGATGATGATTTTGTTGCCTGTAGCAGGTGCTGGAGAAGATAATCACTCTGGTGTCTGTAATCAGTGGATTTCTGTCTTCCTCTACTAGTTGCTCCCCCTCTATTGATTTTGCTTCCCATTTTGAAAACAGATGACAATACACTTTCTGCTAATTTATCTTCCCAAGAGAAGCATGGGGATTTGTAATTTTATAATTTGGACTATACAAGAGAAGAGAGGCTTAAGTCCTGTAAAAAAAGGACATTAATTTTAAGTCAGTTTGGTTTATTATTATGGTAGTATCTTTCTTCTTTAAGAATGAAGCAGCAACCAGTATAGCAAGCGTAAAACCAGGATGTCTCCCAGATGACCAGTTTATAGTAGCTTTATGTTTGTGTAGTGGAAGTAGAATGCTTAGTTTAAGGAGACTGGACAGGATTTTGAGACACATTGTATGTGTGTGTTTTCTTACTTTTATAGTTCTAAATGTCTTTGCAAATAAGTTTTCTCTTGCAGAAAAGAAACCAGTGGCAGGTAAGCAAAAGTTTTCTTAATTCTATTGTGTGACATTTTGTACAGGAGAAGATTAAAATAGTGTCTTCTATTAGCACAATTGCTTTTACATCAGTGTATCAAGCTCATAGTATTTGGGAATGTTCATGTTTTTATGGGAGGGAAAAAGTGATGATGCAGGGGTTTTTTCTTTTAAACTCTGCTTTATCTTCTTTAATCAAGACGCCATAAAATTAATATAATTACTTCCTTTGACTTACGTTCTTTCTCTTTCTTTCTGCACAAGCACTCCTATTTGGACAGGGAAACCTCCCTTCTTCTGAGAAACATTGCAGGAAAGCCTTCTCATTTGCTGACCAAGGTGATGATGCTTCTTTCTACCTGTATGTGACTCTTTCTATGTAGAAAGAATGCTTGTGGTGTGTGCTATGCTTCTCCACCCCTCCCCTTTCCAGGAACTTCTGCATTTACTTACATGATTTTCCTGATTATACAAGGTGCTTTTAAAGGCTGAATTGTATTGTTTGTTTTTGCAGATTTATCAAAGTGTTCAAGTTCTTGACAAATATTTAATAGCCATGTTAGGTAAAATGCCTTAGTTGAAAAGGAAATGTACTGAGCTAGAAATTCTTTTCTTCTTATTTCCATTCACTGGTTTTAAAAAAAAAAAATCCTAACTTTGAAAAGTATGTGGGAGTGTTCAGTAGTTTTAGAAGGCATTAGTAGCCTTAAATTCTCTTTTTGTATCAAAGACAAGCTAGTAAGTAATGGGGTATTTTTTTATAACATTTTGAACGTTGATTAAATGTAATTTGGGGAGAATATCCTAGTAAGACAGTGTCTAATGAGCCAGGTATGTATAAATCTTGATTATAAATTCATTTCCTTTACAGGAAAGAGGTCAGTAATGTACCAAGAGATCACAAATTGTCATTCAGTATGCTAAGCATTATATCTTCTGTATGTAATTCTGAATTCCATTCTGAAACTAGAGTAGGAGGGATGGACCAAGCTATAAAACTCTTCAATGAAAATACAGGCTGGGATGAAGTACAGTTTGGTGTAGCTCAGAAGTTTGAATATTTGGTAGCTGAGGTGTCAGAGGTCTTTGCTAATACATATTGCAAAACCATTTCTGTGGGTTATTTTTTAATTCACAGACATTCTAGTGGAGAGACCTCAGGCAAGCCTGAAGTAACAAAATGCAACTTGGCAACTTCAAAACAATAAGGATGATGTTCGCTGGGCATAAGCAGTCTGTATTTAGCAACAAAAGTTTAGAGTTTGTTTACTGCCTTTTCTTAAATACCTTCATATTCTTCTCAAAATGCTCAGCATGTATCTTGACACCAACTTTTCAGGCTGTCTTCCAGAGGAGTACAGACAAAACCAAGTAATCTTCTGCTCTTGTGATTGTTTAAGTCCATACCTCTGTGTTGGCCCACTCCCAATAGCTCTTGGCCCCTCTGCACCCCCCAGCAAAACAAACAGCCACCAAAACAGCAATTGGCTTGATTGCAAATAGATTAACAACAGCTGTGGCACGAACAGAAACCACAGTTTTCTTTCATCTCTGTGTGTCTTCAGATCCTCCCTTCTGGTTGTTTATATGTGGAATGAGTGTTAGTTACCATATGGGATCTTCATTTTAAAAAGTGCATTAAATGACCCCTTTATGTCATATGACCATGGACTAGCTCATATCGGGCATTCTAATACACTGCAAAGTTAAATGTTTGTATTTATACATTTTTGTGTTGCCTAAGTAGACTTCACAGCTCTTTGATTCAGGTGCTTTTAGTGAGCTTGCTGATTTTCTGAGGATAATGTTTGGTCAGCTTGTGGCTGTTTCAGTACAGCTGTGCCTTGCATTTCTGAGCACACAGACCTGGTGTGGAACTTACTGGTTCTCTTCTGACCTGCAAACAGAAATATCTTTAGCAAAATGATAAAAGTCCACTTTGCTGCTGATAAAAGTCAGCTTGCTGTAACTTTGGATAACCCCTGTATGAGTGAAGCAGTCCTAAGAAATGGGACATTTCCTTGTGGCAGGATGTTAGATCAGTTGACTGTAGGATCATGTTGCAGGTCTGTGCTGGTGTCCCAGGTGTGTCAACTGTTTCTTACTGTCTTTACTGTTTCTGGTTTCTTCCCCTTCTCTGGTATGTCTACCTCTTACACTGAGACTAGAGACACTTTGGACAAACAATAATACCATTTTTGTCCTCTGGTAATACAACTAATTGTAAAAATTCTAGCCGTGGACTGTATTCCTTCTGCATTACAGTCATGCACGCAATTCCTGTTGCAATAGAGGGCAGATCTCAGTGCAGAAAAGTATGTGTTCGTTTTGTTGATCTCTTAATTTTTAGATAAAATTCCAGGTGTTATTGTTCATTCACATGCCGCATTCAAACATTTGTTTGAAAACAAAAAGAAGTGAAAGCATATCTGTAAAGTAAGTTATTGAATATTGAAAATAATGTAGCTTTATTGGCACATCTGCAAGCTTGTTTCCCTATGATGAAAATATCAAAAAGTAAGCTATATCAAAAACTAAGCTTAGTACTGTGAAATTAGAGCACATGCAAATAATTTTGAGAGAGTATTCAAGGCTCAAATGCATCTCAGTTTTGGCCATGAAAATAGAAAGGTAACGTGCTGGATTTTATGTGAGCATTTCTTCTACTGTTCTGATGCATGTGAAGCTGAAATTACATTTAGGAAGGCAGATGATAGTGATTTAATGATGTGAGGATTCAGATAGTATGTCAGCACGTGGACGTAAAGGAACCATGTTATACCTTTTCTTCCCAAATAGCAGGGATGTCATTCTTTTCTTGTTGACCTGAAAGACAAAAATTCTTCTTATGAATGTTGATTACCTTGCTTTGTAGATTTTGGCTACTGGACACTCTAGTTCTGTCAGACTTTCAATTAAATCAGTTGTGATGTTGGCTTCATGCATCTTGTGGCCTGAGAGGCCGCTCTGATTTGCTGAGATCTGCTCAATCTCAAATTAAGCATCTGTTTGAAATTTTTTTAATGCTGTTTAAAAATATAGGAATTCATTTCTAATCTGCAAAGATTGTAAAGACAATCTAAAGACTTCAGCCTCCTACAGACACTTTCTGAGGAAGTTGTGATGTCTTGTGTAGTTTTAATGTCCTTTGTCTTTTTTTTTATGGTAATGATATTATATACTTAGTTGTTATAATAAAAACATAATTTATATATTATTTATAGTAATCTATTGTGGTTGCATTGTTAGACAATCAGCCAATGTTCTGAAATATTTCTGCCCTGTTCCACCTATCAGTTGAGCTTTTTGTCCAACTGAAACTCCTTGCCAGTTAATTGTAGTGTCTCTGCTGTTACATTGTAGTTGTCTTTCCACTCTCTGACTTCCTTACTGTTTGTTTGGGTATTTTCACTTCCCCGTTCCTGTTTTTCTCCTGGTCCCAGATCCCAGTACTTTTTCTTGTATAATTGTTTGCCCTAGTGAGAAGCCTGGCCTAGAGCCGTTACTAAACAGGTCCTATTCAGAGGCAAGTGGGATGATAATGTAGTGCAAATGGTTGCTTCAAGGCATAAAGAGCCAGTGAAATTATTTTTATTTTTTTATTCCATCGCTGCCAATTTTGTCAAATCTAGTCTGAGTAGTCTTTCAGGCAGATGGCATAATGCATGTCTCTGCTGCTTAAGGTTTTCTTCTGCCATACCTGGAAGCATAACTTCAAAAAGGCACAGTTCTACTTGGAGGCATTAACCAGTGGCGTACCTGAGAGGTCAGTACCGGGTCCAGTACTTCTCAACATCTTCCTTAGTGATATGGGTGGCGAGGCCTTCTCTGCCCTTACAGACTGTGGGGAAGAAGATCCCTTCTGTGAGAAGTTGTGACAAGGGCCAGTGTAACTTTGAGATGCATTTAAAATATAACTGCTGCTTTCAAGTTTCCATTCAGAAGCCTTCTTCTGTGTTTGAGTTAGGCTTCTAATAGTGAAAGTTTGTGAATAATGGGGAAAAATATGGCACTACCCCAGTGTTGTGTCATTATAATATCTGAGACCTTTTCAGGTGAATAATTCTCAGACACAGCCCCTAAATCAATATTACCACTTCACAACCATTTCCATATTTAGTAGCATAGTAGAATATGGTGACAATGTCAGGAATATTTCAGAGGCATAGGAAAGTCTGTATTAAATTGGGAAGGAAGGAGGAGGAGATGTGTGGTGAGTCTGCATTAGGGAGGATGAACCCCCACCAGGGTGAATGCACACACACACATTTAGAGAGCTTTTAGATACTCTTGTCTTGCTTCCCTTTCTGCTTTACCCAGATAGAGGTTATTTAGAGTTACTGTGAGAAGAAATGCAATAAGCATGTGTTTTGAGAATGGCCATGAACTACTACTGTAAACACAAGTTCACTGTTTGTAAATGGATTGTGCCATGACTGCAGCACATTTTTAGGGTAGGAGTATTCTGCTTGTTCTAATGAGTTTATCAAGAAATACGGAAGAACTGCTCTTAATATTGACACGCTTGGTTTTAGTGCTGATCACATACACTCTTGTTCTAGTGTTCTTTTTAGCAATAAAAGAAAGCAGTTGACAGAAAAACTTTGTTAATGTGATTAACATGCAGATTGATATACATTAAACATGAAGCTAATAAAGATGTCATGAAGTTTTGTGCAGTTAGGTACAAATGGAGATGTTACTATGGTGTTCTCTGGTAACAGGAACCTCTTCTTCAGTACAAGCTCTGCAAAAAGGGGATTGCCTTGCAAAACAGGTGATTGCCTTTCTACCCAAGGCTAGGCTGTAGTTGGGAAAATAAACAGTGGATACCTGCTTTTAGTCCTTCACAAGTCAGTGCTACTTGTGTATTTATTTATCTTCTTATCTGCATTCAAAGAAAGAATTCAGAGAAAAATGTAAATATTAAACAAAGAAGAAATTTCTTCTTTTATGCATTTTGTAATTTGTGTATCTACTTTGCTAACTTTGCTAAGATGTGGACTTTGTTACTTAGTTCTTATCATTTAATTACTGGCTTTTCTAAGTACCTTTCTTAAATGATGCCTACCCCCTTTTTGCATTCTATTTGTGATATCTGTAAAAGAGATTTGTTAATAACACTTAAAAATGTAAAATGAAAGAAAAAATAAAACCCCAGCCTGGAAGTGTGAAGCACAAAATCATTTGAGCAAGATCAGCTCCGTCATTGACGTGTCTTGCATCTTTAATGCTAAAACACAGCTGAAATATCTTGTAACTGCATATTTAATTGGAAACTGGGGGAAGAAACTGTGTTTGTCATTATATTACGGTAATCTTAACTTTATGGTTTTTTGTGTTATTCTTTCCAGTATTTCACAGTAGACTAAAATTATTCAAAACATAGTTCTGGTATATAAATGCAAGGAAGAAGAGCATTAGTTTAAGACCTTTGCTCTGAAAAGATGTGCATTTTCCATTTTGTTTTACAATATGTTCAAATATTTTGGATTAACAGGTTCTATACATAAGTACATTCCCAAGTATTCTTTAAATCAGGGGCAACGTTTTCCTTAAACAAAAATAATCTTGGCTCAAAGGTTTAAAATGCAAATGTAACAGTAGTCCCAGAGTAGTGCTGTTAGGTGAGGAATTTATGTTGCAATATGACAGTGTATTGCTGCTAAAAGAGAATATCCTTTTCCTGCCAGAGGTGGAAATGACTCTCCATTATGTTTTGTGTTTTTATAAAGTGTGTGTATGTACATATCTCCTTTGTGCTTTTCCAGGGCTTGCCTGTGACTGTAAAGGCAGTCTCACCAGGGAGTGGATTCTGCTGATTCTTTGCTGCTGTGTTAGTTTTCCTCCAGATCAGTCTGACAGAGCTGTGTGTGTGGCCACAGCAGCACTATGGCTGCTCTAACTGAGCACTGATTCTGTGCAAGAGAGGCAGGTGTGTGGCCGTATCAGGGACTCACATTGTCTGTACCAGCTGTGAAGCCATGACAGGGCAGCAGTCCTGCAATTTACCTGCATATTTATAACCCTTCAGCAGCTTGTACCACTGTTGCGAGCATTTGCTAGCAAAGGGGAAATAAATGTCTAAGTTAAATGTGGTTGGACTGGATGTCCTGGCCTCGTAGGTTTGTGGCATTGAATAGTTTACAGTTGCAGTAGAGTGTTTTGCCGTCTGTCACCTGTCTCCCTGTGCAGTGAAAAGGGTTCTTGGCTTATTAGTACAAGCTGATGGACTGCACATGCTTCCTCCTGGCCAGAAGTTGTGTTGCGTTTGTGTACGGGGCAGGAGAGAGCTTGTGTTTGTGTCTAAGTGCTGTTCTGGGATGGCTTTGATGGGCAGAGGACTGTTTTCTTGGGCCATTAGGAGACAAACAGAATAAACGGTTATGAGTTTTGGTGGATTATTAAATTATTTTATTAAGGAATCAAAACAGATAGTTCTTCCTCCTTCTCCCATGAAACAGTGCTTACCACATCAGCAGTGATGCAGCAGTGGCCTGAGGACTAACTATCAAGAAAAACTTGAATAGCTTAAAATCTTTGACTACTGTATGCTTTCAGAAATTTCACATTCTTGCTTTCTCTTCCTCTGTGTGTTTTCCAGTTAGTAAATTCAGACCTCTTTTTATGATTTCTTACTGGTTGAAACAGGTTTAATTTTGATTATTGTAATTCTGTTTTGGTTTTGGTTTGGTTTTTTTAAATTTAAACTGACTTTGTTAAATTCTAATAAAGTATAAGGAATCCTAATCTCTGGACCCACATTAAATTGAGTAGGAAATGAAAAGTAATTGGTGGGCATTAAAATAGTAAATCCTTAAAATCTTTTTTGGTCTACGTATTTATTTATTTTTAAAAGCATTTTAAGGAATGATGGATTATAAACTTTGAGGTCACCAAAGATAATTTAGCTCTGTTGGCACTGATACATGAGAGGCCACAGCTGCTCCTGTTGCTTTGTATAGGTGTACAGTGAACTGAGCTGGGAAATTGTGCTGCTTGACTTGAATGAAGAGCAAACCCAAACATGCTGACAACTTTTGTACAGCAGCAAAGGTTTACAGTTGGGTTAATGAGCAGCTTTTTTAGTCTGTGAATTACAGTTTCTCCAAATATATGATGAAATAAGTTTTTTGCTTTTGCTGCTTTCAAAATGAACAGGTGCATAGCATCACTTTTAGAAACTTAGAAGTGTTTCACAGAATCAGTTCAGTTTCACAGAATCAGGAAGGGACCCACAAAGATGACTGAGTCCAGCTCCTGTCCCTGCACAGGGCATCCCCAAGAATCACACCAGGTGCCTGACAGTGCTGTCCAAACACTCCTTGAACTCTGTCAGGCTTGGTGCTGTGAAGCCTCGTCTTTTAGTAATAATTTATTTCTACAGATGGAAATGGTTAGTGTTAAGGAATAGGAAGAATGAATGATTCTTAGTATCATGGCACAGTTTGTTTTTCACAGAATGCTAATCTGATTGAACCTTTCGAAGCTATAGCACACCATTGCTATTGTGAATAAAAAGCCATAGTTCCCTGTAGACTAATAGAAGCTATGGGTAATTCAGTTTCCAGATAAGGTTTCAGGCTCACATTATCTCTGCTCGTGTCAACTTACTGCTTCATTTTATTGAAAAGAATTATGTGTCTCACAAGGCAGCACACTGGCCTATCCAGCTGATGTTTTTTCTGCTGCATAGGATGGTCACAGGTGTGAAGGACCAAAAGCTACTAAGAGTGCAATAAATAACAAGGGAATGTTCGTTAGCAGTTGATATGAATATTAGTAACTCATTGAGAAGTTGAAAACTTAAACTGTGGATTTCAGAATAGCTGAATCTTGACTTTTACAAGAAAAGCAACCATCTAAACACATGGTAAAAAAAATATTAATTACATTCATAGAAGAAAGCAATCAAGAACTAAATGTGTGTGGCATGCTGAATGTTGTTGTGATGGGATACAGTACTTTGGCTCTGGGGAAAATATTAATTATTCTTTTCTAAGGATACCGAATATTTTGGAAGGGATTTGTGTAGTTTTTAATAGACTTGTTCGTGCTAAAGATTTTTAAATAATTATGGTTTTTTTAGATATTAGTCACAATGAAGATCCACAGTTTAAGATTTTAAAAGTCTGAAAATTGCATATGTCATTTTCAAAACAGTGGTTGCTTGTTTAGCTGCATGTTTCAAATGCAATTTCAGCAGAAATACCTATAATCTCCAGAACTGAAAAATCTGTATTGCTTGTCTTAATATGCAGTTTTTCTTAGCATCAGCAGATAGATTTCAGTTACCTGAATTTTTAATGCATTTCCAGTTGTAATAAAAATAGATTATTTAGAAGGCCAAAAGAATGCTTATTTGCCTTATGTCTTAACATATTTATAGCAAGGAGAAATACATCTTGAATTTAGTAAAGATAAAAAGGGTGTGTTCAAGCCTCTTACTGTAAATGGATTTAATAGTTTAAAATCTTTCAAGATAATACATATAGCATGGAATCTAGTTACAAGATTTGTTCATATACTTTCTGTGTGCTGTTAAATTCTGATATTTCTTGGCATGCTATTTGGGTGTACTATCTATTGGGTGTACTTTGTTGTACACTCTTGCTGAATATGTATTATCCCAACCTATGACTGTAAATATCTAATATGCTTAAATATTTGGTAGCATAAGGCTATTTACAGTACAGGAGAACAGAGAAATGCCAGATGTCTGTATAAAATATATACCTGCAGCATGTTTCTTTGGAGATCATGGCAGTTCTATTTCTAAATGTTAGTAACACTTTTTGTCTTAAAAAGTAATGGCTTTCATCATCACTAAGAAATAGTTAGACATTTATAGGTGAGCAAATCAGCATTTCATTTCATGTTTTAAAGCATGATAGCCTCAAACTTAGAACCACTGAAACCTGACTGAAATTTGTGCTAACTGGAATTGTGTGTTGTGTCCCCCTAGGAGGAACAGGCTGCTAAACTGAAAGCTGAGAAAATTAGGGTTGCATTAGAGAAGATTAAAGAAGCACAAGTGAAAAAGGTGAGTTAGTTATACCAGTTTATAAGATCCTTATGTTACTCTTTTTTCACCTGGAAAATGCAGATGAAAAAAAGAATGAAACTTCATCTCATTTGTGTCTATTACCCTCAAATTGCCCTTTATAAAATAGGAACACTGTAGTGTTCTAATCTTTAGTGGCAATGTGCTTTCCCAACTAGACTGAACTTCATCAGGAAAATCCTAGGATATGGAATAACATACGTTTTTCTTAAGGAATAACTTGTTTTGCAGCTGGTGCTCATTGAGATTTTACCTTTCCTCCCAGAACTGAAATGAAGGTCCAGCCTCCTGAGATTTTTCTTGTATATTCTGCGTCACATGTTTAAAATTTGTGCCTGTTTTTTTCACAAGCCTTTTGCCATTATGCATAGCAGGATTTGCCAGTGATAAATGCAAGACAGTGCAGACTAAGGACAGAGATTACCAAGTGGAGCGAGTCTACTGACATTACTTGATGTACTCTCAAAGAATATAGAATGCCCTTAAAAAATTAGCATTTTTATTTTATGCGCTGGAGTTTTTCAGTAGCTTAAAATGCCTTTTGTATTAACTGTTTGTCGGTCAAAAGCTGAAAAACTGTCCTGGCTGGAAGATGTGAATTAACAAGCCAACCAATGTTTTACAACTAGTAGATTTTATCCTTTCCAACTTAACAAGATGCAAAAATGGAAATATAATGATTGGCAATAAGAATCTGTTGTCTTAAGTATTTTGATTGGTTTAAAAAATGGCTGGATTTTTTTTCCTGGACCTCTTAAAATGCCTATGAAAAGCCACTGTGTTTTAAAATCAGATTTTTTCACACTACTGCTTCATATTCCCCAGAAAAAGAAGATTTAGTATTGCTATATTGTTTACATATTGACCATTTTTAGAAAATAGTGTAGGAAGCAGGCACATCTGAATTAAATTGCACATCTGAAAAATTCTCGTTCTTTGTAAGCTTGGACAGAGCTCTGTATCTGTTTGTTCCATCTAGATATGTGAGAAAATTGTCTGCAAGACGCTTTATTAATCCCAACAAGACAGTTTGGCAGGAAGGATATTTGTCCTTAACACACAACTGAAGGACAGTCTCATTGTGTTGGAAAGACCTTTATACTTACTTTCTTATGCTGAAGGAGAACAGTATCTTGTTAAGTGTCCATGATACAAATATCTAGCCATCATTTATGACTTTATACATTTTGAGGGAGTGTTTTGATTGAATTTTATGCTACGGTAAGAAAATCTTAGAAGAATAAACAAGATCTTAAAAACCTTATTTTTATTTGAAATATGGTTGATTGATCCTCCTTTTTGTTTTCTTAATTTTCTGCTTAATAGTTGGTGATAAGAGTCCATATGTCTGATGACAGCTCAAAAACAATGATGGTTGATGAGAGGCAAACAGTGAGACAGGTATTAGACAATCTGATGGACAAATCCCATTGTGGCTACAGTTTAGACTGGTCATTGGTGGAAACCATCTCTGAATTGCAAATGGGTAAGTAATCATTATAAGCATTTCTAATTCTTATTCATTAATGCAGCAGTAGTCTATATCAGAGTGATTTAAATACTTGTCTTCATAATGTTCATCATCCCTTTCATTAGTGTAGTAAATGCTAATTCATGTAATAAAGCTCATGATTGACCTTGTTTCAGAATGATCTGGAAATTATTTCTTCTTTCATGTTAAAAGCATGACTAAATTCTGTGGTGTAATATAGAAATCTTACTAGTGTCTGGTCACTGAACCTCTTGGTTTTGATCTGTTCTTCACAGAAGAAAGAAGTGTAAGGGATAAAAAACTTACTGTGCTTCTTCCTCTCTGTAAATAATATTTTGAATTGATCCTGATAACTCCTATTGCATAAAGCTATTTTTTCCTGTTAAATATATTAATGGAATTAGCAATACTCCTCTAAAAGCAGTTAAAGCTGCTTTGCACATACCACGTTGTTCATTTAACCAAAGGATATAGCACCTTAATGGAAAAGAGGGGGAATGGGTAAGGTGCATCTTATGTATTGACTTTGATTAAAGAAAAGCCCAGAAGTGAGCACAAATACCTTAATTTCAAACCACAATGAAAATTAATGTTTCTGCTCTCTTTTGGTGAAACCTTTTCTATTTCAGGTAGTGTAGTATCTGAGGAAACAAAAATGGTTGTCGTGGGGTGACAGGGTATTCTTTGAATGTTCTACCCATCACATGAAAAATAATATCTTGTTAGGCTTAAAAACTTAAAATTTAATAAACTGTGTTCTTGTTATGAGGGTTGATAGGGTTTGAAAGCTATCTAGTTTCACTAATGAAGCTGCAGTGAGATGTAAACTTCTGTATCATAGTCATCTGAAGCTTTTTTTTTTTGTTCTTCTGTTAGATAATGACTTTTTTACTTTATTGGAAGACGTTATTACTGTGTTGTACATAGAGCTTGATGGAAGTCATGACTTGTAACTCAGAAGCTTCTTAGAAAGAATTCCCTGAGACCTCAATGATGTCTTGTCATTTGACTCCCTGCAGATGACATTTTGTTGCGTTCATACTAAGATGTTGAGATGTCATCTGTCATTTGAGTCTTCATTAGCAATAGCTTCTAGGTTGGATGTGATCAGTGCCATGTATCTTCTTTAGGAATGTGGGGGAATTGATGTGGGAAGAAAAATCATGTTCTACTTTCAGGTGCAATTGAAAGATCAAGCAGGTCCCAAAGGATATTGAAAAAATTATTTTCCTGAAATGCCACTGTGTGGCCTATATGAAGAAGGAATAAATTGTAAACAGCTAGATTCTACTCCAGTGTGTTTAAAAGGATGAGGAAGTTGGTCTAGTGGTTTCCCAAAGATTTCTTATTTATTTTAGAATGAGGATTTTCATCTATTTTCTTCCATTTCTGTAAATTTTCCTCTTTTTCCTTACGCTGTTCTCTTTTGCCTGTTTTCAGTATTCTGAAGTACTAGTACTAGTGCACTAGTGGTAACTGTTTCAATGAAGAGTCAAAGGTTAGAGCTTTGACTGAGAACCAAAATTGTCAGAAGCCATTGCTGATACACCATTTATTGAGCAAGAGAAGTCACAGGAAGTAGACAGTGTCAGTTTTCAGACTTCTTTACAATACCCCTACTAGCCATGGGTATTCTGAATTTCAGAAGCATTTTGTTTGCCCTCTGGTCATTGCCCATTACTTTTTTGATATTTTACGAGTGAGATAGTCATTGGAGGTGGTACAAATAAGTTTTGTGCCAAAAATGCTGCCCAATACATTCCTCTGGGAATTGTGTAGACCAGAATACACATAAATGTGATAACCTCCTCCTTTGTGTTCATAAAATTTGAAGTGTTGACATTTAAGTCTGCAGTGTACCTGTGGGATGGTAGTCCTTCTCAGATAACAGTTCATATGTTGATGGAACTATAAGCCTGAACATACCGAAGTCAGTGTTGAGTGACTGGATGTATAAAATTAAACCAGGCGTGTCTGAATGTTGACTAAGTTCTTTTAGTCTATTAGCATAAACTTCTTCCCCATTGTAGTACATCTTGAACTCTTTCTCTGCATCTATGCCTTGTCTCCTAGATAAGATTACAGATTAGTTTCTATCACAAAATGCAACAGATTTCAATATATGTGCTCTCTTGTTATTGCTGCAGAAAGGATCTTTGAAGATCATGAAAATTTAGTGGAAAATCTCTTGAACTGGACGAGAGATAGTCAAAACAAACTAATGTTTGTGGAACGTATAGAGAAATACGCACTTTTCAAGAATCCACAGGTAAGCCTGAGATTCGTGTTGAATGCGTGTGGCTGATTGCAGTTTCTTACTTTTTTGGTAGCATTCATTTCCATATTTTCATTTTGGTACTTGTGTGTGTTAAAATGCCAGGCAGCTTTACATTTCGGCACTATGTACATCGACAGTGTTGTTGGCACTAGGTAATGACCCTAAGAGAGAGCCATGAGCTGAAGCAATCTGTTTGCTCATGTGTTGGTGGGTAGCTTTAATGCACATGAAGGCAGGCAGTTTCGGGGGATTTACACCCATACTTAGTGCTGCTCAATTATGTAAATGTGCAAGAAAGGTGTTGACAGATACTGCTAATAGTAATGTCTCTGCACTGTGTATTCTTACATTGCTGGCAAGAAGGGAAAGACAAAGTCTAAGGGAATAGCTACTCCATGGTCAAATGGCAAATGAAGAGAAGAGAGCACGTCCCCTTTCCTGTGGAAATTGGGACCTGCCTGTATTCACCTGTGTTTCCTGTTCCCTGGCTAAGAAACCAAAGGCCCCTCTTCCTCTCAAATGGCCTCAAAGACCTCTCTTCTCTCAAATGGTAGCTACAGACTTGGTATCTGGCAGAAGTTCAATATTGTAAGGGAGTGGAGGAAAAGAAACTGAAAAGTAGAAGGTGGCTCTTAAGAATTTGAATTGAAAAGAACTGGATGTAGTATCATTTGATCTCTGTCCTAGTTCTTACCTAATACATTCTCTTTTGGGATTATAGATTATTTTTGTATCTGTGTGGCATCATTTGCTAATTTATTGGATTTAAACTGGGTATCAGTTTTGCATGCTCATCCTCTGGGACTACATCAGTTTACTTGACTTTATTTTTAAGCAAGATCTGAAAACCAAGACTTAATGTAAATGTAAGTGCTTTGCACTGGAGCACCAAAGCTCTAAATTGTTTTTACAAGTTTGTAGATTAGAGGTTTACTATCAGTACATATAGTAGGCACAGGAGTGAGGTACCAGCATAAACCAAATATTTCTCCTTGGTTTAAAATATTGAACTAACTTTGTGAATATTTGGGGTTTTTCCCATATTAGACCTAGCGGTTAGGAAGAAGATCTTTTTCATAGTCCCAGTGTTTTCCAAATTGAATAAGAATACAAAACTTACTGAATAAGGTATGGTGCTATGCATAATTAGGTTCCTTTTAAGAAGTTGACCAGTATTTTTAGTTAGTCTTTGTGAAAATAAAGATTTCTATTCAGCAAAACTCACAGCAAGGTGGAAAGAAGTACATTGCTTCTATGTATGCTTCTTTAAACACAGAAATAATGACAGTATGTGATAGATCTGAGGGGGGTTATATTTTTATGGTGGTATTTACAAGTCCATAGTATTTTTATTTCTCAATGCATTGTAGCAGACAGCTGTTTGATTCATGGAAAGCCAGGACAGTGTCATTGTCAGGCTGTTTTATAAGAGTATGGACTAATTGATATTTCTGGTAAAGGTTAAGTTTACCAGTTAGTAAAAGTTAGTTCAATGCATTATTTAACAGTCTGACAGTTTCAAATAGTCTACAAAGTTTTGTTGAGTTCATGCATTGTTCTTATTTAATAGCTGAGGTTTTTTCTTACTACTACAGAACAATAAACAAGAAATGCCATTTGGCTTGATTTCAGAATGGCTATAGAAATATTAACCTCGCTTTTGTTACAGAACTATCTTCTGGGGAAGAAAGAAACCTCTGAGATGGCAGACAGAAATAAAGAGGTGCTACTAGAGGTAAGAATGTCAAACCAAAAAGGGCATAGTGGTCCTTTTGGAGCTTGAAGACAGACTACAAGAGGTTGTGGTGATTAAAATTGATAGACAGGACTGAATGTAATTCTGGAAGACTGTGAATGGAATGTGTTGTATTTGAGATAACTGCTGTTTCAATGTTACGCTGTTTCAGATGTGATCAGTTAAACAAAACTTTCTGTATTTAGTTTAATATCTAAAATATCATACACAGTGATAATCAAATTGAGGTTGCCTGTAGCTATGGCTAAAACCATTAATTTCAAGTTGAAATTTGCAGAACTGTCACCTGGTTTTTTGACCTGTGGTGGTAGAGATTTTTTTACTAGCACTTTACAAATTTTTATTTTCTGCAGAATTCTAGGTCATGGGTTTAGTGACTGGTCTAAGATATTATTTTAAATTTTGATAATGAGCAAAGTAGTTAAAAATTTTTTCAATTACATTTTAAAATTTAAAAACCAAATACTGAATTTTAAGAAATGCATGACAGAAAACTAATTATTATCAAACATGTTAAGCAGTTCGCAGAACTAAGGGCATAAAAGTGTGGAGCATATAAAGCAACCAGTAAATATAACCTTCATAAGCTGAAAACTAAATATTTTTGTGATATGGCTGAAGTGTCATAGGTTCCACTTGATTTCCAGAATAATGATTATGATTTACATTGTTACCTAAAAGTTGATATTTGGGGTATTTAATTTTAGATTAAACTTAATACAGTTTAATTTATAAGTAGCATGTGCATGTTATTAGTATATTGTTAATATGGGTTTTAATAAGTGTTTATATGTATACTCTGGATCAAAAAAATTGCATGAAGCCATAACATCCAGAGAGTTGTAATTCTCCTTAATTCTTTCTGTCTTCTAGGATTATTCGTAAGTCTCTGTACTGCATATTAATCTGGAGTGTATTTAAAGCATTTGGTTTTTCTCTGTTAGCTCTTTATAAATAGAAACTTAGCAGAAGTTGTAGAGTTGTGAGTAGTTAGGAGCAGCGAAGTACTCCTGGAATGAATTACAGTTATGTCCAATGGATGCACAGTTAGGTTTTGTGAGGCTATATAAGGTGACCTCATTACTTTAAAGCCAGTAAAGCCGTTGGGGGATCTATTACTGAGCAGCAGTGGTTAGAAAATCTTTACAGTAGCTGCTAATGACTTTTTTGTCACTGTTGCACTGAGCAAATGCTCAGATGCCCTATCATGTTTGTCTGAATAACTTTATTGCTTCTATGACTGATCTGCAGTTTATATTGCTGTGTGAAAAAAGCACCCTGCAACGAGTGCATTCCTTAGATAAAGAATTTCAGTCATTCAAAGCAAACCACTTCATGCTTTCTGTTCTGTCTGTTTCCCAAACCACTGTGTTTATTGGCAGGAGTGCTTCTGTGGAAGTTCTGTAACTGTGCCAGAGATTGAGGGGGTTTTGTGGCTGAAAGAGGATGGTAAGAAATCTTGGAAGAAACGTTACTTCCTTCTTCGGGCTTCTGGAATCTACTATGTCCCTAAAGGGAAGGCAAAGGTATGCTACTTAAAGCAATTGCGCTTAATTGTTTATTGCTGGTAAACAGTGCACACAAGAGTTGGCTTTAAGGTTTGACTTAGCTGTGCCTTTCCAAGTGCCACATCCCTTAATTAAAAGCCTGGCTTTATCATGGAAATATTGTGTGAATTATTGTGGCAACATTTGATGTGAAGGGTGTAACCCCAGTTTAAAAATACAAGAAGACAGGGGCCTGCCTCTTGAGTCAGTTTAGGGTTAGGTGTTCAGAAATACTTGAGAAAAGTTTTTGGTGGAGCTAAGAAGCTGTCTTTGTTCAAGCAGAATTCACATGGAGGACCAAATTGCACTGCAAATGTCAATCATGAAGTATCAGAGTAACTGCCCAATCAGTCTGCAAAATTTCATTGTGTTTAGTTACTTCATATAAATGGGATCCTTTCTGGACCAATTGGTGATACATTTTTTGAAACTGGTAAATATAATTCCATTTCTTCAGGGTCACTTACTACGGTTCTCTGTATCAATAATGTACAGTAAGTAGAAAGTGACTACAAATACATTACAGCTTCAGGGCTGAACTACTGTGAGTTCAAGTTGTCCATGAATCCATCAGTCTTGACAGTATCAACTGATTCCCAGTGCAGGAAGTCCACCTCCCACACAGCTGGGAATGAAGAGGAAATCTCTATCAGCACAACAGCTCCCTTTAGAGCTGAATACATGTCAGATGTTCTTTCCACAACCTTTTGCTTCCTTAAAACAATCTGTCTGTAAATAGCCTGTTGAAATTCTTTGCCCTACACTCACTGCCAAACATCTTTAGAATTCTACTCAAAGTCACGCTGGAATTTGGACACCTTGATTATTGCCAAGGTGAAATGTAACCAGTTGCTATTAACTTCCTGGTCAACCAATCATACTTACTTCCTCCTGATACCTGCTCTGAATAAACAGTACTACTCCAGTGTAAAATGTTGTTGAAAGGCAAAATGCAGACAAAACACAAACACCAGACTGAATTGGAAAAAGGATATCCTAGTTAAAAATGGTGTGATGCAAGAGTTTATGCATAGCTGTATCTCCTTGTGTTGGTAGTTTTCAAATCAGATTTAAGCTAATATTTGACCTTAATTAGACCTTATATTAGTATCAGATCTTAGCATTAGACTGATTTTGTCAATGTGCATGGATTTTTATAAAGATATTTTGTAAATTGCTGGTTTTATTTTTAATAGGTCTCACGGGATCTTGTGTGCTTTCTACAGCTAGACCATGTCAGCGTTTACTATGGACAGGACTATCGGAACAAATACAAAGCACCCACAGACTATTGTTTAGTGCTGAAGGTAACACTGCAGCAGCTGGATATACCCTGAATACACTCTTACTTGTTCTGAACCATCAGTTGCTTTTCATTTCATTCCCCTCTGGTTCTTCAAACAGTCAGTGAACAGTTGTTGCCTGTTCTCTATGCTGGTCATGATTTCAAAAACATTTTCATATTGCCCTGAGTTGTTTTATTTCGAGACGGATGAGTGCCAGTCTATATAACCATTCATCATACCCTAAAGCATACACTAAACTCTTCCATTTGGCAACTCTATACCTTACAACTGTTTAGGTTTAATGAGATAATACCCCTTGAAATACCAATTCCAGGGAGTTATCATCTTCTCAGTGTAGGTCCAGAACAGTGCAGAAATTTATGCTAAAGATTCAAATCTACCCTTTATTGCCCAATCTGAGGGAAGAGAATGCTGTAAAGGAGGCAACTTCTGAGTGTAAAGGACAGGTAGAAAGAACAAGTAGTGAAAAATGTTACAAAACCAGTGACCTGATCTTAAACTGATCTAATAACTTGAGTGCATCAAGTTATTTTAATTGCATCAACACATCTCCTAGTTTCTCTTGACTCCTACGCAGTGTTCAGAATGGTGTCAGTTCCTGCAAGATAGCTGGGTACCAAGCTATTTTAAAACAGGTTTTCACACTGTGTTCACAGCAAGTAAAGTGTCTTCATGGATTTGAAATGGTGCCAGTAACAAAAGATGGTTATAGCTGCACTTTTCCCCTCCCTGATCATAGCTCATGTGGTGTTGTATATGTCAGTACATTAAACCATTCTATGTGCCTGGAGTGTGTGGCTGCCTGTCCATTGCCTGAAAAAGGATTTAATTTTCCAATGGACAGAGCAACATGTCTTTGAGCCCACTGAAGAGACACTGAATATTAAATATGGGACATGATATTAGTGGAGAAAGTACACAGCTGAAACTGGAAGTATTTTCCATGTCCTAACAGGTCATTGAATGCAACCAAAAATATCAATGTTCGTAGGTATTTATAAATTCCTTGAAGTAATTGATTTCTTCTGCTTACATGTCACTTTTGCCTATATCATTTGGACAGGTTAATAGTAAATTATTTTTTCAGACTTTTTGACCACACAGAGTAAGTAGATTTTTTTAAAAAATTGTTGTCATTCTGAGCATAAAATATGATGGTAACATTAATGAAGACATGAAAATGTGTTGAAATTGTCCCTGTAAGTAAATAAATGGGGTAGCTTTAGTTGGGTAACTTATACCAAGTATTTTCTGTGCGGAACTAATGAATCACCAAATTATTATATTAAGCAGGATTCAGTTCTGCCTTCATCACTTCTTATAATGTTACATTGATGTTTTGAATTAGTACAAATATATAGAAACAACACAGGTTTTTTAATAGAAATTATAAATAGAGTTTTGTGCCACAAAAACTCACTAAGCTGGGAAGTATCTCCTTTCGAACAGGTAAATGGCAAATACAAACCAAAGGCCCAGTTCTCTCCTGAAGAGTAGAGACTGGATTTGTCCAATCTGGACTGGATTTGTCTTTGTGTTCCCTTTCTTTGTTCATATCAAAACTTAGTGTGCTCAAGCTGTCCTGTTGTTAAATGTAGCATTTGTGTGCTAGTATATAACGTTAATTCCTTGGTCCTAAATGTTAGATTTCTGAGAGGTTCTTTTACTTCTATATAACCAAATTTTTAAGTAAATCCAGGAAAGAAGCTGGCTTGTTAGCAAAGCAATTGTATTTGCTACTGTAGACTCTTCCTTGTTATACATGTATGTGAAGGAGGCTGCTAGTGGAAAATGAAAATAACTATCTACTACAATAAGAAAATTTGTTACATATATTATGTTTATGGAGATAAACATGTTCATTTTTAAATAATTGTGTTTGAAGGCAACAGGATAGAATACTCTGAAAAAACTTAAAAGTTCTTTGATATATGTTTCAGACAGTCGTTACTAAAACTTAAATACCTACGATCATCTAGCAAATTCTGTTGTGTCACTGAGCTGTAAGCTAACAGAGGAAATCATAAGAACTGGAATATTCAGAGTTGCCCCAACAGCCAAGAGACCTGTAACTTCTATAGCGTGGACAGGAAACAACTGAATAATCCACCCAGAATTATTTCCAGTGTCTGATTTTTGAAAAACATGCATTTCTTTCCTGACTGCTGAATTGATAAATACAGTGCCTTTTCTTTTTTATACAAACGTGTTAGCAGCAAGTATTTTTCAATGATGGCCCTGTATCAATAGGGTGGGAACCTTGAAGGCTCTACAAGCTGAAAATGGAATTATGCTTAACACAATGTCATTCTGGGAGTGTTTCACTTAAGCCTGAAAAGCCAGAGAAGACAAGTCTGTTTGTTTTCCCCTAGTTTGTTTTTTTATGTGAAAGAGAGGTGAAATATCAGTTGTCTCTGTCAAGTGGTGAGTCAGTCCATAGGTACAGACGACTGTTGGTAGGTAAAAAGTGCTACAGCCCTAGAATAGTGAAAGACTTACCCTTTCTTAGTGTTTCTAAACCTGAAATCAGTGCATGCTGGACACACTGCCAGTCTGTGTGTGAAGCAATCCCCATTGAAATTCACCTCCTGAAATACTCTGGAACATTTTTAAGTGGGTTAAATACAGACTACTGTTGAAGAGCTTCCAGCATTAAGTTTATCTGTATAGACCTCAACAACTAAATGGCTTTCCTTGCATTCCTAGCTATTAAAACATTGATGAGAATGTACCATTTTTTTGCAGCATCCTCAGATCCAGAAGAAATCCCAGTATATCAAATATCTTTGCTGTGATGATGTAAGAACTCTGCACCAGTGGATCAATGGCATCCGCATTGCTAAGGTAACCTCCAGGCAGTCTTACACTGGTGTCATGAGTAGTTGGCATCATCTACTTAAAGCCATTTACAGTTACTTAGCAAAACACATGGTAAATTTAACTTCCCTGTCTTTAACTATTCTGAACATGAACTGTAAAATCTTCTTAGATTTTTCAGTGCTTAGCAAAATTATTAGGCTTTGTTATAATAATTCAGTAATGGGGCCTTTTCTTCTTGTTTCTGCTGCACCCCTGTCACATGACACAGTTCTGACATACATCATGGACAGATTTTAGCCAGGTCCTTTCAGATTTTAAAAACGAAGACTTATGGGAAAAGAGAGTTTAGAAAATAGAATTGTTTTCCAAGATCCTCAGCATGTCTTTGTTCATTGGGCTATTTCTTGCTTGAGAACGCCTCTTCTAGCATAAATAAATTATTTTCTTTCTTTCAGCAATTCACTAATACAACAAATATTGCCTGAATTCCTAAACATAGGACCTGCTGTTACTTTGGGGGGCTGGTGGGAGGAAAGATGCGGTAGAGAAGCCAGAGGTAGAGCTCAACAGTTTGAAAAGGGTGCCCAGCCTATATCCAGTTGTTAAATTTGTTTATCATTTTGCTTAGTATGGGAAGCAGCTATACATGAACTATCAGGAAGCATTGAAGAGAACAGAGTCAGCATATGACTGGACTTCCTTGTCTAGCTCCAGTATCAAGTCAGGCTCCAGCTCATCTAGTTTGCCAGGTAACAATGTCATCTATCTCATAATACAAAGATTCAATTACCTTTTTTATCATCTGCTGTCTGGACACCTCAAGAGATACTATTGCAGGAAATGGACTGTTTCTCCAAAGTCTTTTATGCTATGTTTAGTCTAAAAAAGTCTTTTATGCTATGTTATAGTCTGTAACATACATCTATATGTATATATATACAAACACAGGTAAAAACCTGTTTTGCTGTATTAGTTGCAGTGGTGTATGTATTTGAAATATGCAGTACTTTCTTGTCCATATCCAAAAGAAGTGTTTTTCTGATACTGAGAAGAGGAAACAGTATTTTGAATTCCTGATGCCTCTATGTTCACCTATTTGAAAAATCAAATTTGTGTTGTAATGATGCATAGAACATATGTGCATGTTTTGCTGTCTGAAGTATTTTAAATTGGACAATGAGAAATAGCTCCCGTCCAAAGGCAAAGATCCGAACAATCTCTTTAGAGAAAACTTTGAAAGTATTACTTCTGTTCCTATGTTAAACTGTGCATGCCTGCATTAATGTGCTCCTGTTTACCCCTCAGCAGAACTGGGGCTGGTTTCTTATTGCACGTAGTTTTAAACCTGATAAATGGTTTTTACAGTGTCATTTCACTGTTCAGAGCTGACTGAGGCTTTGGTGGGTTATTTAGATTCTTTATTGAAAATGTGCTGTTGTGTGAAGGTGTTTTGTCCACCATAGACATGGATTAGGAAGTAACGCTCCTGAATTGGACACATTCAGAAACTAGCCTGTAAGAATGAGCTAAGCAAATTCAGCCTAACTGGGAAGGTACCTTGTTGTTTCAACTGTGTAGCATAGCATAAATTCTTGGTTATTGACAATTTTTCCATCCAAGCTGGCTGTTTTTCTGATAAAGTGTCAATTCGTGTAGGGAGCAGAGCCACAGCCCACCAGCTGGGCATGTTCTGCCAAAGTTGCATTCCAGCCCGTGCCTACATGCTATTTTTTCCCAGGACAGTTTGGGATTACACAGAAAGCAGGTGCCAGACTTGAGTAAATTGGTCTGGCAGTGCCTGCTGCTCTTTTCGAGACACCCTGTGGACCCAGGCCTGTGTTGGCTACTTGCAGGATGCACATCATTCCTTCTCTTCTGTTGAGGAATGGCTCGTTGGAAGCAGTGTCCTGCCTTGGCTGGTGTAGTTTGCCTGTCCTCAGCCTATGCCCAGCTTCTGTTTCTAAGGGTGTGCTGGAGAGAGCAAGGCTGCATGAAATGGGGCTTTTCCCAAAGTGCAGGAGCTGTGGCATGGTTCAGAACCCATACAGCTGCAGCGTGCTTTTACTTTGAAACATATCTGACGTGCTCTCATCCTTGTGCAGCATCAGGTTTGGTTAATACCAGGCATCTGTTGCACTGTTTTATTTTCCAGATGTTAATGCCCTGGATGTGAGCTGGAGTTTATGCAGTCATTAGTGGGAGTAATGTCCTCTGGTGGGATAACATATTTAACAAGTTATAGAGTTGCTTTATAAAGCGCACTGACATGGCTCTTACATTCAGAAATGTATGGTAATTGCTCCTTTGCTTTTTTTCTGAACAGAATCTCAATCAAATCATTCTAATCAGTCTGACAGTGGAGTTTCTGACACCCAGCCAGCAGGACATGTCCGTTCCCAAAGTATTGTCAGCTCCATGTTCTCTGAGGCCTGGAAACGAGGCACTCAACTGGAGGAATCCAGCAAGGTAACCAGAAGACTTTAGTTTGAGAACCAACACCCAACAAAATGTATGAGACAGGGTGTTGTACCTCTTCCTCCTCTGTCTTGAGTGGCATTTCTTCTCTTTTTTACTCTTACATTGTTGATTTACACTGCTATATAATTGGATTTTTAGGATTCACTTTTTCAGGTAATTCAGCCCTGGAACTTGCGGTTCTTTATTTGTGTGCGTAGAAGCCCTTTGTTTTTTGAAGGCATTATACAGCCCCTCTCACAGAGTCCTATTAACTAATGTTGAATGAAGACAAAATAAAAAGATAAGCTGTTAACAAGTTGAATGAAATTCTTTCACTAAGATCTCTCTCCAGTTAAGTAGCCACATCTTTTCATTGTAAAGATGTGAATAGCAGGGCCTGAAAGCATGTATATATATTTTGAAGTACTTCAGTAGTTTTTACTCAAAAATTTTCTGTTATATTAGGTGGAAATGGAAGCAGTAACCTCACATATGGTCAAAACAAAAGTAGTGACATTGTCAGCAGTTGTGGATTAAGACAGATGTGGTATCTCCTATTGCTGGTAGAGAGTTACAAAATATTTTAACCGATTGAGGCTGCGGCTTAGGTCTGTTGTGGTTTAATTAGTTTCCTGTTCTTTCTGTGGTAGTTAACTGGTGTAGTTCCTGGGGAAGATTTCCAAACAGAAATTCCACTGAAGCTGGTTTGTGGTCAGGTTTGAAGGAATCTCCAGGTTCCTGAACAGCCTTGATGTCATTAACTGTAGCAGCTACATGTGGAAGTGCACTAAGAGAAGCTGTCATTACTTCTGTCAATTCTGAGTCTTCCCTAGACCCCAGGTTCAAGCTAGAGAAGCAAGCTTTTTAGAACTAAACCCATGGGTCAATACACCTGACACTGGCGTTCAGATAAATAACTAAAAATAAGATAACACATCATCTTTTCACATAAGAAAGCATATGACAATGTGAAAGCTGACATGGCTGCATCCTTTGGGATTCATAACTTTTCTGCAGTGCCTGCTGGCTTGGAAATTGTCTGATTCTAATTGCAATGCAATACTCAGTCCAGGAATGTAGCTTGCTAAATTGTGGTCCAAGTTTTTCTACTGCATGAGTGCAACACGTGGTGCATGTCCATCAGCAGGTGGCTTCTGTACAGGATGCATCATTTGGATGGCCATCATTTCTGCAGGAGTGGGGATAGCTGCACGAGATGGGGCATTTGCCAGCAGGTATCCAACAGAGGTGAAAGAGTACTGCTGTGAGAAAGATGATGTTACTGTCTCCTGCAGTTTTGGGTTCAGTGTAAAAATCCTGCTGCTACATACACTCTCTGTGAGATTTTAAGCAAAAGTTTGAAGTTCACTACCTTGTGGTTACTGTTGTTCTTTATCAAGTCTGTAGTGCAGCTGGCAATTGCTCATCTAAATAAACCCCAATGCTACCTTATTAAAGCCATGTCAAAAATAAAATATTCAGAATGCTTCCTGTTGAGGGCCATCCATGTATCAAGATTTCATCAATTTTAATTTGTTTCTGCAAATCCAAGTAAAGGTATATTTCTTCACCTCATGCATAACACAGGTAAATGGATTGCCCTAAAACTTCCAAAGAATCCAAATGAAATGAACTGTCTAAACTTACAGAAGCCATGTTAAACAATTCTAAGTGAATTTAGACAAATTTACTTTCAGTGAAAAGACAAATTTACTTTCAGTGAAACTACAGTGTTAAGTCTGGCCTAGGGAACTTCAATAACTAGGAAGTCAAACTGGCAGTGAAAAATGTTAAACTGTGTGGCAAGAAAGGCAATATCAGTGTTAAAAAATTGTAATTTACATGAGAAGGTGTTTACAGTGATACTGAGGTGTGCTGGTTTAGTCAGATTAGACTCCAGTTATGTTAGAGGCAGCTTTGCTACAGTGCCTTGGTGACAAAGCTGGCTTAAGCAGTTCATGTGGGCAGGTTGCTGCCAAGTGGCAGAACTTGGATGCTGGAGCATGTCCCTTGCCCTTGTGCAACAGCCCTCTCCCACCCTGTTACCCTTGGCTCATTTCCCTCACCAAGCAGGGCAGGACAGAGTGGCTCAGCAGGGAGATGACATTGACACTGGCTCTCCAGTCAGGGTGTTGTACTAGTGGCTCAACAAATTAATAATGGGTGAGTTCTGCCCACTTTCCCCTCATTTACCACTTGGCAGTAACTTCACAACAATTTCCTAAAGTTGAAAACATGCCGAGATTTCTGGAGGTCTGTCATATTTGACCTAAATTTGCTAACCAGTTCAAAAGCATGGGAAAAGAGATGGCAAACAGTTCAGTTGCAAGTTTGTTTTCTCAGGAAAAAATAGCTTTAAAAAAAAAAAAAAAAAAAAAGGCACAGTTGCTTTTTAAAAAAGAGATATTATTGTTTTATAGCATTTCTTTTTAGAATTCCAGATAGTCATGAAGATGCAAGTTACAAATAGGAATTGCTAGTATACAATGCATAATTTCTGAAGATACACAGAAGGTCATTACATAGTTACAAGAACAAAAAGGACAATGATCTCTCTCAAGGTTCTTCCATATACAAAGTATCACTGAATATGTTTCTGGATGTCGAAACTTAATTTGATTCTGTGGAGATGGGAGGGGCTCCCTCTTCCAAGATGCACAGTAGTATTTTCTCTCTCCTGAGTGTTTAATTTGTTCATTGTAAAAATTACTATCTTCAATCAGTATGAGGAAAACACCTTCCTTTTTCAAATCTATCTAAGATTAGGAAAGACCTTTCCCAAAATGCAGATAACCCATCTACTTCATATTTGGAAAGATTGCTCTTTGCCCAAAGAATAATTTATTCATCTGTTCACATTTTTCACAGTTGGGCAGTGAAGATCTCATTATGTCTTGTTTTGCTTTGTTAGATTTTGAACACATTATTTCAAATGGGATGCTACAACAAATATTCAAATTCGTGCTCACTGTGTCTGCTTTAAGGGATAAATTTAAGATTCTCCAGGATCTTGCCATTCAGGAACAGCTATTTTGTTATGCCTTCATCTCCTTCTCTGTCTGTTTTATGCCGCCTTTATTTTTCCTGTTGCCTTTTGCTGTCTCAGGTTTCAAAAGCGAAGCTCAGCACAACTAAGGGCAGCACACCCGTGGTGCTTTATACAGGGCACAATTAAGGTCAGGTGGTGCTAATTGAAAATTCAATTAACCTGGGTGATTGGGAGAATGGTAATTTACAGACTAACACTTGCAAGAGATAAGATCTCTCTGTTTTGTAATGTGTAACCTTGATTTAGTTCCAGACCCGTTAATACTCTTGTCTTCCAGACCTAATGTGACAGGTAGAGGCACACCCCATGTTTGTTGTAAAATCACTGTTTATTGCTTCTGACTCTAGTCCTTTCGGTGGAGTTCCACACATACAGACACTGTGCCCCTGTGTTTAGAACAAAACAATATGCAAACGTGCTCTTACCGTGCAAATGAGTGTAATTGGGCTAACTTATTGCAAAGTATCTACTAATAAGGTATAGGTACCCAGTGTGGTCAGTTGCCATGGCGGTGGTATATTTCTAATGCATGTTTCTTTGCTGTGCACTGTGAAATTCTCAACTTGGCTTGTAGCCAAAATACTTTGTATTAGGAGGATGTTTATAAATTTGATAATGCAATTATTGTTTTGATTTTTAAGAGGAATCTAGGCTTACCGTTTTTGAGAAACAACTTAACTTGAGCAAAACCCAACAAGCAGACTAAAATACTGCCTGCTGCTTTCCAATTGATCCTTCCCTTAGTCAGCTTTTCCCTGTTTTTCCTTATTTTTTCTGCTTAACATAATAGTTGCATGTGTAACTTTTCTTTCCCAAGTTTACTTTGTTTTGTGGAAGTCAAAACATTTCCTTCTGGTGAATTTTTCCTAGGAAAACTCGGTTCTCCCTCTTTTTCCTTACTTTTTCCAGTCTTGGAGAGCAGAGCATGTGGAAAAGTATCTCAGTACTATTCCTGTGCAGACCTAGCTCTTAATGTGTTTTAGAGCAGTTCAGGATTTCTGCATTTTATAACATTGAACAGTGTAAGGCCTGAACTAAGAGATGTAAGGATTTGACATGCTCTGGGAGGCCATGTGTGGTTTGATTCCAGTCGTATCTGAGCTGAGATGTCCACAGAGTGTCTTGCTTTGCCTGCTGTCCTCCATCATGGCCCGTGGTGCTCTGGAGGGGCTCTGTTTGGGTCAGTACGCTTGCCCAAAGAGGCCAGTGATTCTCGCTGGGTCCCTCTGCCTGCCCCACGGAAGTAACAAGGCTGGTGTATTTTCACCCTGACAGCCTCACTTGGCTCAGACTTGGCTCCACTGATTTTTGCCGGCTCCCCTCCCGGCCTCCCCTTGCATGGTCCAGGCTTGTCAGTGTTCCTGCTCCAATGTTTTGCTAATACTTCTTGCATGCTCTAATCTGCAACTTAATTTTTAATGACAGGCACATTTAGACCTTGACTTTCTAATCTCTTTGTCTCCTTCCCTCTCTCCCTCCTTCCCTCTCTCTTCTTCTTCTCCCTATCCACTTTCACTAAAAATCCCTTCCCCACAGGCCCGAGTGGAGCCTGCAGGTCGGCCCTTCGTGTCTGTCGCAGCTCCCGTGTCCCCACAGACGAAAGCAGTGACCCCCTACACAGCATCGCAGCCATCCCCGCCGCTGCCACCGCCCCCACCACCGCCCCCTCCACCCCCGCCACCACCACCCCCACCACCTCCACCCCTGCCCAGCCAGGCCGCCCCATCCACAGGCTCACCTGCCACCATGTTTGTCAAGTACAGCACCATCACCCGCCTGCAGAACGCGGCCCAGCACGGCGGTCCCTTCTCCAAAGTTCCTGCTGCACAGCAGGCCCCGCCGCCACCCCCACCCTCGGCAAAGCCTCAGATCCTGGTGCCCCCCAACGGGGTCATGCCACCTCCCCCACCCCCACCACCACCCCCCACGCCGGGATCAGCCATGGCACAGCTGAAGCCGGCACCTTGTGCCCCCTCTGTGCCACAGTTCACGCCGCCACCACCGCCCCCCAAGATACATCAGGTTCAACCAAATATAAGCCAGGCCACTGTTGCCTCCTCATTGCCACCACCGCCTCCTCCTGTGCCTGCCCCCCCACCACCCCAGGCACCCCCAAAGCCTGTCATGGCAGCTCTGCCCCCTCAGCCTAGTGGGAAGGCAGCATCACCAGGGGTCTCACATGTCACTGCCCCTGTGACTTCTCCCTTGCCCGTTGCAATAAAGAAACAACCAAGTGTCACTTCTCCCCAGGTGCCTCCTCTGCCCCCAGCCCCTCCTGGCCCGACTCCCCCTGCAACATTCCCAAAGCAGCAGAGCTTCTCAATGAAGCCTCCTCCGTCCCCTCAGTCCCCAGTGCCGTCGGTGGTGAAGCAGATAGTCAGCCAGTTCCCACCTCCTCCCACGCCACCTGCCACTGAGCCCCAGCCTCTGAAACCCCTTCCCCTGAGTGTGGCTCCACAGTCGCCTCCAGCAGTGAAGGCAAAGCCCAAATGGCAGCCTGCTGCTGCTCCCTCACCAGATTTCCCCCCTCCTCCACCAGAGAGCAGTTTAGTGTTTCCTCCTCCACCTCCTTCCCCAGCTTCCTCTGCAGGTTCTCCCCCTCCTGACAAATCAGGGTCTCCAGTCAAAAAGGCCGGCAAGACATCAAGCCCTGGAGGGAAGAAACCGCCTCCAACACCTCAGCGCAACTCCAGCATCAAGTCCACAAGCTCCACTGAGTACCATGAGTCCAAGAGGCCTTCAGTGGACCGCCTTGTCAGCAAATTTGCACACTCACCAGAGCCGTCAGGATCTCCTTCCAAGGAGTCATCACCTCCTCCAGCCCCTCCAAAGCCAGGAAAGCTCAATCTTTCTGGTGTGAGCCTGCCCATTGTCCTTCCACAAGGTGGGATCCCAGCCAAGGCTTCTGCTCCAAGTGCATCTGGAAAGGAACCTGTGGTTGAATTCCCTTCACCACCGTCCGATTCAGACTTCCCACCACCACCACCTGAAATAGATCTTCCTCCCCCACCAGTAGAAATTCCATCTGTGTTTTCAGGCAGCACCTCCCCAAAAGTTGCTGTTGTAAATCCCCAGCCTCAGGCGTGGTCAAAACCATCTGTGAAAAAAGCCCCACCGCCCACACGGCCCAAACGGAACGACAGCACCCGACTGACGCAGGCGGAGGTCGCAGAGCCCCCTGGGTCAGCTGCCCCGCAAGTGCCCACATCACCCAAGTCCAGCCTTAGCGTTCAGCCGGGATTCCTGGCAGACCTCAACCGGACGCTGCAGCGGAAATCCATCACCCGGCACGGCTCCCTCTCCTCTGCGCGGATGTCCAGAACGGAGCCCACCGCCACCATGGACGACATGGCCCTGCCCCCGCCCCCACCGGAGCTACTGGCTGACCAGCAGAAGACCAGCAGCTTTGGGGGCAGTCATATATCTGGCTATGCAACATTACGGAGGGGGCCACCCCCTGCGCCCCCCAAAAGGGATCAAAACACCAAGCTGTCACGGGACTGGTAGTCAGTCCCCAGGGGGCCAGTGCTCTCCGTGACATGTGGGCTGCTCCGTGATCAGCCAGCCTGTGATCTTGCGCACTTGGAGAGAATGTGGGGATGTGGATCATATCCCCATCAGAAGAGGTGATCTCAAACTGCAGCTAAGGCTAAATGTAAAGACATTCCCCTTTCATGGCTAGGTTAAAAAAGTTGGGGGCTTAGGGGTATTGATATTTTATTGGGAAAAGTGGGTAGAGAGGTATTGGCTTCACTCTTTCAGTTTCTTTTACCCTTCTTATGGATTGGACCAAACCCCCATTTTCTTACTTTTTCTGCATTTAGGGGAGGGGGAGGGTGATAATTTTTTTTGTAGTGTCTGTCCACGTGAGACATGTTTGTGCATGTATTATAAGTGTAGGTATATAATATATTGTGATATATTTCGTCGCAATTATAGAAGATAACCAGAATGTTTTTGTAGAACCGTATTTATTGTTTCAGTCAGTATATTATCTGGAATCGGACTCTAACTGGTCAAATCTTACCATAAAGATGGAGATGTAGGGGGCACTTTAAAGAGAGGAGATAAAAAACCCAAACGGGCAAACTTCTCAGCAGTTTGCAGTGGGTAAATTGTGCAGAGCTGAGGTGTTCAGCTGGTAAATGTACATTGTCCATTGATTGAAAAGTACAGATGCAACATACCAAAACATTCTGGTCATAATACTACTGAAATTGAGTATGTTCAGAGGAAAGAAATAGATTTTATATATAGTGGGCTGGAGTGAAATATATTTATACTATAAAGAGCCTCCCCCTCCTTTCAAATAGTTTAAAAATATACACTGATACAAATTATTTCAACTTATTTGTCCATGCAGTTAAGTAGGATAAATACATGTTATTCCAAACTATTATGCATTCTAACTGATAGTAGGCTCAACCATTTGTTTCTGTGGCTCAAGATGAATATATTTGTGTTAACCCCTTCTGAAAGCTGCCAGGACGCCTGCAATTGAAAATCCTGTCAATCATCAAGGCTGACCCACGCCGATCCATGAGCTGTCCATGTAATTCTTACCCTGATGAACAGGTAGGTTTCTGTAGAACGCATTATGTGCTCACACAGGCATGCGCAGCGTCCAGTCTCAGCTGGTCTGTGCCTGGTAAGATGTAGTGTCTTTACAAAAACAGGCATCTGGAAATGTGTAACAAAAATCTTCTTTGTAATTGATTAGAAATTGTCAGGAAACTTTCCCTTCTCAAAAGAGAGAAGGGAGTGACAGTTTCAGGACAAGCAGAGTAGGAGTTCTCTCTCTTTCCTTTGAGCCGCCAGAGACTGTGACCAGTGCATTAATCTGTTTATTACAAAAGCTGCACTTCTAGAAGTCAAGGAAGAAGACTGGAAAAGAAACAACCTTATGAGGCAATAACATTTGCTAGGAATCATTTAAGGGCCCATATGAGTAGAAAATAGACTATTGATTTGCTTGGATTTTTGTTAGTCACCGATTTACAATCAGTCACCAGATCAAGTATTGACAGTCCTTTTTCTTCAGTAGCTACTTCAGTAGCTTGATTGTACAGTCTTACCCACATATTCAGACCTTGTGATAAGGTAGTACAAGTGTAAGTGGTCTTACGTATCATTGCACATTCTTTACAGGGTGGTGATACACAGCTTTTGTAAAACAACATAAATAACTTGTTGTAAAACAACATAATATACCTACCCCATTTTCAGCTGATAGAGCTTCCCTTGTCACCATGGGGATACTGTCAGTAGGCTCATAGGGCAAATAATTTCACTGTTTGCTTACTTTTTCTCCAAAAGCAAACTTTAAGTGCTTTCCTTTCCCCAAAGAATGAAACAATGATAAGCAGCTTGACCTGGCAGTATCCTCACGTGTAAAACCAATATAAACTAATCTCTCATTAGAGTAATTCAGAATGATAGAATTAAGAAATATTGTGACAGTGTTCCCCATTCCTTTTTTTTATAAAGTTTTTTTTTAAAAATCCAAATAATAAAAGTCTTTGTGAATATTTTATGAATAGGAAAAAAGTTTTGCTAATTTGAGGCAGAAAATGACACATCTATGACTATATAGTTTTAAATAGGTGCATCATGAAAAGAGGAAAATTAGTGGTGCTGTCTCTACTGACCTGTTTCATATGATTTTTTTAAAATCTGTTTCAGCACCTCTGGAAATTGTTTTAATATTTCAGATTAGATTTTTTGAGCAATAAGAGTACATACCATTGTGTGCGTTTTTAAAGCACTGCTATGGGAAGGCACTTTTTTGTATCTTTCAAATTGTTCACCAAGTTTTGTTTCTACTATTTTTGTGCCTACAAAGTGTCCTTAAAAGCATTTGCATTGTTGATTTTAAGCATGCTCAGTGTAGCTGGTGACTAACTTCACAGGAGGGTTGTTATGCTATACTGCAGTTCATGGGTGCTGTAATTTTCAACGTTGGTCCTCTTGCTGCTTTGTACTGTACGCAGCTCCTGGGGCTCAGACACACCAGTGGGCAAAAGGTGCTCGGTACAGTCGTAACTCCTTGGCCCTTAGCGATGATGGGTAAGTGGGCACATTCTCCTGCTCCCTGGCAAGGTGCATCTGGGCTGATACAGCATGTGCTCCCAGGTGAGAGCAGTCAGGGAATTCTGCTTGTCCCACCTGCTTTTCTTTTCCCCAAGACAGCCTCACTGGTGTGTGTCAGTTCCAGCCCTTTTACTTTAGTTCAGTGCGGGTACCTCTGGGCTTTGGACTCAGCACATCAATGTTTTGAGTGCAATTTCTTCAGACGCATTGGAGTTTTGTTCTTATTTTCCTGTGCCCACATTCATTTCCCCAGTATCTCTCCCTAGGCAGTGAATCCATGCTTACTACTGTAGGCTGCCAACAGCTTGCTGGGAGACAAGCAGTGTAACTCTTAAGTCTGCAGCAAAATGAATGTAAGCAAAGGTGGCACCCTGTATTCCTTCTAATTGCAGTTTCCTTCCTAAGCCAGTAGTGATCCAGTGAGTGGCTGCAGCTGCTTTCTCTTAGCTGAGCATGGAAATTTGGCTACAGTGTGGTTCGGACAACCTGGTTGCCTTTTCAGGTTATGAGATACCCATCCCTGTAACTTGCTTTTCCAATGTATTTGCTGGTTTTGTGACAGTATTTACACCTTATTTGCAAGTAAGTTATTTTCCCCTGTGTGTAGTGGTTTCATAATTGCACCATTACATTTATTTAAATCAGAAAATTATGGGGCTGGATTTCAGACACACAGGAAGAGGCTTCCTGCTACAAACCTGGGCAGTGATTCTTTTGGCACTGTTAACATGGGCATGTGAAGGCTGTAGGTAACCGGTGCTTTGATCCCAAAATGCTCCAAGTATACGGCTGTAGTTGTGTCACATGAGGAATTGCATGGGACATTCGTTAAGGTGGGTGGCAGGCAAGCCCTGCTGCTGCAGGGGCAGCTGAGAGAACACATCTGTTTGTTAATCTGTTCCACATTTGGTCTTCATTTTCCCTCTGTGATGCCAAGTAGCATCCACCTCAGAGTTCAGCCAGCTTTCTGTGCCTGCAGCCCAGCTATAGAAAGCAGGGAGCTGTTCTCAGACACATACATCACAATTCAGGTGTTGGGGAGTTGCTTTGAAAGGGAGAACCAGGCTCTTCTAGCAGCACTAAGCTTAGAGAGAAACTATTTTTAAAACCAAAAAGCCCACAGGTTCTAAACAAACCACAGGCAGCATGTTGGAGGTGGCTATGCTAGGGGTCCTGTTCAGTCTTTTAAAACCTGTAGCTGGGAGACAAGGTTAGGCACAAGTGTCTAAATAATTCTGTTATTTTCTATGGAAGAGGAAGTTTCCTGCTTCACCCTGCACAGTGGTTTCCTCCTGCGGCAAACCACCACTGACTGCTCCAACTTGGTGATGACCTCAAAGCCAAAGAGCTCCTCTCCTGAACTTACTCCGCAGTTGCCTGCAGGGCAACAGTGACTGACTGACAGACACATCAGGGAAACAAACTGAAGGTACCTGGATCATTTGGTTTCAGGTCTGATGGGAGAGGAAGCAGTTTTTTCAACAAGTGCATTTTAACATTTACTGTTCTGGGCTTGCACATTTAAAGGTTTTCTAATTCCTCCTTTCTGTGCCCTTAGGCAACCAGATAAATCAGCTCAGAGATAAAGTGTGGCCAGTCTTCCTCTCAGTTAAAATTATTTTTTCCACAGTTTAAGGAACCAAAAGTGCCATTTCAACAGCAGAAGGGCAAAAGAGAAATTTTCTACTTTTTACAGAAAACAGCATAGAACCAAATTGTTCTGCTTCAGTGCTACCATCGCAGGTAAAATTGCTTCTTTTTCAAAATAAGATTTAAGTGGGTCTTAATGGGAGTATTACTTCAACTAGTGTCATGTTAAAATCAGTTGCACTCTGGAGAAGCAGTATAAATTCCTGGCAGAAGGTAGTGAGGATGCAGCCAGAACATGGGAGTTTGGTTGGTTGTTGGGTTTTTCTTTACCTTTTTGCATAGTTAAGGTGTAGATTACATACTGGGTCACACAGTGCTCTTCAGCTGCTGGGGAGTCTTACTCCTTTGGGGCCCATTTGTTGCTCCTGATGTTGAGCTTTGCATTCATTCCCTTGCACAATTGGGACAGACTCCAAACCATAGAGGATTTAACACTACAAGGAAGAGTTTCTCTTGGATGTTTTTTGCCAGGTACTGGTGAGGTTTTAAGCTTCATTTTGGAATTCTGAGTTTGTCTAACTTGAGTAATTTTCCTTTCTAAATTTTCTTCAATTTAAAAAATGCCCAAAAAGACTGACCAAACCAGGGTTTTGTTGCAGGGGGCAGCACTCAATACTGTGACAGAGGCTTGGTCTAGTTTTAAAAAGCTTAAGACACTAAACTGCAACTGAGATGACAAACACATGCTTATCCCGCGCATTGTAAATTACTTTAATTGCCACTAACCATGGGGAAAATAGTGACTTGGGTTAATGATCACTTGGTGCTCTGAGGCAAAGACTCAGTGAGCTCACTGTTGAGCAGATGTATCTTGGGTGAGGGGAGTTAAGAGAAGGTGGAAGAGCAGGAGGAACAGGAATTGGTGCTGTATGCGCAACCCCCCATGGCAGGGACTTAGTGAGAGAAATGAGTGAGAAGGACTCTGAGTAACAAATTGTGGACACTATGTTCCCTTATTTAAATGCTTGAAGGCAACTTGCGTTTTAGATTTGTCTTTTAGAAGATTTTGGAATTTCACCAACTGTTTGCTACAGTGGAAAATCATTTCCTCCCAGCTTTCCCAAGATGCCAAAGATGCATTCAGAGCTAAACTGCAGCTATGGAGATGTGTGTGCACCAGTCTCTTGCCAGGCCAAGTTGCCAGGAGTCTCGTGCCACTGATCTCTAGCATGTCTAGTGAGAGAACAGGGTGCCACTCTCAGATGCTGTGTCCCTTGCCTTTAACCAACACTGGCAACTGGGTACTCACTTACAAAGGACAGTTTAGCAAACAAACCTGTGCCCATGGCACCCTGCTGCTGATTTGGTGCAGCACAATAGCGCTTGTACTTCTAAAAGAAAAACTAAATGTGTTGTCACAAGCTGTTATTGGAAATCTTAGGCCTGGTGGACTGCAGTGGACCAGAAATTAGCTGGAGCAGCAGTTTGGTTTATGGCTTACACTAATTGTTACCAGTCACTGGGAATATTCTGTATAATACTGGAGATGCAACTGTAAGAAGTGTCATTGCAATGATGATTTGTCTGTGCAGCAAACTTGTGCTGAGTGCTGTAAATACATTCATGTTTACTGCTTTAAAAAGAAAATTGCACATTTTATCTTTCAATGGGATTGCTTCCCCTGTTCATCCCTTTCCAAAAAAAAAAAAAAATTAAATCAAAGCTCTTTTAGACTGATAGCTTCAGGTTGGGGGGAGCTTTGCCATATTATAAATATATATAAATATATGTATAAATTTACTTTTTTAAGCATGAGAGAGGACAAAAGAAATACTACATTATAGAGTACCCAATATAGATCATTATACAATGGAATATGCACAATTCAATAAAGATGTAGTTAAATTTAATAATCTGGTTTAATCCTCTGTCTTGCAATTTTCCTTTCTCATGAGCTCAGAACCCACACTGTTTTCAGGTCATCAGTGGTTCCCCTCTGTAAGGGTCAGGTAGCTGATGGCCTACAGTTTACCATTTCTGTGCTCACTCCCAATAAAACTGCTTTTATTCCTTTGCACAGTTCTTCCCGGTGGGTCAGAGCTGGCTGTACCAGCCACATGGTGCACAGCAATTACAGGTCTAAAGAGGACCCAGTGTGAAGGCTCACCTTTTCCATCTGCTCCTTCCTCAGGCTTGCAGAGTCATACAGCTCTGCTCACACAGAACAGCTGCTGGCTGGTAAGTGCTGCTGCAGCCCCTCTCTGGGGTCCATAGGGAATGCAGCTCCATTCCCCTGCCCTGGGATATGTTCTCAGCCTCACCCTGCAGCTCTCAGCAGCAGAGATCTGAGAATTGCATTCGCTGTTGCGGGAAAGGGGGAGTCACACACAGGTGGAGGAGCTGCTGAAGGCAACAGGCTCGATGCCAAGGTTTGTACCTTTGCTGTGGAAAGTGCTGTGCTCAGAGATCCTCAGGGACAGGATTCCTGCACACACAAGCCACTCTCCCTGGTCCTAGTGTGTTGAAAAGTCTGTAGCCAAAGACAAGGAATGTGACACGGCTGTTGGCACGCTCACAGAACACATGGGGTGTGCTTTGTTCTTTTTATTTAGGGCTCATAACAAGAGGGTTTAGTACACAGCAACAGTTAATTCCAAGTACAATTAAAAAAATTTAAAAATTGGGTTTTTCACTCACTGGAAGGTGGTTCAAATGGCACACACACTAAAACGTTACTGGCGGCATACAGCTCCCCAGAGTCCTGTGGGCTTGGTCATTTACAGTGGGCTCTGCATCCATCCACTGCAGCAGCAGTGCCAAAAGCAAAAGCACACTGTGCTGCTCCAACGGCAAACCAAAGGGGGGTATCTGCTTTCAGAAAAAGTGCATGGACAAAATCCATGTTAGACACTGACATCTCCAGAGAATTCATAGAAACTTCTTGTCCATGCAAGTTGCAAAAGACACTTTTTCAAATGTGAAAAGCACTTATTCTTTACAAAAAAATCTCAGACATGTCAGCACTTAACAAGGCGCTATAATGGAAATAAATTTGTACATAGCTCTTCCTATTAGTGGTAAGATTCTTCGGAGGCGTAAGGAGAAACTGGACCAAACATACTGCACCCATTTCAGCAGGGCCCCCTGTCAGTGTTCAGCAGGGTCCTGGTTTACCTTTGGACAGCAGGCTGCTGCTGCCATCCCTGCCTTGGAATATGTCTTGTGATAAGCACAGGTGCTAGTAAA
This sequence comes from Acanthiza pusilla, assembly GCA_036630365.1. Classification (NCBI taxonomy): domain Eukaryota; kingdom Metazoa; phylum Chordata; class Aves; order Passeriformes; family Acanthizidae; genus Acanthiza; species Acanthiza pusilla. Next base: position 11,797,964 of record JAXCHO010000019.1, read on the forward strand.
ATTAGTTTATTTAGAGTACCAAAAAAAACCCACCCCAAACCTCTTCCTGCATGGGCTGGAGATTGCACAAAAATAGGGATTTTTTTGAATGAAAGCAGCAGAACACCAGGTCTGTGAATTATTCTAACAGCAGTTGTCAAACCTTGACCACATCAAGCTTTTAGCAATGTCCCCATGGACATGAGGTGGGGGTCCCACTATGTTTGAATTTTTAAAATCAGAAGTAGGTAAATAGGACTGTTACTACACACAGACTTCACTTACTGCAGGGAAAAAAAACCCAAAACAAACCACACATTCCCTTCTTGTACTGTTCTGACCTCTGTGTAATACCATTTTATCCACAAAATGTAGCAGTGCCAAATACTGGGAGATGCCAAAAGGTGGGGAAGGTGAATAGACCTGTAAGCACAGTAAATTCTTGTAACTGGCACCCCATAAGCTGTAGCCCATCCTGCTAGTGCTCAGTTTCTACTGCCACCTTCTCTAGAGCTTAGTGTTGTGAATTCACAACAAGGCAAGTATTTAACAGCACTGTACATTTTCCACTGCCACGGCTGCCAACATAGGAACTGAAGTCTCTGCATGGGGGTTGTAATGCTGCCTGAAATGCTGCAGTGCTTAATCAGTGACTCTCTATACTCTGAATGCAAGTACTGCTCCTAGTAAAGCCACAGCACCATGGTCTTTTCAACAGCATCCTCTAAGCAGCCTCCAAGAAGGGCCTGGAGAGAATACAGAAGTCACCTGTTTTACAAAATGTCCTGTTGCACCTCCGGGAGGAGAAGTTCTGTAAATGCTCCCAGTTTACTAAACCACATAAAGTTCCATCCTTTCCAGAAAGGAAAACATGAAAGTTTTGCTTTATGCCTGGAGCCCATAGACATAACTAAAAAAAGCAAGCTCATTTGCAGCAGAGAGGCACATCCACAGCATTCACTAGGAAGTGGTGGAAGTTGCTTGGAAGAACACAGCATTAAGTCACCGTCAAGCACAGGCGGGAGACACAGAAGCACAACAGTGCACAGTCCTCTTTCACCTCTAATCAGCAATGTGTACATCCACAGCAGGCACCCAGCCCACACACCCTCTGCTGGAAAAGGTTCCTCGGTCCTGCTGCTGCCTCGCTTTCTTATCATGATCAACTGGAATACCCCAGATAAAAGTGGCACTTTTCAGAAGCTGCATTACTGCCACTGTCAACTTTGGCTGTCACTAAGAATCCTCAGCAGCAAGAAAAGGAAATGCCCAGCAGCTGTGAAAGGAGAACTGCTCTAGCAAGAACTAGCTAGGTCTTAGCCTTTCTGGCACCCACGGGTAAGCCACCCAGACGAAGACCACAGGACCTGTGGAGACCTGTGGTTCACACCAGCAGCCATCTCCAGCCACTTTCATGAACAACCAATTCAACTATCTGCAAGGATACACTGAATTCCAGGTACATGGTCAGCCTCCTGGTAACACACACCAAGCTCTGTCATCTACCTCAGGGCAATGCCACACCTCATCCTCCAGGGACAGCAATGGCTCTTCAGTGCGTCAGTGTCTGTCTGTGTGTCACCAGACCAGCAAGTGTTCCAGGATTGCTTCGGCTCTCTGGTGCCTACTCCAGCCAGTGCACATGGACACACCCTCAGGACACTCAGGCACAGGATTTGCTGGTTGCCTCTCCTGCCCCTCTCAGCCTGCTGCTGCAACAGCTGTGGGGCAAGGGGAAGAGAAGGAGGGGAAAAAAATGGGTGAGACATGCAACCTCAGCTATCTCTCTTCAGCTGGAATGAAGGCACCAAAATTAACCTGCTTCTGCACTAGATGTGGACAGACTCAGTCAGACCTCCTCTCATGCAGGCAACAGAACAGACAGCTGTAGTTAATAGCTTTGTCCCTGGGGCCAAAAGGAAGAAACCTTTGATACGCAGCAAACCAAGGCAAAATACACCGCTAGAGGATGCTGAACAATTTCTGTGCACAATGAAAACAGCTGGCTGGGCTAAGGCAGTTCTCACAAAGGGAGAAACATATTCATTTTGGCCATGCAGCACTCTTTGGGCTATGCTGGAGTGTCTCCTTCCCCCACCTTGCATGCATACACACTCCTGCTTCAACAGCTTGTGATGCTAAACACCAGGAGCTGTGGCAGCAAAACTCAGCAGTGAAGAGATGTTGTGCACCTTACGTAAAATACTGAGGTGTTTTTCCCCCACCCCCCATTTGCCACCCCCTTTTAAAGTAAACCTGTAAATTAAAAAGGGGTGGGGAAGAGAAGGTTTTGGACAAGGAGAAGTACAAGGGACAAAACTGGAAACACAACCCTCACTGACTTTACTAGCATGCAATCTAGGTAACATTAATATACAAAGCCTGTTTACCTTGGCCTGGTCTATGACCATTACATCACATCATCCCCAAACAAGCCACAGAATTAAAATCTGTACAAAATAAAAATATGCGTAAAACTCAACAGATTTCTTTACATTAGTACTGCATAATAAAGCATTAAACCAGCAGGAGGTGACCCAGAAATTCCATCCATAGCAGTTCTTGCAGGATAAACAATTCCATGTGCTATCAGCAGGGACCAAACTAACCCCTGGCCCATCAGACCAAAGCCAGTTCTTCAAGGAGCTGTCACACATTCCACTTTCAAGGTTTTGCAGCCTCATCTTCTGTGCTGGGCTCTGGCAAGCGTTCATCATCTTACACTCCTCTGCTCTCGCAACACAGAGGTTCAGCTCTCACTTAGGAACTCATTAAGCTGCCCTAATGATGCATTTGAGCACTGGGAGCTCAGTTTTTGCCATAAGCATATCCAAGGCAAGAGAAGCCAGGAAAGCTCTGATATTTCTGGAAAACCCAGCCACCCTGTAAGCACCAAAGGCTTGTGAATGCTGCTGTTCAATCACCCTTGCTACAAGCGCCACCTCCCTGTGCCGAAAGCTTAGGCCTACCCAATGACACTAGAAACAGTCATTCCAATGACTGCACAACCAGTGGTTCTGGACTTGCTCCCAGAGAAATGATGGGCTGAGGGAACTGAACATACTGCTTCTCTTAGGTCTTGCTAGAAGAAAACTTTTCAGAGAGGAAAAGGCCTAAAGGGTATCTGTTCTGGCAAACTCTCATCCCAAACAATAATGCTGTCAGCTTCCAGAAAGAAGACAACAGTGCCTTGGCTACATGTGGATTTAGCAAGGGATAAAGTGACTTCTATCTGTACACCAGTTTCTTCAAAGTTGTCCTTCCTGTAGACTTTAACCAGACCAGTTTCTTGTGCGCTGTCACAGGAGGTCCACAAGCTCACAGCAGGTGATCGCATTCCTCCATGGCCTACAAACGCACCTCACCTGTTTGTTTCCTCCTTCCCCTCTGAGCAGCTATGGCACCTCCCTGCCCAGGTTGGAACCAAACCTGCACCTCCGTGCTGGTATTGCACTTATTACCAAGCAAGGGGCTGGGTCAATTACCTGTACTGGTGCCAATGCCATCAAAAGCCAGCCCCACTCATCTGTGCACTGCTCTGTTTTACACACCAGCCTCTCCTGCTGCAGTCTTGTCTCGCCTCGGACAAGCTACTCTTGGTACCAGCTGGAACTTGGCCAGGTGACAGTCAAAAGTTGCCCAGGAAGATGCCCTTGCCCAGGAGGCTCTTGCAATCCAGGATCAGCTCAATTTGCAGGCTAACAAGACTTAACAGGAAATTTGATTAGTTAATGCATGATGTTTACCCAAAGGTAACATTTAGATGTCCCTAAGGGCAGACTTACGTCACTTACAGTGATCTGCTGTGCACAATCACTGAGCAGAATTTTTAACTGAGACTAGATTAGAAAGCCAAGTATCATCACAAGGGGCTACAGAGCCTTCACTTGGTATTACTCCACCCTAGGCCACCAGTACAGTTCAAAATATCTATTATAATAAACAATGGAGAGGGCTAGGGGAAGAGCTAGGACTACTACTAGTTACTGCTTGGATTTCCATGGGAAACCAGTACACACAACAGCCCTTTTTGCTTCCACTGAAGAGATTTTGGCAACAGACATGAAGACGACAATTGCCGTTTGTCCTGCCTCTGCACAGGGCTCTCACAGTACATATGCAAATCTAGTCATCAAGTACAAAATAGCCAATTTACAATACCTGATTGGATTTTTAAGATTATATTGTGCATAAAACTAAACTTGGGGGCAAGTTTCTCTAGTGCAAGCAGGCATGAGTAGATTTGAACCTTAGATCACACCCCCTAGAGATAATCCTCAGACCCCAGGAGGACCTGTAAACTTTGTTTTGCCTTCACCATCAATGGCATCTGTGAGTTGTTTGAACTGGCAGCAACCATGGCAAGGAGCTCGCTGTGGAGAGGAGCACAGTTACATCAGTGCAGAACACAAAACAAATATGTGGCATTCAGAAGATGAAAAATGGGGGTGGGGGTCCTCTGGGCTGCAGCCATCTGAATTGTCTAAACTGAAAGGTGAGTGAAATGAAAGCCAGCTCCGTGTGCCCTGTGTCAGCCTACGGGTGCAGAGCAGCTGCAGAAGTGTTTATGCTAAAGATGCATCCAGCAATCTGGAAGTCAGTTACAGGAATGTCTCTGTGTAGAAATCCCAGTGTTTGCTAGCACATGACTCTTCTTCCAGCTGCACAGGAGTGTAGTGTAGAAACAGGAGGGGTGTCCACTGGCCAGTAACCTTCACCACAAGCATCCAGGACCTCTCCAGTGCCAGGCACTGCTTCCAACGGTAGTACCATGAGGGCACACAGGCTTCCTGAGGCAGATCCCAAGGCCTGTCTGAAGTCAGAATTCAGTGAAGTATGAACTACTCAACAAGTTTGTTACATCTGAATGGGTCAGCTTAATGCAAAGTCAGATAGCTCAGGATAGCCTCTGCTGGCAGCTGAAGAGCCATTTGTTCAAACAACTCAAATCACTATTGTTTTATAATGAGGGGGAAAAGAAAAAAAACCAAACCAAGCCCAAAAGAGTGGTTGTTACAATTATCCTTCATTCAGTTATATTGGATGGGGCCTGGTGGAGATCTGGGAAGCCCCAACAGCTCCTGCAGCAGGAGATGCAGTGTTCTGTCCTCTAGTTGTCACTCTGAGTAATGCATGATCGACTCCACATAGTTCCCTGGGAAGAGCCCCGTCACTCCATTCATGACCCCCTCATACCAGCCATCATCGTTTTTCTTGATGACATAAATGATGGCACCTTCCTGAAATGAGAGCTCATCCTCCTTGTCCTTGGTGTAGTCATAGATTGCCACCACTAGAAAAGAAGAGAACATGACTGTTAGGAGAGGTAGGGGAGGAGGAGGAAAATCCAATCACCCTCCCTCACCAAGGCACTGCCTCACCTCTGTGTGTGCAGAAGAACCTGCTGAGAGGGACAGTTTCTTCTGTACACACTCATGCTTTGAAGCACATGAGCCAGGACTCCTTTAACTCTTCCATGCTTACTACTTCTACATGCACCAGAGGAAGAGTACAACTGTATGGTAAACTGTTGGTGTGGAATGATACAAGGAGGTGGTTGTGAATAGCTCAGACCCATTCCAAGGTTCTTGTATTAGATACATGTGCTAAACCAGATCTCAGCACACCTAAGAGCAGGAAAACATGGAACAGTGTAGCAAAAGCTCTCTTCAGGCCACAGTCAAAATGAGCCAAGGCTGATGTCCCAGACTTCCATCTACCTTGGCTACTTCCACATTTAAATCTCTGAAGTGTGCGTGTGCACCTCAATAGCCAGCAGCCGCTCCCAGGGCACTCCCAGGGCACACAGCACCAAGGTGGGTGAATCCCTGTTAGGAGCCACGATGAAGAAAGGTGGAAACAAAATGTATCAGGACATTTTTCTTACAGCTGCAGAACATTCTACTGAAGGCACAAAAGTTGTTAGGAAGGGCAAAGAAATTGGACAAAACCCTTGCAAATATTAAATAGAACAGTCTTGAAATGCCAGAAAATAGACATCGAATTGATAGATTTTTTTCCAATCTCAGTGCTATCATTATGTGCTTCATACAAAAAAAGTAGTTATGCCAGACTCTAGAGTACTTTAACAAATAGCATCAATCACTGCTTTGAGCAGTGGCAATGAAACATGCAGTGCTACCACTAAGACAAAAGAATGTTGGACACAGATCCTAAAATCTTGTAGTAGGGATAGATGGAAAAATACTCTAAAGTGAGGATGAAAAATTAACAGCATGTTCATAAATCCACTGTCCAAGAGTCCTACTAAACTCATCATTCTTTTCAAAAGAAAAGAGGTAATTTCCTTATGACAGAGCAAAGGAATCAACACACATCAACACTAGGGAAACCTGGATACAGAAGAGGTTATAAAATATACAGATCAATCCCAGTAGAAAATCAGAGTATGTACCAATTTTTTTTTTTGTTATCATGTGACTAGAGCATATTTGCAAAACACATGTTGTTTAGCTCTACAATTGTGCCAGCAGTTGTTAAGTAACTCATTCTATTTAGTTTTAAACATATAATTCTAAGCAAACAAAACACAAATGGAGAAGCAAGGACATTTTTAGCTTGAAAAACAAGTGTATGAACATGTGATACATTCAATTTAAGTCCTTCAAAATTCCTTTTAAAGAGTTTTGAAGTTTCCTCCTAGTGTCACTGTGCTATTTTTCTTCATTCTCTTGATGATGATAATAATAATCATCATCATCATCCAAGGATCATGGGAACTTCCAATTCCTTTCTTTCTCACTTTTGAGTGTACTCTAGTGCCTTTGGATACTGAATGGATTCATTATTTCACGATCACAAGAAGGAAATACTTCCTTAAATTTTGTGAAGAATACTTGCTTCTTGTTAAGCCTCATAAAATTTACCTGAAGCCTGGTTTTGCTTATACATCACCACTGCTTCCCTCCAGCATGTTATTTTTGTACTGGCATCGCTCCTCTCTCTAAAAGGCTGTTTAATCCTTCTGTCTATAGCCCCAGCAGTTCAAGCTGTGAGCTTGTCACATGCCCCGAGTTACGAGGAGTCCAGGCCAGTATTGCAAAAAAGGCTCCAGATGAGACAGGAAGCAGCAATACTGACTCAGGAGGTGGCATCCTTCCCTGTCAGCCTGAGCCAAGGCCTCTTTTAGTTTCCGTCTGAATACTTTTCAATGCAGTTATGAAAAACAGAATTACTCATTTAGGTTGATATTCTTCCAATCAGCGATCTTTGGTTTTTCAACAATTACACACAGTTTGGCTGAACTCTGTTTTTCCAATTGACCACAAATGTAAGCTAGGCTGATTATCCAGCTGAGATCTGTGAACACACACTTTCTCTATGTGCTATAAGTCCATTTTTTTCTTCTGGATATCCATTTCCATTCATTTGATTTGCAAAGCCAGGTCATTTTCTTATCTTTTCCTGCCACACATCCAGACACAGAGCTCAATGGAAAACTGCAGTGCACATCCCTGGACACTGCGTGTTGGCTGTTGCTATTGCAGTCACATGGCAGTGCCCTCAAGTTCAACATTGCCAATAACTATATCCTACTTAAGAATTTCTCCATCTGTTCAAAATGGATCTACTCTTCACTTCTTTCCTCAGCTGTAGGTTAGAGCATATCTTAATGTTAAAGGTACCTCCTTGACCCCTCTACAGAACAGGGTCATACTGAATCCCACTCCAGTATACAGCAACCCTCTGTATTTGACACCACCTTGGTGTCCCAGCTCCTATTGCAAAGGTCATCTACTCTAATCCTATTAGAAGAGCTCTCATATGAAGTTAAATAAGAGAATGGTCATATCAAAAGTACAAGTACAAATCCTGAGAATTGCTACTCTACTTAGTAGAGTAAATGTAAATGTGGGTAGGGTAACGTAGGTAGGTAAATGTGAAGTAGGGTAAGTATGTTGGAACAGCCAGTCACTTTGATCTGTTTTGTCCACTTTGAATCATGTGGCACAGAATACTATTTATAGGAACTTAGGGAGTTGCCACAGGATAAATTATTTTGCTGAATAAAGCATTATAATTCCCAGCAGCATAAGTATACACATCTTTTGAGTATTAAAGTCCTATTTTAGTACAAGGCTTCTCATTAACTTTACAGCTTCAAAGCTTGCTACAAAAAACTCACAGCCAAGCACTTCTCTCCCAACTCCAGCAAAACAGTCAAATCTTAAGACATGGGCTGAATATAAGTAGAGCTATTCATGTAACTACAACAGAATCCACACCTATATCAAAATCTCATTTTTTCTGGTATCCTAAAACTAGTACTTAATAGTTCTTCATACATTGAAAGCACTTCAGTTTTCTATTACTTTTAAGAGTGTTTCCAGAAACAGACCAACCTTTTAGATGTTTGGTCATCTAGTTTTACAAATACAGATCAAAACCATGTTTTTGCATGGGTCTCTGCATCAATAGAGACAATGCTTGGCTTCCTATACTTTTGTTCTCCACAGGAAATATGTTCTGACTAAAAGCCTGACTTTCTCCAGCTTATCTTTAAAGACTCCTCTTTACAGTTTTGCTATGCCATGTGCTTTTTCCCTGTAAATATCAAACTGAAGTGCTGAGATGGGACAGATCTGTGCATATATGCACCTATACAAACTCTTTTAGTTCCCAAGTTCATAAAAGTCACACAGGAAAGGAGAACTGAACTATCATTTAAATGTCATTATTTCTTCAAACAGAAAGTTGTTTTCCCAAGCCAGACGCATGCACACACACATCCCCTTTGCATTAGTATGACACTATAAACACAGATCAGGGTCCTCTTCTTTCTCTTTTGCTCCTGACTGAAATGCTGTAATACCAAATACTGGCTATGAAGGAGTCCAGGCAGACTCCATGTCCAAACGCAGGATGGCAGGAGCACATACAAAAAGTTGCTACAAATACAACCCTACTGTCTCTTCTAGCTCTAAACATACCCTTTTCTAAGTATGTCCTCGGTGCCCAAGGAGGGTCCTCCTCAGCATAGGGATCGCTGTACTCCACCACAGCTGCTTCCTCCTCCTCATAATCCTCTGGAGGTGGGGGTGGGGGTGGAGACTCATCAAACACTGGCTCGTCCACAGGCGGTGGTGGGGGAGGAGTATCTGAAACTGAAAATAAACAACAGTACAACCATGAAAATGTCTCCATAACCATGGCAGCTGCTTGAAGTAATACTCTCTATTCCAGTTAGTTGCACTGGGACCAACAGTTACAACTTGTGAAAATACACTAGAGACAGGAAATTTCAGAGAAGAATGGACCAGGTACCTCCAATATGATTATTTCCTTTCCCCACCCTTCACAATTTCAGACAAACTTGCAGAGGCAGTAGAGAAGGCAGAATTCTATATACAGACAAATCTTTCAATCAACTCAATCCAAAAGCCACATCCAATAATAAAACATAGCACAAGGAAGCAGCAAACTTACTGTTTTCTTGAACTCTGGCCACAAATCCCATTAGTGGTAACTGTGGAGTTACCTGTAGGATGGAGGGGGGAGGAGGAGCAAGGGATGCTGCCACAGAAATTAAAAAGAGAGAGGCACCCAGTTAGAAACATAACAAAGCAGCAAACAGGAAAGTAGACATCATCACCACTCAAGACAGTGCAGCAGGCTGCCAAGAAGCTGAGATAAAAAGACTGACATTCAAAGAAAAATGGTTCAGGTTGTTTAGGCATATTCCTAATCCTTTCTTCAAGGATATTTCTCTATTTTTAAAATTTCCAGCCCTGCTCTTTTCTTGTAACATTAAGAATCCATGCTGAAGTATTTTTCTGATATGAATATGAGACTCCCTTAAGATGATGTTTCTTACTACAGAATATAGTGCTTTATGAACAGACCTAACTAACAAATATATCAAGAGGACTCTGCCTATAATCCTACCCCTTTCAGATCTGTTATTTATAGAGGTGACTAACAACATCCACAAACCCCTACTAATGAAAATGGGTATAGGGCTTTTTTTTCCAAGATGTAGGCCAAAAACCCACACGAAATGAGGCAGCTATTTTAGACAAAACAGCTAACTAGTTTTATGTGGGTTTAGTATCACTTTGAATAATGCAGCAATATTCTTTAAGCAAGTTGCAAGATGATTTTTCAGACAGCACACCTCAGGAGAAGCACAAATAAATTAATTTCTTGTTAGTATGTAGCATACAAAAAAACATTTAATCATGTCCAACAGAATGAAGCGGAAAAAAGGTCTATACTTCATGTATTGCTACATTTATTTAGCTACCAGACAGAACTAAATAAATTTCAGACTAATTCCAGAGCTAGTTAGAAAACTGACAGTATGATGTAGCATTTTTCAGAATTCACATTATCATAGCAAGAGAAAAGAATTCTTCAGCATTTACAATTCATGTCTCAAAATTTCCTCTGTTTGCTTATTCCAGTAAAAGCTATCTTAAGTGCCTTGAATTTCTTCTGTCACTCCCATTCACATTCCTTTCAGAACCACACACCATAAATGAAAAGTCTAACAGCAACCATCCTTTCTGTTGCAAAAATATCTTGTACTTCCATATAAAGTAAGTACCATTATCTCACTATTTAATTGATCTCTCTTGTGAAAAAACTGAAATACATTTCTGATTACAGTTTCTATGACTCGAATGACTTGACCTCAGAGCATTTATTCCTTTAAGTGTAACCATGATTTCTGGGAGAACATTTGGTGTTGTATTTTTTCAAAGCAGAAAGAGGAAACTTGAAGTCCTACTGAAAAGCAGTAATATTCATCAATTCAGCATTCTTGTCCCTGCTTTTTCAATTATATATGCTATAAAAGTGTTTCATTTCCAAATGATTCCTCTATTCAACATCATATGGATTCACACAATCCATACCTATAATATGAGAACAGCTTCAGTTTCCTTGGTCTCTTCAGTGTACTTTGTCTGTGTGCTATATATATTTCTTTGAAAGAAATAACAAGGCTTTCTATGGAGAAAAATAAATCACTCTAGACAAGCATGCCAAGCAAATACAAAAAAATGCCCTGGTTTAGTTTGGGTTGTGCAGTTTAGTCACAATGGTGATGCTAACATTAGCTGACATCATTCCTTGTGTATCTTAACCTCTCAGTTTGTGCTTCAGTCTATGCATTGTGCAGGGACTATCATAATATTGTCTCTATATGCTATATAATGACTCTAGTTTTGACCTTTAGGAGCCAATGCTAATTATTTTGTTTATTAAATGCATCAGAAGAACTTTACTGTACCTCTGCTATCTAAACACCACCTTAAATGTTTTCTCCCATCTTCCTTCCATACTGACCATTTATAGATTTAATACACAGTTGCTGTTAATTAATTCAGAAATGCTCAGGCTGCTTCAGACTGGTAAGAATTCAGCTGTACAAGTGGGGTGTGGTGCAACCACCATCTCAATACTTGCCCAGATTCTCTCAAAGGACTTTTAGCCTGTGCTGAGCTCTGTACTGCTTACATACTGGTATCCGAGGTTGCAAGGTTAAAGCACTTGTTAAGTGGCTTGGCTGGCAAGAGTGGCTTTGGGACAGACATATGCTGAGATCATTTAGAGTCTGCATTTCTTAGAATTTTCTTTTCAGTTGTTAAAAAGGTCTCACCATGAAGTAGAAAAATGGTATTATCTTACAAGTGGCATTTAACAGAATAGGGCAATGCAAGTACCTTTCGTCCTCCTGTCAAGTGAATGAACAAACAAGTCTATGCCAACATTCTAAAAAAATGGCAATGGAAATAACAGTACTGTGTTATTGCCAAACAGCCTACAAACCACAAAAAGCTATAGCTGGCACCCTCCTCTGCCTCTTGTAAGGTCTCTCTTCCCCTCTTGTTCTTGTTTGCTCCCTCTCTTCAGGAATGCTGAGAGGCAATTGTGGCCTCTGTCCTGTCACTACTAAGCCTGCTCTTTACAGGCACATCAGTGCTTCTGTTCTTAGAGCCTTCATCAATTATGCATGCTTGAGCATCCTCTTCTTTCAAGGTGAATTCCAAAAAAACCCTTGGTTTAGTGTAACTACAAAACTAATAAATTCTGTATTCTGCTAGGTGTATTTAAAAAAGGCTCTTGCTACAACTGCTTACTTATATTGTCTCAGACACGCCAGTATAACTGAAGTATTTGTTTGTGATTTACAGCTGAAATGACTAATCATCATAATCATTATCCTCTTTCTGGGTACACAGACTGAACTGTGGTTATTCAATTTATTTAAAGTCTATTTGGCATCTTGTATGATTACCTATTAACAATGCAATAGCAGCTTGCAGAGAATTATCCCTTTGCTAAAGCAAAAATGCACAGCAGTCGCTTAAAAAACTCTCTGGATGTATTGAAAATCCTCTTTATTGCAAAGGTAATCCTAAAAGGTTTCTTTTTTTCCTGTTACCCTTTCCTTCTTACTTATTCCCCCCTTCAGCCTTCAATATGCACATAATGTGCTTAGAAAATACAACAATATTTCAGGCAACTGGGCTACAATTTAGCCCTATAACCTCCTCCACTTCCCCGTCCCCAGCAGGACCATCCATTTTTATCTAAAGCTCAGCACACACAGCTCTCTGCAGGGTAGCTCAGAAACAGTAATACTCAAACCTGATCAAATCCCTTAAATGCAGATTGCAGCATTTGACCTAATTCTAAGTTCAGTGCTCAACTTGAAAAGAACAAACATATAAAACAAACAAACCAACCAAAAAACAACCAAATAAATGAACCAAACAAAATCAACCAACCAACACACACCCCCTCAAACCCCACCACCACAAAACACCAACGGACTGTGGCGCTTCCAAGTCAACATTCAATCTTGCTGGTAATAGGGCATTTCCTCACTAGAAACCCTCAGTGGGTCCCCTGCATCTTTCCATAGCTTTGTCAAAAGAGAAACTCTCCCATACTGTGGTATAAAACCCTCATGTCCCATCAGAAGCACAGAAAGAAGGACTCCTTAGGTAAAAGGCTACTGTGTTATCCTGACACACAGGACACTCACTCCCTGGTAATGTCTCCTCTTGCTTTGTGAGGCACATCACCCATAAAGTAACATCATTTGTGGGCTTAGCAGATGACACAGCTCTCTCGCATCCCAATCACCACTGGTGTCTCCAAGGTGTCTAATGCTTACCCCTGTGTAACAAGCACAATTGCTTGAACTGTACATTACCCAGAAGGAAAAAGCACACAAGATAAAGACCAATTAATGAAGAATCAATTCCGGTGCAAAATCAAAGAGCAGTCCCACAGCTTGACGCACTGTGCAGTCAAGGACTAAAGCTTGTCTTACTGGGGCTGTGACATCAAAAGTAAATTATTTGGCAACAAGGTCAGTATTTTTTAAGCTGCTTGCCATAATGGAAGCCGAACACTGCATTTGCACTGCAGCTTTGGCACAGCTACCAGCAACATACTGGAAGTGCAAGATCTGCAATGGAGACAGAACATAAAATTTCCAAGTGCTGAAGGTCACTTTCCACCACTGTTGAGTTCAATGGAGCAGACAAACTTTCTCACCTGGGTTCTGGTTGTAGAATGGTCCCCCGTTCATCTGGTTCTGAAGGCTCGTCTGTGATGTGATGGAAGGAGGCCGCCGGTAGGGCAAAGACCCCCCTATTGTTGGGGGTGTGTGCCGAGCTGCAGGCCTGTTCATGCTGTAGAACTGAACTGGGTGACCTAGCATAGAAAGAGAAATGGATTAGCAAAGAGAAGAATGTTGCCTGCCTTCTCTGTATCTGCATTCAATTTCGAAGGTTTGGAAAGGTTTCTGGCTCTTTATTTTAAGACATTCTGCATCCTAGGCGGAGTCAGCCACTTCAGCTACCAGACTGGAAAGACACTGAATGTCTCAATACAAAACACCACTCTCCCAACTGCCTGCACACAGCACTGCCTGCAAATGCCAGTATGAAAATACAAAGGTGTTTAAGCTACAAATCTTCAAAATGAAAGAAAGAAATACCCAGTTATCTATTTTAAATAATGTATTGCAATAACTTCTTGTGAATTTAGTTATTTATAAACCTGCAAAAAACCTCCCCAAAATTTCACAGTTCTGCAACTGAGGAAATATACATGTAAAAAATAACTGAAGGCCATTTCCAGGATTCAAAGCTGTTACTTCCTGTAACTGAAAAACACAGTACTACCTATCTTAGTGCTATTTAGAAGATATTCAGAGAATAATCTGGGGAGAAGAGAATGTTAGAAACTGCTTGAAGGATGGAATAAATGAAGTCAAACTCAAAGACCCTCTTTCAGGGAGGTGTCAATTAAAACAACTCCTTAAAAACTTGCTCTGTATTTTCATTACTTACTGTATTCAAGACATTGATCATGAATCCTAGCAAGCAATAAACAAAGCAAGGTATCTTCTGTGCTCATGAAGTTCTCTGGATTTTATACTGTATATAACAGTAAGCTGGATTTATTATTCCCCTATGGGTCATTACCCACCCCAAACTATTCTGCCTCCACCATTTGTCCTAGAAGCAAATTTCAGAGTTTGCAAGAAAACAAGGGAAGAAGGGATGGTCACTCTGGCTGAGAAATAAATAGAGAAACAGAACAAAAGAACATACAAATTTTAAAAAACCTGCATTGTTCTTCACTATGTTTTGATTGCTTTGCACAACTTCATACTAGGTCAGTAAATAAAAATATAAGTTGCTTGCTCTGTTACTTGCTTGTAAGAGCAAATGCACAAACTAGAGAGTCACATCCCTCTGCTTTACAATCATAATGTAGTGTACCATATTAAGAAAAAGGCACTTTTTTGCAGATGAGAAACAGCTAAGAAAGAATCCATTCTGTAAAGGTTTCTTCCCATTTGTCCTGATGTGTCTTTCCAATTTGTCTCTCTGTTACTTAATGCACTTGCAGAAATTGGTGGTGATTGGAGAGTAGGGAAAAGAAACAGGGATAAGAGGTTTTTAAGGACCAAAAGCTATGACTTCCTCAGTGGTGACCTACCCAGTCTCTTCAAATACTTTACTTCAGGGAAGCCATACTAACAACATCACTAATAAAACAAGGAAAGAAATTATCTTAAAAATAGTAACTAACCTGAAATGAAACCTTTCTCTTATGAAATTGTGAATGTGAATTTACAGCCATTAAAATATTAATATTTGCTTGATTTTGACTTGTTAAAAATACAGAAACAATGCGGCTTAAGAACTGGGATACTGACAGTGCATAAAAAACGGGAAACTGATTGAGGCGCCATATGCCACGGCTCATTTTCTAAACATGAAAATATTTTAGACATCACGATCATCTTCGGATACCAAAATTCATCACCCTTCAGAAACTTCTGATCACAGTTATGGAATCTAGTGTAAATAGCTTCTAATTTTGTAAGAGCCACAGTCCCTTAAACTAAATGCAATTTCAAGAATGCTTCTGGAACCTGGTGCAATTCTTACCAAGAGATGAACACTAATAAACACATGAACCAAATCACACCCCTGTGAGCAGCCTCCACTGTAATGTAAAGTAGCAAAGCATGCAGGAAGCTACACATTAATTTGGCTGGCTGAAGGAGATCTTTACAAGGCAATCTCCTCATCAAAAGGTGATACAGGACAGCATAATGGTTGGTCAGTCCTACACTCTGCAACTAAATTTAGCACATGGGAAAATGAAAAGTGTAGCACCAGAAAAAGGAAGTTGCAATATACACCCTAAGTACCACATATTAAAACAAAATGCTTTAATACTGTTCTGCATAATAAAAACTTGTATTTTGCCTAATGCTGGACACAAAAAACCTGCCCTTTCCGTCAGTTTATTAAAGGGAGACTTGTCATTTGGAAGCATTGAAGAAATCAGTCATATAAATTATGCTTTGCCAGACCCACTTTGTTTTATTGCATTTATGAAAAAGAATAGTAAGACCCAGAACTATCAGTGCTGGTTTCCTCCATAATTATTCTATGAGGTTCTCAGTATCCAAACAGAAATAAAATTATGATTTAGTCAATTATATAAATGTAAAAATTAAAAACTTATAAACTTAAATTATTGCAGTTCATAAAACCAGCATACCTTGAATTGTCTACTATAACCATGACCTTATAGTTGGGTATTAGCAGATATTTCCTAGTTAGAATTAATTCTTTTCAAAATTTTAAATCACTGCTGCTGAAGTAACTTTGCAAAGCCTTGGATCATGATCACATCTGGGTTCATCTGCCCAGCAGCAGCTGGAGCAGACACTCACCTGCAGAGGGTGTGGAAGAAACAGCAGGGGGAGTTGGAGAGGTGAAGCCATCAGCAAGGGGCTGAGCTCCTGCAGCAGCAGCAGCAGCATCTGGGGCAGCAGAGGAAGGGGCAGGAGGAGCAGGAGGAGTGGGGGCAGGAGCAGAGGTAGCAGGAAGGGGAGAAGTGCCAGCTGAGCCAGCAGGGGCTGAGTGAAGAGAGGAGGAAGAGGTGGAGTTAATAAGGAGATATGTTAGCAAGGAGTAGAGAAAGCCTCTGACTATTCAGTGTTAGCTATTTATTAGCTGCACCATATTTCAGAATGCACAAGATGAGAAAACAATGGAACTGTTAAAGAAAGGCTCATTCCTGTGTAGATGGTAAATGAGGGTCAAGCAAATTCAGTTCTTTCCAGCTCTCAAGGGAACACAACCCAAAACTTTTCAGTGAAACTCATTACTTTTGAAAGATGTCTTTACATTTTGTTATTTATGCTCCAATCTCTAGCACAGCTGTCTTTAGCTTTTGTACGAATTAGAAAACATACAGAGGAAACAAAAAGATTTCCAGCTTTTTTTTCAGAGGCATGATGTATTTCACTGCAAGCCAACTACAGGCTCTTCTTCACTGAAAAGGTTGAGCAAAGAAAAAACAAATACTATTAACATTTCTTACTTCTGGAAAGTCTGGGGCCATTACACTGAACAAGTATCTCTTTGTGACAACTCAGGCTTGCATTGATGTACTCAAGATTTACTCTGTACCTGCCTCTCATTCAATCTAATTTTCTAAAAACATGCTTCTATGTAGCTGCATAAACGGCCAATGAAAAAACATTTATTTGCTTAAAAGGACAAGGGAGAAGCATCCCTCAGGCCACTGGAAAAGGTGCTGTGTCCTACCTTGTCACATGCAGGCGGCCAGGCAAAAAATTCTGATAAACAAATTAATACACAAAAGGAACATTACAGCAGATCAGACACTCTCAGAGAAGATACTACTTGATTCAAATTCATCAATAGCAATGAACTCTGGGGCTTCCCTTGGAGTTTAGGAAACTGCAAATGCTCAAGATTAAGACTGAGGCAGAAAGAGGAACAACAAGTTTCCATTTACCTGGATAGACACTAGGAGGAGATGGTGTGGGAACAGCAATGGGAACACCTACACTTCCACTTCCACTGTTCTCTCGACTGCTGCTCCGACTACTTGGGTGGCTTCCTCCACTGCTCCCACTGCTGCTGCAAGAAACCAAAGTAACCAGGGTATGAATATGCTTCTGTTCATGCAGAAACATAAGATCTCTCATAGAGCATCTTACAAAATCAGAGAAGTAACAGAAACAAGAGAAAAGAAACAAGGACGATATAAACCTATACAAAGCTGGGTTTTCCTGAAACTCTCCATTTTGACTACAACACAAGAGGTTTTTCAGTCAGTTAGCCTTAGTGAACTTGCTCAAAAATGAAACACTTCCAGAACCTTATTCTAAGCATGTCATTCCAGGGTTGCTAAGACCCTACAGAGCAAATACAGACCTTTTTCCTATAACTTTAAAACATACAGAGAGCTTAGACTGTGATTCATATGTTTTCATATGAGACTACTAAAGCCTAGAAGTAGCAAGACAGCAAAATTCAGATTTCTTGTAAGTCCACTTGTTTAGCCAACCTCAAGTACTTACTATGTTTAAAAAGATTTCAAGGGAAGTACTTAGATCTATCACATCATGAAACTTACTATCCTAGAGAAAAAGCTAGTCTTCCACAGAGCCTTTGATAATGCAGTTAAGCTTTATTCTGTGTTTGAAGTTATCACTATTCTCAAAATACTACGCAACAATTTCAGCTATTCAATCTATAAACATCAAAGACTGTTGAAAAACGTCAAGTATAAGCATCTATGCAGCCCTTCAACATACAGAAGGCAAGTTGTATACAAAGTCTTCCCCCAGTTTTGTATTTAGTAAAAAAGGACCATGATCTACCTACTTGAAAGACCTCACAATCTTAGCAATTCTTTATGTGCTCTAACTGACAGCACTAAAACTGAGGTGAATAATCTTAACATGATCCACTATTCCGGTTTTATCAGTGCTCGTTCTCATCAAGCCAATGACACTCCCAATCCATAGGATGAATGCGAGAGCTTCACCACAGAGGGAGGTGCAGGAGGATTTGATACTTAGCACAGCACTTAGTGGCCACTGCCCCAGGCCAGGCCTGCCCAGAGCGGGCCGGGCTGGTACCTGTAGGTGCGGTTGCGCTGGTTCACCGAGGCCGTTCTGACGGGGCTCTGCTGGGCCGGGGCCATGGTGCGCGTCGGGCTCGGCACGTAATCGTTGGGAACCACCGGGGGCCGCACGGGCTCCAGCGTGCGGTACGGGGAGTGGCGCCTGCACCAGCACAAGCACATGCCAGAAGCACGGTAAGATAATGCAGATAAAAACAGAGATTTTCCACTCTTTAAAAGACAGCTACATACTAATTAGTAATGGGGGCTAAAAGAATGGGATTTTTCTATAACTTTGCAGTACCTACTTTGTAGGATGAGGAAAAAAAACAGTTAAGGATATTCTTCACGTATTTCAGTCTTCCTATCAAGAAACTCTGTTGCACGTCCCATTCTTGTTGTAAAGGTAAGCCATTATCTCACATTAAAATAAAGCGCCATGGTCTTTATGTACATACATAATCACATACCAGCAAACAGCATTCATCCCACTTACAACACATTTTCCTAAGGTCAAAGTGAGGTTCATAAACTTAGCAGGGAAGTACTTTTATCAAACACAGCACAAATAATTAATGAACAATGCCACACACTCATTTTTCAGTTGTTTAGCATCATCTGCGAAAGCTAATGACATTTTACTCGAAAGCACATAATTCTAAATGTTTTGCATTGAGAAAATGTTCCTGTTGGGAAAGGCTGATGATGCCCAGTCTTTGGTCAGAAGCACACTAGCATACAAGACATGATCACTATAAGAGAATGCAAATACAACACCTCTTGACCTTTGTCAATGGTTAAAACAAGACCTAGAAAACCCCTCACTCTACAGAAAAAATAAGAATCTTCCCTCTTTTCCCTTCTGCTCACCCACAGGGTAACTGCACTTACCCAATAGTTCCTTTTCCTGACATCGGAGGACTTGGTGGCTTCTGGGTGGGTGGTGTCGTGCGAGGCAGCCCACCCATCTTCATGTTCTGGGTGCTGACCTGCAGGAAAGAACGGGGAGAAAAACGGCCTTCACTGAGCTCAGGGTCGAGGGGGAGAGACACTGAGATGCCTTTAGCAATTAACTCTAAGTAAGGGAAGGTTTAAACAAACAAAAAAAATTGAGAGGCCATGCGTTTTATATGCAATTTCCACTCTGCTAGAAGTCAAGAGTTGTGCTCAAAGGACTCTTTATTACATAGAGTTTTTAGAAATTGTAAAAAAAAGTGAATTTACCTTCAGGCCATCACATAAACATTAAATTTCTGATTATACAGACACTATACCTAACTTGGCTGAACCTCCCAGTCATCTTTTGAGATAAAGGCAGTTATTTCACATGGCACTACTGACCGGTAAATTTGCAAAAATATTTTTAATACTGTTTAAAAATACTAAGGCTTAGCTAACAGGCCACAGACTAATGTGATTTGTACATATATGGAAAAGTCAAAGTAATCTATAAATATAATCCATTAATGTTTTAATCTTTTCACAGCATATAAAAACTTTTAGGAATGTTCACTTTAAATATTAGTTATGTATACGTAAACAAAGAGAGAAAGCTATATTGAGAAAAATACAAAGGTGTATTTTTCCCCCCATTAAATCTGAAGCAATTTAATCTCTAAGAGTTTAGAAAGAAATGGACAGGGAGAAAAATATTTAGCAGTGATGTGATGTAACTGATTGTCCACTT
This sequence comes from Acanthiza pusilla, assembly GCA_036630365.1. Classification (NCBI taxonomy): domain Eukaryota; kingdom Metazoa; phylum Chordata; class Aves; order Passeriformes; family Acanthizidae; genus Acanthiza; species Acanthiza pusilla. The sequence goes on from JAXCHO010000019.1 coordinate 11,818,080, forward strand.
CCCCTCTGTCAGGTTAAAATACTAATGAATTAAATTTTACATAAAGTAGTTTACTCTAACTTCTTTCAAAAACTCATTTGCATTCCTGACTGATTGATCAATGTAGGAATTGTAAACAATTGTTACCAACGTGCATTTTGCTTCTCTGTAGTGTGCCAGCCAAGCAAAATCCCCTCACTGCACGTGTCCTTACAGGAATCAGGACATGGTCTGCTTACAAAACAGCTCAGATTCACGAACGCCTGAGCTATTGCTTAGGCACAGAGGTACTCAGCAAACCTAAACGAGTATGCTTACATCCCTTTCTCTCTTCTTCCTGGCACGCTCTATTTCACAGTGCTTCTTCTTTCCAAAACATAAGGCTTGGCTACTGCCCCCACCTCCCATATAAAAATGAAACAGTGATCAAGGCACTCAAGAGTATTTGCAAACATTGTTGAAGGCAAATTACTCCTTCAAAATTTGACCGTAACGACTCACTTAAAACCTTGGCAATGTTTAGATTTGTGAATTGATAAATATTGACAACAGTGTAAAGAGTACTATATTCAGTATTCTAATCCACTGCAACTTGATTCTCTGGCTCTAAATAATCCCAGTGCTATCACATTTTCAATCTACAGGGAGGAAAAGAAAACCCAAGCATTGGAAGGGTTTTTATCAAATTCAAAACCAGATGTTTGGATTTAGTGGTGCAAGAGTACTTTGTAATGTCAATTTAAAACAAAATTATTTTGCACGGCATTATAAAGTCCTTTAAGCCAACTCTAAGCAACAAGAAATCTAAAGTTAATTCAAGTGAGGGATGAGGTAAGCACTGAACTACAACTACTTGAAGGGAAAAGGGAAAGTGTAAAATGAAATACATTTTATTCTATACACGGAACATTTAAGAAATAGCAAAATCTGAATTTTTTTTTAAAGTTGCAGCACCCCCTGTATTTTCTCTTTCATTAACATGCCTGTTTCACCCACCTACCGATTCAAGTTTAAAAAAAAAAAAAAAAACACAAATAAACAAAATTCACCTTCAATGCTCACTGAACTGTCACTTGCTGCATTTCAAACAGCCCACTCAGCCTCTGTTTTTGGATGCCTTTAGATGACAGACCAATCTGTGCACCCCTGAATAGAACATTTCGGTGTTTTTACTGGCTACACACTACCGTTTCTGACAAGATGATGTAACCACTAGCTATCACTTTACAGTTAATATAAAATTCTATGTATTTAATACAAATAATCTTTTTATACACAATCACTGCAAGAACAAAAATTAACTTTTAGGCATCCACAGGGCTACAGCTCCAGGAAAAGAAAGGACAGCCAAGGCGGAGGATGCCACAACATCACACTGGGTACAGCAAGAAGTGGAGGTAATACTCACCTCACTAACACAGAACTCCAGTGACCCCTACTTTCATTAACATTGCAAATAAACATATTCTTGACAAAGGATGGGACAAAAATGTGGCCAAACAAAAAATTATCCCTCTTAAGCCCAGGAACTTAGCACAAAGAAACCATTCTTAAAAAAGACTAATCTGAAAGATAGGGAAATTCACTGCCAGCAGGTTTAGTTTCAGGGTCCTCAAAAGGACTTTTCAATATTGAAATTGAAATGTTTGAGGAGCCAGTAATTAAAATTTACAGGGTTGTCTTCAAATCTGATAGGACTGATGGCTTTAAGATCAGCTACTGTAAGTTAAACAATCCTGTGCAAGTAACTTCCCCTTTGACTTACTGCCAAATAATCACAGGAGATAAATCAAAAATATACAATTATTTCAATGGTTCTGACCAAAATGAACAGATCTTTGGAAATAAAAGCATGCAAGTTGCTAAAAAAAACGCCTAAAGCTACACAGGTTGCAACTACAGCTGAGATATAAACACTAGTATTTCCAGCTGTCTCCTTCCATGACAATTTCTACTGGGGTGGGGAAAAAAAAGGAAGGCTATTAATGCCCCCTCTCTTCCAAACTTTACTCTATTGCCTTTTCTACTTTGCATATATGGTTGCAAATACAGTTTCCAAACACAAATCCTCACCCACACACATCCCTCTTACAAACGTCTAAAATCTGAAGCAACCACCAGAACTCAAGGTCACATTTGCATTCACTGTCAAGTATAAAAAATACTTCTTCTGGAATAGGCTGGTATTTGCCAGAAGTTGCACTGTTTCAGACATCATTTCCCCTGGTTCTGCACAGCTGGAACTACCCATATGCAGCTGCTTTAATGAGAGGGTGGAAGCAGAGGAATGCAGCTGTCTGATGGTGGTTTGTTTGACTGCAGGACCCCACAGGTCTGGGGCTGATTCCTAGTTTAAATCTTGCAAATCATTTTAAGAAAATGCATGGCAAAAGAGAGCCTGCAACCAGAAAGACAAGAGAGTATCTATCTCTGCCTTTGCTCACAACTGCACAGTTAACCAGCCAACCACTGTATTTAGAACACGGAAAAAGTAAGAGAGGCAGTAATGAACTGGGCACAAAGCTCAGGAAAGAAACACAGCTGACTGATGTAAAAGCAGGAAGACAGCCCTGTGAACAGACAAGTAGGGCACAGGGGCTGTGCAGAATGCATGCAGGGATTTTTTAACTGTTTTCGCTTTCACAGAAGAACTAAAAGTAAAAAATACTACCAACTGAAGTTCTGAAACACCAAATAATTCTAGCGAGATCTTGGTTAAGCTCTTTCTGTACCAGGTATCTTGCAGAAGCTTTTTATAGATGAAGTAGCAAGCAC